>CM077012.1:32146659-33396659 GCA_039090855.1 Macrothele yani
TCTTACTGATTCCCGTCGCATCACTCCTTATATTGTTGGATCGCTGCATACATCATGTCTTTTCCGTTTATTGGGCAGCCCAATGCTCCACATTTGCATAACTCCAGCTGCCTCTAATTCAATTGCTCTTCAGTGTATATGACTAAGCTGTTCTCTGAGATTCAGAGGTTAGCTCCACAAAGAAATACAAAATACCAGATAATTGTAATTGCTGGATCCGTATCAAACGTCTCCATTTACAGCGATCTTGCTTGACATACAACTCGGACTTCACTGACATCCATCACACGCCGTACACAAGATCTTAAATACTTCATACTCATAATTTTTTTTTTCATGCAGACACTCCTGAATCTGCTCCTCCCATGACTTCCTTGGCCTTTCTCTGCTTTTCTTTCCTGCCACTTGGGCTAAAAATATTTTCTTAGTATGCATCTAATCAATCATTATTTCAACATGGCTGAAGCATATTAGTTTCCACCTTGCTAACAACATTTTGCTTCACATTACACTAATGCAACACATCTTCCTTCCTCACACAATCAGAACGTGTCTTGCCACAAACCCTCCCATAAGTAATGCATTTCTCCAGCACACAGACGACTTCTATGTTTCTTCTGCGGTACCCAGGTTTCACTGCCATACATCAGAGTAGAAACAATTACACTTTCATACACAGCCATGCGTGACTCTCTTGAGAACCCATCATTCCTGTGAAACCCTCCCAAAGCAGCCATGACTTTGAATGAAGAATTCACTCGCCTACTAATTTCACCATCCAATTTGTTCTGTGTCAAACATGCTTCCTAAATACACAACCACACTCACCTGGTCTGTCACTGTGCCATTTAGACTTATATTGCATTCAGTAGTGCCAGTTCCTCTCTCAAAAACCATAACTTTGGTTTTTCCTTATTTATACTCAGTTTGAATTTCATGCAAACTTCGTACATCCGAGACAACATACTCTGCAACTCACTTTTGCTCTCTGCCAACAGGACAGTGTCATCAACATACAGCAATCTGCACACACGGATATCACCAAGACATAAACCAGTATTATATATTTTGGCATCACGCATGCACGCATCCAGAAATATATTAAACAGCCATGGTGACATTACACAACCTATAACGAAGTAAATTTCTCCGTCATTTTCGGTCTACGCCGGGATTCGAACCCGAGGCCGCTTATTCCGGAACAAGTCGCTCTACCAACTGAGCTACGCAGACATTTTATTCTGATTCCTATCTGCCTTTATGTCGTGTGCGTCCTTCTGGCAGGTACGTCACATCTCCTGGTACGTTACATCATCTCCCCCTTATTTTTATTTATTTTATTTTTTTTTCGAAGTGCTGCTCTTATTTTTCCTATCTCGCGGTGTGGAAATAACATCACACCATTGCGAGATTGTGAACGGTCGGGTCATCCGGATAGTTCGGGCGCCATTATAACGAAGTAAATTTCTCCGTCATTTTTGGTCTACGCCGGGATTCGAACCCGAGGCCGTTTATTCCGGAACAAGTCGCTCTACCAACTGAGCTACGCAGACATTTTATTCTGATTCCTATCTGCCTTTATGTCGTGTGCGTCCTTCTGGCAGGTACGTCACATCTCCTGGTACGTTACAAACCTTGTGTGACTCTTTCACCGATAAAAAACCATTTTAATAAAACAACGTTCACCCATACGCTCTCACTGCCAGCATACATGGTTTTTACACTATTAAGCAGATTCCCAGTAACACCATATTCATTCAATACCTTCCACAAAAGTGTCCTATTTACGCGGTCATAAGCTTTCTTTAAATGTATGAAGGCAGCAGAAACTTTCTTACCAACAGCTAGATACTTTACAATCATCATGCGTAATGAAAACATTTGGTTAGTGCAGCCTTTACCTGGCATAAAACCACTTTGAACATCCCACACTTTCTCTGATGTAAGACTCCGTTCTTTTTCAATAACAACCTGGTACACTCAGTAGGCTAACACCACGATAGTTCTTGCAGTCAGTCTGATCATCTTTTCCCGAGAGACCATTCCTAACTCGCAGCCCAACTGACAAATTTCAGTTAACCAGTCAATTAGAGAGGCACCACCATATTTCAACATCTCGGCAGTTATGCCGTCAACCCCCGGAGCCTTACCATTCTGAAGAGATTTTAGAGCTTTACACATCTCTTCTCTTGAGATCCCTCCTGTGTTTCCATCCTTTACTGTGGCATCATCGGCTTCTGCCTCAGAATCACCTTTGCTTTCCTGATCTAATAACTCACAGAAGTATTCACCCCATCTTTCACTTAACTCATTGGGCTCTCATATCATTTCCCCGATCCTATTCTTTACACAACTTACAACTTTGTTTCCCCTATTTTTCCTGAGTCTCATGTACTTCAAGAAAGTCTTCCTATCTTTCCAAAAAGCCAATTCATGCCTTTTCATCTTCCCCTTCTTATCTTTTGCCTTACTCTGGCGAACCAGCTTAGCGTCTTCACGCTTCTTACAGCGATATTCATCCACAGGAACTCTACCTTGCAACTTTCCCAAATAGGCTTCCTCCATTCTTTTTACTGCTTCTTCAATCTCACTGTTCCACCAAGCATCAGCTCTATTGATACCCACTAAGGTGGTGCCACAGACCTGTACAGCAGCAGTAACAACACAGTTCTTAAAACATTCCCACTTCTTTTCTACATCTCTCTCACAAGATTTCGGCTCCTTCAGTCGTTCTCTGAGTAAGTCAGAATAACGCTGATGATTTTCAGAGAGCTTTACAACCTTTATTGTTTCCATCCTGGGTACCTTCCTATTCCTTTTCCACCTACCAACATTAATTTTCACTCGTGACTTTACCAAGTAATGATCAGAACCAACATCCGCACATCTCATCACACAGGTGTCCCAAGAATTAAGTGTTTCAGAAGCTGATCATAGACAACGAAATCTATCACACCCTTTTGACCAAGAGTACGATTTTCCCAAGTATATGTGTGGATATACTTGTTGTGAAACGTATAAGATACACACAAACCATTCTCAATGCAGAGTTCAATTAATCTTTCACCAATATCATTCACACAAGGATCATTAAACTTACCCAGAACATTGTCAGAAATCTCATTCTGCACACCTGCTCTAGCATTGAAATCCCTGCTATTACAACTTTCTCTTTAGCACCAAACTGGCTCAAAACAGCTTCTTTTAGCTCATTCCAGAAATGTTCCTTCATATCAGAAGATTCCGAGTAAAAAAACTTACCTCTAAAAATCATAGTACGCTGCTTCTTACCGAGAGCATGTTCATTTTTCACTCACAAAGTGTTTGTTGTAATGACTATATGCCTTATGATCCCCCCAACGCCTATAAGGTTTTAATTGACTCTAATCCTAGGGGCTTTGAATTACCCGTAACCGTGGGATAATGTGCCGGGAAGGAATGTCTTCCTTCTTTGCATATATGTGGAACAACCGACTTTGACTGCGTTTCATGTGTATATATATATTATGCGGATCTTCTCAATTTTGTCGATCCATCTGAGGATGGGCCATGCGATGGCCCGAAAGTACTCATGTATTTTAATCTGGTTTTAAATATCATAAGGTTTTATTAAATTGATGTCTCATACTATGAGTTAATTTGATTTAAGCTAAACCGAGTTTTATTTTATTTTCAATTATCCGCACAAAGACTGCTTTTACTCGTGCGAATTTTATTAATGCTTTCATTAGAATTTACGCGATAAATATACCGCAAAGTAATCGTACTCCAAAGTACAAACGAGAAATTTAAACCTTGAATTAAACCTCAAGGTTGTTCGTTACGAAGAGACTCTTATCGGACAAGCTTGACAGCTAATTCCAGGTCATATGCACTCTGCTGAAGAACGCACGTGTGGTCTTTCGTGATTTCCACTCACCACCCCCGCTACTGTTGAAATACCTAGGCGACTTGCCGGACTAGTAAATGGTGTCGTCAATTGTATTAGTAGTTTTAGCTGGGAAAAGCAGCTCACAGAGAAAAGAGTGTGAGGTTCGCAGACGCTTAGTTTAGAAAATGTTTGTGCTTCGTGTGAGTATTTAGTTTATGAAGTTTCTAAATACTGTTTGAATGAGCCAAATGAGTGCATCTGAAAGATGCAAGCAGTACAGCAGGGGAACGTTTCATGTGAACAAAAATTTATTGTTCTGTTCATGTTGCAACATACCATTGGATTTTTCAAGAATGGACAGTTGTGAAAAGCATTTAGCAAGCAAGCGGCATAAAAAAATGTATACGAAGAGGGAACAGAAAATAATGCAGAAATGAGTTGATGAATCAATTGAGAAAAGAACTAAACAAGACCACCATCGCTCAACTGAACTTTCGAAATTAACTGGTGCCCTTTGTGTATCTAACATCCCACTTCCCAAACTGTATAACCCTACTTTAAACAATTACTTGGAAAATTCGTTGAAATATATTGCTACTATTCCAAATGCAAATTGGATGTGGAAATGTTATTTGCCGAAAACATATGACATTCACAAGTAACAAGTGAAAGATTTTTATTTTTAAATCAGTATCCCGTGTAATATTCGTAGCAGACGAAACAATTGATTCAGAAGATAGGTATATTTTGAATATTCTTGTTCTTCCATCAGCTGAAACGAATGTTGAAAGCTGTAATGCTGACATGTCTTTAAGTGCAATCTTCCTCGAGTGTATCATTTTGGAATCCGTAAATTTTAAAGCTTGCAGCGTGCCAATATACTTTAGTGCGTTAATAAGTGTAAAATACCTTTTGCGAATATAACCGCCTTTACGACAGACAATGCATCTTACATATCCAAAGCGTGGAGAAAGAGCCTGAAAGCCGAATTTTTGAGGAAACACGTGTGACGTGCCAGCCCAGCAGGACGCACACGACATAAAGGCAGATAGCAGTCAGAACGAACGTCCGCGTAGCTCAATTGGTAGAGTGACTTATTCCGGAATGAGGGGACCCGGGTTCAAACTCCGGCGTGGACAAAAATGACGGGGAAATTTACTTCGTTATACACGGTATTCCGCAAAATTTGGGGATTCATTCCGCGAATTTTACTTTTTTTTCGCGCGATAAAATTACTACCCTACTTATAAGTAATCAAAGCAGCATTTAGATTTGTTTTACACCTCTTACAGTTTCGCGGGACCATTTTACCAATCGGAGCTGATCTTGAGATTTTCTTTTGTTATTTAGTTTTGTTCGACTTGTAGTTTTGCATTTGCTTGTACGTGTTTGTGGATGCAGTCCGCAGCATTGCATGTTAAAGGTTTAAATGCTGTTGAGGGACACATAATTATGAGAATGTTGCATGGGACTGCTCTCTTTCCTTTATTTTTTTATAATTAGAAGTTATTATTAGCTTTGCCAAAGAAATTTCTTGCCGACTAAGGTGAAAGCACTCCCGTAGCAGAGTAAGAATCATAATGGGATACAAATTGCTAGTAATGGTGATTTAAGATTCCTTTTGGGAACCATTTAGTGATGTAGATACGGTATATAGGTTAGAGCAGAGGTACAAAGCTCAAGGAAATCACTAACTCACTTTCGAAACGTTTTCATTAGCTCAAATTAGCGATGTGTATTTATTAAAGTATAAACTACACATGGGGATTCTTTTTTCCGAAATTAAAATATTTTTTTCTAATTGTACTTTATTTCGTAGCCATCGCTGATTTTTATGTAAACATGTAAGAAACGCAGTAATACAAATTTACTTTTAAACTGAAATTTATTCGGTGAGAGCTTCAGAGCTAAATATTAATTTGAAGGGTCACATTAGATAAAACGAATCTAAAGGTCATTGAACATCGATTAAAATTTTGACTCGTATTTATTCATTTTGAAAGTTACTTTTGTAAATAATGAAAATAAACAACTGGAAAAAAACTTTTGCAAATTGTTAAGTAAATCCTCGTCTTTTAAAAACATAATACGTCTAAGACGGAACGAGCATGTCAACAGAATTTTTATTGTATCGCAGTGTTTAATTACTATAATTCCTTTCGCCTTGACTTCGAATTAATTATACAGATAAATTCACGGAGTGGTAATTTCAAAACAAAATATCACTTGACTTCGAGCTAAAGAAAAGGAAAGCATCTTATTGTTTATTAGTATAGATACAAATTAGCGCATTTTTTGTTAATTCCTTTCAAGTTCATAGCAATATGAAAGATCATGACCTCAAATAATCCAGTCCAAACAATATCTTCTTCAAGCGTGAAAGGTTTCATGATAAAAAAAGAAGAAACGGAGAACAAAAACCATTCAACGTTCTGGCACGCTCCAATAATTCCTGCTGAATGTAAAGAAATTCGATAAAGACATTAACCTTTCCCAGCTCAATGGCTCTGAACGTTATTCAGGGAATGTAAATAAATAACTTCTCTTCTTTCATTTTTTGTGCCGTTTGCGTGATATTAATCATCACCAAATCAATTTTCTGTTGTTGTGTTTTCAAATTATTGAGCGCAAGATTGCGAAGCAGTTCATCTTTATGACACAACCTTTTCAAAGAGCCCAGGCTCGGACGACGTAGACTCCCAGCAAGAAATAAGTCCATAAAACTTTTCTAAAAATTTTGCAATAAACGGATTTTCAATTTTTCTATCTCATCACCCTCATCACAGGGTGTTCTTACTTCTACGTCACCAGGAACTTTGTTAAAGACATCATGAATCTTGTTTTTGACGACATTCTAAAGATTCCATTCCTTAGAAAATGAGAAAGTTGTCTTTGAGTTTTTCTTAATCAACTTCCATAAGCATATATAACAGCGATCGGAAAGAATTTACCTAGAAAGCAGAAATTTTTATTCGAACCAGAGGCGGCTTTCTAAAAATATTAATTTTAACTCCAGCTACCTCTTATATACCGCAAAAGTACGAAATTAATTATTAGAACCCACCGAACTATTTTATTGTGCTGCATACTAGGGTTATATGTTAAGAAAAACATGACACGCTAAAGAAAACTAATCAAAAATGTATCTAGACTAAAGCTGAATATATAACGAGCGTAATGTTATTTTTAATACACCACAATATGAATACTCAAGAAGAGAATGGTAGACATGTCTACCGTTCATTTGAAAAACCTCCCAGCGGAGTGCGAAGGCTTGGCGAATTTCTGAAAAATAAACGCATTTAATATGCTATATGCGTTTCTTGAATATATAAAGAGCGTGTTCTAACATACAGTCATAGAAGTTTAACCACGTGTGTGAGAGCGAATGTGCTTGTCTCCTATGTGGACTCGCCCAAAATAAGTATACTTCTGTAGCGTCCACGCTATAGGAAATGGAAATACACTGCTGGCCACCCAAAATGCAACACCAAAAAGGACACGAGATAGCAAAGCCAGATTTACTGGACACATAACAACAGATACAAAGATGAAACGATTGGGCTTACAGGCCTGTGCGACTTGATGAACACGCAGACATCAATAGTTCGTGTGGTCCCCATGGCTGGCAATAACGGCCGCTGCACGCCGCGGCATCGAACGAATGAGGCTTTGGATGTGGGCTTGGGGTATGTCGGTCCAGGCTGCTTTCACACGTTGCCACAGTTCATCAGGCGTAGCTGCGTGTGGTGCTTGTCGGGCCACTCGGTTGCCGATCAGCGACCAGACGTGTTCGATGGAAGACATATCGGGAGAACAGGCGGGCCACCGCAGCAGTGATACCTGGTGGGCCGTGAAGAATTGTTGCACGATGCGTGCCCCGTGCGGGCGCGCATTGTCCTGTTGAAACGTGGCCGCAGGCAGGTCCTGCAGGTAAGGGAGGACTACAGGCTCCGAAACGTCGAAGATGGTGCGGTGGCTGTTGAGTGTACCGGTGATGCGTACCAGAGGGGTGCGGGTGTCATACCCAATTGCGCCTTAAACCATAACGCAAGGTGACGGACCGGTATGGCGATGCATAATGCAGGCGTCATACAGTCTCTCGCCGCGGTGCCGCCACACGCGAATCCGACCATAGTGGTGTTGCAGGCAGAAGCGGGATTCGTCGGAGAAGACAATGGCTTGTCATTCCGTAGTCCAGGTACGGCGTTCAACGGCCCGCTGCCGCCGCACTCGCCGGTGGTGTAACGTCAATGGTAATCGGAGCAATGCGCGCAGTGCGACAAGTCCCCGCTCCTGCAGACGACGTTGAACGGTTCGTGTGACACAGGTTGTTGCGCAACACATCCTAATTCCTGCGCTAACGTTCGGGATGTGGCGGTGCGAGCCGTCAATGCCCGCCGCACAAAATGCCAGTCCTCTCGTTCAGTGGTGTGCCGCAGCTGCGGCAATCGCTCAGGTCAGTCCGTCCGTCCCTCCTGCACCCACCGAATCCATACTCGCCACACTGTGGCTGAATCTCGCCCCACACGAGCGCCGATGTCTCGGTACGATAAACCGCTGTCACGATAAGCCACTATTCGTCCTCTGTCGAACTCCGAAATGTGCTGGAATGACTGCCGTATTCTGCGACGAGGCATCAGGAAGCTTCCCACCCACAGGTCCGGCAACACAACACACTTTCACTGCTTACACCCCGCCTTCTGTGCACTCTTCTTATAATGCTTCTCAGTGGCGTGCCGGGCGCACATGATTTGCATATGCCCTGCAATGCTAATCGTTTGAATGTCCTCTCGCGGACGACGCTTGCTGCGAATTTCAGGCCAATCGGATGCTTCCTTCTTGGTGTTGCATTTTCGGTGGCCAGCAGTGTATTTCAAAGGTTCGTTCCTCAGAACTTACCCAAACTCTGATTGGGTGAACAGACAAAACCTCCCCCGCTTTTCTATAATTGATTATCTGCGAATCAGGGAGGTGGATTGAGGTCGCTGAAACTCCAAGTATAAATTACTCATGTTATAAAATGACACGGGAGGATTGGTTTCAAACTTAAAACAGTTTATTATGGATAAAAACTGAAGTTTGAAAGTCAGTCTGTCAGTAGGAATACCGCTTTCTAGATGTCGATCAGACGTCTCTCAACTAATGCAGACCTAGTAAATAGTCAAAGTAAACTTGACGTCTCTATCACGATAATACGTTCCTACACTTGGGAGAGAGTCCTCCTCTTCCGAGAAGCGATCTGTGTCTCCCGATAAAGATTCTTATCTCCGAATCTTATCTAAAACTCCGCTCAGCCCTCGCGGTGTTGGTACAATTATCCCTTCAGGATAATTAACTAAAGCAGGTGAGATTCCCTAAGTCAGGGACCTATATCACTGCTGCGAAACTTTTCTTCGCAAAGATACTCCGACCCCGTTCAGTACATCGGCTGAACCCTCGGGCCCATAACGCTAGGTGCCCGCACTACCCGAAAACCGTCGAGCCCTGTCTACCGGCGAACTTGCTCGTGGGATTCCTGAAAACAGACTAACGCACTCAGTCTTCTCATGCGCCTACCTCTCCCGACTTTTTGTTGGCGCTGCGCATCTGCCGTGTGGGCTCCTGCCCTGAGGCGTCCCACTCCCTCCATGATCTCTCTGTACTGGCGTCGACGTCACGATGGCCAGCGCGCCTTCCCTTCCCCGGGTTAACCGGCATCGCCCTTCCTGTCTCCGAAGTCCTCGCTTTCTGCAGTAGGTGACAGGCACTTCTGATGTTTCCATTAGCGGTGTTCCCTTTGACACACTTAATTTTCCGGAAAGTACAACAAACATCGAATATAATGCATACTGGCTACATGTATACAATGAATAACGTCTAGGTTCCCAGACATTCAAGCGTCTGCTCTCTGTTTGACAATACCAGCGGATGTCGCCTGCTTAATTGCTGATGCTTATCAGCTTGGGAACGGCATTCACTTCCCAGAGCGTGAGAATCTTAGAATCTCTTTGTCATTACCAATACTTTGGAAAAATGTTCTGGAACAATCCATTGCTCTGTTACACATTTTAACCATTTTGAGTTCATTAAACAATTACATATATGTATATGGATACTTCGCACATTAGCATGAAATTGAATAAACGTAATATTCTTCACATTAGTCTATTAAAGTATGTTTCCCTAATATAATAGGCATAGTGTTCGGTTCATTATTTTCTTGGGCATAAATAACGCGCCCGCTCTCACAACGTGGTCATTTAATTTGTTAAGGAGAAAATTTTAAACATTTATTTATACATAAAGTATCAAATATAAGTATAAAAAATTGAAATTAGTTTTTAAATAAGCAGAAATGCGTCGTAATTACAATTATCTGCATAAAATGCTGGAAAAAAAATTTTGAGACCGGAGTAACCCTGAGACAAAATTTTCATAATGGAGCAGCGTAAATATTTGACCTCAGTTCTGCTGGGTAGAAATATCACTGTGCAGCTTAGATGCAGAGGAGATGTTTGTTATTTACCAAGTTTTTACGATGGGCTCAGGAAAGTCTTTAAGTGATGTTGAAAAAGGGGAAATTACAGTACATACTGAACGGGGCTTCTCTCAGAGACAAATTGCCGCGCATATAGGAAGGTCGAACACTGTTGAATGCAATTATCTGAAAGATGCCGATAACTATAGGAAGAAACCCCGAAGCGGGTGGCCAAGCAAGCTGACAACCCGTTCTAAACGCGCTTATATTAGAATGTGTGACGTGCCTGCCCAGCAGGACGCACACGTCATAAAGGCAGATAGCAGTCAGAACGAAGGTCTGCGTAGCTCAGTTGGTAGAGCGACTTGTTCCGGAATAAGCGGACTCGGGTTCGAATCCCGGCGTAGACCAAAAATGACGGAGAAAATTACTTCGTTATAATGGCGCCCGAACTTTCCGGATGACCCGGCTGTTCAAAATCTCGCAATGGTGTGATGTTCTTTCCACACCACGAGATAGGAAAAACAAGAGAATCCCTTCTCCAGCGCTTCAAAAAATAAATGTGTGTGACGTTGCATTCCACACACCAGATTGACTGGGAGTTCTCAGGTGCACGTCCTACAGTGGATGGCTCCCTGCAACGAGTCATGGTCACGGCTGACCCGTGGGCCATGCCCCCGGCCCTCCTTCGGGGAGGAGGAGATGTGACGTGCCTGTCCAGCAGGACGCACACGACATAAAGGCAGATAGAAGTCAGAACGAACGTCCGCGTAGCTCAATTGGTAGAGCGACTTATTCCGGAATGAGGAGACCCGAGTTCGAGCCCTGGCGTGGACAAAAATGACGCATAAATTTACTTCGTTATAAATGGCAAAACAACCGGGAGCGCTTTCATCATGTATAACTGCAGAATTACAACTCCCTGTGACACCTAGGTCAACAATATTTAAAATATCGTAAGGCCAAAGGTAAACCAAAGTTAAATAAAGAGTATATGAAAGCCAGGATGAAGTTTCCCATTGCCAGATCTGAACATACAGCGAATCGAGATCTTTGGGGAGAAGTATTATAGTTGTTTACCGATGAAAGAAAATTAAACTTCGATGGACCATACATAAATATTGGCGTGATATTAGGGACGAACCCACCTTGCTGTCGAAATAGGTGGATAGTTATGATTTGGGCTAGCATTTCAAAACGCGGAAAGACAGAACTTGGTTTTGTAAAATGGAAATGGTACTCGTTGGACTAAGAGGATATTCTTGGGAACATTTTTTATGCCCCTGAGAGGCTAGCTAATGGATCCTTATTTAATATTTCAGCAAAGATAATGCTCCAGTGCATAGATGAAAATCAACTTATGAGCAGTCATGTGACAATGTTATTACAGTATCGGACTGACCATCTCGCTGTCCAGACCTTAATCCGATTAAAAATATATGGAGTGTCACGGCACACCGAGTTTATGATAACAACAAGCAGTACTAAAACGTTTCTGAACTCAAATCAGCTATAATCAGTGCTCGAAATAGGCCGGTATGACACACCGGCACTTTTTTCCCCAAGTATTTCATACCGGTACTTCTTTTCTCCAAGAATTTACATACTGGCACAAATTTTAGTAGTGGGAACTGCAGAAATGGATTTTTGTTTTCTCGCTGATTTACGAGCGAACATTTAAAAAAATAAAAACCTTATGTGCCTCGTTCTCTTGAGAAACAGCTGTGTGAGAACCCTAAAGGATGCAGAAGTGGTGTACACTTGAGCTATAAGTTCAGTCCTAGATAGAAACGAAGCTATCCATAGCGCATATACATATCTTCCCCAAGCCCCAGATCATACCACTAAAGATGTCTGTAATTTTTATTATATCATCAATTTAATATATTCAGTTTGAAGAGCTTCTTCATAGAATAAAGAATTGGGAGAAATAGGATGAAGATGAATTTTAGTTTTGCAGCAAAATGTATAGGGATTTATGAAGACTGAATATGCATTCTGATTGCGGAGATTATAATTGCCCGACTTTCTACTTTTCTACTTTATGAATCCCTATTGGAAGGAGGCTGTCTTCTCCGCTCGGGCCATAAAAGTTCTGGGTTCAAGTCCAGCTGAATCACGAATGATTAGCCTAGGTTAGGAAGTCTCGTTAATCCGTTGGTCCCGGGGCATAGACTCCTTGTTATAAGCAAGTTTAACCCCAGTCCTCGGAGCAGCATCAGTAGTTCCCGCTGGATTCACAAAGCAGCCAACTGAAATCGACCAGCATTGTTTCTGACTTATGGTGCAATAGTATTCCACGGAACTGTCAATTACATTTTCACACACAGGTGTTTTTCTTCCAGGGTTTTTTTTTATTTTTTCAGTTTTGGAGTTTGTTTGGTGAAGGTATTTTTTCCCGGATGATTTTTAGCTAAATATGAGCATACCGGCACTGCGAAATTTCCATTTCGAGAATTTGCTACAATTGCTTCCGGACAGTTAGCTACTCTGTTAGAGGTAGCGAAATTTATTGACACTATGCCTCAACGACTGATTGATGTTCTGAAAGAAAATGGGAGACAAACAAGGTTTTAGTGAACCATAATCGGCTGTTTTTTACATTTAAAAACTGTGTTCTGAAACTTTGGTCCTTTCTTATTTATGTGTACAAATTGTGCACTTGTTTTATGATATTTCAATGTAAATATGTAGTCTTCAATTGTTAGATTAATTTAATAATGTTTAATTAATACAGACACTTGACGTGGACCAGGAACATCAAACAAAGGTCTTCGCTCTTTCCACGTTTATAAGTGAGTCACGGAAAAATTGTCATTGGCCGCCAACGGGAATCGAACCCAGGGTCTTCAGTTACGCGCCGGATATGCTGCCACTACACCACAGCGGCCTTGAATTCCTCCGGACTCACACGCGCTAACTGCTAAGCCAATTTAGCAGGTTGCTTCTTGGAGCCCCGCGCAATGCTGCGGATTCACCAAAGATGGTAAGCAGCAACTGAACAAATAATTAGAAGGCGAATGAATAATTAATACAGACACTTGACGTGGACCAGGAACATCAAACAAAGGTTTTCGCTCTTTCCACGTTTATAAGTGAGTCACGGAAAAATTGTCATTGGCCGCCACCGGGAATCGAACCTAGGGTCTTCCAGTTACGCGCCGGACCCTGGGTTCAGTTCCCTTCGTAACTGGAAGACCCTGGGTTTGATTCCCGGTGGCGGCCAATGACAATTTTTTCGTGACACACTTATACACGTGGAAAGAGCGAATACCTTTGTTTGATAATAATGTTTATTTTTCCTTAAGATAACATTATATTATAACCTCTCATTTGAACAACATTGTGTGGTCTCACTGCATATCTGAGTGTGCTTGAAGCTTATTCGACGGTTCTACGAGGTAATGCGTTCTGGATCGCTTCAAAATCAATAATGTGAGGGACAAACATGTGTTAGTAAAAGCAAGTATAGATATTGGGTGTGTGCAAAAGTTCTACCCGTTTTTGTAATAGATGCAAATCGCGATCGAAGTAGTTACGTCACAGATGGCCCTGCGATACCAAATTTTCGGCCAATAAAGCTTGGAGCATTGGAGCATATAGAGGCACTAGGTTTGTCCGAGTAGGTCATTCGTAACGGAAATCACGGACGGTGTAACATGACATGCGAATACGAGCACGTTAGACATTGTTTACTGTACGAGTTTGATAAATGCAGTACTGCAGCAGCCGCTTGCCGCAACATCTGTTAAGTGTATGTGTAGGATGCAGTTGATGATAGCACATGTCACCGTTAGTTTCGGAAATTCCGGGACGGGGACAGAAACTCTAAAGATCAACCGTGGATTCTGGCGAGGACCTGGACCAAGCCATAACAAATAACCCACATCTAACCGTTCAGGAATTAGCGGAAACGTTCTCGGTACACAGAACAACAGTAGAAAGACGGATGCATGCGCTTGGGTTCATCACCTACACTGCTGGCCACCCAAAATGCAACACCAAGAAGGACACGAGATAGCAAAGCCAGATTTACTGGACACATAACAACAGATACAAAGATGAAACGATTGAGCTTACCGGCCCGTGCGACTTGCGGAACACGCAGACATCAATAGTTCGTGTGGCCCCCATGGCTGGCAATAACGGCCGCTACACACCGCGGAATCGAACGAAAGAGGCTTTGGATGTGGGCTTGGTGTATGTCGTTCCAGGCTGCTTCCACACGCTGTCACAATCCATCAGGCATAGCCGCGGGTGGTGCTTGCCGGGTCACTCGGTTGCCGATCAGCGACCAGACGTGTTCGATGGGTGACATATCGGGAAAACAGGCGGGCCACCGCAGCAGTGACACCTGGTGGGCCGTGAAGAATTGTTGCACGATGCGTGCCACGTGCGGGCGCACATCGTGCAACAATTGGAGACAGATGATCGCTTCCCCCATGACACACTTAGAAGGTGAGACTCTTACTTGAACATGTTCTGTATTTGCTTTTGGACTTTAATTACTTCTTTTGTTCTATGACTGTAAATGGCATCACTTGTATAATTTTTATAACGTATATCACCTTAGTCACGAATACTATAGTATATAGTCGTCGCCTCTATGTGTTTCGGGGCTTTTGTACTTGAAAATGGGGCCATGTGAGCCCCGAAAGTGCGAGCTATGTAAATAGGTTTTTAAAATTGTAAATAAATTGAGTTTTATTCGGCAGTTTTAGGGATTTGTTTTAACTTACCGTACTACAGACAGCAAACGTATGTTCCTCATTTTCCTTCTTGGTGTTGCATTTTGTGGTGTGGCCAGCAGTGTAGTTCGATAACTGGGTTCCGTAACTGTGTTTCTTTGCTTTCTCGTCACAGAAATGAACCGTTTTGGGGACGAATTGATAACGGGTGATAAGAAATGGGTACTGTACCGTAATGTAAAGCGTCGACGGACTGTGTGCCAAGGTGCGGAGCCTGGTCCATCGACCTC
Source organism: Macrothele yani (assembly GCA_039090855.1). Taxonomy (NCBI): domain Eukaryota; kingdom Metazoa; phylum Arthropoda; class Arachnida; order Araneae; family Macrothelidae; genus Macrothele; species Macrothele yani. The sequence continues at coordinate 32,161,969 of CM077012.1, forward strand.
AAAAGGAAGACTGCATCCCAAAAGGTTTTATTGAGTGTTCAGTGGGATGTCCAGGGAATAATCCACTGGAAGGTGTTGTCCACCTAACCGAACGATAAATGCTGACCTCTACTGCCAACAGCTGGACAGCTTGCGAGAACAACTGACATCAAAGCGGCCAGCACTCTTCAATCGCAAAAGCGTGATCATTCATCATGTTAACGCCAGACCTCATGCTACTTTAATCACTCGGCAAAAATTACTGGACACTGGTTGCGAAGTGCTATCTCACCCTGCGTATTCCCCTAACCTGGCACCTACTGACTGCAACCTTTTTCAATCGTAACAGAATACCTTCTCTCTACAAACCTCGATGATGTGGATGATGTAAAAACTGCATTACATGACTTTTTTACTCTAAAACACAGGAGTTTTTCCGGCGTGGGATTCACCTACTCATAGAAAGATGGCAAGAGGTCATACAGAATGATGGCAATTACGTGAAGTCTTAGGTACGTTATTTGTTGCGTTCCCCTCCTTTCTTTGTAGCCTACAGAAACGGGTCTACAGAATTTATGCACACACCCAATAGCAAATGAATAAATGCGCAGTGCTGGGGTTTCAAAGTAGTTACAAGAAAGGAGAGCTCTAGATGCGCCATGGTATAAAAACTGGCTTTTCACCATTCGCCCGAGATCAGTACGAGATCGAATCTCGGGAAAGGCATGACTGGCGTGTTTGTGTTATGGCACTAGCTTTGTCTCTTCCCTGGAACAAGAAGTCCCAAATTAGGGACGAACGACTACTTACAGCACATACACTTAAGAGCTATTGAATTAGAGATACCTGTCTGGTAACGTATAGCACCATCTTTCGTCCTGATGATGGCGGCGATTCGTCTCGACATGGACTCGACAAGACACCGGAAGCGTTGGGAAGCCATACGGATCCACGACCCCTGAACAAGCTCCCACAGTTCACGAAGATTTGATGGAGGGTGGGGTCAGAGCCTCGAACATCTCTCTCGATGGCATCCCAGATGTGATCGATGGGATTGAGGTCAGGTGACCTAGCTGGGCCAAAGAAGCAAGGTCACGTCGGAGGAGTGTTCATCCAACCATTCGGATACAATTCGGGAGCGATGGCACGGTGCATTGTCTTGTTGCAGGATGAGGTCTCCAGTGGGATGTTGAAGGCGCACAAATGGGAGCAAATGGTCGTCCAGGATATCACGGTAGCGTTTACCTGTGAAGGACGATGTCACACGTACCAGGGGTCCCATTTCAGTCCACGTAAACAGTCCCCAGACTAGAATGCCACCACCATTAGCTTGAAGAGTACCCTGCTGGCAAGAAGGATTCATCGCTTCATGTAGCTTGCGCCGTACTCGTATCCTGCCATCAGCATGTACCAACGTGAATCTCGACTCATCAGTCCAGGCAACATTTTTCCACATGTCTAAGGTCCAGTGGCGATGTTCCCGCGCCAATGCTAATCTTTGCACCCTGTGATGCGCGGTCAGCAGCGGTACCCTCGTGGGACGATGGCTTCTGTACCCCATAGCGAGGAGATGGTTCTGGATGGTGTGGCTGCTTACACGTTTTTGTGCCCCAGCGTTAAATTGCCGAGTGATTTCTTGCACTGTAGCCCGTCTATCCGCTGTTACCATGCGAGCTAGCCGACGATGACCCCGCTCATCCACACGCTGTTGTCCACAGCAGTTGGCCCTTGCAGGGATGGTTTTACCGGATTCGATGTACTCACTTTGCACCCGTGACACAGTGGCTCGTGAAAATCCCAGTGCCTGCACGACCTCCGAGATGGAGTGACCCATTCGTCGGGCCCCGACAATTTTCCCACGATCAAATGCGCTTAGATCCTTCGTCTTACCCATACTGCGTCCGACTCTTACTGATTCCCATCGCATCACTCCTTGTATTGTCGGATCGCTGCATACGTCATGTCGTTTCCGTTTAGAGGGCTGCCCGCAGCGCCACTTTTGCATAACTCCAGCTGCCTCTAATTCAATTGCTCTTCAGTGTAGTTTCACATGGTAGTTCTTGAACACTCAAACGAAAAAAATATACACAGTTTATATATACACTGTCGTATCAGAATAATATGACCATCACCGAAAGCACAGTGCCCCCCCCCAGCTTCACAGAGCGCACGTGACAACGTCGACGACTAGGAGATATAATCGGCCGGCCAGGATAGAGAAGCCATAGTGCGTTAAGTTAGCACAATAGGCAGAGGTAGGGATTTGACGGACTTGCAAAAAGGAATGATCATCGGCTACCGCGCCAAGGGTGGAAGTATCTCAGAAACAGCAGACTTCGTGTACTACTCGCGAGGTGATGTAGTAAGGGTGTACCAAAAATTGACCGCTGGCACACAGTACCTCCCGACGTTATAACTGTGAAGCCCCAAAGGCCATCAACTTCAGAGGAGAACGTCGCCTCCGTCGACTGGTAAAAGGTAATTGAGCACCCAAATGAACGTGTCCCCGATAACAATGGAGCGAACCCTGTTACGCATGGGTCTCCGGAGTCGACGCTGCGTCAAAGCGCCCATGTTAACCCAGGTCCATATGCAACGATGGCTTCAGTTCGCATGGGACAACCATCATTGGACAGTGGAAGAGTGGAAAAAGGTTGCCTTCTCGGACGAATCGAGGTTTCTGCTCCACAGAAGTGACGGGAGGTGGCGGGTACTGCGTCAGAAACACGAGAACCAACACGCGGGCACGCTTGTCGGTCATGTACAAGCCGACAGTGTGCATTATCTGGGGGATGTTTTCCTGGTATGACCGGGGACCGCTGGTACCACTGCATGGATGGGTCCTTGAACGCCAATGGCTACCTGTGCATCCTGGCTGACCACCTGCAGCCTTTCATGTTGGACGTTTACCCTGGCGGTGATGGTGTCTACCAACAGCACAATGCGCCGTGCCACGTCGTGAACGGGGTGCGTGACTGGTTCCAGAAACACGACAGCGATGTCTCCGCTCTCTGTTTGGCGGACTTCAATTCCATAGATCTCTTGTGGGACTATTTGGATCTACAGGTTCGACGTGCCGACCCAGAACCTAGCCATCTTAGGGTCATCCGTGCTCTGCTGCAGTCCCAATGGGCAAGTGTGCCTCTGGGAACCTTCCAGCGCCTCACTGCGTCCATGGCGTGCCGTCTCGCCACTGTCATCCGGGACAAGGGTGGTTATTCTCATTATTAGGTCCATATTATTCTGATACGACCGTGTACAGTATATCGATTAATACACCATTTGGTGGAGGATGTTTTTAACTCCGCTCTTGTTAAACAGTGTTTCTCACTGTAGAAAACCCATCCCGTACATATAATAATATAAAATCCTAGATCTTTCTGCGTATTTTACCTTTGAGAAATTTTCAGCGCGCCTTTTGTAAAACAAAAAAAAAGTGATTTTAGTATCACTTTGTCCATCCGTCCGTTTGTGAACACCGTATCTTTGCAACTATTAATCCGATTTGAAAAATTGTTTTTGCATTGGAAAGCTTGAAATGTGAGAACGATTATCTTTGCCTTCCGGTTTTTGTATGCCTAACTTCGCCGCTAAAGGGCGTAAGTGCATATGCTTTCGAATTAAAAATACATTTCATTCCATACATTTCCTTCTAAATATCCTTTTGAAAAACGTCTTCCGTTAGTTTCCATTTATAACGAAGACCATTTCGGGTACAGTTTCGTTTTCAAGTAATGTATATATTTCCTGCTCGGTGGCGTAAAGATAAATTGGGAGTTCACCGATATGTCTGCTTCTAAAAGCCCGGTTTTAAAAATTCTTTCTTCATCGGATATAGCTTCTGGTGGAAAATGTTCTACATATCATTTCTCATTTTTCGTAGAGAATAGTTTGGCCGCCAGAGGACATCCGAAAACTCGATTAAAAATATTTCGTGGACCTACGCCTCTTACTTTGGAAAACCTTTTAAAAATACCTTTTTAAAATAGTGCATAGCTTTTTCTCCAGGGGACGAAGATGTATATCTTATTTTGGGCGTTATCTCTGCTTCTGATAGTCCTATTGGAAAAAACATTTTCTCTATCGGAGAGCGTTTCCGGAGTGAAATGTTCAGCATATAATTTCATATTTTTCTTAACGAACAAGTTCGGCACTACACGGTGTAAGTCACACTATAAAAAAATAAGTTGTGTGAATTCGCGGAAATTTTTTTGAAAATAACGTGCAGCAAAATTGCTGGTAGGTGTCAGTCTTTTAAAGAAAGTTCCGTTTTTAAAAGTGCCGTTTTTTTAACTTCCATAGTCAGAAATTCTGTTTATTTCAGAAATGACAGTTTCCGGTTTTCCCGTATTTATACAGAAATTTCGCAAAATCAAGAATGCTGAAGTTTTCAGCCCTTCTACCAGATAATCATTCCGCAGCGATAAGAATCGAGCTGACGTCGCTTGGGGAGTTCAGCAGATAACGCGCGTCTTTAACCACTGAACCAGAAAGACTATAAAACCGAAACACGTTCATGGTAAAAGTAATTGCGCGATGTTTTTTTTTTGTTTGTTTGTTTGGTTTTTATCGATGCGAGTGATTTTGTCATTTTATTTTCTGTTGAAGCTTATTATTTCTTTTAACATGTTGGTAATTTTATTTTTTCTTTAGTAAAACATCGCAATTTAAGTATTTTTTCATCGTGATTTTTCGAAGTAACAGAATGCTTTAGAACGTGAAATGTTTTTAAACTGAGAATGATACTCAGTTATCTTTAACAAAAGGAGAAATGCACCGTTTTATAGTATGATTTCCCAAAACTGATAAGTATGAAATTTACACTTGATACCTATAACAGCTTTTGTCTTAAGGACCCCACATTGTTCGTACAGGTGACTGTGCATAGACATTTTACAGTCACCTGCACAATAATTTAAGTACCTCGTTTCTTACACTAACCCAATATACTAACCCAATATACTGGTGGACAAAATGCGGGCGAGGAGAAGAAATGTCCTGTGCCAGAATGACTAAAATTCGTGCGATATGCTGTCACAATATACAAATCTCGCTACAGAACTTCAAAATTAGATCCTTCGACAGATGATTAAAATTTAAGTTAATGAAACCTCAAGTATTCCCATGAATATCTCCTATTAGAGGACATTTTTCGTCATATAGATACGGAAAAGGTGAGAACTGACTTTTTCTGTTAAAATAACAAAATAATTGCGGAATGGTTTCTGAAAATTCAGAATTTTCCGTTAACACATCTTACAAACGGCCATTTGCCGTCAATATAAACAAGAAAGATGACACCGAATTTCGGGTGTAATAAGCACGTCTTTTGAATCCGTTCTGACGCAAATTAAATTATCAAAACTATTCAAAGTCAATGGAACCGGTATGGAAAACAATAGTATCTGACGGAAGAAAGAACTTTTTCAATCGGGTTTTTAATCCCTCAGATATTGCTGTAATCGGAAACGTGAGCTTACGCTTTCTGGTAGCAGACTTGTGCGTTAAGAAAAACATGAATTTATATGAGAAACATTTCGCACCGGAAACGCACTCCCACACAGAAAGAATTCTTCAAATCGTACTCTTAGAAACAGAGATATCGACAAAAATAAGATGTGACTTTACGTCCCCTGGTGGTAAAACCATGCATTATTTTAGGAAGAAGGTATTCTCAAAAGTTTTATCCATATGAGCGGTATCGGTCCACGAAAAAACACTAACCATTATTTACCAAACATTAGAAATTATGTGAAAAATATTTTCCATCAGGTCTTGTATGCGATACGGGAAGAATTTTTCAAATCGGAGTTTTAGAAGCAGAAATAACGCAGAAAACGCAAGTTACCTTTTTGCCCCCTAGCGGAAAGTCTATGATTTACTTGAAAATTTTGAATTTATAGGGAAAAACATTTCGCATCTGAAACACTATCCAACAAAGAAGGAACTCTTCAAATCGGACTCTTAGAAGTAAACATACTGACAAAAATAAAATATACATCTACGCCCCCTGGCGTAGAAACCATGCTTTATTTCAAGAAGAAAATGTTCCTAAAAGGTTTGTCGATATGAGTAGTATCGCTCAACAAAGGACGTTTTTTTCAATCGAGATTTTAGGAGCTCATATTTTGCTGCAAATACATCAGAAGCGGAAATTGAGACTTACGCCACCTGGTGGCCAAACCATTTTTTTACAAAAATTAGAATTATGTGCAAAGGATTTCCCATCGGGAGCTGTATCCGGTGCAGAAATTTTTTCAAATCGGAGATTTAGAAACAGCGATATAGGGGGAAAGCAATTTAACTTTAAGCCCCCTAGCGGAAAGTCTATGATTTACTTGAAAATTTTGAAATTATATGAAAAACATGACACACTGGAAACACTATCCAACAAAGAAGGAATTTTTCAAATCGGACTCCTAGAAGTAGAGATATTGATAAAAATAAGACATACATCTACGCCCCTGGCGGAAAAACTGTCAAATATTTTAAGAAGAAAATATTCCGAAAAAGGTTTATCGATGTGAGTGGCATCAGTCGACGAAATAATTTTATCAATCGATATTTTAGAAGCTCAGATTTTATGGCAAATACATCAGGAGCAAAAATTAACACTTACGCCCCCTGGTGGCTAAAGTATTTATTACCAACAATTAGAAATTATATGCAAAAGATATTCCATCAGGAGGTGTTGCCGCTGAAGAAATTTTTTTACAAATCGGAGCTTTAGAAGAAGAGTTATCGGGGGAAATGTAATTTACTTTTACTCCCCCTATCGGAAAATCTATGCGAATTTGAAAAAGTAACTATATCTAAAATACTCTTCGACATAAATGGAATCGAAAGATAAAAGAATTTTTTCAATCGGATGTTTAGAAGCAAATATGTGGAACAAAACGTATTTTTGAATTCGACATCATCTGCATTTACGCCCTCTAGCGGCAAAATTGTACATCGTAAAAAAAACGAAATAAAGGATAATCATTCTCATATTTCAGATTTCCTAATGCAAAAAGAATTTTTCAAATCGGGCCTAATAGTTCAAGAGATATCGTGGGTACAGACGGACTGGCGGACGGACGGACAAACCGATAACATAAACACGATCTTTTTTTGCAAACGACGTGCTAAAAAGGAATTGCGGAAAGGTTTCTGAGAATTCAGAATTTTCCTGGTGTACGAAAATTCGGTGAAATTCAGGTTTCTTTCCATAATTTTACGGAAAAGGTTGTATCCAGGGGCGGATTAGCCAACCAGGACACCTTGATATGTGTTATCTGCTGTACAAGATGGGGAAAATATATTGTCCAGTGTTGCAGATTTCTTCAAGTCTCTCAGCTGCATGCTTCCATAAGCATTTTTTGTCCATAACTCCGAGCCAAAACCAAGACGCTCTAGAAAACACCGTAGATGGCAACTTGCATCTCCGAAAACTCCCTGGCTGTAAATTACTATGATGCCATTTTGTTAGCCACTAACTAACCTGAGGCAATTGTATTAGACAAAATAATATATGCTCTTGAAAATCGGCGATAGCGGACAGAAAAACCTGTACACTAGGGGTCTTTAACTCAGGGCCCGCTGAGCCATTTCACGTTAAACAGGCAAACATTCTATCAGGGGCGGAATTTCGTTTGGGGGAGTGAGATTTCTATGTGTCGAAATCCACAACCATCTATTGGAGTCGCAAACGCCGGCTGCTACTGTTCGAAGAACTGCTATCGTCCGCACCCGTTTTGCCGCCTACGCAGTCCATTTCCCAAAACTGCCACCACTATTCTATTAAGAGGAATGGATGCTAGGAGGAGAACGTTTGCGTGCCCCTGAGGTTAAGAAGGGAGCATGTGCATGTAAAACTCGTGATTAGTTGACGATAAGAAGGGCGCCGAGTAGTTGACCTTAGCCAGGTGAAACACTTCAGTCGGCAGGCGCGTTTGGTCATTCAGTTCGTGCTCAATGGCGAGTTATGATAGCTAGAGGAGGAAAGTTGGAGAGAAAGTGCGATTTTTCCAAGAAAAGTGGTCGTCCCTTTTCCTTTTTATTTTTAGAATAAGAAGGCAGTTTGCCTTATTTGCAATGAGAGTTTTGCTGTAATAAAAAATACAACAAAAGGCATTATGATACGTAGCACATTGCGATATATTCTGGATTGGAAGGACATTTTTGGGGCAAAAATGTTAATGAATTAAAAGACAAGGTAAATTGTCAGCAGTCGTTATTGTCCAAGTCATATGCTCTTGAAAATCGGCGTTGAAAATGCTCTTGAAAATGCGCGTTTGGTCATTCAGTTCGTGCTCAATGGCGAGTTATGATAGCTAGAGGAGGGAAGTTGGAGAGAAAGTGCGATTTTTCCAAGAAAAGTGGTCGTCCCTTTTCCTTTTTATTTTTAGAATAAGAAGGCAGTTTGCCTTATTTGCAATGAGAGTTTTGCTGTAATAAAAAAAATACAACTAAAGGCATTATGATACGTAGCACATTGCGATATATTCTGGATTGGAAGGACATTTTTGGGGCAAAAATGTTAATGAATTAAAAGACAAGGTAAATCGTCAGCAGTCGTTATTGTCCAAGTCTGAGAACAGTGTTCGCGTTAGCTATATGAAAGCAGAAAAAATTGCCAATCGTGCAAAGCCTTTTATAGACTGAGAGTTTGCGAAAAAATGTCTTCAGTGTGCAGTTTGTGTACTTTACTCGTCACATGCTCAGGTTGTTTCGAAAATTAACTTGTCTGACAGTAGAAAAGCGTGCGGAGGATCTGGCAGCAGATGTATTCATAAAGTTCAAATCCAAGTGCAAGGAGCTCGTGTTTTTGTTCTGTAGCGATGGATGCATCTAGAGATTTAACCGATATTGCACAAGTAGCCATATCCCTTCATGGTGTTGATAGAAACTTCATGATTGTAGAAGAATTAATAAGTGTATTTGCTCTTAAAGACATGACACGGGTTTCAGATTTGTATTCAAGTCTAAGAGATACCTTGGCTAAGTGTGAATTGGACTTGAACAACATGCATGTATGTGCCATAACCACATACATGCATGTAATGAAAATGGAATGGCAACTTTAATGAAAATGGTATGTCATCAATATTGACAAACTTGCGGCCCGTGGAAGTTCTCGAATTTATTAATGTCGCCCTCGGCCCTGAAAGTTTGAAAACCCGTATTGTACATAGTATTTGCTTGTTGAAGCTAAACTTTGCGTTGGTTATCTGTAGTGGCGACGTCAATTAACTGCGTACTCCGGAGTTTCTAGATGACCCGCAGTTCATGGGCTCTGTGATTTGGTACGCTGTAACGCTAAAATCAGATCTTGAGAGAGTGTTGGACAAAATCAGATCTTGGGAGAGTGTTGGACAAAATCAGATCTTGAGAGATTGTTGGACAAAATCAGGTATGAGGACACAGGAATTTCTATTGGAGGACAAATATTCAACCATCTGTGTTTTGCAGATCACATTGCACTGATTGAAGAAGATAAAATGAAACTGGAACAAATGGTATAAGAACTGAATAGAGATTGTAAAAGGTATGGACAAAAGATGAATATAGAAAAGACAAAAACAATGGTATTTGGATCAAAAGAGATCAGGAAAACGGTCATTCTGGAAGGCAAAGAACTTGAAAATGTGGAAAAATTTACTCATCTCGAAAGCTGTATAAGATATGATTTAAACAGGAAAAAAGAAATTTCAATTAGAATTGCAAAGGCTATAACACGGTTAAAAGCCATGGATAAAATTTGGAAGAGCAGAGCTATTAACCTTAAAACTAAGTTAAGCATTCTCGAGACATGCATCTTCAGCAGCATACTATATGGATGCGAGATTTGGAAATTGACAAAGGAATCAGAGAGAAGGATACTTGCTTTTGAAAGAAAATGCTATCGTAAAATCTTACGAATCGATTGGACCTAGAGGATAAGAAATGAAGAACTGTGCAACTAATTAATGCAGACATTTGACATGGACTAGGAACATCAAACAGAGGTCAACGCTCTTTCCACGTTTATAAGTGAGTCACGGAAAAATTCTCATTGGCCGCCACCGGGAATCGAGCCCAAATCAAACAAAGGTCATCGCTTCTTTCCACGTTGGTTTTAAACATGCAAAGAGTGATGACCTCTGCTTGATGTTCCTAGTCCACGCCAAATGTCTGTATTAATTATTCATTCGCCTTCTAATTATTTGTTCCGTTGCTGCTTACCATCTTTGGTGAATCCCCAACATTGTGCGGGGATCCAAGATTCAACCTGCCCAACTGGCTTGGCAGTTAGTGTATGTGAGGCTGGGGGAATTCGAGGGTGCAGTGGAAGCATATCAGGCGCGGAACTGGAAGACCCTGGGTTCGATTTTCGGTGGCGGCCAATGAGAATTATTCCGTGACTCACTTATAAAAGTGGAAAGAGCGATGACCTCTGTTTGATGTTCCTAGTCCACGTCAAATGTCTGTATTAATTATTCATTCGCCTTCTAATTATTTCTTCAGTTGCTGCTTACCATCTTTGGTGAATCCCCAGAATTATGCGGGGCTCCAAGAAGCAACCTGCCAAAATGGCTTGGCAGTTAGTGTATGTGAGTCTGGAGGAATTCGAGGCCGCTGTGGTGCAGTGGAAGCATATCCGGCCCGGAACTGGAAGACCCTGGGTTCGATTTTCGGTGGCGGCCAATGAGAATTCTTCCGTGACTCACTTATAAACGTGGAAAGAGCGATGACCTCTGTTTGATGTTCCTCGTCCACGTCAAATGTCTGTATTAATTATTCATTCGCCTTCTAATTATTTCTTCAGTTGCTGCTTACCATCTTTGGTGAATCCCCAGCATTATGCGGGGCTCCAAGAAGCAACCTGCCAAATTGGCTTGGCAGTTAGTGTATGTGAGTCTGGAGGAATTCGAGGCCGCTGTGGTGCAGTGGAAGCATATCCGGCGCGTAACTGGAAGACCCTGCGTCCGATTAACGGTGGCGGCCAATGAGAATTTTTCCGTGACTCACTTATAAACGTGGAAAGAGCGATGACTTCTGTCGGAGTAGAACTAAGAGAGACCGTCTTCCAAAAAATCATACTGAGACTTTTTGGACACATCTGCAGAATGAAAAATGACAAAGATATAAAATTGACAGAAAGATATAAAATTGACTTATGGTGTTTAGCTTAATAAAGGAAGAAATGCAAAAAGGACGCTCTCATCGTGTGTGGGCTGACGATGTTGAAGACTGATATGGTGGAACTTTTCAAGAACTGAGCCACTCTGCAATGAACAGACTTCAATGGGACAATATACACTGCTAGCCACCCAAAATGCAACACCAAGAAGGAAGCATCTGATTGGCCTGAAATTCGTAGCATGCATCGCCCACAAGAGGACATGCAAACGATTAGCATTGCAGGGCATATGCAAATAATGTGCGATCGCCACGCCACCGAGAACCACTATAAGAAGGGTGCACAGAAAGCGGGGTGTAAGTAGTGGAAGTGTGTTGTGCTGCCGGACCTGTTCGTGGGAAGCTTTCGTGATGCCTTGTCGCAGAATGCGGCAATCATTCCAGCACGTTTCGGAGTTCGACAGAGGACGAATAGTACCTTATCGCGACAGCGGTTTATCGTACAGAGACATCGGCGACCGTGTGGGACGACATCCAGCCACAGTGAGGCGAGTATGGATTCGGTGGATGCAGGAGGGACGGACGGACCGACGTGAGCGATTGCCGCAGGCGCGGCGCATCACGAACGTCAGAGCAAGAATTAGGGTGAGTTGCGCAACAACCTGTGTCAGCACGTACCGTTCGACGTTGTCTGCAGGAGCGGGGACTTGTCGCACGGCGCCCATTGCTCCGATTACCATTGACGTTACACCACCGGCGAGTGCGGCGGCAGTAGACCTTTGAACGTCGCACCTGGACTACGGAATGGCACGACATTGTCTTCTCCGCCGAATCCCGCTTTTACCTGCAACACCACGATGGTCGGATCCGCGTGTGGCGGCACTGCGGCGAGAGACTGCATGACGCCTGCATTATGCATCGCCATACCGGTCCGTCGCTTGGCGTTATGGTTTGGGGCGCAATTGCACCCTTCTGGTACGCATCGCCGGTACACTCCAGAGCCACCGCTACATCTCCGACGTTTTGGAGCCTGTAGTCCTCCCTCACCTGCAGGACCTACCAGCAGCCAGGTTTCACCAGGACAATGCGCGCCTGCACGTGGCACGCATCGTGCAACAATTCTTCACGGCCCACCAGGTGTGGCCCGGCAAGCACCACCCGCGGCTACGCCTGATGATCTGTGGCAAGTGTGGAAGCAGCCTGGACCGACATACCCCAAGCCCACATCCAAAGCCTCTTCCGTTCGATGCCGCTGCGTGTAGCGGCCGTTATTGCCAGCCATGGGGGTCACACGAACTATTGATGTCTGCGTGTTCCGCAAGTCGCACGGGCCTGTAAGCTCAGTCGTTTCATCTTTGTATCTGTTGTTATGTGTCCAGTAAATCTGGCTTTGCTATCTCGTGTTCTTCTTGGTGTTGCAGTTTGGGTGGCCAGCAGTGTATTTAAATTGGCAACAAACACCTACGGGAGTTGTACCCATTATTGATGATTCTGAACGCTAAGACAGTAGCACAGTCCGACACTGACGTCAAACCACATGAAATGAATCTTACGAACAGTCTTAACTACTGCAGTCTGATTATTCTAGTTCTTTACACGTTCATCTTGGCCATGTGCATAGCATTAACGTACATTAGATATATCATGTTCTTCCCGCAGTCTAGAACGCACTGCGAAGCATATCGGCGCTATAAAATTTCAGTTATACCTCGCTTACGAGTGCTTTTATCCAATGTTGCTAAGCAACCATGTAACCACTTCGAGAGAACTGTAATTATCTTTGTTTCGTCTGGTACGATTTGCAAAACTCTATCGCTAATCCTTTCGCATTTTTAGTTTCCGTGACGTGTTGTGTACAAACGGGCTTGAACAAAAAGACAAAACTAACATTCTGTAACCACTTTATCTTGCCTTCCTTCCCTGAAACCACATCCCAAGTTATAACATCTTGAAATGAATTCATTATAGGGAAAGCGGTAGTGTTTAGTTTAAGGAAAAGAAGTTAGTAAAGCACGAGGAATCCATGTTCAGAATAAATCGATACATTTTTGTTCTGTTAAGATCCGTATGCTCCACTGATTTAATTAGTGAAAAAACAAATATTTTGAATTTCTTAAATATTACGTAGACAATATTCACGGTCGCGTCAGTTTGCTTCTTTATCTCTCCCCGCAATTTGCGATATTTGTTGTGATTATATCGGGTAATGAGGCCAGTAGAAATATTCACCGCGTCGTAATTAGCTAGTACGATGATCATCTGCGCTCATAATTGCCGTGATTTTAGACATCCAATAAGGAGCTATTTAATCAAAGCTGTAAAACATGGAGCTGTTGTACAAAGTTGTCATAGAGCTTGACATAGAGCAGCAATTAAATTGACTTAATAAGCATTCCGTGAGCTGCGTAATCTGATTAGCTCGGACGCCATCTAAGAATTAAATATTCGTTAATAGAAACTCAAGAGTAGGACCTTATCTATTTGGGTTATAATCAGAATGTTTACACTCCTTTATTTTTCGCCATGCCTTAACAAAGAAAGGTACCAGATATGTTCTTTATATTTCGTGACAGTTAAATTCCGCATACTTACAGAAGGAAATTGACAGTGTTTTATAGGCGTGTGAAATGCAAGTCTTTGTAGGCACATTTAATACACATAAACATTTCTGGAAATTTCAGTATCTATTCCAAAGGTACTATTTCTTCAAATAAGTTTTTATTGAAAAAAGTTGATAAAACCTTCTTTACGAAGTTACTGCTCCCTTTGAAACTTCAGTGGATGTAATTTTTGAAATAACGATTTTAGCGTGAAATTTGTGTTTTGTTAGAACGTTTTCGAAAGCGTTAACTAACTTATCGTTTTTTCATTTTAAAAAAAATTTAAATTTCTTTTAAGTTATATTTTCCCAAGAGACATCCAGTTGTTTTAAGGGTTTCTTGTTCGTATAGAGAGAAATTTAAGAAAAAGCTGAGAATTATGTGATTCGAATTTGTAGTATTTTCAGTTTCTCTTGTGAAAAAGTACGTGATTGTGGTAACACACATGCACGCTTTATCTGTTCATCCTCGCACTCCTTGCCAATAGAAAAGATACCTACGAATTTGCAAGGCGGAACGGAAAAATTATCTTTACACTCGGAAAGTTAACCATGAGAGTGGAAATATTCATGCGCGAAGGTTTTCCTCGATGTGTCATTCTTTTTCAAAGTGGCATAGACTTTTTTCTATACTTATATGCAGGGTTGTGCAGTTACGTGTAAAGAAACTGTTTCTTTTTTTTTTAAATGACATGTGAATTACGCGTAAAATATAAGTCACGATCGAAAAGTTTTCGTTTGGAGTCGGTAAGTTGAGATGGGTTACAGATATTTTAAAAGTACTTTCCGTAGTCAAGTCCCATTGACGAACAATGTTGAAGATGCCGTTGTGGTAGAAGTCTGTTGTCTGGAGCTTACAAAAATTCAATAGAGCTTGTTTCACGTCATCGTCCGACTGGAAACCACATTCTTTCAGTGTCTTTTTCAGCAGACAGAAGAAGTGAAAATCGCAAGGGGAGAGTTCTGGACTGTAAGGAGGGTGCTCCAAAGATAGACATTTCAGGGCTTGCAATTTTATCCTTCAAGACGTGGGCAACATGATGGCGCGTGCTGTTGCACAGTTAGATTACCCCTTTACTGAGATTGTCGGGACGTTTATTCTTAATAGAAACGGTCAAGTGTCTCGCAATACTGTGCCGCATTGATACGGCACAGTATCAATGCGAGACACTTGACCGTTTCTATTAAGAATAAACGTCCCGACTATTAAGAATAAACGTCCCAGTATCTATTAAGAATGAACGTCCCAGTATCAATTGACCCCTCTCAGCAATGGGCCTCGGTGGTAGAAGAACACTGTCGCCATCACTTTTCCAGCAGATGCATGTCCCTTGAGTTTCTTACGATGAGAGGACAGATGCAGTCATTTCATGCTCGCAGACATGGATTCTGTTTGGAAGTGGAAACACCAGGTTCCGTCGCCAGACACCATGCGCTCCAAGAATGCGTTGCACTCCACGTGAAACGCAGCAACTGTTGCAGGGAGACTGCCATACGATGTATTTCCTGATCACTATTGAGGACTTTTGGAATCCATTGACAGCACACTTTACGGCGCCCTAGACCACGTATGAGGCTTTGAACACTTCCACAGCTCATGTTGAAGACACTGAGCTGTGGAAGTGTTCAAAGGTTACTCGCCGATCATTGAGAATAGCGGTTTTCACATTCTCGATGGTATATCGGGCGTGTTTAATGGGGATAGATGTCCAGGCTGCTGCAAATTGAGTGTCGTACAGCGACCTTCACGGATATTTTGACACTATTCCACAACAGAGGTCTTTGACCGCCACTATTCTGCGACGAATTTCTGGAGGTTTCTTTCCTTCAGCGAACATAATCAGAATAACAGCTCTTTGATCTGCTTTGAATGCGCAGTGATGCCATCATTGTGTGTACGGTATGTTTAACAAACACAGCAGTGCACCACAATTCGTCTGTAACATTTACAGATTACTAACTGCATTTATATAGCCTGATTTTCGTCAACGTTTATGTCATACGCAGTCTTGCAGCTACCTCGAACGGAAACTTCTTTATCATCCCATATACTATAATGAATATATCTTCTTCTAATTATAATGAATTCAGCTTCTTCTAAGCTTATGCTTCTTCTAATGCTTGTTGTTTGTTAATTATATCATGAATAAACTTTCCTGCTAGTAGTGTAGTAATAATAATGAACAAGCTTTTAACTGCTAGTAATGTTGTAGTAGTAATTAAGATGAATAAAGTCTTATGCTGGTTGTTAATAATAATCAACTAATGAAATTAACTTAACAGTTAGACAGAGATCTGACAAAACTATGAACTGAGAAAGACGTACTTACTAAGGCAATCTTTTATTTGGTAAACTTCTGGCTCTCACATAAACGAAGATCTCTTTACACACGAAACAAAGCTCTCACGCACATAAACAACCGCTCTCTCTATACAACAACAGCTCTCTGACACATAAACAACAGCTCACTTCGTACAACAACAGCTCTCTCCATACAACAACAGCTCTCTCCATACAACAACAGCTCTCCCTACGTAGGTAGGGTCAGCGTCATTTTCTCGTAGGACTTCCGTCCACAGGTAGTAGAGTTTAGGTCCCAGCCACCTACAGCGAGATCGCCTTTTGGGCAGGACACAGAAACGGAAGGAATGAGAGCAAGTCTAGCGACTTTTGACAGAACAGTTTGTAGTGAGATTAGAGTACAGTAGATGGCGCCACCGTACAAGTACGATATTGCACATAGATGGATGAGAGAATTTCAGGGAGGACATAGGAAAGGATACCCATTTACCAGTGGGTCCAGCCTGGGGGCCGTCACTTTACGTGCTCGTCCGATGCACGGCGGATATTCAGCGATTGTTAGTAAATCACGCCATCTCTGAAAGATCAGACCAGGCTTGAACCTGGGGACCCAGCATCGATAGCCTGAAATACTAACCACTAAGCCATCCGCGGCTCTGCGTCTCCCTACGTATCGTTGAACGCGCCTATTTATACTGGCTACCACCACGTCATGACTTACACTCATTGCCAGATCTCATTCAGCGGGAGAAATAACATCTCGTTCAGTAAGAAGATAATTTACATAGTAAAATAAAATAACCAGAGATAGTAAAAATCAAAAGGAAAGTGTATCTTAGAGTATACGTTACAATACGTAGAAAGCCCAAAAAACGAAAAACGAAAAAAAATGGCTCGTAATGGTTATCATGTTCGACAAAAAATGAAATGGCTTTAAAAAACCAGTACCCCTTTTGGTGTTTTTATGATCTTATTGGAACATTGCGAACTGCCACTTCCAAGTCACATATCAATATCGCGTCATATCTAACTTTTTTCCTAGCCTTCATATTAACACAGGAAAACGCCTTTATTGTGTGCGAGAGTGGCAATTATAAACATTTAAAGTACGTGAGAACATTCCCTTGAGAGAAAATTAAAATACGGACAAAGTTTCAATAGACACTGACATTTTTAGTGTTAGAAGTAAATTCAGTTACATTTAAAACAAGTTGTTAAATGTTTTGAAGAATCCAGTTTTTTTCTTTTAACGGCGTAACAATCAATACGAAAAATGTAAGCATTAAAATGGGTTAAATTACGATTTTGAAGTGTACAGACCTGGATAACATGGTAAGAACAAATATTAAATGAAAATGAATCATATTTTGAATTATAAGCATGCTATAAATATTTGTCAAAATATAATCTTTGAATGAAAAATTGTTTTTCTACAATTTCATAAATATGAAAATATATTCGAGGAATTTAAATCTGATAACAATCTTAAATTCTATTCCATTGTCACTTTTATTAACACTTGTGCAAGAAGTACATATCACCAGTTTTCTCCATTTTTTTTAATATACATGAGAGAACAGATATAACTTCTAAAGAATGTTAATTGGTGGTTGCATAAACAATCTTGAGAAAATAATTTCGTAGTAAAATATATAAGAAAATTAAGCTTGGAAGGTAATAGATTTAAAGTAGTTTTAACATTATTAGTACATGAAAGAAAATTAGTTATTTACGTCTGCATAAGAACTGGTTTTCTACGCCAAGTAAATTACGAATAGTTTACACAAAATACCTAATGAGTAAATTACTTTGCCATCTATACTTACACGTTATATCTACATTTCTAAAGGTCGAATGAGTGAACAGGGCTATATTAAGGGCTTAGTGGGGCCTCTAGGCTAAAACATTTGTGTGGGGCCCAAAGATAAGACATCTGAATGTGTCCCCAAAGAAATTATGACGGCGAATCATTATGATGTCCGTTAAAACACGAAACTGTAGCAGTATGCTGGTGATAATTAATACGTAGGGCATTCTTCAAACTACACTGCTGGCCACCCAAAATGCAGCGCCAAGAAGGACACGAGATAGCAAAGCCAGATTTACTGGATACATAACAACAGATACAAAGATGTAACGATTGAGCTTACAGGCCCGTGCGACTTGCGGAACACGCAGACATCAATAGTTCGTGTGGCCCCCATGGCTGTCAATAACGGCCGCTACACGCCGCGGCATCGAACGAAAGAGGCTTTGGACGTGGGCTTGGGGTATGTCGGTCCAAGCTGCTTCCACACGTTGCCACAGTTCATCGCGGGTGGTGCTTACTGGGCTACTCAGTTGGCGATCAGTGACCAGACGTGTTCGATGGGCGACATATTGGGAGAACAGGCGGGCCACGGTAGCAGTAACACCTGGTGGGCCGTGAAGATTTGTTGCACGATGCGTGCCACGTGCGGGCGCGCATTGTCCTGTTGAAACGTGGCCGCCGGCAGGTCCTGCAGGTAAGGGAGGACTGTAGGCTCCAAAACGTCGGAGATGGTGCCATGGCTGTTGAGTGTACCGGCGATGCATACCAGAGGGGTGCGGGTGTCTTATCCAATTACGCCCCAAACCATATCGCCAGGCGACGGACCGGTATGGCGATGCATAATGCAGGCGTCATACAGTCTCTCGCCGCGGTGCCGCCACACGCGGATCCGACCATCGTGGTGTTGCAGGCAGAAGCGGGATTAGTCAGAGACGATAATGTCGTGCCATTCCGCAGTCCAGGTGCGGCGTTCAACGGCCCACTGCCTCCACACTCGCCGGTGGTGTAACGTCAATGGTAATCGGAGCAATGGGCGCCATGCGACACATCCCCACTCCTGCTGACGACGTCGAACAGTGCGTGCTGACATAGGTTGTTGCGCAACACACCCTAATTCCTGCGCTAACGTTCGTGATGTGGCGGTGAGAGCCGTCAATGCCCGCCGCACAACATGCCGGTCCTCTCGTTCGGTGGTGTGCCACGGCTGGGGTAATCGCTCACGTCGGTCCGTACGTCCCTCCTGCACCCACCGAATCCCTGCTCGCCTCACTGGGGCTGGATGTCGTCCCACACGGGCGCCGATGTCTCTGAACGATAAACCGCTGTCGCGATAAGCCAATATTCGTCCTCTGTCGTACTACGAAACGTGCTGAAATACTGCCGTATTCTGCGACGAGACATCAGGAAGCTTCCCACGCACAGGTCCGGCAGCACAACACACTTCAAATACTTACACCCCGCCTTCTGTGCCCCCTTCTTATAGTGCTTCTCGGTGGCGTGCCGGGCGCACCTGATTTGCATATGCCCTGCAATGCTAATCGTTTGCATGTCCTCTCGCGGACGACGCAAGCTGTGAATTTCAGGCCAATCGGATGCTTCCTTCTTGGTGTTGCATTTTGGGTGTCCAGCAGTGTAATAAATTATCGGCAGAGTTTTCATAATATGTCACTGTATTTTTCATTGTTCTCATAAAAACATGAGTTAAAAGCTTCAGATTCCTGGATTTTGCAATGGTTTTTGTAATGATTTATCATTGTATATCTTTCTTAGTTCATCTTTCTTTTTTGTTAAATGCAATGGTAAGCAACAAGGGACTTCGTCCTTTAACGGTTCGAAGTGCAAATTGGAAGGTGTGGGTGGTCGGTAGTGAAAATGTTGAAACTATCTCGCAGTCTCCCCTGTGCAAAGCGACCTGAAACATTTTATCCTTGGTGAGTCAATGCCTTGAAATCTGTCCCTCTTCCAGCCATTTGCTTCTGCCGAAGTGGAAATCATGCGAGACAGAAGTAAAATTATTTTACGAATCTGTCTGTCTACCTATATATCTATCTCATTCATTCATTCAGTCAGTCACTCACCTTCTCACGCCTCGTGAGTCCCAACGCTATAGACCATCCCCCTTAATCCGGCTCTTGACGTAAACACTATGAAAGAGTTATCGGAAACGAATCCAAATCAAGAAAGTGCTTATTTGAGACGTGATGTGCACAAAATTTAAATATATTACGAAACCGATTGCATCGTTTACTGATATAAACAATAGAGCCTGTGGTCTTTGTGAGCAGAATCTTCCTTTGGTGAATTCGAGTTCCGAATTCTAGGAGGAATGGATATTTACACAGAATGCCAAGAAAGATAATTCCCCGACCATATCGCCAGCTGGGTGTACTAAAAAGGTGGAGGGTTACTGATCTCCAGAGAGAGCAGATGGTCGACTCGCTGCATTGAGCAGCATTTGGGTCGTGACATCACAACTGTGCTTTGGTGCTGGCAGCCCTTTTTGTGATAAGGTACACACCTCTTGTCAGCCTGAAACTGGAGAACCTAAGACAATCACAGCTCTGGAAGACTGGTTGATCCGCCGACAGCTACTACTGTCCCTGCAGCAAACCTGCCTACCATCAGGAAGCGGTAGATGTTGCTATCTTGCAGACGGGTGGAAGCAGAATTTCACGCACGACGTCCACTTCTTCGCTTGACGCTATCCAGTGATCAGGGTCTGGAATGGTGCCATGCTCTAGTCAACTGGCAGACAGAATTGCGCACATGTAATCTTCAGTGGGGTCCGCTAATAGCCAAGTTCACCTATGGAGGCAACGGGAAGAGCTGATCAATTCTAGAATAATTACCCTGCCCCCCCCCATCCCCGCGAAGCCGCCCCTCGGTGGCGCAGTGGTCTAAGCGATGGCCTCTGATCATTCGTCCGTAAGGGGTCCGGGTTCAAATCCCGGTGAGGCATGGATGTTGTGTTTGTCTAACGGCACTAGCTCTCTCCCTTCCCTGGAACCAGTGACCCTAAATTAGGGACGGGCGACTGCTTATAGCCCATTGAGTTGCTCACGGCGGTCGTTAAACCTCCAATCAAAAAAAAATCCCCGCGAAAGGAGTCATGGTCTGAGAAACAGTCAGCTATGACAGCCAAACATCACTAGTTTTCCTCATGGCTATTTGCAGAATATAATGTATGCCCTCGGTGGTGTTGCTATCACTTTAGTAAGGGCCGGCATGTTTCAGAAAGAAAATGAGCATCCGTATACTGCAGTGTCTCTCGGGAACGTATAAATGCCGTCAGCATTCTGCAATGAGCAGCAAGATCCCCGGATCTTCCCTAATAGAACTTGTACGGCCGCTGCCAGGAGGCACCTCAACCCCCTGCAAGACCAGGTGTAAGAAACATGGTGCCGCAGAGTACCATCAGACTTCTTTACGTCTCTGTCACGACGCATTGCTGAATTCATTACCAACAGAAGTGGTAGTACCTCTTACAAACGTTACTTATTTTTGAGGTAGAATGGTCTATTTGTTTTGAAAACTATGTCCGTGGTGACTCCTATACTGCTCCTTCCGTGTGCATCAGTTGAACTCTCCCACCGCTCATGGACATTGCCATTTCCAACGTTACAGAGTGTATCTACTTGTTGTATAAATAGTTTTCCTATCCGAGGTATGGAAAAGCACTTCAGTTTAGGTTTCCTCAGACACGTGTGATGTACGGTGTGATGTGTACCTATCACTTAGGCTTCCTTTTGGGTTCCTGTGTTCTTAAGTAAATTTGGTTTCTTCTTGTTAATTATTTTCTGACTTAACGTCACGCAGCTCCATTCGATGAATCTGATAGTTTGCAATCCTGACAGCAGGTCCAAAGAGCAAGCTACATAGTTACAGACTTCTGAGATAAGAGCTGAGTGTGCAATTTTAAATAAGCGATTGAGCGTGCCGTATTCTGGGTGCAATATTAGTTGAGCAGTATTCATGTTGAGAGAGCGATTGATTACCGATTTATGCTTAATATTCAATGTGAGTTGAGCGAGCTTTGTAGAGAGCAAAACTATATTTGATGTGTTACAGTTCTGTTCAACGTATATCATTGTGTTACGATGTCTCGTTGATATTGAGCATAAAATGCCTGTTCCTATGGAAACTTGTAAGAGACTCTGCTCTCCTTGAATCCTGGCCGTATTATTGTAGTGACCTTTATACAAGTAGTTAAGATTTTCAGCTTGTACATACGACTGAGAAGAAACCTGGGTTCGATGAAAAGCTCTAAGCTTCAAGTGAAGTCAAATTATTTTGCAATAAAGTTAAAGCTGAAGTTAAAATTTAATATAACGTAAAAGTTCAAGTCTACATGAAATTAAAACAATTGTACTACAACGAAGGAAAGGGAAAATGTTCCTGTGTTTATAAAAAAGGAAAGCAGCTACAATACGGAACTCGCAAATGCATAGTTTCAGCTCAGTCTTTCGTATGCTTACCGTGAAAAAATTATTTCATGCGGACTGCAAGACGAATATGTACTGTCTCCATCATCTTATGGCCGTACCGTGACCAGCGATCAGTACATTGAGACATTGAAAAATTTAGATAAGCCGTAAGGAGTAAGAGACCGAACAAGGATCTGAAAGGGATCCACATTCCCCATGATAATGCGAGACCACACAAATCTTTGGCAACAAATCAGGCGATCAGCAAAGTAAGCGGGTCGGTGGCCTCCCATTCACCGTACAGCCCAGTTCTGGCGCCCTCCGACTTCCACCTGTTCGGTGTAACGAGGTGAAAGTGGCTGTGAAAAGAAGTGGGTACAACAGGCCACACCTGAATTTTTTCAAAGAGGATTCGAGAGTTGACGTCCTCTGTCAGTTAATAAAAAAGTTATGCCCACTTTTGCATTACTTTCGGTACAACCCACGTAATTTTCATGTGTTAATAACATAATCATGTAATTTGCATGAAAGACCAGTCCATGGAACAGTATTTAAAGTCTTTTATTTAAGACATGTGATATTTTAGTGTTGAGTACGATCAGCCATGCAGCTCAGGCAACGACTCTTCATACTGTTTATGAGGGTGTTGATGAGATCTTGAGAGATTAACCACTCCTCAACCAGAGCAGGTTCTGAATTCCTGAAGTGTTCTGGCAAGCAATGCGCCTTCGTAGAGCTTCCTATACATGCTCAATGCAACTGAGGCTAGGGTACCTAGGTCATGTCAATGAATCAGTTTCAAGGGGATTATGCTACAACGATGGTTCAGAGCCAAATTCGTGTCAATTTCTTACATGAGTTTAAACATGGACGCTGGGTGTCTGGGTTAGCTCTCAACATCATGAGAATAGATACCGGTTTATTGGGCCATCGGTTAATCTGAGCGGCAGTTTATTTGGGATAATTCTTGAACATCCCAAACCAGCTCTTTGGGGTAAAGCTTCGCCTAATTGGGGCTGCCGCTTAATTGGACCAAATTTTCTTGCCTCGATGTGTCCCGATTAACCGGAATCTACTGTACAGCATTTCCGGAAAGCATCCTTAGTGAACGCAAGACACAACGTTGGTTTGTTAACTTCCGGTCTGGCGATATGAGCTTCGAAAACGAACCATACGGTAAACCAGAAGGAGATGTCGATGATGACGGGTTGATGGCCTTGATTGAATCCGATTCACGTCAAGCGGTAAAAGAACCTTCCGAGAAACCTGTAGTACAGGATGTAGCCATTTCCCGACATTTAACGGCCATGGGCGAAGAGAAAAAGATGGATAGATTGCTCCCACATAAGTGTACGTACCAAGGGCGTAGGAATAGGGAGGGGCTCAACGGGCTAAAGCCCCCCCCCTAATATTATATATAAGTTTTGTTTTTCAATGTTTAGTTTGGTTGTTTTTACACTTTTTCTCCAGAGTAGAGGAAAACCAAAATTTAAAACTTTTTTCGTTTTGAAAATAAATGTTAAATCTAGAACATAGAGAGGTATGGTGTGTCATTTTGTGTTAGTGTGTGTGGGGGCTGGGGTGGAGCTTCAGCTGTTTCAAGTGTCTGAAATCACAATGTCACATTAAGGTCAAACGCAACTGCAGTGTTCAATTTTCCTTGGACGGCCATGAGCTTGGGTAGGAGTGTGAACTCACAAGTATACATTAGCTTACTGACGGGGGACGGCACGAAATAAGCAACCCTTCTATTCCCCACCACTGGCCTGGCCATTGTACGTAATGTCACAGCCTTTGGAATGAAATACAGTAATACACCCGGGACTCGGCCCCGAGGTGTACTGCATTTATGAATAAGAAATGTTCCCGAACTACACGTACCATCGAAGCACCGACCACGAAACCGATGCAATCCATTGGGTATGTGTTGTACTTGTGTTTGTAAACTGACTTTATTTCATTTAATCTTTGGATTGTTTACTTTTGCTACATAACTTTTAAAACATTGGTTCCAAATCATGCGCTTTCGGTAGATAAATGATTTAGACAAATAATTACACCTTTCTTCTTCTGTGATGTATTTTCATAATATCGTCATTATGCTAGCCATATATAACGTTTATAGTGACATCTTCAAGCGCAGTAAGAATAAATAAAT
The DNA here is from genome assembly GCA_039090855.1 of Macrothele yani. Lineage (NCBI taxonomy): Eukaryota > Metazoa > Arthropoda > Arachnida > Araneae > Macrothelidae > Macrothele > Macrothele yani. Next base: position 32,186,344 of record CM077012.1, read on the forward strand.
ATATATATAATTGTTTTTCTTTGAGCCCCTCCCAAAAATTCTGAATTGTTATTCCCCTGGTACGGACAGTATGATTTGATATCTGCCCTTCTCTGCTGCTTATTAGTTACCAGACGAAAGGTATTTCGAGGCGCCTTGCTACGTGTGATGAGAAATAGATGCTGTATGAAAATGGCCAACGTTTGGTGCAATCGCTCGACAGCGGCAAAACTCCGAAGCCGGTATTAAATCCAAGGAAAAGAATGGTCAGTCTTTGGGGATCTGCAGCTGGAGTGACCACCACGGAGGAATGGTATTCTCAAGAAAATTGACATTGTGTATGAAAACCCGTCCACCAAACAGCCGGTGTTAGTCAAACGCCATGAGCATGATGTTTCTCAATAATAATGCGAGACTCCACATTGCAAGAAAGGCGATCCAAAACCTGAGCCAGCTGATATACGAAACGTTTTGTCATCCGCTTTATTCACCTTAACTCTCCCTGTCGGATTATCAATGTTTTTGCCAGCGGCGGTAATTTAGATTAATCAAGTTCCTTTTGAGTGGCATTTTGGGTGTCTAAAGTTTCAATGAACATTCCGACATTTTATTGGGAACAATCTAATGTGCTGAGCTAGAATAAATCTGAACCTCTAACTGAATCATTGGAACGAAATTGAATTTTAATCTTGGGAGAAACCCATTAAGAAAAAAATCCGATCCATCGCCCAATAAATGATGTAAAGAATACACGAATATTATGGTAAAAATAACTCCCTGCTCGCCGTAAAACACTGTTTTATGTGGCGAAGGTCGTTCGGTCAGGAGACACTGACATTTTCCTGAATATACTTACTTCAAAATTATTTACTTAGTACCCATCTTCTGCCTGGAGTGAAATAGGTGCCCCGATTAGCGAATACATTTTCAAGGAAATTCATCTGAAATTCCCTGCTTTTCAAGATCCATTTCCGTATTTGTAGTCCCTTAACCGAAAGTGTGTTTAGGATAATCGTTACTTCAAATATCTCAAATTGTTAAGTTAAAATAAATAATGAACTCGCGCACTGTCATGCGCTAATTGTGAATTCAAATATCTGTTCTCATATTATATGCGGAATAAGAGGATTCCAAGTTAAAGGAAACGGTGTAATAAAGCTAATGGGTATTTCAGCGATATTTCAGCAGAGTTCATGTTCTCCAAATGATTTCGTAAGTTTACCAGGAGAGTTTCCTCGTGGTTTTGGGATCGAATATTCCCAGGAGGACTAGCGTAATGGAAAAGGATAAAGTAACAACAGTTAAAACTTCGTATCATTATTGGTGGGAGAGATCGTTTACGCAATTTAGTTTAATAAAAGGGAGGGGAGAAATATTTGTATTTCTTGCATTCCAATAAAATTTCACCTCGTGAAACTGCACCTAAGAGAGTACATACATTGCTGAATTTCTACTCAATGCCTATTAGCTAAACGGTGCCATGTTGTCATTCTAATCGATTGGTCCAGCCTATCCGCTGCTGAGCATTTGTTCCTCATGGGGGCAGGGTTCAGTTGTGTTTTAAAGCATAGACGTCCTTTTCGCCAATTACGTATCCCCACCAAAAGAAACTAAAACTATCTCAAAAATCTAGAGCTTACGACATCAACCAAAGAGTGGTTGTGGTGGAGATCCAAAATGCCACCTACGATCTACGGATTGCAAGAATGGGGGATGCCACCAAATATTGGGGGGTCATAAGCATGTCGTTTGACTCAAAATAATACACTGAAAATTAATTGAATTAGAGACAGCTGGCGTTATGCAAATGTGGCGCTGTGGGCGGCCTTGTAAACGGAAACGACATGACGTCTGCAGCGATCCGACAATATAAGGAGTGATACGACGGGAATCAGTAAGAGTCGGACGCAGTATGGGTAAGACGAAGGATCTAAGTGCATTTCATCGTGGGCAAATTGTCGGAGCCCGACGAATGCGTCACTCCACCTCGGAAGTCGTGCAGGCACTGGGATTTTCACGAGCCACTGTGTCATGGGTGCACCTTGAGTACATCGAATCCGGTAAAACGATCCCTGCTAGGCCCAACTGCCGTGGACAACAGCGTGTGGATGAGCGGGGTCATCGTCGGCTAGCTCGCATTGTAACAGCAGATAGACGGGCCACAGTGCAAGAAATCACTCGGCAATTTAACGCTGGTGCACAAAAACGTGTAAGCAGCCACACCATCCAGAACCATCTCCTCTCTATGGGGTACAGAAGCCATCGTCCCACGAGGGTACCGCTGCTGACCACACATCACAGGGTGCAAAAATTAGCATGGGCGCGGGAACATCGCCACTGGACCCTAGACATGTAGGGAAATGTTGCCTGGACTGATGAGTCGAGATTCACGTTGCTGCATGTAGATGGCAGGATACGAGTACGGCGCAAACCACATGAAGCGATGGATCCTTCTTGCCGGCAGGGTACTTTTCAAGCTGGTGGGGGTAGCATTCTCGTCTGGGGACTGTTTACGTGGACTGAAATGGGACCCCTGGTAAGTGTGACATCGTCCCTCACAGGTCCACGTTACCGGGATATCATGGACGACCATTTGCTCCTGTTTGTGCGTCTTCAACATCCCACTGGGGACCTCATCCTGCAACAAGACAATGCAGCTCCCGAATTGTATCCGAATGGTTGGATGAACACTCCACCGACGTGACCTCGCTTCCTTGGCCAGCTAGGTCACCTGACCGCAATCCCATCGAGCACATCTGGGATGCCATCGAGAGAGAGATGTTCGAGGCTCCTTCCTGCCCCCCACCTACATCAAATCTTCGGTACCTGTGGGAGCTTGTTCAGGGATAGTGGATCCGTATGGCTTCCCAACGCTTCCGGTGTCTTGTCGAGTCCATGCCGCGACGAATCACCGCAGTTATTAGGGAGAAAAGTGGTGTTACACGTTACTAGACAGGTATCTCTAATTCAATTGCTCTTCAGTGTATATGATAATTTAAACTGCAATAACCGTTCAACATTTACTGAAGTATAACTACAGGTTTATGAAGGCTAACAATTTTTTTGTCACAGAAATTGCAGTACGATGTAAAAGACTGTAAATTTATTTTTATAAGAATAGAAACTGTTCTATAATAAATAGAAATAAAATAAATGATTAAATTATACTGTATCATTCGCCTACCTAATAAGGTGTTGCTCCACCTTTTGCCCTCACCAGCTGCCAGACGTTTTTACAAGATCTTAATGAGGTGTTGAATACACCGCGGTAGTATTTACTGTCTATGAAGCGAGGATTGCCAGTCGTAGAGCATCCAACAGTTGACGGAGGGAGTTGGCAGGATAGAGCAGATTTTTCCAATTCGTCCCACAGGTTTTCAATGGGTTTGAGGTCCGGCAATCCAGGGGAATATCAGCGTGCTATAAGTTCACTAGAATGCTCCTGGAGCCAACTGGTAGCGACTCAGGAAGTATATTTTTCAACAAGGCAACCGTGTGGCATTGTCCTGTCGAAAGATGGCGTTATGATGCAGAAAGAGAATCCTTACGAGCAAATGCAGATAGTCTGCGAGGATGTTCACGCACCTTGATTGATGTCTGGATGGGTAAGAGATGCCCCAATGAAGCCCATGTAAACGCACCCAAACTGTTACACTTGTCTGTTTGACCCCAACTTCGTAAGTTAAGTCCATCGTTTCGTGTGGTTTGCGCTACACATGCACTCTACCATCAGCGTGATGAAGTTGAAACCGTGATTCGGCAGACCAGATGACGTGTTTCCAGTCCTCTGCACTACAGTTGCGATAATGCGAACTACAGCTTAATTTTTCGGTGACTTGCAGTCAATAAGGAGGCACGCCGACAGCCATAAACCATTATTTCCATGGTACAACGGGCAGTGTCTGTGCATAAACTTACTGATGCGACCTCATTAAATTCCGACATTATCTGCTTCGCGGTAGCCGTGCTATTGCCTGTAACGATGCGGGACAGTCAGCATTCATCTCGCGACTAAATTCGACGCTTGCGGCCACATTTCTTCCGCTGGTTGGAAGTTTTGCGCATTTCACGCAGTCTAGGTTATACTGTATATGTGCGACAGTCTTACGCTGAAAATCCCAACCGTTCAGCGTTTGCGGTGAATGAACAACGGTTAAACTCGCAGACGTCGCTGCCGTTATCTGTGCTTACTTTTCCCTGACTGGTTTCTAATGTGTAGAGACCTAGTCTATTTATAGTCCTTTCCAGTTTCTGCGTCCCACGTGACTGAACTCGATGCATCTACTTCACATATTGTTATCTGGGTTCGCATAATGATTAGTTAATTCAATCCATAATAGATACGCCGCGAAAACTGAAGGATAAAGACGTATAGTTAACTTTTGAGAACGGCTGTCTTTGTATCAGTTCATTGACATCTGTGCGAATACTCTAATCAGATATAGGGGTTTATCAAAATTATGGAAGCGCTTACTGTCTGTGGAGAACTTTTTTATTAAATAAGCTGTAGGCCTATCTCGGACTTCCAGAACAGAAGCAATTCGGCTTGGAATACACTTACACAAGTCATGAACGTACAGTAATGGCAATATATATTAAACACACTGTCTGAGCTCGATATTTATGAAAAACTCAGTGTTACTAAATAAAAGCTAGCGCTAATGAATGACCTTTTTCACAAGGATGATGACGTATCGCTTGTGTAAGATAGTGTTTGTGTAATTCAACTTTTCAACTTGTACACGGTCTTTGGTGGCAACATGTGGTCTCCGAAGTAGCAAAGTATTGTGGTTTTTTTTTACTGTATATGTGCCCATGTTCTGTGATGATTCCGTGCACTCGACCTGACGATGGGGCTTTGAAAACCTTGAAAGATCTTGTCGTAATTTTTAACTCTGTTTTTAATCTGTAAATAAATGTCATCTTTTATTTAGTAACGCTTTGAATTTTTCATAAGTATCGTGCTCAGACAGCGTGTTTAATATATATCATCATCATCATCATCATCATCATTGTCAACCATTATCAATCCACTGCTGGACGAAGGTCTCCCCAAGTTTCCTCCACAACGGTCTGTCTTGTGCCAGTCTCCTCCATGTCACTCCCGCATACTTTCGAATTTCATCCACCCATCTTCCATGTGGTCTTCTTCTGGGTCTTTTCCTGTCCCTTGGAATCCAATCTAATATTTCGGCTGTCCATCGATGGTCTGTTCTTCTGGCAGTATGTCCAGCCTATTGCCATTTCAGGGATTTAACTCTGATCATGATGTCTTCCACTCTTGTCGTTTTTCTGATCCACGAGTTCTTCTTCTTATCTCTCCTGGTTACACCAAGCATGCACCTCTCCATGCTCTTTGAGTTGTCTGCAGCCTTTGTATGTCTCTTTTAGCTAAGGTCCACGTCTCTGCACCATACGTAAGCACTGGAAGGATGCATTGATCAAACACTTTTCTTTTAAGACATAATGGCATATTGCTCTTGAAAATTATGCTGTTTCTTCCAAAAGCTCTTCAGGCAAGTTTTGTACGCCGATTAATTTCTTCACCAATGTGACCCTCACTTGATATCTGCTGTCCAAGATAAACGTATGTGTCTGTTATCTCCAGCTTTTCTCCATCAATCGATAAATCTTCATTTCTTGTAAAAGCATTGAACATCACTTTTGTCTTCTGAAAGTTCATTTTTAATCCCACTTCTTTACTCTTGTCAGCAAGTTCCTGGATCATACTCTGTAGCTCTGATGGGGTAGTTGCAAAAATCACTATGTCATCAGCAAAACGAAGGTGGGTTAGATAATCTCCATTAATCTTTATCCCTTTGTTTTCCCAGTTCAGTGATTGAAAGACATTTTCCAATGTGGCATTAAAGAGCTTCGGAGATATGGTGTCACCTTGTCTCACTCCTTTTCCAATTTTTATGTGTGTTGTATTTTCAAATAGCAGAATCTTTGCACTTGCATTTTCATAGATGTTATTAATAATATTAATGTATGCATCTTCAATACCGCAGGATTTCAGAGCCATTGTAACTGCTGATGGTTTCACCGAATCAAAGGCTTTTTCATAATCGATAAAAGCCATGCACAATGGAAGTTCATATTCCCTCGCTCTTTCAATTAGTTCTCTCAGTACGTGGATATGATCTATTGTGCTGTAGCCACTCCTGAATCCAGCTTGTTCTCTCGGTTGAGCCATGTCCAGTGTCACCTTCAAGCGGTGTGAAAGTACTTTAGTGAAGATTTTATAAACCACTGATAGGAGGCTGATAGGTCTGTAGTTCCTGAGATCCTCAATGTCACCTTTTTTATGTAGCAAGATCATTGTAGCGTTGTTCCAATCCTCAGGAATTTTCCCTTCATTACGGCATCGAGTGAAAATTTCGGCGAGTACTCATTCGATTTCTCCACTTGCTTCTTGTATGATGTCTACAGTAATTCCATCTTCTCCTGGAGCTTTTCCCCGCTTCATGTTCTTGATTGCATGTGCAACTTCTGCTGGAAGGACTGGAAGAACTCTGGTACTGGTACCTTTCATGATGTCTGGAGTACATGTATCATCCCTTTCATATAATTTGGAGTAGAAATATTTCACTCTTGTCAAAATTTCGCCTCTATTTCTTGTTACAGAACCATCTTCTTTTCTCAGTGCCATAATCTGTTTTTTTCCCTTACTGAGATGTCCCTTTGCTATCTTTAGGCTTTGGTTGTTTTCAATTGCTTTCCTTACTAGTTCACAGTTGAATTTCCTTACGTCTTCAGTGATACTTTTTCGTACTGTCTTGCATAGCTCTATATATTCCACTTTGGAAGTCACATCTTCTTTAGTTGTCCTCATCTCTCTTCTTTTTTGCATCAACATTTTGGTTTTTCCTGATAATTTGTTCACATACAATTTGTTCTTAGACCCAGCTAATTTTGTTGCTGTTTCCATAAGAGTTTTGGTTACTTTTCTGTTAACTTCAGAAATATCCACTTCTTCCAATGTTAGGCCTTCTAAAGCAGAGAATCTGTTCTTCAGTTCCAATTTGAAGGTATTATGGTGTTTTTAAGGTTGGTTATGTCAATACATTTTGTTTGTCTTATGAGCTTGCTACGTTCGAGTTTACTGTTGAGGTGCATCTTACATCTCACCAATCTATGGTCACTGCCTGTGTTGAACTTGTTTAGCACACTGCAGTCTTCTATGACGAATTTTTTGTTACACATAATAAAATCAATTTCACTTGTCGTCCCATTTGGATGTCTCCATGTCCATTTCCTGTGTGGCTTTTTCTTGAAAAAGGAGTTCAAGATGAAAAACCCTTCTGCCCCTGCAAACTCTACGAGAGTATTTCCACGCTGGTTTCTGTTGCCGTGACCGAATTTACCTACTGAAGTTTCATTCTTTTGCCGTTGCCCTATTTTTGCATTGAAATCTCCCATAATTATCTTCAAGTGCTGCTTACCTTTATTATTTAGATGACGAATTTCCTCATAAAATTCTTCAATTTCTTCTTCAGCATGACTTGTTGTGGGTGCATAAGTTTGAATAATCTGAGCCTGGTATCTTCTCGAGAGTTAGATAACGAGTCGTGCAGCTCTGTCAGAGGAACTTTCAACTTCTACAACTTTATCCTTCAGTTTCTTGTTTATTATAAATCCAACACCACTAGTTCTGCCAGTATCTGTCCCACGATAGTAGAAGAGATGTCCACTTTTCAGTTCAATGAGATCTTCTCCTTTTCTCCTTACCTCACTTAGCCCGACGATGTCCCACTTGATCCTTTGTAGTTCCTCTTCTAATTCAAGAAGCCTTGAATCAGAAGATAGGGAGCGTCCGTTATACGTAGCCAAGGTCAGCATCAGATGGCAGCCTAGTCCGGTCCTCCGGGGATTCTTAGCACCCTCTGCCTTCATGTCGTACTGGCCGCTGCCTTGGCCAGGTACATTCCAGCTGCCGGAGACTGAGGGCCAAGATTTAAGTTGTGGAGTCATTTTGGAGGGGTTTGGCCATAACTCACCACGCTGGCCAAGCGGGTTGGTGAGTGTGGGATAGCATTTCCTCTAATCCCGATTGTATAGTTATACCGCTATTGGCGGTCGTCAGAGCCCCTTTAGTGGGAACAGGATGTACCACGAGAAGGCGGGGTTGACATTTGTCAAGGAGAGGCTGTGATGTTACGCATCACCTGACCTTACATCCCATATATATATATATATATATATCATCATCATCATCATTGTCAACCATTATCAATCCACTGCTGGACGAAGGTCTCCCCAAGTTTCCTCCACAACGGTCTGTCTTGTGCCAGTCTCCTCCATGTCACCCCTGCATACTTTCGAATTTCATCCACCCATCTCCCATGTGGTCTTCTTCTGGGTCTTTTCCTGTCCCTTGGAATCCAATCTAAAATTTCGGCTGTCCATCGATGATCTGTCCTTCTGGCAGTATGTCCAGCCCATTGCCATTTCAGGGATTTAACTCTGATCATGATGTCTTCCACTCTTGTCATTTTTCGAATCCACGAGTTCCTCTTCTTATCTCTCCTGGTTACACCAAGTATGCACCTCTCCATGCTTCTTTGAGTTGTCTGCAGCCTTTGTATGTCTCTTTTAGTTAAGGTCCACGTCTCTGCACCATACGTAAGCACTGGAAGGATGCATTGATCAAACACTTTTCTTTTAAGACATAATGGCATATTGCTCTTGAAAATTATGCTGTTTCTTCCAAAAGCTCTCCAGGCAAGTTTTGTACGCCGATTAATTTCTTCATCAATGTGACCCTCACTTGATATCTGCTGTCCAAGATAAACGTACGTGTCTGTTATCTCCAGCTTTTCTCCATCAATCGATAAATCTTCATTTCTTGTAAAAGCATTGAACATCACTTTTGTCTTCTGAAAGTTCATTTTTAATCCCACTTCTTTACTCTTGTCAGCAAGTTCCTGGATCATACTCTGCAGCTCTGATGGGGTAGTTGCAAAAATGACTACATCATCAGCAAAACGAAGGTGGGTTAGATAATCTCCATTAATCTTTATCCCCTTGTTTTCCCAGCTCAGCGACTGAAAAACACCCTCCAATGTGGCATTAAAGAGCTTCGGAGATATGGTGTCACCTTGTCTCACTCCCTTTCCAATTTTTACGTGTGTTGTATTTTCAAACAGCCTAATCTTTGCACTTGCATTTTCATAGATGTTATTAATAATATTAATGTATGCATCTTCAATACCGCAGGTTTTCAGAGCCATTGTAACTGCTGATGGTTTCACCGAATCAAAGGCTTTTTCATAATCGATAAAAGCCATGCACAATGGAAGTTCATATTCCCTCGCTCTTTCAATTAGTTCTCTCAGCACGTGGATATGATCTATTGTGCTGTAGCCACTCCTGAATCCAGCTTGTTCTCTCGGTTGAGCCATGTACATATATTGGTATTATTCAGCACGAAAAAATTTTTAATGTACAATAATGGAATTTGGGATCATTCTTCCTGTAAAATATGTCCCACTGTGCCATTGATGTTGGAGGTGGAAAGTGTAATCTGACCTTTCGATCTAGATATTCCCACAAATGTTTAATAATATTGAGGTCTGGAGATGGAATTGGCCAGAGCAGCAGCTGTACTTAATCCTCAGGCTCTACAAATCTCAACTTCAGACGTTTCGCATAAAGCACGGCTGCATTATCTGCTTGAAACCAATATGACGTGCGTGCTCCGCAGGACGCACATGAGATAAAGGCAGATAGCAGTAACAGCACATGTCCGTGTAGCTCAGTTGGGAGAGCGACTTGCTCCGGAGTGAAGGGACCCGGCTTCGATGCCCGGAGCGGACAAAAACTAGTTCGTTATACTAGGGATGATCTTTAGGAAATAATACCTGCAACATCGGGTGCAGATGATCCCCAAAAATGAATTCGTACTTGGCAAATGTGACACGACCCTGCGGAATAACCAATGGCCCTAAGAAATGCCGTGATTCGGCACCCCCACAACATTAGTGTTCCAACTCCATGCTTCACACTCGGAAACAAAACAGTCGAGGTAGTAGGCCTCTGCATGTTTTCGCCAGACGTACACTCTACCATTGATGAGGAAACGATGTGAAGCATGATTCATCAGACCAGATGTTACGTTGCTAGTCTTTAGCATCACAGTTTTTATGTGCTTTGCACCACCTTACATGTTTTCTTGCATTGATTCTGATAATCAGAGGTTTGTAGATTGCAGCAACGTTCCCGAAGAACTATTATGACAGAAACGGGATCATTCCGACTGATGATCAACTCTGCTACTACTTGCGGTCCCGTGGTCTTGTTCTTCTGTTGTGCAATCCCAAGGTGCGCCAACCGCTGTTTGATATGTTCATGTGGCGTCCACAATTTGCGCGTTTTTGTTGTCCTTTCTGATATGTAGTTCTAATATGCAATACCGTTCTTCGTGTTAGACTTACTATTTCTGCCGTTCTAGTTACTGAAGCTCTTGCAACACCCGCACCAATGATCATGATTTTTTTAATTCACTTAGATTTGGCGCTGTCGACAATTACTCCACAACAGTTGTTTCACCTGCCCCTGTGGTACTGCTACGTGATAGCCTACATCATACTGCACCACTTTATATATACAGACATCATGAAAGGTACCAGTACCAGAGTTCTTCCAGTCCTCCCAGCAGAAGTTGCACATGCAATCAAGAACAAGAAGCGGGGGGAAAGCTCCAGGAGAAGATGGAATTACTGTAGACATCATACAAGAAGCAAGTGGGGAAATTGAAACAGTACTCGCTTAAGTTTTCACTCGATGCCTCAATGAAGGGAAGATACCTGAGGAATGGAACAACGCTACAATGATCCTGCTACATAAAAAAGGTGACATTGAGGATCTCAGGAACTACAGACCTATCAGCCTCCTATCAGTGGTTTATAAAATCTTCACTAAAGTTCTTTCACACCGCTTGAAGGTAACACTGGACATGGCTCAACCGAGAGAACAAGCTGGATTCAGGAGTGGCTACAGCACAATAGATCATATCCACGTACTGAGAGAACTAATTGAAAGAGCGAGGGAATATGAACTTCCATTGTGCATAGCTTTTATCGATTATGAAAAGGCCTTTGATTCAGTGAAACCATCAGCAGTTACAATGGCTTTGAAATCCTGCGGTGTTGAAGATGCATACATTAATATTATTAATAACATCTATGAAAATGCAAGGGCAAAGATTAGGCTGTTTGAAAATACAACACACGTAAAAATTGGAAAGGGAGTGCAACAAGGTGACACCATATCTTCCAAGCTCTTTAATGCCATATTGGAAAATGTCTTTCAGTCAGTGAACTGGAAAGACAAAGGGATAAAGATTAATGGAGATTATCTAACTCACCTTCGTTTTGCTCACGACGTAGTCATTTTTGCAACTACCCCATCAGAGCTGCAGAGTATGATCCAGGAACTTGCTGACAAGAGTAAAGAAGTGGGATTAAGAATGAACTTTCAGAAGACAAAAGTGATGTTCAATGCTTTTACAAGAAATGAAGATTTATCGATTGATGGAGAAAAGCTGGAGATAACAGATACGTATGTTTATCTTGGACAGCAGATATCAAGTGAGGGTCACATTAATGAAGAAATTAATCGGCGTACAAAACTTGCCTGGAGAGATTTTTGGAAGAAACAGCATAATTTTCAAGAGCAATATGCCATTATGTCTTAAAAGAAAAGTGTTTGATCAATGCATCCTTCCAGTGCTTACGTATGGTGCAGAGACGTAGACCTTAACTAAAAAAGGCATACAAAGGTTGCAGACAACTCAAAACAGCATGGAGAGGTGCATGCTTGGTGTAACCAGGAGAGATAAGAAGAAGAACTCGTGGATCAGAAAAACGACAAGAGTGGAAGACATCATGATCAGAGTATAATCCCTGAAATGGTAATGGGCTGGACATACTATGTGCCAGAAGGACAGACCAACGTTGGGCAGTCAAAATTTTAGATTGGATTCCAAGGGACAGGAAAAGACCCAGAAGAAAACCACATGGAAGATGGGTGGATGAAATTCGAAAGTATACGGGAGTAATATGGATGAGACTGGCACAAGGCAGACCGTTGTAGAAGAGGCTTGGAGAGACCTTCGTCCAGGAGTGGATTGATAGTGGTTGACAATGATGATGATGATGATGATGATGATGATGATACCTCATATCACTGGTGGCGACGTTTCTGTAATATGCATGCTATGCATTGCGTGTACTCCAGTCGCAGTCAGTGTTTCCATTACTTTGATATACCCCTTTATGCTTATGTTCACAGGCGCGATACCAAAATAAACCCATCCCGGGTGAGGCCCGGATGGTGTGTTTGTCTTAAAGCACATCTCTGGATGGGCGACTGTTCATAACCCATTGAGTTGGATAGGGTGGTCGTTAACCTCAAACAAACAAACAAAAAATTGTTTTATTTGCCGAGAACAGCGAAGCTCTGATTTTCCAGGTGCTACATTAATCATAGATCAAAACTTTGAACTTCCATTTCTCAGTTTAGAGTGAAGCACATCGCTTCAGGTATCTCGGCTAGCTGAAATGAAAGTCAGTTCGCGATTTTCAAATGGCCTAACTTAATTCTGTATGTGTTGTGAAAACCCAAATTTGCCGGTGGTGAACTAGAACAGGCATCCTTCTGCCCCGGAGCCGAATGTTTTCCCATTTAAGCTTCACCGACAGGGCTTATCAATGCTATTTGCCGTCTTGACATGTGCGCCACCCAGTAGTACGTTACATACTGTATATCCCTTACTTAAGAAAGGAGCGGGGGGGGTCACGAAATCGCAGAACGTGCTTGAAGTAACTCTGTAGAAGGAATTCTCACTAATTCCAGACGATGTGTGGAAGAAGCATCGCACATTTTTTGAAGCGTTGAAGTAGTATTTGTTGTGGCGGATATCTTAGCCACGTTATATAAAGTTTATTATAATTGAGAGCCAAATGTAAACCTGAAGGGAAATTTTGAATTTGGACTAAAATTTTACTTTGGGAGATGGGTAGATGCATTTTGAAACAAAAATATTTTCTAAGTATATGAAGGCCATGAACATCCTAAACAAAAATGCATCTAAAAATTTACATTCCACAAGAAGTTATTGAAAAGTTTGCGTTGTTTGTGTTCACGCAGAGTTGAGTCATATGAAAGTGCAAACATAAGTGAATATTGTTGCATGTATATGAAAATGTGTCACTATAAGTCATAGGATAAAATGTACTCGTTCAATAACAACTTGTGGAGGCGGTGAAAGTCAATTTAAAAGGACAGGACAAAAATTGCAGTTATGAATACCTTATAATACCAGGATTCGGATCGATAGCCTTAGTCAAGCTAAGGTGAATACATGGGACCAAGTCATGGAAGACAACAGCACACAAAATTTTTCCCACTGCACTAATTTTGGATTTTTTTTGAAAGACTACTGCCTATATTTATTTTTTTTTTCTTTAAAAACTTAACAAGGTAATTTAGTGGACAATCAGTTGTGGTATTTCCTTTTTTTCTTGTTTGCTTACACACAGCAGTATAAAAACAGAATCTCAATCTTTTTTCTATTTGGCCACTGGCCTTATGAACAGCACAACTTAGTTTGAACACCAGGCATTGACTTTATGCCTCCAAAATTATACTACGACTCACATAATTTACACAAAAAAAAATACTGAATTCTTTTTTATTTTAATTCCACAAGGTGGACAAGTTCTGTTCTTTTGAAACGTACTCTCTTCTCCCTCACCTAATTAGCTCAATGACAAATTTACAATTTTACACTTAGTGATTTAAATTTACAGCACCTAAACAACCTTAGTAAACTCCGCAATCTCCCCAAACCAGCTTCAAAGACTTCAATTAAAATTTACAGTTATAATAAGAGCCACAAATTATACATTAACCAAATCTACCATCTGCAAGTAAACAAACCAAGTAAATTATCCTCAAAACAGAATTTACACTGAGCACAAGCATTAATTAACATTACATAACCTATAGAAACTACACTGAATGAACCTACTTCACTTATAAAGAAACCTCATTAACTAACTTAAAAATTATCACTCTTCATAACATCATCAACATAATTCAGAAATCCAAACAATCTTCTTGCACTAGCTTGATCATAAAAATCACCTCACTCTGCACTTCAAATAATAGCTCAAGATACTTAATAACTCTATACTGTAAACAAAAGCTAAAAATACCAATTAACTAAATTTCCAAACTAAATATCAAGTTCACTAACACTAACAACCAGAATTTAGAATTTACATCCCTAGCACTACAGCATATCATAAACAAATTAATTTAGATACTTTAAGTCACACCAAACAAAACTTAAATTTAACACCTGCAGTGAATTACTGAGGTAGCCCTGAGGCAAATACTCTCAGTTCAGATACTACCCTGGGTTTTGAGAACCAACACAGGAAGAAAATACTAGTCAGGCTGAAGGCGTGAAATTGGGTCGTGAATCCAATTTCAGCCTAGGCAAAGGGAAAGGAAAAAAAAAATCCTCGAGTGCGACACATCATCAGGTACAGAGTTTCCTCCAACATGATCTCGCAACATCCACCGAAGCAACGCCCGACCGACCCTCGCCGGCAGTACATATCTCCGTGGGCAGCGAAACCACTGGGGGGCTTGAAGACAAGTTTTCCCCAAAAAACAACGTCCTCAAGGCTCCCCCCCCCCTCGAACCAATGCACAATCCCACCTTGATCAACCACGCCTGCAAGAGCCTGTCGCACCTCAGCCCAAATCACTCCAGGCACATCCGGCCCAGAACCAACACAACTATATCCCAGGAAAAATCACTTATCTCTATATATATCCCAAGAAATCCAAAATCACAACATCCACACACATCCCAGGAAAAATCACTTATCTATCCTCATATATTCCAGGAAAAAATCACTTATCTCACACTACATCCAAATCCCAGGAAAAATCACAAAGCAAGGAAATTCTTCTGTACCAAGGCAATGAGCAGGTCGTACTGCAGACAATACCACTGACCATTTACATAACCTACTAAATATTTTCACCTTATTGAAAATTAAAATTACATTTAGACTTTTTTAGTAAAAACAAGAAAATTTAGGCCAAAGAAAAGAACAATTAATACCGGAACTGGTGAGCAAAAGTGGGTCTTCTCAACCCATGATGTTCATTCTTTTTGTGAAATACTAAACTTGAGAACCCAAATACCTTAACTTCTATTTTGCACATATCGCATCCTGGTGAAAATTCCCTACTCAGAGCCCTCTGCCTTAGGAAAAGTTCCCAGGCTTGCCCTAAGATCACCCCTTTCCAATGGGAGATTAACACTCATCTGGAGCATGTAAAATACTGGTCCTCAAATAACACACCTACCATCTTAATTTCGACACTCAACACTCCAAGAATGTAAACTGCACTTTAGGTTTCCAATTTCATCACACTATACATATACTCCCAAAAAGCCCAATATAAATCATCCCATAATTTATCTTCACTCAGGAAAAAAAACTCAACGCTGTAAAAGGCTAGAGAGAAATGTTTACAGTTATTTTATCACACACGGCATCACAATAACACTGCTTTTCAATTATCACATGCCCAACTAAACTATAATCGATGCACCAAAATTCACTGTGCTCAAACATTAAACCAAATTTTTCGAATACATTAAAATTTACTGGCCTGGGGAGTTGCTAAAATACCAGACATGGCAACACAAAAAAAACATAAATGAAAGCATTTTCAACTCCCCTTTCTTTTTTTCTTCCTTTTCTGAACTCATACCTGAGGAACTAATAAATCTTATTTTTGAAAACTGAACGACAACACAGCCACAATCAGAAGCAAAAAAAAAACTTGCTTTTTTTTTCTTATGCTCAGCTCGAAGCTCAGGTATTTGCGTGGGCTTTTATGTATCAATACTAAAAGAGATGAACTAAAACATTAACTTTGAGCTGGCGTTCCCTTTTTTTTTTTTTTTTCTTTTTTTTTCACAACACAACTCCCCCCCCCTTCCCCCAGAGTTCACGGTTCGGGCACAACCACACTCTCTGCAGTTCGTCTTCCATGTCTTTCTTTTCTCCTTTTCCGTTGACACAGTGGGCGCCTTTTCTCTGAACAAGGGCATCGCTGGCAGCTGCAGACTTGAGGTACTTTTTGATGAAAGGCCTTTTAATATCCCCCTTGTGATTAGCAGCAATGTGCTTCTTGATGGCCTGCAGGGACGTTTCCTTAAACTGGTAATAGCCGAGATAACCATTTCCGAAACTTTGGAATGAGATGGAACTATTTTTTTCTCTTTTTTTCTCCGGCCTTTGAAGCAGGCCTCTTTTTGGGAGTAGCAACAGAGTGGAGAGGCTGTAGATGTGTTGGGCTCTCTCTTTCCGGGATATCAATAAGGGAGAAGACATGTCCCTTTTCAGCCAAGCCGGCCTCCACGACCGACATCGTACTAGCCTGTCGCCTCCCCGCCATTTTTCTTGCCAGGGCAAAGTTCCCGGCCGGCGGGATGCCTCTTTAACGGCGTTCTACATCGTCAACCCTTCAAATGCCAAGACCAGAGCCAGAGTGTCACAATTTTACTAAAGCACTCGGGGATGTTTGAGACTGCTGACCTCTCATTGGCTGACCTCTATATGGCAACAGCAGTTCCTCCCACAACGGAATTTCTCTCCCACTCCTGGAGAGTGACCCCTGACCTTCACACGTAAGCATGGTTGCAGCGTCCCGCACTCTCAACGAGAAAAAAATGTTACCAGGCACATGGCATCTTCGGTCAGCCAGGGGAGAGGAAGTCATGACCTTCACCAAGTAACTTTCTATGTGCGGCTGTGACCTTGTCCCAGAAATAGAACAACGCCAACCCAAGAAAGCATTTCTGCAACATTTTCTGAGCGACTTCTACCGAATACTTAAAATGGCCGATCTGAAAGAAGATTCCCTTTTCTCACAACTTTTTTTTTCTTTTCCCATTCCGTGATGTTAAAGTAAAATTAATTTTGATTCTCTGAGCTGCACACCTACTCGCCTTTTCCTATCGCGATAAAAGAACAGATAAAATAATTATTTCCAAAACCCCAAAGTCAGTTAAATCAAATATTATTCTCTTTTTCTTTTTTTTTTTTCTTTAACATGAAATTTTGTTTTCCTGGTTGTGATTAAGACAAGCGAATTTTGCGCACGAATTCCCTTGCCTTTCAACCAGGAATTTTCTTCTAACGTATGTCATGGGAGAAAATTTTGCATTAATTAATCCCTGATAAACCAACAGAAAGATTGATCAAGTCTCTCTGAAATTCACCAGAGGTTAAAATTTTCGCCATGACACATTTCTCATTCATTCCAGATGTGTGGAACGAACATCGCACTTTTTTCGAAGAAGCTAACTATCCAGGGTTCGAGTCTGTTCGAGACCAATGTGAAAATTCAAATTTATCGGTGGCGGGACTCGAACCGACATGCTTCTGCTCCGGAGCCGAATGCTTTCCCATTTCAGCAACACCGACAAGGGCTTATCACTGCTACTTTTTGTCTTGACATGAGCGCCACCTCTGTAGTACGTTACATATATACGAAATCGCAGGTTTCGGATTCGGCGCAGAGCATGCTTGAAGTAACTCTGTAGAAGGAATTCTCACTAATTCCAGACGATGTGTGGAAGAAACATCACACATTTTTTGAAGCGTTGAAGTAGGATTTCTCATTCATTCCAGACATGTGGAACGAACATGGCACATCTTTCGAAGAGCCTAACGTTCCGGGATTCCAGTCTCTGTTTAGGACTAATGTGAAAACCCAAATTTGCCGGTGCGGGACTAAAACCGGCATCCTTCTGCTCCGGAGCCGAATGCTTTTCTAACTAAGCTACACCGACGAAGTTTGGCGCTGCAACTTAGCCGTGTTGACATGAGGGTCACCTCTGTAGTAAGTCGCAGTGTTCAGGCATTATACATCAAGTGCGATGTTTCGAGAAGATGATAGCATGAGGTGGAGATTGGTTTCATAATTCTGTCAGTTTATTCATAACTGCCGATGTCTATTTAAACATGGTGGATTCCTCTCCCTTCCTCCCAGTTTCTAGTCATGACTTGCAAATATTACAATAACTGTTCTGTAGTTCAAGGACTATTTATTTTTGGAATGACGAAAAATGAAATATTTACAGATTTTAAAAGAGAGAGTATTTACATATGGAGAAGGGTGTAAAACAGATATGAAAAATATTTACTAACGTTGAAGAGTGTGTATTCGAAACGTATACATTTTTACAAATGGTATTGAGAATGTCTTTGAAACAAATGCGCATTTATAGAAAGCGAAGAGTGTGTACTTGAAAACATATGCCAATTTACAGATGGTGGTGAGCGTGATCACGAACAAACTGCGCTTGAGTTTTAGACATGCAGATCATCAGTTCGTTGATAACAGTTGGAAATCAGAAAAGCAGCAAAAAATATAATGCAGTGAAAGTTCGCAAACAACGCGGAACGTGACATAAGTCATGTAACTTCCAGGTTAATGTTCGAGATCATAGTTCTCATGATGTGAAGCCGGAAACGTAGAAAACACTGAAGAATTGATAGACAGTTGAAATACAGATTACCGCAAAGGAATTGGGGATTATATTCTGAATCAGGTTCTATTTTGACGAAATGAGAGCCGTATTGTTTGCGCAGCGAATTTAACATGAAATTGAGAAACAACTGAGATTTGAAGTGCATGATTGTTGTCCAGCTGTAGTCGACATTTTAAAAAATTACGGAAAGTAGTACATAGAAATCTGCTGGCTTTTCTTGCAGAAAAATGGGAGGTTGTATTCAGAAGTTTCATTTAGACATAATAAATGACTGATTTGGTCAAAATAAAGGGGCAGATGTCAGAACGGCAAGCTGTGCTGGGGTCACATGCCAAAAGAAGCAAGTAGTCGTGGATGGAATGAGTAGCGTGACATGCTGAATGAGTGATTGGGAACATAATATTGGACCAAAGGAGTAACGATAGGGCATTGTTGATAAACATGAGTCAGATCGGCTGGAACTTGACAATAACTGCAGTCGAGGGAAGGAGTGATGCAAAAGCTATGAAGGGTGATAGGGGTGGGGAGTCTTTTATGGAGGAAAAGAAAATGAATATATTTGTCTTTCAGGGTTGGGAAAGGAGAACATAACGCACTCCAGGTTCATGTGACGCAGGAGTGTGGGAGATTGTGAATTGGGACTTAAGTAACATCACGGAGCAGAAGGAAGGAATATAACTGTTTTGTGGTAAGATGGGCAAGTAGGACGTCGGAATTATGAAGCTTGAGTGAGAATGGTAAAATCTGTGCGGCAGAAGGCGAGTAAATAAGAGCATTTATATCTGCGAGATCCAGGAAGGAGCGAATAATAGCAATTTTGACATACATACATATCACTAAGCTGTTCTCTGAAATTCAGAGGTTAACTCCACAAAGAAATACAAACCATCAGATAAATGTTTAACCGATTATTTGCTTACTATCGCCGTATCAAACTTCTCCATGTACAGCGATCTTGATACACAACTCGGGCTTCACTGACATCCATCACACGACGTACACAAGACCTTCTATACTTCGTACTCATAATCTTTTTCTGATGCAGACACTCCTGAATGTTATTCTCTCATGACTTCCTTAGCCTTCCTCTGCCTTTTTTCCCTGCTGCTTGGGCTGAAAACTTTTTCTTAGTAAGCATCTCATCACTCATTCTTTCTCTATCAAAATTCGCTGTTATTAGTATTTAAAACATGGGTTATAGTTACAAGCGTTTGCCGCCAATACACACAGTGCAATTGACGGCGCGATATTTAAATTACAAACATACAGGTGACATAAATTATTTACAATGCAAGGTATTTACAACGAAATAAGATGCAAGCACACATCTGTTGCTGAAACAATCAGCTGTAGCTCTGAGAAATCTGAACAGTTAAAAAGTAATATAATTCCATTGAAGTACATGCATGTGAAGTCCGTACAAAATAAAACAGCTCCAGGAACATGACAAAGGAGCATAAGTTGCGTCACACAAGCATTTGCAGTTCAAAGAAAAGTGAGTCAGTTCAGGAGTCAAAGTCAGAATATGCTGGTAAATGGTTCAGTTCGTGAGGCTATACAAGTTGCAATACAAGATGTGTCTCGAAAACATCGTAGTGTAAAGAAAAGGTATTGCAGGACTGGAGACAATTGCAGACAAAATCGGTTCATTTCATGAGATTGGTAAAGGCACACAAGGAGATTTGCCACTAGGTAAGCAAGAGTAGAATTGATTATGGTCGTCTGGAAGATGCGGGTGAGAGGTCATTCAGTGTAGAACAGTGAGGGTATCATCCACTGATATGGTGAACCATTGAAGACGCGGTGACCAACTGCGGTAGAACTGCTGAGTTGTGGAAGACTGTAGAGCTTGCAAGTATGCTAGTTGAAGGCGTTTTGTCATTCTGTTGCGAAAATGTGCAACGAGTGTACTCGGGAAAATAACACAGAGAGGGGTTGGGCAATGACATGGTGCGAAAAAAATACAAACTTATCTACCAGGAAAAGGTGTGTGCAAACGTGAGGCAATGGCGGGGACGGAGAATGCAAATCGTGTAAAAAAGCAGTAGTGATCCCGAGTGAGGTCATATGAGCAGGAATAGGCAGCAAGGGTGAACATCTAATGAAATAATGGCAGAAGTACTGGGCAATATAACTGAAGGTGAAGAACATCACCCGGAACAGAGCTAAAGGAGCAGTCAGCTGAGGGAACGTTGTGGCGGCGGTGCAAAGTTGTAGGAACCGGTAATCTCCCATGAAAGAATCGCCATTGTACATTCCTCTCCAGTGGATGAGCGAGCGTATAAGCAACTGTGAACCATACTGGTGTTAAAATAGAAGGAGGAACAGAAGTGATAGGACAGGGAGTAGGAGAGGCAGAGCGAATAAAGCGGTAAAGAGAGCGGGTGGAGAGAGCATAAAGCGGAAGAATGTCACCGGAAACGGGGAGGAAGAAAGGGAGAGGGAGAGAAGCAGAAGAAACGGAAAGATGGCCGGTGAGATTGACAAGGGAAGGGTACAAAGTGGATAGAGCTATTTGGCCAGCGAGAAGGTTATCAGAAAATTCCGGAAATAATGGCGGCTGGGAGGGAAAATGCTCAGAGACGGACTTCCAGGAGAGATCAGGATGAACAAGTTACGAGACAGAGGCTACACCAGCGTCCAGCCAGGCGGGGAAATAAACGTAAGGAGAACAATGAAGACAGGGCGAGAAAAAGAGAGGCTCAGAAAGATCAAGCATAGAAAGCGGGGTTTGGCGAGAGAAAGGAAGAGCTCGGAGAAAGCGAAAGGCTTCTTGGTAAACGGGGGAGGGATGGAGAGGGGGAGAGGGTAGGTAATCCATCTTAAAGAAGAGATGGAAGGTGAGATGAGGATTGCAGGGAGAGGTTAGTACATCTAAAAGGAGTCTGGAAGAAGATGGTGCAGTGCTAAAAACTGACCACAGGAAATCGATGATGCGAGAGGCTTCATAGCGGTGTTCGACGCTGATAATGTTAAGACCCCCGAACGCCGGAGGTAGAGTGAGAACAGGTGAAGCAATCCAATGGGTGGGAGACGAGAGTACTTCAGCATGGCGGAGGTTGTAGCTTGCTTGCATGTAGGCAGAGGGCTGACGGGCCAGCCAGGTGTGCGTTACCAAAGGGAGGATATATGTATTAGTGATGATGCCTCGGTTTCTGTATGATGAGCAGAATTGAAAACGTGACCAATATGCTGCAGTATGGGAGAGGAGCTTTACAAGAGGCCTCCAGGTAGCGACGGAACAAATGGTAGACTTTCCTATATAAACTCCAAGGAGTTTTTGCGCATCCGCAGACCATTGAGCTCACCAGGGATAATCAGTCCGTGGTTTCCACGCACCACACTAGAGTCCTGTGCTTTTAGATGCATTCAGTCGGGCGCCAGAAGCATCAGAATAAGTGTTGTATAAAGACAAAAGGCTAGAGAATTGAGCATCATCTCTGATAAAAACGGTGACATCATCGGCGTATGCGGTTAGATGGATGGATAGATGCCCTGAGCTTGCTGTCATTGGATCTGAACTTGAGCTGAGATGTGACGTTTTTTTTTCAGTGTCAGTACACCACCACATGGGCGCCATTTGTGGGGCCCGGAGGATATCTAAGAAATATTCGATTTCACGCCATGTTTTGTTTAACATCTCAGCAGAGACAGAGCAAATGATATCTGTTATTCTGCTCTTCAATGTCTAGACATCCGGAAACTGGTAGAGTAAACTTGGCCTTTCACATAACCCCACAAGGAAAAGTCTAGAGGAGTTATGTCCGGCGATCGAGGTGGTCGTGTGATGGGATCGTCGCGGCCAATCCATCTGTACGGAAATGTAGCATTCAGGAACTCACGAACCATATTTACCAATGAGGTGGGGACACCGTCTTGTTGAAAAATAGCCGAAGATTGGAGTGCATGCAACTGAGATACTACAAAAAGTACCAGTATGTCCAGGTACACGTTATATGTTACCGTGTGCTCTGTAAAAAAGAAAGGTTCGATGATTCTGTCCTGCATCAAGCCGCACCATGATTCTATCGTGCATCAGACAGAATCATGGTGCGGCCACTTTCGGACTGTATCCCTTTGTTGTTCGAGGACAAAATGGGGATTTTCTGATCCCCAGGTTTGCACATTGTGCCTATTTACTGTACCAGAGATGTGGAATGTGGCTTCATGTGAGAAACAGACATGGTTCAGATAATCGATATCTTGAGCTATTCGGTGCAACATCTCCATCGCAAATAAAGCATGGCGATGCTGGTCATCATGCTGAAGAGCTTGAATGATCTGTACCTTATAAGCATACCGATGAAGACGTTTTGTAAAATTTTGTGAACCGTGGCACGGGGAATCCCAGTTTCCAGTGAAGCATGACGAATGGATATTTTGGGGATTCGCAGAAATGTCTCCTGAATAGCTGCAGTGTCTCTTGTGTAACCGGTGGTCGGCCTGCTCGGGGGAAATCGCCAACACTACCTGTCGCTTTAAACTTTTCATGCCAAGCTTTTATGCTTTTTTGGTCCGGTGGTGATCGTATGTATTCTTTTCTGAAATGACGCTGGACAGTAACCGCCGATTTAGTCTCGTGGAACCACAACACGCACGCAACTTTTTTTTTTTTTTTGCATGGAAGCCATTATCGATTAAATGCTCCTCTTATTCAGCATTAGCGCTCACCTAAAGAACAGAAAACAGCTGTGAGTGCTGCTATACTATTTTGCCAACCATTTTATTTTAATTTACATAGATCTTTTTATATTATTTTTTGTAATGTGGGAAGGACTTTATGCACACCCTGTATATTAAACAGCCACGATGACATTACACAGCCTTGTCTGACTCCTGCACTAATAGAAAACCTTTTTTGATACACCACCATTCACTCGTATACATGCTCTACTGCCAGCATACATGGTTTTTGCACTATTAAGTAGATTTCCTGTAGCACCATATATATATTCAGTACTTTCCACTCAAGTATCCTATTTACTCGGTCGTAAGCTTTCTCTAAATCTATGAAGGCAGCAAAAACTTTCTTAAGAATAGCCATATACTTTTCGATCATGCGTAATGCAAACATTTGGTTAGTGCAGCCTTTACGAGGCATAAAGCCACCCTGGACATTACACACTTTCTCTAATGTAAGACCTCGTACTTTTTCAATAATGACCTTACCAAACACCTTCCCTGGCACATTCAGTAGTCTAATACCACGATAGTTCTTGCAGTCAGTAGCATCACCTTTTCCCTTATACAAGGGAACAATGATAGAATCTCTCCAATCCCGAGGAACCATTCGTACCTCCCAGCGCAACTGGAAAATTTCAGTTAACCAGTCAATTACAGAGTCACCACCATATTTCAACATCTTAGAAGTTATGCCATCAAGTCTCGGAGTTTTACCATTATGAAGAGATTTTAGAACTTTACACAGCTCTCCCCTTGAGGACCCTCCTGTATTTCCATCTTTCATTGTGACATCTGCCTCAGAATCACATTTGCTTTCTTGATCTGATAACTCACAGGAGTATTTACCTCATCTTTCCCTTACCTCACTGGGCTCCCATATCATTTCCCCAACCCTATTCTTCACACAACGTACAACTTTGTTTCCCCTTTTTTTCCTGTCTCAAGAACATCCAGAAAGTCTTTCTATCTTTCCAAAAAGCCAATTCATGCCTTTCCACTTTCTCCTTCCTATCTTTTGCCTCATTCTGTCGAATCAGCTTAGCTGCCTCAAGCTCCTTACAGCGATATTTATTCTCAAACTCTACCTTGCAACATCCCCAAACATGCTGCCTTCTTTCTCTTTGTTGCTTCTTTAATCTTAATATTCCACCATGAATTACCTCTAACGTTACCCACTATTGTGGTGTCACAGACCTTTTCAGCGGCAGTAACAACACAGTTCTTGTCCACTTTTAATAGGAAGATTGAACGTGCCGAAGGTGTGCGTAAGAGAGTCGGTGCTATGTTTTCAGATCAAAACGGAACTCTTTTCCTTGTTGTGCCAACCTACATGGAAAAATGTTCTTCATTGTCAGTCTTGGAAAGCTTGGCACTGAAATTCTGAGGTAGATGTTAATCTTGACGCTGAAATTCTGAGGCAGATGTCACCGTGTCAATCTTGGAAAAATTGACACTAAAGAACAATTTCCTCAAAAATGTTCAAGGTATCCAGGGACTTATTTTAACACGAGGTAAAAGACTCCGTAGGTTATAGTGTCTAAGCCAGCGTTTCTTAAACTAGGTAGCGAACAGATTTTTGGTGGGCCGGGAAATGTTTTTGAATTACGAAAATTTTATAATTATTTAAAAATAGAAAATCGTGGGAAAAAATGGATAAGTGAAAAAAAAATGGATAAAAAAAAAATAAGTCGCATAGTGTACGGATACGAAAATCGGGTTTCATGTTCGTGCCTATGGCAGCTTTCGAAGCAGGAAAAGATCTCATTAGTGCTGCCATCTAACGACCACAGCGCGTAACTAATTTAAAAACATAATGGATGCTTTCATTTCAAGACGTTTTCATCGCCAGAACTTTCCATCATAGATATTTAAGCAGGACCAGCTGCTCGTTAGACCAGTTCGGACCTAACAATGTGTGCGTTAACTTTGAAGCGATCTAAACCGAAGTTTACCTTCGTGGACACGACGGACGCATGGATGATTTACGTGGACATCGATGTCGTCATCAACAGAAACCGAGAACAAGCTCACCCTTCGCACATGCCCTCATTATGAGAAATAGGTCATATGTAGAATTATATACAGAGGATGTTCATGCATTTTTTGAACGATTTTCCAGCAATATATTTAATGCTTAAAATAATTTTTTTCATTCTTAAATGTTCTATCTGATAAATCTTCCTCTGGACTATGAACCTACATCTACATTTTCCAAGATAACAGAGCATTTCCTAAAATTCGTAATGGTGTTTTATTCCATTCTTCTTCCACTGCTTTCCATAGTCCAATCATTGTTTTAGTTCAGCGTTTAGAAAGCACACTTTCTTTGCAGTCCAAAGGCACAACAATCCATTGGTGACACGTCAGGAGACTTTGAAGGAATATGGGCAAAAGGTGTAGGCTTAATACCCGTCTCTCTTTCTTTTTTCATTTTTTCAAGAAATAGAGTGGTAAATTTGGATGTATGACTGGTAGACTTATCCTGATGGTGTTCTACACTTTGAAGGCTCCGTGGATAAAGAAATGGTATTTCCTCCTTAAATATAGGAGTTAAAACATTATTTTGGTACAATGTAGAATTAATTTTAACATTCCTTTCAAGTTTTCTTA
Source organism: Macrothele yani (assembly GCA_039090855.1). NCBI lineage: Eukaryota > Metazoa > Arthropoda > Arachnida > Araneae > Macrothelidae > Macrothele > Macrothele yani. The sequence goes on from CM077012.1 coordinate 32,212,211, forward strand.
ACTTTAATTTCCCATTGTACGAGAAACTAGCAATAATCATCCTTTACTGAAACTTTCTTTGGATTCTTGGAACCAAGTTTTTAAGTTCTTCTCTGCTTTTTTGCGATCGTAAATCGACCTCTTTTTTTTTTTTTTTGTTAGTCGTTTAATCAGATCCATGCTTCATCAATAATAACAACAAATTTCCCTCAGTCGAGATTTTCATAAAGAAATCTATCCCGTGTTCTGCGCTCAGCCACGTGCCTTGACAAAACGCGGTGAACATCGTTTTTTTTTTTTTTTTTTTATTTTGAGGATTTTTAGATCAGATATTTCTTTATTACTTTTTTTACAGTTGACACAGAGATTTTTTGGTTCGGTGGATTTTCTTTTAAGAATAGAGACCTTACTTTTCAAATAGTCGTGAAAGTACGCACCTTCTTTGGATATGTGTTTGGTGTTCTTTTTCCTGTTAAAAGCAATGCTTGACGATTTCCTCCTTCTATTATTAGAAGAGAAGGTCTAAATATGGGCTACCACTTTCATTTGAGGACCTACAGGCATACCCGTTAAAGATTTTTTAGATTAAACCCATTACAATATATCAGAGACTTGTTTCCCGTGTGGTATCGGGTTGACGTAATTTTTAAAAATATCGGTCGTGTTGGAAATGAAGGTTTTATATTGAGAGGCAAAATGATGACTTTTGAAAGCAGGGTCCAAATATGGGCTACCCTCAAAATATCCATAAAAAGAGGTACAAAAATAGCAATAGAGAGGGGGAAACCTTTTTTTAATGCAAATACGTGCGTCAGAATACATTTGAATAACAAAATGAACTTGATAATCCAAACATCTGCTGTTCGAGCATAACAAGAACTCACATTTTTGTCATTTTAAATTGTAACGTACCAGGAGATGTGACGTACCTGCCAGAAGGACGCACACGACATAAAGGCAGATAGGAATCAGAATAAAACGTCCGCGTAGCTCAATTGGTAGAGCAACTTATTCCGGAATGAGGGGACCCGGGTTCGAGCCCCGGCGCGGATAAAAATGACGGAGAAATTTACTTCGTTATAAAATATGTAAAACAAAATCAAATTGCCGGAAAAAGGATACTATCCTTCGATGTTAATGGTCTGTTTACAAAAGTCACAGATTTAATGATACTTTGCGGCACCTGCACAATCACTGTGCGCCCACATATTGCATTGTACACCCATCACCCGTAGTTCACCCTTTGAGCCTTCAGAGAACAGTTCGCCGTAAAATATGCAGCTCGCATCCTTGTCGTTAGGATAGTCCCCTTGAGGTATTTCAACGTCACTGTCATCCAGAAGAGGATCAACAGGGCCAAAATCATCTTCTGATTCTGATGACAACCGTTTTCGTTTTGAAGACCGTATTCCCTTAGTAGGCGCTGTTCCACTAGGTGACGCTGTACCTGCAGTTGGAGCTTTTGAAGCAGCCGATCGTTTATATTGATGAGTAGGTCTACATTTCACCCTCTTCTTGCGTTTGTTAGCTGAAGATGTTTCCAACGACAATGCTGCTTTGTGCGGTTCTTCAGTGATAACAGAGGTCCCTGCAGCCTTGGGACCTCGATTGGTAACTTTCTTCTTAATTTTAGGAATTGGAGCAATATCAAAAGGAGTGACATGCATTGCGGTTCCAGACAGAACGTGATGAGTAGTTATAGGGCAAGCCTGAAATTTTTGCGAGGCAGAGGATGTCGAAGCTGCTGTCAGAGTATGATCTGGGGTCTGTGGGGTCGTGTTACATGTCTTCTCGGCCTCTATCGTAGACGCTTTGAAATCAGCTTCAGAGAAAACGTTTTTGTTCAATGGGAATATTCCAGTTGACCTGAATCCGTTCACTGCAATTTCGCCACTCTGGACTCGCAGGTAGAGCTTTCCGAACAGCTCCATAATGTCATATTCTCTAACAGGTCTGTTGGAATGTAGGAGCCACTGTCTTATTTCTTCACTGTAAAAAAATGCTTTCAGCGGACCCATGAACGTCTTGTCTAAAGGCTGGAGAATGTGTGTTGAATGTGGAGGAAGTGACATGATAGTCATATGGAGTGCTCTAGCCATGTCGATGACATCAACATTTCGCACATGACTGTAGTGTCCGTCTAAGATAAGTAAAACGGGTGACTCTTCTTTAGGGCCGACTTTTTCAATAACGTGACGAAGCCACACGGTGAAAAGATAATTTTGCACCCATCCCGATCGCTCGTCTGCTGACAACCAAAGGGTGGGCTCTGCCGATTGAACCTGAAGGACTTCCTTTTATTAGCACTTGGGACATGTTCGTACGGGGGAAATAACGAAGGGAGGGACGAACAGTCCAGAGGCACTCATGCAGACAATGACAGTCCCTGTAGAATCCCGTTCTGCAGACGTTAAGGCTGCTATCTGTGTTGTCCCTGTTCTGCTGATGGCATAAAGGACTTTGCTTTGAACAATAGAACGTCCAGTCTCGTCGACGATGTAGATCCTGTCAGCTGTGAATCTGTGTTTGTCGTACTCTTCTTCCAAAAGTGTGAACAATTTCTGAACATTTTCCTTGTTGAAGTCCAATGCTCTCGCAAAAGATGTTCCACAAGGTTTGCGAAGAAATAAACGAGCCTTATGCCGGTTCAGGAAAAGATCAATCCAACATGTACCAGCTTCATTAAATTTGAAATGCGTTTGTATATTATTTCGAACTGCTAACTGATATGCCATCCGTCGCAAATCACCCCTAGTACACACATAGAAATTTTGCTCCATCAGAAGTAAGTATGATACCCGCTCTTCTTCGATTTCTTCCCCCAAATAGGGGTTTCTTCCTAGTTTGGTACGACTTACTTCAGCTGGACTGAGATCTAGCCTTTTACTTAACGTTTGAAGTGTTGTACGAGGTACACTAAAAGTCTTGGCTGCTTTCAGAGTCCCCATATTATTTTCCCGAACGGCTGTAATGGCTTGCTTCATATCCTCTTCTTTCCACTGCCTTCTTTACCCTTTGAAAGATATTTTGCAGTCGTTCTGGGCATTCTGAAACGAAAAAGAACCTAATTGTGGGTTTTTGTTTAACGTTATCCTACAAGTGGTCCAAACATAGCTAGCCCATATTTAGACCCCACCGGGTAGCCTGTATTTAGACTCACTGCATTTGGACTATTTGAGAGTTGGCAGCCAGTACCGTACATTGCTATTGAATGAACCATCTATGCTAAAACAAGCTCAAGATATCTTTAATGTTGTGCCCATACTGAAATAGCTTTAAGGTTAACGGAGTGTTTTACATAAAACAGAATACACATACCTGTCGAAACTTCCGCTGTGATGCATTAGGCAAAATGACACGTTAGCAAATACTGCGTCTCGATCGCTCGTCTGCTGACAACCAAATAACCACGTACGGTATGTTTCTGAGGCACCGTTTCACATTATTTCCAAAAGGTTACAGCACTAATCAAACGCTGTGCTGCCACTAGCCCGTATTTAGAACCAAGCCCATATTTGAACCTTCTCTAATAATATTGCTTAATTTACATTTAGAAATGCGAATTCCACGATTTTCATAGCGTTTTTCAATTACAGAATACAAATATTTCTCTTCGTAAAGAGCAAAAACATACCCTATCCACAGCTTGTTTACGAGTACGTGCACCGTTTTCTTAGCAGACGATGTTTAACTGCAGCAGATGTTCCTTTAGTGTTCATCTAACACGCTGTTGCCAGTTTCAATTTTTTGAACTTCTTTTATTTTCTGTAATTTCTTATCAAAAACGTTCTGAAAATGTGTGAATATCCTCTGAACAATAATAAATTTAAAAAACAGTTGTAAAAATTATTAAATTAAAAAATACTCTCCTCATAAACGTTGAATCTAGATAGGGATGGCGAAAGTTTGTCGTGTTAAAAATTGGATCGCGTATCTAAAAATTTTACTGGTGCAAGCTTTGTTTAGCTGTAGTATAAATAGTTAACTGAGAAGTTAGCTAGCTGGTTAATGCCCTTAGTTTCGTAGAACATAAGTCACACCTTAGAAACAAGTAATCAAACAGCCAGGTGTAAAGAGTAGTTTTTTAACTTACGAAATTCCAATAGTGTATTCTTCAAGAACTTGTAATTCAGGACATCAATATGATCCACTTCCAGAATATAATCTCGCCGACTTCAGCACAGACATCAATCTTTTGATAATGACACTTCTTCGTCGATCTCATATATCTGAGCAGGTATTATATCAACGTTTAACAATCCACTCGTTATCTCGCAACATCTGTAAAAATTCCACTTTTATACATTCAGTCTAGTCATTTTATTTTGTTCTGACTCACTGTTAATTAGGGTGGGCCGAAAAATCCGAAAGTGAGCAGACCGCTTTGGCGCAGTGCGGGAAAGTTGTGACCCCTCACCCCTGAGCACTGCAATTTTTAGCAGGTCTTTTGTAAAGTAAGATCTTGCTTATGTTATCAGTTTGTCTGTCTGTCCGTCCGTCCGTCTGTCTGTAGACACGATATCTCTGCAACTAATAGTCCGATTAGAAAAATTCTTTTTGCATTAGAAAGCTTGAAATGTGCGAATGATGACCCTTTATCTTGATTTTTTTATGATGCACCATTTCGGTGCTAGAGGGCGTTAATGCAGAGGATATCGAATTCAAAATACATTTTATTCCATGCATTTGCTTCTAAACATCCAATTCAAAAATTATTTTGCCTTTCGATTCTACTCATGGCGAAGATTATTTTAGGTATAGTCACTTTTTCAAGTTACGCATTGATTCTTCACTAGGGGGCGTAAAAGTAAATTGCGTTTCCTCCGATATCTCTGCTTCTAAAGCTCCGATTTGAAAAATTATATCTGCAGCGGATACAGCTCTGGATGGGAAATCTTTCGCATATAAATTCTAATTTTTGGCATAAAACGGTTTGGCCACCAGTGGCGTAAGTGTTGATTTCCGCTTCTGATGTATTTGCAACAAAATCTGAGCTTCTGAAATCTCGATTGAAAAATTATTTCGTGGACCGATACTAATCACGTAGAAAAACCATTTCGGAATATTTCCTTCTCAAAATAATGCATGGTTTCTCCACCAGGGGCGTAGATGTATATTTTATTTTTGTCAATATCTCTGCTTCTAATGGCCCAATTTGAAAAAATTCTTCTTTGTTGGATGGAGTTTCCGATGCGACATGTTTTTCATATAATTTCAAAATTTTCAAGTAATTCATTGACTTTCCGCTAGGGGGAGTAAAGGTAAATTGTGCTTTCCCCGATATATTTGCTTCTAAACTCCGATTTTTGGCCGCCCCAGTGGCGCAGTGGTCTAAGCGATGGCTTCTGATCATTCGTCCGAAGGGGTCCGGGTTCGAATCCCGGTGAGGCATGGGTGTTGTGTTTGTCTTTCGGCACTGGCTCTCTCCCTTCCCTGGAACCAGTGACCTTAAATTAGGGACGGGCGTTAAACCTCCAATCAAAAACAAAAAAAAAAAAAAAAAAAAAAAATAAACTCCGATTTGAAAAATTCTCCCTGCACCGGATACAGCTCCCGGTGGGAAATGTTTTGGTTGTAAATTCTCATTTTTTATCAAATATGGTTTGCCCACCAGGGGGCGAAAGCCTTAATTTCTGCTTTGTAGGTGTTTCCATCAAAATCTGAGCTTCTAAAACATCGATTGAGAAATTTCTTTCGTGGACCGATACCGCTCATGTCGATAAACATTTGAGAATATTTTCTTCTTAAAATCATGTATGGGTTCTCCGCCAGTGGGCATAGATGTGTATCCTATTTCTGTCAATATCTCTGCTTCTAAGAGTCAGATTTGAAAAATTTTCTACTTTGTTAGATACCGTTTCATAGTGTAAAATGCTCTCATATAATTCCAAATTTTTCTAGTAATACATAGGCTTTCCGCTAGGGGGCGTTAAAGTAAATTGCGTTTTCCTCAATATCTCTGCTTCTAACATTCCGATTAGAAAACTTCTTCTTGCAACGGATACAGTTGTTGATAGGAAATGCTTTGCCTATAATTACTAAAATTTGATAAAGAGTGGTTTAGCCACCAGGACCGTAAGGGTTAATTTCTGCGTCTGGTGTATTTGTAGCAAAATCTGAGCTCCTGAAAACTCGACTGAAAAAATCCTTTAGTTGACCGATACCGCTCACATCGAAAGACCTTTTGAGAATACTTTTTCTTACAATAATGCATGTTTTTTCCGCCAGGGGGCGTAAAGACATATCCTATTTTTGTCGATATCTCTGCTTCTGAGAGTCCGATTGGAGAAATTCTTTCTTTGTTGGAGAGCGTTTCCGCGGGGAAATGCTTTTCATATAATTTCAAATTTTTCGTAGCACACAAGTTTGCCACCAGAGGGCGTAAGTTCACGTTTCCGTTTACAGCAATATCTGCGGGACTAAAAACCAGATTGAAAAACCTTTCTTCGGTCAGATACTATTTAACTATGCAAACTGTGTCTGCATTTTCTTTCCAAAATAGTGCACAATTTCGCCGCTAGGGGCGCATATGCTTATTCTGTTTTTCTCAATATCACTGCTTTAACATGTGCGATTTAAAAAAATATTTCAACGCCGGATGCCATTTACCTTGTAGAACACTTAAGGTTAGTATATGAGGAATTTTGTTGCTCACAGTTCTGTCGGTAGGTGGTGTTTGTGTACTTCAGTTTGCAGCTGTATAGCCGCTTCTAAAAACGCTATTGAGAAATTTCTTCTTCACTGTATGCCATTCGCTACAACTATGATGTGGAACATTATCCTCTTTAAGTAACGCAAAGATTGCTCACTAGCTGCGTAAAGGTCGAAAGCTTTTTCCATGACGAATAATTTTCGCTTGTTTTCAACTTTTCCGCTGAGCAAAATTCTTCCGCTAGCAGATGTAAACTTATATCATGTTTCCGTTTTTATATTTATCCTTTTAACTGTTCGATTTGAAAATCTCTTTGTCTCTGGTACCTTCCTTGTAGTATGAGAAACGTTTTGTTCGTGATTTGTTTATTTTCGTAACATACTTTTTAGAAGCTGGTGGAACTAAGTAGATGTTTCTATTTCTGGATGTTTTATCGATTGTTGGAACCAGTTGATTGTTTTCCAAACAGGATCCATTGACTTTGAATAGCTTTGATAAATTTAATTCGCGTCAGAACGGATTCAAAAGACGTGCTTATTACATCCGAAATTTGGGTGTCATCTTTCTTGTTTTTTACTGTGAGTTAATATCTTCTGTTCCGGCAACGGGCTTAAAATTTCGAAAATTAAGTTTAAAACAACTATGAGTAACCGAATTCCATAAAGGACAGAACAAAGCACCTATTCGAATTCATTAGGTCTTCTAGATACCTGCCGAAAGAGTACCTGAAAGTAATCGATCCAGGGATAAGTCACAACGCTTACTTTGCCTCTCCAGAAAACATGTTAACAGATGAGAGAGCACATGTGCGAGAGCTTCGAATTCGTAGGCTCCTCAAGGCAAGAGACCCTGCTGATGCAACTCTTGGTGTTCGAACATTTGTAATACCTCAGATAAACTTTCAGGCCAAAGATTACATGGAACTGATTGATTGATCTACGAGCGATCGCACACCTCCTCCGGTTTAAGCGACATGGATTCTCAGCTGTTACTTAACATGCTAATTGCGAAAGATATCCCTCGTCAATGGAATTTCGTTGATTTTGCTTGCCACACCCAAGCTGTGGAACGTACGGTAAAGCTTGTTACAGAGACATCATCGGAAGTTTGCAGAGCACCAAACAGGAATGGGTTTATTCGATCGACCCTACAGTCACGCAATCTAATTCCTGTCTTCGATCACAAGGACGATTACAAGTGCAAATAAATTAGATTTTTTCGTAATCCTGTAGTTTGTCATTTTTTAGTCATGATTTTAAAAACAGTTACTTATAGGACATAGGTATCTGAGTATAGATAGGTGTTTCTTATGGGGATTTTTGAAATTTCGAGCCCATTGCTGGAACAAAAGATATTACCTTACGGTAAAAACGAATTTGCACAGTGTTTAAGGGTTAGGGTTACAACTTTGCAGCACTACACCAAACCGGTCTGCTAACTTTCGGTTTTTTAAACATACCCATAGCTGTTTTAAACTTAATTTTCGAAATTTCTAGCCCGTTGCCGGAACAGAAGATATTAACTCACAGTAAAATAATTTTGCACAGTGCTTAGGGATGATATGTCACAACTTTTCTGCACTACGTCAAACCGGTCTGCGCACTCTCGTTTTTTTCGGCCCACCCTACTGTCAACGTTGCCAAAATTTAAAGGCTGTTCGCGGAAGTAATATGCCGTTCAGGGAGAAAACATTTTAGCCAATAAATAAATATATTTACCTAAGAAAACAAACGCAAAAGGAAGGTTGAATAGAGGTATGCGTCACAAGGTTTTAAAATGACCTTTCGAAAAGAACGGGTGCTAGGCAGGTACACAAAACATATCCAAAAAAATTTTTAAATGTTTTGCAGTGTGGAAGTAGAAAGATATGAGGGCTTGCAGAAGACATCATGATATTTTAACAGATGAGGTGTAAAATTCGAAATCAAATGCATGAGACTACAGCAGAAAAATGTTTTTTGAAGTTCTTCAGGCAACTTCGGTGGCACTGTGGTCTCAGCGTTGGCTTGTGACCATTCGTCAGACACGGGTCCACGTTTGAATCTCAGTGAAACATGGATGATGTGTTTGTCTTACAGTAGTGGCTCTCTCCCTTCCCTGGAACCAGTGGCCCTAAAATGAGTACGAGCGACTACGTATAGCTCATGTAGTTGCTCACCTTTTTCGTTAAACCCCAAGCAATAAAAACGTTCTTCGGGATATTAAACTCACTATGCACAGGTAATTGAAAATCAGTAAGTTAATCGATACTACTTGATCGTACTTTCTCGTTTTAATAAAATTTAACGGCACAGTGCCACTTCTAAGAATTACTTGCTTCTGTATTCTGATAATCTATGAATTGTAAATTTGGGTGTTTCTGGTAGATTTTGTAGCGCTCTATTTATCAGCTGTGCACAATTTCCCACGAGTAATTCCAAGACATGCGCTCATATTCAACGCGATTGTCTACTGCCAAGAAATGAGATCGTTCTTGTATAATAAACATCTGTATACGTATGGGAACATTGAAAACACAGCTGCCTTCTTTATGTAGCTCATATCTGCTACTTGTTTGATATGACGTAACTAGCAGTATATCACAAAAGGAGGAATGCGTATGATATCTCCGAAAGCCATTTGAATTCTACCTAGACGGCAAACAAACAACCGTTCGTTGTATGGCTAGAACAAATGGTCGTAGCGTTGCGTTAAACTGTGTTTCCTTTCAGCATAGAGTCTGAAGATAATATCTCAATCCCTTTGGCTTGTAAGTGAATAAATATTTGCGTATGTGCGTTGTACGAACTTAATCTCGCTTGTCGTTCTCTGCAATGGCTGAACGCTGCATGCAAACATCAGTTTAGAGATGAAAGCGACGACGACATCTGTTATTATGAAGAGTTGTTATTAACTCTTTCTAGTGGAAGCAATGAGGTCAGCGAGCCATAAAATAAGTGTAGTTCTGGTGCACTCGAGAGGTGATAAAGTTAAAATGGTGTAAGCGATTACTTAAATTGTGATTGTAGGTCTAATACGCTTTTGTGATCTGAAAATGGTGTAAATATGATTCCAGAATTAACTTTGATTCTGGATAACTCTGCGATTTCTCTCTCTGCTCTGCTCTTTTTGATAATGTATGCGAGGAAGTGATAGTTTTAAGCACATCGCCAACAAAACATGTTACCATGCATAAATCTGATGACATTTAAATACAGTGCCACGTAAAAAGTTATGCACGAAACAAAACATGGGCGTACTTTAAAATGTAACTAACAGCTTTCCGTCAAACTTCATAGCACAACACAATGGTGTGTAAGGTGTATTCCCTTTACAAGTGTAGGGAAATACAGACTCATAGAAACCAATAAACAAATGCGTCAAAAATAGAATCCCAAAATAAGGATGGGTGTTTGGTATGCAATATAGGTTGCGCATTCCTTATCCAACATTCTTGGGGCCAGAATTGAGATAGCTTGGAAGCAGTCTTCTTCGGCCAACCCTTTTTATAGTCAATTGAGGCTACAGGTTTCTCTCATCTCTTTGCAAATGTTCCTGTCCTGGGCTTGTCTATTCTGCAGCTTTCCTACAGTTTTGTTTATATCATCTATCCATCTTCCCTCTGGCCTTCCGGCTGTTCTTTTTTTCCTTAATATGGTCTCCATTCTGTTAGAATTTTAGTCCATCTGTTATTTTCTAGTCTTGCTATATGGCCAGCCCATTTCCATTTTAAATTGAGTATCATTTCACCTATGTCTGACAATTTTGTTCTGAATCTTATATCTGTATTCTTTACTTTGTCCTGAAGTCTTATATTTGGTAGGGATCTTTCCATTTTAAGTTGTGTATTTTGCAATTTGTCTAATATTTCAGCGCCATGTGTCATATTGGGTATTATACATTGATTGAAAAGTTTTGCTCTGTTTTCCGGCTTTATTTTACTACATAGAATCTTCTTTAACTTCCCAAAAGCTGTTCACCCCATTTTTATTTTTCTGTCAATTTCTTCCATAATTCCCTGTTTCTTTGTGGTAATTAGTTTTCCTAGGTATATGTATTCTTCCACATATTATATTTCTTTATCATTTATGCTAATATTTTCTTGTACTTTGCTGTTATTAAGTTGGTTTGACATTATTTTTGTTTTATCAATATTGATTTTTAAACCAGTTTCTTTTGATAAATATGTTAGTTCTTGTATCATTTCTTTTTGTTTTCTGAAGTAAGGACTATGTCGTCTGCAAACCTTATTTTGTTCAACCTTTCTCCACTTATGTTGATCCGCTTTTCTAACCAATTTCATTTGGTCATTTCGTGTTCCAGCGTTAATGTAAATAGCCTTGTCCTATTCCTCTACTTATTTTAAACTTATGACTTTCTTCATTTAGGATAATATTAGATGTTGCATTCTGGTAGACATACTTGATTAGATTTATATAAGGTTGTTCAATGCCATAATTTTTCAGGGCATCTATTAATTATTGATGATGATTTTATGCTATCAAAAGCGTTTTTGAAGTCTACAAATGTCAAATGTAAAGGCATGTTGTATTCGTTGCTTTTTTCAATAAGAACACTAATTGTTTGTATATGGTCTATTGCACTAAAATGTTTCTAAAACCGGCTTGTTCAGGGAGTTGTATGAAATATAAAATAGCAGTACTAAGTCTATAAACATTAAATCCATTTATGTTGCAAGAAATTAAAGTCGTTCGTGCGCAATTTGTTCGAGAATAATTTCCGAAATAATCTCTAATGAAAAGAATCTACTCAGGAAAAGAGTCTAATCCAGAATTACTTTTCACTAGACATCAAATTTTCACCTGGGTGTTTATGTGAGGGTTCATGATCCGGTTTGAAAACGTAACCTTATTCAGAAGTGTAAAAAACGCAATAAATTTCATGAACGTTTAGAAAACAGCTTATCTAAAACGCCACTAGCGGAACCGACTCAAAACTGATTTGCAAAAGTAATTCCCTGGGGAAAACGTTTACTGTAATTGTCAACGAACGAATCGTTTTAGAGTCTAATCGAAGGAATCTAGTCTATTAAAACAACAGAACAAAGCATCAGAGCTCCAACCAGAGTATCTGAAGTCACGTATTACAACCTTCGGGGTGCGCAGAAACCAGTGCAACGCCCTGTGCCCTTCGCAGAGCCTTCTGGAACTTTCCGTTTGTGACGTCATGGCGGTGCTCGAAAAATATTTCGTAGATTTTCGGTTTGGGGAATTTCTTATAAAGGATGCTCAGCTTCTGCGTGTAAACATGTTTACACGACCTCTGTGTGGTGCAGTGGTCGTGGAATACGTGGAAATAAACAGTGAATGTGCTGCCTACAATTTTTGAAAACCTAGGCACACATTTATGAAAACCAATTTTTGAAAACCTATGCGAAGCGTTGGCGTGAACTGGCAAATGCTTTCCACTGCATCTCACTGATGTTCGATGGGATTCTATTCTGGGGAACTTGCTGACCAGGAAAGCCACGAAATGCTTGTGGATGACCCTTGAGCCATTCCTAATTCTAGCCTTGTAATGCGGGACGTCGTTTTTCTGAAAGAATATAATATCATCTGGGTTTATGGTCATCATATATGCCTCGGTTGAATGGTATCTGCAGTCATTTCATTTCAGGTTGCCATCGACAATCTTATTTATCGCGCGAACTACTTGGTGGTCTGCAGGTCTGAGAGCACCTAGAAGTTGAGACGGGCCATCGAAATCAATATGAACGTGATTCGATAGATTAGTCACTTATTTCGGATGGCGTCACTTATTTCAGATGACGTCATTTATTTCATAAAAGTGCTGCAATTTTCCTTCCTAATAGGAAGTTATGAAATATTTTTCTTTCATGGTAGATAGCAAAAAATGTTATTACTATCTGTTCAACAGAGTCCACCGTGGATACAAAAATTGCGTAGTCTGTGCATTGGCGAGGGAAATTTCTTCGGAGCATTCGTCTAAACGGATTTTCATCCCTGACGTAGCAAAGATGGTGTGTTTGTCTTTTTGGCACTGACTCTCACTCCCCATTCTAGCGCTAGTCGCCCATTATTAGGGACGGCGACTGCTTATAGCCTATCAAGTTGCTTGTAACGTATATTCTAATTTAACTTTACTTTTAGTTCCTGTACTCTTATGTAAATATTTTTGTTCATTCTCGTTAAGCATTTTCTAATCTTAGCGCTACATTTTCTCTCTCGGTTAAAGTGTTTTTGGCAACCTGATTTTAGGTCAAAAGTGAATAACGTATGTGAACAAGTGATAGGAATGCTGTTCATAGTTGTAACGAGAAGAGAGAGAGAGAGAGATTGCGGGAGCTCGAAGAGATGTGTTTTGAGAGCGATTGGGGAGAATTGATATTCTGCGATTATAGTTTGACGTTATACGAATAGTGTTTGATTGAATCGCTTACGTTGAAAGTTAATCTTTGATATTGAAGTCTCAGATTTTGTCGAGTTGATGAGAATTGGCTATTATTCTGTGTTCTTTATAGATAATTTACGCTATAGTACTCTTTGTAGATAATGTAAAACAAAATGACTGCTTCGAGAGTATAAATTTATTTATGTATTGGGTTGTCGGAAAAGTCATGACGTATTTTGGCACCCGATGGTGGTTGGGCGGTTTTGAAAGTACTAGAGGCATGCGAAGCTCTGTTATCGCTATGGCGACAAGTGCCAGTTCTAGCTGCAGTCTAAAAGGAATAGTGAGCGATTTGGTTGATTTGCGGAGATTTGACATCAAGTTGAAGACGGAAGACCAAACTGTGCATTTTCGCCATATTTTACTGTTTTACTTCCGTAAAGGGAAGAACGCGCGTCAAGCTTGTGAAAAGTTGCGCAAAGTGTACGGTGATAATGCTGTATAAGAACGTCAGTGCCAGTGCCAGAGGTGGTTCGCAAAATTCCGTGCTGGTGATTTTGACCTCAACGATGCTCCTCGGTCGGGGAGGCCCACCGAAGTTGATGACGACCAAATCAAGGCATTGGTCGAGTCAAACCCACGTTACACGACACGAGAGATTGCAGACACATTGCACATCCATCATTCAAGCGTTCACGACTACCTGAAGAAGCTGGGATACGTAAGCAAGCTCGATGTGTGGGATCCTCATGAACTCAAAAAAGCTCAATTGACGGCGCGTATAAACATCTGCGATATGCTCATTAAACGTGAGGAAAACGATCCTTTTTTGAAGCGACTGATAACTGGAGACGAAACGTGGATTATGTACAACAATGAGCTGCGCAAACGGTCTTGGTCCCTCGTGCTGCTTCGCCTCAAACGACATCCAAAGCAGACATTCATCAGCGGAAGGTTCTGGTCTCAGTGTGGTGGGATTTTAAAGGTGTCGTGTTTTTCGAGCTCCTACCATGGAACCAAACAATCAATTCGAATGTGTACTGTCGGTAATTGGATAGTTTGAACGAATCCATCATCCAGAAACGTCCAGAGCTCGTTCATCGAAAAGGTGTTCTGTTCCATCACGACAACGCGAGACCACACACAAGTTTGATCACCCGCCAAAAATTATTATTGGAGCTTGGGAGGGATGTGTTGCCACACCCAGCATACTCACCTGACTTTGGGCCGTCATACTTCCACTTGTTTCGCTCTCTTCAACAGCCCTTGCGTGGTATTACGTTCAATTCAGATGAGGCTGTAAATCAGCACCTTGTAAAGTTTTTCGCCACGAAAGACAGGTCCTTGTATGAACGAGGCATTCTGCAGCTCACTGAAAGATGGCAAAAGGTTATCGAACAAAACGGGCATTATATCACTGATTGATCTTTGTTCTTTCTATCAATAAATGACTTTTGCAAAACACGGCTAAAATAGGTCATGACTTTTCCGACAACCCAATAGAACACATTGCATTTATTTGCGTCACTCATGACCACACCGAGCCACATTACGGTACATATTAAGTGGTATTAAATCACAGCAACAAACAGTTTACTGATTCCTGACATTAAGCGGTATAGATAGATAAATTATGGAATGTTGTAAAACTAATAAAAGAAGTTATATCATTCGTAAGTATTTAACTAAACTATGGCGGTGGCAATAATCGACTGTTCAGTTTTTCAAAACTATTTACTTTTATTATCGTTTATTATTCGGATTTAGACGAACGTAATAAAGGACCCTGAGACCAATGAAATGTGATGTGCCTACGAAAGTCCATCTGCACAAGAGCAAGCTAAATGACGCGGGGCGGGGGGTCTAGAGGAAGCCAAATTTCGCTACGACTCACCGTTTTCGAGGTGTTTGAGAAAATCAACCTACGTGGCTTACAGAATACTTCCGTTAGCCATTTTCGTTACATCGAATTTTTCCTCGCGATTTAGCTACTTACTCTTGGGAAAGATGCGTAGCATCATAACTAGGAAAAACATGTTAAAAGTGGTCAGCCATAGACAAACACACAAAGCTATAGATTTGGCGGCCAGTAGCCCAAACCGTTGTTGTATGACGGTTACACCAAGGAAATATTGCGAGAAAAGATTACATAACTATCGCTTAGCCGGGTGGTGCAATGGTCTAGGCGCTGGCTTATGATTATTCGTCCGAGTTAGGTCTGGGTTCGAATCCTGGGGATGCATGAATGTTGTGTTTGTCTTACGGCACTGGCTCTCTCCCTTCCCTGGAACCAAGGGCCCTAAATTAGGGACGGGCGACTGCTTGTAGCCCATTGAGTGGCTCACGGTGGTAGTTAAACACCCAATCAAAAATATATACACTGCTAGCCACTCAAAATGCAACACCAAGAAGGAAGCATCCTATTGGCCTGAAATTCGGAGCATGCGTCGCCCGCGAGAGGACATGCAAATGATTAGCATTGCAGGGCATATGCAAATCATGTGCGCCCAACACGCCACCGAGAAGCACGATAAGAAGGATGCACAGAAGGCGGGGTGTAAGTAGTGGAAATGTGTTGTGCTGCCGGACCGGTGCGTGGGCAGCTTCCTGATGCCTCGTCGCAGAATACGGCAGTCATTCCAGCACGTTTCGGAGTTCGACAGAGGACTAATAGTGGCTTATCGCGATAGCGGTTTATCGTACCGAGACATCGGCGCCCGCGTGGGACGACTCCAGCCACAGTGAGGCAAGTGTGGATGCTGTGGGTGCAGGAGGGACGGACGGACCGACGTGAGTGATTGCCGCAGCCACGTCACACCACCGAACGAGAGGACCGGCATGTTGTG
This sequence comes from Macrothele yani, assembly GCA_039090855.1. Taxonomy (NCBI): domain Eukaryota; kingdom Metazoa; phylum Arthropoda; class Arachnida; order Araneae; family Macrothelidae; genus Macrothele; species Macrothele yani. Next base: position 32,228,039 of record CM077012.1, read on the forward strand.
CGGCGGGCATTGACGGCTTGCACCGCTACATCACGAACGTTAGCGCTAGAATTAGGGTGTGTTGCGCAACAACCTGTGTCAGCACGTGCCGTTCGACGTCGTCTGCAGGAGCGGGGACTTGTCGCACGGCGCCCACTGCTCCGATTACCATTGACGTTACACAACCGGTGAGTGCGGAGGCAGTGGGCCGTGGAACTCCGCACCTGGACTACGGAACGGCACGACATTGTCTTCTCCGACGAATTCCGCTTCTGCCTGCAACACCACGATGGTCGGATCCGCGTGTGGCGGCACCGCGGCGGGAGACTGTAGGCCACCTGCATCATGCATCGCCATACCGGTCCGTTACCTGGCGTTATGATTTGAGGCGCAATTGGATATGACACCCGCACCCTCTGGTACGCATCGCCGGTACACTCAACAGCTACCGCTACATCTCCGACGTTTTGGAGCTTGTAGTCCTCCCTTTCCTGCAGACCCGCCAGCGGCCACGTTACAAAAGGACAATGCGCGCTCGCACGTGGTCCGCCTGTTCTCCCGATATGTCGCCCATCGAACACGTCTGGTTGCTGATCGGCAACCGAGTGGCCCGGCAAGCACCAAGCGCGGCTACGCCTGATGAACTGTGGCAACGTGTGGAAGCAGCCTGGACAGACATACCCCTAGCCCACATCCAAAGCCTCTTCCGTTCGATGCCGCGGCGTGTAGCGGCCGTTTTTGCCAGCCATGGAGGCTACACGAACTATTGATGCCTGCGTGTTCCGCAAGTCGCACGGGCCTGTAAGCTCAATCGTTTCATCTTTGTATCTGTTGTTATGTGTCCAGTAAATCTGGGGGGGGAGTTGGAGGTTTAACGACTACCGTGAGCAACTCAATGGGCTATAAGCAGTCGCCCGTCCCTAACTTAGGGTCACTGGTTCCAGGAAAGGGAGAGAGCCAGTGCCGTAAGACAAACACAACATCCATGCCTCACCGGGATTCGAACCCGGACCCCGTTCGAACGAATGACCAGAGGCCATCGCTTAGACCGCTGCGCCACCGGGGCGGCCCAGTAAATCTGGCTTTGCTATCTCGTGTCCTTCATGGTGTTGCATTTTGGGTGGCCAGGAGTGTATATATCGCAGTTCAGTAAAAGTAATTTTGGGAATGGAGCTGTTTTGTTGCAGTGGTAGAAAACTTCACTTTTAAAAGATGCAACGCAAATAAATTTTAGCATTTCTGAATGGCAATCAGACTCCATTACGAAGTGGCGCTACAGCATCGGCGGACCCCCCCCCTCCCCCCAAGGGAAAGAAAAGATAAGCATGTGAATCTCCAAAAACATTCCGTATAGAAAACATGATTGTGATCGGCGATTACATGGATTCTAGCAGCAGTGGCGAAAGTCTTTTAACCCATTCCAACCCATTGTTGTTCAGAAACAACATATATTCTTTGAACTTTTGTAGTCCTAACAGAACAAATTCTTACTGAACCCATGGTAGCTGGTAGACAACTTTCCAAAACAATATTGTGAAAATTGCAAGACAGGATTTTCGTATGACCTGTGCTAAAAATGTAATATAATTTTGTGTTTCACAAAAAAAAAAAAAAAAACTGCTTTGTCGATTTCCACGTGAAGTGAAAAGTATTCTATTGAACACTTTCCTATAGTAAGAGATCAAAACAAAATTTCCTTTTGAAAAGAGCGATGTGGTTTCCTGTTCATGAGGGAAACAAAGACAAGGAAAAGGAAGCCAAATTATCAGAAATTTGAACTTTTGTATCCCAATTTTGTTCACAAACAACGTTTAATACACTAACGGGAAAAAAATCCCAACACCACGAAAAAATAGTTGTAGAGGAATGAAATGGCGGCAATACATTTGTATAGGTAACATATTTAATCGATTAAGGTTTCAAGATCACAGCTTATTGCAAGCGCGAGAAGAGCCATTTTAAATGTGAAATGCTGGTACATTAATAACCTGTGTAACCGCCAGAATGTTGAATGCAAGCACGCACACGTTCATGCATTGTGTCCTACAGGTGCTGGATGTCAGTTTGTGGGATGGAGTTTCATGACTGTTGCACTTGGTCGGTCAATACAGGGACGGTTAATGCTGGTTGGGGGTGACGCTGGAGTTGTCGTCCAATGATGTCCCATACGTGCTCGATTGGTGAAAGATCTGGTGATGTAGCAGGCCACGGCAACATGTCGACACTCTGTAGAGCATGTTGCGTTACAACAGCGGTATGCGAGAGAGCGTTATCCTGTTGGAAAATACCCCCTGGAATGCTGTTCATGAATGGCAGCACAACAGGTTGAATCACCAGACCGACGTACAACTGTGCCGTCAGGGTGCGTGGGATAACCACGAGAGTGCTCCTGCTGTCATAGGAAATTGCTCCCCAGACCATAACTCCAGGTGTAGGTCCAGTGTGTCTCGGCCGCAGACAGGTTGGTTGCAGGCGCTCACCTGGCCTCCTTCTAACCAACACACGGCCATCACTGGCACCCAGGTAGAACCGGCTTTCATCAGAAAACACAACAGATCTCTACTCCGTCCTCCAATGAGCTCTAGCTTGACACCACTGACGTCGCAAACGGCAGTGGTTTGGAGTAAGTGGAATGCACACTACAGGGCTTCTGGCTTGGAGCTGTCCTTCAAGTAACCGATTTGTAACAGTTCGTTGTGTCATTGTGGTGGCAACTGCAGCTCGAATTGCTGCCGCAGACGCGGTACGATGCGCCACGGCCATACGCCGTACACGGCGATCTTCCCTCTCAGTAGTGCCACGTGAACTGCCGGAACCCGGTCTTCTTAAGGCAGTACCTTCCCTTGACCACCGCTGCCAACAATCATGCACAGTGGCTACATTCCTGCCAAGTCGTTCTGCAATATTGCGGAAAGAAAATCCACCTTCTCGTAGCCCTATTACACGACCTCGTTCAAACTCCGTGAGCTGTTGATAATGGCTTCTTCGTCTTCTTAAAGGCATTCTTGACTAACATCAACACCCTACGTCGAATCTCAACGATAACTAACGCTCACGAACGTTACAGCGCGTATTTACAGCAAACCTGCTTTGCATGTTCCAAGGGGCGCTACTAGCGCCACACGTATGCGCCGAGCGCGAAATTTGCATAGACGTCATCTTACAGATGTACTCTCACCGCCTACCAACTGTCGTTTATCTAACACAACCCCTTCTTGGTGTTGGGATTTTTTTTCCGTCGGTGTATTTGAGGAGTAAAATGTTATAAAGAGTTTTCGGTGTTATTTTTATTTATTACAAGCCCAAAACACCATTAAACCCCGAAAAAAAAGTTTCCAATTTCGAAAATAAAATTTTGGCCCGGAAAGGGTAATTGGCTGCATTGCCATTCTGAAGGAGAGATAAAACATTTTGTTTGACTTCATAAAAACTTTACTTATTTCAGAACAGTCAGCCGTAACTTCAAAAATGATTACATGAAGGCACGTGCATCGATTATTCCTAAATCGGATAATAAACTTTAACACAATTTCTAAGCAAACACCTGAAGCCAGCAAAGCTTCGTCACGGCAAGAATGCCAAACAAACAGACTGATTAATTTGCTTCTTAATGCTCACGTATTAGCCAAAATTTCTCGGCCATTCACTGATCTTACATGGCAGTGCAAACTGAATAATAGGAAATATGAATGTTCAGAAAACATATTTATCGTAAAAATCTTGTAAAGAATGTATATCACTTATCTCAAAGGTATGCCTACAATAGCTTGCTTGTTATACTGTATTAACGTGAGTCATGTTTCACCATAATACGTCATGAATCTGCCGACTCAGTTCTTGTTGAACAGCTAATTATTTACATTGTGTTTTGCAGCCGAAGTAACAAAACAACAAGAATTTCAACAAAAATCCGAAGTTTCTGTTCACTTAACAAGGCCAATGCGGAAACAATCTTCATATCCTTACATGGTGCATGCATGAAATCGCTCCAACTTATTCCTAATCCATTTGAAAAGCTTTTGTGTTTTGTTGGTGATGGGACCGAAACAATGCATTGCAATAGAATAGGCGTTTAACAAAGGATTGTGGAGGAACAACTAACAGTGATAAAAGTTTCACTGAATAGCGCATATGTTAGACTTAGCCTTTAAATCTACACTGAAAGCTTTTAAAGCGTGTTATGTAATATGGAAGAATTTCTGTTACAGCTTTTAGTAGTCTAACCTAAAAGCCCTTCAAATAGGTCTCAGTTGAAAGAAGCGTGCAAGTCTCTGAATAATTAAACTGGTTCCCATCAGAATTGGTGGAATCTGATGGCTACCATAATTGGAATAAAGCATTTAATATATTTTGGGCCACTTTTGATATTCTGAAATTACAACTGGGAAACCGCCATTTGTCATTAAAAAAAACAAGTAGGCTCAGTTCTGATTGAGCCGTCAGTTTGGAACGTAGGACTACGACTTGCAGGTCGGAGAGTTAAAATGAGATAGTCGAGTATGGTTTCAAAGCGGTGAGTTAAATGAGATAGTCGAGTATGGTTTTAATTTGTTATAGCCAATACAGGTCTAGGATATGAAAAGTAGCTTACATAAGTTTTACAAATAATGCTGGATACATTGTGAACACAAGCAGAGTTCGAGATCGGTCGGGTACGGATTCGACCGGTGTGTTGGATTTTTGTTTGGCGGCTGCTGCTGTCAGGCGTTTTCGATACTCTTTATTTCGTTGGCTGCAGTCTTCTTGAGCTTCTTACATTCCTCATCCCTTGCTCTTGCCTCTCGTTTTGATTTTCTCCACTTTTGCTTGCGTTCATTCTGCGAACTCCGCGGCATTGACGAAATAGTTAACCCGTTCACAAGAAAACAACTTTTAAAAATTTTAGTTTAAATCGCTGTGATATGTTCTTTATATATTTGAATAGATATCGTCGAGAGCTTTAAAAGAATACCACGCACAGTCGTTTTGCTCTCACGGTTGACCAGATAATCTGCGATATTGTCAAAAGTGTTCATCGGTTCACAAGAAAACAATTTTTTAAATGTTCAGTTCAAGCCACTGCGAAATGTTCTTCACATACTTGAATAGATCTCCTCGAGAGCTGTAAGACGATACCACGCACAGTCGTGTTGCACTCATGGTTACCGAGATAGACTGAGGTAAACGCGGTGGCACACCCAGAAATATTGCATCATCTCCCCTGTGCAAAGGAAGGGAGAGGAGAGTCGCGCGCGCGATGTATTGCACAGTACGCGAATTGGACTCCATGCTGTTTACGAATATGCTAAAACGGTTAGTGTGCGACACGTATTTTTAACGCTATAATGATTTCAATAGGGACCTATTCTTGTCACGGGCGGTCGGCCGCAAGACGCCCCATACTATCTGCGTAGTTAGACGTAGTTCAACGTCAAAAAACAAATGTGCATTTATTGCTCGTGGACTCGTAAAATCCATGATATTAAGTACATTCATTTGTGCTGCAGTAGAATTTTCAGAGGTGGTCATCTGTGTACAAAACGTTCCTTACTACACCAATGTATCGCACTGTTTCAGTCATGCATTTTTGTATGTATAGGCGCGGAAGCTCTCGATGAAATGAAGGATGAGCCTGAAAAGACCATTTTAATTCTAAAATTGAAATCTGGTACGAAGCGGAAAGTGCAGGACAGTGACCATAATTTCTTCCAATCTGTTGAGCAACCAAACACTAGATATTCCGACATCTATGGAAGTTTAATTGCAGTAGGGTCTTATCGTTATCAGAATGTCCAATGAACTTTGGGAAGACCGGTGGCGGAGTGGTCTAAGCGCTGGCTTCTGATCGGGCGGTCACGTTTACTTGTGCTCCTGCACTTTGAGTGATATTAGTTGTTTTGGGGAATTTCTTGTTAGGTATTTTATGTTATTTAGCTTTGTGAATGTTGTATGCTTAAGTTGAACCTACAAATTCGTCGGGACAGCCTTTTTTTTTTTTTTTTTTTTTTTTTTTGGTGTATTGTACACCGACGTGGGTGACTAGGTCAGTTACTCACTTCAGTGTTACGAGGTTACTCAAGGAGAGTACCTATGCCTTCAAGCATACTGTTGAAGGTGGGTTCCTTTGTTTTTAGTGTTGCAAGCCGCAACACTAGGATTTAGTTTAAGTTCTGTGTTAGTAGTCAAGATGATTACGACCTCAGCGTCTAAGTCGACTTCTTATGCTTCTGTGCCTATTCTACTCGAATCTTCTATATCAACGACGAGTGTGTCTGATTCAAAGGATATATCAGCAACGGATACCTCCACTGTGATTTGTCATTCTTCAGAAAGTGTGTTAAGTGTTGTGAAACAAAATGTGAATGAAGGGGTCGGAGCCGTGGGCCCACCCTCTCTCAGCACCTATGCAACTGCTGTCCGTCCTGCGAATGTACCTTCTGCAGCTTCAATAGACTCTCAATAAATGACTACACGTGTGGATACAGTTTTACGACTGAAAGTTCCGGATGACTCTGTTCTAGGTAAGCGTTTTTCAGAAAATTTATCATTCACTGTTTATGTTCCTGCCCTAAAGGACACCCCAATCCCTCGGTACCTGGATGCAATTTCAATGGTTGTTTCCTGGGAATCCATCAAATCAGCCATCCGTTTTGGTGGGGGAATCGAAGTGCTCTTTACCCTAAAATCTGCTGTTGAAAAAATTATTCAATGTGGTGTAGACATTGGTACTGTGCATTTGCAACCGACGCCATCTCTTCAGCGCCCTGTTACCGTCACTCTGACACCCGTTCCCTCGGGACTTCCTGATGAACTATTAGTAGATGCGCTTAGTTCCATCGGCAGAGTAGTAGGTAAAACAAAATGTCTCTCTGTTGCGGGCGTAAACACCCCTATGCCTATGTGCAAGGAGGACGTCGTCAGTATAAGGTGATTTTCCCTACGGAACAGGCTCTGAAGGACAGGCCTACCTCCGTTGAGGTTATTACAGACTCAAGAAAATACACGTTTGACTTATTTGCAGGAATGCCGTGCTTTTGTTGTAAAGGGGAAGGGCATCGGGTGACCTCGTGTCCTCACAGAAATGTTCAGAATAATTCTACTTCAAATCCTGGAGCCGTTGAGTCATCATTCTGTTCTGAGACGTCAGTTGCCCAGACACCAAACCTGGAATCAGTAAATGATGCTATGTTGAGTACAAACAGCACATTGGCCGCCCCGGTGGCGCTGTGGTCTAAGCGATGGCCTCTGATCATTCGTCCGAACGGGGTCCGGGTTCGAATCCCGGTGAGGCATGGATGTAGTGTTTGTCTTACGGCACTAGCTCTCTCCCTTCCCTGGAACCAGTGACCCTAAATTAGGGACGGGCGACTGCTTATAGCCCATTGAGTTGCTCACGGTGGTCGTTAAACCTCCAATCAAAAAAAAACCCAGCACATTTCAGAGTCTTATTATTCATAACTCTACAGCTCAGCAATACCCTTCTGTGGAAGTACCTGATAGTGGTTATCAATTAGAAGATTACCCTGCCTTGCCACCGTCGGGGGGAACACGAGTTTCTACAACAACGTGTAAGAGACCTTTGACCCCGACATCTCTTAAGAAAAAGAGAGGTCGACCACAAACCAGGTCGAGCTCGAAAGGGGCACGTTCTGGTGGACCCTCTCAGTCGCCGAGTCTTGAACGAAGCAATTCTTCCACTTCAACCCTAAAACAGACTGAAACCAGTGTGAGCTATCAGGAGGTTGAAATGGAAATACCTGATAATCTGAGTGACACCACGTCGACACATTCTGATATTGAACCATATCCAGAGTGTGCGGAAGACTTTGATAGATATCTTAAAGATATAGAAGTGCCCGTTGCGCCATTATCATTTTCCAAATTGGTTTATCTGTATGCGGTTCCTAAGAGAACTAGCATGAAAATTCCTTGCATTCAGAAAATTCTGTCTAGAGTGCCGGAATTGGTTTCACAGCTATCTTTTTTTTACATGAACTGTTCCATAAGCACTCGACCACCACACCAAAAGTGCACTTATTTTGTCGACGTATTCGTTATTTATTAACAATGCTTGATAAACAGGTTGAGGGGGTTTTACAGCCACCAAAATAAACTCTAAGGTAATATTTGTTTCTTTTAACTGCCGAGGTTTAGCGGCGTCAGCAGCAAATGCATTGGTTTTTGAAGATGTCCGACATTTAAAAGCGGATGTTCTAATGTTGCAAGAGACCAACTGTTCTGCAGGAATCAATTTTGCTCGCTGGCGCCGCTTTCCTTATGTTTTTTATCATTATTACCGGACACATGTTTGTTCCGGAACTGCAATAGCATTTCATTCCCGATTTCACTCTATATTACAGGATATTGTCGAGTCCCAGAGTCGCCTGGGAGTTTTTCAATGTATTTCGTTTTGCCTTCAGTCCAGTCGAATTCATCTATTAAATATTCATGTACCTCAAAATAATAACGAAGCTACTGATCTCCTGGTTCATGTTGCTGCCGTTCTTGCGAATATTCCCCCTCAGACCTTATTCTTTTTGCTGGTGATTTTAATTGTACACTTCAACCTTACGTTGATAGAGATAATTCACATGAAAGTCGTCATTCTTTAGTTTCTCAGCTCTCTTAGATTGTCTTCAACTTTGACCTCCAAGATACCTTCAGATATCTACACCCAACTGAACGAGTTTTTTCTTGGTTCCCCCTATTCATTTAAATTGTGCTGCAGCCAGACTTGATCGATTTTATGTCTCCCGTTTTATTCATCCGTCTATTATTTCAGTCAATCACGCACCCTCTGTTTCTTCATACCATAAACCAGTTATTATTTCCCTCAGTTTTCAGTCTATTGGTATTCCACGGCCGAGTGTTTGGTCTTTAGATGATTCGTGTCTTCAAGATCCTGATTTTAATACTGAAGTTGTTCTTATTATCACTCAAGCTGTTACTCAATTGTCTTTTGTTTCCGACCCAGCGGCTCTGTAGATCTCGACAAAACAATCTATTGTAGCTTTTGCGAAGAAATATTCCTTTACTATCAGAACCCGGCGTAATATGACTGTGGACAGTCTCCGGCGTGCGCTTCAGCGAATCCCATGAAACTCATCGAATTATGATCTCCTTGAAACGAAATTACGGGAATGTCTTCAAGCCTTTGTTTCAAATGTACTGACCCGTCTGAAATACTCATTTCTCAGATTCGAAGAAGATCCTTTTCGCAGTCTCCGTTCCCTCGAGGTACGAAGAAAACAAAATACCATTGTACAACTCACATTCTCTAATGGCTCAGTAACTACTGACCCATATGTTATATGTAATCTAATCAAACTCATACGTATTATAGCCAACGTTTTCAACCTACATTAACACAGCCAGCCTCTTCTGCACCACTTTTGCAAGATCTTCCGCAAGTTCCTGAATGCTATGTGTCCTCTCTAAATGCTCAGATCACCCCTCAAGAAATCCTCAATTCGATTTACAGTTTAAATGATCGTTCCTCACCTGGAGAGGATGGGCTTTCCTTAAAATTCTACAAAATATTCCTTCCTTATCTCGTGCCACTTCTCCTCATTTGTTATACTTTTCTTTTTTCGTCTTCAAGATCTTCTTCCAATGCTTTCAGCTTTGCTCTGCTTCGCCTTATTCCTAAATCTGGCTATCTTGGTATTTTATCTAACTGGCGACCCATCTCTATACTTTAATACTGACTATTAAATCTTTGCTAAACTACTCGCACTCCGTCTGAATCCTGTCCTATCCTATTTAATTCATCCTGACCAAACTTACACTGTTCCCAACCGCTCTATCGCTTCTAATATTACCACGATCCATGATCTTAACACTCTCGCATCCCAGCTCGCAGAACCCCTTGCTATTTTTAATATTGATCAAAGACAGGCATTTGATTTCATTTACTATACTTATATCTTTACTGTCCTTCAACGCTTTGGATTCCCTCCCTTCTTCTGCTAGGCTCTTTCTAATCTGTATTCAAACTCTTTTTTTCGGGTTCGTACTTCGACTTTTATTCCTTCTGCTATCCCTTACTCTAACGGTATCCGGCAGGGCTGTCCCCTGTCGGGTCAACTTTTGCACTCTGTTTTGAACCTCTTCTAATCTGTCTCCGTTTTCGACTTCTTTCTTCTGTCCCCCGTGGATTTGTGTGCACCCGGCACCATCACACTGTCTTGACTGCATATGGCGATGACTTGACGTTATTTTTACGAACAAAATCTTCTTTTGGAATCCTATTATCAACATATAACGAATATGCCATAATTTCTGGATCAGCCTTAAACACTGAAAAATGCTCAGGTTTATGGACTGGAGCGTGGGTGACCCGTGGCGACCGTCCGTGGGGGGCGCGATGGTCTTCAAACGTAGTCAAATTTCTTGGTGTGCACTTCGGAAAACCGGAGGCGGTTGCTGCTGCAGCATGGACTCCCTCGTTCATCAAATTAATCGAAGACTTGCGCCTCTCCGTCAGCTCAAACCCTTTCGTTCATTTTTTAGTCTGGCAATGCTACTAAATGTGTTTGTGCAACCGAAATTGTTTCACAGCTGGATTGCTCACCTGCCGCCACCTTTCTTGCTGAATCATCTGCAGAGAACTTTTGTGGACTTCATTTGGAATATTATTCATTGGGTGCATCGCTCCACGCTTTCTCTTCCGATTTCCTATGGTGGTCTCTCTCTTGCTGATATCACTCGAAAATTTCAAGCCTTCCATCTTCATAACTTTCTTAAGATTTTTTCAACGCCTCTTTCTTCAACGCAAACCATTATCGATACTCTGTTCTTCCCCCGGAGTCCCCACCTTACAGTTCAAACTTTTCTGCGAGTGGACCTGTTCCCATTCATTCCAAATCATTTCCCTGAAACTTACAAGTCTGTACTTACCCTTTGGCGCTCCCTGAATCCTGTCCGACTCCCCCTTCCACTACTAATGACCTCCTCGCAGAACCCCTCTTCTTCTCCTCTGCTATCCACTCTTCTACCTCTTCGTACCTTCACTGTTCCTCATGATTTGCCAGTGGAGTTGTGAAGGTCTCTCAACTCGTTGACATTGAACTCCGTTGGAAACCTCTTTCTCGCATTTCTCCCTTGTTTGCAGATACCCCTGTTCATCGTGCTCAACTTCGGCATATCCAGATTTCAGAGACTCTACCCACAACTTACCAATCAGAATGGTCTTATTCAGAACTCATCAGCCTCCCGTTCATTATTTATCTAAACGACCAGCCGTTTCTTTCACATCAAGTATCTGTTAAACTCATCTATAGGCATTTCATTACATATTTTATCGATCCAATGCCGATTCCCTCCGTGACAGAGGCAGAAGTACCAGCAACATGGAGTGATCCACTAACAGCCTTGGCTACTTCAAAAGGAAGGGATATCCATTGGTTACATAGTCGCGTATTAACACCACGCACCCTTCATCGTTTTCCGCATCTTACATCGTCACTGTGTTATTTTTGCCATACAGAGGGAGATGTATTTCACTCTTACTCGATGTGCTTGTTTTTGCAGCCTTTGTTTTCATTTGCTTCTTTTGCTTCAGAATGTTTGCGCTTCTTTACACACCATGTTTCATTATAATGTTCTTCGCTCACATCACCCATCTGCTTCATCACACAATTCTGTATGTATTTTTCTCATATTGCAAGCAAAATATACAATTTATCAGTACTATCATATTAGTGTCGATTGTCCTACCCTTAGACGTTATAACGTGGCAAGACGTTTTCTATGTCGCAGATACCGTCCGTCTGTGACTGCGATATTGCAGATCGAGTATGATACTGCAAAGACGAGTAACAGTCTTGACAGTTTTCATGCTAAGTGGTCCCCAAGTCCTATCTGGTTTAATACGAATAATGATATTGTAACACTAACCGTGTAACGTCCACGACATTTTGTTGTGGTCAGATCTCTGTCTTTGTATTGTACTGGAGCGTTTTTTTTTTTTTTTTTTTTTTTTTTGCACTATGTTGTGAGCATTTTTGTATATTTACGCAGGTTAGTTGCCCGACGAAGTGTTCGGCATAACCTCTTTCCCCATAAATTACTGTTGGGTAATATGTCGCTTTATTTGACTACCTAGTAACGTTTCTCTGCCGCCTCGGTGGCGCAGTGGTCTAAGCGATGGCTTCTGATCATTCGTCCGGAAGGGGTCCGGGTTCGAATCTCGGTGAGGCATGGATGTTGTGTTTGTCTTACGGCACTGGCTCTCTCCCTTCCCTGGAACCAGTGACCCTAAATTAGGGACGGGCGACTGCTTATAGCCCATTGAGTTGCTCACGGTGGTCGTTAAACTTCCAATAAAAAAAAAAAAAAGTTTCTCTGTTCAATTTCAAAAAGTTAGTGTCTCATGAATTGTTCTGCTTCATTGAGTGTCACGTGAGAGTATTTTATGTTATAACGTTGCACCGTCATGTGTTAAGGTTTTTCCTAATCATTCGCGTTTATAACTGAATTTTGTATTTATTGTTGGGGAAAATTGAATGCTTGAAATTGCTTGCACTGTCTAGCAATAATATAATGGTCTTTTTTTCTGCATTATCGAACCCATAGTGGTTAAATAATAATTTTACTACGTCTGAAGTTTTTTCAGTTGTAGTATTTGTCTTTGCAAGCCTATTGTTAGAGTGACAGACTAATTTAGCTATTTAGTTTTTGTCTAGCAATACGTACTTTCTCTGTATGAAAATGACGGTTTCTTTAAGATAATGTAATGCTCATCTGTTGTAAAATCATGCAGTTTTCTGTACTTCTAATTTACGATTCTTCCCTTTGAATTTAGCAACATTTGCAATATATCCTGTACATTGAATTTTTGTATTTATCACATCTGAATGAAGAGTCTTTTTGTTTGTTTGTTGCATCTAATGTTACGAGATTTTTACTCATCTAATTTTTCCGCAACTTGTTGATGAAAAACCTCTGTGTTTATAGATTGAGAAGTAGATGATTTTTGTTTTGAAGTGAAACTGATTCGTATGTATAATGTTTTTTTTGTTGCGAATTATGTTGCTCATAGCGTCTCACTTAGAGATATTTTTCTTTTTATGGAAAATTGTGGTTCTTACAGACAGACAGAAGAACCTATTTTTGTATTAAGAAGCAGCGTACCCGCGTTAAGCAGGGTTTTTCTTTGAGAGTTAAGGTTTACGCTTATTTTGTTTCATGATTCTTAATGAATTATTTTGTCTGTCGAAAAAAATAGTTTTACAGACAGGCAGGAAAAAATCAGTTTATTATGTTGTAAGTGGTAGCGTACATGCTACGAGCGAGGTTTTTTTTTCCTGGCTTGATGTTGTTTTTTTTCATGAATGACATGCTGAAATATTTTTAACTTTGTGCGGCCTTTGACGATGTTCAGTTGTACAGATTTTGTGTATTGTTCAATTTTAATGTTCATTATTGTGAATGACCTGATGCTTTCTTTTTTTTTGGGGGGGGGCTTTTTGTGGTAGACGGAGAATGTTAAATTGATCTCGTTTCTGCTTTTGTCATTGTAATTTCGCAATACTGTATGTTTGTTGAGTCTTTTTGCTCTCTGTGTAAAATATGCCAACATGGCAACAACTGTTCCCGGTGAACTTACTGTAAATATTGTTTATATGGTTTTATGGCAATAAAGATACTTTGAAGTTCTGACCATTCGTCGGAGAAGGGTCAGGGTTCGAATCCCAGTGAGGCATGGATGTTGTGTTTGTCTTACGGCACTGGTTTTCTCCATTCCCTGGAACCAGTGACCCTAAATTAGGGACGGACAACTGCTTATTGCCCATGAGGTTGCTCACAGTGGTCGTTAAACCCCCAACCAAAAACAAAACATAAGAAATAACCCCGTTTTAAACACCTCTCCATATTTATCGTTGACATTTGATGCGGAAGACCTGATACATATGAAGGGGATTACTGAGGAAAACGAATGAGAAATAGAGAGTTATAAAACAGTAGGTTTGGTTTGTGAGAACAAGCACAGCTGCTAATACCAGGAAGATTAATATAAAATATTGTACCTAATACCACGAGTTATCTTCTGGTGGTGGGATTCGAACTCATGTCTTCTCACTATGGAGCGGGATGTTCTTCCGACTGAGCTGCGCCAGCAAGGCTTATCGCTACAACTTGCCAATATGACTTACCCTTCAACTCAATGGTACGTACGTGACTCTAGAAAACCTAAAAACACTGAACGCATTTCCAGTAAAAACATACTTGCTATTTTTATATGCTTTGGTATGTGGCAGTAGTTTTTCGTAAATAACTATTAGATGTTTTAAAAATGTATGGAATTTTACAAGCATTGATATTTTTTGGTTTCGTAATTAAAAGTAATTACAAGGTGTTAGACTTTGAAGCTTGAATATTTACTAAACAATTTACGTACAATAAACCTGAAATCTAGAAATCGAGGTCATTTCTGGGAACAACATAAAGAGCAGAGTAACTGAATTTACTCTTTCTTCCGTAAAAATAGAAAAAAAATGGCCGCGTTGGTAGGATGCCACCATTAGACGTATCGGCGTTGGATTATTAAACGAAATGCCATTGGACCAGCCGTACCGTTAAACAAATAGTCTACTGGACCAAACGGCATTGGACCAATTGTCTCCTTTAGAATTGTCGGGGACCGGGATATAATCACATGGAAAGAAACACAAAAAAATTGCTACTAAACCTTACACCTATCAAAATGCTGACTAAAGAAAAATGTAGCTTATATGTTCGTTAGTTGGCATATAAATTGTAATCAACGTGAAAATATTTTATATTTGTGCGATATTATTTAATTTGCAGTGAAATTTTATGGTTCACTGTACTCCACCTTGTGCTCGGTCAATAAAACTAAAATAGCGTGCATATTACACTGAAGTGCCGAAAAAACTGGGATACCTCTGTAAGACCGAGTTGGTCCTCCTCGCAATCGGATAATGGCAGAAACGCGAAAGGACATGGACTCCACCATCTCTCTGTAGTACTGTGGAGACAATGAACACGATGGTTCCCGAAAAGCATCCCAGAATTACATAATTTTTGTCGGTGGAGGATTCCTGGCATTGCACGTTGAACAGCGTTCCAAATGTGTTCGATGGCTTTTAAATCCGGCAAACGAGGGGACCAAGTCAGGATGCCAAACTCTGTGTAATGTTCCTCCAGCCATAATCTGGCGACTGTGGACGTGTGCGGTGGTGCATTGTCGTGTTGAAAGAGGTCTGACCCGTTGGAGTGGTTGCGTGACATGAAAGGGCGTAAATGAACTCCAAGGATGGTTACGTAGCTTCCACCGGTCAGAGCGGTCTGCAGATGTATGATGGATCCTAATGCGTGCCGGATGAAGACACTGTCCTTTGTAGGTATGCGGAATACATTGCCTTGTGTGGTTGTCGCAACACGTGGAGTCAGCCATCTGCCCGAAACAGTTGGTACCGCAATTCGTGGGACCATACTACACTCTTCCAGTCATCTCGCGTCCAATGGCGGTGTTCCCGAGTCCAGGCGAGACGACCAGCCTTGTGTCGTCGGGTCATCAATGGCCCCTGGGGAGCCGTCGGATCCAGAATCCCCGTAGAACATAGGGAACGTTGCGCTGTCCCAACACTGATGCTACCACTGGCCACAGCATTGAATTGCACTGTGATCTGCGGCAATGTTTCACGCCGGGAGGATGTTACGATGCGTGCCAGACACCGCTGTCCACTATCGTACAGGGCTTTTCTAAAGCACCGCTCATGACCAAGAGAGGATTTAAATCCAGTCTCGGGGGGGGGGGTATTTTTTCATTTGCGTGAAATAAAAGTGTTTTAGTGCAGTCAAAACGAGCTCTGGACTTAGAATAAAAACGCCCTTCTCAGGGCGAATTCCTAAGCTGACCACAAATTCGTTTGTGACGATTTTGCGGGTACATCGACGTCGTACCGGTTCGACTAGCGTCTGGTTTCTTTGATCCGACGTTAGACCAAAGCCCGTACGCCCGGCTTTCTGAGTTTGGGCTTGAGTGGGAGAACCCCAGGGTGCCCACTCAGCACTTAGAAAACTTGTGTGTTCCATCTCTCTCACAGAGATGTCAACGACCCACAAGGGTAAAGTGATTCCAAAGGGGTCAGCCCCTAAACCGTCCGGGCCAACCCAGACCTTGAAGGTAGCGGCTGAAAAACTACCTAGTCCTGTCGGTAGTTCTAAGGGGCCTAGCCCCACTTCCGAGACCAACCAGAAGGTGAAGCCCAGCGCCAGGATGAGACCTTCAAAACTCTTCCTGGGGCAGAGGGCTCTAAAGCCACTACACCCACGAAGGGAGCCTCCCCTTCGACTGAGCCAACTCAGTCTATTCTTGGTGAAAGCACGTCCTTGCCACTTCCGCCCATGGCAAGAAAGGGGACAACATCGCCCCAACCCGAATCCTTTCGGGTTTCCGAGGAGTCGTCTTCTGGTCCTCCAGAGACATCTTTGGAGGCCAACCAGCATCCCAGGACACCCCCGGTGCCAACAGAAGAGGCTTTGGACGGCTTTCCTTGAAGCAAATCGGACGGCTTTCCTTGAAGCCAGACTGTCCGTTCTCCAGGACCCGCCCTGCAAGGGCGACTCCAAAGTGACTTCTTATGCCGAAGTGGCTAGGAAAGGGGATAGTACGGCGAAAGGGCCTTCGTCCGCCCCGACTGGGAGAAATATTAAGAAAAAGTCGGGAGACAGGAGACATGTGCTCCTGGTCTATCCCACTGTCGAGAATGCGTCCTCAGAGGACGTAAAGAAGGCCCAGAAGACTGCAGTCAACGCAGCTAAACTGCATTTAGGGGTCAAGAGTATTCTGAATATTAGGAAAGGTGGGGTTGCGGTGGAATGTTCCCATCCCGAGGAGCTCGACCGTCTTGCCCAGGAGTTGAGTAGCAATCCGTTGACCAAAGATTGCACACTTCCCACGGCCCCACGAAAGAGGCATCCCCGGTTGATAGTTTACAGGATCGACGGAGATCGCTCAGGCAAAGAGTTCGAGGAAGCGGTTCGTGGGCAGAACCCCGACCTCGATAACGGATTTTCAGCCCGTTTCCCCATCAAGGGTAAAGGAGGTTGGGTCCACTGGGTGGCAGACGTGGAGCCCAAGGCCTTCAAACTCTTGATGAGGCGGAAGACACTGAACTTGGGTTGGTCAGTGCTCCGCCTAAAGGAATTTTTGCGTGAAGTCAGGTGCTTCCGGTGCAATGGCTTCGGCCACTTACGGAACAACTGTCCTGAGTCCGAAGCAAGGTGTGGAAATTGCGGTGAAGTTGGGCACCAGCACCACCAGTGTGCAGCAACTGCTCTGCTGCGAATGCTAAGTTCCGCCTGAAGCTGGACGTCTCTCACTCCAGCTTCCGTAAGACGTGTCCTATTCTTATTAGGGAACTTGAGCAAAGGAGAAGCCGGGTCAACTATGGTTGACAGATGGAGGTACCCTCGGAGGTACGTAGCTCTCGGTTTAGAGCTTTTTGGTCTATTGACCAAGGTGTTTCTGATGACCCTGGCCCGAGGTCATCACCACAGCACTGGCGCTAGTCCTGTGGACTATGTAAATATTTACTATGTGTGTTTAGTGTGATTTTGTGTTGAATATTTGTGAGAGGGGTGCATGAGACCCTCATACTTTTAATGTGCCTGTATCCATTTTTTATTAGATACCAAATAAAGGACTTTTGTCCCAAAAACTTGCGTTGGCGGACAATCTCCCGGCAACGAGATGAGAATAATTATTGAAAATTTGCTTGCCCCGATCGCCCATAGCACGTCACACACGCAGGCTATGATCGAAGGGTGTAAGGTACTGGTCCCGGGGGGGGGGATCCCCACAGGTCCCTGGACCGAATCTGTCCGAGTGAAAGACTGTGGTTTCCGGTGACTGACAGGCTAGCTATCGCAGCGCCGTCAGGAATCTTAATAATTCCAAACTTATGAGAGAGTTTCGCATTTCCCTGTGAAGGCTGCACTTAGACAGTACAGGTAAAGCCATCAGCCTAGGTTACAGCCACACTGGTCTCGCACTCTGGATCGCCCCCTCCTCCCTCCCCTGAGTTTGTGTAGTCCGGGTACACCCTTGAAAATGTTGATCGTGTAAATCCAAATTTCGAAAATGGAGTGACCCATCTCCTCGGCGGCTGCTATCATACCATGTTCGAAATCGCTTTAATCCTGATAAGCTGCCGTCCGAACTGCGAACGCTACTACTTGAGCTTGCAGAGATATCTCCTTTTATGTATACGTCGTTTGTGGGCGATACCGTTTATCTCGTGGATGTGGTGACATGTAATGAAAATGGTAGTGCCCTTCCCAGGTTTTTTGGCATCTCAGTGTAAATGGATTAATATAGCTGTCGTTTGTGACCAGTAAAAATTGGTGCGGATCATCAACTTCTGGTACACACTGGTCCTGCGGGCAAGTGACATTTTAAAAACTGGTCTTAGTAACGATTGTCATGAGAGTGGGCATTGTTTCATCCGTGTTTTAATCGGAAATACTTTAGGTTTTCGGAGATAAACATATGACCATTTAGAATGAACTGTTTGTTTGACAGAAGTTTAATCTAATAAATAACTGCTTCACTTAAGAAGCTGAATATATTTATTTTAAATCAGAAACTTCAAAAGAACAAAAAACATGGAAACTGGAGGCAGTCTGTGTTATTCACTTCATATTTCTCGGCCTGCTCAAGAGGGAGAGCGTAAGTTATTTGTCCCTGAAAAATGGAGTTGTAAATGTTCGACAAACAGTGACTGGTCGTTAAAGCCCTTTATAGCAGCATGAGAAAGAGCCATGGGTCGATACTTGGACTTTTTTTTTACATCATATAAGCGTTCCTATGTTAAAATTACGGAACCTTGGGTCTCTTCACGTGGTGGAAGTTTGGTGGAAAGATATCTCGCTGGATTTTTCTTAGTAATTTACGTCAGAGTTAAGGTAAGCTCTTAAATTCTTTCGTGCCATCAACGCAAAGGAAAGAGATTTTTTGGCGAAGAACTGAAGACGAATTATTGTTTCAACAGTTTTTCGATTTTTGCAAGTTTAGAAAAGGCATAATTTTCCAGTTATCAGTTTCACAGGAGAATTGAATGCAATTTCTGGCACGAAAACAAGTGTGTGGACTCAACCATCCCTCCCTATTCTCCAGATTTTTCACTGTGTAACTAATTTCTGTTCTTTAAATTAAAGCTGCCTTTAAGGTGGACGTCAAGTAATTTTGCTTCCTATATTTCCAATGGAAAAACTTCTGTACACATTTTCTTCACGATTGATGCGTTCCCAAGGATGAACATTTGAACATCGATTAGAATAGCTTCATTTTATAACTTGGAATACTTGATATTTTCAAAAACATAACCATAATTATGCAATCCAACATTTGTTTGTCTATTGACGTCATCAAAGTACAGGTTGCGCCACCTTTTTTCTAGACAATTAATGCTTTACCAAGGATGAAAATTTGAATATCGATTAAAATAGCTTCGATTTATAACTTGGAATACTTAATATTTTCTAAAATGTAACCATAATTATGCAATTCAACATTTCTTTGTCTACTGACGTCATCAAAGTACAGGTCGCGCCATCTTTTTTCTGGTTTCAACACCACCAAAGGAAAAGTTATTGTTTTTTAATATAATTATGGTTAGGTTTTAGAAAATATTAAGTATTCCAAGTTATAATATGAAGTTATTTTAATCGATGTTCAAATTTTCATCCTTGGGAACACACTGATTGTAAAGGAAATGTGTACAAAAGTTTTTCCATCGGAAGTATAGGAAGCAAATTTACTTGACGTCCACCTTAAAAGGAAACGTTTTGCAAGGCATTGAAGGCATACAAAGAACTGTGACATCATCTCTTCATTTCATACCAAAAGATGACCTCTGCAAGTCTGTCCTTCCGTTGGCTGATCGTACCACTTCTTGTATTAACGCAGGAGAAAACTCGCTTCGAATCAAATATATTCACGTAAGTTTTCCTTTTTGTTTTTTTGTTTTTTAATTCAGTCTCTAACTTAATTGACGCACTGTGTATTTCGACTTTAAAACATGTTGAGCAGTTGTTCTTTTAGTTTTCAATATACAAGGCTCAATAAGGATTTTTAGGCATTTGTATAGAAGGTCTTTTTTCTTCCAGAAGTTTGACCGAAGATCTTGCACATCAGGAGGTCACGGGGTCGGTGCCGCGCTCTTATTCTTTTTAATCATTTTTAGTTCTGAAATAAACGAAAGAGCATTTTTTATTCAGGCTGATTGTGCTATTGTACTTCAATACTTCAAGTGTTTGTTTTTCGTGTTCTAGTGAGTGTGCCTGAAATCTTTCTTTCCTGCTCTTATTTTTCCGTGAATGCATATTTTATTTGCTACATAATGCCTTCTTACTGGCAAATATCATAATTTCTTTTCTGAAATTCAAAAATAAAGAAAAATCAAATGCGGTTTTTGCAGTTTTTTTATAGAGATCGATGTTTCAAGAAAATGTTCATTTTATCAGAACAAACATATTTCACACTCGATATATTAATATAAGCATATTATTCAGAGAAAATAATTCGTTTTTCCTTGTCTTATACTTTTGTTTAGTTTTCTTTTCTGCACAGCAGAACCATTTGCCTTAAATTATGGAAAGCGTACTCTAGTGATCAATAAACTTGAGATTCCTTCAACTTCCCTATAGTTACGTCTTGTTTCTCTTAAAGCTTTCACTGAAGTCAGCTTTAAGAATACTAAACAATACAGCACGCAGGTGTTCGTATTGCTCTCAGACGTTTTCGTTCACATTGAATGTTGTCAAAAACCAATGTTACGTGTGCTGCATTAAAGAGCAGTAGCTTTTGTAAACACGTGGCTGGGCATTCTTTGCTGTATCCTGTACTTACTTTAGCTTAACATGAATGCCAGTAAATTTCAAATTAAGATATCCAAAACTCATAAGCCTCTTTCCGTTATAGTCGACCAAAAGATATTTTTAAATACTTCTGTAACATGAAGACATTAATGTGATCTTATTTTTTTTCTGTTTTTTTGGGGGGAGGATTGAAGGTTTGACGACCACCGTGAGCACCTCAGTGGGCTATAAGCAATCTCCCGCCCCAAATTTAGGTGCACTGACCCTAGGTAAGGGAGAGAGCTTATCTCGACGCAGAATAGTATGATCACTGTTTTTGACAGTACTGTAAATCCGGATATTTATCAAGATCAGATTTTTCAGTTTCTGTCCCTATTGCAAGAAAATGAACGCTTCGCATGGTTTCAACAGGATGGAGCAACATGTCACACAGCTACTGCGACAACGGAGCTTTTGCGTAGCTACTGCGACAACGGAACTTATATAGGATACTGCATAAGACAAACACAACATCCATGCCTCACCGGGATTCGAACCCGGACCCTTCTCGGAACAATAATCATAAGCCAGCGCTTAGACCATTGCGCCACCGGGGCGGCTCTGTCATCTGTATAGGATACTGCAAACGATTTATCGCTTGAATTTCAATTCATGAGAACACCGATCAACATCTACGAGAAGTAATGTTTACGAAGTGAAAATGAATTATGCAGGTTGAACGAGAATTTTCCAAACTCTAACTTGAGCCATTTTTATTCGTTTTATACATACATAAAGTTTACTTACAACTGTGATACATCTTCCATCGACTTTTGAGCAACTGATGTTGACCTATTGAAGGTGCTGGAAATGGCCTCCGTGTTGCTGGAGGCAAACATCCACGCGACGGCACATGTTTTTCCTACGCGTTTCAGAGTGATTCCCGCTGTAGCCCGAATAATGTTTGTTTTCAAGGACTACAGGTCATGCAGGTTGTTTGCATAAACATAGTCCTTTAAATATCCCCACAGGAAAAAACCCCAAGAGATCCGGTGAGCGTGGAGGCCAAAGTCCTTTAGAAATAATGCGCTCACCAGAGAGACTTCGCAAAAATTCCGTCGTCGCAGTAGCTGTGTGACATGTTGCTCCATCCTGTTGAAAACATGCGAAACGTTCATTTTCTTGCAATAGGGACACAAACCGAAAAATCAGATCTTGATAAATATCCGGATTTACAGTACTGTCAAAAAACAGTGATCATACTATTCTGCGTCGAGATATGGCACACTTCACACCGATTTTAGGGGAATGCAAAGACACTGGATGATTGATATGAGGATTCTCAGTCGACCAATATCGCGTATTTTGCGAATTCACATACCCATTTAAATTAAGCCAGGCTTAATCCGAAAAGAAAACGTCATTTAATAAGCCCTTGTTGCGTCGAGTAAATTTACGAAATCAACGGCGCCACCCCGATGGCGCAGTGGTCTAAGCGATGGCTTCTGATCATTCGTCCGAGATGGGTCCGGATTCAAATCTTGGTGAGGCATGGATGTTGTGTTTGTCTTACGGTACTGGCTCTCTCCCTTCCCTGGAACCAGTGGCTCTAAATTAGAGACGGGTGACTGCTTATAGCCCGCTGAGTTCTCACGGTGGCCGTTAAACCCCAATAAAAAAATCAATGGCACTACAGCAGGCTTTTGTGCGTATCAGGTACCTTCAGTTCTTGGACAACTTTCATTTTGTATGCCTGACACTGCAATAGTTCAGTCGCTTTCTGTAGTGTGCCGTAATAAAATTTCACTTGCTGATATAAGCGACGAAGCGATTTATATATGACTGTTGCAAACGTTCTTAAATATCGTTGGTCACGTACGGCGTTAATGCATTTGGCCGGCCACTTTTGCAAGGGGCATACTGAAAGTAATGCCTCCTCCTTAATATCTTTTGAAGTGATTTTAATGAAACTGCACTGACATTGTACTATGATATGTTACCAATGTGGGAACAAATTTTTTCAAAATCGGAAATAAAGATCTTGAATGACAGAGAACAGCAGCGAGCCGTAATTAAATTCGTGGAAAAAGAGGTGATGTGAAGCTCCAGAAATCCATAGAAGACTCCTGGCGGTGTATGGAGCTGCCCCAATTGATAGCAGTAATGTACGAAGAGAACGTTCAGTATCGGATAAACAACGCAGTGGAAGATCTGCAACTGCAGTGACAGATGCCAACAGGCAACGAGTGAAAGACCTCGTCACAGCTGATCGTGACAGATGCCAGCAGGCAACGAGTGAAAGACCTCGTCACAGCTGATCGTCGTGTCACCATCATGGAGTTGCAATAATAAACAGTGATCACAATGTGCAGACATTGAAGAAGCTAAAGAAAGCTGTCAGAAGGAAAAGGCATGACATTCCGCTTCACAGTGTTGTTTTACAACGTGATAACGCACGTCCCCACACCTCAATGGAGACTTCACAGGCTGTTGCCAAAATGGGATGGACGGTGATACCCCAACCCCCTACAATCCTGATTTGACTCCCTCAGACTTTTTCCTGTTTGCCTCTTTGAAAAACACCTTTCGTCGGGAACGTTTCGACGATGTGACAGACGTTAAACTGGCTGTGAACTCATGGGTAAAGTGACTGTCTCAGGAATTTTTCCAAAATGGATTTTACCATTGAAAGATGGCGGAAATGTATAGAAAATGATGGACAATGCTTTGAATAGGCTAACATTATTAACAATATGTCCAAGTATTTTGCCACCAAGTTTCACATTTTTGCTGCTACAAATAAAAATCTTATGAGGGACGAGGCATTACTTTTAGGATGCCCTTTGTAGATATATCATCACTTCCACTTTTCCGGAATTGTACGAATGAACTGTGCATTGTTGATTTACATACCACAGTATGCGGCGGAAATTTTTCCCGAACTCTTCTATAAACTGTTTGTAGGACTCCGTTTGGAATTGAGCTTCATGCAAATAAATTTTCTGCTCCCTCGTCAAACCCATTTAGAGCCAGTAGCTCTAAATTAGGAATCGGTGCCGCTCTAGATGTTGACGGAGACATATAACCACCTCCACTCCGAAAAAAAAATTAATGTCCGTCGTGTCTTCTTTTGTCTGTTATCTTTTATTTTTCGGAAGTTTTATGTTGCTGTTCTGGGGGCATGCGACGAATGTTCTCTTCAGTATTTTTAATATTGAGTTTATTCCTGAGCATTTGGGTAGGGCTGACATTATTAATCCTTTGTCATTGAATTATGAGTCAAAAGCTATTCCAAAGTCAAATCTGTTCTTTTGTGCCAAAGCGTGGAAAAGTATTGACGTAGAAGTAAATTCTAGGGCTGTGAACGAGTGAAAAGAAAAAGCTGATGTAGCACGTAATTTTATTTGCTCTCGAACAATGTGAGAGTTAGTTTATAAAGATGCTGAGACAGCGCCGAACTCTTATTATCTTTATTAGGGTACCTCTATTTTCTACTTTCATACACATTTCTCGATACTGAGCGGGAAAATTTTTCTTACCTTGAAAGTCGGGCAAAAAGAATTAAGACGCGAAGGAATTCAGGCTCCGGTTTAACAGCAACTTTTATATCTCGAAATAAGTCAAGAATATTTGGTGCTATTGATGGTATATATGTTTGAAACGAGTTTTGGAAGAAACTTTTTATCGAAGTGTTTCCGGAGCAGTGTAAAGCTATTTCTGTCCTTCCACATACTGAAATAATTTCTCCGATTTACGACGCTTCCTTCAAGAACGAATTAACGTTTTAAGATGGATAAAGCATTACATTAGCTATATATAGGCGTGAGAAGAGAAGGCTGTGTTTCGTGTTGCTTAAACAAAATGGTAGTAATCTTCTCTCAGGAAACCAAAATAAAACATACACTGAGATTCTAGTTTTAGGTACACCTCCCTTCGTCACATAAATGGACCACTCCAAGACGCAAGAGCACATGAACACGGTATTCTATTTTAATCAGGCAGATCAGCTTGCCAGGTATCCGTTTGCGTTCGATTGAGTGTCGGAATGGGCGAAACGAGTGATCTAAGAGACTTCGAGCGTGATACGATTGTTGGCGCCAGGCGTGTCTGTTCTGACATCTCCCAAACTGTCGTCCTCCTGGGCTTTTCACGTACAATCGTAGCAAGAAGGGCTTACCGTTAATGCTACACTGTAAAAACATTTTGAAATACATGAACCACTTTTCGTGAATTAATGGAGCATACTTCTGATACTTTTCTGTGAAATGACTGAATAAGAACTTGAATTTCACGGATTTTTCATAAGCCAGGAAAAAATCTGAGTTTTCAGAAAACTTTTTGCTTTCTTGCATTGACGGTAAATTGCCGTTCTTAAGATGTGTTAACGGAAAATTCTCAATTTTCGGAAACCTTTCCGAAATTCCTCTCGTACACTATATTATCCACAATTTTTTGGGACAACTGGCTTTGGTAGGTGTCGATAGGGATGGCTCGCAATTCGTCCTGCAAAGTTGCTGCCAAAGTGGAGAGCCAAGACGGTCATTGTGGTCGATTTCATATCCGTCGCTGCAGTTCATCCCAGAGATGTTCTATGGGATTAACATCAGGACTCTGAGCTGGCCAGTCTGACAATTCCACCTCATTTTCAACAAACCAGTCCTGCACACACTGCGTGCAGTGTGGCAGTGAGCTCGAGAGTACTGGAAGAGATAAATGTCATTTCCATAATACTGCCACATTATTGGTAGGGCAGTATTATTCAGAACGCGTCGAGGTACACTTCAGAGTTCGTGGTTTGTGGTATAATAACCAACGGGACAATTCCCATCTACGAGAAACAACTCTATATCATCATGGAGCCTCCGCCGAACTTAATAGTTGGAAGAACACAGTCCGACGAAAATCGTTCGCCGGGCTGTCGCCATATCCGAACACGTTTATCAGATTGGAAGAATGAAAGGCGTGTCTCATCACTTCAAATAACAGCTTCCCAGTCGCCCGCAGTCCAGGAATGACTGAAGGCACACCACTCCAAACAGTGCTTCGCATTCATGGTAGTGATGTGTGGCTTGTGTGCGGCTGCTCTGCTGTAATAATCCACACTGTGAAAATCTCTGCGAATTATTATGGTACTAACAGAGCAATTACAAGCTTTTCCTAGTTCAGTAGCGATGGAAACGCCAGAGGAAGAACGGGATTTCTTAACATTTCTTACCATGGTTGTTCTGTCGCGTTCCGTCAGTTTGTTCGACCTTCCTCAACTTTTTTTGTTTTGTTTTGCTGCAGTTGCACGGTCCTGCTTCTATCTCTTCACCACATCACTGACAGCCGATTTTGATTTAGCTGCAATGTTCCGCATGAAAACGTTACCCAAATGACTTTCTATCACTAGGCCACGCTGGAATTCGGAATGTTCAGTTCCACGCGGCATATCCGCTTCAAAGTTACTGATGATGAGATCAGATCAGATCAGATCATATGTAGAGGATTTTTTGACCCCAGGCCCTAAAAAACCCTTAAAAATAGGAAGATAGGAGATCTGGGCTAGAGTGCCCGATAGGAAAGTCACACGGAAGCGAGGTAGAAGATGCCCTTATTTACTACCAGGAAGCCAGTACACTGGTCACTCTCAATGAAAAGTTACTGATGATCATGATCATATGTAGAGGATTTTAGGAAGGAAGTGTCTGACCCCAGATCTTAAACAACCCTTAGAAATAGGAAGCTAGGAGATTTGGGCTAGAGTATCCGATAGGAAAGTCACACGGAAGCGAGGTAGAAGACGCCCTTATTTATTACCGGGAGGCCAGTACCCGGGTCACTCTCGATGAAAAGTTACTGATGATTATGATCATATGTAGAGGATTTTAGGAAGGGAGTGTCTGACCTCAGGTCTTAAACAACCCTTAGAAATAGGAAGCTAAGAGATTTGGGCTAGAGTGCTCGATAGGAAAGTCACACGGAAGCGAGGTAGAAGACGCCCTTATTTGCTACCTGGGGGGCCAGTACCCGGGGTCCGACGGCTTAACGTGCCCATCCGACGCACGGCAGATATTTTGTGGATCGAGCGTTCGTACCTGCTGGGATCAAACCTGAAGTCCTTTCCGTGGCAGTCACGAACGTTGCCCACTAGGCCACCTGCGGCCCAAGTTACTGATGACAGAACATCTCAGCTTTATATACTCTACGTACCTCCCCACTCACACGTACCTTCCTGCGCGAACGTTCTTTGCACTTATGCAAATATTTGGTTGTGTACGAATAGTTTTGATAATATAGTGTATATTAACGGAAAAACTCTGTTCTTTTATCGTTATCCATATAAAGGAAAATTTCCGGTAGTAGGAGCAATTCGCGGGAATACTTGAGGTTTGATTAAATCTTAAATTTCAGTCTTCTGTCGTAGGATCTGATTTTGAAGTTGTGTAGCGAGATCGGATATTGTGGACAGGCATAGCGCATAGAATTTTGATTATTGTGGCACAGGATATTTCTTCTCCTCTTCCCCATTTTGTGCACCAGCTATTATATATTGTGTTACCGTAAGAAACCGGGTACTTAAATTATTTGATAGGTGATTGTACGATGTCTATGTATCAATCTTTCGACCCCTTAAAACGAAAGCTATTATAGCAATCAAGAGTTAATTTTATATTTAGGAGTTTTGTGAAATAATATTATAAAGCAGTACATTTCACCTTTTCTTAAAGATAATTGAAAGTCATTGTCAATTTAAAAATATCTCAAGTTCCAATGTATTCTGTTTGCTTCGAAAAACCAAGGTGGCGCAGTGCACTAAGGCGCTGACTTATGACCATTCACCCTAGTTCGGTACGGTTTCGATTCCCGGTGAGGCATGGATGTTTGTTTTTTGGACTGGCTCTCAATGTGTTACTTGTCCAACACTGGCTCTCTGTGTATATTGGTCATTTAGCATTCTGTAAAAACCATGTTCGATGTGTACTTATTCACAATGTGTTACCTGATCAACACTGGCTGTCTCTGTGTAAATTGATCATTTGGCATGCTGTAAACCTTGTATACAAGTATGTATTTGTTGCTGTGAAATATCTGTATCCTGTTTATGTCTGCCTATTTGTCATGTCTCTGTACCACAAGGTCCAATAAATCATTTTAAAAAATACCTCTAATGAAAAAAAAAAAAGACAAAAAAATACGTAATCTGTGATCAAGATTAGTAGATGACAAGGTTATGCTCATCCTGCGCTTCTGGTGATTGCTTTGTGACGTCACTGCCCAAATCGCTTTCGTAAGACTACCTAATTGCCGCGTTTTTTTTGTATCTGTACCATAGCGTGTCGGAATTATTATTCGCAAACCAGCTGGAATAATGTTCGTAAATTCTACCAGATTTTTTAATGCTTAATGTTTTCAATTTTTAATTTAAAAAAATTGGGAAATGTTCTGTCGAGATGCTTTTCCTATTCCTCATAAATAAATCCTTTATTGCAAATTTTGAAGATGACAATCCGATTTTTGGCGTAAATGTGACAAGGGATGGTAAGTCAGATAATATCCGAAAACTTGAAAATTTTCATCGTCCTGGAGGGGGACTCGAACCCGCGTCTCCCAGATAGCGCCCGGTATGCTAACCACTACACCACCCGGAACGACCAAGTTTCAAGTTTCCGATCAATTTGAATATAACCATCACAGGATTCGCTAGTCGAAGTAACCGGCATTCATGTTTAGCGAATCTGGAAGTTAAGAATCTTATCCCGTGTTTGCCCGGAGAAGCAGATAAATCATGAAAGAAATACGGGATTACGCCATATAGTACAAATTTTGAAGATGACAATCCGATTTTTGGCGTAAATGTGACAAGGATGGTAAGTCAGATAATATCCGAAAACTTGAAAATTTTCATCGTCCTGGAGCGGGACTCGAACCCGCGTCTCCCAGATAGCACCCGGGTATGCTAACCCAAAAATCGGATTGTCATCTTCAAAATTTGTACTATATGGCATAATCCCGTATTTCTTTCATGATTTATCCTTTATTGTATGACAATAGTATTCCCTGCTGTGCGTTTTCCCTTCCAAATGTATATAAAAACAGCAGAAATTCCCCTTGTAACTAAATTAAAATTTAAAAATATAACCATTTAACCTCCCTTTACGTAACAAAAATGTGGGGCAGGTATTTCTGAAATCTCCATTACTAAAATATTAACATGACTGTGAATTTCTTCTGTATTTAATGTAGATGTGCTTTTGCATATAAGCTTTTGTTCTGTTTTCGAGTTATAAAAATTGTTGACAAAACCTCTTCCTCCATAGCTACCGTCCAGATCTACGATTAACATGTTAGGACGGTGATGTCACTCAGTGACGTCACGAATATTCGACTGCAAGGAAGGCGGGATGAGCAAACCGTACTGTCTATTAACCTTGATTTCTGATAAGTCATCTTACACAAAAACTGAAATTATTGCAAACCTATTAAAAAAATAAGCTCCGACAGAAACTAAAATCACCAATTCACCCGGATTATGGACAAACAACATTTCGTCATCGCGCAATTAGAGTTCTATTTTATATGAGACTGAGATTGCTGGGTCTTTCTGGCTCAGCTGTAAGATGCACGTCTCCTACGACCTCAGATCGAATCCCGCCAGGGAAAGGAAACTGTGGTGAAAGCGTTGAAAATTTAATTTCTGTATAAATACGGAAAACCCAGAAACTGACTTTTCTGAAATTTACGGAATTACTGACTAGGAGAAATCTGTCAAAATACGGAAGTTTAAAGAAACGGGAACTTTTAAAAAAGGAAATTTCGTTAAAAGACAGGCATATACTGGCAACTTTGCTGCGCCTTATTTTCAGGAATTTCCGTGAATTCACACCACTTATTTTTTAGAGTGTAAGACACGTAAAGCACTTCCAGCAATCGCCGACCCTGTGGATTGCTGGTAGATCAAGGGACTGAGAATCTGGTAAGCGAACAGACTGGCCACCATCCGGAAGATCACAGCAGAATTCAACCAAGGCCGTCTAGAAAACAAGGCAGGGACATTAGAGAGACGAGTTCCTTCTTTGAGTGACGTCACTCGGAAACCAAGCCTTGCTATTGGTTTCCAACGCTGTCGTGTGTGACGTCAAACACGACACTGACGTATCACTCCGTGTAGCATAAGTGACGTCACAAGCGGAGGGAATTCATCGTTCTAATATCATGGCTTTGTGGTTTATCGACGGCCTTGATTCAACACTGGTGAGCAAAGGATCACCTCCGACTGAACAACGTTCCGGACCATGCCGTGAATGGATTAAAACAGCGGACGACTATGCCGTCAGTCACCTTTGATTCCTCTTGTCCACCAGCTGGTTTGGTCCACAGGATCGCCCATTGCTGGAAATTCTTTTTGTGTGTCGCACTGCTCACGCTAAACCTGTACTGCGTGAAAAGGCCAGGAGGATGATCGTTTGGGGAACGCTGGAGCCCGCACGCCTGAATACAACTGGCATGCCACGTTCAAACCGAGCTCACGTGTCTTTTTTACGTCTTGGATTGAGCCATTTATGAGACCAGAACAGGTTTGCTTTAAAAACTGGGATCTCATTGTATCTACTTGATGAGTGGCATAATTATCACTAATCAGCCCGATGGCGCAGTGGTCTAAGCGCTGGCTTATGACCATTGTTTGTCCGATATGGGTGTGGGTTCGAATCCCGGATAGGCATGGATGTTGTGTGTGTGTCTGACGGCACTAGATGCCTCCCATCCCCTGGAGCTAGTGGCCCTAAATTAGGGACGGGCGACTGCTTACAGCTCATTGAGTTGCTCCCGGTGGTCGCTAAACCCCCAAACAGAAAGAAAATTATCACTAAACTGAAAATGATACTAGATAAGACACACTGAAATAATATTTATGGCGAATATATTTCTTTTAATTCTATACTAATACAAACTGCGAGTGAGGCGGGTTTTTATTTGATGTTACTGATTTCTCTCGATCATGAGAAAAAATATTGTGGGAAATCAATTACGCTATTTTTCGAAAGGTTGAGTCTTATACTGAAATCAAGGTACCTTAGAATTTGTTCTTTCTTTCTTTTTTTCTTTCTTTTTCTTCTTGTTTTTGCTGTTTGTTTCCCCAAAGATATGTTTATAAATTACAGATCCCGAATGCTTTCCTGAAAACACCTGCATTATTCAATTTTCTTAAATTTTGTGAATGCTAAATGGGAATTATATTCGGCATCCCCTGTGTACGCGCAGTGGTCTAAGAGCTGGATTCTGACTATTCGTCCGAGATGTGTCTGGGTTTGAATCCCGGTGAGGCTTGGATATTGTGTTTATCTAACGGCACTAACTCTCTCCCTATCCTGGAGCTACAGTAGTAGCCCTAAATTAGGGACGGGTGACTGCTTATTGCCCATCGGATTTCTCACGGTGGTAGTTAAACCCCCAAATAAAAAGATAATTATCGCTAAAATGAAAACGATACTAGATAAGACACACTGGAATAATACACTGGGGTGCAAAAATTAAGGACGAAGAGGAGAAATTAGCATAACAGCAGAACGAGCAGGCAGAACGGACCGAAAGACCATTCAGGAGATACACTAGGGTCCCGTACGGTAGGGCACGCGCATATATGCAGCATGACGTAGGGGGAGGGGGAGTGTCGGAAGGGTATAAAGCGCACGGGCGGTGTACGCTCAGCAATTCGGTGAAAGCTATTGCACGGTGTACATCGGTTTGAACGACGTCGAGTTGCTGCCACCGTGTGATATGGCCAACAGGCAATCCAGTAGACGACATCTGGGTGACTTTACCCGAGGTCGCGTCATTGGGAAGTTGGAAGAAGGTCGAAGTGTGACTAGTGTGGCCGAGGAGTTCGGAATCGCTCACAGCATCGTATCACGAGCTTGGAGAGCATTTCAAACGACAGGAACAGCTGTTCGAGAGTTTAGCAGTGGTCGTCCACGAGCAACCACGGCGGCGGACGACCGGTATATTGTAATACAGGTGAGAAGAGACAGACGGCAGACAGCGGGAGAAATCGCAAGGCACATGCAACAGAAAACTAGACGTCCGTTATCGCGTTTTACTGTGGCCAGGAGGCTGCACAAAGGCGGTCTATTTGCATGACGACCAGTACGGTGTGTGCCATTAATGCCTGCTCATCGGACACGGCGGTTTCTATGGTGCCAGGAACACAAGAACTGGACACATCAGCAATGGGGTCGAGTTCTCTTTACGGATGAGAGCCGATTTAGTCTGACGAGTGATTCTGGACGTATACACATCTGGAGAGAGCAGGAAACACGCAATCACATCTCCAACATCATCGAAAGGGACCGGTTTGGAGGTTACGGAGTTCTCGTTTGAGGCGGTATCATGCTTGGTAGCCGTACTGACCACCACATCTTCCAAGGAGGTTCAGTCACTGGTGTCCGCTATTGTATCGAGGTTCTCCTGTCTCACGTGCGTCTGTTTAGAGGTGCTGTGGGTCCTGAGTTCCTCTTCATGGACGACAACGCTACACCTCATCGCACAGTGGCTGTCGCAGAGCTGTTGGAGAGTGAAGATATTCAACGCATGGATTAGCCCGCAAGGTCCCCGGACCTAAATCCAATCGAACACGCGTGGGACCTTCTCGGGTGACGCTTGGCAGTACGTCACCAGCCGCCAGCAACGATTTCGCAGCTGCGTTTGGCGCTACAAGAGGAATGGGCAGCAATGCCTCGACAGCTCCTTTACAACCTCGTCCTCAGCATGGACAGACGTTGTAAATCCTGCAACGCAGTCAGGCGTGATCATATCCCCTACTAAAGACTGGATTTTTCTTGGCAGCCGCCTGTCACATGGACGTTTCTGTCTTCTGTCCAATTGTGCTCGAAGCTACCTTTTTCAAGGAAGTGCCTTTGTATCCTTTGGATTCCTTGTTTGGACGGTTTTGCTCACTACATCTTGGGGATCTTATGGTATGATCTGAGTCGATGTGGAGCACTTCTGCACGACGTTACATTCGAAAAATCGTCTCGTCCTTAATTTTTGCACGCCAGTGTATGTATGGCAATTGTCTTTCTTTCAATGCGATACTAATACAAACTACCACTGAAACAGGAGTTTTTTATTTAATGTTGCTGATTTCTCCCAATTATGAGAAAAATATTGTGGGAAATTAATTACGCAATTATTCGGAAGGTTGAGTCTTATATTAAAATCATAGTACATTGTGCTGTACCCTATTATTTTGAAGCTCTTTCCTATTTTTTTGCTGCTGTTGCTGTTGTTGAGGATGTTCTCGTACAGATATTTTTATAAATTATAAATCTGAAATACTTGCCTGAAAACACGTTCGTTATTTTGTTTTCTTAAATTTTGTGAATGCTGAATGTGAATTATATTCGGCAGCTCGTATGCACGCGCAGTGGTCTAAGAGATAGCTTCTGACCATTCGTTCGAAATGGTACTGGGTTTGAAACCCGGTGAGGATTCGAACCCGGACCATGTTGTGTTCAAGGAGGTCAGAATAAGATATCTGGAGATACCCTTGTCAA
Source organism: Macrothele yani (assembly GCA_039090855.1). Classification (NCBI taxonomy): domain Eukaryota; kingdom Metazoa; phylum Arthropoda; class Arachnida; order Araneae; family Macrothelidae; genus Macrothele; species Macrothele yani. Next base: position 32,261,359 of record CM077012.1, read on the forward strand.
TGGAGCAGTACCACTTTGTGTTAAGCCTTTTAACCGTGAGAGACAGCCGTCAAAGTGTGGGAAAGCTGATGGTTTATAAGGGTATTGCAGTGCATTTTGTGTGGGCCGAACCGCCTTTTTCTTCGCAAATGTTTTCAATTTCTCATCGTAAATTGTTGCCAATGTGTGAAAAAATGCTGAATTTATAAAATTCTTAATTATTTTGAAGCTCTTTCCTATTTTTTATTTTTATTTGAAGTACACGAACGTTAGTGCGAATTCTAAACAAAACATAATGTTAGAATTAAAAACTTCACTCGTGTAAGAAGTATTCATTCCGGTTTGACATTAACACTGTTTCTGTAACCCCAAACTACGCAATTCCAAAATACACACAGCTAAAATTACATAGGTATCATGTAAACAACGTCAAATTCCCAAACCTTGCGGTTTCACGGGTAAGATACTCGGGGCATCTCCAGAAGTATTATTCTAACCTCCTTGGTTATATTTGTCTTACAGCACTGGTTCTCTCCCTTCCCTGGAACCCATGGCCCTAAATTAGGGACGGGTGACTGCTTGCCCATCAAGTTGCTGACGGTGGTCGTTAAACATCCCCCTCCCCCTCAATATGTATGTATATATATATATATATATATATATATATATATATATATATATCCAATCTGAAATTTCGGCTGTCCATCGATGGTCTGTCCTTCTGGCAGTATGTCCAGCCCACTGCCATTTCAGGGATTTAACTCTGATCATGATGTCTTCCACTCTTGTCATTTTTCGGATCCACGAGTTCCTCTTCTTATCTCTCCTGGTTACATCAAGCATACACCTCTCCATGCTTTTTAGAGTTGTCTGCAGCCTTTGTATGTCTCTTTTAGTTAAGGTCCACGTCTCTGCACCATACGTAAGCACTGGAAGGATGCATTGATCAAACACTTTTCTTTTAAGGCATAATGGCATATTGCTCTTGAAAATTATGCTGTTTCTTCCAAAAGCTCTCCAGGCAAGTTTTGTACGCCAATTAATTTCTTCATCAATGTGACCCTCACTTGATATCTGCTGTCCAAGATAAACGTACGTGTCTTTTTCTCCATCAATCGATAAATCTTCATTTCTTGAAAAAGCATTGAACATCACTTTTGTCTTCTGAAAGTTCATTTTTAATGCCGCTTCTTTACTCTTGTCAGCAAGTTCCTGGATCATACTCTGCAGCTCTGATGGGGTAGTTGCAAAAATGACTACGTGGTGAGCAAAACGAAGGTGAGTTAGATAATCTTCATTAATCTTTATCCCCTTGTTTTCCCAGCTCACCGACTGAATAACACCTTCCAATGTAGCGTTAAAGAGCTTCGGAGATATGGTGTCACCTTGCCTCACCCCCTTTCCAACTTTTATGTGTGCTGTATTCTCAAACAGCCGAATCTTTGCACTAGCATTTTCATAGATGTTATTAATAATATTAATGTATGCATCTTCAATACCGCTGGATTTCAGAGCCATTGCAACTGCTGATGGTTTCACCGAATCAAAGGCTTTTTCATAATCGATAAAAGCCATGCACAATGGAAGTTCATATTCCCTCGCTCTTTCAATTAGTTCTCTCAGTACGTGGATATGATCTATTGTGCTGTAGCCACTCCTGAATCCAGCTTGTTCTCTCGGTTGAGCCATGTCCAGTGTTACCTTCAAGCGGTGTGAAAGAGCTTTAGTGAAGATTTTATAAACCACTGATAGGAGGCTGATAGGTCTGTAGTTCCTGAGATCCTCAATGTCACCTTTTTTATGTAGCAGGATCATTGTAGCGTTGTTCCAATCCTCAAGAATCTTCCCTTCATTAAGGCATCAAGTGAAAATTTGGGCGAGTATTGTTTTGATTTCTCCACTTGCTTCTTGTATGATGTCTACAGTAATTCCATCTTCTCCTGGAGCTTTTCCCCTCTTCATGTTCTGGATTGCATGTTCAACGTCTGCTGGGAGGACTGGAAAAACTCTGGTACCTTTCATGATGTCTGGAGTACATGTATCATCCCTTTCATATAATTTGGAGTAGAAATCTTTCACTCTTGTCAAAATTTCGCCTCTATTTCTTGTTACAGAACCATCTTCTTTTCTCAGTGCCATAATCTGTTTTCTTCCATTTACTGAGATGTCCCTTTGCTATCTTTAGGCTTTGGTTGTTTTCAATTGCTTTCCTCACTAGTTCACAGTTGAATTTCCTTACGTCTTCAATGATACTTTTTCGTACTGTCTTGCATAGCTCTATATATTCCACTTTGGAAGTCACATCTTCTTTAGTTGTCCTCATCTCTCTTCTTTTTGCATCAACGTTTTGGTTTTTCCTGATAATTTGTTCACATGCAACTTATTCTTAGACCCAGCTAATTATGTTGCTGTTTCCATAAGAGCTTTGGTTACTTTTCTGTTAACTTTAAAAATATCCACTTTTTCCGATGTTAGGCCTTCTAAAGCAGAGAATCTGTTCTTCAGTTCCAAGTTGAAGGTATTATGGTGTTTTTCAAGGTTGGTTATGTCAATACATTTTGTTTGTCTTATGAGTTTGCCACGTTCAAGTTTAGTGTTGAGATGCATCTTACATCTCACCAATCTATGGTCACTACCTGTGTTAAACTTGTTTAGCACACTGCAGTCTTCTATGGCGAATTTTTGTTACACATAATAAAATAAATTTCACTTGTCGTCCCATTTGGATGTCTCCATGTCCATTTCCTGTGTGGCGTTTTCTTGAAAAAGGATTTCAAGATTAAAAACCCTTCTGCCTCTGCAAACTCAACGAGAGTATTTCCACGCTGGTTTCTGTTGCCGTGACCGAATTTACCTACTGAAGTTTCATTCTGTTGCCGTTGCTTTATTTTTGCATTGAAATATCCCATAATTATCTTCAAATGCTGCTTACCTTTATTATTTAGATGACGAATTTCCTCATAAAATTCTTCAATTTCTTCTACAGGATGACTTGTGGTGGGTGCATAAGTTTGAATAATCCGAGCCTGGTATCTTCTTGAGAGTTGGATAACTAGTCGTGCAGCTCTGTCTGAGGAACTTTCAACTTCTACAACTTTATCCTTCAGTTTCTTGTTTATTATAAATCCAACACCACTAGTTCTGCCAGTATCAGTCCCACGATAGTAGAAGAGATGTCCATTTTTCAGTTCAATGAGATCTTTTCCTTTTCTCCTTACCTCACTTAGCCCGACGATGTCCCACTTGATCCTTTGTAGTTCCTCTTCCAATTCAAGAAGCCTTGAATCAGAAGATAGGGAGCGTCCGTTATACGTAGCCAAGGTCAGCATCAGATGGCAGCCTAGTCCGGTCCTCCGGGGATTCTTAGCACCCTCTGCCTTCATGTCGCACTGGCCGCTGCCTTGGCCAGGTTCCAGCTGCCGGAGAGTGAGGGCCAAGATTTAAGTTGTGAAGTCATTTTGGAGGGGTTTGGCCATAACTCACCACGCTGGCCCAGCGGGTTGGTGAGTGTGGGATAACATTTCCTCTAATCCCGATGTTATAGTTATACCGCTATTGGCGGTCGTCAGAGCCCCTTTAGTGGGAACAGGATGCACCACGAGAAGGCGAAGTTGACATTTGTCACGGAGAGGCTGTGATGTTACGCATTACCTGACCTTACATCCTATATATATATATATATATATAATTAAGAGCAAAACTGAAGACTAAGGAAAAATTTTAGAATTTAACACGAAGGGTGCAAAATAACCTGAAAATCAAAACGCGCAACGCAGCAGTTTTGAAAATTCAGAATTCACATTCTATAAAGAAGATACCTAAGCAAAAAAATACATACATGTTGACCTTAAAAAAATACATACATATGTATTTTTTTGCTTAGGTATCTTCTTTATAGAATATATATATATATATATATATTGGAAGAAACAGCATAATTTTCAAGAGCAATATGCCATTATGTCTTAAAAGAAAAGTGTTTGATCAATGCATCCTTCCAGTGCTTACGTATGGTGCAGAGACGTGGACCTTAACTAAAAGAGACATACAAAGGCTTCAGACAACTCAAAGAAGCATGGAGAGGTGCATGCTTGGTGTAAACAGGAGAGATAAGAAGAGGAACTCGTGGATCCGAAAAATGACAAGAGTGGAAGACATCATGATCAGAGTTAAATCCCTGAAATGGCAATGGGCTGGACATACTGCCAGAAGGACAGACCATCGATGGACAGCTGAAATTTTAGATTGGATTCCAAGGGACAGGAAAAGACCCAGAAGAAGACCACATGGGAGATGGGTGGATGAAATTCGAAAGTATGCAGGGGTGACATGGAGGAGACTGGCGCAAGACAGACCGTTGTGGAGGAAACTTGGGGAGACCTTCGTCCAGCAGTGGATTGATAATGGTTGACAATGATGATGATGATGATGATATATATACTTAAGAGCAAAACTGAAAACTAAGGAAAAACTTTAGAATTTAAAACGAAGGTTGCAAAATAACCTGAAAATCAAAACGCGCAACGCAGCAGTTTTGAAAATTCAGAATTCACATTCTATAAAGAAGATACCTAAGCAAAAAAATACATATATAATTTTGACTCACACCTAGTACAACATAGAAAAGGTTATGTATCTACCTGTGTGAGTAAAAGGAGAAAAGATAAAAAAATAAAATAAAACAACTGAATGTAGAAGGTGTCGAGAATACTGAGCCTTGGCTTTATCAAGGACCAGCAAAAACTCTGCATTTTCTCACTTCCACAAAGACCTAGTTGGAAATGGGTTTCTGCAAGGCCATAGATGCAAGTAACATTCCCACCTAAAATAGTTTAAAAAATATATATAAGTCATGTCCTCCGTAGAGTTGCATGACCTAGCACAAGTTAACAATTTCGCTTGCATCCATTAACCTTCCTGGCCTGACCCATGCTCTTCATCTGTTACTATAAAACAGAGAGAAGAAGATTAAAGAGAACTCAAGCTGTGAGAGTGACATAATAATTAGAAATGATTTTCAGCCATAACGAAATTCCAAGTTCGTTTGAGAGAGAATTTAAACCTGAAAATCAATGCAAAAGAAATCCAAATTTTACATTGCAATTAAAAAAGGAAATGTTAATTTTTAACGAACAGATTTTTGAAAGAAAACTTGAGTCTAAAACCCCCTACTCTACAACTTATGACAGCACGAAAACGAGAATAAGTTAAAGATAATAATTAACTAAAGAAAACTTTGTGAAAGTTATATACCTTAAACAGTTAGTTGCAATATGTACAAAGTATTTCAGCAGTGCTTTAAGTGCATAATTAATTAGTTATTAAGAACTTAACTACTTTGAAAAAACATCGCAAAGACAGCGCATAGAAAAGGAACAAGCTTAGCCATCTTCTGTTCCTAGGTACCCCAAAAGACGCTCAAAGTTACAAAGAAAAAGAAAGAGTTAAAACCCGCAAAAATGTTAACAGACAAACCAATGCCTAAAAGCTGAAAAGCTAAAAAACGACAGAGAAAAAGTACATGAAGTACAAACATTGAACTTATAAAACCTAGAACCCAAAAACAAGGAAGAGAGCTTACCTCTTGTGTGACAAAAACTTTTCTCCTCACAAGAGAAGAACATGGCTGACCTCTTCCGCCACTCCCTAGACGCTGGGGGGCAGTGAGGGTGGGGCTGATGGCCTCCTCATACAGCAAGAAACCAACGCGCGGAGATTTTAACCAGAGAAAAGAAATATATAAACTTAAGACTGTGGATCTGTATGATCAGAAAGAGCAGAATTAACTCTCCAGAATACATGAGAAATATTATAAAATACACGAGCAGTTTATTTAATAATCTTTGCATGTATTAAATCACCTTAGTGAGCTTCTATAGATTAATCAGAATCTTATTGATTTTAATGTTGGTTTTACTTTTTTAGTATAGCTATCCTAGTGATGAATAACTAGTTTTCTTTTTTATTTGTTTTTATTTTCTTTTATAAACAGATTTTTAAGCTTTTTTGTGATTTTGTTTATATTATTTAATTTTTTGTTTTAATAGGACCGTCATATCCATAGCACTAAGGTTCCTTTAGGTAGTTAATAGGCATCCTCTAGCCAACTTCCTTACGGCTTTGATTGGTCAGAATCATATTATTAACTTTGTAGAGAATTAAAGCAGATCTGCCAACCTTACTCTATTATTCAGAATAATTTTTCTTAAAGTTCTTTTGATGAAAGAAGAAGGAATTTCGTTCTCTAGAAAACTTTCCAATAGTATATTAATGTGGTAATTGAAGTCCAAATTGTTGCTGCAAATTCTTAAAATTCTTAGGACCTGAGAAATTAGTACATTCTCAATTACTTTGGTTGAAATGTTATTATTCCAGTGTAGATATTTAATTACTTTGAAAGGAAAATTAACTCTTTTATCAAAGAGGCTAATAGTTGGGTTACCTCTGTTGAGCTTAATGCTTAAGTCTAGGAACTCAAGTTCCTGATTACTGTGGTTGGTTTTACATAAGTTAAGAGAGCTAGGATAGATATTATCAAAATCACTCTCTATAACTTCTGAATTATTGATACACAGCAGATCATCAATATATCTAAAAGTGTAAAGGTAGTTATCTGAGCAGGCGGGGTGATTTTTAATGAATTTATATTCCTTAAAGAACAGGAATAGATTAGCGATATTCGTGGACGTTGATGTTCCCATTGGAATACCGTTCACTTGCTTATAGAGAGTATTATTATATAAGATATGGTTATTTTTTATGCAGCAATTGAGATAAGAGTTCCAAGTTCCTACATCAACAAATTGGTTAAGTTTAAATTCTGCATACAGCTCTTTAAAGGTAGTGATTATATCTGATAGAGGCAGATTAGTATATAGGTTTTCAAAATCATAACTATTAATATCTAGGGGACAAAGTTTCAGTATAGGATCCTGTGAAGTTACAGGTTCATAGCTAGTGGAGTAAGGAGTCATAAAAAGAAAATAGATCTTGCTTTTGAAGAGTGTCTTAAAGAAGGTTTTGAAACATCATTAAGAAACTGTTCTAAAGCTTGATGTACAGAGATTTTTGGATAATTAATCCAATACTGCAGAAGTAATTTCTACAGGATACTCAAAGTTTGTCCCCTAGATATTAATAGTTATGATTTTGAAAACCTATATACTAATCTGCCTCTATCAGATATAATCACTACCTTTAAAGAGCTGTATGCAGAATTTAAACTTAACCAATTTGTTGATGTAGGAACTTGGAACTCTTATCTCAATTGCTGCATAAAAAATAACCATATCTTATATAATAATACTCTCTATAAGCAAGTGAACGGTATTCCAATGGGAACATCAACGTCCACGAATATCGCTAATCTATTCCTGTTCTTTAAGGAATATAAATTCATTAAAAATCACCCCGCCTGCTCAGATAACTACCTTTACACTTTTAGATATATTGATGATCTGCTGTGTATCAATAATTCAGAAGTTATAGAGAGTGATTTTGATAATATCTATCCTAGCTCTCTTAACTTATGTAAAACCAACCACAGTAATCAGGAACTTGAGTTCCTAGACTTAAGCATTAAGCTCAACAGAGGTAACCCAACTATTAGCCTCTTTGATAAAAGAGTTAATTTTCCTTTCAAAGTAATTAAATATCTACACTGGAATAATAACATTTTAACCAAAGTAATTGAGAATGTACTAATTTCTCAGGTCCTAAGAATTTCAAGAATTTGCAGCAACAATTTGGACTTCAATTACCACATTAATATACTATTAGAAAGTTTTCTAGAGAACGAAATTCCTTCTTCTTTCATCAAAAGAACTTTAAGAAAAATTATTCTGAATAATAGAGTAAGGTTGGCAGATCTGCTTTAATTCTCTACAAAGTTAATAATATGATTCTGACCAATCAAAGCCGTAAGGAAGTTGGCTAGAGGATGCCTATTAACTACCTAAAGGAACCTTAGTGCTATGGATATGACGGTCCTATTAAAACAAAAAATTAAATAATATAAACAAAATCACAAAAAAAGCTTAAAAATCTGTTTATAAAAGAAAATAAAAACAAATAAAAAAGAAAACTAGTTATTCATCACTAGGATAGCTATACTAAAAAAGTAAAACCAACATTAAAATCAATAAGATTCTGATTAATCTATAGAAGCTCACTAAGGTGATTTAATACATGCAAAGATTATTAAATAAACTGCTCGTGTATTTTATAATATTTCTCATGTATTCTGGAGAGTTAATTCTGCTCTTTCTGATCATACAGATCCACAGTCTTAAGTTTATATATTTCTTTTCTCTGGTTAAAATCTCCGCGCGTTGGTTTCTTGCTGTATGAGGAGGCCATCAGCCCCACCCTCACTGCCCCCCAGCGTCTAGGGAGTGGCGGAAGAGGTCAGCCATGTTCTTCTCTTGTGAGGAGAAAAGTTTTTGTCACACAAGAGGTAAGCTCTCTTCCTTGTTTTTGGGTTCTAGGTTTTATAAGTTCAATGTTTGTACTTCATGTACTTTTTCTCTGTCGTTTTTTAGCTTTTCAGCTTTTAGGCATTGGTTTGTCTGTTAACATTTTTGCGGGTTTTAACTCTTTTCTTTTCTTTGTAACTTTGAGCGTCTTTTGGGGTACCTAGGAACAGAAGATGGCTAAGCTTGTTCCTTTTCTATGCGCTGTCTTTGCGATGTTTTTTCAAAGTAGTTAAGTTCTTAATAACTAATTAATTATGCACTTAAAGCACTGCTGAAATACTTTGTACATATTGCACCTAACTGTTTAAGGTATATAACTTTCACAAAGTTTTCTTTAGTTAATTATTATCTTTAACTTATTCTCGTTTTCGTGCTGTCATAAGTTGTAGAGTAGGGGTTTTAGACTCAAGTTTTCTTTCAAAAATCTGTTCGTTAAAAATTAACATTTCCTTTTTTAATTGCAATGTAAAATTTGGATTTCTTTTGCATTGATTTTCAGGTTTAAATTCTCTCTCAAACGAACTTGGAATTTCGTTATGGCTGAAAATCATTTCTAATTATTATGTCACTCTCACAGCTTGAGTTCTCTTTAATCTTCTTCTCTCTGTTTTATAGTAACAGATGAAGAGCATGGGTCGGGCCAGGAAGGTTAATGGATGCAAGCGAAATTGTTAACTTGTGCTAGGTCATGCAACTCTACGGAGGACATGACTTATATATATTTTTTAAACTATTTTAGGTGGGAATGTTACTTGCATCTATGGCCTTGCAGAAACCCATTTCCAACTAGGTCTTTGTGGAAGTGAGAAAATGCAGAGTTTTTGCTGGTCCTTGATAAAGCCAAGGCTCAGTATTCTCGACACCTTCTACATTCAGTTGTTTTATTTTATTTTTTTATCTTTTCTCCTTTTTACTCACACAGGTAGATACATAACCTTTTCTATGTTGTACTAGGTGTGAGTCAAAATTATATATGTATTTTTTTGCTTAGGTATCTTCTTTATAGAATATATCATCATCATCATCATTGTCAACCATTATCAATCCACTGCTGGACGAAGGTCTCCCCAAGTTTCCTCCACAACGGTCTGTCTTGTGCCAGTCTCCTCCATGTCTCTCCCGCATACTTTCGAATTTCATCCACCCATCTTCCATGTGGTCTTCTTCTGGGTCTTTTCCTGTCCCTTGGAATCCAATCTAAAATTTCGGCTGTCAGTCGATGGTCTGTTCTTCTGGCAGTATGTCCAGCCCATTGCCATTTCAGGGATTTAACTCTGATCATGATGTCTTCCACTCTTGTCATTTTTCGGATCCACGTTTTCCTCTTCTTATCTCTCCTGGTTACACCAAGCATGCACCTCTCCATGCTGCTTTGAGTTGTCTGCAGCCTTTGTATGTCTCTTTTAGTTAAGGTCCACGTCTCTGCACCATACGTAAGCACTGGAAGGATGCATTGATCAAACACTTTTCTTTTAAGACATAATGGCATATTGCTCTTGAAAATTATGCTGTTTCTTCCAAAAGCTCTCCAGGCAAGTTTTGTACGCCGATTAATTTCTTCATCAATGTGACCCTCACTTGATATCTGCTGTCCAAGATAAACATACGTATCTGTTATCTCCAGTTTTTCTCCATCAATCGATAAATCTTCATTTCTTGTAAAAGCATTGAACATCACTTTTGTCTTCTGAAAGTTCATTTTTAATCCCACTTCTTTACTCTTGTCAGCAAGTTCCTGGATCATACTCTGCAGCTCTGATGGGGTAGTTGCAAAAATGACTACGTCATTAGACAAAACGAAGGTGGGTTAGATAATCTCCATTAATCTTTATCCCTTTGTTTTCCCAGTTCAGTGATTGAAAGACATTTTCCAATGTAGCATTAAGTGCCGTAAGACAAACACAACATTCATGCCCGACCGGGATTCGAACCCGGACCCCTTACGGACGAATGATCAGAGGCCAACGCCTTAGACCACTGCGCCACCGGGGCGGCGTACTGCCGGTTCTAAAAAGTTGTTGTCAAGTAACATTGAGATAACTGTAACCCATGTTCTAATAAAGGTAGAGACAAATTTTAAAACGGATTTGGAAAGATAAAAAAAAAAAAAAAAAACAGACTCTAATATTAGAACGAAGTTGGGAATCTTGACCGAAAATGGTATTTTAAAGGTGTTAACGGTTCCCCATTTTTTTTTAAATTTTTTTATCGAGTTTGAACACGTTCCATCACAAAATTTAACTAAAAAACACTAAAATAATGTTAGCGACAAGGAGCGTAACTTGAATATACACATATATATATCATTTTGACCTATATATATATATATATATATATTCTACTTTATATATATATATATATATATATAGATCAAAATGATATATATATGTGTATATTCGAAGTTACGCTCCTTGTCGCTAACATTATTTTAGTGTTTTTTAGTTAAATTTTGTGATGGAACGTGTTCAAACTCGATAAAAAATTTAAAAAATGGGGAACCGTTAACACCTTTAAAATACCATTTTCGGTCAAGATTCCCAACTTCGTTCTAATATTAGAGTCTGTTTTTTTTATCTTTCCAAATCCGTTTAAAATTTGTCTCTACCTTTATTAGAACATGGGTTACAGTTATCTCAATGTTACTTGACAGCAACTTTTTAGAACCGGCAGTACGCCGCCCCGGTGGCGCAGTGGTCTAAGGCGTTGGCCTCTGATCATTCGTCCGTAAGGGGTCCGGGTTCGAATCCCGGTCGGGCATGGATGTTGTGTTTGTCTTACGGCACTGGCTCTCTCCCTTCCCTGGAACCAGTGACCCTAAATTAGGGACGGGCGACTGCGTATAGCCCATTGAGTTGCTCACGGTGGTCGTTAAACCTCCAATCAAAAAAAAAAAAAAAAAAAAAAAAAAAAAAGAACCGGCAGTACTGTTATGCTAACCGGAAGTGAGCTTAAATGTTTAATTACATTGCAATTTTATTAAATATGAACGCTCAAATTTGATCCTGAATATAAATCTAAACAGAAATTAAAATTTCAGTTATTTAAAATACTTAAAAGGATCTGGCAATACATGTTTTGTTCAAGCATCTGGCAACAAAGTTATGATATGGCAGAAAATACCGAAGGAGGTCAGCGTTGGCCTCAAAAATATGAAATTAGGCATATATGATCCTGATGTAAGTCTTCAAGATTGTTTGAAAGTGCTAGCCAAGTTGAACATTGAAAATCCAATATTTTTCATATTGCAGGGTTATAGACATTTAGATAACATTCGAATCCGTGACTGGAAATGGCATGTAACCCCTGTTGCAGAAAAATGTAGAAAAGTTTTGTGAGCCCTCAGGATGAAAAAAATAACTGTTTTGCATAGTAAAGATGGTGCACTGAATTGAAAAATTATTGGGGGTTCCGGAAATTTTTAATCAAATTACCCATGCATTTTTCAAAGTATTTAAATGTAATTAAAATTTCATTCAGTCAGATTATCTGGCTGAATAAGACGCCTGAAATGCTAAAATGAAGCAAACTGTAGTTAATTACAGAATTTTTTTTCTCTAGATAATTATTCATTTCATTTATTTAGCTTTCGTAGGCGCGACATTATTATATACAATACACAGATACTGTGTGGATTTCCAACTCAATTGATTTATAAAAGTAACAAAAACATGTAAAATTTATTTTAAGTTTTTTTTTTTACCAATTTTAAAAATGCCAACAGTTTTTTTCTTCAAGTGATTTCTGAGTTAAGTTAGAAGGGAGAGGACATGGCATCAGCCGCACACTCTGCGTTTTCCGTGGGCTCCACTTCGTATCAGCTGTGTATGCCCAGTATGACCAACTTGGGCTGCTTCTGTACTTTTCTATGGAGAAAACGTTGACTTTGAAGAGGTTTTAGAGGCACTTGTGCAGTATGTACAGTCAGGAAAAAATGAGACCGAAATATACATGCACATTACTAATCATTTGCAAAATGTTACAGAAATACTGTTTAGTATTATCTAAAAAAAATGAAAAAAATTATGCTTTTGTCGAGCGGAAGTGCATATTGCGTATTAACCAATCACGGCCTTGCTAAAGCTGTGGGAGCCTTGTTGACCATAAGGGACTGCTTCAGAGAGTAAGAGACGGCCGCTATCAACCAGTGCTCCAGCACAGGTCTTCAGTAAATGACGTCACTGAGCCCTCCGGAGGGCGCAAGAAAGTAGATGATCTGATTTGGCTTCACCAGCTGCTCTCTCTTTTAACCTCCTTGGTCCCAAACTGGCCGAAGATAGGGTGGGTCAACTGACTGTACAACATGTTTCCGCCTTTATCCCTATGACCTCGATCGAATAGGTCCTCGTCTCCGAATGTAGAGCTAGACTTTTGTATTTTGTGGGAACCCAGACAAACCGAAGAATTTTCTTTTATAAAGGAGGCGGTTTTAAATGCTCTTAAACAACGGTACTTGAAGTATTGTCTGTCGCGTCAAATTTGATGAGCACAAACAAACACTAATTCTTTTTTGAGGCACAACAAACCGTCTGAGGGGTAAATTTCTATATACATTTTCTATATGTAGTAAACGGGGAATGAACAATAAACTTGAAGAATTGATAACAAAAAACAAAATTTCTGCATATATGCGTACGTGTATTTTTCCCACGAAACACGCTCAAAAATATTAGGGTTTCCAGGAACTCACAACAAAATCATTGGGGGTACAAAACGTGTCTCGAACCCACGACGTCGGCGCCTATGAGATGGTGAAATTTATAAATCAGGGGCACTTTAACGCTTAATTTTGATTTTCAAAGTAGGATTTGTGTCTAAAAGTTATTTCTAGCTTTTTCTCGAAATGGATTTTTTTTTCATGCAAAGCATCGTAACGCCAAAAAATTGTGCTCGAAATGCCTTGAAACTTTACAGGAATAAATTGCTAAAGAATATAAAGGGAATAGACTATTCCCGTGATTGTACATCCATTAGTTTTTTTTATTTTTATTGTATGAATTACGAATTGCTATAAATTTTGAATGATTTTCTTTTCAACAGTACTTTAACTTTCGCAGCTTTTTAAAAACTGCGCGATGATAATGCGAATAGTCTATTCCCTAGATAATGTTATTCTCATCATAATAAAATTTACAAAAGGAAAATAATTTGATTTGATTTTGAGTTATGTTTTGGAGAAGTGTTAATTTTTTTGCTATTTTTATCTACACTGCTGGCCACCCAAAATGCAACACCAAGAAGGACACGAGATAGCAAAGCCAGATTTACTGGACACATAATAACAGATACAAAGATGAAACGATTGAGCTTACAGGCATTAATAGTTCGTTTGGCCCCCATGACTGGCAATGACGGCCGCTACACGCCGCGGCGTCGAACGACAGATGCTTTGGATGAGGGCTTGGGGTATGTCGGTCCAGGCTGCTTCCACACGTTGCCACAGTTCATCACGCGTAGCCGCGGGTGGTGCTTGCCGGGCCATTCGGTTGCCGATCAGCGACCAGACGTGTTCGATGGGCAACATATCGGGAAAACAGGCAGGCCACGGCAGCAGTGACACCTGGTGGGCCGTGAAGAATTGTTGCACGATGCGTGCCATGTGCGTGCGACCATTGTCCTGTTGAAACGTGGCCGCTGGCAGATCCTGCAGGTAAGGGAGGACTACAGGCTCCAAAACGTCGGAGATGTAGCGGTGGCTGTTGAGTGTACCGGCAATGCGTACCAGAGGGGTGCGGGTGTCATATCCAATTGCGCCTAAAACCATAACGCCAGGCGACGGACCGGTATGGCGATGCCAAATGCAAGCGTCATACAGTCTCTCGCCGCGGTGCCGCCACGCGCGGATCCGACGATCGTGGTGTTGCAGGCAGAAGCGGGATGCGTCGGAGAAGACAATGTCGAGCCATTCCGTAGTTCAGGTGCGGCGTACAATGGCGTAGTTCAGGTGAGGCCGCACTCGCCAGTGGTGTAACGTCAATGGTAATCGGAGCAATGGGTGCCGTGCGACAAGTCCCTGTTCCTGTAGACGACGTCGAACGGTACGTGCTCACACAAGTTGTTGCGCAACACACCCTAATTCCTGCGCTAACGTTCGTGATGTGGCGGTGCGAGCCGTCAATGCCCGTCGCACAACATGCCAGTCCTCTCGTTCGGTGGTGTGTCGCGGCTGCGGTGATCACTCACGTCGGTCCGTCAGTCACTCTTGCACCCACCGAATCCATACTCACCTCACTGTGTCAGGATGTCGTCCCACACGGGCGCCGATGTCTCTATACGATAAACCGCTGTCGCGATAAGCCACTATTCGTCCTCTGTCGAACTCCGAAACGTGCTGGAATGACTGCCGTATTCTGCGACGAGGCATCAGGAAGCTTCTTACGCGCACAGGTCCGGCAGCACAACACACTTCCACTACTTACACCCCGCCTTCTGTGCACCTTTCTTATAGTGCTTCTCGGTGGCGTGCCGGGCGCACATGATTTGCATATGCCCTGCAATGCTAATCGTTTGCATGTCCTCTCACGGGCGACGCATGCTGCGGATTTCAGGCCAATCGGATGTTTCCTTCTTGGTGTTGCATTTCGGGTGGCCAGCAGTGTATTTTTCGAGCTAAAAATGAAAACAAAACATCAGAACCTTTTTTTATGTTATTCCATATTTTTAGCCATATTCCATTATAAAATGCAGAAGAAAAACAAAAATTCAAATGATTTGAAAAAATCCTCTCGGAGAGAGTACGGATACCTTAAAAGTGTATTCGTGCACTACGATCTGAAATAATAGGTGATATATAAAGAATAAGGATAAAAAAGATGCAAAGCAAGGTCATGAAACCAACCTTTTCTTTAATTCCACACTTTTAAAAAGAACGTATTTTATTGGTGGACGGAAAATTAATCTCTAAAATTGATTGCGTCATCATGCTTTCTTATTTTCTTGAAAGATATTTTTTGATACTTTGCTTTAGTATTCGAAAGTTCGATTTGCATATCAAGCTCGACACTTCTTTGAGTTCTCTACTTAGATGTAGTCTAGTATATAAATTCGAAAACCCAGTTTTGAATGTGAAGAAAATCAGCTCTCGAATTGCTGTTCTTCGCAAGTGTGTACATTTTTCTCGTTAGCAAATAGGAAATATAATCAAAGAAATTTAGACCATTTGTATGCATTCATGTCCAGCAATGCATCCAATGACAATGGCATATTCCAGCAAGATAACTGCCCGTCCCGCAGCTCCCACCTTTCTACTGTATGGTTACTAGAGCATTGTAGTGAATTTTAGACGCTTCAGTGGCCACCTAGAAGCCCGGATTTAAACTCCGCCTGACATCTTTTGGGATACCATCGAACAGGTTGTTCGGGCACGTGTTCCATCGGCTACGATCCTGAACGAATGATGGACACCTTTGAAGGAGATATGGTTGGAGATATCTGCAGAACATTTTCACAAGCTCGTGGAGTCTATGCTTCGTTGTTTAGCCACCGTCATTAGGACAAAGGGTGGCCCAACGTGTTATTTGGCAGGTATCTCAAATTCAATGGCACTTTAGTATTTACACATATCGACTGCACAGGCAACGTGATAGCTCGGCAGTACGAAGCCCGTGCTATGGGGGGAGGAAGGACTTTTGGGTGTTTTGGCAGTGGGGATCAGTATCTTTTGAACCGTAGGCAGTTTTGGCTGTTCGAGGACAACCTCAGTGAAGGTGGGATGAGAATGGTCCTAAGAAGGGGATACACAATCACGCAATGGATCGAAAACAGGAGACCACCACTGAATAAAGCTGGAAGTGAAAACCAGTTGGTACGTGCTGTTCGAGACAACAGACAGATCATGATCCCTCATTTAACCGCAGACTGCAACCAAGGTACAGGACGACTCTCTTCGGAGGGTACAATGCAGCAAACTCTCTTTCGAATGGACCTAAGAAGTCTAAGGTGGTTTCGTATGACCATGTCAATGGACCGTCATTGACTGTTCTAGCCATGGGAGCACCGGCACTGCTGGACGCTGTACAACTGGAAAAGTCTTCTGGTTTGCTGAGTTCAAATTCCATCTCCAGCATGCTAATGTCCATATGTAATGCCGTGGTGGTGAACAGCAGCAACACGTTTGGGAAGTAACTTGTAATGGTATTGTTCTCATGGACATAACTCTGTTCCCTGATCTCCGTTGGTCACACACAAATTCTTCCTAGCCACTATTTCGGAGGGAGTCTCCCTACTTGGTGACCGTCTATTTGAATGGCATAGGATCCTTTCAGAAAGATAATGCCCCGTGTAACAAGGTAAGCATTGTGAAGGAATGGTTCGATAATCATGTGCAAACATTTTGCCTGCTCCTCTCGTCATTAAATTTCTTCGACGTGAATCCCGTCGAGCATTTCTGGAATACGGGAGAATGCAACGTTCGTCAGTCCACGCTAGGGCATCGCTCCATCACGGAACTTTGGGGCCATTCTGTCCAATTGGTTGAGAATTCCTGAAGACAAGTTCCGCAGTATGAATAAGTCTATGTCCCTCCAGATTTAGCAGTTATCTTGACGAAAGGCGTCTTGAGCCTCTATTATGGTTCAGGAGTGTATGTGCAAGTGCGGTAAGGAAAACTCGTACAGAAAACTCTGTGCCCTATTAGCATTTCATATTCTTGGTACATAAGGTTAAATTTTTGGTAAAATGTTATAAAGCATTCAGCGCTACTACAAAGTTACGCGTATAATGCTTTTCTCTCCATTGAGCATAGCAGAAAGATTGAGAGCCGAGCTTGCACCGAACGTCTAGGTTGGACATAAGGAAATGTCTCTTCTCTTTCAGGAATCGAAGATATGGCTTGGAATAGCCATAGAAATAAATTTCACTATTTAGATCTAATGCAGGAAACACTGAACAATATTTAGTCGTCCCGGTGGCGCAGTAGTCTAAGTGCTGGCTTATGATCATTCGTCCGTGAAGGGTCCGGGTTTGAATCCCGGTGAGGCATGAATGTTGTGTTTGTCTTACGGCACTGGCTCTGTCCTTTCCCTGGAGCCAGTGGTCCTAAATTAGGGATGGGCTACTGCTTATGGCCCATCGAGTTACTTACGGTGGTCGTTAAACCTTCAACAGAAAAAAATCTTTAAAAATTTTCTGAAAATTTCTGGATTCAACGTACCATGAACCAAAGATAAAGAGCCGTGCTTTGAAACGTTACGGCAAGTACTATAATTATATGATTTATAAAGCATATAAGTTTATTATCTTTTGTGAAAATGATATTTTGTTGCAGCGAGCGGGTTACCTAAAACACTGGCGGTACATCACGAAAAGAACATATTGCCATCCATATTTGTATAAGAATTCAGTGGGGAATGCGCTATAGATTTAATCTTATTTCCATCACAGAAAAGTATTGAATCCCATGGGTTTGTTGTTTGTTTTGTTTTTTCAAGGAAAAAAATGTACCTCTCCTCTCTCTCTATCTCTTTGCTGCGATAATGGCATTTGCAAGTATGTACATCCGCAGAATAACAAAACCGCAGATGTCATCTGGATCAATATGTCTATCATGAGACCAGATATTGGATGTGGTAGAGAAAGTCCAGGGGGCACAAACGTGTGAACCAGGAGTTCAAAATGGGCATTCGCAGATGAAATTCGGGAACCCTAGGAACTATTTTTGTGAACCCAAGTGAGAAATAGATGATGATATCAATACAGTTTCCGACTTCCAGAATAACTGTAAGAGAAATCTCCCCTCTCCTCAAGGCAACGACATCTGAGACTTGCCAGACTCCGAAAACTAGCTTCGTTCGTGAAACCGTCATCAGACAAGACTCGGTGAGAAGAGTTTCAGTTTTGACAGAAAGAAAAACAATAAGAAGAAGCGAATGCATAAAACAGATAACTCGATATTGGGTGAAATATATGTTAGGCATTGTTCATGAAATTGCTTTTAAGTTGAATAAGAAAGGTAGCTGACTTGACTCTTCGAGCGCCATGAAATTCTTACAACCACGCACCACAACAAGCATAAACAACGCTGATGTAGCCTATTTCCATGAATTTTATAAACCAAAGAATTCCTTATTTTTATTTTGGACTACCTCAGTAGGAGTTGGCACTTGAGCTGTTTCATCATCAGTCCACTCTGTTGGATGAAAGTCTCCCCAAGCCTTCTCACGAATTCCTATCTTGATCCAGCCTCTTCCAAGTCGCGCCTGCATGATTTCGAGTTTCATCTACTCATATTCCCCATGCCTTTTTTATATGAGTATTTTCCTACTATGAGGTTAATCGTAACACAGTTGAGTCATCGGAAGGTAACTAAAGAGACGTAAAAAGCTTCATAGCACTTCACTTACACTGAAAAAGTGGGTTAGACAACTACACAATTTTTATCTCAAACATTTTCTATACCGCCTTCTTATTTCTGTCTTTCACTTCACTGAAAACAAAATCCCCTCTCTTCAAAAGAAATCCATTGTACCTTTAGTATCAAGGCTATTCAACTACCACCTTATTTTAGACCCTCCTGAAAGGTAGTGATCTAGTTTTATTTTTCTGAGTTGTTGCACGACCTCAACCATATTAAAACTAGGTGTGGCATGCTTTTCACACTACCTGATATGTGATTGAAACAAAAAGTAATATTACACCAATAAATTAAGAAACAAGCTTTAATTTTTTTACCTCTTTTACTCTTTCACCCATTAAAGGATTAAGTGTCCCCATGGTTTTTAAACCCTAGCCCCTCCCCCTCAACCCCAAATATCTTACGTTTCAATAATCTTTTCATTCTTATCATGAATAAACTAGTAAAGCTTCCCTATACCTCTTCCATAAAATTTCACTTTTTCATGCTTACTATCCCCTCAAGAAGTAACTGACTGTTTATCAAAAACATTTCTAAAGGAATATATATAGCCGCGGTTTTCCGTTTTAATTGAAGGCTAGAATGAATGGCTTAACATGTCACTATCTTTATTGAGGCATATCCTTTAAACTTTCCTGAGTGTAAAAAGACCCCTATGAATCTGAGTGACAAGAATCTGCAAACTTTACTTTTTAGTTGAGCTGGGGTTGCCAAAAACAACTTCTTTTCTTTCCTAAACAACCCACTCCGGGATAAATCAAGTTACCTCAGGGGTAGCAGCATAATGTTTTCCTAAAGACCTCATTTAAAAACAGATTGTGACCTCGATGTTGAATTAATATTCTCTTAGGGGCAAGACCCTAAAAAGGAAGTCTGTTTGACTTTTAAATAATTACATGATTTGAGTTCAGACCGGTGTGAGCCAGGTCGGTTTCTATTTCCTCTAATTGATTTGTAAGTACGAAAGTTTAGTATTGCAGTGTCCAGTCTAGTACTGAGTTTTTTACGAGTGGTGTGCGATAAGTATTCGGATTTTTATTCCTATCAATTACAGGAGAGAAAAAAATACAGGATGAATAAATCTGATACTCACATATGTAATTCAATGGTACGAACAGTCAAAGTCACTTTTCAACGTGTTCTCCGTTCAGCACAAAGCTTTTCCTCCACCGATAAACAAGTCGATTCATTCCGGTGTTTTGCGATTTCTTCTTACACTGCTTTAGCAATACGCGAGCCAGCGTTATCATGATGAAGCAACACTTGATTGTTTTTCAATGTTGGCCGTTCGGTCCGTATGCGCTGCTCAAGTTTTCTCAGTGCCTTCACATAGGCCTTCGCATTTATTGCTTCAATTTTTGCCAAGTATTCAACCAGAAGGATACCGTATTTGTCTCAGAAGACAGTTACCAGGACCTTGGACGCCGACGAACCAACTTTGAACTTCTTTGATGGGGACGAATTTGGATGAAGCCATTGCCTATTTTGCCGTTTTGTCTCCGGTTCGAACTGATGAATCCGCGTTTCATCGTTTGCGATTATGTATCCCAGGAATGCGTCACCCTCCTCATCGTAGCGCTGTACCAGTTCATTGCAAATGTATAGCCTTTGGCGTTTATGCACCGCTGTAAGCATTCGGGGTACCCATCTGGCACAGATCTTCCTATAGTTGAGATGTTCATGAATAATTAGTCCAACAGAATCTTTACTGATATCCAATTCCATGGCAATATCCCGAACACGAATGTGTCTGTCACCTTCAGTCAAATCGTTTCATCAGTCACCGCCATGTTAGGCCTTCCTGACCGTGCCTCGTCTTCAAGGCTCTCGTGGCCAGTTTTGAACTTCATAACCAATTTACAAACACTGGAACGAGACACAGCCGCATCAATATACACTGTCCAAAGTCTTATCGTAATGCCCACGGCATTTACGCCTTCTTTCGTTAAAAATTTCACTACTGCTCAAACTGAACACTTAACGTAGCATCCATTGTTTTTGAGCGACAGCACCACCTAATATTTGTACTAAGCCGCTCCGCTTTTACCGCGCTTCAATGAAAGTAGTGGTAATAGTTTCGCGCATACATACGATCACACACACGGTTTTGTATATATACAGGAATAAAAATCCGGATACTTATCGGACACTCATCGTAATTTGTAGTATCCAGTCTAGAATTTCAATGGTAGTCAGTTGTTCTAGTTATATGTGCAGCCAGTGGCGTGGCTACCATTGGTCCAAGTGGTGCAGTTGTGCTATGGCCCACTGTCTGCTAACGATAAGCTACAGAAAGGATGAAAGCAATGAAAGATTGATGATAACACTGTTAGAAATTCTAAAAGGTTCGCGCGTTGATCTCAAATGACGGATTCAACAAACGAAAGAGAATCCTTGAATTCACTGAACGAATGGTTGAAAGCATTAAGAGTACTTACCAGTTTTAAATAGATAATCCATTATCTTCAATCAAATGAATATATTCATATCACCTCACACTGAACATCTAAGAACACTGAAACATCTAAGATTGAAAATACAAGCTATCCAATTTTATATTGGATTGGAACAACATCACATACGCAGTACGTTCACACATAACTCCATCGTTTTTGTTTTCGCTTTTGGTTCTCATAGTAACAGCTTTTCCCTTCTCAGGTCTAAGGTCAGGCAAGCACTTCACTTCTTTTTGCATTGGAGTGAGGATGAGAGTTTTTCCTTTATTATTTACAAATAAGTTCGCTTAACGCAGCAACGCCACCTATATTGTTCTTTGTGTGGAACTTTGAACGGACACATCGCACTTTTTCCAACAAACACGAGATAACCTCACAATGTCTGTCTGGTTGTAGAACGACTTTCTTATGTCTTTCTCAAAGGTGAAACAAAAGTTTCACTCCACAATAAACTAATGGAAGACAACAGTGATATAATTATCGAGAATTGTTGCGCTTACTGAACACCCGCTGGTCTCCAGGTTGAATCAGTTATTTTTATTATTACGAAACTAACTCCGAGAATGTGCGTTTTCCCTGCCTTCTCTATTTCCCTCGTTTGCGCCCTATTCTAGGCTCCCTAAACCGTGCTTTTAATCTTCCCTGCTGTCAAGGACAATGCCTTGTTCTCACGCCCTGTTCCGTTGACCATTCACATACCGCCATACGTTCTGGGGCGGCTACATAGCGGGTTGTCGAATTTATAACAAATAACCGTTTATTGTTCAGCGTTGAGAAAACAACGAGATCCTTCTTTTATGTTGTTTCGAATATTGGTGAGTAGACAACCGTATGTTCTACATTCTGTAGTTTTGGTTACGTGATGCGCTTCCGGTATAGCATGTAAGAAAATGCCGTATGTAAAATGAAATTCGTGGCAATGCGCTTAAGCGTACCTGACTTAAGTATACGGTATTTCTACGGAACAGCAGGCCCCACTGCTTGCTCTGCACAAGGGCATCAACATTACAAGTGTGTCCAGCTCATTGCCACTTAAGCAACTTTACTTTGACCATGATGTCATCAACTCTTCGCATTTTCATGATCCGTGTGTTTATTTTCCTGTCTTTCTTGGTTATGTTCCATGCGTCTTTCGGAGCCCATGTACGCCAATGAGCCATTACATTATGGCCACCTACCTAATAAGCTGTAGGGCCCCCTTTAGCCCGCCAAACACCGGCCACTCGGCGAGGCATCTATTCGATGAGATGGCGATAGGTATCCTGGGGTATCTGGTACCATAATGTCAACAGAAGGTCCTCGAGTTTCCGTACATTTTGGGATAGTGGTAATTTAGTGCGAACCTGCTTTTCCAAGTCGAACCACAAATGTTCGATTGGGTTAATGTCAGGTGAATTTGGAGGCCAGGGCATTAACAGAAAGTCACCAGCAGGTTCCTTGAACCACTCCTTGACGATTCTGTCAGTGTGGCATGGCGCATTATCCTATTGGTAACAGCCATTACCAGCAGGGAACACAGTTGCCATGAATGGGTGAACTTGGTCCGCAACGATGTTCAGGTACCTGACAGCTGTCGGGGATTGTGCTATTGGGGTAATACGGCCTAAAGTGTCCCAAGAAAACATCGCCCACAGCATAACACCAACGCAGGCTATGGCAGCATCCAGCTGCCATAGCCTCCGTTGGTAATCAGCATATCCACGCTTGGCTGTCTACGCGATGAACCAGGAATCTTGATTCGTCATACTAGGCCACTTTCTTCCAGTCGTCCAAGGTCCAGTTTCAATGAATTTGGGCCCGTTTCATGCGTTGTTCGCGATGACGTGCAGTGAGCATGGGGACTTGGCTTTGTCTTTGGCTACGCAGGCCCATGCGCAGAAGGCTGCGATGAACTGTATGCTGTGACACATTGCCTTGAATACCACTGTTGTAGCTGCGGGTGATATGTCGCACTGTGGCTGTGCGGTCGCTGTGAGCAATGCGCCACAGTCTCCGCCCCCCTCTGACATCAGTGAGCTGCGTACGACACACTGCTAGACGACGGTTCGTCCTTTGGCTGTCTGTCTGCACCACTTTTGATTCGCACTCAATACAGCGGCACGTGAACAATCCACAATTTGCGCCGTTTCCGAAATCGTAATTCCAAGGAGCCGTGCCATCACAATTTGTCCTTTATCAAACTCCGAAAATCGGCAGCTTTTCCCATTCTGACTCCGAACACTCTACTAACCGAAAGCCTGTCCTCGGGTTGTATACACATGTACTACCCTGTGAACTTTCGGTCTCCAGGCGCGCTCATTTCTCTAGGCTAGGGGTGGTAATAATGGAATAGCTCACCGATGTATGTCTTTTTTCAGTTAAGGTCCACGTCTTTGTTCCATACGCAAGAACTGGAATGATGAACTGATTAAACACTTTTTTTTTTTAGACATAATGGTAAATTGCTTTTAAAAATTTTCCTTTTTCTTCCAAAAGCTCTCCTGCAAATTCATTACTACAATTTACACTGGCGGAAAGTGAAAAAAACACACCAAGAAGGAGACATCTGGTACCAACGAAATTTATACAGCATAATAACGGAATACAGAGGATAACGTGATCAAAACATTATGGCAAAATACAGCTGTATTTGCTGGTTAACTGAAAAATAACATTTCCATGTAACATGGTTAGTACGAGGTTGAACCGCCATGAACTGCGTCACACTGTGCAATTCTGGCATGGAGTCTGTCGTACAGATGTTGGATGTAAGTTTGGGGTATTGAGTTTCAAGCATCCTCAACCTGGACGCGTAAATCGGGGATGGTCGTGGCTGGCCGTGGAGACCAGATCAGTCGTGTCCCATAAAATCCCACACGTGCTCAATGGGGGACAAATCTGGTGAACGTGCAGGCCATGGAAGTTGTCTCACACCCTGAAGGGCATGTTGCGTTGCACGTGCCGTGTGTGGGCGTGCGTTATCTTGCTGGAAAACACCACGATGGACCGACCCTGCAAATGGCACAACAACGGGCTGAATGATGTTGTTGATGTAGGAGGTGCTGTTTAACGTACCCGGTACAAACACTAGTTGTGTACGGGAGTGATAGCTGATCGCTCCCCACACCAGGAGACCAGGTGTAGGCCCTGTGTGTCGCTGACGGATGCAAGAAGGGTGGAGACGCTTCCCTGTACGTCTGCGAACACGCATACGGCCATCGGAGGCTCCCAAGCAGAGTCTGCTTTCATCGCTGAACACGACAGATCGCCATTGCGTTCTCCAGTGCAGACGTTGGCGACTCCACTGCAGTCGGTCCTGCCAGTGGGCTGGAGTCAGAGGTACACATGCCAGAGGCACACGTGCACGTAGTCCTGCATCCAGTAGACGGTTACGGATTGTTCGCACAGTCATCTCAGGTGCAACGGCAGCTCGGATTTGCGTCGCAGTGGATGTTTTGCTTGACAACGCTTCTCTTCTTATGCGTTGATCGGTCCGCTCATTAGTCCGTCTGTGACTCCCGGTTTCCACGTCTTCTCGCGTGGGAATGTTTCTCGGACCATCTACGCCACCATCGTACCACCATCGATACTTCCCGTCCAATTCGCTCTGCAATACGACGATACGACCACCCGGTCTCGCGGAGTCCGACTAGACGACCTCGCTCAAAGTCCGATAACTGCTGAAATCGTACACGTCTTCCATGTCCAGGCATTGCAGCTTCTTCAGGGTCTTCGCACGTGTCCGTACGCCGACGACTGATTACATTCACTTCGCCGTACTCCTTAAATACCAGCGACGATCATTTGCATATTATGCCGTGCTGTGTCGTAAGCGTTCACCGGTTGGTCCCGAAATTAACATCACTCCTACGTAAACTCAACCCCATTAACATATGTAAATTTCATGATCGTCCGCCAATTTCTTCTTGGTGTTCTATTTTCACTTTCCGCCAGTGTATTTCCTATTCGACGTTGCCATCGCTTGATGTCTGTTGTCCAAGGTAAATGTGCGCATCGGTTACTTATAGATTTGCCCCATCAACTTCCAAACTTCAGTTCCTGCAAAAGCCCTGTTCATCAATTTTGTTTTCTGCGAGTTCATTTCGAAACCCACTCCTTTATACTTGTCAGCGGGTTCCAGGATCATACTCTGCAGCTCTGAGGGGGCACTTGCAAAAATAACTGTCGTCAGCCAACGAAGATGGGTTTCTAATCACATGTACTCGGTCGTATCAGAATAATATGACCACCCCCTGAAGCACAGTGTCCCAGACCAGGGGCGTCACATAGTAAACGTGACAAGGTCGACCAGACGGAGATACTGTATAAGCGGCTTGTCAGGACAGATGAGCCATAGTACGTAACGTGAGGAAAATGGACAGAGGTAGTGATTTGACGGACGTTCAAAAACGAATGATCATTGGCTACCCCACCAAGGGTGGAAGCATCTCAGAAACAGCAGACTTCGTGGACTGTTCGACGAGGAGCTGTAGTGAGGGTGTACCAAGAATGGGCTGCTAGTACACCGAGTACCTCCCGACGTCCTAACTGTGGAGCCCCAAAGGCCATCGACCCCAGAGGAGAACGTCGCCTCCGTGGGCTGGTAAACGGCAATCAACGCGCAACAGTGCAGAAACTGACCACGCAAATTAACGCTGGGTCACTCAGATAAGTGTCTTCGCTGACAGTAGAGTGAACCCTGTTACACATGGGTCTCCGGAGGAGTCGACGCTGCGTCAATGCGCCCATGTTGACCCAGGTGCATCGGCAATGACGACTGCAGTTCGCATGTGACTACCGTCATTGGACAATCGAAGAGTGGAAAAAGGTTGCCTTCTTCGACGATTCAAGCTTTCTACTCCACAGAAGTGACGGGTGGTAGCGGATACTGCGTCAGACACACGAGAACCAAGAACAGGACACGCTTGTTGGTCAAGTACAGGCCAAAGGTGGCAGTGTGCATGTCTGGGGGATGTTTTCCTAGTATGACCTGGGACCGCTGTTAACACTGGATGGGTCCTGAACGCCAATAGCTACGTGTCCATCCTAGGTAGCCACATGCATTCCTTTATGTTGGACGTTTACCCAAGTGGTGATGGTGTCTACCAACAGGACAATGCTCCGTGCCACGCCACTAAGGGGGTGCGTGACTGGTTCCAGGAACACGACAGCGATGTCTCCGTTCTGCCTTGGCCGGCGAAATCACCCGACCTCAATCCCATAGAGCACTTGTGGGAGTATTTGGATTGACAGATTTGACGTGCTGACCCACAATTACATCATCTCCGGGACATCCGTGCTCTGCTGCAGTCCGAATGGGCAAGTGTGCTTCGGGCAATCTTCCTGGGCCTCATTGGGTCCATGCCACGTCGTCTCGCCGCTGTCATCCGGGCCAAGGGTGGTTATTCCCATTATTAGGTAGGTGGTCATATTACTCTGATACAATTGTGGATCTCAAAGTGAATTTTTATCATATTCATAGCACACGATCCATTCCAAGATATATTTTTCTTCCTTGAACGAAGGACTGTCTGCCTGTGAGGATTGCTGGTTTCGGGATGCTGACGTCCTAGGATCCTATAACTGCCATC
Organism: Macrothele yani; assembly: GCA_039090855.1. Lineage (NCBI taxonomy): Eukaryota > Metazoa > Arthropoda > Arachnida > Araneae > Macrothelidae > Macrothele > Macrothele yani. The sequence goes on from CM077012.1 coordinate 32,288,186, forward strand.
ACGTCATATGTCATGTAGTGTAGTTGATATCAAGTAGCGTAATAAAGTCTGAGTAGTAAGCGTTTTTCACCAAAAAAACATGTGCGAACAATTTAAGTGGTTTACCAATGTTCTGCCAAGTCTATTTTGATGAAAAAGGTTTCAAATTTCAAGAACAATTCTTGAAATAAAATAATTTTATTCGATGAAAACAGCAGCTTGAAGAAGACGTGAAAATGCAATAGAAATCGGAAAGCTGCGAGAAGGGCAAAGAAACTCCGTCAGAAATATGAATCGAAGGAAAGATCTGCTGAGCGGAATCAGACTGAATATAAGAGGACATCATTTTGTTTTGTATGTTGCCATTCGTGTTGAAAAGGAGATTGTGTTCCGTACGAAAATCCCAGTGAATAAATATCATCACAGTGGTCCCAATGAACTAATGAATAAATCTCATCACAACTAATACGCAATGAAAGAATCTCATCAGAATGATCACAGTGAATAAATATCGTCAGAATGGTTTCAATGAATAAATCTCATCAAAGTGATCACAGTGAATAAATCTCATCGCAATGATCAAGTGAATAAATCTCATCAGAGCGGATGTAGTGAATAAATCTTATCAGTGATCTCAGTGAATACATCTCATCACAGTGAAAAAATCGCATCAAGTGAATTAAATCATTGCTCGACAATGAAACTGCTCCACTCAGAAGTACTGGGGATAGAGGGATGAAATTGAGCATGCAGATAGGAATCATAATAGTTTACCTTGATGCTATTTGCAGCCACATACAGTGTTCATCACAGGAGGTAATGCAGCACAATTGGTATGCCTCGGTAAATGGTTGCTCCACCGCGAACGGCAATACGGGTAGCAATACGGTGTGGAAATGAGTCATACATTCGACAGATATCGTCCTGAGGAATGGAACACCAAGCACGGTTGACTTCTTCCCATAATTCATCGCAATCGTGCGCAGGCCAATTCGATTGCAGACGACGTCCAATGAGATCCCATAGGTTTTCGATTGTAATAAATCGGGCGATCTTTTTGGCCGTGGCAGTGTTCGAACATGTTGCAAACATTATCTGGAGACCCGAGCGGTGTGTACACTTACTGGAAATTGGAGTGCTGTATGCCATTCAGGAACGGTATCAAAATGGGCTGCAGAACCTCGCTCACGTAACTTGCAGATGTCAGTGTGCCCGTGATGCGGACAAGAGCTGACCTACTGTCGTACGCAATGGACTCCATATCATAATGCCTGCTTGAAGGGCGGTGTGGCGGTTGCAAACGAAACTGGGATCCGTCCGCTCACTAGGATGTCGCCAGATAGGGATCCGTCTATCGTCAGCGCCCAGACAGGAACGGGATACATCACTGAAGACCACAGTGGTCCATTCGTGACCCCAGTTTGCAATACTTCGACACCAAGCCAGACCAGAGTTGAAAAAGCTGGCAGTCGACGTAACGGTTGCCTACTGCGCAGGTTTTCCACATGTAACTTTCAGTTTACAGTTCGGATCGTTATGGCGACGCCCATGGACCATGACACAGCACGTCGAATATCGACTGCAGTGCTTTCTGGTGACAAACGAGCGTGTGGAACAATCCGCCGGTCCAGGTTGTGCTGACGTCTATTGGACTGCACCACTGCCACTCCGACGCACGTACGAACCTTCCTGTAGCCACTGGTGCGAGCAGCGTCCAATAGTTCGTGATTCCTGTTGCACATGCGCAGCGATATGACGTGTAGACCAGCCCGCTTCACACAGGCCTACAATTCTTCCTCTCTGAAACACATCCAAATGGCGTTTACCCAGCATTTTCGGCTTTCGCTGAACATTTTCGCAGCACAGATAACAGATCTGAAACGTCTGCGACGCTTCCACCAACGACAACACATTACCATCCCTTTTGCTACTGGCGCCTTTATCTGACGAACGTGTGACGTCATCGGCTTCGGTTTAACATCATTTGCATATCTCGAATGGGTACACCCGCCCTGCAATTTGCATGTTTGTAGCACACCTTCTGAGTGGGGCAATTTCTATGTCGAGCAGTGTATCATCAAAGTAGATGAAGTGAATAAATCTGATTAGAGTGATGACAGTAAATAAATCTCATCACAATGATTAAGTTAATATCATCAGAGTGGATACAATGAATAAATCTCATCCGAGTGATCACAGTGAATACATCTCATCACAATGATCAAATGAAATAATATCAGAGTGGATACAGATAAATCTCATCACAATAATCAAGTGAATTAATATCATCAGAGTGGATGCAGTGAATAATCCTCATTACAATGATAAATTCACAAAATTACGTGACCAATCAAGTAGAAATGTTTCTCCCAGAACCAATGTTTTCACATAGACAACTGTGTGCTTGCAGCATCTTGTTCCTTAAAAGAGTAACAGTGACTTCTGGTTACTTAAATTTTACTATTCTGAACTAAGAAAGCAAATGCTACTTACAAACGATCATCCAATGCTTACACGAAACATTGTGATTAGAAACCGTTGCTGGGTGACATGTTGTTAGTATAGCCCGGATGTACAAACAAAATGCTTATTTTGCAAGCTTTTGCATATTTAGCTATTTCGAGGAATGAAAGCATATTTTCCCATTTAGTGCATGTTCCTGCATATATCCCGAAAATCTTCTAGAAAAACACCTTCGAAAAAACGTAATTATCATTTTTTTAGACTTAACTCTCAACAGTATCATGTTACAATACCAAAACCACTTATTAAAAAGTTCTTCCTCATTACAGAATGGCGGTACTCAAACGAATTCACTTCCAATCAAAAGAGTAACGTTTAGTCTAGTCTCCACTAAACGAGAAGAAGGTATCGTGCTCTGAGGCTGTTTTTTCATAGTTGGGGCCTAGTTCTCCCTAGTTCTACTGCTCTGTGATCTTAACGCTGCTACCTACACAGTGTGGCAAAGAATTTTTCAGACTGGGTCTGTAAAATGAAATAGAAACAAGAAATTATACTTTGTTTTGGTCCGGCTTCAATACACTTGTTACAGCGATTTAATAATGATTCGAATGCCAGTTCCAGTTCGCTTTGCGGAATTGCCTCCAAAGCACGCGTCGAAGCTGTTTGTATGGTCGAAATATCATTAAAAAAAACACCCTTTTTAACGTCATTTTAAGTTTTGGGAACGAAGAAAAGTCGCAGGGTGCTAAATCAGGCGAATACGGTGGATGATTCAACACGCAGACGTTATTTTTCGCCAAAAATCTACGAACAAGAAGTGAGGTGTGACTGGGTGCATTATCGTGCAGCAAACACCAACTGTTTTCATCTCTATATTCTGGACGAATGCGACGGATTCTGCCCATCAAACGCCTCAAAACATTTAAATAAAACTCACCAGTAATTGTTTGTCCACTTGGAACAAATTCTTTGTGGATAATACCCTTACTATCGAAGAATGTAATGAGCATTGTTTTGATTTTCGATGGAACTTTTCTTGGTTTTTTTGGCTTGTGGCGAGTTTTTTGACTTCCATTCCGCACTTTGTCGCTTTGTTTTAGGATCATATTGAAAACACCATGTTTCATCACCAGTAACAATAGATTTTAAGAAGTTTGGATCATTTTCAGCGGCTGAAAGGATGTCTCTGCAATGTGCACTTCTCCTTGATTTTTGTTCATTGGTTAACGTGTGGAACAAATCTAGCACAGACTTTTGTTTTGCCCCAATCTTCATGCAGGATGGTTCGAATCGTTTCTTTGTTGACGTTTAAAGACCCTTCCATCATTCTTAGTGACGCACATCGATTGTTTGTCACGAAATCACGCACTTTTTCAATAATCTCAGGTGTCCTAGATGAACTTGGTCTTCTGGTATGCTTATTATCTTCTAGCGTATCTCTTCCGTCCAAAAAACGTTTGTGCCACAGGAAAACATTTGATCTACTTAAACAAAACTCACCGTAAACTTGTTTCATCATTTGGTACGTTTCCGAGGCAGTTTTAGCAAGTTTTGCGTTAAAGTTAATAACAGCCCTTTGTTCCATCTTAATAATTCAACATGAAAAAAATGTTACTTCTCTAATGAACGCCCGTTTCGTTTGAGTTACTTTAACAACTGCGCAGTACTTTTGGCAGAAAGCAAGCAGATGATCACGGTTTATAACGCATTCGCGATTACACTGGTGGCGCCACCGTAGGCTGAAATCTAGCGCCAGTCTTAAAATTTCTTTGACGCACTGTGTATAATGGCATTCTTAATGATTCCGTGCTCCTAAAAGTATGGCAAGAGTTCGGTAAAGACAAACCCGTAACCAGTGAAGGTCCAGGCCTGCCAGCGCCCAACCTGAGCTTCTTTTTATTTTTTTTTTTTTTTTTTTTTTGGCCGTCCTAGCAATTCACACTACAGTCCAGTGCCCGACTTCTTTTTTATCTTTTGCTCAACCTCTTGTTTTATCTTTCGCCCGACTTGTTTTATATCTCTATCAATTATGTGTTCCCACATTTATGGCAAGAATTCGGTGAAGACCAGCCTGTAACCAGGAAAGGCCTGCCACCGAACGACATGTGATTCGTTTTTGTCCGTCCTAGTGATTCACACTAAAGTCCAGTGTTCGGCCTCTTTTTTTTATATTTTACTCGACCTTATAACGAAGTAAATTTCTCCGTCATTTCTGTCCACACCGGGGCTCGAACCCGGGTCCTCTCATTCCGGAATTAGTCACTCTACCAATTGAGCTACGCGGACGTTTGTTCTGACTGTCATCTGCCTTCATGTCGTGTGCGTCCTGCTGGCAGGTACGTCACATGGTATAATAACCAACGGGCCCAGTCCTATCTACGAAAAATGATTTACCACCATGAAGGAGCCTCAGCCGAACTTAACATTTGGAAGAACACAGTCCGACTTATATCGTTCGCCCGGCTGTCTCCCAATCCTAACACGCCCATCAGATTGGAATAGTAAAAAGCGTGACTCCCACTCCAAACAACAGCTTTCCAGTCGCCCACAGTCCATGAACGACGGGTGTCATACCACTACAAAATGCGCTTCGCATTCACGGTGGCAATGTGTGGCTTGTGTGCCGTCGCTCTACTGTAATAACCCACACTGCGGATAGTTATGGTGCTAACCGAGCCATTACAAGCATTTCCCACTTCAGCAGCGATGGAAACTGAAAAGGAAGAACGAGATTTCGTAACATTTCTTACCATGGGTCTTCTGTCACGTTCGGTCAGTTTGTGCAGCCTTCTTGAACGTTTTTTTTTTTTTTTCTGTAGTTAAACCGACCTACTTCTACTTCTTCACGAGATCACTTACAGTCGATTTCGGTTTGTTTTGTTTAGCGGGTATGGAAACCTTACTCATATGGCATCCTATGACCAGCTCATGCTGGAACTCGGAAAGTTTATCTCCACGCGGCATACCCGCTTCAAAGTTATTGATAACACGACAGAGCATCTCAGCTTTATGTACGTACCTCCCAACTCACAGCGCACCTTCCTGCGCAACCGTTCTTTGCACTCATGAAAATATTTGTAGTGTCCGAATAATTTTGATAATAGAATGTACCTCTAATTGAAACTATTTTTTGACTTCCTCTGTTGTTACGTAAATTTGGTTTCCTCTCGCTAATTATTTTTCAGACTTAACGCCATAGAGTTTCGTTCGATGAATTTGAACTAGGCAACTCCTGATAGCGAGTCAAAGTTTAAGTCAATAGGGGGACTGCTGAGATAAGAGCTGAAGTGTGCAACGTTAAACAGGTAATGTCAGATAGTCAATGTGAGAGCAGCGACTCGTGCGTAATCTGTAGTGAGCCATGTGCAATACCTCATGAATTATTTATGCGCGATATGCAATGCTACGAGTGAGTAGATAAGCTTCTTGTATTGAGTGAGCATTCACGTACGAGGGTAATAGCAAACGTTCTGCGCGCGTTAATCTGATACGGAAGTGGATGATTCAATCGGAAAAATGATTGCGACATGTCTGGGTCAGACTCTCGGCAACGCAGTGGTGTCAGAACGACGGCCTACCATTTGCTGTGTGGACGTGGGAGGGTTTGGAAATGGAAGCGTTCAGCTGCTCGGGTCGAGTCACGGCGTTAGACCAGCGCTCGTACGTGAAAATTCAAACTCTGCAGGTAGAAACTCCGACACAGATCCACACTGCTTTGCAAGAAGTTTGCGTGGAAGGAACCCTTGATCGAAGAACAGTTTCTTTCTGAGGACTAAGTTGAGACCGAAAATTCTTCAAAATCGCACCAACTTGTTGGAAGAGGGAGTCAATCTTGCTGCATGACAGCACATCGTTTCATGGTGCAGCGTCGGTACGGGAACTTTTGTCGAAATATGGCTAGGAAACTTTATACCGCCCACCATACATCCCTGATCTCAGTCCACCTGACTTTGATATTTTCCCAATGTTAAAATATCGGTTCCGTGGCATCCGCTACGAATCGCTGGACGAACTGTCATTGGACGTGACCCGAGTAATACGACAGCTAAACAAAGATGGCGTACTGTGGGGTATTCAGGACCTACCTCGCAGCTGGCAAGCTGTCATTAGCAGAAGAGGGGAGTACATTGAACGGCAAGAAAGTAACTTTCCTCTGTTACTTTACACTTTTCTCAAAAATGGACAGTGTGCGCAACTTCTGTTATGACCCCCGTACATTGTGATGGTAGTGCTTTCTACGCTTCTTGTTGTGTCCGAACGACCTGTGAATATTTGGAAGGCTGTAAGAAGAATTTGTAATCTCTGAATTTCTAGCCGTATTATTGAAGTACGTTTTCTGTGTTTAGTAAGCCTTTCACATACAGTGGACTGAGAATTGTCCGGATTCGACGATAAGTAAATTCACTAAGCTTTTTAAGCCTGCAAGCTAAACTCTAAGCATTAAGGTAAGCTAAGCTTTAGTTGTGTAGCAGTCATATTAACCTAAAAGGTAAACTTTAGTGCGTAACAGAGAAGCTAAAGTCAACTACACTGCTGGACAATTGCTAAGGACGGATCATAAACGGCTATATAGCGCATAAAAAAGTAAGTGTGGTTGGATGCCAAGTGAAATAAAATAATATCAGAATACCAGGACATTACAAGAAAGACAATTTATTGAGCTCTGAAATATCCAGAAGGCTTTGGAACGTGTTCAAGGGACAAACAGGCCGTTTTGTGCAGAATACGTAAACGTGAAAAAAATGCAATTACCGTCCGCAGGCGTTCCGGCGTAAGATGTCAATACGTGATATGGCCACCATGGAGGGCGATGCAAGATTCCACACGTCGTGTCATGCTTTGCACAACATTATCAAGCAGCTGTTGGGGTAATTTATCCCATTCCTCTGTCAATGCACGGATGAGGGTGTCCTTGTTTATTGTAGGGCATTGGCGACCAGCAAGACTCCTCCCTAAAGCATCCCACACATTTTCAATGGGATTCAGATCTGGAGAACGTGCTGTCCATAGGAGGCGTTGAATATCTTCGATCTCAAGACACTCCTGGACAGCGACTGTTCGATGACATGTTGCGTTGTCGTCCATGAAAATTATTCTATCACCGACAGCACCACGGAACATGCGAACATGAGGTAGCAGAACATCATTAATAATGTATCCTTGGCCAGTCAAAGTCCCAGTTGGAAGCACATAGAGGGACGTACGGCCATTGATCATGATGCCAGCCCATACCATGACACTAAATGTCGGATATCGGTCCCTTTCCTGTATGTTTGCTGGACAATATGCAGTACCACTATCACGCCAGATCAGTTGTCGTCGACAATCAGACGATAGACTGTATCTACTCTCATCTGAGAAGAGGACAGCAGACCAGTCGTTATCAGTCCAATTGCGATGTTTATGGCACCATTGCAAACGGGCGGTACGGTGATGTCTGGACAATGGGATGCACACAACAGGACGGCGGGCGTATAGTCCTCCTTCATGCAAACGTCTGGCAACAGTTTTTCGGGAGATCCGCTTGCCAGTAGCAGCCATAAACTGATTTGCCACCTCACTAGCTGTACTGCGCCGGTGTCTTTTTGTTGATAGCACTATGTACCGATCTTCTGCAGGTGTCGTACTGCGAACACTACCTCCTCTGTGACGTTTGCTACACTCTCCATTTGTTTGAAATGATTTCCAAAGCCTTGAAACAACACTGTGGCTGACGTCGAACTCCCTTTCAACATCTGTTATTTTTCGCCCTTCTTCAATCTTGCCAATAATACGGCCACGCGTAAAATCATCTAGGTGATGTCGGGAAGACATACTGAAAATTGAAAGTTCGTCAATTGTTTCTTTCCCTTTCAACTTTGCGTTTGAACAACAACGGTCAATACGCGTCAAATCCTTTATATCTCTTATCAGTGCTATGACGTCACGAACAAGTTCGGCAATCCAAAATTTGCATACGCACAACACGTCTTACTGTATCCCGCACTTATGCTAATTTCCACATTTTCCTGTCTTCCATTTTACGGTTGCTATTGTCATCCGTCCTTAGCAATTGTCCGGCAGTGTATAAAGATAGAAGTCAACAAACCGATTTACACAACATTACCATACGTACTTGTATACTGGGATTCGATGTCCGTGTTTAAGAAATAACTCCTTCCAGCAGAACTGCTTAGCTTTCCTTTCTGTAAAGTTTCCTTTGAAGTGTTATTTTAATCAGAAAGCTTTCCCGTAGTACTAGATACAAGATGCGCGATTTTTCTTTTGATTTTGCACTGAAGCAGTTATTTTAGGTCTTTTAGTTCACCTCACTCTGCAGATATTTTTCTTATGTGGACAAAAAACAACTCAGTAACACTCTTCGTCAAACCGCGTTTCAGAAACATTTACTTTCTTTTCCTGTAGATATTTTCTCAGGCTCTACCTTTTGAGAACATAAGTGGTCACCTATAGAATTACTGAACCTCTAAATCATTAGAGTTGTCTTCACCGGATTATCTTAAGCTTTTCCTTTACGCTTTGAAGAACAATCTGCTTCATCTTATCCATTACTTTTGCTGAAATAAAAAGCGACCTTTCTGTAATAAAACGTAACTTTGCTATATGAAAAGCCACCTTTAATTTTAACAACCGTTCTACAAATCCCCAAAAAGTGAGTGAAAGACCTCTACAACAGGTCAATGTGTACTGGTGCACTAATGGCGGTGTTTAGGTTATTTCAGATATTTCACTCTATAAACCTCAAAGTTGTTTGTATTAAGGAAATAGACAGAAATGTATTCTTCCGCGCAGTATCTTTTGCAATGCCTAAAAGACTTCTTCTTGTATTTTATTTATTCTAACAAACAGTTATGAAAAATACAGTATCTCAAATGAAATGCAGAATTTCCGAGGTGCTTTTACTTTCTCGGCTTCGTTTTGCAGGAAGTTAGAAGTTTTGAATCATTGAGTTGGTTATTGCTCTTCCAGGCTTTAGAAATGAACTTCTTTTCCCGGCATGTTCAACTTCTCTGCTTCCTGACATGGTTACAGGGCAATTTTTTCTGCTATCTTCAACTACAGAAACTGCTAATCCCACTCTGGGAATCGAGACACGTTCGTATCTTATCTGTTTGTCAGAGTCTCCAGTGGTTCACGCAAGTTAAACAAGTGGAATTCTTCCTTAAATGCTTCATTTTTGTTTAAAAAACTAAAGTAGCAACTGAAGTTTCTTTCGCCGAGGGGCTTGAGCCTTCATTTTTTTTTTTACAGCTGGCATGATCCTGAAGGAAAACAAATGCCATTAACTATATTTTATCGGTTTGCGAATGTGCGTAATTTTATTGTCTAACCACGATTTGTCACACTCCAGCTTTTATACTATTCAAAGCAGAACTAAAGTGCACACAAAACTACGATAATTTGCAAATAAAGCTAACCACACGTACACAAATACAAATTGCGTATGTGCAGGATACAAGAGCCATACCTGAAAGTATTAGGGATCAGTATAATGAGTTTAAATGGGATAATGACTTTTAGCAGCTATGCTCTTGACTGTCCTGAAGGAAAATGGTCAGAATTTATAGACAGATTCTACCAGAACCTGCCCATAAATTCTAAGCCTAATGTACATGCATACGCCTCGTACTCAAGCACTATTATACTTATCGGCAGAGTAAATTCAATGAGCTTACCACGCATTTTTAGCACGTCTTTTGTAAAATAAGATCGTGCTTATGTTATCGGTTTGTCCGTCCGTCCGTCTGTACCCACGATATCTCTGGAACTATTAGTCCGATTTGAAAACTTCTTTTTCCATTGGGAAGCTTGAAATATGCGAATGATGAACTTTTATTTTGTTTTGTTTTTTACGATGTACAATATCGCCGCTAGAGCGCATAAATGCAGATGATGTCGAATTCAAAAATTCGTTTTATTCCACATATTTGCTTCTAAACTTCCGATTGCAAAAATTACTTTATCTTTCGATATTCAATTTATGTTGAAGAGTATTTTAGATATAGTTACTTTTTCAAATTACGCAAAAATTTCCCGCTAGGTGGCGTAAAAGTAAATTACATTTTCCCGATAACTCTTCTTCTAAAGCTCCGATTTGAAAAATGTTTTCTTCAGCGGATACACCTCCTGATGGAAAATCTTTTGCATATAATTTCAAAATTTTGGTAAAGAATACTTTGTCCACCAGGGGGCGTAAGTGTTAATTTTTGCTTCTGATGTATTTGCCATAAAATCTGAGCTTCTGAAATATCGATTGGAAAAATTATTTCGTGGACTGATGCCACTTACATCGATAAACCTTTCTGGAATATTTTCTTCTTAAAATATTCCAGTTTCTCCGCCAGGGGTGTAGATGCATATCTTATTTTTGTCAATATTTCCACTTCTAGGAGTCCGATTTGAAAAATTCCTTCTTTGTTGGATACTGTTTTCAATGTGACATGTTTTTCATATAATTTCAAAATTTTCAAGTAATTCATAGACTTTCCGCTAGGAACGTAAAGGTAAATTGTTTTTCCCCTATATCTCTATTTCTAAATCTCCGATTTCAAATATTCTTTCTGCACCGGATACAGATCCTGATGAGAAATTCCTTGCACGTAATTTCTAATTTTTGTAAAAAAGGGTTTGGCCACCAGGTGGCGTAAGTCTTGATTTCCGTTTCTGGTGTATTTGCAGCAAAATATGAGCTCCTAAAATCTCCTTTGAAAAAAAGTCGTTTGTTGACTGATACTACTCATGTCGACAAACCTTGTAGGAACATTTTCTCCTTAAAAAATGCATGGTTTCTACGCCAGGGGGCGTAGATATATATCTTATTTTTGTCAATATCTCTACTTCTAAGAGTACGATTTGAAAAATTCTTTCTTTCTTGGATAGTGTTTCCGATGCGAAATGTTTTACCTATGAATTCAAAATTTTCAAGTATATCACAGACTTTCCGCTAGGGGGCACAAAGGTGAATTGCGTTTTCCGCGTTATTTCTGCTTCTAAAACTTCGATTTGAAAAATTCTTCCTGTGTCGTATACAAGACCTGATGGAAAATATTTTTCACATAATTTCTAATGGTTGGTAAAGAATGGTTTGGCCACCAGGGGGCATAAGTGTTAATATCTGCTTCTGATGTATTTGCAGCAAAATCTGGGATCCTGAAAACTCTACTCGTTTTTTTCTTGGACCGATACCGCTCATATGGATAAACCTTTTGAGAATACTTTCTTCCTAATATAATGCATGGTTTTCCCACCAGGGGACGTAAATTCACATGTTATTTTTGACGATATCTCTGTTTCTAAGAGTCCGATTTCAAAAATTGTTTCTGTGTTAGAGAGCGTTTCTGGTACGAAATGTTTCTCATATAAATTCATGTTTATCTTAACGCACAAGTCTGCAACCAGAGGGCGTAGGCTCACGATTCCGTTTACAGCAATATCTGAGTGATTAAAAATCCGATTGAAAAACTTCTTTCTTCCGTCAGATACTATTCTTTTCCATACCGGCTCCATTGACTTTGAATAGCTTTGATAAATGTAATTCGCGTCAGAACGGATTCAAAAGACGTGCTTATTACACCCGAAAATTCGGTGTCATCTTTCTTGTTTTCCATTGGTATTAATACTTAGTAGAAGAAATCTTTATCATATCCAAATCACTCCTTCCTCAGTCGTTTACTTTAGTTCTGTCTTCGTCATCTGTCGCTGAAATGTGTTCCACGTTTTTCGTCAGTCGCTAAGTCGTGGGACCTCCGCATGGATTGGTCTGGGTACGAATCGAGAGCAAAATATGTATGCTGTGTTTTCTTCCCTGAAGCCAACGCCCCTCAGTTGGGACCATTCTCTTACCGACCGCTGTTGAATGCCGGGGTCGTTAAACTCCAATAGAAAAAAGTTCTATCCGGATTTTATTTTTATACTGTGAAATTTCTTTTTCGTGGCATCACCTATGCTCTCTGCCTTTCCAGCTCCTTTATCCTATCTCAGGAGCTGTTACTGTCTGGTGATTACGTGCTCATATGCTCGGTGCAGCGTTCTCATTCTGTCTGTCTATGAATTATCTGAATTTGAATATCAGGGAGTCAGAAGATTTATTTTTGACTCGCTGAAACTCATGCCCAACCCCCCGTTCCTGTTTATCATTTATATATACTGTATATATATATATAAAACCAATGAGCCTGCCGCGGATGGCTTAGTGGTTAGTGTTTCAGACTATCGATGCTGGGTCCCCAGGTTCAAGCCTTGGCTGATCTTTCAGAGATGGTGTGATTTACTAACAATCGCTGAATATCCTCCGTGCATCGGACGAGCACGTAAAGTGACGGCCCCCAGGCTGGACCCACTGGTTAAATGGGTATCCTTTCCTATGTCCTCCCTGAAATTCTCTCACCCATCTATGTGCAATATCGTACTTGTACGGTGGCGCCATCTACTGTACTCTAATCTCACTACAAACTGTTCTGTCAAAAGTCGCTAGACTTGCTCTCATTCCTTCCGTTTCTGTGTCCTGCCCAAAAGGCGATCTCGCTGTAGGTGGCTGGGACCTAAACTCTACTACCTGTGGACGGAAGTCCTACATGAAAATGACAAATTCTCCTCCCGGCGTTATGATACCCTGATGAGCCATTACATTATGACCACCTACCTAATAAGCTGTAGGACACCCTTTACCCCGCAAAACAGCAGATATTCGGCGAAGCATCGATTCGATGAGGCGGCGATAGGAATTCTGGGGTATCTGGTACCATAATGTCATCATCAGGTCCTCCAGTTCCCGTACATTCGGGTAGTGGTGATTTAGCGCGAAACGGCTTTTCCAAGTCGAACCACATATGTTCTATTGGGTTCATGTCAGGTGAATTTGGAGACCAGGGCATGAACAGAAAGTCACCAGTATGTTCCTCAATCCACTCCTTAACTATTCTAGCAGTGTGGCATGGCGCATTATGCTGTTGGTCACCAGCAGGGAACACAGTTGCGATGAATGGGTGAACTTTGTCCACAACGATGCTCAGATACCCAACAGGTGTCAGGGATTGTGCCATTGCGATAATAGGCCTAATGTGTCCCAAAAACATCGCCCACGGCATAACACCGCCCACATCATAACACCGCCGTTGACGAACTGTTTCCGCCCAACCGTGCAACCAGGTGCCGTAGCCTCCGTCGATAATCGGCGCATCCGCGCTCGGCCGTCTACGTGATGCACCAGAAATCTTGATTCTTCAGACCGGGCAATTGTCTTTCAATCATCCACGGTCCAATCCCGATTATTTGAGCCCATTTCATGCGTTGTTGGCGATGACGTGCAGTGAGCATGGGGACCCGGCTGGGTCTTCGGCTGCGCAAGCCCATGCGCAGAAGGCTGTGATGAACTGTGTGCTGTGACACATTGCCCTGATCACCACTGTTGTAACTGCGGGTTATTTGTCGCACCGTGGCCCTGCGGTCGCTGCGAACAATGCGCGAGAGCCTCCGCTGCCCTCTGGCATCAATGAGCTGCGGACGACATACGGCTGGATGACGTTTGTCATTCATTCGAGTGTCGTCCGCAGCTCATCTGTGCACACATGCGCCGTTTCCGAGATCGTAGTTCCGAGGCGCCCTGCTATCACAATATGTCCTTTATCAAACTCCGCTAAATCGGCAGCTTTTCCCATTCTGACTCCGACCACTCTACTAACCGAAAGCCGGTCCTCGTGTTGTACATATACTGCTCTGTGAACTTCACCTGCGCCACCGTTCGGTCTCCGGGAGCGCTCATTTCTCTAAGCTGTTGGTGGTCATAATGTAATGGTTCATCGGTGTATATATATTTATATATACGTGTATATAACGCGACAGGATTAGACGGACGATTTCCAGAGTTTAACTAAAAGTGCATAATTAGGCTGATGGGCCAGCGCATTGTGCTGGTTTTCCTACTAATGTCAATAAGCTATTCTTAACCTTTTAATTGTTTTATCTTCCAAAATGCAAAAAATAAAAGGAAACTGTTAGCTTTTGCCAGCACATTTGCCTGATACTGGAGGTTTCTCATGAATTTTCATTTGTAAGTGGTTTTAACTCATGTGTCAATCTCTTCTACCCCGCACGGGGATGACTGGTTTTTCCAGTTATTTGGGGAGCAGCGCCCCCACGGCCCGAGCTAACCTTGTGACGGTTTCTTTGACGTTTACATCACCGAAGGGACAGCTGTTCATCCAGCTGATGGGGGATGGCGTCCCCACGGCCCGAGCCGATTGTTCTCTTATTGTTTTGCTTTTTTCATCTTTCGTTCATATCTTGCCTCAGTTGTAGGCTGCTGAGGTTGTGATGAGGCGCCTGCTCCGGGTTTTGTTCCTCGTTCCTTTCCCTGCCTTTTCTCTTTTCTGTTACATTTTCTGTTTTTCCGGAGCTGGTTAGCTTAGACCTACCTGCATGTTTGCCGTGTGCGGTGACCCGTACAGGTGGAAATGAGGATGCTGGAGGCTGAGGTATTTGGGGGCCGGGTTGTAGTGTCTCCAGATACCAACACTCCTCTTTGCCCTCTGCTTCACCCTAAACGGGAGGCTGGGAGCTAACCCATTCCTAGTCAGGAAGTCTGTGGCCGAGTGGTGTCCAGACTTCTAGCGGCTTGTCGTTCTGTTCGGCTGGGTGAGTTTGGGGGTAGGGTGGGCTGGCCAAAGGGGTGTTCTCTGGGCACGGGAAAGTCTGGGTGCACGCTGAGCGTGTGTCTGCCCTACCCACCTGCTATATCCGCTGACTATCCCTAAAGCCGTGTCCTGCGTCCTCTTGGGCTTGCGGACCTCCGGCTCTCCCTCGTTGGGCTCGGTAGTGGGTGGGGAGGTCGGCGAACGAATCTTTTCCCTCCTTCATGGAAACCCCAAGTGTTTCCCATGCTTCCAATTTAAAGCGCCCTGTGGAGGAAAGTACACCTTCCTCCACAAAGAAACTTGTCACATCAAATTGCAATGCTCTGTTTCTTTTGATCAAATCTGGTGACTCTTCACAGTCACTCAGTTCGAAGAGTCCCTTCTGGATCAACAAGGCTCTGCAAGCCGTTGCTGGCTCTCCAAAGAGTGTGAAGAAGCTCCCTTCAGGGGATCTTCTTGTGGAAACATCTCATCCACGCCACAGTGCCACCTTGCTGGAGACGTCCGTTTTGCTTGGCATTCCTGTCCAGGTTTCTCCACATGGTTACTTCAATTCCTCTCGCGGTGTTGTCAACTCCCGCGACCTGCTTGAGTGCAGCGATGAGGAATTGCTGGAGGAACTTGGTGAACAGCATGTCATTGGGGTTCGACGGATTCTTTTCAGGCGGGATGGGAAATCTATTCCCTCCCGTAACATCGTCCTGACTTTTGACTCCCCAACCCTGCCTACTTCCATCAAGGCAGGTTATTTACGGCTTGATGTTCGGCCGTATATCCCGAACCCCTTGCGTTGTTTCAGGTGCCAGCATTACGGTCACTCCCAGCAGTCTTGCCGTAATGCTGCTAAGTGTGGTCGCTGTGGTTCCACAGAACACTCTTTGGCAGATTGCTCAGCAGAGTCAGATCATTGTGTCAACTGCGAAGGGACTCATCCTGCATCTTCTAAGCAGTGTCCAAAGTGGATAGAGGAACAGGCAATCCAACGCCTGAAGACAACTGAGCATCTATCGTATCCTGAAGCTAGACGGCGGATCGCCCCTTTACAACCAGGCCGGCGGTCCTATGCTTCAGTTGTGGTGCAGAAGGCCTCTGTGGCGGTCCAGACTGAGGTGACCTTCCCAGCGCGGTGTCCTTATGCTTTTGCGGACATCGTTGCTGCTGGATTGGAGGCACTGCAGTCTCGCCGCATTGCCTCCAAGGCGACATCAACATCGTCGCCGAAACCTTCCTCTATGCCGAAAACATCTGTCAGCACAGGGACCCAGGGCACTCCTAAGAAGAAGCCGGAGAAGATGAAACCAGGTTCTTCCTCCCCGAAACAGAGCAGGCAAAAACCACCTCCTACCACAGGGGGCAAACACAGCCCTGTGTTGCCTCCAGACACTGCGGATGGCTTGGAGGTGATGGACGACACTGAGACCTTCTAGTCGTCTGTCTTCATTCTCTCATTTCATTTCATTTTTCTTTATGGCCACGCTCATTCAGTGGAATTGCCGAGGTCTGCGATCACGCATTGATGATTTGAAAGGTTTACTGTCTTCGCACACACCTGTGTGCGTGTGTCTCCAGGAGACAAAGCTTCGCACGATGGACACTCCTTCGCTGCGGAGACATTCCCTTTTCCGTAAAGATCGCCAGGACGGAGTTATCGCCTGCGGAGGAGTGGCCGTCGTTGTTCCTCATGGTGTTCCTGTCACTGCAGTTGCCCTTCGGACGACTTTGCAGGCAGTGGCAGTGCGACTATCTGTGCACACACTGTTCACGGTGTGTTCCCTCTACATACCGCGAGATGAAGCTGTAAGCCTTTCGGATCTGGAAGATTTAGTTGACCAACTGCCGCCTCCTTTCTTCATCTTAGGAGATTTTAATGCTCACAATCCGTTGTGGGGTTCTACAACTCGAGACTCCAGGGGCCGTGTTGTTGAGTCCCTTCTCTCCAACACGTCCCTCTGTCTCCACAACACCGGAGTTACTACTTACTTTCATGAACCCACCCGCTCGTACTCAGCCATTGATCAGTCTCTGAGTTCACCATCTTTATATCCTGACTGGTCCTGGAGCGTGTCTGGTGATCCCCTTGGCAGTGATCACTTTCCCATTTTTCTCCATCTAGCGGGTGGCGGGTACCGTTACCCTACTCGCCCTGCTAGATGGAATGTAGATCGTGCCAAGTGGGACACATTCACGGCTTCAGCGATTGTTACTCCAGCTATGGTGACCTCAGGAACGGTCAATGACGCTGTTGCGGCGGTAACGGATTGTATTGTGCATGCGGCAGAACTTACCATCCCCAGGACGTCGACTAAACTTCCACGTTGCCCAAGACCTTGGTGGAATTCCACTTGCATGGCAGCTCGTCGGGCCCAACATCGGGCTTGGGGTAGGTTTCTCCGGTACCCCACCGACGCGAACCTACTTGCTTTCAAAAAGGCCAAGTCCTACGCGCGGTTGGTTCATAGGAGTAGTCAACGGGAGTCCTGGATGCACTATGTATCCGGGATTACCTCCACTACCAGCCCTAAGATCGTTTGGGACAGGATCCGTAAGATTCGGGGACAGTACCCATCTGGGGAATTCTCCATTCTTGAGAGTGATGGAGGAACGGTTGCTGACGCTCAGGGTATTGCTGACTGTCTGGGCGCCACTTTTTCTTCGGTGTCCAGCAGCAGCAATTACCCTGCTTCGTTCCGGCAGTTACAGCCGCGGCTTGAACGGTCCAAGATTTCTTTTGGACCGTTTTCTTCCGCAGTTTATAACAGCCCGCTGACTGCCGTGGAGCTGAAGACCGCTCTGAATCGGTCCGGCCGGACATCTGTCGGACCGGATAACATCCATTACGAAATGCTGAAGCACCTTTCTCCGTCCTCTCTTGAATGTCTGCTAATCCTGTTTAACAGGATTTGGCATGAGAATGCCTTTCCCGAGTCTTGGCGTACGGCCGTTGTCGTTCCTGTTCCCAAACCTGGTAAAGATCCTACCAACCCGTTGAACTACCGGCCAATTGCTATGACGAGCTGCCTTTGCAAAGTACTCGAGCGCATCATTAATCTTCGTCTCATTTTTTATTTGGAATTTCATCACATTTTTTCGCCTCATCAGAGTGGATTTCGCAAATATCGATCCACCACCGATCATCATCTTCGCCTTGAGACATCTGTCAGGGAGGCGTTTGTCCGGCGTCAGCACATGGTCTCCGTGTTCTTCGATATGGAGAAAGCTTACGACCGCACCTGGAGATACGGCATTCTCCGTGATCTGCACGAGTGCGGATTGCGGGGAAACTTACCATCTTTCATCGCCGGATTTCTCCAGGACCGGAGTTTCCGTGTGCGCGTCGGGTCGACCCTCTCTGCGGTGTACCCGCAAGAACAGGGTGTACCTCAAGGCTCTATTCTTTCCGTTACGTTGTTCATCCTTCGTGTCAATCATATTTTCCAACTGCTTCCTCCGACGGTTCGTGGAACCATGTACGTGGATGATCTGCAGATCTCTTGCGCGTCAGTTAGCATGCGCACCATCGAGAGACAGCTCCAGTCTGCCATTACCAAGATCTCTCACTGGGCTTCCCAAAATGGTTTTGGCTTCTCGACGCAGAAGACCGTTTGCGTGCATTTTTGCCGCAAACGGGGTCTTCACCCAGACCCCAGCCTCCGTCTGGGGTGTTCTACCATCCCTGTGGTGTCAGAAGCCAGGTTCCTTGGGCTAACTTTTGACCGAGCGCTCACCTTCCGGCCTCACATTCAGTCTTTGAAGGTGAAGTGCACGAAGTCATTGAGTATCCTGAAGGTCCTCTCCCGAACATCTTGGGGGGCTGACAGGTGCTCAATGCTTCGCATTTACCACTCTCTCATTCGGTCAAAGTTAGACTTCGGATGTATTACGTACGGTTCAGCTCGTCCATCGATTTTAACACCTTTGGACCCCGTCCATCACCAGGCATTGCGGCTATGTACTGGTGCTTTCCGTACCTCTCCCGTACATAGCCTGTATGCGGAGGCTCATGAGCCGCCGTTATGCATCGTCGTAAGCAGCTGTCTCTTCAGTTTTACACAAAACTGAAGTCTCTTCCTGATCATCCCCTGCATGGTTCCATCTTCCAACCGGACTGTGTCCGCTTGTTTTCCAACCGCCCCTCCTGTGTTCCGACGTTCGGGATTCGGATGTCTGCCATAGTGCGCGATGCTGATCTAAACTTGTCAAGGATTGGTGTGACCACCTTTTTCAACCGTCCTCCTTGGCAGTCCGTTCCAGCAACGGCTGACCTTTCTCTTTGTGTGTGGCCAAAGTCTTCCACTCCTGCTCTGGTGTACCAGCAGCTCTTTGCTGAAATACAGTCTGTCTACCCGGATTTCTTGCCTGTGTTCACCGATGGCTCGAAGTCCGGGGATGTCGTTGGATCCGGTTTTGTGTGTGGCGAAGCCCCACATGCTGAGAGGCTTCCGCCTGAATCCACCGTCTTTTCGGCAGAGATGCGTGCGGTACACCTCGCTTTGTGTCACATACAGTCTCGATCACTTCGTCGCGCTATGGTTTGCTCTGATTCCCAGTCCGTCATCCATGTTTTATCTTCTCCGGAGGACACGGACTCACCTGTCATCCGTGATGTCCGTCGTCTTCTTGGAACTTTGGAGGGTGATGGCTTCCTGGTCCGATTCTGTTGGGTTCCTGGCCATGTTGGGATCCGGGGTAACGAGCTGGCAGATCTCTCTGCCAGGTCTGTTTCCTCCATGTCGCCAGCTCGGCTGCCACTGTCTTTTCGTGATTTTAGACCTTTGATCCGGACATTTCTCCTGGACGAGTGGCAGTCCCTGTGGTCTCAGCAGGACAGCAATAAGCTGCTTTCTATCAAACCACACATCGGACTCTGGAAGTCTAGTTTGCGGAAGAACCGTCGTGAGGAGGTTGTTCTTGCGCGTCTCCGCATTGGGCACTGTCGTTTTACTCACCGCTTTTTGCTGTGTGGCGACAGTGCCCCGATGTGTGAGGCGTGCCAATGTCGCCTCACCGTCCTTCATGTTCTGTGTACTTGTATTAGTTTTTGTGATCATCGTTTTCGTTATTTTCATTCCCATTTGTTAGACGAAGGAGCAGCTACGCTGCAGACTCTCCTAGGTGAGAACTGCGATCTGACGGCAGTGTTCGCATTTTTTACAGAAATTGACTTTTTTAATCTTATCTAGTTTTACCGCTTTCATTTCCATCTTTCACTTTTACCGTTCCATCCTGTTTTTACCCTTGTGTACGTGTTTTACTGTTTTTGTTCTATTTTGATGTCTTTTGTTTGGCGCTCTTTGGCCACCCATGGCCCTTGCGCCATTAAAATCTACTAACCAACCAACCAATCTCTTCTATCACTTCCTCAACACGGAAGACAAGAAACATGACACCGAATTTTCGGGTGTAATAAGCGCGTCTTTTGAATCCGTTCTGACGCAAATTAAATTTATCAAAGCTATTCAAAGTCAATGGAACCGGTATGGAAAACAATAGATCTGACGAAAGAAAGAAGATTTTCAATCGGATTTTTAATCACTCAGATATTGCTGTAAACGGAATCGTGAGCTTACGAACTCTTAGAAACAGAGATATCGACAAAAATAAGATGTAACTTTACGTCCCCTGGTGGGAAAACCATGCATTATTTTAGAAAGAAAGTATTCTGAAGAGGTTTATCCATATAAGCGGTATCGGTCCAAGAAAACAAAATTAGTCGAGTTTTCAGGAGCCCAGATTTTGCAGCAAATACTTCAGAAGCAGAAATTAACACTTATGACCCCTGGTGGCTAAACCGTTCTTTACGAAACATTAGAAATTATGTGAAAAATATTTTCCATGAGTTCTTCTATGCCCTACAGGAAGAATTTTTCAAATCAGAGCTTTCGGAGCCGAACTAACGCAGAAAACGTAATTTACCTTTGTGTCCTTTAGCGGAAAGTCTATGATTTACTTAAAAATTTTGAATTTATAGGGAAAACATTTCGCATCGGAAACACTATCCAACAAAGAAAGAATTTTTCAAATCGTACTCTTAGAAGTAGAGATATTGACAAATATAAGATATATATCTACGCCCCCTGGCGTAGAAACCATGCATTTTTAAGGAGAAAATGTTTCTAAAAGGTTTGTCGACATGAGTAGTATCGGTCAACAAACGACTTTTTTTCAATCGAGAATTTAGAAGCTCATATTTTGCTGCAAATACAACAGAAGCGGAAATTAAGATTTACGCCCCCTGGAGGCCTAACCATTTTTTTTACAAAAATTAGAAATTATATGCAAACGATTTCCCACCAGGAGCTGTATCCGGTGCAAAAATAATTTTTCAAATCGGAGATTTAGAGGCAGAGATATAGGGGGAAACGCAATTTAGTGCTACGCCCCCTAGCGGAAAATCTATGAATTACTTGAAAATTTTGAAATTATATGAAAAACATGTCACACTGAAAACACTATCCAACAAGGAAGGAATTTTTCAAATCGGATTCCTAGAAGTGGAAATATTGACAAAAATAAGATATACATCTACACCCCTGGCGGAGAAACTGTGGAATATTTTAAGAAGAAAATATTCCAAAAAGGTTTATCGATGTGAGTGGCATCAGTCCACGAAAGATATTTTGCAATCGATATTTCAGAAGCTCAGATTTTATGACAAATACATCAGAAGCAAAAATTAACACTTACGCCCCCTGGTGGCCAAAGTATTCTTTACCAAAAATTTGAAATTATATGCAAAAGATTTTCCATTAGGAGGTGTATCCGCTGAAGAAAACATTTTTCAAATCGAAGCTTTAGAAGAAGAGTTATCGGGAAAATGTAATTTACTTTTATGCCCCCTAGCGGAAAAAGTAACTATATCTAAAATACTCTTCAACATAAATTGAATCGACAGATAAAATAATTTTTGCAATCGGATGTTTAGAAGCAAATATGTGGAATAAAACGTATTTTTGAATTTGACATCATTTTGCATTTACGCCCTCTACCGGCGAAATCGTACATCGTAAAAATAAACGAAATAAAGGATCATCGTTTGCATATTTCAAGCTTCTCAATGCAAAAGAATTTTTCAAATCGGACTAATAGTTGCAGAGATACCGTGGGTACGGACGGACAAATCGATAACAGAAGCACGATCTTTTTTTACAAAAAGACGTGCTAAAAATGGGAAAAAAAACTATTGTTCACACAGTGTATGTGTGACACACCACATCGACGAACCTGTCCTAATAGCTTTATGTAAAAGCACTGTTTTAATTCTAAATGCAAATTGAATTTCCAAGAGAGCATATGTGCTGCCATCTATTGTAAACCTGTGTTTTGACTGTTCAATGATCCTGCGGAGATCAAGTAAAAATTAATTAAAACATTAGAAATTGAATGCCAAAAATAAGCTATTTTAAATCCCTACGATAAGTATTTTTCCCTGTAGACGACCGACAGACAGTTAGTTAATTTTATTGTTATAGATTTCATCTTCATTTGTCTACCTTGGTTCACCTTCCCGTGAAGTTTGGATTTCTAAATTTCACTTCTTATGCTTGTACTGGTGTTCAATAATAAAATAAAAACGGCATTTTTTTTATTTTATATAATAAGTAGTGGAAACCTATTAAATGTTCCTATTCACTGCAATCCAGGTTATTCTGAGAATGCGTGCGAGCAGACTGCTCATAAACTTCAGGAATGAAAAATCATTAAATTTGAGGACAACCTTTTAGCTAAAGAAAATGTTTATGAAATCTCTGGCGCATGCCATGGGAACTCCGATAACTACATGGGTTAAAGTTTCCTGAATTCAAAGTTTTCCAAATTTGAAATTGTTTCTTCGGAAATACACGATGCCCTGTAAAGAAGTTTGCCATGGAGCAGTCATTAAGGACAGGCTGCCCGCAACTGAAGCGATCGTCATGGTCAGGCAGAACCCCTATTACTCGAGCGCAGTGGGCAGTCACGAAAACGTCTTCCACTGGTATCAGACGAATTTTTGATGATGCGAAAGCGAGCTCTTCGATTACATCCCCTGAGATGACGTACCCAGCTCCTGCTGTGAAGTGCGGATGGCCAGGAAATAATGGGTATGCTGTTGAAATTCTCTGGCCTGCTTCCATCTTTACTGGGAGACCAACATGTTGCTTGATGCAACCAACGATCCATCTTTTTCTGAGGATATTTCGACGCAAGAACTCCGTGAGAAGAGGAACGTTAACGTATATATCATCATCTGTCTTCATCATGTATTTCACCCCAGGACAGAAAGACGAGCACCATTTCAAAGCCGCCACCGACTTCAAAGTCAAATTTTTGTAAGAATCTACAAAATCCATTTGAATTACGTCACGGTAATTCATACTTTCTTCCTGAATATTTTTCAGCTGCTGTTTATTAGACGTGAAACCTAACATAAATACAACAGCTACTTCGATTCGATTTAGTTCAGTAGCCCAGGTTTTTCGAATGGCATTTCTGCGTTCACCGTGACTGGGCGACGAGCTGACGAAGATCAGAAGAAAAGGTGGTTTTTCGAGGCAGAAATGGGGTTCGTTTATAATGTAACGAAACGTATGATGATGATGGATGACGTCACGTGGGGCGAAGTCGATCGATGATGAAAGGAGATGATTTCTCCCTCTCGTCCACTGCGAAGAACTCTCGAGCGGTTTGATTTCCGGCTGCGCAAACCACATCACGAAAAGTGCGCCTTTTATTGCCAACAGAGAACAAATGCAGAGTGTTAAACTTCTTCTCCACTGACAAAAGCACGACAACAGATAAAGCCTGAAATCAAAAGAGAGGATGGTGTTGGCTTTATTAAAATCAACAAACAATGCACACAAAGATATCTATTACGTTCTGAAAAGCGAATACACTGTAAAACATTGTCTGAAATTCACAAACCACTTTTCCGTCATTTCTTTCGTGAATTAACCAAGCATATTTATGATACCTTTTCCGCGAAATGACGGAATGAAACCTGAATTTCACGGATTTTTCCTACCACGGGAAAATTCTGACTTTTCAGAAACCTTTCCGCATTTTCTTTCTCATATTGAAGGTAAATTACCGTTTTTAGATATGTGTTAACGGAAAATTCTGACTTTTCAGAAACCTTTTCGCAATTCCTTTCGTATATTAACGAAAAAAACTCTGTTCTCACATTTTTCCGTACCCGTATGACGAGAAATTACTGCTAATAGGAGCGATTTGTGAGAATATTTGAGGTTTGATTAACTTTTAAATTTCAATCGTCTGTCGAATTTTGAAGTTCCGTAGCAAGATTGGATATTGTGGATAGCATATCGCATGATTTTTTTTATTGTGGAGCAGGGTATTTATTTCTTCTCCTTTCCCTTATTTTGGGCACCAGCTATTTAATATATACACTCATCATCAAAAAAATAGTTGCACCCAGAAGGAAGCAACCGACAGGAATGAAACTTGGTGGATAGGTTTGATATCGTGAGACACGCAAATGATTCAAGTATCACTCTCGGCCGTGCATGTGACGCAAGTAAAAAGTGGTCGTAGCGCTGTGCCTGACCTACTATATAATGTCGTCCCGTTGCGCGCGCATTCCGTTCTGACTCGTGCTGTTGAGTTTGTTTCATCTTTTGCAAGTGAAGAAAAGTTAGGCAACAACTCGAGCAGTTGGAAGAGTTCGAGAAGGTCCGCGTCGTTGGGCTCTAGAAAGTGGAATAGTCTTATCTTCGTATGGAGCGCCATAGCGGATATCACCATAGCCCGCTGTTGGAGGCAGTGGATAGAACAAGGCACGCAACAGCGACAGGGAAGCCCTGAGGGACCTAGACAAACCACGGAGAGAGAGGACCGACGGGTTGTCCGACATGCGCGGAGTGACCCAACAGCCACGATTGCGGATATTCAGCGAGCAGTGGTGCCCTCCATGCATTGCCCGATTCGTATCAGCACTATTGGCAGACGGCTGTACGACGTAGGACTACACGCACGTAGACCGTTACGACGACTGCCCTTAACAACATTGCATCGTTGCCAAAAATTGCAATGGTGTCGTGCCAGGCTGTCGTGGAGCCACTCAGAATGGCAGCGGGTGATCTTCAGGGACGAGTCCCGCTTTTGTCTTGGAGAGACGACCAACGAATCCGTGTGTGGAGGCACAGTTGTCCACTCCAAGATGAACCGTTTTGTTGTCGAGCGTCCCACGTCCACAAGGCCTGGTGTCAGGATGTGGGGTGCAATTGCCTACGATGCCAGATCACCTTTTGGTGTTCATTACAGGCACTTTGACAGCACAACTTTACGTTAACGAGGTCCTGCAACCAGTGGCCCTTCCTTTTCTGAACGCTCACTCTGGCGCGATTTTCCAACAGGACAACGCACGTTCGCATACTGCTGCTGTCTCAAACGCTTGCCTTCAAGGCACTGACACTCTGCCATGTCCAACCGCATCGCCAGACCTATTGACGATTGAAAATGTGTGGGGTGCTATTGGACGCGTTATCCACATTCCACTCCTAGCACACAATCTGCAGGAACTGTGTGAGAAGATTCAAGCTGCATGGGATGGCTTATCGCAGAACGCCATTAGGGGCCTGTACAACTCCATGCCGAGACGTCTAGCATGCTGTGTAAGCAAAAATGGCTGCCCGACGCTATACTGAGAGACACTACTTATTGGCGTGTAGCTCAATGAATATTGCCCATATCAGTCTCAATGTTTAATCATTTATTGTCCCTGGTAACCCTTTACCTTCCTCCCGAATAGCATTGCAATTCAACACGTCCTTTTGTGTGCAACTATTTTTTTTGACGATGAGTGTATATTGTATTACTGTAAGAAACCGGGTATTTAACTTATGGTACAGATGGGTATACGATGTCTGTGTATCAGTCATTGGACAATTTAAGACAAAGCTATTATAGCTATCAAGAGTATATTTTATATTTAGTTTTTTTTTTCTTTTTTTTTTTCTTGTTTTTTTTTTTTTGTGTGTGTGTGTGTGAAATAATACTATAAAAAAGTACATGGCACAGTTTTTAAAGATAACTGAAAGTCATTGTCAGTTTTAAAAAATCAAGCTGCAAAGCATTTTGTTGCTTCGAAAAATCAGGATAAAAAAATGCTCAATTTGCCAGAAAATAAATTTATTACAAACCTATTCAGAAAAAATAATAGGCACCAACAGAAAATTAAATGACTAAATCACTCGTATTAATGACAAAAAAAATTTCATCTTAGTGCAATTTGTTTTACGAAGTACGTGATTCGAATTTCCGAGTGTCTGGGCTCAGTGGTTAAGGCGCGCGTTATCTGTTCAACCACCCCAAGCGGCGTGCCTTCAATCCTGACTGGAGCGGAATGATTATCTGGGGAAGGGGCTGAAAAACGCAAGGTCGTCGGTTTTACGGAATTTAAATTTAAATACGGAAAAACCTGAAATGGATTTTTCTGAAATAAACTGAATTTCTGACTACGGAAAAGCTGAAAATGCGGAAGTTAAAATAAACGGGCGCTTTTAAAAACGGAAATTTCTGAAAAACACGGACACCTACCGGCAACTTTGTTACACGTTATTTTCAGAAATTTTCCGTGAGTTCACACCAATAATTTTTTACAGTGTATAACATTAACAACTTCAACTATCTCTTTACTCTTAATTTTTATATAAAATTATCACTTTTGAAGGAAGGCTGTCAGTCACTTGTCCCATTGGGATGGGGTAAGATATGGATGGCCGGTCTGCCTCTTATCACTTCGTGTAGTGAGGAAATCGACCCCCTCCCAAACTTATACATCCCCGAATTAAAAACTCTTTATCTCCATTATCGGGTATTTGAAGAGGGCTCGAGTTGGAGCCACTTCAGAGTCGAATGCGGCATATGGACTGAACAAAAATCCTAATATATGATTTGCTAGAGTCCTCCTCCTCCGTGCCACTTTTTAAGTCGTTATAGCAACAACCGAGAAACAAATATTTTCGACGTCACGTTTTGTTTTTCGTGTTTTCGTGTAGGTGACGTCGTCACGTACAAGCGCACAGTCTACGCGTATATGACTTTGTTTTGTTGTCATATCAACAAAGAACACAACTGCTGCTGTGACGTCATCTAATCCAAATCATTCTCACATGACGTCAGAGATGCGTTACGTCCCACGTTCAACTCTTTAGAGATTCGAAAACTTTACGTCAGGAATTTTTGTTCTATTTCATATAGGGTATATAAATGATAATAATAATAAATTATATTATTATTATTTATATACCCTTGATATGCTTTATTACGCTGTTTAAAACAAAAACACGAACGTTTTATATTCCGGTGTTCAAACTATGTTATCCGTAACCGTTCCTGTTTAATGTTTTGTTTGCATCTTTTTTTTTCTTGTAAAACGTTGTAAGTATATATCTTCTAAAATGCCTGGGGGCTAGGTGCTTTGCAAAAAGCTGAGAAATGCTCCATTGAGTGTCTTTTACCAGGTTTATGTAAAATGTCTACAATTACCAAATATATGGAAATTATCTCTGGAAAATAAAACAGTTTACCGTTGGTAGGATGATATCATTGGACCAATCGGCGTTGGACCAATCGTACCATTGGACGAATCGGCGTTGGACCAATCGTACCATTGGACCAATTGTCCCTTTGGACGAATCGGACATTGGACGAATAGTCCATTGGGCCAATTGTCTCTTTGGACGAATCGGCATTGGACCAATCGTCCGGGTCCGCATTTACCCATGTTCGTCGATTACGATACTCTGTTGGGAAGCCCTGTAGGGTATTCAGCTTATTTATTGCCTGCGTTCGGTTTGGGTCTGTTCTATTCTGTTCGGAGGATGCCCATGTCAACTTCCCATCACTCCTATCTCTAATGTTTTGTCTACTGGGTGTACATTCATGTTCCAGCTTATTGAGTACAACACCTGTCCTCGTCACTTAAATGGCTCAAACTAATACCTAAGACAGCGCGTGAGAGCCGTAAATTGCACAGACTAGCTCGTCAGACATGATTTAGCATTTAGCTGAGGGTCTGAATTGGAAAACAAGTGTGTTCTGAGCTACTTGGAACACGGATGAAAACTGGCGTCAATCGTGCTGTTTCGAAGATCTCTCAAAGTGCCGACCGCCTGGGCTCTTCACACATAACTGTAGCAACGGTTTAAGTGCATGGTCTAGTTTTACGTCTCATGTCTGCAAGTTGATGAACACCTAGTTAGTACAGCTAATTAATACTTTCAACTTCAGAAATGAAAGATTTTTGAATGTGTACAGCAAAAGTATGATTTCGCTTGCCGCTGTTTTCAACATGGGTGCAAAATTGCGGTTCTAAATGTCGATTGAAGAAATCCTTTCGTGGTGAGATTACGTACGTTCGGCTAGAAACAACGGTGAAATGCCTGCACCGTAGGGTGCACATGAGATAAAGGCAGATAGCAGTGAGAGTACATGTCCACTTTGCTCAGTTGGGAGAGCGACTTACTCCGGAGTGAGGGGGACCCGGAATCGATGTCCGGCGCGGACAAACTTGTACGTTATACAACATTTGAGCATACAAGGTGTCATGAAAAAGTATCCAGACTGTTTGCATAAGTTCGGAATAGCCCGACACAGCAGGAAGCGTTTTAGCACAGGTTGATGTTAGAGCCTACTACGCAAGTGCCGTGAGTCACGTTTCCCCAGATCGTCCGGATTTTTCACAGTAGTGCTTTGCTCTTACATGTGTGAAGCTGTTAGTCGCATTTGTCATGTCAGGAAAACTGATCAACGAATATACTTAAGCTGCAGAAAGTCTATAGGGAGGTTTGTATGAGTGGTGCACTGGTACAAACGTTTTAAAGATGGTCGTGAAAGTGTTGAGAGAGCCACCCCTGTAGCGCAGTGGTCTAAGCGATTAGTCCCGGTTTGAATCCTGGTTAGGCATTTATATTGTGTTCGTCTTACGGAACTGGCTCTCTCCCTTCCCTGTAACCAGTGGCCGTAATTTAGGGACAGGCGACTGCTTATAGCCCACTGATTTCCTCACGGTGGTCGTCAAACCCCCAATAAAAAAGTGTTGAGGGTGATGAACGGTCTGGGAGACCCGCAACCAGAAAAAGTAAAAACAATGTCGAACTTGTGCACCAAACTCTGTGGGAACATCGCGGAATCACTATTCGTGAATTATCTGAAGACTTCAACATCAGTTTTGGTTTCGTTCAGTCGATTCTTACCGACGATTTTGGTATGAGACGCGTCTATGCCAAATTTGGGCCAAAATTTCTCTCAGACAAGCAAACACAGGCCCGTGTTTCAGATGCCAGTGACCTGCTTCAGTGCGTCGAAAACTTTTGAAAAACTCTCATAACTGGTGATGTATCGTGGGTTTATGTGTATGACTCCGAACTTAAAGCTCAGTCTTCACAGGGAAAAATCCCAAACTCTCCCAGACCCAAAAAAGCACGACAGATCCACTTCAATGTTGTGACGATGCTGACTTTTGTTTTTCAATCATAAGGGAATTTTGCATCGGGAATACGCTCCATCTGGCCAGCCAGTGAACAAAGAGTGCTGCTGTCAAATTTTGCGGCGTTTGACAGGAGCAATTCGTCGCAAAATGCCGTCATTGCATGAAATAGGCGAGTGACAACTCCAGATGACAACGCGCTTCTCCGTGCACCGCAACTTGTGCAGCAGTTGCTAAGCCCCACATGCCGCCCCGGTGGCGCAGTGGTCTAAGCGATGGCCTCTGATCATTCGTCCGAAAGGGGTCCGGGTTCGAATCCCGGTGAGGCATGTATGTTGCATTTGTCTTACGGCACTGACTCTCTCCCTTCCCTGGAACCAGTGACCCTAAATTAGGGACGGGCGACTGCTTATAGCCCATTGAGTTGCTCACGGTGGTCGATAAACCTTCAATCAAAAAAAAAAAAAAAAGGCCCCACATTGCACAGATCCGACAGCCACCCAATTCGCCAGAAAACAGTCTCTTTCTCTCTTCCGAAAAATCAAATATCGCTTGTAAGGAAAATGATTTCAAGATATTGAGAATATACAACAGAATTCCACGAAACAGCTGATCGTTATTTCAGAAGATGACTCCAACAAAATGCTTCAAGCAGTGGATACAGCGCCCGAGCCAAGTGTGTGGCTTCCGGTAAGGAACTACTTCGAAGGCGATTTCAAATTTGTAAGTAACTTTTTTTTGTATTATCATAAATCCAGTCTGAAAACGTTTTTTATCACACCTTGTACTTTCTTCAAATAATACACAGTTTTCATGCAAGGATGGACGTACTTTTAGGTTGTTTTCCTCGCTGTTTCTAAGTCTAAAGGTCCTATCTGTCGTGGGCTTAAGTTTTCTGCAAAGTATGCACCTCCACCTTTTCTTACATGGTACCATAAAACAAAAACAAGGGTCAAGTGATAGTGTGTTCAAAAGGTTAGCCTTATACACTGCTGGCCACCCAAAATGCAACACCAAGAAGGAAGCATCCGATTGGCCTGAAATTCGCAGCATGCGTCGCCCGCGAGAGGACAGGCAAACGATTAGCATTGCAGGGCATATGCAAATCATGTGCGCCAGGCACGCCACCGAGAAGCACTATAAAGAAGGGTGCACAGAAGGCGGGGTGTAAATTGTGGAAGTGTGTTGTGCTGCCGAACCTGGGCGCGTGGGAAGCTTCCTGATGCCTCGTCGCAGAATACGGCAGTCATTCCAACACGTTTCAGAGTTCGACAGAAGACGAATAGTGGCTTATCGCGACAACGGTTTATCGTACCGAAACATCGGCGCCCGTGTGGGACGACATGCGGCCACAGTGAGGCGGGTATCGACTCGGTGGGTGCAGGAGGGGCGGACGGACCGACGTGAGCGATTGCAGCAGCCGCGGCACACCACCGATCGAGAGGACCGGCATGTTGTGCGGTGGGCATTGACGGCTCGCACCGCCACATCACGAACGCTAGCGCAGGAATTAGGGTGAGTTGCGCAACAACCTGTATCAGCACGTACCGTTCGACGTCGTCTGCAGGAGCGGGGACTTGTGGCACGGCGCTCATTGCTCCAATTACCATTGACGTTACACCACTGGCGAGTGCGGCGGCAGTGAGACGTTTAACGCCGCAGCTGTACTACGTAATGGCACGACATTGTATTCTCCGACGAATCCCGCTTCTGCCTGCAACACCAGGATGGTCGGATCCGCGTGTGGCAGCTCCGCGGCGAGAGACTGTATGGCTCCTGAATTATGCTTCGCCATACCGGTCCGTCACCTCGCGTTATGGTTTGGGGCGCAATTGGATATGACACCCGCACCCCTCTGGTACGCATCGCCGGTACAATGAACAGCCAGCGTTACATCTCCGACGTTTTGGAGCCTGTAGTCCTCCCTTACCTGCAGGACCTACCAGAGGCCCCGTTTCAACAGGACAATGCGCGCCCGCACGTGGCACGCATCGTGCAACCATTCTTTACGGCCCACCAGGTGTCACTGCTGCCGTGGCCTGCCTGTTCTACCGATATGTCGCCCATCGAACACGTCTGGTAGCTGATCAGCAACCGAGTGGCCCGGCAAGCACCACCCGCGACTACGCCTGATGAACTGAGGAAACGTGTGGAAGCAGCTTGGACTGACATACCGCAAGCCCACATCCAAAGTTTCTTTCGTTCGATGCCGCGGCGTGTAGCGGCCGTTAGTGCCAGCCATGGGGGCCACACGAACTATTGATGTCTGCGTGTTCCGCAAGTCGCACGGGCCTGTAAGCTTAATCGTTTCACCTTTGTATCTGTTGTTATGTGTCCAGTAGATCTGGCTTTGCTATCTCGTGTCCTTCTTGGTGTTTTTTTTTTTTTTTTTTGATTGGAGGTTTAACGACCACCGTGAGCAACTCCAATGGGCTATAAGCAGTCGCCCGTCCCTAATTTAGGGTCACTGGTTCCAGGGAAGGGAGAGAGCCAGTGCCGTAAGACAAGCACAACATCCATGCCTGACCGGGATTCGAACCCGGACCCCTCACGGACGAATGATCAGAGGCCAACGCCTTAGACCACTGCGCCACCGGGGCGGCTCTTGGTGTTGCATTTTGGGTGGCCAGCAGTGTTGTAGGACAAACCTAGATTAGTATTTTCTTAGCATTTCTAACTTGCAATGTGTCACTTTGATAGTACACACAACGATCATAAGCCCTAGACAAAAACTTCCTCCACTTCTTGAGGTAGTGTTTTTTAAAGTGAGTTTTCAAAGCCCTTGATATTGCACTGGTTCAGCCATTCGTATAAATGATAAATTAGAAGAACATGAGCGCACCTGAAATCTTGACG
Organism: Macrothele yani; assembly: GCA_039090855.1. NCBI lineage: Eukaryota > Metazoa > Arthropoda > Arachnida > Araneae > Macrothelidae > Macrothele > Macrothele yani. The sequence continues at coordinate 32,320,541 of CM077012.1, forward strand.
AGCAATACAATCTGGGATCTTATATGGAGAGATATTGGAAACTCTGGGGTGCTTTCTGTAATTTGGAACTCAATAACTAAATTCTACTGGATCGCGTTAAAATAAGGACTACTAGACGAGTTGTCAGAGCCGCGGACTTCGGAATAATTGTTCGAGTTGGTCCTGCGTTCAAGTCCCGGAGGAGCTACTGATGGTGTGTTTCCCATTGGGTGCTGGTTTTGTACGTTTCCTTCTGCCGTTGGCTCCAAATTAGAGAAGAAGGACTGCTTATAACCTCATACGCTCATGGGGTCATTGAAACCGGAACAAAAAATAAAATCTGTCTTGAAAGATCATTTTCACGTCGCATATCTTCCACTATGAGGAATATTTTCCCGCACATTTTGTTTTTCTAGTGGTATTTTTACTGGCAACCATTTCTCTGCTTCTAAAAGGCTGACTTAAAAGGTTATTTTCGCATAGAATTGCATACTCTATGACGAACAGATTGTAAGTTATAATAAACCCACAGTTTTAAAATGCTACATGCCAATAAATGTTGGATAATTATTAAATTTTATATTATCACTCATTCTTTTGATTGAAAAGGAATGCTCATTAAATCCGATAATTTGGTGTCATCTTTCTTATATTTAGCCCTTTTTGGAGGGAAGAAGAGAAATGGGCGTGCTTGTATATGTAATACACTGAAGAGCAATTGAGCCGCCCCGGTGGCGCAGTGGTCTAAGCGATGGCCTCTGATCATTCGTCCGAACGGGGTCCGGGTTCGAATCCCGGTGAGGCATGGATGTTGTGTTTGTCTTACGGCACTGGCTCTCTCCCTTCCCTGGAACCAGTAACCCTAAATTCGGGACGGCCGAGCACCACCTTTCGTCCTGATGACTGCGGTGATTCGTCTCGGCATGGACTCGACAAGACACCGGAAGCTTTGGGAAGCCATAGGGATCCACGACCCCTGAACAAGCTCCCACAGTTCACGAAGATTTGATGGAGGGGTCAGAGCCTCGAACATCTCTCTCGATGGCATCCCAGATGTGCTCGATGGGATTGCGGTCAGGTGACCTAGCTGGCCAAGGAAGCGAGGTCATGTCGGTGGAGTGTTAATCCAACCATTCGGATACAATTTGGGAGCGATGGCACGGTGCATTGTCGTGTTGCAGGATGAGGTTCCCAGTGGGATGTTGAAGACACACAAACTAAAGCAAATGGCAGTCCAGGATATCCCGGTAACGTTGACCTGTGAGGGACGATCTCACATGTACCAGTGGTCCCATTTCAGTCTACGTAAACATTCCCCAGACGAGAATGCCACCCCCACCAGCTTGAAGAGTACCCTGCTGGCAAGAAAGATCCATCGCTTCATGTGGTTTGCGCCGTACTCGTATCCTGCCATCCGCATATACCAACGTGAATCACGACTCATCAGTCCAGGCAACATTTTTTCACATGTCTAGGGTCCAGTGGCGATGTTCCCGCGCCCATTCAAATCTTTGCACCCTGTGATGCGCGGTCAGCAGCGGTACCCTCGTGGGACGATGGCTTCTGTACTCCATAGTGAGGCGATGGTTCTGGATGGTGTGGCTGGTTACACGCTTTTGTGCACCAGCGTTAAATTGCCGAGTGATTTCTTGCACTGAGGCCCGTCTATCCGCTGTTACAATGCGAGCTAGCCGACGATGACCCCGCTCATCCACACGCTGTTGTCCACGGCAGTTGGCCCTTGCAGGGATGGTTTTACCGGATTCGATTTACTCACTTTGCACCCGTGACACAGTGGCTCGTGAAAATCCCAGTGCCTGCACGACTTCCGAGATGGAGTGACCCATTCGTCGGAACCCGACAATTTGCCCATGATCAAATGCGCTTAGATCCTTCGTCTTACCCATACTGCGTCCGACTCTTACTGATTCCCGTCGCATCCTTCCTTATATTATCGGATCGCTGCATGCGTCATGTCGTTTCCGTTTACAGGGCCGCCCACAACGCCACATTTGCATAACGCCAGCTGTCTCTAATTCAATTGCTTTTCAGTGTATATGGTATCACTTTGTCTACCCTTACGTCTGTGGGCAATATATCTCGGCACCTATTAGTCCTATGTGGAAAATTAATTTTAGCGTTGGGAAGCTGTAACTATGGTAAAGAAAATCCGTACCTTTTGGCTCTTTCAGCTAATGTAGACTTAATTACATATCATAACTTCCGTAAATATTTTATTTTATATTATTGAAACTAAAAATCCACCGTTATATATCTACTTTTATATTATTGAAACTAAAAAAGGCACTGTTTTCCCACAAGGGGACATAACAGAATCTTAATTTTTTTTTAAATGTCAACTGTGCTTTCATTTTTATCGAAAACTGTATAGTCATTCTTGATAAGCTTGTTTCTCGGAGGATTTCATTTCTGGATGCATTCCTTCAAAGTACAATAAAACTTTTATTTACAAAACTTCCGGACGCGACTGAATCGGCGCGCAGTATTAAAGACTTCGAAGAGCCATATGTTGTTCATCCTGTTCTGGATAATTGGTTGAGGGTTAGAAATTGATTGACTTCGGAACATCACACTGCACTGAGAAAACAGAAACCATGGGGTACCTGGTTCCTGGGCAATGCAACGCTGTCACCCCTATCGCTAGTGGATGAACCCACTGCTTAGCAGGTTTATAGGTAGCAGGACATCACGTAAGCGGTAATTCGATATCAGTATGGGTGAACGTCCTGAGTTAATGGAGTTTGAAAAAGGGATGATATTGGGTGCTCCTCGCATAGATAACTCTATCGTAGAGATGATACAGGAACTCCAGTATCCGCGTTTTATAGTATTAAGTGTGTCGACAATACGCCATTTCCGGAATAGAATCGCATCATGGACAGCGAAGTGGGAGGAGAAATATGATGGATAAACATGGCTATGAGGTATTCTCTGTAAGCGACTGTTTATAGCCCATTGAGTTGCTCACGGTGGTCGTTAAACCTCCAATCAACAACAACAAAAAAAAAAAATCTCTGTAAACACGTAACACCGTGGTTCCAGGAATGTTGAATGTTCGCACAACTTCGGAAATTGAATGCCCCATCCGTCTGGCTCCCACTAACATGCCTCGTTCAAAGTTTGGTAATTCACGTCGGTTTGCCATAATCCTACTGTCAGTTGTTTAAATTGATTCACGAGATTACACCCCGCAACTGCTAAAAATCCTGGTATGCGTCGAAGCCTTTATATGACGGCAGCGCCAGTTAAAAATTTGCATATCTCATGACTTTTGGCATTTCAGTGTAGTATCACGACTTAAAAAAATTAGCAGTTGCAGCCTATCTATTAATCATGATTGGCACGTAATTGTTCCACAGAGTTGATTTATTATCTGAATGACCGTTCTAGGGATGGATCTCCAAAATGAAAGAAAGAGAAACTGTTTCCTTTTCATTATGGGAGTTAGCTGCTAAATTTAATACGAGGGTTGTACCGAAAGTAATGCAAAAGTGGGTATAACGTTTGATTAACTGACAGAGGCCTTTCAAATTGCACTTCTTGGTAGAGTAACTCTTTCTCTACACAAAGGTGTACTACTCAACATAGTCTCCACCACAAGGGATGCATTTGCGCTATCGTTGAACCCAACTCTCGAATCCTCTTTGAAAAAATTCAGGTGTGGATTGTTGTACCCACTTCTTCACAGCCTCTTTCACCTCCTCTGTGTTATCAAATCTTTGTCCCTGGAGAATGTCCTTCATTAGACCGAACAGGTGCAAGTCGGAGGACGCCAGAACCGGGCTGTACTGTGGATGGGGGACCACCGACCAACCCAATTTACTGATCGCCTAATTTGTTGCTAAAGATGTGTGTGGTCTCGCATTGTCAGTGGTCGCAGACGATGGTCTCGCACTGCGTGGTTTGTCTTCAATGCTGGTTTCCCCTTCTTTAAACTTCTTCATCCATCTGTGCAGATTGCTCTTTCCAATGGTGTCATCTCCGTAAACATTCTGTAGCCATCTGTGGATGTCGGACAGTTTACACCCTTCCTTCATCAAGAACTCAATGACGGTACGTTGCTTCTGCTTGGAATCCATTATTTACCTGCAACGAAAAAGATGGGTTACTATACAGGGAGAATTACTCTACCAAACGTTATTCCAACCTTTGCTTTAGTTTTGGTACAACCATCGTTCTTGGATATACGTCAACCGTGGTTAGAATTCTCTATAGGTAGTTCGAGGAGGGAATAACCATGAACTAACGGCAAGGTGATCTAACTAGGGCAACAACTGCTCATCGATGTTATCTTTGATAGAAGGCTATCCCGTATAGTACGAGCCTACAGAAGGGATATTGTGGCTCAACTCGCCAGTGATTTGAATGCTGGTGACTTGAATAATGTGACACAGTACATCGAACCTTACTGAAAATGGGGCAGCGTAGCCAAAGGCCGCTGCAGTGCCCTTGCTGATTTCAGATCACAGTCGAAATCGCCTAGAATGCGCACGCGAGCATCAAAACTGGACCTTGAATGATTGTATGATGGTCGTCTGGTCCGATGAATCTCGTCTCCTGTTTCACCATGTGGACGGCTGGGTACGTACGCGTCGTTTACCTGGGGAAGTGTTGCCACCAGGACGCACCGTGGGACGAAAACAGGCCAGCGGAGGAACTGCAATGCGTTGGACAATATTCTGATGGGCAACCCTGGGTGCCGTCATTCATGTGCAGGAAACTAGGACGTCTACCACCTCCTAAACATCATGGCAAACCAGGTACATCCTTTCATGATAACGGTATTCCCCTCTAGTAGTGCCTTCTTTCAGCTAGATAATTCGCCATGCCACAGGGCCCGTGTTGTTCGAGGAACATGAGGAAGACTTCCAGGTATTGCGCTAGCCTCCTGATCTGATTTGTGTCCGAACAGCAGTTCTGATCTGTGGTGGCTCAGCCGCATAACTTACAAGAGTTAAAGTATCTGCCAGTAGCTTGTTGGAACTAGATACCACAAGCCACCTTTACAAATCTTACGCTTTTATGCTTCACCGGGTAAGAGCTGTTTTGGCGACACACGGAGGACCAACAACATATCATGCAGGAGGTCATAATGTTTTGGCTCCTCGGTATACACAGTCGTATCAGAATAATATGACCAACTTCCTAATAATGGGAATAACCACCCTTGGTCCAGATGGCAGCGGCGAGACAGCGTGGCATGGACGCAATGAGGCCCTGGAAGGTTGCCCAAGGCACACGTGCCCATTCGGACTGCAGAAGAGCAGGGAGATCCGTATTTGTTGGTCGGCACGTCGAACCGGTAGATCCAAATAGTTCACAGGTGCTTTATGGAATTGAGGTCGGACGATTTCGCCGACCAAGAAAGAACGGAGCCATCTCTGTCGTGTTCCTGGAACCAGTCACGCACATCTTTAGCGACGTGGCAAGGCGCATTGTTCTATTGGTATACATTATCACCACCAGGGTAAATGTTCAACATGAAGGGATGCATGCGGTCAGCGAGGATGAGCACGTAGCCATTGGTGCTCAGGGACCCATCCAGTGGTACCAGCGGTCCCAGGTCATACCAGTAAAACATCCCCCCAGACATGCACACTGCCACCGCCGGTCTCTACTTGACCGACAAGCGTCTCCGGGTGTTGGTTCTCATGCGTTTGACGTCGTATCCGCCACCGCCCGTCACATCTGTGGACTAGAAACCTCAATTCGACGGAGAAGGCAACCTTTTCCACTCTTCCACTGTCCAATGATGGTAGTCCCATGCGAACTGCAGACGCCGTTGCCGATTTACCTGGGTTGACATGGGTGCCTTGACGCAGCGTCGACTCTGGAGACCCATGCGTAGCAGGATTCGCTGTACTGTTATGGGGGACACGTAACTGGATGCCCCAGCGTACATTTGCGTGGTCAATCGCTGCGCTGTTGCGCGTGGATTTCCCTTTACCAGTCGACGGATGCAACGTTTTCTTCTATGGTCGACGGCCTTTTGGGGCTCCACAGTTATGGAGTCGGGAGGTACTCGGTGTTCCAGGGGTCCATTTTCGGTGCACGCTTACTACAGCAACTCGCGTACAGCCCACGGCGTCTGCTGTTTCTGAGATGCTTCTGCCTTTGGCGTTGTAGCCGATGATCATTCTTTTTTCACATGCGTCAAATCACTACCTCTGCCCATAGTGCTCATCTGACGCACTATGGCTCATCTGCCCTGACCGACCGCTTGGTAGTAGTCGACCTTGTCACGTGCACTCTGACGCGCCTGGGCAGGTATACTGATCCCGGCGGTGGTCATGTTATTCTGATTGATTCGACTGTGTATGTTCTATGAATTAATTAAGGATATTAGTTTTTATTCATTCATCAGCAAGTTTAGTTAGTTTCTAACTTCAAATAACAACGACGTTCAACTAATAAAAACGCAACATACTCTTAAATGTAAAAATATAAAAACAGGCACACATGTTCTTTATTTATTTGATTTGACGTCTTATAAAAAAATATTGATCTGTTACTCCCGGGAGAATTGTTTTTTCATTATATTAATCTTAGCATTTTAAAGTATAACAATCTTAAAAATCCAGAGATCCATTACTCGACGGTTAAATTTTATTTTTCAGCTGCACAGTTCTTGCACTAAATCTCCGAAATACCGTTACATTACATTCCCATCCTCTCCTTTTCTTATTGTATTTTTTATTGTTATTATGTTGTTATATCTTCGGCAGCGGTTTTGTTTCAAATTTTATCTTCTTACATACTCGCATGAGATTCCGAAACGCACTTCGATTATCTTCAACTATTTCTTAGCTTTCTTTTTTCCACTCTTTCTTTCGAAATACTTATCTATCGTGCCGTCTCAAAATAGATGGTTTCTGTTACGTTGTCTACTATATCTGTTGTAGTGCGTTTTGTTGCTGTAGAAGGCATACCTTCCTGGAGAAAAAATATTTCTGATGGAGGAATATCTTCTTGGCTTTACCTGAATTTTCTCATAAGTTCATCACTGAGATACAAAGAGATGTTTCACTTGTGTGCAGTAGCGGTCTTTCAGCCTTCTTCACTGCATGGTGTTCTGCACCATTAAATTTATTAGAAAGCCTAGTTTCTTCACTTGCTTTGAACAGGAAATTGCAAAATTAAAATCACTGCATCAAACTAAATGAGATTTGCGCACAATACGAAGAAGGGGTTGATGTAGAAGTGTAAGATATACACAAACCGGCCACTGAATTGGAAACCTCTATTCAATACTGGATTGACTACCGGTTGCATCCATCCATCCATCTCGTCCACACACGGAGGGTTGTGACGTGCCTGCCCCGCAGGACGCACACGACATAAAGGCAGATAGGAGCGAGAACGAACGTCAGCGTAGCTCAGTTGGTAGAGCGACTTGTTCCGGAATAAGAGGACTCGGGTTCAATCCCCGGCGTGGACCAAAAATGACGGAGAAATTTACTTCGTTCTAGGGTTGAGTCCCCCAAAGACGACTATGAGCCCTTGAGGGTTACTGGCAAATTAATGCAGCCGGCTTCCATTCTTCCGTTGCGTACGGGTAAAGGACAAAGTGCGTCTGTGGCCGACTTCACAGGGAACCATCTACGCATTCACGTCCCCAACCACAGGGAGCGTGAGGAATAACCCGTAAAAACCTCAGACTAGATGTCCGGTAAGACCGAGATTCGAAAACCTGTGAGAAACGTCCGCTTCCCACACAGCGCATAGCGACTTAACCAACTGCGTTATGTCGGTGGTTGACTACCGGTTAAACTTCCAGAATTACAGCACGTATCCTGTTTGGCATAGATTCCACGTGATCTTGGAGTGCATCTGTTTCTACAGCATACCTGTCGTTCACCAGACAATCCTTTTACTGGCTCAGATTTGACGGGAGAGAACTTTGCTCCCGGATAGGTTTTTCTGTCATGTCTCGTACATCTTCAATGGGATCCAGGCTTTGTGGTAGCCAGGGAAGATGATGGATGTCGCTGTCACTCCCGCTGAACACTGCTGAAAACGTCTTGCGCGACGGATAGTAGCATTGTCTTCCATAAAATAGCTGTCATCTGCTAGATAAAATGTCAACGTTCCAGGATGGACTTGGTCGGCAACAATGTTTAGATAACCCTTGGAACGCACACAACCTACCATTAAAACCAGGGGCCAGTTCTGTACCAACAGAACGGGCCCCACGCCATGGCCCCACCTCCAGAACCTTGAGTTGTGTTGAGAAGGTAAGCTGTGTCCGCTTAATACTCTTCCTACTGTAGGCACAGAACAAGGTATACCGCGACTCGTCAAACCACGGGACTTTTTGCAAATGTCCAGTCACGGTGTCCTTGGCACCACTGTAGACGACCTTACCGGTTCTTCACCAAAATCAGTGTTTTTACGTATAGGCTTGCGACTGCCCATACCGACCCTGTTCAATTCCCTGCGCATAGTTCGTTGAGATATGGGTCGAAAACAGCCTTCATTGAGTGCTTCGGTCAATTGTTTCCACACAGGAAGTCCTGTTTTTCCGTACAAGCCTTTTCAGACGAGGGCGATCTCGTTCTTGACAGATTGTCATCGCCCCACAGCTAAATCTCTTGTACAAGCAATTTGGGTTATTTTTCCACTGTCTGAAGATCCAGGATATATCACCTTTTGAGAAATCAGTCAGCTCTGCTGTTTTCAAAATCGTCGCTCCAGCCAGTCTAGCACCCACAATAGGCCCTCTATCAAACTCCGAAAGATCCTTTGTTTTTCCAGTTGTGATCAACATTACTGACGATTAATGACGAGCGGCAGTTTTAGTTGCCTAGATCACGTGGCGAGACTCGTGACCACGTATTTTGCACATACGCTGCAAAAATGACGTAGCGTATATTCGCATAAAAGTTTCTAATTCAGCGGCCGGTGTGTATATTTTTGCAGTTCTGGGATTTTTGTTGACGTTAATTACATCAATATCTGAGAATTCGATAATTCAAAAGAATGCATGTATATATTTTGAAAACTTATTATATAGTAATTTGAGATCATCGACATTAGTACAGGAGTGACACTTTTTTAGCACGTCTTTTGTAAAAAACAAATCGTGCTTATGTTATCTGTTCGTCCGTCCATCTGCGGACATCATATCACTGCAACTATTAGTCCGATTTGAAGAATTCTTTTTGCATTGGGAAGCTTGAAATATGCGAATGATGATCCTTCATTTAATTTTTTTGTTTTTTACGATGTGCAATTTCACCGCTAGAGGGCGTAAATGCAGATGATATCGAAATCAAAATACATTTTATTCCATATATTTGCTTCTAAACATCAGATTGAAAACATTCTTTTACCTTTCGATTTCATTTATGACGAAGAGTATTTTCGATATAGTCACTTTTTCAAGTTACGCATACATTTTCCGCTAGGGGGCGTAAAAGTACATTTCGCTTCCCCCCGATATCTCTGCTTACAAAAAACCGATTTGGAAAGTTCTTTCTGCACCGCATACAGCTGCAGATGAGAATTCTTTAGCATATATGCTAAAGAGAAATTAGCATATGCTAATTTCTAATTTTTGGTAAAAATTGGTTTGGCCACCAATGGGCGTAAGTCTTAATTTCTACTTCTGATGTATTTGCAGCAAAATCTGAGCTTCTAAAAACTCGAATGAAAAAATTATTTGAAGGACCGATACCGCTCAGATCGAAAAATCTTTTAATACTTTCTTCTTAAAATAATGCATGTTTCTCCCGCCATTAGGCGTAGACTCATATCTTACATTTGTCGATATCTCTGCTTCTAAGAGTCCGATTTGAAAAAAATCTTTTTTATTTTTTATTTTGTCGAAGAGCGTTTCCGATGCGAAATGTTTTTCATATAATTTCAAATTTTTCTTAACGCACAAGTCTACAACCAGAGGGCGTATAAGTTCACGATTCCGTTTACAGCGATATTCTGCGGGATTAAAAACCCGATTGGAAAACTTTTCTTTGGTCAGACACTAGTGTTTTCCATACTGGTTCCATTGACTTCAATAGCTTTGATAAATTTAATTCGCATCAGAACGGATTCAAAAGACTTGCTCATTACATCAGAAAATTCGGTGTCATCTTTCTTGTTTTTCAACGTTGATTTCGTCTCTTGACAAGAAAAGACACCTGAATGTATCATAAATAAGGTTAAATGCTTCCTTTTTGTTGCGTAGTACTTTACCTAAAATTGCACCACAAAGTGCACTGGTGCATTGTCTTGAAACGCACCATCTACTTTTTCCCCCAAAGTACTGCGGGGAAAGAGGTAGGTGGTTCTGTTAGGTATTATTCTGATAGTTATTTGATAATCACCACTAAGTGTTATGCAAATTTCCCATATTTTTTTTTTGACCGAATGTGACCCCCCCCCCCTCCTTTTACGGTCCATATCATTCCGATTTTTACGAAAGTGCTGAAAAGTGCGAAAACTGAAACGAAATATCGTAACATTTTCCCATAAATCGCAATATAAACTCCTAACTTTTTTTTCTCTGTTACGCAAAGTAATGTAGCCTCGGTGGGGCCATTTAACAATAACGATTGAGCTAAATATCTCGTAATCGGAAATGTTCTTAAAGCACGACGATTGAAAATAAACAAGTGCAGTTCCAGTAAAAAGCAGGAATGATTTTATTCCGCAGATAGGGCTTTTGATGGTGGAAAATTTTCTGTGTCATTAAATTATATCTTTTATGCGGGCAGAAAAATGTTGAAAAATCTGGAAAACCCAAGAGCTGTAAGGACACGAACAGAAAAAATAACGAAGTGAGAAATCTTACTACAAAGCAAGCAGACACGGAATAGTAAATAAATAACCCCATATTTACATAAAATCTAAATTAAGTTTTTCGTATGTTTTTTTTTCTTTGCTTTTGTCAGGCAAGAAATTAAACAAATCGCTTAGGAAGTGCTGCGGCATCTAAACAGATGTCTAGGAGCTGCGAAAAAGCAAATTGTCCTCAGCGAAAGCTGTCACTTTAATCTGCCTAAGATATGTCAGAACAATTTCATAGCTCTTTTTGTTTTCTAACAATTTAATTAGTTCTTTGTATCATACTTTGCAAACTGGAAGTGCTTTGTTGTGGTACTGGAAAGGTACCATTCTGGAAAAGAAGAGTCTCTGAAATTGCTGAAGTGCATATTCTTAATCTCATCAGCTCGAACAACATGGGAGCTTACCTTCCAATAGGCTGACCAATTATTTGATTGAAGCTCTATTCTTGTGTCTCCGCATTAGTGAAAGGGATTCCTGCGGGGAAGACGGAGCAGAAGCTACTCTTGCATTGAAGAAGCGCGGTATTTCTCAAGAGGGCATTAGAGAGGCAACAACTTTGTGGTAGAACAAAAAGAAGGTTCTCCTCACAACTAAACATAGAAATGCTACCGTGGTGCTGTTATGGAAGTGTCTTTCTGAAAATCCTAGTTAGCAATGCTGTGCTGGTGTTTTCTCGGAAGAAATGTATTTAGCGCAAAGTTCTCCGGGTATGAGTTTACGCTGGTCAGGATTGGTACCGTAGTTTTGTAAAGCATTATGAAACTCGATTACAAAATAACAAAGCTGTAATGAATTTACAGTCTTCTTTGACATATAAAATCTTGAGCTAATTTTAAAGATGTTTCTGCAAATAAGAATGCCATTGAGATTCTCGGAAGTACCTATCGCGTCTTTTGCTACAGGTGGTTCAAGGTACTTCTTTATTTTAAATTGTGCAACAACTACAGGGGTTGGACAGAATAATCTGAACACCACACTCAAAAACGTGACTTTTAATGCGGCTGCGTACGTCGCAGTATGCAAAGGTATCCACCATTTTTGGTTGTAATAGCTTTGTTTAGAACCAGTGGCGCACCCAGGAATTCTTGTTGGAGGGGCTGTATATATATATATATACACTATCTACCAACAAGTAATTGGACACCCCTGCAATCGACGATATCTGCGGTCCTGATACACGTCACGGCCGCCGCCGTTAAATATCGTGTGGGAAACAAAAACGCAACCAGTCGCATGCAAGATGCCACGCAGCTTGGAGCTCTCTGATTTCGAGAAAGGTGTAATCGTCGGGTATCACAGAAATGGCCGATCCATACGTGACATATCCAGCGAGTTGAAGTACCCAACATCGACAGTGGCCTACGTGATTGGCAAGTGGAAGATGAGAGGTGACTGTCGGAATGTGCCCCGACCCGGCAGACCCACAAAACTGGGAGTTGGAGACCGACGGGTGCTGGCCAGAAAAATTCGGAAGCATCGCGCCAAATCGATGGGCCACATCCGCGAGGAGTTTCAACAGGCATCCGAGAGTATTCTTTCGACGAATACCATCCGTAAGGAAGCCCATCTGCTCGGTTATCATGGACGTGCTGCCGCCCACAAGCCTTTGATCACCAAGTCCAATAGCGCTGCTCTGCTAACGTGGTGCAAAGAACGTCGACAGTGGACCGTTGAACAGTGGAAACAGGTTCTCTTGAGCGACGAATCAAATGTTCACCCTCTAACTTTCGGATGGCAGGGTCTGGGTTTGGCATCTGCCTGGAGAACTCCCCTGCCGGAATGTATTGTGCCAACTGTGAAGTTCGGCAGTGGTGGAATTATGCTATGGGGTGTTTCTCCTGGTATGGCACGGGACCCTTGGTCGCAATTTGTGGTAGACTCAACGCCAAGACCTACTGCACCATTTTAGATAACAATGAGCTTCCTACGTTGTGACAGTTTTACGGGGTGGACCCATGTTACTTTCAGGATGACAATGCCACCTATCATGCTGCGAGGTCCACCGTGGCTTGGTATGGTGACAATGGGGTTAATCGAATGGACTAGCCTGCGCAGAGCCCAGACCTTAACCCTATCGAGCACCTCTGTGACGAGTTGGAGCGTCGACTTAAGGGTGCCCCCACCGTCCGAAATCGGTGAAGGAACTGACCTGTCTTCTTCAAGCCGAGTGGAAGAAAATACCGCTAGCCGTCGTACAACGCCTGGTTGAGAGTATGCCCCGGAGGGTCGCAGCTGTAATCGCCGCTCGTGGAGGTTCCACCAACTATTGAAGGTGAATAAACTTCCTTTTCCTTTGCTATCACAGGTGTCCAATTACTTGTTGGTAGATAGTTTAGTATACGTACACAATGTTTGTACATATATGTAGTGTGCGCCTATTGTTTATATACGGTTCTGGCGTACGTCGCTCTTAATCTCTATGGGGTATTGGGAAGAAGACACTTTGTAATGTTTTGAACAAGTAAAATAATATTTTTGAATGTTTTATTTGTGACGTATCTCTCTCTTAATCTCTTTGGGGCTTTGGGAAGAAGACACTATGTAATTTTTTTAACATGTAAAATACAGGGTGTTTCAGAAAATTTAATATCATTTGAGATGTAAATATCTGAGTAACTAACTAGTCTAGGCAAATGAATCTAAACAGGCTTAATGTTGAGCAACATAAGATTTATTCGTCAAAATTTGAATGAAAATTTCAAAGGTATGTGGATTTCATGAACGATTTCACAAGTTTTCAATATGCGCACCCTTGTGACACGGCACATGTCAAGTTGGTAGTCCAGCTTCTGTTAAACACGATGCAGCATGTCTCTCATGTGCTCAAATGCACCACCTGCAATGAAGATTTGGACATGGCACAAAAAGTTCGAAGAGAAACGCTGTCTCTGCAGGGCAAAAGGATCTGGACGACCACCAGTAGCGGAAAAGATGGTCGTGCAGGTTCGGGAAACATTTCTGCTACGCCCCAGGAAATCCATAAGAACAGCAAGTCTGGAAACCCAGATTCCTCCAACGACAGTTTGGCGTGTCGCAATGAAACGCTTTCGAATGACACCCTACAAGCTACAGCTAGTTCATTCCTTAAAGAGAGATGACAAGCAAAAGCGTAAGCAATTCTGTGTCAGAGAAACTTGAAAAAGAAGAGTTTGAAAATCGTCTTGTTTTCAGTGATGAGGCCACATTTCATACGAATGGCAAAGTCAACAAGCATAATGTTCTCATTTTGGGGCGAAGAAAATCCCCATGCCACATTTGAGCACATGAGGGACATGCTGCATCGTGCTTGGCAGGAGCTGGACTACCTGAGTTGACGTGTGCAGTGTCACAGGCGGTGCATATCGAAAACTTCTGAAATCGTTCTTGAAATCCACATACCTTTGAATTTCTCATTCAAATTTTGATGAATAATTCTTATTTTGCTAAATATCAAGCTTGTTTAGTTTTATTTGCGTAGACTATTTAGTTACTCAGATATTTACATCTCAAATGATATCAAATTTTCTGAAACACCCTGTAATATCTTTGAATGTTTAATTTGTGACGTACGTCGCTCTTAATCTCTTTGGGGCTTTGGGAAGAAGACACTATGTAATAGAAGACACTGTAATTTTTTGAACATGTAAAATAATATTTTTGAATGTTTAATTTGTGACGTACATCGTTCTTAATCTCCTTGGAAGGGGCTTAAGCCCCCAAAGTCCCCTCCGTGGGTGCGCCAATGTTTAGAACGTCCAAGTCCTGTTTAAGTGCATTTAAAGTGCCTTGTTGCAAAATTTCTTTCAGAGTGACGAAGAAATGAGGCACCTAATGGACTTCGCGTGATGGCAGCATACCATATTCGTGGCAAAACCTCGTCTGCGAAACACAAGAGCCGCCAAATAATCACCCTGACTGATAGAGACAGGAGATCATTAAAGACTATTGTTCCTCGTAATAAGACCACGGCGCTAACAACTAGTGTGGAGCTCAATGCGCATCTCCAGACCCTAGTATAAATGAAAAACAGTGCACAGCAAACTGCATGAACAAGATTTTCGTGGCAGAGCTGCTATTGCAAAACCGCTAATGACCCGGGTGAATGCACAACGGTGACGTCAGTGGTGTCAGGAGCATACAACGTGGACAGCCGATGCATGCAAGCGTGTAATGTGGTCGGATGAATCCACATTCACACTATTCCCCATCGCAGGACGGACGACTTTACGTGTGGAGAACACTGTCAGGAACGTACAACTCAGTCTGTCTGCTCCCAACAGTGCAGCATGGTGGTGGTTCTGTCATGCCCTGCGCGTTCATATCGTGGTTTCCAGCAGGGCTCCTGATCACATTGAAAGAACGGATGACTGGGAGGGTGTATGAAACCATTTTGGCTGACCAAATCCATCCAATGGCTTAGGCATTGTTTCCTGCAGGGGATGTCATCTATCAAGATGATAACGCCCCAATTCACGTAGCTTGGAATATCCAATCATGGTTTGAGGAACATGAGGACGAACTTTCGCACCTTCCTTGGCCACTGTGGTCTGTGTCGGAAAACAGAGTAAGATCCCGTTATCCTCCTCCTGCATCTCTCAAGGACCTGGAGCAGTTTTTGCATAACATCCCACTAACAGCCATCCAGGATTGGTATGCGTCCACGGAATGGATTCAAGCAGATCAGATCAGATCAGATGTAGAGGTTTTTAGGAAGGGAGTGTCTGACCCCAGGTCTTAAACAACCCTTAGAAATAGGAAGCTAGGAGATTTGTGCTAGAGTGCCCGATAGGAAAGTGACACGGAAGCGAGGTAGAAAGGGGGAGGAAGACGCCCTTATTTATTATCGGGGGCCAGTACCCTGGGTCCGACGGCTTCACGTGCCCATCCGACGCACGGCGGGTATTTAGTGGTTCGAACGTTCGTACCTGCCCAGGATCGAACATGAGCTTATCTCCATGGCAGTCACGAACGCTGACCACTAGGCCACACGCGGCCTGGATTCAAGCAGTTTTGAATGCCAAAGGTGGTCCCACACCTTTCTAGATACGTACGTAAAACCTTCTTTCCCTAGGCGTTCACATTATTCTGTCCAACCCCTGTAGCTTTCTGGCTAAAGAAGGTAGAACTTAGGGCTATTCAAAGATATACACTGCTGGCCACCCAAAATGCAACAAGAAGGAAGCATCCGATTGGCTTGAAATTCGCAGCATGCGTCGCCCGCGAGAAGACATGCAAACGATTAGCATTGCAGGGCATATGCAAATCATATGCGCCCAGCACGCCACCGAGAAGCACTATAAGAAGGGTGCACAAAAGGCGGGGTGTAAGTAGTGGAGGTGTGTTGTGCTGCCGGACCTGTGCGCCGGAAGCTTCCTGATGCCTCGTCGCAGAATGCGGTAGTCATTCCAGCACGTTTCCGAGTTCGACAGAGGACGAATAGTGGCTTATCGCGACAGCAGTTTATCGTACCGAGACATCGGTGCCCGTGTGGGACAACATCCAGCCCCAGTGAGGCGAGTATGGATTCGGCGGGTGCAGGAGGGACGGACAGACCGACGTGGGCGATTGCAGCAGCCGCGGCACACCACCGAACGAGAGGACCGGCATGTTGTGCGCCCGTCATTGACGGCTCGCACCGCCACATCACGATCGTTAGCGCAGAAATTAGGGTGTGTTGCGCAATAACCTGTGTCAGCACGTACCATTCGACGTCGTCGGCAGAAGCGGGGACTTGTCGCACGGTGCCCGTTGCTCCGATTACCATTGACGTTACACCACCGGCGAGTGCGGCGGCAGTGGGCCGTTGAACGCAGCACCTGGACTACAAAATGGCACGACATTGTCTTCTCCGACAAATCCCGCTTCTGCCTGCAACACCAAGATGGTCGGATCCGCGTGTGGCGGCACCACGGCGAGAGACTGTATGACGCCTGCATTATGCATCGTCATACCGGTCCGTCGCCTGGCGTTATGGTTTGGGACGCAATTGGATATGACACCCGCAACCCTCTGGCACACATCGCCGGTACACTCAACAGCCACCGCTACATCTCCGACGTTTTGGAGCCTGTTGTCCGCGCTTACCTGCAGGACCTGCCAGCGGCCACGTTTCAACAGGGTAATGCGCTCCCGCACGTGGCACGCATCGTGCAACAATTCTTCACGGCCCACCAGGTGTCAATGCTGCCGTGGCCCGCCTGCTCTCCCGATATGTCGCCCATCGAACACGTCTGGTCGCTGATCGGCAACTGAGTGGCCCGGCAAACACCACCCGCGGCTACGCCTGATGAACTGTGGCAACGTGTGGAAGCAGCCTGGACCGACATACCCCAAGCCCATATCCAAAGCCTTTTTCGTTCGATGCCGCAGCCGTTTTTGCCAGCCATGGGGCCCACACGAACTATTGATGTCTGCGTGTTCCGCAAGTCACACGGGCCTGTAAGCTCAATCGTTTCATCTTTGTATCTGTTATGTGTCCAGTAAATCTGGCTTTGCTATCTCGTGTCCTTCTTGGTGTTGCATTTTGGGTGGCCAGCAGCGTAGTTTCATGAGGAATGATAAAAATACAAGGCGTTCCACTTAGACGTATAATAAAAAGAAGCATCCTAAATTCCGAACTTCCCAAAATTGATTAGCGACATGTATTGTTCCAGTACACAAAATGAGAAATTTTGTTTTACGTGTCTGATAAATTTCAACATGGGCTCCACTGGTGGCGTGGCAAACGTCCAACCGGTATTCTACCTCAGCCCACGTGTTGAGAAGCAATTTTGGTGTCACGTTGTTGACTGCTGCACCAGTTCTGTCGCGTAAAACTTCCAGATTATGCACCGGTGCAGCGTACACCTTACCCTTAACAAACCCCACGAGAAAAAATCAGGTGGAGTTAGATCTGGTGATCTGGGGTGGGACATGCATCGAACGTTGATCCTGTTCCAATCCATCCAGCCAAGAATGTGCGCACATCATTGGCAAAGTGCGGGAGAGTGCCACATCTTGTTGAAAAATTATTCCTTCAGGCAGCTGAAGCACAGCGTATTCCTGTAACATGTGTAGGTATGTTTGTCCAGCTAGCGTGGCCTCCGCAGAAAGAAAGGGACCGATGATTTTGTCCTTCATGATCCCACACCAAACACTGCATTTTGGAGAGTCTCGTTCGTGTTCCTGAAAAACGTACGGATTTTCGGACACCCAGATGAGGCAGATGTCTGTTTGCTTTTCCATATGCGTGTAATGTTGACTCGTCTGAAAAGTATATCCGGTCTAAGAGAGTATCGTCGGCATGAATTTTGGCCGGCATTATCTCAGCAAATTTCTTCCGTTCGTGCCGCCCTATCATGCGGCTTAACTTGCTGATACAGTTGAATCTTGTATGCATTTAAACGCAACCTTTTATGGAATACCAGATGCACTGTTGTTGGCTGGATGTCTAGCTGCAGACTAGCCTCTCAGATGGATTTCCTCTGGGTTCTCTGAAATGACTTTCGAATCCGTTCAACGTTTTCCTGAGATTCCTTACGCTTAGCATGTTTACCAGTCATCGGTAACAAACTTCCCGTTTCTCTGAGTTGCTTGTCCCATTTCATAATGGACACGTAAGTCGGGACGTCTGCCGTCGCTCCAAGGTTGTATTCGTGGCGAAGACGGCGCTGTACAAGCGTCACGGACTTCAATTTTGCAAGCAATAGCACGCAAAACATCATCTGCTGTGGAGTGCACATGGCGACAGACGCAGAATCTACTTAGAATAGCTTCTGCGTCAGTAGCCATAACTCAGAGCTTATCATTATAAAATGGAACAAGTCACCATGCTAAGACAAATTCAGCATGGCAACTGGTCCCATTTTACGGCAAAAGTAGATAGCTTCTGCGCATGCGCTGCGCACCCACATTCACCTGGTTTATAAATTTCATACCTGCTCTTTACAATGGTGCCCACCTTCTGTCATTCAAACTAGTATTTTGTATGTTACGAATATTTCCTTTATTATACGTCTAACCGGAACACCCGGTAAAAGCATGATCATTACACTAGCCACACCTGCAGGAGTACAACTACCATGATTTACAGATAGCATGTGTTTTAATGGAAACACTGCGCAGCCTGATGATGCATATTGTGACTGTGTTGTTGCAGTTCAAAATGACGAATAGGCTGAAACGTTGGTCTTGGGAGGACTCCAAGGTGTTATTTGATTTTTGTGGATAAAAAGATTTTCGCCTGCTGATAACCATTGACAGCTCAATCAAGTACATCGAGAAGGTGGAATGTCGGGTCGACGTGTAGCTAAATGTTGTGCGGCTGGTAGGGATATTGTGACCGGCTACTATTGCAGGGGGTGTCCAAGTACCTAGCTCCCAAAAGAAAGAAAAACAGAACGAAAAGATAGAATTAAATCTCGTACCTAGCGATTTTCACCTGTACCTATTGTTGTAACAACATTTAAAGGATTTCGCTTTACAATAGCCGAAACGTAAAAATTGTCATGCTCCAGCAACAAATAGAAGAATTTGAACCGTAGTGGCAGGTGCGTGAATGCTTTTGGCGACTACGTTGAAAAATAGCGCATGAATGGACGTTTTATTTTGTACATCACATTCAAAATAAACATAGTCGTATCAGAATAATATGACCACCTACCTCATAATGGGAATAACCACCCTTGTCTCGGATGGAAACCGCGAGACGGCGTGGCATGGACGCAATGAGGCCCTGGAAGGTTTCCCAAGGCACACGTGCCCATTTCGAATGCATCACAGCACCGAGGTTCCGGAGATGACGTGGTTGTGGATCGGCACGTCGAACCGGTCGATCCAAATATTCCCACAAGTGCTTTATGGGATTGAAGTCGGATGATTTCGCCGACCAAAGGAAGACCGAGACATCGCTGTCGTGTTTCTGGAACCAGTCACGTACCCCCTTAGCGACGTGGCAGGGCGTATGGTCTTGTTGATAGACGCCATCACCACCAGGGTAAACGTCCACCGTGAAGGAATGCATGTGACTAGCGAAGTCGGACAGGTAGCCGTTAGCGTTCATTAACCCATCCAGTGGTACCAGTGGTCCCAGTTCATACCAGAAAATTATCCACCAGACATACACACTGCCACCTCCGGCCGGTACTTGACCTACACTGCTGGCCACCCATCCAATCCGCAGCATGCGTCGCCCGCGAGAGGACATCCAAACGATTAGAATTAAAGAGCATATGCAAATCATGTGCACCCGGCAAGCCACCGCGAAGCACTGTAAGAAGGGTGCACAGAAGGCAGGGTGTAAATAGTGGAGGTGTGTTGTGCTGCCGGACCTGTGCGCGTGGGAAGCTTCCTGATGCCTCATCGCAGAATACGGCAGTCATTCCACCACGTTTCAGAGTTCGACAGAGGACGAATAGTAGCTTATCGCGACAACGGTTAATCGCACCGAGACATCGGCGCCCGTATGAGACGACATCCAGCCACAGTGAGGCGAGTATGGATTCGGTGGGTGCAGGAGGGACGGACGGACCGACGTGAGCAATTACCGCAGCCGCGGCACACCACCGAACGAGAGGACCATCAAGTTGTGCGGCGGGCATTGACGGCTCGCACCGCCACATCACGAACGTTAGCGCAGGGATTAGGGTATGTTGCGCAACAACCTGTGTCAGCACGTACCGTTCGACGTCGTCTGCAGGAGCGGGGACTTGTCGCACGACGCCCATTGCTCCGATTACCATTGACGTTACACCACTGGCGAGTGACGCGGCATTTGGCTGTTGAATGCCGCACCTGGACTACGGAATGGCACGACATTATCTTCTCCGACGAATCCCGCTTCTGCCTGCAACACCACGACGGTCGGATCCACGTGTGGCGGCACCACATCGAGAGACTGTATGACGCCTGCATTATACATCGCCATACCGGTCCGTTGCTCGGCGTTATGGTTTGGGTCGCAATTGGATATTACACCCTCACCCCTCTTGTACGCATCGCCGGTACACTCAAGAGCCACCGCCCCATCTCCGACGTTTTGGAGCCTGTAGTCCTCCCTTACCTGCAGGACCTGCCAACCGCCACGTTTCAACAGGACAATGCGCGCCCGCACGTGGCACGCATCGTGCAACAATTCTTCACGGCCCACTAGGTGTCACTTCTGCCTTGGCCCGCCTGTTCTCCCGATATGTCGCCCATCGAACACGTCTGGTCGCTGATCGGCAACCGAGTGGCCCGGCAAGCACCACCCGTGATGAACTGTGGCAACGTGTGGAAGACACCTGGACCGACATACCCCAAGCCCATATCCAAAGCCTTTTTCGTTCGATGCCGCAGTGTGTAGTGGCCGTTATTGCCAGCCATGGGGGCCACACGAACTATTAA
Source organism: Macrothele yani (assembly GCA_039090855.1). Taxonomy (NCBI): domain Eukaryota; kingdom Metazoa; phylum Arthropoda; class Arachnida; order Araneae; family Macrothelidae; genus Macrothele; species Macrothele yani. The sequence goes on from CM077012.1 coordinate 32,341,670, forward strand.
TGTCTGTGTGTTCCGCAAGTCGCACGGGCCTGTAAGCTCAATCGTTTCATCTTTGTATCTGATGTTATGTGTCCAGTCAATTTGGCTTTGCTATCTCTTGTCCTTCTTGGTGTTGCATTTTGGGTGGCCAGCAGTGTATAAGAGTGTCCGGGTGTTTGTTCTCGTGTGTCTGACGCCGTATCCGCCAGCGCCGGTCACTTCTGTGGAGTAGGGACCTCGACTCGTCGGAAAAGGGGACCTTTTCTCACTCTTCCACTGTCCAATGACGATAGTCTCATGCGAACAGCAGGCGTCGTTGCCGATGGACCTGGGTTAACATGGGCGCCTTGACACAGCGTCGACTCCAGAGACCCATGGGTAACAGGGTTCGCTCTACTGTTATCGAGAACACGTACCTGGGTGCCCCAGCATTTATTTGCGTGATCAATTGCTGAACTGTTTTGTATGGATTGCCCGTTACCAATCGACGGAGGCGATGTTCTCCTCTGTGGTCGATGGCCTTTGGGTCTCCACAGTTATGACGTCGATAGGTATTCGGTGTGCCAGCGGCCCATTCTTGGTACACATTTACCGCATCACCTCGCGAACATACCACGAAGTCTGCTGTTTCTGAGATGCTTCCACCTTAGCTGGTAGCAGAAGATCATTCTTTTTTGAACGTCCGTGAAATCACTACCTCTGTCCATTGTGCTCAACTGACACACTATGGCTCATCTGTCCTGGCCGGCCGCTTATATCTCCGTGTGGTCGACTTTGTGCACTCTGTGACATTCCTGGGCGGGTACACTGTGATTCTGGGGGTGGTCATATTATTCTGATACGACCGTGTACACTGATACGAACATCAAGCTTGATTACCTAACGTTCTGACAGCTCTACGTACATCATAAAAGCCGGGCCGTCCTGTTGAGTGCTCCGAAGAGCCGACGTCTGGTTATTCGTCAGAGATGGGTCCAGGTTCAAGTTCCGACTTCTCTTATGGCGCTGGCTCTCTCACCTGCCTGGGACCAGTGGCCCCCAGTTGGGGTGACTGTTTATAACTCCTTATAGTTGTTCATGGGGATCACTAAACACCACAACAAAAAACGGAGGAAAGTACGAGCATTGTTCATTACGAACAGGGTCGGAGAAGGGCCCAAGTTTGAGTCCTGGCTTTTCTGATGGACCTCACTCTTTCCCCTTCCTCAAACCAGTGGCCCAGATCAGGAACGGGTGCCTGTCTATAAGCACTACGAGTTGCTCATAGTGGTCGTTGGACACAGAAACAAAAAACAAGCTGGAAAACGCATGGAAAATTCAAATCGTGTTTACAATAATCGGATGTAGAAGGAATTTTTGTAATATGATTTTCAGCATGAAAGTATGACAAATGCAAATATAGTTTCACGTTCCTAGCAGGAAAATAAATACACTGACGGAAAAAAATCCCAACACCACAAAAAAATAGTTGTAGAGGAATGAAATGGTGGCAATACATTTGAATAGGTAACATATTTAATCGATTAAGGTTTCAAGATCACAGCTTATTGTAAGCGCGAGAAGAGCCATTTTAAATGTGAAATGCTGGTACATTAATAACCGGTGTAACCGCCAGAATGTTGAATGCAAGCACACAAACGTTCATGCATTGTGTCGTACAGGTGCTGGATGTCAGTTTGTGAGATGGCGTTCCATGCCTGTTGCACTTGGTCGGTCAATACAGGGACGGTTAATGCTGGTTGGGGGTGACGCTGGAGTTGTCGTCCAATGATGTCCTATACGTGCTCGATTGGTGAAAGATCTGGTGATCTAGCAGGCCACGGCAACATGTCGACACACTGTAGAGCATGTTGGGTTACAACAGCAGTATGCGGGCGAGCGTTATCCTTTTGGAAAACACCCCTGGAATGCTGTTCATAAATGGCAGCACAACAGGTTGAATCACCAGACCGACGTACAGCTGTGCCGTCAGGGTGCGTGGGATAACCACGAGAATGCTCCTACTGTCATAGGAAATTGCTCCCCAGACCATAACTTCAGATGTAGGTCCAGTGTGTCTCGGCCGCAGACAGGTTGGTTGCAGGCGCTCACCTGGCCTCCTTCTAACCAACACACGGCCATCACTGGCACCCAGGCAGAACCGGCTTTCATCAGAAAACACAACAGATCTCTACTCCGTCCTCCAATGAGCTCTAGCTTGACACCACTGACGTCGCAAACGGCAGTGGTTTGGAGTAAGTGGAATGCACGCTACAGGGCGTCTGGCTCAGAGCTGTCCTTTAAGTAACCGATTTGTAACAGTTCTTTGTGTCACTGTGGTGGCAATTGCAGCTCGAATTGCTGCCGCAGACGCGGTACGATGCACCACGGCCACACGCCGTACACGGCGGTCTTCCCTCTCAGTAGTGCCACGTGGCCGGCCGGAACCCGGTCTTCTTGAGGCAGTACCTTCCCTTGACCACCGCTGCCAACAATCATGCACAGTGGCTACATTCCTGCCAAGTCGTTCTGCAATATTGCGGAAAGAAAATCCACCTTCTCGTAGCCCTATTACACGAATTCGTTCAAACTCAGTGAGCTGTTGATAATGGCTTGTTCGTCTTCTTAAAGGCATTCTTGACTAACATCAACACACTACGTCGAATCTCAACGATAACTAACGCTCACGAACGTTACAGCGCGTATTTATAGCAAACCTGCTTTGCATGTTCCGAGGGGTGCTACTAGCGCCACACGTATGCGCTGAGCGCGAAATTTGCATAGACGTCATCTTACAGATGTACTCTCACCGCCTACCAACTGTCGTTTATCTAACACAACCCCTTCTTGGTGTTGGGATTTTTTTTTCCGTCAGTGTATATATAAGTCTAGAAAACCAAACGACATGTGAATAATACTGATCCCGGTTAAAGCTACCCGATTTTTAAGAAACTTTTCCAATAAACTTCGAACTAACAATCTAAATTTCTATAGCTAGAAAAAATTTTCATCGCAAATCCAGAAACGCCATGGAAAATTCTGGTAACGGCTACAGCAGTTGGGTGCGAAAAGATTTTTTAATTGGACTTTTAGGTTGGTTTATATTTTTTCTCAGTGCAAATATGCAGAAACTTTTCCTAGCGAAAATTTTCTGCCTCTGAAGAATCGGAGATTAAATAGATTTCGTTAAATATGTAAAATTCGTCGAAATTAAATGTTCTAATCCGCCGTTTAAAAGAGGAAATATTGTCGACGTGAAAATTTTCATTTGTGAAGAAATAACGTTTTAAACCGAAAAAGCTGGAAATTGGATAGAAAAACTTGATTAATAACGAGGAACTGTACACAAACTATGCATAAAATAGTAAAACTATACTGATATCATATTTATTGACGTAAGAATATAAATAAATGTTCCCAAGCTTTTGCGCATCAACCAGATGCCTTTTCCAAGGAAAATAGAAACTATTTCCTATCTTCCTTGAAACTATTTTCTATCTTCATAATAAATAGGATTATTAGCATAGTTTTACTATTTTATTATAGAAAAACTTGGTTTTGGTTACTGCTCTTAGATGCAGAAAGAACTTTTGAAATCGGAATTTTCTGAAATAGAGATTCCGCGCTAGATATATTTTTAGGCATCTAAGTGGTAAAACTACATCGCACGAAACAAAATGCAATACATGGAAAGTTTTTTTTTCATGATTCTCGCCATCCAATGAGAAAATAATTTTTGAATTGTGTCTTCTTAAAGTGCACGCATCATTCCAAAAATAAAAATTCGTTAGCTCCACCTTGAGGGAGAACATAATATGATTCATTATTGTGGCGATGCGAGCCGTCAATGCCCGCCGCTTATAGTCCACTGAGTTGCTGACGATGGTCTTTAAACCTCCAGAGAGAAAAAAATTGCTACATCCTGCGAAAGATTCGTACCGCAGCTACAGCCACTCGAGGGACGATTCATCGAGCTGTCACTCCATCTTCCGTCAAATCACTGTACACTAGCTGGCAAAGGAGACCTCCGTAGCGGCCATTGTGCCGATTCCCACTGACCGCTGCGTATCGTTAATAGTGTCTGGAATAGTACCCTACAACGGGCCACAGGAGTCTCCCATCATCAGTTTCCTCTGCTGGTTCGATGGCGTTGTTTGGCATAGGCGTTTGAATCAAAAAGCAAAATGCTGGGTAACGAACGGATTCAAGAGAACATTATGACCACCTATAAACATGGTGTCACTCAGAGGTACGCGCGATGTTTCTCTAGGCATAGAAAACGCCAGTAGCGAAGATCTGTCAGCGTTTGGAGCGTTGTCTTGCACCAGAGTATCACCGTACGCAACGTTGTTGTCTGTTGTTAATGCCGAAGTCCTGCCCTTGCACTTCTTATCTGTTAACACATTGCGCCCGTGTGCGAATTACGAACACCATTCTAACACGTTTCAAACGCTCATTACTTCAGTGCCGTAGAATTATTGATGTTAGCGATGGATTTCCGCTGCTGGTTTTCTTCGTTCCCAGAGAAACCTAATCATCGCACTATCTCCAAGTGAGACCACGTTTCCTGAGTGTCCTTATTTTCACTTGAATCTGTTCTCCAAGACGCAGCCATTTTATTCAAACTCCGGCGCCAAACAGCGCCCCCTAATCAAGAGTGAAATTACTTTGGGAGACAGCGATTTACATAACCCTAATCTGCTGCTAAATATAATCGGAAGCTGTTTATTGATAGGCAGTCGCATTAGCAAATTGTAATTATTTGGATAAAATGCGGATACTTGCTTAAGCTTCAGTCGTATGCTACTTTTCACCTTCATTTTTCAGCACTATATTTTGTACAATACTTTTCCCTTTTTCGGTTGGATTTGTATTTCAACTTACCTAACACAACTGGGTAATTTAATTGAGGCACGTAAACAATCCAGAGTACAGCCTTATGTTCCTTATGAAGGGATTATTCAGTCTTCTTATGAAACGGCAGTTGCATCGGAAAACGATTTAATGGACCAATTCGTGAAGGAATGCTCGAAGGTGACCTATAAGTTGAAGTTCAATGTCTGATGTAGAAAATCGGGGATGAATAACTGAAACTTGAGATCCGATGGCTAAAAGCTCTCTGGTGGATCAGCAGTTAGTGAAATCACCAACAGATGAAAGTGAGTTGGACTCGCGTAAGATAAATGATTTCTCTGACTACGCAACTATCGAATGAAAGAAGAGCGCAGAGAGTGAGATAAATGTGGCAGATGAAACCTTTTTTTTTTTCTTTTTCTATCTTCACAAGGTCGGAAAACAAACTGAGGCTTTATTTCTTCAGTCGCACAAAACGACAATTTTCTCATTTTTACATGAAAGCACATATTTAGGAGGGGAAACAATTGAGAACCTTGTTTGCAAGCATAACGTAAGCTCTTTCGAGAGTGGTCAGAGGCGCGGACTTCTGTCTAATCGCTGGAGTTGGGACTAAGTTCGAGTCACGGATGAGATATAATGGGTGCTGTTTCTATAACTTCCTTGGAGCCAATACCCCTAAACTACATTATCTACTAACAAGTAATTGGACACCTGTGATAGCAAAGGAAAACGAAGTTTATTCGCCTTCAATAGTTAGGGGAGCCTCCACGAGCGGCGATTACAGCTGCGACCCTTCGGGGCATACTCTCAACCAGACGTTGTACGACGGCTAGCGGTATTTTCTTCCACTCTGCTTGGAGAACACAGGTCAGTTCCTTCGCCGATTTCGGACTGTGGGGGCACCCCTTAAGTCGACGCTTCAACTCGTCCCAGAGGTGCTCGATAGGGTTAAGGTCCGGGCTCTGCGCAGGCCAGTCCATTCGATTAACCCCATTGTCACCATACCAAGCCATGGTGGACCTCGCAACATGACAGGTGGCATTGACATCCTGAAAGTAACATGGGTCCACCCCGTAAAACTGCCACAACGTAGGAAGCGCATGGTCATCCAAAATGGTGCAGTAGGTCTCGGCGTTGAGTCTACCAGGAATTGCGACCAAGGGTCCCGTGCCATACCAGGAGAAACACTCCCATAGCATAATTCCATCGCCGCCGAACTTCACAGTTGGCACAATACATTCCGGCAGAAGGCGTTCTCCAGGCAGACGCCAAACCCAGGCCTTGCCATCCGAACGGTAGAGGGTGAACCTTGATTCATCGCTCCAGAGAACCTGTTTCCACTATTCAACGGTCCACTGTCGACGTTCTTTGCACCACGTTAGCAGAGCAGCATTATTGGACTTGGTGATCAAAGGCTTGTGGGTGGCAGCACGCCCATGATAACCGTGCAGATGAGCTTCCTTACGGATGGTATTCGTCGAAAGAATACTCCCGGATGCCCAGGGCCCGATTTACTACATGCGAGGCCCAGGGCACAAAACATTTTCGGGGGCCCCTCCTTATTCTCTATCGACCAAATAATAGTCACTGTGTGCAGAGTAGCAGAATGTAGACGTACATGCGTACGCTGATAGTTTCCAAATCATTAGCAGGTTTGCAGATAGTTTTTTCATGTAGATTAAAAAATAAAAATGCTAGGCCTATATACAGCGATTAAAACACTTACTCAACGCTTTACTCAGATTAATATACTTAATTCTATTTTAACTGAAGAAAATTATTTTTCACATCTTCTGAGTTCTTTTGTTTTTACAGACATTTCTGGCCTCTAAATTTTATCAAGGCCTGTTTGTTCTCAATGTATACGCACTGTATTAAAAGTTTTGTTTACACAGAATTTAAATTTTATTGCCAGGTTCCTCTTTCAGTTGCCAATTAAATACAAATATTTCTTTATGCATTTTGTAAGTCCAGTATTTTTTAATTAACTTGTTGAAAATCATATTTATAATTTTTGAAGGTTCATTGATAGAACTGTTTTTCTGGATATAAAAACTTTCGTTAATTAATCTCTTGTTTTTATGAGGTTCGTAGTCCAATATTTTAATATTTTGCCATAAAAGTCCATTTTACACACATTGCTGCACATTGAATTAGAATGTACTATTTTGTCCTCATTGGAATCTGTAATGTTCTAATAATTATTTGTTTTATTAATTTTCCTTTAAATTATCTTATTCTATTATCATGGTTTGCGGGTTGGCAGCGAGTCTTCTGTTTCAATAGCTGTGTACGCAGATACATTTTATTTTTATACAACTCGGGCTGTGCGGGTACAACTGGTTGATCTGTAGTTTGTGGTGTTAATCACCCACATAGATTCTAACTATAACAATATATCTATGACAAAATGGATGGACATCTTAATTTTAGTGAATATTGTGGTCTTGCAATGTACTGATTCTTGCGTCTAGAACATGAGAACAATGCATCCAACAAAAAATGTGAACTAAAACAAGCAAAAAAATCCATGGTGACCTCCACTGGACTTCCTCATAAATAGAGATGTGAAACTGCATAAACAATTGAAAAAGTGCTATGGGAACTCCTACTTCCAGCTTCACGGTTTCTACCAAGATCAAATCAGCGCATCATGATCAATATATCAGAAAACTGCAAAACATAAAATTTTGTGTTGATGAGAAAAAGTAATAACAAAACAAAAAAACATAATAATCTGAAAAGCTGAGGGGAACACCTAGTCCGGTTCAATTTTTGGTAAATGTGTTGTACTTCGGCATCCTAAATTATTTGGTCAGAAAAGTTGTAAAATTAAAAAAGCATATTAAAGATGTTTACCGAAACACTTACCTCCAAGTAGTCCAAGTAGATGAGTAAACACACGCTGCGGCGACAACCTGAAGCTTTGCTCCGTTGAAAGGAAGGCTCGCTGCGGCTGGGAATTCATGGGCAGAAGAGTACAACAGGAATCAGGTACGCTCTTGTCAGGAAAGAGTAACAGGATATACTGCTACGCTAAAGAATGTAGTTTGTAATTTCTGTCTCACTTTTTAAAAAAACATGCAGAGACTGTCTTCGTTCTTTGGTATGTAATTCCGTGATACGAAATAGTAAGTATGCACAAGCCTTTCTTGTTTCTAGAAAAGCGTTAGAGTAGGTGTCACATTCTCTCTAACGGAAGTTAGATGGCAAGTCTCAAAGTGAAAGTTTGATTACTAAAAAAAAAAAAAAAAAAGCTTCCACGGAGAAATGAGTTCATACATTCAGCATCAAAGAATCCCATGTGAAAAAAGCAAGAAACTGTCCGATTGCGATGTCATGAACTGACACCGAAATTAACTATTTTCTGTAGCGTAGCACTACACTCTTTCCTGACAACAGCGTACCCGGTTCCTGTTGTACTATTCCGCCCGTGAATGTCCTGGCTGCAGCGATCCTTCCTTTCAACGTAGCACAGCTTGTTTAAGGCCTCCCGCAGTGTCTGCTGACTCGTCATACTTGGAGTTCAAGTTTTTCGGTAAACATCTTTAATATTCATTCTAACAAGGAAATTTTTTCACCATTTCCCCTTAAGTTGCATATTTTAGAATCTGTACGTCACACTTTTTAGAAATTTTACAACTTTTCCGACCAAATAATTTACCACGCTAAACTACACATTTACCCAATTTTTACCAAAATCTAATGAGCACATAATGCCATGAATGTATAAATTGTCCAATGTCAAACAAAACTGACAATACGATGACAAAGTGCTGTGTTTGGGCACCAGATCTTTTTATTTGTAATAACTCGTTTACTATTCTTTATTTTTAGGAATGAATAAAAACAATTGAAAATTTACCTCCTATATCAGGACGAAACAGTTGGGTTGAATATTTTTCTTCTACATTTCCTAGATGCAAAGTCATGTATCAGAGAATCATAATTTAAAGACTGTGTCACATCACTCTCCAAAGACAGCAGAGCTAATGATGCCAGTTTCGTTTGTCGCATGGTTGATCGTAAGGGATTTTTCAGTCTTTTCAGCAGAGAAAATGATCTGAGACTGCACTTAGAATGTCATGAACATTCTAAGTGCAGTCTCAGTGTTCGGAAATGTGGCTTCTAAATTGTTTACCTTCAAAGTTTGCAGCATCTGGGGAATGGTTGCATGTTCCCCCATCATTGAGGAGAATTGCAAAAACTCATCTGCAAACTAGTCGTCAAGGTCATTGTGTAACGTATACTCTATATTCACTTTCCTTTTGATTTTACTATCTCTGGTTATTTTATTTCACTATGTAAATTATCTTCCTACTGAACGAAATATTATTTCACCCGCTGAATGAGATCTGGCAATGAGTGTAAGTCATGACGTGGTGGTAGCTAGTATATAGGCGCGTTCATCGAGGTGGTGAGGTTGTGTTGTTGAGGTTGAGTTGTGTTGTGTTGGTTGTAAGAGGAAAGTTATTCATTATTATGTACAAGATATATGAGTGCCTTAGTTGACCAAGAGTCTTGCCAATAAACAAGTTTGTCAGTAAGTTCAGTCTTTCTCAATTCTTAGTTTTGTCAGACCTCTGTCTGGCTGTTAGGTTTATGACTTTGATTACTTAATATAAATAACCAGCGTTGAGACTTTGTTTGGGTTCATAATTAACGAGTAACAACACCCTTTTGGGAATTCATTATTTTGAAGCTTAGAGCATTATTCATTCATAATAATTAGCTTAGCAAAAAGATAAACAAAGCTAATTCATTATAATTGGCGCCCGAACTTTTCTCGAACACGAGATCCTGACTATTATTACCCATGGCTTCCTTACCTGAGACAACTGCAAATTTCCACCTTCCGGCAAGTCTCGAGGGTAATGGTGTTTGTTTGGACAATTTGTACGAAGCCTGTGGCTCTGACTTCGATATGAATGATCTACACATACCCAAGCGTTCTTCACCATTTCGTAATGCACCAGCTTCTTATCACTCTGAGTCGCGGGTCGTACCTGAGGGAATTCAATCCTCTCAGCGAAGCAGAATGCTTGCTCATTTCGTGCCGCATGCAGGAACAATTTATTTCAATGGTTTGGAGGGGTCTTTAAAGTTCCTCGAAGATCTGGAAGATCATTTTGATCTCTATAATATTCCGGAAGACTGCAAGGTCCAAATTGCCGGGACTTGCTTGAGGGATACCGCCAAGACCTGGTATCGGCAGTGGCGAGGGTCGAACCCGGATTCTCATTATGAGAATTTCCGTGCAGAATTCTTGGAGGTCTTTCCTTTCGGCCTCAGTCGAGCTAGCCTTGCTCAACAGCTGTTTTAACGTCAACAAGGTCCCAATGATAGCCCTGTTGCATTTGCGTTGGAAACTACACGCCTATATAATCTATGGGATCCACATGCCAGTCATGTTGACATGTTGGATACCCTCGTACAGCAGCTCGACCCATTCTTACAAGATTTTCTTGAGGTTCGACACCCTACCACTATTCATGAATGCCTTCGCCTCATACGCACGTATGAAGAGCGACATGGCAACCATGCTTCAACTCACCATGCTCGGGCACCCCGCGAGGCTTATTCCGAAAACCCTCAGCGGCATAATAGACAAAACTTTCAGCGCGAGCATACACAAGTGCCCACCCAAGCTTCATACGTTCCACCACACAGAAGAGTGGCGAACCATCAACGAGTTTCTGAGCAAGCTTCGGGATATCGTCATAATGCACAGTATGCTCGACCCCGTTTCACTCAGCAGCATTCGGAACGTTCTCATGCCCAGGGCAATAATAATTTTTCTGCCCGTGCTGAGGGCAGACATAACGAATATGAAAATGTCAACAGACACGCGGAGTTCCCGACGCAGGGTTCACGCAATTTTCCTTATCGTGAAAATTTTCCCGATACCCGGCAGGGTCGAGGTTTCCGACCACATGATAACACCACCAGAATTCCTTTAAACTCCCACAGGAAGTAGACGAAGGGTCGGTCCTGCTTCCTGATACCAAACATTCTGACCCTAAAACAGTATTAGTGACTGTTCAAACTCCTCAGTTGCCTGATGTATTCTTGACACTTGAAGACGTTATTGTCGAGACAAAGTTCGACACTGGGTCTGAGATATCAGCCCTAAATACAAAGTTTTGCAATGACGTTTTTTCTGCAATACACGTTCAGCCTGCAACGCAGTATTTGCGAGGGGCCAATAATGAAATCTTCAGTATCGCAGGAACTGTCACATTATCTTTAGGGCTGGGAAAAGCTCGTTTTACACATTCTTTCCTGCTTATAGACGAGCTACCCGTGAAATGTCTCATAGGTATGGACTTTATTAACAAGTTTCAAATAACTTTGAATTTTGTACAACATGTGATTTCCTTTCCGGAACCTGTCGAAATGATTCCGACGGTTCCTGTAGATATTACGAGTTTATTGTTGAGTGACCAATTGAATGAGGGGCAACGAGACCAGCTTTCTCTCCTTTTACAGGAAAGCCCTGGTTTATTTTCGGATCAACCTGGTTTCACACAGGTGGTTTATCATGTTATTGACACTGATGGTTCGAAACCCATTGCGACGAAACCTTACCCTTGTGCTCCACATAAAAAACAAGAAATGCAACGTCAAATTGCTGAAATGATTAAGCAGGGCATAATCAGGGAATCAACAAGCGCCTGGGCTGCTCCTGCCTTCTTGGTTCCAAAGAAACAACCAAATGAATTTCGTTTCGTGACAGATTTTCGCAAGCTCAACCAAGTCACAAAAACGATCAATTATCCCCTACCTGTCATGTCACATATTCTAAATGACTTGTCGTCAACCAAATGGATGTCAACTTTGGATTTGGCAAGTGGATATTGGCAGGTGGCAGTACATCCGGACTCTGTCGATAAAACAGGCTTTGTGACTCCTTTTGGGGCCTATGAATATTTACGTATGCCTTTTGGTTTAGCTTCTGCACCTGCTACTTTCCAAAAGCTTATGGACACGGTTCTCAGACCTGTCCTGGGTCCCCATGTGCATGTCTATTTGGATGATATTATTATAACATCAGAGACTTTTGACGAGCACCTTTCTCTGCTCAAACAGGTGTTCCAACTTATATACAATGCTGGCTTGACGTTAAAACCTAGTAAATGCCAGATAGCGCGGGACGAGATTGTATATCTGGGGTTGAAAATTACTCCCCACGGTTTATTCACTGATAATGAAAAAATTAGGCCTATTGTTGACTTTCCTCGGCCTAAAACAGCAAAAGAACTATCCCGCTTTTTGGGAATGACCGGTTGGTATCAGCAGTTCGTCCCCGCTTATGCTACAATATGTGAGCCGTTGTATGCTTTAAAGCGTAAATACAAGAAGTTTATTTGGACACCTGAAGCTAACGCTGCATTCGAAACACTGAAGTCTGCATTGACTCAGCCTCCGGTGTTGGCTTTCCCGGATCATACTAAAGAATTTGATATTTATACTGATGCATCCGGAGTTGGTCTTGGTTGCGTTTTGTCACAAGCTGGGCATCCAATAGCTTTTGCGTCTCGTACTTTAGCCAAAGCTGAACGCAATTATTCAGCTACGGAACGTGAATGTCTTGCTGTTGTGTATGCACTGAATAAATTTCAATGTTATCTTAACGAATTGACAGTTAACATAATTACGGATCATTCTGCCCTTCAGTATTTAAATTCTGCTAAGCACCTATCTCAAAGACTTATGAAGTGGGCTCTGAAGTTACAAGAGAGCAATATCAAAATTTCGTATCAGCCAGGTAATAAGAATCAATTACCGGACGCATTATCTCGCGTTCCGATTAGTGGGGTCCCCACCGAAACTACTCCTGGATGTCAGCCTTTACTTCTAATAGCTGATATCACATCCAGAGAGCAGATAAGGGCAGAATTAATAAATGATCCAGATTTTGGGGATATTTACAATTTTTTGCTTGCGGGTTCGCCCCTACCAAGTGATCCTTCTCTGGCTGGAAGGTCACAACATTTTGAAGTAATAGAGGGTCTTCTTTATTATACAAAGTCTCGGACTACTAGGGCAGAGTTTCGCCCATGTATTCCGCGAACCCTTAGAATGGCTCTTTTAAATGAATTTCATGACAAACCTCTTGCAGGCCATTTAGGTATTCGCAAGACCCGTTGTAAATTACGGGATGTTGCCTATTGGCCTGGCATGTACCAAAGTGTGCTCGCATACGTTCAATCATGTCACTTGTGTCAGATTAATAATTATCGTAATGTAAGACCGGCCGGTCACTTGAAATCTAGTTCAAGTTCTCATGTGTTTGATATTATTTCCATAGATTTATTGGGACCTTATCCATTATCTGTTAAAAATAAAGCTCGTTATGTTTTAGTACTAACTGATAATTTTTCTAAATGGGTTGAAGTTTTTCCCATTAAAGCCGCTACGGCTGAGATTATTTGTAATGTCTTAGTTAATGAAGTATTTTCTAGATATGGTGCACCTAATAAAGTAGTTTCGGATAATGGTCCTCAATTTATTTCTGACATTTTTGAAAGAATGTGTGCGAGATTACACATTAAACATAAATTCATTTCCCCATATCATCCCCAGAGTAATTCTGCGGAACGTGTTAACCGAACGTTAGTGAAAATGATTGCGACTTTTGTAATGGATCACCATGAAAGATGGGATGACCATTTAGAACTTTTTGCGTTCGCCCTCCGCTCGTCTGTCCACGAGTCTACTAAAATTACTCCTGCAGAACTTTTTCTGGGTCGCAAAATTAAAACCCCTTTTGAAAATTTAACGGGGATTATCGACGAACTAAACCAGCGACCAACTCCGCAATCAGTACACATTATGGCAGAAAAAGCTCGTGTTGCAATGCTAGGAGCACAAGCGGCTCAAGCACGATATTATAACTCTAGGCGTAGGGAACCAGATCTTGTCGTTGGAGATCTCACTCTCGTGGAAACGCACTTCCAGTCTTCTGTTTCGCATACTTTAGTGAAGAAATTTGCACCCAGCTACGAAGGTCCATATCGGGTGGCAAATGTCTTTGAAAATAATATTATTCTGGAGAAACCGAACAACAATTTTCAATATGTACATGTTGATCAATGTCGCAAGTATCACGAACGGAATATCGATTTCATTATCAATCTTACTCAACCTTCTGTTCCACAGACTCAAGAATCTATATCTCATGTTCAACCGCCGGAAATTGTGGACGAACCACCGAACATTTTTGATGAATCACCAGTGATTTTTCCTTCACCCTCCCCTCCAGACGAGTTTCTACACCCGCAACCTGATTCTCCCATGAGACCAAGGCTCGAATCGAGTTCGTCGAATACTAGTATCGTTCCTTTCTCTCCAACCATTGCCAAGACTATTGCTGCGCCGTTTCCGGCTAACTCTGCACCAACGCGGGATACTTCTTCTTTGAATACCTCTTCGGAAAGTATTCCTATAGGCAAATCTAAACATTGCCCTGCACGACCGCTGAATTACAGCAGCGACTCAGAGGCGTCGGACATTTCTGATTTATCAGTCATGAATCCAACATTTCATATTCCACACCGTCCAGCACCACCAAAAGCTGGGCGCAAACGTGACTTGTCTCCCCAATCTGCTTCGCCGCAACAGCGACGAAGGCAGAAATCTTTGCATCCACCCGGGTTTCGCCCCTGGAACCTCCGTTCAGGGCAAACAGGGCCGATGCCTGCTACTACTATCATGCCCCGTGGGCGTAAACGAAAACAAGCGATGTGGCCGGAGACACGTCCGTCCAAAAAGATACTGGAAGGACACAACGGGCCCCAGCACCAAGGGACTTCATATCCAAAGCCTGGGGGAGCCCGTTCCTATCAGCCGCAGCAGGGATTTCCGGACCGCCAGACTTCTGACGTTCCTGGCCGTTCTTCTCAGCCGCAGGGATTTCCAGACCGCCAGACTTCTGACGTTCCTGACCGTTCTTCTCAGCCGCAGGGATTTCCAGACCGCCAGACTCCTGACCGTTCTTCTCAGCCGCAAGGGATTCCGGACCGCCAGACTTCTGACCGTTCTTCTCAGCCGCAGGGATTTCCAGACCGCCAGATTCCTGACCGACAACAGACCGATGTTCCATTACCGTCCCGGAAGAGATCCAAGCCACCTGATTTCACCAGTCCCATTAGGCCTGGAAAACGTTATCGCACTAGAATTTTTTATGCGTCCTCGAGATAAGTAAGTTCTCGTGGACAGGTTCTTTTCTCAGTTTGTTGTTTTTCCTGCACGACCAGTTGGCGTGTCAGAATTTCTTTTTTTCGTGTGGGCCTATGCATTCTTTTTTGTGTATATATGTGTTTTTTTTTTATATTTCTTCTATGTCCATCTACTAATCCACTTTTTTTTGTATATATCTATGTGCTTAGGGGTAAAATAATAAAATTGTTACTGTTAGGCAGCTCCAGGTAAATTTCGCTGCTGATACAGTTGTTCTGTATTTCAACGAATGAGGCGAACGTAATTTGAAATGAAAATAATAAAATTGTTACTGTTAGGCAGCTCCAGGTAAATTTCGCTGCTGATACAGTTGTTCTGTATTTCAACGAATGAGGCGAACGTAATTTGAAATGAAAATAATAAAATTGTTACTGTTAGGCAGCTTCAGGAAATCTTCGCTGCTGATACAGTTGTTATGTATTTCAACGAATGAGGCGCACGTAATTTGAAATTAAAAAAGTGATTCCTGCTAGGCAGAATAAAAGGAAAGTATGCCGATGCAGGTTTGGTTTGTTCTACACTACCAATTTCACAGTCGAATACAGATTCGTAAATTGTCATGCCAAGTTGATAATGTAAATACGGCTACCACCAAACAACAAATCAAAAAAAGATCGAGAAACGTCAATCATCGAAATGTAAGACTTACACTCCAAAATTGATAGGTTTTTCGGAAACAAAAAAGAAAGAAAAAAAAATTAAGGGGGAGATGATGTAACGTATACTCTATATTCACTTTCCTTTTGATTTTACTATCTCTGGTTATTTTATTTTACTATGTAAATTATCTTCCTACTGAACGAAATATTATTTCACCCGCTGAATGAGATCTGGCAATGAGTGTAAGTCATGACGTGGTGGTAGCTAGTATATAGGCGCGTTCATCGAGGTGGTGAGGTTGTGTTGTTGAGGTTGAGTTGTGTTGTGTTGGTTGTAAGAGGAAAGTTATTCATTATTATGTAGAAGATATATGAGTGCCTTAGTTGACCAAGAGTCTTGCCAATAAACAAGTTTGTCAGTAAGTTCAGTCTTTCTCAATTCTTAGTTTTGTCAGACCTCTGTCTGGCTGTTAGGTTTATGACTTTGATTACTTAATATAAATAACCAGCGTTGAGACTTTGTTTGAGTTCATAATTAACGAGTAACAACATCCTTTTGGGAATTCATTATTTTGAAGCTTAGAGCATTATTCATTCATAATAATTAGCTTAGCAAAAAGATAAACAAAGCTAATTCATTATAATTGTTATAGTATTCCTGTAATGCTTTTGCACCTTCAAAAATTTCAGATCTTGATTTTTTTGTAAAAAAATTCAAATTTTCTCATTATATTTTCATAAGCACTAAAGCATCACAAAGCACATAATAAACTTGAGTTCTAAATATATCCCTTGCACTGAGTTCTATATGTTCAATGTTACATTCATCTAGGTGTTTATTCTGGGGCACCTTCTTTCTTCGGGAATCATGACCATGGTATTGCACATTTTCAGACACTAATGTTTGAGCTTCCTCTTCATAGACTTCAAAACTTTCCCTCACGAACTGAATGAATTCAATTAACGACTGGAAAATTTTAGGTACTTCAGAAATATTTCCTTTTGGATTCTGGCAAGTTTGATTTGCACAGTTTAATCTCTGAAGTATTGTGTCCCAAACTACTGTACTGATCGATATTTCCATTGTTCTCATTTTCTTCAGCAGTGATTTTGCTTCATCTCTTGTCTGTGGAGAATCATCAACATTTTCTGACAGAAATACTAAAACTTTCTCTATTTCACGATAATTTTTCCTCACTGATCGTGTAGCTGCAGCATCTGCACACCATCTGGTAACTGACCGACTCTTCAGTGTGAGTGATGAATTTCCATGTGCTTCCTGGACTTTCTCCTGAAGCATCTTCCAACGGTGAGTTGATGCAGAAAAAAAAGTATAGAGTTTTTGCAAAAATGTGAAAAAAGAGAGAACTTTACCACAACTATCTATGCTATTCACACCAACTAAATTTAAAGTGTGAGCAGAACATGGCACATATTCCGCTAGTGGATTGATTTCCCTAATGCGTGTTTGAACACCAGAATACTTCCCAGACATGTTGCTGGCATTGTCATAGCTTTGGTCTCTGACATTCATAATATCCAAGCTAGCCTCCTGTAGAAAAGGTATCATGGTATTTGTAATGTTTTCTGCAGTATGTCCATGGAATGGAATAAATGTCAAAAACCGTTCTTTTGCTTCACAATCTTTGTTGACATACCTTATGATAAAAGCCAGTTGATCTATGTGTGTAATGTCTGGAGTAGAGTCAACTGTGACAGAAAAATATTTTGACATTTTTATTTCATCAGTGATGGCATTAAAAGCACGTACAGCCATTAATTCAACAAATTCATCCACACATGTTGAAGATAAGTAACTGGTGTTACCACTTCCTGGATTCCCACATTTTTCCAAGTGTTGAGCTAAGAATGGATCAAATTCTGCAATTAATTCTAAGCAGCCCAGGAAATTTCCATTCTGAACTGATCCAATTGTTTCATCATCACCATACATTGGCAACCCACGAACTGAGAGATACTTAACTGTTGCAACAACTCTATGCAAAACATCTTGCCAGTACTTGGATTCATTCCGATACTGCACAACTATCTCACAGTCAATGCGTGCAGAAGCATTCATGCGTGATGAATAGTCACATACTGCTTGCCTGTGTATGTGTGAATTTTCATGCTCTGTAAGACGTTCACTGGCATGCTTCCAGTCAGACCAACCTGTGGATCCTAATGCTGTAGTGCTCCTAGCATACAATTTGCATATCCAGCAGAATAGTAAACAAGTTGATGGTGATAAAAGAAGCCAGTCGCGTTTTACCTTCTCATTATTATTTTTTATTCTGAAAAAATTACCTTCTGTTAGAAAGCGTTTTTTACCACATATCCTCCCCTGTGAATGCCAGCAACTTCAAATCTTGGACTGGTGGATCGCTCAAAAAGCATTCGCACATTTCTTCTGTAATTTCTCCCCATAAGGCAGGATCCACTGCATTCATTGTGGAACTTGTGCTCTCTTCATTAGATGAATTCAAAAGATTTCCCAAATTAGGAGCATCTGTGATGTTAGATGATTCTGAAGTCAGATTACTGGCTTCCAAAGACAAATTACGCTCAAGAGACTCACCAGTACTAAAATTAGATGAATTTGTAGAACGTTTGGGACCAAGTGAAATATCCAATTTTTTAATGGCAAAACGTTCTATGCTACCATACTGCAGGTCATCATCCTTCAGTTTCAATTGTTTGGCTTTCCGTTTAGCGCTGCCTGATAAGTATGTACGTTTTGACATAATTTAACTGTTAAATAATTCAACTTAAATATATTGTTACAACTAACTAAATTTGATTATATATAAATTTAACAAATATTCAACATTCCATCAGACTACAAGAAACTAAACGCAAAATACAACCAAGCCTTCGTGGTTACAGTTACGACAACGACAAGCCATGTGCAGGAAGTTGAAGGATCAGTTGAGTTTAGGTGCGCTCGGAAACGCAAGAAAAGGCACGTGACTCAATGGAAGCGATCCTCCTTCTCAATGGCCACCTGAAGGCTATTAAACCACTGAAACTCATTAATGGCCACATGTTTACGTGAAATTCGAAACTCAAACTCACTGTGTGTAAGTACCACATCTATAAACACATGACTCATGAGCATGCAAAAGTAAAAATAATAAATTTTGAATATACACACACAGAATTCCCATTAACTAAGTACACATTTAATTCAAATTTGGGGCCCCCAAAATCGGGGGCCCTGGGCACGTGCCCCGTGTGCCCTCCCGTAAATCAGGGCCTGCGGATGCCTGTTGAAACTCCTCGCGGATGTGGCCCATCGATTTTGTGCGGTTCTTTCGAATTTTTCTGGCCAGCACCCGTCGGTCTCTAACTCCCAGTTTTGTGGGTCTGCCGGGTCGGGGCACATTCCGACAGTCACCAGTCATCTTCCACTTGCCAATCACGTAGGCCACTGTCGATTTTGGGTACTTCAACTTGCTGGATATGTCACGTATGGATCGGCCATTTCTGTGATACCCGACGATTACACCTTTCTCGAAATCAGAGAGCTCCAAACTGCGTGGCATCTTGCATGCGACTGGTTGCGTTGTTGTTTCCCACACGATATTTAACGGCGGCGGCCGTTACGTGTATCAGGACCGCAGATGTCGTCGATTGCAGGGGTGTCCAATTACTTGTTGGTAGATAGTGTATTATGTCTATGTATCAATCTCTGGGCCCTCAAAAGCCTTTATGGCTATCAAGAGTAAATTTTATATTCAGCGGTTTTGTGAAATAATACTAGGAAATACTACATTTCACCTTTTCTTAAACCTAATTAAAAATCATTGTCATTTTTTAAAAAATGTTGAGTCCAAAATCATTCCGTTGCTTTAAAACATGATGAAAAAAACGTAATTTGTGGTAAGTCCTACTATAAAAAAATACAATTATTATTCACTCAGTTAGGCTTGCATTAGAGACACTTACCTAATAACGCGTCGGTTCACCTTTCTGTGCAATCACGCCTCGCAGACACCTAGGAACAAATTCTACAAGGTGCTGAACATCCTCCATGCGTAACTTGACCCATGTCCGCTGCAGCAGTTCGGTCAATTCACACTCATTCCGTGAAGGAGGATCAGCAATTTTCAAACCCCGTTCTAGCATATCCTACAATTATTCAATTGGGTTACAGTCAGGGTAGTTCGGGGGCCAAGGCAATGTGACAAATTCTTTGTTGTGTTCCTTCAACTTCTCGGTAGTTATACGAACCCAATGACAAGGTGCGCTGTCCAATTGAAATATGGCACTGTGGTCCTGCTAAACCTTCTGCAGGTATAGAAGAAGATGGACGGCTAACAGGTCCATGTAGGGCCCACCATTCAGTGTTTGTGGGATTATAACCCAAGGACTGTGAGCTTGCCATGAAAAAAAGATCCCTAGACCAGAACACCACATCCACCGACCTGTGAACCCCAAACTTGCAACCAGAGGATAGGGCTTTTCATACTGTTTAACCCCATATGCGAACCCCGTTATGATCATGGTGCAGTAGGACACAGTGGTCTTCAAAGTGGGGTGCGTGGCACCCCACTTTGAAGACCAATGTCCTTAATGGCGCGCGAAAATGTTCTAAGCTCATGGATTCAAAATGGTGCGCGAAAATGTTCTGAGCTCATGGATTCAAACGAACATTCGAGTAAGAAGATTATCTCTCAATATTTTATTTCTTTCCCTTTTTTTTTTCAACAACAACCTATTATTTGCAGTCATGGGATTTGCGGTGTGTTTTAGGCTCGGTTCCCATCCCTCGAATCCCCAGATTTCTTCTTGTCATGTTTTCTCGCAACACCCATCAACACCGAGGGAATCTGAAAATAAAGCTGCCAGCGGCAACAACTGACTGCCCATCAGCAGAAAACGGCGACAGTGAGGAGGACTGGTGTGATAGCGCTCCCACCGACAGATCGTCAGCTCGTCGTACTCGCTGACTAACTGTAAAAGGAAACAGATTTTTCGTTCACAGGGAATGCCTCAGTTTTCAGGAATCCAATACAAAAGCGACTTTGGCAAGTGCACTTCCAGTTTAGACTCTGATGAACATTGCTTGTGTGCGCTGTTTTACGAAATTTTCGCTTCTGGAATGTTTATCATCTGATGCGTTTTTTCATCATTTATTTTATACGATATGTCATGTTTACAGTTGTGTAACGTACAGAAACAATAAATGGCTTAAAGGTAATGCCACAAGGAATGACAAGGAAGAAGGTATGTCTTTGACAAGCGACTCTGGCACATTTGAGTGTAGAAAACTTCTCAAGACTGTGAAAGCAGAAAAATTAATAAGAAAATCCGAATTTACCAAGATGTATATACTTATTTGCATAATTTCCGCAAAATTTAATTTCTGAATTTCTGAAATTGTTACACAGCTATATATACACACTAGCATACACTATATTGACAAAAGTTACTGGACACCCCTTCAAAAGCAAATGAACGGATTCGCTGCGTTGTTATAATGCGCGTAGCTACAAACGGTATAAAAACAAGCCTGCAGCTGACATCGATAATATCGCACTGTAAGTTTGAGTGAAAATGTCGCAGCGGGAGAGAACTAACTTTGGGAAAGGAAAGATTGCTGGGTGTTATATTAGTGGGTTGCCCATAAGATAAACCGAGGGGCGTTTAAACATACCCAAGTTAACTGTTTTGGATGTACTGAATAAGTGGAAGACACGTGGCGTGCCTGAAGCAGCATAACGTACCGGCAGACCAAAGAAAATCAGTGATGGAGGACGTGGAAGCCTCAGGAGAGTCGTTACAGCTAATCGATGGAGTACTGCACAAGACCTCAGTGTCCAGGTCGGTAACAATGCTGGAACCTCTGTGTGTACGCGTACCATTTGGAGAGAACTTCATTCGATAGGTTTCCGTGGTCGTGTGGCTGCTCAATAGCCTTTCATCTCCACTCGGAATGCTATTCGTCGTTTAGCATGGTGTAAAGAACATTTATCGTGGACCGTAGATCAATGGAAATGGGTCCTATGGACTGATGAATCCAGATACACGATCCTTCAGTTTGATAGCCGTGTGTGGGCATGGAGCTATTTACCACAGTGTACTGTTTATACGGTCAAGTTTGGAGCTGTCAGTGTACTCGTATGGGGTTTGTTTCGTGGTATGGTCCCGGTCCATTGGTTATCGCGGACAAACCTGTTAACCAGCACGTCTACCTCGATATTCTGGACAATTATGCCCTACCAACTCTGAGGCAATACTATGGAACCGAGCCTTGTTGGTACCAGCAGGATAATGCACCGAGCCTTAAAGCAAAGACCGTTACGGCGTGATTTGACGATAATACCGTACCGTGTGTGGACTGGCCAGCATAGAGCCCTGGTCTTAATTCCATATAGCACCTATGGGATGAATTAGAGCGCCGCATAAGAACTTTGGAACCAAGGCCTACTGCTAAGCAACAGTTAGCGGCAGCATTATGTGCTGAATGGAAGCGCATATGTATCGCTCTTTTCCAAAACCTTGTCGAAAACATGTCTCGAAGGATCAGTGCATGCATATTAAGGCCAAAGGTGGACCGACACCGTACTAATGAATGTCAATAAATGCTATGTTGTGTTTCTCTTCTAGGTGTCTGGTGACCTTTGTCAATATAGTGTATATTCACACACAAGGGGTGCGCGGTAAGGGGTTTTCTTCAATGCAGGGTTGCGTCCTGAAAAGTGTTTGAAGACCACTGCAGTAGAAAACGGACTCATCACTCCAGACGACCTTCTTCCATTTGTCTGGGGTTCATTGGCCCGCGCGAGGCACTCTGTGTGATGACTGGGCGTCATTATGAAAACCTTCGTTGGTCTCCTGCTGTGGAATCCCAGGCGATGCAAGGGGGAAGACTCGTGGTGCTTGTGGAAATAGGTCTAACTGCAACACTGTTTACTGGTGGGTGTGCTGGGTGGCTGTCGCACGCCGTAGTTGAGATTCCAGTGGTGACACCACAGAGTCACATCTGGGATGAATCGCGCGTGGCTGACCAATGCGAGCCCTTCTGCTGGATATCTGTGCATGATTAATCCAGTCGGGCCCCAACAATCTCGACCAGGTCAGATTAGTTTATGTCGCCACTTTTCCGAGTTACTGGCAAACATTTACTGCTTACGTGCAGAGGATAGGTGTACATAATTTACAATAGCCTCACGTGGTACTTCGTTATCGCTCCGAATATGTAAAACGGGGGATGTACCTAATGCAAAGTTAACTCATTGTATACCTATTAAGAAAAACAAGCTCCTGTAGAAAAAAATGAACAATTAACCCGCATTAATAGCGGGGAAAAAATGCATCATCGTCCAACACGAGTCATCTTCGTTTCTGCCTTAAACGTGATATCGTTATGTATTTTTGATTCAGTCTGCAGCGCTAACAACTGGCGTGCAAGCCATAGCAGGTTCGATTCCCAACTCCGGCAAGGGGAAAGATTCCTTCACTGCATGCGTCAGGGGAAAGTCCTGCAATGCGAGTGATGTATTTAGGCTAAAAAAAGTGGGAAAGGGAGGGGGTTTTTTTTCTGTTTAAGGACCGAAAAAGTTAAAATCGAAGTTTTAGGGATGTATAAAAAAACAGGAAAACCCACAGTTTACATTTCTGCAAAAAAAAGCGGAATTACAGTCAAAGGAAAATCTGAAGTTACCGTTATTCAAAACGAAAATTTCGTTAAAAACCAGAGCCCTAACGGCAATTTTCAGTGAATTTACACCACTTATTTTTTACAGTTCGGTGCCCCCCCCCCCCTTTAAATTAGGGAAGGGTAACTGCTCATAGCACTTCAAGTTTCTTACGGCTGTCAACAAACACTGTAACAAGAAAAGGTGACAAACATCAGTTACACTTTTATTAAAGCAGTTCGAGAAATTTATTATGAATCAAAGACAAACACTAAAATAAACCAACGAGAGAGAGAAAGAGAGCGTCAAAAGGCTTTCTACTTACAAAAGGACTTAGAAACGGATGGCGAATCTCTCCAACATTAAGATTAATGTGGAACAACCACTGAAGAATGGAAATAGCGTGGGATGGGAATTAGTCTGAATGGAGCATCGATTTCTACTTTGCAATTTGCAAATGACCAGGTACTACTGGCAGAATATTTGGAATGCGTGAGTGAAGTAAAAAAAAAAAGATAAGAAAGATGGGAATTAACGATAAATAAAACACAGTATCCCAGTGTTGATGCCGATGAGACAAATCTAGAATTGGAAAATGATAAAGAACCTGCATTACAAGAACATTATAATTATTTAGGTATAGCCGGCTCAGGTCGGTAAGAACGGCATCGCGACGCCTTCTTTAGGAGGGGAGCCTTTAACAACGCAGTAAAATTTTAAAACTTCTATATGGGGGTGGGGGAAATAAAATATTTCTGGAGCTCCTATAGCCTTATTCCGTTTTATAGTCGAGATCAAGGAGTTGTTTTTACCTAAAAGCAGTTGTGACGGGTTTATCCGGCTTCCGTCTTCAGAGAAGGTTCTTTGATGAATGCATTCCATAAGCATCTTTCAGTTTTTCTTTATCTGAGTAGACTAAATGCAGTGTTTACTTACCTGATGCCCCCCTCCATGCAGTGCAGTATTGCACATTAAAAAAAAAAGGAAGCAGCTACTTGGAGCGGAAGTTAACGGTGGGGTGGAATTTCGCTCTTTAAAAAATTTCAGGAAGCACAATTTTTTTTCTGCGCATGAATATAGTGTATAGGATATTCAGAATTTACTTGAATATTTTTATCTCTGTAATCTGAGTAGAGAAAAGCATCAGAGGCGCCGATGTGGCTAAGTGAATTTAGTTCACTTAATAATTTTTCCAGGAGGGGCAGTTTCTACCCAATATTTTTCAACGGGAATGACGTCACCTTTTAGCATGTGACAATACATGTGTTAACAAGTACAGAGTGATCGTAAAGTTCCCGAACCCTGAATTTAAAATAAAATTATTGCATATGCTGTAGGCAAAAGTTCAACCAATTGATGTGCCAACACGAGTCAACAACTCGTCGAGATCAAATACTGCGCTTGTGGAATGCCTGAAGGAAATTGGCAGAGTGCCAGAAATAAATAACCGGTTCCATGTGTGCTACGCAGTTTGCCCACTTTAGCGGCGCCATTTGCACAGAGGCGTGGGTTTAACGCGGGAGCAGAGAATTTGTTTACTTGTAGCTTATTTGCAAACGCAGTCTTACAAACAGTGTATAGAAGAGTTCAAGAAAAATATCCCGCAGCATTTTTTTCAACGATACACAGTTTACTCGTACGATTTTGGAAAACTGGAAGTGTCGATGATATGCCTAGAAATGGTCGGCCAAGTGTGTTAACGCCGGAAGTGATAAGCGATGTTGAAAAACGTTTGCAAATCACCTACAAAATCGCTTCGTCGCTTATCTCAGCAAGTGAAATTTGCTTACGGTTCAGTACAGAGCGCGACTAAAAGATTGCTGCTTCGTGCATACAAAGTGAAAGTTGTCCAAGAACTGAATGCACCTGATACGCATAAGCGCCTGCTGTATTGCCGTTGGTTTCGTAAATTTACTCGATACAAGAAGGGCTTATTGAACAATGTTTTCTTTTCAGATGAATCCTGGTTTAATTTGAACGGGTATGTTAATTCGCAAAATAAGCGATATTGGTCGACTGAGAATCCTTATATCCTTCATCCAGTGCCTTTGCATTCCGAAAAAAATTGGTGTGTAGTGTACCATATCTCGACGCAGAATAGTGGGACAACTATTTTTGACAGTACTGTAAATGCGGATATTTATCAAGATTTGATTTTTCAGTTTGTGTCCCTATTGCAAGAAAACGAACGTTTCGCATATCTTCAATTGGATGGAGTAACATGTCGCACAGCTATTGCGACAACGGAGCTTCTGCGTAGTTTCTTTTATTTCTAAAGGACCCCCCCCCCCCCTCTCACCAGATCTCTCACCTCCTGATTTTTCCTGTAGGGATATTTAAGGGACCGTGTTTATGCAAACAACCCGCATGATCCTTGAAAGCAAACATTATTCAGGCTATAGTGGAAATCACGCCATCTATGCTGAAATGCGTTACGAAAAACATGTGCCACCGCGTGGGTATTTTTGCCTCCAGCGACATTGAGGTTATTTCCCGCATCTTCTTTAGGTCAACATCAGTTGCTCAAAAGTCGATGGAAGATGTATCACAGCTGTAAGTAAACTTTATGTATCTGTATAATGCGAATATAAATTGTTCGAATTAGGGCTCGGGAACTTTTCGATCACCCTGTAATTCAAGGACACAAAAATTAATTTTTGAAATGGGGGCAAAGACAACAAAATCCGTGTATGTTAAATTCGAAAACATTATGTAAATTTTCTCCAGAGGAAAAGTTCACAAGGGTGGGGGGAGGAGAGAAGTGGCACTTTGAGTCAGGGCGCAAACGTGCCTTCAGCGGGCGCCGTGCATAATGGGCCAAGAGGGTAAAGTTTCGAGGGAGAAGAGAAGCAGAATTGTACAGAGAAGGAAAGTTGTTAAAAGATTAAATGGAGTTCGGTGGAGTGAAGAAATAAAAAAGGAAATGTAATGTTCATAACTCTACTGTAGAGTATTTTGCTTTACGGAGCTGAGGCCTTGAAACTCAGTGACGGAAAGAAGAAAACGGCAGTAGAGATAAATGCTTTGAGGAGACAGTGGGGACCATCAGGAAGAGAAAGGATATCAAACGAAATGATTAAAGATGTGATGAGTGTGAAGGAAGCTGTATTGATTGATACACAGAAAAGACAGTTGATTTGGCGCAGTCAAGTGAGAAAAATGACTAATAACAGACTTGCCTAAATAGTTGTAAAACATACACCGAAGGTAGAGAACTACCTATAGAAACATGTTATGACGAGATGCCGTGAATCTTCTGTAAGAATGGTGTTTGGATAGAAGAAAACGGAGAGGTATTTCTTTGATATCGAAAGACTACGAGTTACGCCACAAACCAATATATCAGGTTCGGTCAAAAAAAAAATAATTCACAATGTGTCATAAAATGTATATACAGGGTGATCCATTTAAACCAGTACCCTGAAAAACCCTTACATTTTTACAAGGGATCGCGCAAGGAACTTTTTCTTTTTTTCAATAGAAGCAGCAACTCCTGGAGAATGAAAACCGCCACCGTTAAGAAGATTGTTAACCGTTGTCATTCACTTCGTGCATTCGGAAACATGCAGTACTCTGTTCCAGAGCTTGTTTTTTAGTGAAATCGTATTAGGTAGCCAATTCTGTCATCAAAACGCAACGAGCATTTCGAAGAGAGTTTGGAGTTCGAAAAGTGCCAAGCAAGTCAACAATTCTGTCGATGGCAAAAAAACTGGAGCAAACCGGTTCTCTTCTCAGCGGTAGCGGTAGACATCACCCTCCGATGCCCCAAACGCGTGTGGACGATGTTCGGCAACGTTTACTTCAATCTCCGATGAAATCGTTGCGCAGATTAAGCCAACAGACAGGATATTCATACAGAACTTGTCAAAGGGCAGCAAAAAAAGCGAATATTCGACCATTTAAAGTGCACGTAATCCATCAGCTGCAGGAACAGGACAAGGGAAAGAGACTAAGTTACTGCAAATGGTTTCAAAATTTTCTAAACTTGCTATCTAATATTCTCTCCATCACATGGTTTACGGATGAAGCCTGGTTTCATCTGTCAGACTACGTCAATTCACAAAACAGCAGATACTGGGCTGCCAAAAACCCACACGTTGTGTGTGAAACACCGATGCATTCACAAAAGGTTGGTGTATGGTGTGCGGTTTCGTCTACGAAAATTATTGGCCCCATTTTTTTTCTCTGAGACTGTCAACACTAATGTTTATTGCCGCATATTCAATGAATCCAACAAAGAAGGAATTTTTCAAATCGGACTCCTAGAAGTACAAATATTGACAAAAATAAGATATACTTCTATGCCCCCTGGCGTAGAAACCATGCACTATTTTAAGAAGAAAATGTTTCTAAAAGGTTTGTCGACATGAGTAGTATCGGTCAACAAACGACGTTTTTTTCAATCGAGAATTTAGAAGCTCATATTTTGCTGCAAATACAACAGAAGCGGAAATTAAGATTTACGCCCCCTGGTGGCCAAACTATTTTTTTACAAAAATTAGGAATTATGTGCAAAGGATTTCCTATCAGGAGCTGTATCCGGTGCAGAAAGATTTTTTCAAATCGGAGATTTAGAAGCGGAGATATAGGGGAAACGCAATTTACATTTACGCCCCCTAGCGGAAAGTCTATGAATTACTTGAAAATTTTAAAATTATGTGAACAACATGTCACACTGAAAACACTATCCAACGAAGAAGGAATTTTTGAAATCGGACTCCTAGAAGTAGAGATATTGACAAAAATAAGATGTACATCTACGCTCCCTGGCGGAGAAACTGCGCAATATTTTAAGAAGAAAATATTCCGAAAAAGTTTATCGATGTGAGTGGCATCAGTACACGAAAGAATTTTTTCAATCGATATTTTAGAAGCTCCGATTTTATGGCAAATACATCAGAAGCAAATATTAACACTTACACCCCATGGTGGCCAAAGTATTCTTTACCAAAAATTTGAAATTATATGCAAAAGATTTTTCATCAGGAGATGTATCTGCTGAAGAAAAAAATGTTCAAATCGGAGTTTTAGAAGAAGAGTTATCGGGAAAAATGTAATTTACTTTTAAGCCATCTAGCGGAAAATCTATGCGTAATTTGAAAACGTAACTATATCTAAAATACTCTTCAGCATAAATGGAATCGAAAGATGAAATAATTTTTTCAATCGGATGTTTAGAAGCAAATATGTGGAATAAAACGTATTTTTGAATTCGACATCATCTGCATTTACGCCCCTAGCGGCGAAATTGTACATCGTAAAAAAAAACGAGATAAAGGGTCATAATTTGCATGTTTCAAGCTTCCGAATGCAAAAAGAATTTTTCAAACCGGACTAATAGTTGCAGAGATATCGTGGGTACAGACGGACGGACAAACCGGTAACAGAAGCACGATCTTTTTTTTACAAAAGACGTGCTAAAAAAGATAATGCAAATTCTTAAAGAAACTTAAGATAGCCATTAAAACTAGAGGTCTCACCTGAAAGACGTGGAGATTAAGTTTCATTCGTCCTGAGGAAGCAAAGTCAAACGCTTTGCGAAACTATAGTCGATGTATAATAAACATTTTATTGTGCAAACGTTGTTATTATTATTCTATCTTTCGACAATTGCAAGTTTTGGTTGAAGTGCGGTCTGACCTTGCGTATAGTTCAAACCATTTTTGTAGATTAAAGAGATTATTAAATGGAAAATCATTTGATTCGAACGAACACTTGATAAAGGAAGACAAGCACTGGTTTCAAGAATGGCAATCCCCATTTTGCCAGTGTGCTTTTGGGAACTGGGAAAAACGCTGGAC
This sequence comes from Macrothele yani, assembly GCA_039090855.1. Taxonomy (NCBI): domain Eukaryota; kingdom Metazoa; phylum Arthropoda; class Arachnida; order Araneae; family Macrothelidae; genus Macrothele; species Macrothele yani. The sequence continues at coordinate 32,370,770 of CM077012.1, forward strand.
AAAATGTGTAGAATGCGAAGGTAGACATACACCGATCAACTATTCCATTATGACCACCCCCAGTCTACAGAAATGAGAGCGCCTGGAGACCGAACGGTGGCGCAGATGAAATTTACAGAGCAGTATATATACAACCCGAAGACTGACTTTTGGTTAGAAGTGTTCGGATTCAGAATGGGAAAAACTGCCGATTTATCTGAGTTTGATAAAGGACAAATTGTGATGGCACGGCACCTCGGAACAACGTTCTCGGAAACGGCGCGGCTTGTGGGTTGTTCACGTGCTTCTGTAGTAGTTACGTATCAAAAGTGGTGCACAGATGGCCAAACGACGAACCGTCGTCCAGCCATGTGATGCCAGAGGGGAGTGGAGACTGTCGCGCATTGTTCACAACGACCGCAGGGCCACAGTGCGACAAATAACCCGCAGCTAGAACAGTGGTGATCAGAGCAATGTGTCACAGCACACAGTTCATCGCAGCCTTCTGCGCATGGGCCTGCATAGCCGAAGACCCAGCTGGGTCAAAATGCTCACTGTACGTCATCGCCAACAACGCATGAAATGGGCCCAAGATCATCGAGATTGGACCATGGATGATTGGAAGAAAATTGTGTGGTCTGACGAATCAAGATTCCTGGTGCATCATGTAGACGGAAGAGCGAGGATACGCCGATTACCAACGGAGGCTATGGCACCTGGATGCACTGTTGGGGGGAAATAGGCCGGCGGCTGCGGTGTTATGATATGGGCGATGTTTTCTTGGAACACTTTAGGCCCCATTATCCCAACAGCACAATCCCTAACAGCTGGCAGGTATCTGAACATCGTTGCAGGCCAAGTTAACCCATTCATGGCAACTGTGTTCCCTACTGGTCATGGTCATTACTAACAGGATAATACGCCATGCCACACTGCCAGAATCGTCAAGGAGTGGTGCAAGGAACATGCTGGTGACTTTCTGTTAATGCCCTGGCCTCCAAATTCACCTGACATGAACCCAATCGAACATTTGCGGTTCGACTTGGAAAATCGTGTTCGCGCTAAAACACCACCACCCCGAAATGTACGCTAACTGGAGAACCTGCTGTTGACATTATGGTACCAGATACCCCAGGATACCGATCGCCATCTCATCGAATCGATGCCTCGCTGAGTGACTCCTGTTTTGCGGACTAAATGGGGTCCTAAATCTTATTAGGTAGGTAGTCATAATATAATAGCTAATCGGTGTATTGAATAACACTTATGAATAGAAAAAGGATGGCTTATTGTCTCTCCCCAATTCCTTTATCCTTTTTTAACTGCTATAGATATTTTTTTATGTGAGATTAAGTATTACTTTTTGACCGACCCTTGTAAATGAATATACACTCTGCGACATTGAAATTGCAGCACTCAGAAGCAGTGACAAAAAGTGCATCCAGATCTACAACCAAATGAGTTGTGTACAGATATGCAAATGGTTAAGCACAGGACCGACCGAATGCAAACTTTGTCCTATATAAACACAGATGTACAGAGAGCGAGTCGAAAGTTTTGCAATATTTGCACAAACGCACGTTCTGCGGCGGGTATGTCACGTGTTGAAACTATTTCTTTCAAGTCGCGCACTGCAGTCAGTCGAAAGGGATATAAAGTGGTAGTCGTTGCTGTGAACAGCATTGCATGTTGTCGTTCTGTCTGTGGTAGGGACGCCTAAAAGATGAACAGCCACAACCGGCTAATTAGGGAACTTTTGCTTTACGAGTTTGAACTCTGCCACAATGTTGCTCAAGCAGCGCGAAACATTTGTCATGAGAAAGGGAAAGGTTCCGGGAACCACAGCACCGCAACCAGATGGTTCAAGAAATTTTGCTCAGGCGACAGAAACCTCGACGATCATCCAAGGCATTATAAAATAGGAATAACATTAAGAAAAGTATCATACCAGGTTATGAACAGAACGTTCGTGGGCTTTCTGTACAACTGGAAGCAACCTAAGGGTTTTGCTTTGCGACGTGCCACTGAAGTGGCGCAAGTAGAGACAACAATTGGCTGCGATAAGCCGAAGTCGGTGTAGTTCAATCAGGGGAATAACTGGCTCCGGAGTGGGGAGATGTGCGTTCGAATGCCGCCACCAGCAAAAGGGCTCAATTTCACAGCTTAGTGATCAAGTTCTGGATGATTAAGCGAAAAATCTGTGTGTGAAGGATACTCACCCTGCATATTGTTTCTGGTTGACTCACTGTATTTCGCCGTCAACTGAGAAACTGTGCTGCGCCGATTGCCCTGTACAAGTCGTTTCACTCTTCGTCCACCTCCGGAATCCACCTTTCTCCGCTCTTTATAGTTTACTCACTTATCTGGCAACACTCCTGGTACGCCTCAATCAGGCAAGCCCTCGAAAAATCAAAAAGTGTCGCCGTTTCCGAAATAGATGCAATAACCTTTCGTGTGCCCACTAGTTGGACATTCGTAAACCCCGATAAATCTTTGGCTTTGCCCAACACCTCCGTAACTTCGCTCTCAACGGAACCGTCAACCTTTTATATACACCCTTTGCAAAACAAAAAACCAAAAAAACGAAGCACCCAAAAGGAATTGTCCAATCGAGATGAAAACTGCAATGTATATGTATAGGAAAGGAAATGATTGCAATTCCAGAGCAGTTAAGCCATTTATTCGCATAAAACAACTACACGAGTGGAACAAGTCAGTACGTCGTAGAGCCACTTCTGGCTCGGATACAAGCGGTTACCTAGTGTGGCATAGATGCATGCAGTTTATGGATACTGTCCTGAGGTACAGCATGCCGGATGGTGTCCAAAGTGCGGAGTAGTTTTCCGACATTCCGGAGTGGGCGCAGCTAGTACCCCATAACGTCCGAAACATATTCGATCGGTGAGAGATGGGGCGATTGGGCTGGCCATAGAACGGTGTCGACATTACTGAGGCAAGCCTGGGAAAGCCGTGCCGTGTGTGGCCGGGCATGAGCCGGTTGAAAAATTTATCAGTGATGCTGCGACAGGAATAGCAACACAACAGGTCGTAAAATGTTATCCACGTACCGTTAAGCCGTGAGGGGGCACGGAGGTTTACCAAGGGTGTCCGGCTACCGTAGAAATTGGCTCTCCAGACAGTCACCCCCGGTGAGAGAGCCGGGTGCCGTTCCACGGTAAAATCAGAATCCGTGCGCTGGCTAGCTCGTCTCCAGACACGTATGTGCTAGTCATCGGTGCCAAGTTCAGATCGTGACCCATCACTGAAGACAGCACGACGCCACTGGACACTATCCCACGTTGATCTAATCCGACACCACTGCAACCGGTGACGACGATGCTCACTGGTCAATGATAGGTGGCAAAATGGCTTCCCGGAATGTAGTCCCCGTGCCAGAAGTCGTCTAGTAACTGTCCAGATGGCCGCTTCCGTACCTGTAGACGACGCAACATGGCTACAGATGGTTGAGAGCAACGAATTCTGTTCTGTTCGTGTGGCTGTCACAATCGCTCGATTCTCGCGTTCTGTCGTTGCCCTTGGCCGTCCATTGCCCGCGTGCCTGTGAGTTGTGCCCTCCTCGACCTATTGGAGCCAACATCGTCCGATTGTCGCATCATTGTGACCTGAATGCCTTGCGACACGGCGACGTGACCAACCGGCTTTTCTCAGGCCAATTATACGTGTCTCTAAAACCCCCTCAACTGCTCGTATTGTGCATGGATCCGACGTTGAGTCATGCTCACGGTCCGTGGAGCTTAATGCAATCGCAATCCGCTGTCACAATTGTCCTTGCATCCTCGATGCCCGGTTCCCATGCGTTGTGGTGGGCCATTGTTTCGTCATTGGTCAATATTTCTTAATCATTTGCATATTCATCCATGAGGTACTTGCATGCGGAGCTTCATAAGAATCGAAAGACTTTGTCGGGGTGCTTTGTCTTTTTTGTTTGTTTTTTTCCAGAGAGAGTACTTCGCGTACAAGCCTTGCCCTTGTTACGCCTGTATTGCGTATAACTCACTTTGCATAGGGATGATGGAAATACAATGAACATTATGTGTCTATGCTGCACGAAATGTAACTCTTCTTTTTCGTACAAACCTCTGCCTTAGGAATCGCTAAATTTTCTTTTCGTACATTACAACTCCATAAGCCTTACAATAATGTATTTCCATATTAACTCCTATAACGAAGTAAATTTCTCCGTCATTTTTATCCGCGCCGGGGCTTGAACCCGGGTCCTCTCATTCCGGAATAAGTCACTCTACCAATTGAGCTACGCGGACGTTCGTTCTGACTGCTATCTGCCTTTATGTCATGTGAGTCCAGCTCACATCCCCCCCCCCCAAAAGAGCGCCGGGGGCATGGCCCACGGGTCAGTCGTGTCCATGAATCATTGCAGGCAGCCATCCGCTGCAGAACGTGCACTTTAGAACTCCCAGTCAATCTGGTATGTGGAATGCAACGTCACACATTTTTATTTTTCGAAGCGCTGGAGAAGGGATTCTCTTATTTTTCCTATCTCGCGGTGTGGAAATAACATCACACCATTGCGAGATTTTAAACGGCCGGGTCATCCGGAAAGTTCGGGCGCCATTATAACGAAGTAAATTTCTCCGTCATTCTTGTCCACGCCGGGGCTCGAACCAGAGTCCCCTCATTCCGGAATAAGTCACTCTACCAATTGAGCTACGCGGACATTCGTTCTGACTGCTATCTGCCTTTATGTCGTGTGCGTCCTGCTGGCAGGTACATCACATCCCCCCTCCCAAAGAGCGTCGGGGGCATGGCCCACGGGTCAGCCGTGACCATGAATCATTGCTGGCAGGTACATCACATCCCCCTCCCAAAGAGCGTCGGGGGCATGGCCCACGGGTCAGCCGTGACCATGAATCATTGCAGGCAGCCATCCGCTGTAGAACGTGCACTTTAGAACTCCCAGTCAATCTGGTGTGTGGAATGAAACGTCACACATTTTTATTTTTCGAAGCGCTGGAGAAGGGATTCTCTCATTTTTCGTATCTCGCGGTGTGGAAATAACATCACACCATTGCGAGATTTTAAACGGCCGGGTCATCCGGAAAGTTCGGGCGCCATTATAACGAAGTAAATTTCTCCGTCATTCTTGTCCACGCCGGGGCTCGAACCCGGGCCGCTCATTCCGGAATAAGTCACCCTACCAATTGAGCTACGCGGACGTTCGTTCTGACTGCAATCTGCCTTTATGTCGTGTGCGTCCTGCTGGCAGGCACGTCACACTCCTAAGATGCGATATTAACTCCTAAGATACATGGAGTTGATATCGGAAGACTATTCTCCATGAATCTTACGAGCACAAACTCGCTGAACGCCTGCAATACTCAGTCCCTAGCAGGAAGAGAGGTTTAAATATTTCTATATCAAGTAACTGTTAGACATAGAGCATTTCTCTGCCTGATCTTAGAGACAGAGAAATGCTCTTCCCCTTCTTTATCTTGCCATAGCAAAATCTTCCTCCAAAAACGGTAGGATTTCTCTGACAAACGTTTGCACCACATTGATACTAAATTCATACAGCCATGTAATGTTGTTCCCATATTTAGGACACTGAATCCAAATCAACCCTAAAACTTCTTGCTGTTGTACACACAGTTACAAATTTTATGACTAACAACCTTATCCCAGCATTTTCTGTTTATTTCCTACAGATGTAAGTTTAGGTCTCTTTCAGTCTTTTACCGATACCACTCTACATCTGCTCGTACGCAATCGTCCGTTACTCCATCTTCTATGAGAAATTCATTCACCCAATTTGTGTCCAAAGGATAAGTGGCGCTCCAATTCCTTTGTCAAATCTTTCATTCCTGCTATATGCCGCCCCGGTGGCGCAGTGGTCTAAGGCGCTGGCCTCTGATCATTCGTCCATAAGGGGTCCGGGTTCGAATCCCGTTCAGGCATGGATGTTGTGTTTGTCTTACGGTACTGGCTCTCTCCCTTCCCTGGAACCAGTGACCCTAAATTAGGGACGGGCGACTGCTTATAGCCCATTGAGTTGCTCACGGTGGTCGTTAAACCTCCAATCAAAAAAAAAAAAAAAAAAATTCCTGCTATATACAAACTCTAGAATCAATTACGTGGATATGCATCCTCTCAGTAAACTTCCCTCTTCAGTTATTTAAAGAGGTTTAAAAATACATTTGAATAGTTTTGCATTTCAAAATGAGTATTAAAAGGATAGCATTGCTACTTAATTGATACGCTTTATTTTGCGTCCCCCATAAAAAAAGTAAGATATTACATTCACTGTACGTAATGCAATGTTCAGGTGTATTTTAACGTACGCTTATTAATACACTTAACTTAAGGACGGGCCAGGTTTTGACCTGTAGCGTCGCACAGGAGACGCCTGGATATGTGAAATTCAAACCATAGGAACTCCATTACTTACCGAAATAATGACTGAAAAAACACCGACACAACTGCAGATGCTAAAGAATATAATGAAACTTTACTCAGAAATGTCTTCATAGTACTGGATGCAATGATACAGATGCGTCACTGCCAAAGATTGTACGTAGGGAAGAGGCGGTCCTCAGTACGGGTTATGATCACCCCTAACATCTATGCATGATTTGGACCGTCTGTCCATATTTAGCACTAGGTTGTTGATGAGTTCTTGCGGTACCATCGCCTATTCTTCAGTCACCGCCGTTTTCAGCTGTAGGACATTTTCTAATGTGTGTTGACGTGCCGCAACATGTCTCCCCAGAGCGTCCCACACTTGTTCTATGGGATTTAGGTCGGAGAACATGCTGGCCGATCCATCCACTGAATGTCTTCACTTCCCAGCAGGTCATCAACAGCCACTGTACGACGGGAGTGTGGCGTTATCGTCAATGACGACGAACTGCGGCTTAATGGCACCTCGGAACAGACGAACATTGGGAAGGATTGCCTCATTACAGTAGCGCGCACCGGTCACAGTACCTCCTCCCTGTATCTGGAGCTCCGTACGTCCATCGATCAGAATGTCTCCCCATACAAGAACGCCCGGCCACCATATCTATCCGTTTCGTTCATGTTTTCGGGGTGATACCGAGTGCCTACTTCACGCCACATGAGCTGACGTCTAGAATCGCTAGAGACTAAATCTACTCTCATCAGTATAGAATACCATACCATACTGTTCTGCTGGCCAGTTCTTATGTTCTCTGGACAAATGTAAACGGTGTCTTCGCTGAACAGTCGTTAATGGACTCAGCGTACTTGTCGTCGGGCAAACAATCCACCTTTATGTAGTCGTCAGGCCACTGTAAACCGCGATATTGTGCGTCCTGTGCTCACGGTCAGTTGTTTTACAAGGTTACTTGCTGTCTGGTGTGGATTCCTCTTGACTTGTAGGAGCAGAAATCTGTCCTCACTGGGGTTGTTTTTTGGGTGAACGACCACCACCGGTCTTTCGCACAGCTGTACCTGTAATACTGAAGACCTGGGACGCACGCGATACGATGCTATGAGCGATACCGAACCTTTCGACCACACTCATCACAGTTCAGCCCTCCTCGAGACTCCCAATTATTCGACCAAGAGTAAAATGTTCTCAACGGGACATTTCGTCGTCTCTAGCACACACTAAACACAATCGAACGTCTGTAACACTTACACACACACCGTCCGTTGACTTCCATTCAATTGGTGCTATTGGACTGCATAAGTGCAATTTGTTCTCGCGGCACGCAAACCACATTTCTTGCTCTATTAACTCACAAATTAACTCAGGACTGTGTTCCCAGACACAGTCCTGAGTTCATTTGTGTTTGGGTGCTGCTATTATTTACGGTGTTGTTTTACTTTTTCCTCTTCGTCCTTAAGTTTTGCACAGCAGCGTGAATCGTCAGTCCATGCGTTTCGTGGCAAACATTATTTCCTTACACATAGGGTCATTTCAAAAGTTTTGCACACTGTGGGTTATCTCTTAAAAAACTAATTTATTTCGCAACGTACATTTACATGCCTTCGAAGTAATCTCCGTGTTTCTTTATGACAGCGACCCAACGTTTGGAAACGTCTTGTATTCCAGTCAGGCCACCACCATTGTTGAGATGCTGGATTACTCCGGTCACCTCATTAGAAACATCCTGAATCATACTGAATCGTTTCCCACGGAGTGTCTTCTTCAGTTTTGGGAAAAAGTCATAGTCTGGTGGGCTCATGCCAGGACGGTAAGGCGCATGGTGAAGCAATTCCCCTCCATACTTTTCCAGAATGTCTCTTACTGTGTGGGCAACATGAGGCCTAACGTTTTCGTGCAAAATAAAATGATGACACCAGCTTTCAGCATGTATAACGAAGTAAATGTCTCCGTCATTTTTGGTCCACGCCGAGAATCGAATCCGAGTCCACTTATTCCGGAACAAGTCGCTCTACCAACTGAGCTACGCAGACGTTCGTTCTTGCTGCTATCTGCCTTTATGTCGTGTGCATCCTGTCGGGCACGCACGTCACATCTACCCCCTCCCCCCAAAAGAAGGCCGGGGGCATGGCCCACGGGTCAGCCGTGACCATGAATCGTCGCAGGCAGCCATCCGCTGAAGAACGTGCACTTGAAAACTCCCAGTCAATCTGGTGTGTGGAATGCAACGTCACACACATTTATTTTTCGAAGCGCTGGAGAAGGGATTCTCTTATTTTTCTTATCTCGTGGTGTAGAAAGAACATCACACCATTGCGAGATCTTGAACGGCCGGGTCATCCGGGAAGTTTGGGCGCCATTATAGCCAAGTAAATTTCTCCGTCATTTTTGGTCCATGCCGGGGATCGAACACGAGTCCACTTATTCCGGAACAAGTCGCTCTACCAACTGAGACGTTTGTTCTCGCTACTATCTGCCTTTATGTCGTGTGCGTCCTGCGGGCAGGCACGTCACACTCCAAACTTGTCATAGACCATAATCATCATTAGTTTAACCTTCGATTGTTGGCGGCGGAATCTTTTTCTGGCGAGGTGATTCTGGATGTTTCCGAAACTTCACACAAAGCTTTATAAATTTCGGTAGGGGATTTTCCTTGCAGGGTTTCAATTTTAATGTACACTGGTGTGCAAAAATTAAGGACGAAGAGGTGAAATTAGCATAACAGCGGAACGAGCAGGCAGAACGGACCGAAAGACCACTCAGGAGATAGACGAGGGTCTGATACGGTAAGGCATGCGCATATATGCAGAATGACGTGGGGAGGGGAGTGTCGGAAGGGTATAAGTCACACGGGCGGTGTACGCTCAGCAATTCGGTTAAAGCTATTGCACGGTGTACATCGGTTTTAACGACGTAGAGATGCTGCCACTGTGTGATATGGCCAACAGGCAATCCAGTAGACGACATCTTGATGCCTTTACCCGAGGTCGCGTCATTGGAAAGTTGTAAGAAGGTCGAAGTGTGACTAGTGTGGCCGAAGAGTTCGGGATCGCTCACAGCATCGTTTCACCAGCTTGGAGAGCATTTCAAACGACAGGAACAGCTGTCCGAGAGTTTAGCAGTGGTCGTCCACGAGCAACCACGGCGGCTGACGACCGGTATATTGTCCTACAGACGAGAAGAGACAGACGGTAGACAGCGGGAGAAATCGTAAGGCAGATGCAACAGACAACTGGACGTCCGTTATCGCATTTTACCGTGGCCAGGAGGCTGCGCACAGGTGGTCTATTTGCACGACGACCAGTACGGTGTGTGCCATTAACGCCTGCTCATCGAAGACGGCGGTTTCTGTGGTGCCAGGAACACAAGAACTGGACACATCAGCAATGAGGTCAAGTTCTTTTTACGGATGAAAGCCGATTTAGTTTGACGAGCGGTTCTGGACGTATACACATCTGGAGAGAGCAGGGAACACGCAATCACACCTCCAACATCATCGAAAAGGACCGGTTTGGAAGTGGCGGAGTTCTCGTTTGGGGCGGTATCATGCTTGGTAGCCGTACTGACCTCCACATCTTCCAAGGTGGTTTAGTCTTTGGTGTCCGCTATTGTGTCGAGGTTCTCCTGCCTCACGTGCGTCTGTTTAGAGGTGCTGTGATTCCTGAGTTCCTCTTCACGGACGACAACGCTACACTTTAACGTATATTGGCTGTCGCAGAGCTGTTGCAGAGTGAAGATATTCAACGCATGGATTGACCCGCAAGGTCCCCGGAACTAAGTCCAATCGAACACGTGTGGGACCTTCTCACACGTGTTCGATTGGACAGCACGTGACAGCACGTCACGTGCTGTCACGTGCTGGCGGCTCGTGACATCGTTGCTGGCGGCTCGTGACGTGGCAGCACGTCACGAGCCGCCAGCAACGATTCCGTAGCTGCGATTGGCGCTACAAGAGGAATGGGCCGCGATGCCTCAACAGCTCTTTGACAATCTTGTCCTCAGCATGGGCAGACGTTGTAAATCCTGCAACGCAGTCAGAGGCGATCATATCCCCTACTAAAGACTGTATTTTTCTTGGCAGCCGCCTGTCACATGGACGTTTCTGTGTTCTGTCCAGTTGTGCTGGAAGCTACCTTTTCAATGAAGTGCCTTTGTATCCTTTGGATTCCTTGTTTGGACGGTTTTGCTCACTTGTCCGATATTGTTACATCTCGGGGATCTTATGGTATGATTTGAGTCGATGTGGAGCACTTCTGCACGACGTTACATTTGAAAAACCGTCTCGTCCTTAATGTTTGCACGCCAGTGTAGTATCGCTGGTCTCTACAGGAGATCTGACCTGTCCCACTCGTTTTTTTTTTTTTTTTTTTTTTTTTGTTGTTGTTTTTTCCATTTCTAGGCAAAGATTTTCGGAACACGATTAAATTAGACAGCAAACGTACACAAAACTTTGCTTGATAATGTCTGACTCGCAACCGGGGCAACGACTGGAGCGACTGCATCATCCTACAGGAAGCGCCTGCACAATATGCAAAACTTTTGAAATGACTTACGCATTAATTGATCTTTCTACATTAGAAGGTTACCTGATTAGGGCAAATAATTTGGTATAATTTTTCTGAGCCTTAACGAATCGCCGCTTTGTGGTGAACATGTTAACATTAATGACATTCAATGGATGACAAAACAAGTCCTGTCGATAAATACAAAGGGAGTGATCTCGTAGCGGTTGAAATTCAACAGAAGGAGAAAAACCTTATTAAAATACTCAATATGTTATATCGAAACTTCGGAAATCGAGTTTCCGCAAATTAGGGAATAGATATATATATATTTCGCGCATAGTTTAAGCAGTTTATTTACTTGCTTTTATTTCACATTGAGTCGTTTATCGTGATCTCGCTATGAACTTCTATTGTTAGTTCTCCATTAGAGCAGAAAAAACTTGGTGCAATAATTATTCTCTAATAAACGAAAAGCGAATCCATTTGCGGCATTCTGGATGTTCATTAATAAATTGCCCTGCCACCTTGAAGTATTAAAATTTGCTTTATACATCAGTGAACGGGTGGCAAATGATATGGAAATTGGAAGCATAAATTTCCTGAACAAACACATTGCAATGAACATGAATGACGATCTCTCTTATTTTTTTTTTACTTCCGACGATCCCTAATTCTGTGTTTCTCTGTGCAGCGCAAGCCAAGCTAATTTACCATGAAAATTTCATTTTGCAAGTCGGTGATGTGTGACATGTAAGAGAAATCGTCCAGAGCGTCAAATGTTTGATTTCACGCTAAACTGTCACAGTTCCTGCTTTTAATTAGCTTCTGTTCTGAAAAATTGATTTTTCCCTCTTTTGGGAAGACTTATATTTTTTTTAACCGCTTTCCATGTCAAGAAGATAGATTTCAAAACATCGTGCCCTCAAACGGTCAAAGAGGGCATGAGGATAGGAAAAACAGGAAATCCATAATGAACTTTCAATCAATCATTTCTCTGAACACTTAGGTACTTAAATAATAATAAAAAAAGATTCTCCTTTCCGTATAAATCAAAGTTATTCATCAACTTCAACTTCTTGGGTACTCTGTTTCTTTTTAAAGTAATGTTGTTCCTTTTTTGGAAACAGACTTTCTTATTTGTCCTTCCTAGCTGGTGCATATCGCTTGAGGCAAAATGTTTGTAAAGACCTTGGATTGAGACATCATTGGTACTTGTCCGAGGAATTATCTTATCTCTTTATTTGTTTTCGTGTAACTAAACTGGCGGAAAGTGAAAAAAGAGCACCAAGAAGGAGACATCTGATACCAACGAAATTTATACAGCATAATAGCGGAATACAGAGGATAACGTGATCAAAACATAGTATGGCAAAATACAACTGTATTTGCTGGTAAACTGAAAAATAACATTTCCATGTAACATGGTTAGTACGAGGTTGAACTGCCATGAACTGCGTCACACTGTGCAATTCTGGCATGGAGTCTTTCGTACAGATGTTGGATGTAAGTTTGGGGTATTGAGTTCCAAGCATCCTCAACCTGGACGCGTAAATCGGGGATGGTCGTGGCTGGCCGTGGAGACCGGATAAGTCGTTGTCCCATAAAATCCCACACGTGCCCAATGGGGGACGAATCCGGTGAACGTGCAGGCCATGGAAGTTGCGTTGCACGTGCCGTGTGTGGGCGTGCGTTATCTTGCTGGAAAACACCACGATGGACCAACCCTACAAATGGCACAACAACGGGCTGAATGATGTTGTTGATGTAGGAGGTGCTGTTTAACGTACCCGGTACAAACACTAGTTGTGTACGGGAGCGATAGCTGATCGCTCCCCACACCAGGAGACCAGGTGTAGGCCCTGTGTGTCTCTGTCGGAAACAAGAAAGGTGGAGACGCTCCCCTGTGCGTCTGCGAACACGCATACGGCCATCGGAGGCTCCCAAGCAGAATCTGTTTTCATCGCTGAACACGACAGATCGCCATTGCGTTCTCCAGTGCAGACGTTGGCGACACCACTGTAGCCGTTCCTGACGGTGGGCTGGAGTCAGAGGTACACGTGCACGTAGTTCTGCATCCAGTAGAAGGTTGCGGATTGTTCGCACAGTCACCTCAGGTGCAACGGCAGCGCTCGGATTTGCGTCGCAGTGGATGTTCTGCTTGACAACGCCGCTCTTCTTATGCGTCGATCGGTCCGCTCATCAGTCCGTCTGTGACTTCCGGTTCCACGTCTTCTCGTGTGGGAATGTTCCTCGGACCCTATACGCCACCATCGTGCAACCACCGATACTTCCCGTCTAATTCGCTCAGCGATACGACCACCCGGCCTCGCGGAGTCTGACTAGACGACCTCACTCAAAATCCGATAACTGCTAAAATCGTACACGTCTTCCATGTCCAGGCATTGCAGCTTCTTCAGGGTCTTCGCACGTGTCCGTACGCCGACGATTGATTACATTCACTTCGCCGTACTCCTTAAATACCACCGACGATAATTTGCATAATATGCCGTGCTGTGGCGTAAGCAAACACTAGTTGTGCCGACCCTGGCCTCTGCTGGCGATGATGAATTCCTGGACGTCTCTGATGGCGTCGCTAATCTGCCCTCTACAGTTTCTACTGCCTCTACTTCCAGTACATTGTCTCATGCTGCGTCAATGCCTTCCAGAGGAGGCACTTCTGCACGCACGTATTCTGCGGCTGCCTCTGGTATTCCACCGGCTTCCTCCTCGTCTCGTCTGCCCCGTATGGATTCTTACGTCACTCTCAACGGTGACACCATCTTATTAGACATTCCCGAGAACTTTCCTGCTGGTCAACGTCTTCATTCGATCCTCAAGTTGGGGGGTGGGGGAGATGTTGATGCGCTGCCCAACACTCCTTTGAAGCAGTACAGCTCCGCTCTCAAGAAAGTGCTTCCTTCTGGTGCCATCACCCACCTCACCCGAAAGCCACGAACTGTGATTGTTTATTTTTCGAAGAAAGAATATGCCGAGCTTGTCTTGTCTCGGGACCTATCAATTGGTGATCATCACCTCTTAGCCGAATCCATCGCCTAGCGTCCTGTTCTGGTCTCTATACATCCGGTACCCCCGGAGATTTCTGATTATATGCTGTGTGCTGGACTTAGTCGACGCGGCAGAGTAGTCGGCCCAGCGAAGACTCTCTCCTCTTCTCCCTCTGACCCTGATGATAAACATACCTGTGGCTTCCGTAGAACTGCTCGCATCATCTTCGCGTCGGAAGAGCATCTCATAAAGTTTCCACGGTTCCTCGATGTTCGTTGCGGTAACGAGCGCCGCCGGATTGAGCTCCTCACCTTTGCTCATTGCTCACGCTGCAAGGCTGACGGCCATCAGTAGGCTCATTGCACCCATGCAGATCCACTGACTCCTGCAGCTCCAAGGCAGCATATTCTGCCTCTTCCTCCGTTTCTGCTGCCATGCTTCCTCCTGCGTCTGCACCTCCTGGACCCAGTTCTGCCGAAAATCTGATTAAATCCTTTGATCAACACGCGTCTTCCAATGTTGCTTTCTCCACTCTGTCGTACTTTCCTCCGTTTAACTCCTCCTTGCCTTCCCGTGTTTTCCCTCCATCAGATGACATCACGGCTGATCTTCAAGCTTCATTCACCGTCGGCACTTTTGCTCCCGGCGATGAGTTGGACCTTTCCTCTGATCCCACATCTCGTGTGTCATCGATCCACGGCAAACGTCGCTCTACTACCAGTACCGAGGCCCGCAGGAAAAAGAAGAAGTCACATTCTCCGACTTGCCGCCCACATCGTTCCACCCGTCTAGCAATCTCCAAGTCTCTTCTGTCACGTTCTAGGTCTACCTCTTCAAAGTCTAAGGGTCCTCTGCCTACGTTTGAAGATTTCTCGACTCTGCTTACCAATGCCTCTCTTCCTTCAGAACCTGTCTCCTTTGAAGATCTTTACAAGTTTCTTACTCATAAAACAAATCGGGAGACTTCTCTCATCTTTTTACAGTAGTCTGAAGCAGTTCTTCCCGAGGTCTTCGACCAAGCAACCTCAATCCTCAAATTCCTCAGTCATAATGCCAAGCAACCTGACTACGTCTTGTGGTGGCGTGGTATCGCGCCTCGACACATTCCAGAAAGCTGCCATAGCTGCCCTTCATCCGACGTTGGACTTGCCCATTCAAGGTCGCCACTCTGACTTGTAGGAGGTTTGCTAACCCCTCGCTAACGCTCTCATTCTGCAAGATCTCTCGCCTCTTGGGGCCGACTTACTCCTTCTGCAAAAGACGAACTGCCACTCTTCGACACTTTTTTCTAGATGGCACACTTGGGACTTCACCTTTTACCATGCTTTCCGTTACTCTGTGACCGGTGGTACAACAGGACTATCAGTCTGCCATCTCCGCATGCCGTGAAAGCTCCTTCTATGCTACGTGGTCGCCAGTGACCCCGTAGTTCACTGTTAAACAAGTCCGTTACATCTCACGGTGAGTTAAGACTCTGCATTAACTTTTTGATGTTCTTTCGCACTGCGGTGTCCCACCTGTGTTCATTTTGTTCTTCCTCAAGAATTGCTCTGTTTGCATCACGTTGTAAATTTGTCATTATTTCATTCAATGTACATATCATCGCTTTTCTCAGTTTGTATCATTCCTATTCATTTTTTCTTTGAGACAATTCTATGTTGCTCGTCTCCTCTGTTTTGTTACATTAAAGCGATTCTGAAACCACCTTTGGCCTTAATGCATGCACTGACCCTTCGAGACATGCTTTCGACAAGGTTTTGGAACACAGCGTTAGGTATGCGCTGCCATTCAGTACATAATGCTGCCGCTAACTGTTGCTTAGTAGTAGGCTTTGGTTCCAAACTTCTTATGCGGCGCTCTAATTCATCCCATAGGTGCTCTATGGGATTAAGAACAGGGCTCTGTGCTGGCCAGTCCACACACGATACGGAATTATCGTCCAACCACGGCGTAACAGTCCTTGCTTTACGACTCGGTGCATTATCCTGTTGGTACCAACAAGGCTCGGTTCCATAGTATTCCCACAAAGTTGGTAGGGCATAATTGTCCAGAATATCGAGTGCTGGTTAACAGGTTTGTCCACTATAACCAATGGGTTCGGATCATACCACGAAAAACACCCCCACACGAGTACTCTGCCAGCTCCAAACTTGACCGTAGGAACAGCACACTGTGGTAAATAGCGTTCCCCCGGCTGCCTCCATACCCACATCAGACTGATGGATCGTGTATCTGGATTCATCAGTCCATAGGACCCGTTTCCATTGATCTACGGTCCACGATAAATGTTCTTTACACCATGCTAAACAACGAGTTGCATTCCGAATGGAGATGAAAGGCTTATGAGCAGCCGCACGAGTACGGTAACCCATGGAATGAAATTCTCTGCGAATAGTACGTGTACATACCGAGGTTCCAGCATGTTTACTCACTTGTACACTGAGGTCTTGTGCAGTACTCCGTCGATTAGCTGTAACGACTCTCCTGAGGCTTCGACGTCCTCTATCACTGATGTATGCCGGTAGGTTTTGCTGCTTCAGGCACGCCATGTGTCTTCCACTTATTCAGTACATCCAAAACAGTTGACTTGGGTATGTTTAAACGCCTCTCAATTTCTCTTATGGAGAGCCCACTAATATAACACCCAACAATCTTTCCTTTCTTTAAGTCAGTTCTCTCCCACCGCGACATTTTCACTCAACCTCATAGTGTGATATGATCGCGATCAGCTACAGGCTTGTTTTTATACTGTTTGCAGCTATACCGCGCATCTTGACAACACAGCGGATTCGTTCATTTGGTTTTGAAGGGGTGTCTGGTGAATTTTGTCAATATAATGTACGTAAAACCACTAATAATACGTATTTGCCTTTCGTGTGCGTAGGCCTATATGTAAATAATCAATTCTTCTGGGGATTCGGTGACCATTTGTTCCTATAATTCCCTTTTTGTTAATAAACTTAAGATATTTCTTATTGATTTGTTTTCATGGTATTCAGATAAGTGAGAAATTACAAAAGCTGATGTTTTGCTTCGTTCGCCGGGCTACCACCAAATCCAATCACTCCCATCACATTGGCAGAGAGAAGAGCTTTACTTATTGTTCTTTCAAAGAACAGCTTTCCAGTCGCCCATAGTCAAGAAACGACGAGAGGCACACCACTCTAAACGGCACTTCGCATTCACTGTAGTGTTCTGTAGCTTGTGTGCCGTTGTGCAAATCTCTGCTGATAGTTGTCGAGGTGTATTACAAGCATTGCCTACGACAGCAGCGATGAAAACGGCTGATTAAGGACGGGAGTTCTTACCATGTCTCTTCTGTCACGTTCCGTTAGTTTGTGCGGACTTCCTGAACGTTATTTTGCTGCAGGGTTACCGTCCTGCTTCCATCTCTTCAGGACATCACTTACAGTCTATTTTGATATGTTCAGTTTAGCTGCAATGATCCGCATAGAAACGTTACTCAAATGGCATCCTATGACAAGCCCACACTGGAACTCAGAAAGTTCAAGTCCACGCAGCATATCCGCTTCAAAGTTACTGATAACACGACAGAACATCTCAGCTTTATACACTAAGTGGCCACTTTATTATGACCACCTGACAGTTTTAAGCAAATGAGCTATGGCTGCAAGCTGTTGCCGCCAGAGGGCGATGCTAGTATAAAAAGGGAAAGCTAAGTGCTTGCGACAGTAGTAGAAGTGCATTTTGGGTGACGAGATAGGTAAAAAATGCGATTTGGCGGACTTTCAACGTGGGATGATTGTAGGAGCTCGGAGCCATGGAGCGAGTATCACCGAAACAGCTGCATTCGTGAAATGTTCCAGAGCAGCCGTTGTTAAAGTGTTTAAAGACTGGAGCGTCAGCCAAAAAACTGGGTTTCTACGTGCAACGTGTGGTCGTCATCGACTAGTGACTGCTCGGGCGGAACGGAGAGTGTCCAGACTGGTAACAGACAACAGAAGGGCAACAGTGCAGCAAATTACAGGCCATCTTAATCAAGGATCCCCTCAAATGATTTCTGCACGCACTGTTCGCCGTACACTGCATCGGATGGGATATGGCAGCCGAAGTCCTGTTCGACCACCTTTGCTGTCTGCAGTTAACAAGAGAAAACGTCTCCAGTTCGTACAGGAGAACAAGGATTGGACAGTCGATAATAGGAAACAAATTATGTGGTCCGATGAATCACGTTTTCAGTTGCACTATGCCGATGGCCGAGTGAGAATTTGGCGGAAACAGCACGAGAGCATGGACCTCAAATGCATTGCTACAACCCTTCAAGCTGGTGGAGGCAACGTTATGGCTTGGGGAATGTTTTCCTGGCTAGCTTTGGGCCCTTTAATTCGTGTTGATCAACGTCTGACTGGCACATCATATTTAAACATCGTTGCGGACCAAGTGCATCCTGTCATGTGGATTGTTTATCCCAACGGTGATGGCTACTTTTAACAAAATCCTGCCATAGTCGTCCTGCCATAGTGCTCGTATTGTACAGGATTGTTTTCAGGAACATGCCGGTGAATTTACTTTGCTTAGGTGGCCCTCACAATCTCCAGATCTCAACCCCATTGAGAATTTGTGGGATGAAGTTGAACGAACCATCAGACAGCTGGATCCACAACCCTGCAATCTCACACTCCTGGAAAGCGCTATTCATCAAGCATGGTCTCCGATTCCACAAACCACCTATCAACATCTCGTGGAGTCGATGCTACGAAGAATCGACGCAGTATTAAACGCAAAAGGTGGCCCAACAAAGTACTGAGGGGGTGGTCATATTAAAGTGGCCACTCAATGTATACATACCTCCCCCCACCAGTGTTTCCAGAGACTTTTACCTGAAATCAGAAGACCAGAGCTCAAACAATCAGTTGATCAGATTTTTTTTTTGCTTGAAATATGCACCACCTCACACATGTAATGTTATTGGATGTAATCTCAGTATGAAGGAACACTTAAATCTACTGGTATGTCAAATATCACCAGCAATCCACAAAGTATTATTAAACAGAGGAATGAAAATTCAAACCAGTACAGTCGTGAATCGCTTTTTAAAACGTTATTACTGATGATCAGCTTTATAAAAACAATGCTGATCATTAAAACTAGTGGTGGTGTAAATAATCAAGGCATTTGCCTTTTAATGTAGACACAGCCGGATCTGCCCCACTTGTCTTCCTAAAAACAAAGATTTTTATAACACTTCTTAATGATATTCAGATATTCTCAATTACGTGAAAGAAGTGTTATTCTAAACAAGTTAGTAAAATCATGCAATGTATTGATTATAATACGTTTTCCAACATACCAGAAATCATTACTCAAGTTATTACTCAAGTTATGAGAATAATGGCTGTGGAATAAATCTCGGTCCTGTGCCCTGACCTTTGATCCCATTTCGATGATATTCAACAGAACCGGTTTGGTATACCTCCGAAATAACATGATGCAATTTTGTCGCAATCAAAGCATTTTTACGTAAGTTATGATGCATAAGGGCTATGGAATGGATCCCGCTCCTGTGCCCTAACCTTTGACCCCATTTCGCCCATTTTCAATAGAATTCGCTCCCAGGCAAGACCCTACAACATACTAACATTTCATCCAAATCGAAGCATTTTTACGTAAGTTATGACGCATAATGGCGATGGAAGTGACTCCGCTTCTATGTCCTGACCTTTGACCCCATTCCTCCCATTTTCAATAAGGTTTGTCGCCAGGTGGTCCCCTACCACATACTAAAAGTTCACCGAAATCGAACCTTTTTACGTTAGTTATGACGCATAACAGCAATGGAATGAATCCCGCTCCTATGTACTGACCTTTCACCCCATTTCGTTCACTTTAAATAAGGTTCCTGGGAAGGAACCTTATTTAAAGTGAACGAAATGGGGTGAAAGGTCAGTACATAGGAGCCTACCAGATACTAAAATTTCATCGAAATCGAACGATTGTTACGCGAGTTATCCTACGGACGGACATACGCACACAACGCGTGACGTAATGAGGCAGATGGGAATCGCGACCATCTGCTTGCCGCAAGAGTGTGACGTCATAAAACTTTAATAGGATCCACACACAATGCGTGCCGTAATGAGACAGACGGCGTGACCGCGCGCCAACATTCTCAAAGGCGAGATTATGACGTCATAAGATTTCTAAGTATTGGTAACATTAATGGAACAACGCCATCACTAAAAACGTTATAATTCTGGGTGGTTATTTAACCCACTAAACGAATTCTCCTAAAGTCGAGATCAAGCTAAATCGATTTCTAGTACCAGCAAACGGTAGGTTAACGACTTTCATCAAAATTCTTAGAGCCGTTTTCAAAATAAAATGTACACACATACATACATACAAGAATTGCTATTTTAAGGTGGACATCAAGTAATTTTGCTTCCTATACTTCCAATGGAAAAACTTCTGTACACATTTTCTTCACAATTAATGCATTCCCAAGGATGAAAATTTGAGCATCGATTAAAATATCTTTATTTTATAACTTGCAATACTTAATATTTTCTAAAACATAACCATATTTATGCAATTCAACATTTGTTTGTCTACTGACGTCATGAAAATACAGGTCGCGCCATCTTTCTTCTGGACAATTAATGCGTTCACAAGGATGAAAATTTGAACATCGATTAAAATAGCTTCATTTCATAACTTGGAATACTTATTATTTTCTAAACCATAACCGTAATTATGCAATCCAACATTTTTTTGTCCACTGACGTCATCAAAGTACAGGTCGCGCCATCTTTTCTCTGGTTTCAACACCACCAAAGGAAAAGTGATTGATTTTTAATATAATTATGGTTATGTTTTAGAAAATATTAAGTTTTCCAAGTTATAATATGAAGTTATTTTAATCGATGTTCAAATTTTCATCCTTGGGAACACATTAATTGTGAAGGAAATGTTTACAAAAAGTTTTTCCATTAGAAGTATAGGAAGCAAAATTACTTGACGTCCACCTTAATAATATGGGATAAGGGCAATGGAATAGATCGCAATCCTATGTCCTGACCTTTGACCACATTTCGTCCATTTTCAATAGGGTTCGTTCCCAGGTGGTCCCCTACTACATACTGAAATTTCATCGAAATCGAACCATTTTTACGCACGTTATGACGCATAAGGGCAATGGAATGCATCCCGATCTTATGTCCTGACCTCTGACCCCACTTCACCCATTTTGAATAGGGATTGTCCCCAGGCGGTCTCCTACCACATAGTAAGCTTTCATTGAAATCGAACCATATTTACGCAAGTTATGTCGCATAAGGGCAATGGAATGATCCCGCCCCTACGTCGTGACCTATGACCCCATTTGTCCCATTTTCAATAGGGTTCAAATCCCTAGGTGATCCCTTACCACATGCTAAAATTCTCATCGAAATCGAACCATTTTAACGTCAGTTATCGTGCTGACAGACGGACGGACGGACGGACGAGCAAAGCTGGAGCATATGCGCTTCTTCAGTTCAACACAATTTTATTAACAAGGTTGGGTTCAGGAAGCGAACATGGGCGTCCTGGTACATATATTGTACGGTAAAATACACAAACTCTAAAATTCTATGTACATTATATACAGCAGGGATGTATTGATTCACAAAGGAGCCTCGTGGTAAGAGGTGCAGGCATTTTGCACAAGAACAATAAGAGAGATTGTCGAAACATTTCGTCTCGAAGCATAAGTATATTATAGTGCTGACAAATAACAGAACGAGAATATTATAATGAAGCACTGTACAAAAGGAGAACTGTGGATGACAAAGTAGACAATGTGAAAACCTAAGGCAAACTGAATTACGATGTCTTAGTACTGGTAGAAAAAATTATAATCAAAGTAGAAAACAAGTAAGACTCGCATACATTTGTACAGTATGGTGCATATATATTCACATGTGTTAGAAGATATAAGCTGTATGTTGAAGTTTGATTCACGAAAACCAATAGTGAGCATGCACGTTGAAACTCGAAGTTCAACAGAGCTAGGAGCAACGAGGTTATAAACTACCGACAGTCGGTTAACGTCGCTCGGCATGCCGGCGAACCAGGAAGCGGTTGACAGAACCAGGTGGAACGGAAATGTTGTTCTCTCTGTTGGGCGACGGCCACAAGGTTCTCTAGACGAAGTCTTGAGAGGAGACGCTCCCGGAAAGTGGCACAGTAGTTCCACAGAAGCTTGGTGGATGGTATAAGGAGATGGGAGATATCTCGGCAGCGCTGATGAAATACGTAAATGACATGTTTCACCAGGATGAAAATATATGAGCTTAGATGGGTGGAAGCTTGACTGGCGGAGAAACGTGCAGGAGGAGTGTCTTATAGGCATCGAAAGGAAGATCAGTTGTGGCTGAACGTTGAGCAATGGAAAATGCAAGATGGAAAGTAGTGGAAAGAGGATGACACAATGTAGATAAACGTGTGAGACATCAGCTTCTTGGAGCACAGAAGGGGCAAAGAGGGAGTCAAGAATGGTCATGCGGTGAAGGATGGATGGAACGGGAAGACGGCGGTGGAGAAAAAGCTACAGTGAGTGTTTATTTCCAAAGAGGAGCTGAAAGAGGAGAAAAGGGTGGCAGACCAGACAGCGGTGAAGAGAGGATTGGGGGACATCAGGGATGTGAAGGGGAGAAGGAGAGTGGGATTTTAAAAGTAACCGATAGACAACTGAGGTTGAAAGAGAGGATAGTGGAAGTGTAGATCTGCTGGGAAAGCTGACAGAGAAAGAAAGGAAGGGGAGGGAGGCGGAAGGAACAAAGGTCCAGGCCGGTGGTGGTTGCGAGATGAGGAAACTTGGCAATGATGGTAGAGAGTAGGGAGTCATAGACAGAGCGAGAGGAGGGTGAAAGTAGAACGGTGGGTGGGAGGCTGGCGTAGGGTCGCCAGGACAGATCCTGAGGTTACAAGGTCTCTTTGACGGTTTTACAATTCCTGGACTCGGAGCCAAGAAGGATAGGCGAAGCATGAAAGATGAGGGGGGTGAAGAAGAGAGGAGAAGAACAGGGGTTCGGCAAGGAGTTCAGTGGTGGAATCGGGTGGGGATCGAGTGAGAGGGAGAGAGCAAGAAAGGCGGGGTAAGAGTCTCCCGTAAGGCAGGAGGAAGGCGAGAGTGAGTGGTAGTACGGAGGTCCATTAGAATGAAAGAAGTGAAAGTGAAATTAGTGTTGCTCGAAAGGGTGATGACATTCCTTGCGGTAATGGCGTCGGCAACAGGTGAGGTATGAAGACGGAGGAACGAAGTAATCCGGAGAGCTTGATAGTGCAGTCGTGTATCAATTAGGCCAATGCCACCTTGGTCAGGAGGAAGGCTGAGCTTGGGGGGCACTGAGCCAGTGGTGTCCGGTCCAGATAACTGAGGTTGAAGCAACGAGTGATATCATTGAGACGAAGAAGTAGAGGATTTAGTAGCAAGCCAGGAATGTGTGCACATGGAGAGAAGATAGGTTTGCGCAAGACGTGCACGTTGAAAATATGAGGTGCAGAACTGCGCTTTTCATGCCAAAAACGCAGTTGACCGATGAAGACGTGGCTGGATGGTATTCTACGTTGTGCTGGAGGCTTCACCTGGGATGCCAAGATGAACGCCAAAGAAACGTTGAAGAAGGCTGAAGACCAGTGCGCTCCCCATGGGGAATCCAAACGGTCAACCCATGAGCCGCACCACCCAGGCCTGTGCTTTTGGTTGTATTAATCGCAGCTCCGGAGCAGGAGGCGTAATCGGCGAAAATACTTTTGGAGCAAAGAGAACTGTGAATCCAGGCGTATACAGAAGGTAACGTCGTCTGCATACGCCACGGAAGTGGTGACATGGTGTCTCGCGTGCGGGCGATGAGTGGCGGCAGGGTGGCTTGAAAGGAGCGTTGAACGGAGCGGAGTGAAAAGGTTCTAAAGCTATAGCGAAAAGTTGACCGGAGAGTGGGCAGCCTTGCCTCACTCCACGGCGGAAGAGGATTGGTGCTGTAAGAAAAGGTGGGCAACTTGACCTGCAAACTGGCGTCCTGGTAGAGGGAGGTGAGGAAAGGAAATAAAGCAGAGATGGAAATCCAAATCAGGAGAAGTGTGGCGGAGAGAGATAAGTGTGGGAGATATTATCAAAGGTGGACTGTTGGTCTAAAGAGAGGAGGGCGAGGGGTTCAGAGCGGGAGCTCGCAAGGTGAATTAGATCAGTCAGGAGATGGATGTTTGTGAGATAGGGAACGGCCGGGAACTGTGTAAGTCTGGTTAGGGGAGAGGGTGTAAGTGAGGATGAGATTTAGTCGTTGTGAAAGAAGCTTGGTATAAAGTTTGTAGTCGAGATTCAGTAGGGAAATTGGGCGCCAGTTCACCAAGTCAAAGGAGATCACCTTTTTTTGGGGAAAAGGACAGCGTATGCATTTGTGAATCCCCTCGGGGAGAGGAGAGAGTAAGTAAAGGCAGCAGAGAAAGCGGATAGGAGAAACGGAAGATGAAGAGGCAGAAAAGTTTTAGAAAGCTAAAGGTTAGGCCGTCCGGGACCCGGAGCAGCACTAGAATTCAGAGAAAAGAATGTAGTGTTTAGTTCAGAGGGCGTGGGGGAGAAAGGAGGTAGAGAAAGAAGCGAGATGAGGAGGAACTCCTGAAGTAGATTAGAAAGGAGAGGAATCCATTACTGCAGAGGATGGTTGAGGAGGTTCACTGTGAACTTCATGGAGAAAGTACTGACGGACATGGGAACAAAGCGCAATCGGCTCATCTGATACCTCTCCGAGAAGAAAGGCGTAGATGATGAAGTATGGACGAAGCTCGTCGGGTGTTTTCCACCGACGTCAGGGAACTCATAGTTGTGAGCATCCGGCGTCAGGTGTTGCAAACGAAGTCGGTGGAGAGCTTGTTGCACCAGAGGGGTGAGGAAGAGATTGAAGCTCTTCTTGGAAAGGAGGAGAAGAGAGGATCACTGGAGTTGAAACGAGCATGGAATTAGCATTGAACGAACATAGTCTAGGCGCATGTTCCTGGAGTGTCTTTAGTTGGAAAGAGTAGTTTCGGACATGCAGAACGAGCTGTTGCTTGATCTCCAACCAAGGAATTTAATCCGCAGAGTGCAGATTGAAGCTGCGGTCGTCTGCTTGGAATCGAGGAATGACCGGACCGAAGAGCAGAATGCCGGGTCGGAGAGAAGTGCATCATCAAATGTCCACGGGCAGAATTATCCTGGGTTTGAATGGTGCAGTATGGACTATGATGGCAATGGCGCAGTGGTCAGATGAGGCCGTGGGATGCACACTCGATTCTGTCACGGCGAAGGAAGTAGAGTACTGGAGGCATGAAACCTGTCAAGGCGGGATAAGAAAGGATTTTGCGCATGAGAGGAGCGCCAAGTGTAATTAGTCGACCATGGATGAATATGCCGATGTACATCATGAAGAGCGTTGTTCGTGACAACTGTCTGGAGCAGGTTCTGCCAGGGCATGGCGGCGCTCTCTGTTGTAGAAGACCTATCCAGAAAGAGGGATCCAGGGTACGGATTAAAATCCCCACCAACGAGAACATGGTCTGACGGTGGGATACGGTCGAGTGCTCTGCGAAGACGCGTGAAGAGAACTGATAAATGTGTTGTAGTGCTTGGAATATAGAATATTGAATAAAATGATATCTGGAAGACGCGATGGTAAAGGATGCATGCTGTGAAGATCTCGACAAATATTTCGCACAGAGAGGGATGTAATAATAGAATTGAGTCAGTATGACTAATGCTGATGGCAAGACCGCTATGAGATGTTGGTCCATAGGCGTGATGAAATATAAAAGTTCCACTGTATACATCGAGAATAGACGGTAGAATGGTTTGCAATTTGTCTCTTGAAGGAGGAGAATATCATTTGCCCCAACGGGTTTGAGGTCTTCATATGCTAGAGTTAAGTTGCTGAGGGGGAAGCAGAATCCCCCTGCAATTAAGTGACACGATCTTTACTTGAATTGTGGGGTTCCTTGCACTCTATTTCGAAGATCTTTCAAAGCTGGAGGAAAAAGACTTGAGACGATTATAGAAAATTTGTGCCCACGGATGGGTGGGAACATTCTGGCGGCAGAAATGCGACACATTGAAGATCTGCCTCCGGCACAAGTTGGCGAAGCGATGGATTCCTTGACTGCTAAGGCACGCAGCTATTGCGTAGCTTGTCCAGATTCGTTAAGTATGTATGCGGAGATCAATGTATGAGAGTGGTACGGGAGGTACATTGGCTGTCTGGAGAAATGCAGCAAACTCTTCGACCGTGGGAAAGGAGACTTCGGCTGGGGCGAGGTGTGTCGAGGAGAACTGCTGGAGAGAGAGGTTGAACGAAGTGAAGTAAAGTTTTGCTTCTTCCGCTACTTCGCCTGCTGCGGCCAGAGCCGCGGCGCTTCAGTGGAGGCTCGGTCGTCTCATCCTCACACTGCGTCTCTGGACCAACGGACTCCACATCAGCTGTTTCGGAGGTTCCTGTGGTAATAGCTGGTTGTAAACCACTCTATGAAAAGGACTCAGTGGTGGAGCTGACGTGACGCTGCGGGAGTGAGAGAGGCAGTGCGGAAAGTCCTCTGGTGAAAAGAGGAAGCAGCTGTGGGAGCGTTGCGTTGACCAAACGTCTCTAAGCCGACTTTTTTTCATCATATCTTGGCTCCGAGGCCTGCTGTGCTGAAGTAGATGGTGTAGTACGCTTGCTGAGGGTAGGAACAGTACCTGTAGGAGCGCCAGTCGGAGTCTGTGGAACTTGATGTGGGCAGTGCACGCGAAGATGGTTTTCGCCATGGCAAAAGCGATACGGTGCAAGGAGGTAATGACGTCGATTCTCCGACGTTGCTAGCCACACCGTGCGGTTGGGATCTTCGGGCACTTAAGCAGATGATCGTCCGACGGAAATATGGCTTTGGGCATCGTCGACGAAACCCTGCAATGGATTTGTCATCGGGATCTCTGGTCGCCGCCAAAAGGGTCGTTATTGGTCCAACCACTCGGCCAAATTTGCTAAGTAAAGTGCATAGAGCGACATCTGAGACTTCAGGTGGGACTGGGTGGAAAGTGACCTGGACGGGTCGCTGTGCCACAGGTTCAGCCAGAAGATGCACATTTTTGATGGATAAGCCAACAGTCATCACAAGGTCTGCATGTTCTTTGCAGGCAAAATACACTAATACGGCCCGTGGCTTTCGAGCCATATGAGTGATATAAAGCTCCTGTAAGGAAAGCATCTTCTTTAGGGCAATACTATATTCCTTGAGTTTCGTGTCTGGTAATGCACATCAAAACAGACACCAAAAATCCCGTGTGGAGAAAAATTGTTTCCCGGCTGGGGAATCCTCTGGGATATCGATGGTGGCAGAACTACCCTCAACACTGACGTAAGGAAGTCAGGAAAAATAGGAGCAATAAACTTGGAAAGAACTCTTGCTCCGGAAGGTCACTTTTAAGGAGTAAGTGAGAGACATAGAGTTATTGTAGGAAAGCATACGACACAGTGCTGATTGCTGGTAGCGGCTTGGTAAACTGAGTTGAGCCAGTAGAAGGCAACGCAACCGTGCAATCGGCCACATCCATAGCTTAAACAAAATGAACCAGGGCCGTGCGTCAAGGTGACGTCACTCTCTTGGGCAAGGGATATCAGCTTGAGCCTTTGCAGAGGAGTCTCATGGCACATCTTGTATGCGTATGACGTCTCCTGACGTGCATGAATGCTGATTGGTCTCCTGAGAGTGAGGAGGAGGAGGAGGAGGTTGAATGAGCATCACTGATGTGGGCGTGGACATCACATTCCCTTATCAGTGCCAGCCATTGTAAATGGCGAGGATTAACTTAAGGATCGATCAGCTTGATCAGCGAAAATAATAAAACACGCTGAATGCAAACAAAATATGCAACTCACCGACTTGGGAGCTGAGCTAAAAAGAATGTACAGATCTTCTTCTTTGAAGGGGAACACAAAAATAGGAACAAACACTCAACTATATACTTTCAAAAACTGGGCACAAACACAGAGCTCGAAAGGAACGTGACTATATCGGTTATACGCTTCTTTCATTACTACGGTTGGCAAAGCGTAAAAAAGCTGTCATCAATGCAGATATCGTACTACAGACGTTTTCCTGAATTCCTGTGAAAATCTTTGTATAACAGACTAATTAATTATTTAGAATAAAAATATAGTTTTTATGACAACTAGCATGATTTAAAACAAGAAAGGTGACACCGAATTTTCGGGTGTAATAAGCACGTCTTTTGAATTCGTTCTGACGCAAATTAAATTTATCAAAGCTATTCAAAGTCAATGGAACCGGTATGGAAAAGAATAGTGTCTGGCGGAAGAAAGAAGTTTTTCAATCGGGTTTTTAATCCCTCAGATATTGCTGTAAATGGAATCGTGAGCTTACGCCCTCTGGTTGCAGACTTGTGCGTTAAGAAAAACATGAATTTATATGCGAAACATTTCGCACCGGAAACGCTCTCCAATACAGAAATAATTTTTCAAATCTGACTCTTAGAAACAGAGAGATCAACAAAAATAAGATGTGGCTTTACGTCCCCTGGTGGGAAAACCATGCATTGTTTAAGGAAGAAAGTATTCTCAAAAGGTTTTTCCATATGAGCGGTATCGGTCCAAAAAAAAAAAAAATTTAGTCGAGTTTTCAGGAGCCCGGATTTTGCTACATATACATCAGAAGCAGAAATTGAAATTAATACTTATACCCTATGATGGCAAAACCATTCTTTACCAAACATTAGAAATTATGTGAAATATGTTTTCCATCAGGTCTTACATGCGATACAGGAAGAATTTTTCAAATCGGAGTTCTAGAAGCAGAAATAACGCAGAAAATGCAATTTACCTTTGTGCCGCCTAGCGGAAAGTCTATGATTTACTTGAAAATTTTGAATTTATAGGAGCAACATTTCGCATCGGAAACACTATCTAACAAAGAAGAATTTTTCAAATCGGACTCCTAGAAGTACAGATATTGACAAAAAATAAGATATAAATCTACGCCACCTGGCGTAAAAACCATGCATTATTTCAAGACGAAAATGTTTGCTAGAAGGTTTGTCGACATGAGTAGTATCGGTCAACAAACGACTTTTTTTGCAATCGAGAATGTAGAAGATCATATTTTGCTGCAAATACATCAGAAGCGGAAATTAAGATTTAAAGAAGCGGAACAAGAAAGATGACAGAAAAAGTCAGTGGCCGAACCATTTTTTTACAAAAATTAGAAATTATGTGCAAACGATTTCGCATCAGGAGCTGTATCCGGTGCAGAAAGAATTTTTCAAATCTGAGATTTAGAAGCAGAGATATAGGGGGAAAGCAATTTACCTTTACGCCCCCTAGCGAAAAGTCTACGAATTACTTGAAAATTTTGAAGTTATATGAAAAACATGTCACACTGGAAACACTATCCAACAAAGAAGGAATTTTTCAAATCGGACTCCTAGAAGTAGAGATATTGACAAAAATAAGATATACATCTACGCCCCCTGGCGTAGAAACCATGCATTATTTTAAGAAGAAAATGTTTCTAAAAGGTTTGTCGACATGAGTAGTATCGCTCTACAAACGACGTTTTTTTTTCAATCGATAATTTAGGAGCTCATATTTTGCTGTAAATACATCAGAAGCGAAAATTAAGACTTACGCAACCTGGTGGCCAAACCATTTCTTACAAAAATTAGAAATTATGTGCAAACAATTTCCCATCAGGAGCTGTATCCGGTGCAGAAAGAATTTTTCAAATCGGAGATTTAAAAGCAGAGATATAAGGGGAAACACAATTTACTTCAACGCCCCTAGCGGAAAGTCTATGAATTACTTGAAAATTTTGAAATTATGTGAAAAACATGTCAAACTGAAAACACTATACAACAAAGAAGGAATTTTTCAAATCGGACTCCTAGAAGTGGAAATATTGACAAAAATAAGATATACGTCTACGCCTCCTGGCGAAGAAACTGTGGAATATTTTAAGAAGAAAATATACCAAAAATGTTTATCGATGTAAGTGGCATCAGTCCACGAAAGAATTTTTCCAATCGATATTTTAGAAGCTCAGATTTTATGACAAATACATCAGAAGCAAAAATTAACACTTACGCCCCCTGGTGGCCAAAGTATTCTTTACCAAAAATTTGAAATTATATGCAAAAGATTTTCCATCAGCGGCTGAGGAAAACATTTTTCAAATCGGAGTTTTAGAAGAAGAGTTATCGGGGGAAATGTAATGTACTTTTACGCCCACTATCGGGAAATCTATGCGTAATTTGAAAAAGTAACTATATCTAAAATACTCTTCGACATAAATGGAATCGAAAGATGAAATAATTTTTTCAATCGGTTGTTTAGAAGCAAATATGTGGAATAAAACGTATTTTTGAATTCGACATCATCTACATTTACGCCCTCTAGCGGCGAAATTGTACATCGTAAAAAAAAAACGAAATAAAGGATCATCATTCGCATGTTTCAAGCTTCCCAATGCAAAAAAGATTTTCTCAAATCGGACTAATAGTTGCAGAGATATCGAGGATACATACGGACGGACTTTTTTACAAAAGACGTGCTAAAAATAATAGGTAGCAGGTGTTGAATAATTTGAGTATTGGTCAGCTTTCTCTCGTGAGACTAATTTTGAGGTGAGTCTTGTCCATTGGATCAGTTGATGGAGAGTACTGAAAGAATGCAGACATTCTTAGACAGCATATCCCTGAGTTGTGTAGGTGGTCTTAAAACAGAGAAAAAGAAGTAGATTACAAAAATCTATCAGTAGACAGGAGTCAAAATCAATAGATCTACTGATATATCTGTAGAACGGCAAACAGTGCTCCTCACTCACAGCTCATCATCCTGCGCAACCGTTCTTTGCATTAATGCAAATATTTGGTAGTGTCCGAATACTTTTGAAAATATAGTGTATTTGACCGATTGGTCCAAGGTGCTGGCTTTGGCTCATTCGTCCGAGATTGGTTCGGGTTTGAATACTGGATAAGGCGTGCTCTTATCTTCCGCGCACTAGCTCTTGCCCTTGCCTGGAACCAATGACACCATATTAGAATCGGAGGCCACTGCTTACACTGAAGAGCAACTCAATTAGAGATACCTGTCTAGTAACGTGCAGCACCACCTTTCGCTCTGATGACGGCGGCGATTCGTCTCGGCATGGACTCTACAAGACACCGGAAGCGTTGGAAAGCCATACGGATCCACGACCCCTGAACAAGCTCCCACAGTTCACGAAGATTTGATGGAGGTATGTCAGATCCTCGAACATCTCTCTCGATGGTATTCCAGATGTGCTCGATGGGATTGAGGTCAGGTGACCTAGCTGGCCAAGGAAGCAAGGTCACATCGGTGGAGTGTTCATCCAACCATTCGGATACAATTCGGGAGCGATGGCACGGTGCATTGTCTTTTTGCAGGATGAGGTCCCCAGTGGGATGTTGAAGACACACAAACGGGAGCAAATGGTCGCCCAGGATATCCCGGTAACGATAACCTGTGAGGGACGATGTCACACGTACCAGGGGTCCCATTTCAGTCCACGTAAACAGTCCCCAGACGAGAATGCCACCTCCACCAGCTTGAAGAGTACCCTGCTGGCAAGAAGGATCCGTCGCTTCATGTGGTTTGCGCCATACTCGTATCCTGCCATCCGCATGTACCAACGTGAATCTCGACTCATCAGTCCAGGCAACATTTTCCCATATGTCTAGGGTGCAGTGGCGATGTTCCTGCGCCCATGCTAATCTTTGCACCCTGTGATGTGCGGTCAGCAGCGGTATCCTCGTGGGACGATGGCTTCTGTACCCCATAGCGAGGAGATGGTTATGGATGGTGTGGCTGCTTACACGTTTTTGTGCACCAACGTTAAATTGCCGAGTGATTTCTTTCACTGTGGCCCGTCTATCCGCTGTTAGAATGCGAGCTAGCCGACGATGACCCCGCTCATCCACACGCTGTTGTCCACGGCAGTGGCCCTTGCAGAGATGGTTTTATCGGATTCGATGTACTCACGGTGCATCCGTGGGACAGTGGCTTGTGAAAATCCCAGTGATTGCACGACTTCCGAGGTGGAGTGAACCATTCGTCGGGCCCCGACAATTTACCCACGATCAAATGCGCTTAGATATACTGTGTCTGACTCTTTCTGATTCCCATCGCATCACTCCTTGTATTGTCGGATTGCTGCAAACGTCATGTCGTTTCCGTTTACAGGGCCACCCACAGAGCCATATTTGCATAACGCCAGCTGTCTCTAATTCAATTGCTCTTCAGTGTATATTCCATTGTGTGGCTCATGGTGGTCGTTAATGCTCCAAACAAAAAGCAGGGGAAGGGGCCTCTTTCCGTCATTCGACAAAACACTGTTCCTCGTCTTCTGAAGCGATTAATTTCGGTATTTGATAAAACCTTAAAACGCCGGCTAAATGATTAAACAAATTAGGAAAATAAATCGTGCAAATGCATTGATTATGATACGCTTTTACGCTTTCCAACATACCAGAAATCATTACTCAAGTTATGAGGATAATGGCTGTGGAATAAATCTCGCTCCTGTGCCCTGACCTCTGACCCCATTTCGATGATATTAAACAGAACCGGTTCAGTATACCTCCGGAACAGCATGATAAATTTATGTCGCAATCGAAGCCTTTTTACGTAAGTTATAACGCATAAGGGCAATGGAATGGACCCCCCCCGTCCTATGTCCTGACCTTTGACCCCATTTCGTCCATTTTCAATAGGGTTCGTTCCTAGGTTGTCCCCCTACCACATACTAATATTTTATCAAAATGGAACCATTTTTTACCCGAGTTATCGTGCTTACAGACGGACAAAGCTGGAGCATATTCGCTTCTTCAACATACGGTTGGAAAGCGTAAAAAAGACGTACTGTGATTAGAAGTAACATTTTCATTCTCATCGAAGTCACATCCGGGTGTTGATTGATTGATTAGTTGGAGAATGCAGTTCCAGAATTTTTTTCAACGCTCCCGTAAAATAAAGTTACTTTGCTGTAGCATCACTCTTTTATTTTTAGCATAAATATTTATATTTTTCCTTTCTGTCGTTCGGCGGGATGAATGTATGATATTGATAAAGTATTTTGTTTTCAATCTTTCTTTTTTCTTCATTTCTACTTTTGAGAAACAGACGAGGAAAGAAAAACAAAACTTCCATAAACTAGAGAAGAAAGAAAGAAAGAAACGTCCTTTCTTTTCCTTCTTTCTTTTTCAAACTAACGAAGAAGTAAAGAAATATTCCGATTTATCTGCCTCGAGAGGAAGTGAGATAGCTAGAGCATCGAGACCTGCTGTGCACCAAGAGATTAGAATGATGGAAGAGTTGGCAAGGATTTCCTCGGTTGTGTACTTTGACGATTGCTCGGAGTGTTGCCACTCAAAATGCAAGTCACTTCGCATCACGTTATATTTTTTTTCTTACGGTTAGGAATATTAGATTTCTATGGAGAAAAGCGAAACTATGCGACAGATCAGAAAACGGAAACTTTCGAGTTTAGTTACAAAGATTTTCAAGACGTGGTTTTGTTGCATGAAAATATTTACTTTTGCCAAATCCTTCAGTCAACTCATGTGGGTGCGTGTGAGAGAGAGAGATTTAACAAAGTTTTCTTCTTGTTGCACAAATATCGTGGAGGAATGAAAATATAGTTCGAAATCAGTACATAAATGAAACTTAAATGGGATGAAACCATAGCAGAAACTCTCAAACAGAGAACTTAAATCTGAACGTTTTTATTATTCACTAGGTGAAATTCCGTCAATAATGACGGAGGGAATAAGGAAAGTAATTGTTTAATAACCAGGTATTCTTTTTGTTTGTTATTTCCAAATATGAAAGTGCAGTATGTTTCATGCACATCACAACAACAAAAGAGGTATACAGGTTAAGGCAGGGATTCGACAATTAAAACAGGCAAGCGTTCTTTCCACTGTGCCACTAAAGTGAGAAAAAGGAAATTGCAAAGGCCGTTCCATAAAAACTAAGAATATTTTTTTTGAGTTGGCAACAACGCGAGGAGGAGGGGGAGGGGGTAATACCCAGCGCAGACGACTAACTGAATTAAGGAAGTAACTATGGCAACAGTTATTAACCGTGGCAGACGATTCTGGTTTTGTCATTGCGTAGTTGTTTAAGGTACGTCAACATTTCGCCATACAGCTATGGAAGTGAGGGATTTGGAGTTCAGAAGTAAAATGCGTTGTGCGATAAAAGTTTGCAATCGTTTGGGTAAAACGGCTCCAGAAACAGTTGATTTGTTGAAAAAGCTTACAAAGATAAATGATTGGATGAGTCAACGATATGTAGATGACGCCATTAATTCAAAATAGGGTGTGTTTCGGCAGAACTCCCTCCTACGCCTGGTCGACCTGAAAGAGTTGTTACGGAGCGTACTATTAACACTGTTTGAACTATCCTTAAAGAAGATCGACGAATGACGTGTAAAGACATAGGGGCGTCAACTAATATTTCAAAAACGTCGATATTCCGCATTCTACGTGACAAATTACTGCTGCATCATGTGTGTTCCAGATGGGTACTTCATCACCTGACGAGAGAACAATTGTTAACCAGAGTTCAGGTGTGTCATGAGTGGAAACAAATGGTTGCAAAGGATCCAGACTTTCTAAACACAGTAATAACTGCCGATGAAACATGGATCCACTATTTCGATCCCCTCACGAAGCGCTCAACGAGTGTCGGGAAACACACAGGCTCGCCTCCTCCGAAAATAGTCCGCCAAACCAAATCAGCTGGGAAGGCGATGATGATAATTTCCTTTGATCATAAAGGTGTAGTCTACCAGCATGCCGTTCCAACACAAATTACTGTCAGTGCCGAGTATTACATTTCAGTCTTGAAGCGTCTGCGACGACACATATCGATTAAGCGACCGGAACTGGTGGGCAAGTGGACCCCACACCATGATAACGTCCGCCCACACGTGGCCGCTTGTGTTCAAAATGTTTTTACGAAATGCAGTAATGAAATCATGCCACAGCCTGCCTACAGTCCTGACCTCGCCCCGTGCGATTTCTGGTTGCTTCCCACAATAAAGGAGAAGTTCCGTGGCGCAACATTTAACGCAGATGCTGACGTTATTTATGCTGTACAGGAGTTGCTAAAGCAGCTTCCATAAAATACCTTCGCCACATGCTTTGTAAAGTGGGCTGAACGATGGGACCGTTGCATATCATCCGAGGGAATACACTTGGAGAAATAATAACATATATTTTGCTGTGCCTATATTTCTTCATTTTGTGTGATTTTACTCTCGGTTTTTATGGAACGGCCGGTGTATATTGTTTGTGATTTGACAGCATTTTTCTCGGCATGAACCTAACCAAAAGAATGCATGGAAATTCATCTCAGACCTGAAGGTTTTAATATATTCTAATGAAACGGAGATGTTATCAAAAGACTGCCCTTCATATTAACTAACGCCGTTATGTGGACAATCCTGTTTTTTTTTTGTTTTTTTTTTTTGAAGTTCTGTAACACCAAAGGTGACAACGAACTTTCGAATGTGCATAAGGGAAACAAAATATGTGGATAGCCTGAGTTACAACTATAGACATTAATGAATGGGAAGAAGCTGGAGATAACGTACTGAACAGAAAAAAAGCACTCTTAAAAGAAAAAAAAATCATCAGAAAACTGAAGGTGCAAGAATTGTGTTGGTCGTAGTTACGACAATCATTTTCAAAACGAATTTTTCAAACTGGAATTTTCATGCGCCGATGTGATGCCAAATATGGATAAAATGTTACGCCACCTAGCAATAAAATTGCACATCTCTAAAATCAAAGTATAATGACTCTAAAATTCAGTATAATGACACTAGCGACCGAACATAAAAACGTATGTACTGACCGTTACGTTCTTCAAAAGATGTGTAACGCTGCTTCTACACATCGTGTGGAATTAATGAGAATTCCTTCTTCGCTTCGAAAACTGTGTGATACTTTTTCCACACATCGTCTAGAGGTAATTAGAATTCCTTCTTCTACAGTGAGCTCCTTCAAGCGTATTTTGACGGCTGACCCGGAAGCCTGCGGTTTCGTGCTCCATTTTTCTCAAGTAAGGGATATACACTGGCGTGCAAAAATTAAGGACGAGACGGTTTTTCGAATGTAACGTCGTACAGAAGTGCTCCACATCGACTCAAATCATACCATAAGATCCCCAAGATGTACGAATATGGGACAAGTTAGCAAAACCGTCCAAACAAGGAATCCAAAGGATACAAAGGCACTTTATTGAATAGGTAGCTTCGAGCACAACTGGACAGAAGACAGAAACGTCCATGTAACAGGAGGCTGCCAAGAAAAAACCAGTCTTTAGTAGGGGATATGATCACCCCTGACTGCGTTGCAGGATTTACAACGTCTGTCCATGCTGAGGACGTGGTTGTCAAGGAGCTGTTGAGGCATCGCGGCCCATTCCTCTTGTAGCGCCAATCGCAGCTGCGGAATCGTTGCTGGCGGCTGGTGACGTGCTGCTAAGCTTATCCTGAGAAGGTCCCACACGTTTTCGATTGGATTTAGTTCCGGGTACCTTGCGGGTCAATCCATGCGTTGAATATCTTCACTCTCCAACAGCTCTGCGACAGCCACTGTACGATGAGATGTAGCGTTGTCGTCCATGAAGAGGAACTCAGGACCCACAGCACCTCTAAACAGACGCACGTGAGGCAGGAGAACCTCAGTACAATAGCAGACACCACTGACTGAACCTCTTTGGAAGATGTGGAGGTCAGTACGGCTACCAAGCATGATACCGTCCCAAACGAGAACTCTACCACCTCCAAACCGGTCCCTTTCGATTATGTTGGAGGTGTGATTGCGTGTTCCCTACTCTCTCCAGATGTGTATACGTCCAGAATCGCTCTTTAGACTAAATCGGCTCTCATCCGTAAAGGGAACTCGACCCCATTGCTGATGTGAAATATATGTGTTCTGTCGCGTTTTTAACAGGAATGAATGTCTGGGGGAAATAACTAATGCTCTAGATGCCAGTCAACTAGTATCAACGATGAATATGTAGCAGAAGTGCATAACATAATAAATAAAATGCCTATTTCCCACAGCTTACATGAACCTTACACTGAAGTGCCAATAAAACTGGGACACCTATCAAAAAGCACGTTGGTTCTCTTCGCGATCGGATAGTGGCAGCAACGTGACAGGGCGTGGACTCCACGGGCTCCATGTAGTACCCTGGAGATAGTGCACACCATGATTCCTGAAGAGCGTCCTACAATTGCGTAATATTCGCCGGTGAAGGACTTCTGGCATTGACGGCACGTTGAACAGCCTCCCGAATTTGTTCGATGACGTTTAAATCTGGAGAACAAGGGGGCCAAGTCGGGATGCCAAACTCCGTCAAAATTTCCTCCAACCATAGGCGGGGGACTGTGGACGTATGCGGCGGCGCATTGTCGTGTAGAAAGAGATCGCACACCCATCAGAGTGGTTGCATAACATGAACGAGTGGAAATGATCCAAAAGGATGATTACCTACCCTTCACCGGTCAGATCGGTATGCAGGTGTGTGAAGGGTCCTAATGCGAGTCAGCTGAAAACACCCCGCACCGTAACAGAACCACCGCCGGCTTGCACTTTCCCTTGTAGGCATGTGGGATCCATCGCCTCGTGGGGTTGTCGCTACACCCAGAATCATCCATCTTCCCGAAACAGATGATACCGCGATTCGTCGGACCAGGCTACACGCTTCCAGTCATTCTGCGTCGAATGGCGGTGTTCACGAGCACAAGCGAGGCGCACAGTCTCGTGTCGTCGGGTCAGCAGTGACACTTGGTTGGGCAGTCGGCTCAAGAACCCCGTGGAACACAGGGAACGTTGCACTGTCCGAACGTAGATGCTACTACGTACCCGAGCACTCAATTGCGCTGTGACTTGCGGCAATGTTGCACACCGGGCGTATGTCACAATGAGAGTCATGCCATACCCGCTGTCCACGACCGTCCAGGGCTTTTTACGGCCACGCCAGTTTCGCAATCTGCAATTTTCCCTGAGTTTGTGTAGTCCAGGAACACTCTTGAAATTGTTGATCGTAGAAATCCAAATTTCGTGGTGATTTCCAAAAAGGAATGACCGAGCTCCCGGGCGCCGATGATCATACCACGCTCGAAATCTCTTAAATCCTGATAAGCTGCCATCTGAACTACGAATGCTATTACTTGAGCTTGCAGAGATATATGCCTCCATATACACTGAGTGGCCACTTTATTTATGATCACCTGACAGGGTTAAGCAAATGAGCTATGGGTGCACGCTGTTGCCGCCAGAGGACGAGGCTAGTATAAAAAGGGAAGGCTTAGTGCTTGCGACAGTAGTAGAAGGGATTTTTAGTTGACGAGATGGGTAAAATATGCGATTTGACGGACTTTCAACGTGGAATGATTGTAGGAGCTTGGAGCCATGGAGCGAGTATCACCGAAACCGCAGCATTCGTGTAATGTTCCAGAGCAGCCGTTGTTAAAGTGTTTAAAGACGACTGTCAGCCAAAAAACTGGGTCTCTACGTGCAACGTCTGGTCGTCATCGACTAGTGACTGCTCGGGCGGAACGGAGAGTGTCCAGACTGGTAACAGAAAAGAGAAGGGCACCAGTGCAGCAAATTACAGGCCATCTTAATCAAGGATCCCCTCAAATGATTTCTGCACGCACTGTTCGCCGTATACTGCATCGGATGGAATATGGCAGCCGAAGGTCTGTGCGAACAACTTTGCTGTCTGCAGTTAACAAGAGAAAACGTCTCCAGTTTGCACAGGAGCACAAGGATTGGACAGTCGATAATTGGAAACAAATTATGTGGTCCAATGAATCACGTTTTCAGTTGGACCATGCCGATGGCCTAGTGAGAATTTGGCGGAAACAGCACGAAAGCATGGACCCCAAATGCTTTGCTACAACCCTTCAAGCTGGTAGAGGCAACGTTATGGCTTGGGGAATGTTTTCCTGGCATGCTTTGGGCCCTTTAATTCGTGTTGATTAACGTCGGACTGGCACATCATATCTAAACATCGTTGCGGACCAAGTGCATCCTGTCATGTGATTGGTTTATCCCAATGGCTTTCACCAAGATAATATGT
The DNA here is from genome assembly GCA_039090855.1 of Macrothele yani. Lineage (NCBI taxonomy): Eukaryota > Metazoa > Arthropoda > Arachnida > Araneae > Macrothelidae > Macrothele > Macrothele yani. The sequence goes on from CM077012.1 coordinate 32,409,793, forward strand.
CCTGCCATAGTGCTCGTGTTGTACAGGATTGGTTTCAGGAACACGCCGGTGAGTTTACTTTGCTTAGGTGGCAGCCACAATCTCCAGATCTCAATCCCATTGAAAATTTCTGGGATTAAGTTTAACGAGCCATCAGACAGCTGGATCCACAACCCTACAATCTCACACTCCTGGAAAGTGCTATTCATCAAGCATGGTCTCAGATTCGACAAACCACCTACCAACATCTCGTGGAGTCCATGCCACGAAGAATCGACGCAGTATTAAAGGCAAAAGATGGCCCAACGAAGTACTGAGGGTGTGGTCATAATAAACTGGTCACTCAGTGTATACGTCGTTTGCGGACGATACCATTTTCCGCGTGGGTGTGGTGGCATGTAATGAAGATGGTAGCACCCTTCTCAGTGTTTTTTTTTTTTGGGGGGGGGCACCTCCGTGTGTAAGCAGTAATTTTTTTCTGAATGTGGTATTAAGCGAGCAAGGCAGATTTCCCATTTGCTGTATATGCCTTTGTTTTTCTGTTCCCAAAAATTTGAAGAACCGCCGCTCTGTGTATTGGTAGGCAATAGTATAATATGTTCGATTCCTCGTCTACCACCTATCCAATTCCTGGTGTTTCCACAGATTGAACTTGTATTCTTCCCCAGTAATGGGATTTCCGCCCAGTCTAGTGTATTCTGTATTATCTGCTCTGAATCCTGACGGAAGATTCGAATTCATTGGATCTTGAAGATGTATAATGCATTATTATTCTCTCAAATAAGCATTCGGTGATTTGTAAATGTAACTGAGACATTGTAAAACATGGCTTGAATTATTTTTTTCGTCTTATTAGTAGCACTTGTTGGTATTAGGACTCCTCTGTGGCACAGATTTGGTTCCCCAGCAGCAAATTGCTGTGTTTCTATGTGCTTTGTCCAATTTGTTCTACATGTGAAGACAAATATGAAAAATATTTAAATAACTACTAAACGCAAATAATTTTAGCACAAACCAGACAGTTTACTCTCTGCAAAGCTTTAGAGGTCCGGACTACGTTGTTTCTCTAGCCTACGGGGAAAGAATAATAAAACAATCTCTTCCGAATGACTAAACGCACTGATACGTTTGTTCAGGGCCATAAGATTGAATTCCCAATGAGATGTAAAAGTGAAATCGCCTTACCACGCAAGTTTATCATAAACCCAAATCCATAGCTATCCTGATACTCCGAAACTCGTTCTGCCCAGCTGACTACAAGGCAGCTTTATTCCGTTCTCGAATCCGAAGAGTCTTTGCAGTCTCCTCAGATGTTCCTTCTAGACAATGCGAATTGAGAAACGTTATCCAGCTGGCCACTGCGGCAAGATAAGCCCCGAACCTGGTACATCGCCACATCGAGAAAACCCGAACCAGTCGTTCTAATCTTTCTATGCCGCAGATACGCTACCTGGTATCAATTCCCTATATACCAAATGTTTCCTATCAGCTCAAGAACGTGCTCAAAAAGATGAACCTTGTATTAAAAGAAAATCCGTCTTGTTGCACGATGATATTTATTCAGCTAAAAAATGAAATCTATATACAGTTTAAAAACACATGAGCACTTTCGGTGTCACATTGACACCTTCATCAGATGTAATTTCACCATGTGGCTACATGCTGGTCTTAAGTACGTGGAGTAGATGCATCATGGGAAAGGTAATGTCAATGTCACATGATATACCAGATAACAAGACAATCAAAAAAAGGCATAGTTAGCCAATGATCACTTAACAGAAGCAATTGCTATTGTGCTGTCCTTCCCAACAAGATTGCTCCAAGGTTCAGGTAAAACATAAGGATAATAGTCATTACAGCAACGTGTATTATAAGCCGAAATATAGAGGCTTTCTGCAAATAACAAGGAATAAACAGAGTTAGGTGTGTTTATGATTTTAGCGTTGTCCCAGTCTGGGATGGAATTTCCAGCACTTATGGTTCTTGCAAAAGAGGTGCTTTGGTGATTCATTTTTAGATGAACCTCGGTGTTGGCATCAGATCACCGACATCTGTATACACTGAGTGGCCACTTTATTATAACCACCCCCTTAGTACTTCGTTGGGCGACCTTTTGCCTTTAATACTGCGTAGATTCTTCGTGGCATGGACTCCACGAGATGTTGATAGGTGGTTTGTGGAATCTGAGACCATGCTTGATGAATAGCACTTTTCAGGAGTGTGAGATTGCAGGGTTGTGGATCCAGCTGTCTGATGGCTTGTTCAACTTCATCCCAGAAATTCTCAATGGGAACTGTGGGGGCCACCTAAGCAAAGTAAACTTACCGGCATGTTCCTGAAACCAACCCTGTACAATACGAGCACTATGGCAGGACGCATTATCTTGTTGAAAGTTGCCATCGCCATAGGAATAAACCATCCACTTGACAGGATGCACTTGGTCCGCAACGATGTTTAGATATGATGTGCCAGTCAGACACGAATTAAAGGGCACAACGCATGCCAGGAGAATATTCCCCAAACCATAACGTTGCCTCCATCAGCTTGAAGGGCTGTAGCAACACATTTGGGGGCCATGCTTTCGTGCTGTTTACGCCAAATTCTCACTCGGTCATCGGCATGGTGTAACTGAAAACATGATTCATCGGACCACATAATTTGTTTCCAATTATCGACTGTCCAATCCTTGTGCTACTGTGTGAACTGGAGACGTTTTCTTTTGTTAACTGCAGACAGCAAAGGTGTTCGAACAGGCCATCGGCTGCTATATCCCATCCGATGCAGTGTACGGCGAACAGTGCGTGCAGAAATCATTTGAGGGGATCCTTGATTAAGATGGTCTGTAATTTGCTGCACTGTTGCCCTTCTGTTGTCTTGTTACCAGTCTGGACACTCTCCGTTCCGCCCGAGCAGTCACTAATCGATGACGACCACACGTTGCACGTAGAGACCCAGTTTTTTGGCTGACAGTCCAGTCTTTAAACACTTTTACAACAGCTGCTTTGGAACATTTCACGAATGCGGTGATTTCGGTGATACTCGCTCCATGGCTCCGAGCTCCTACAATCATCCCACGTTGAACGTCCGTCAAATCGCTTTTCTTTACCCATTTCGTCACCCATAAATCACTCTACTACTGCCGCAAGCACTAAGCTTTCCATTCTTCTACTAGCCTCGCACTCTGGCGGCAACAGCGTGCAGCCATAGCTCGTTTGTTTAAAACTGTCAGGTCGTCATAATAAAGTGGCCACTCAGTGTATACCATGCTTAAAGGAAACACTGCGAAGTCCCCGCCTTCTAATGAAGCAGGTGTTTATGCTATTCCTCTGCTATATCCGGACGAATCGGCGAGATACTACATTGGAATGACTAAGCGTTCATTTAGGATTAGAGTTAACGAACATAAAAGGGACATAAAGAACGCCAAAGTAACCACGGTCCTATCCAGAGAAGTCAAGTTCAAGTCTGCTGCTCCTATGTGGGATGACGTACAGAAATAAGCTTCCTACTCTACTTAAAAATCTACTGCCATTCGCGAAACTTTTGAGATCATAACCAACAGCGAGTCGTTCAATGATAGCGTCTCACTGGAGTTGCCACGAGTTTGTAACCAGTTCTTCAAATAATGACTGCCTCTTGGTTTCCCTTCCAGGATTCCGCGTGCCAAAACGAGCATAACGCCTCGTGTCTTTGAATACCTGATTACGTTTGCATCTATTCGTTATTTTCATGTCACCACGTTCAAATTGTTGAACCGTTCTATTATCGAGCTTGCAGTTAGCTCTCTACCTTCCTTCAGAAAGACATCTGGTTGGTGTGCGAAAGCTTGGAAACTTTTGTTTCTATTCTACGCCAAGAAATTTCGGATCACTAGTACAGTTATACTATTTAAGTGAAAGCGGTTGTTCCAATCTAAGTCCTATTTCTTGGTATGACTTTCAGTAAAAAAAAAACTACGTGCTTATGGTACCGCTATATCCACCCAACTGTGGTCATTATATTGGGTTGGAAAGAAAGTAAGTCCTTAAATGCAAGGCAACAGAAAAGTGCTAATTACTGTATATATAGCAGTACAAATCGGTCCGAAATGTTGTCGCCATCGTTTGCCACGACCTGCTTCCATCGTCTGGGCAGCTGTTGGATAAGCCCCTGTAAAATCGTGACGTCTTGGACGACAAGAAATGAGTAAGTGTGGGTTCGACATCGTCACGGTTGGTGAAGCGCTCTCCGTCCAGAAAATGCTGCAATGACCGGGAAAGGCAGTAGTCGCTTGGGGGCAACATTGGAATGACTAAGTGCGGCAGCAGCTCCTAACTCAGGTCACCCGCGCTTGTGAGGTTTCGCTCCACGCTGCTGTAAGAGGACGCCCTTGCGGTTCAGCAATGCCAGTCGTTTAGACGTGAGCGATGCGTGCAAATCGTCGATCTGACGGCAGTACACATCGGCGGTGATAGTGGTGGTGTTCGGCAGCAGCTCAAAAGCACGACACCCCGCATATTCCACCAAACAGACAGCGGGACCTAACGTAGGTGTAAGCTGGCTTTGGGGGTCGGCATGGGCTTCTGTTTTATGGCCAATCACTGTTTCAGGTCACTGAAACTGTCGTATAGGACCCATTTCTCGTCACCTGTAACAATGCGGCCCAAGAACGGTTTAACTTGGTCACGTGTAAGAAGGGAAACGCATTCACTCATGCGATTTGCTTTCTGCTCAACTGTGAGTTGATGAGGTACTCAAACTTCCCTCTTGTGCACCTTCCCGAGTTGACGCAGCTGCGTGATAATGCTCGTGCAGGTAGTCGCCAGTTGTTCGGCCAACTCCCGCGTGGTCACACGTGATTCCGTCTCAACTAAGGTCTTAGCATGTCCATATTCACTGTGGTGTGTCTTCCGGCTTTGGGACGGTCTGACAGGTGAAATGTTTGCTCTCGAAACCGTTGGAACTAACGACAGCACTGACGATGTGGTATGGCATTGGGGTACACACGGATAATGTTCCTTACAGCACTTGAGAGGGTGCTACCACGACGAAACTCATACAGCATGCAATGGCGGATGTGCTCCTTGTCCACTTCCACGTTGGCTAGCACTTACACTCTTCGCCTTCTGACGGATAACTGCCACCTACCTGCTTGTGCCATGGCGGTGTGCTGCGCAATTTCAGTGGCCAATGTGCGCAGGGGCCCGGCGCTTGAACTTCGGGTACCTTGCCATCGGCATTACTTTCTTTCTAACCCAATATACACTCTATTGACAAAAGTCACCGAACACCTAGAAGAGAAACACAACATAGCATTGATTGACATACATTAGTACGGTGTCAATCCACTTTTGGCCTTAATGCATGCATTGACCCTTTGAGACATGCTTTCGACAAGGTTTTGGAACGCAGCGATAGTATGCGCTTCCATTCAATACATAATGCTGCCACTAACTGTTGCTTAGTAGTAGGCCTTGGTTCCAAACTTCTTATACGGCGCACTAATTCATCCCATATGGGATTAAGATCAGGGCTCTGTGCTGACCAGTCCACACACGATGCGGAATTATCGTCAAACCACGCCGTAACAGTCCTTGCTTTATGGCTCTGTGCATTATCCTGCTGGTACCAACAAGGTTCGGTACATTATCCTGCTGGTACCAACAAGGCTCGGTTCCATAGTATTGCCACAGAGTATGTAGGGCATAATTGTCCAGAATATCGAGGTAGATGTGCTGGTTAACAGTTAACAGGTTTGTCCACGATAACCAATGGGTCGGGGCCATACCATAAGAAACACCCCCACACGAGTACACTGCCAGCTCCAAACTTGGCCGTAACAACAGCACACTGTGGTAAATAGCGTTTCCCCATACCCACACACGGCCATCAGACTGATGGATCGTGTATCAGGATTCATCAGTCGATAGGACCGGTTTCCATTGATCTACGGTCCACGATAAATTTTCTTTACACTGTGCTAAATGACGAGTGGCATTCCGAGTGGAGATGAAAGGTTTATGAGCAACCGCACGCCCACGGTAACCCATGGAATGAAGTTCTCTGCAAATGGTACGTGTACATACCGAGGTTCCAGAATATTTACTCACCTGTACATTGAGGTCTTGTGCAGTACTCCGTCGATTAGCTGTAAGGACTTTCCGGATGCTTCGACGTCCTCTATCACTGATTTTCTTTGGTCTGCCGGTATGTTTTGCTGCTTCAAACACGCCATGCGTCTTCCACTTATTCAGTACATCCAAAACAGTTGACTTGGGTATGTTTAAACGCCTCTCGGTTTCTTTTATGGACAACCCACTAATATAACACCCAACAATCTTTCCTTTCTCAAAGTCAGTTCTCTTCCGCCGCGACATTTTCACTCAACCTCCCAGTGCGATATGATCGCAGTCAGATGCAGGCTTGTTTTTATACCATTTGCAGCTGTACCGCGCATCTTAACAATGCAGCGGATCCGTTCGTTTGCTTTTGAAAGGGTGTCCGGTGACTTTGTCAATGTAATGTATATGCAACTACGGGTTATATTTGAAAAGTTGGAATTGCACTGGGAAGATTGAACTGCGAGTATTACAAAAAAATACATTCGCACTTATTTTACGAACATGAGTGTTGTTCCGCTAGCTGCAAAATATAGGTATCGATCCTGGGACAACGGCACCATTAATTTTACACGGCACTAGCAGTGTTCCTGCCGAGTCGGCCGGTAACGGTGCTTGAGACCTGAAGTACAATTTAGTTGGCCACGGCACCAGGTGAGAATCTCAGGTGCACTGCTGCACTCAAAGATTCACACCAGAACATAAAAAATGAAAAGTTGAAGAATGACCCAAAGCATAAGGCTTGGGTGAATCCACCTTGTGAACAAAATAACAACAACAAATAAAAAATAAAATAATCTAAAAAAAAATGATACTTTGGGATCAGAGTTGTGATGAGGTTCACCCGCAATCACCAATTCGTGACTGAGTGTAGTGGTCCGGATCTTACTCCGGTACATTCAATCCCCAACCAGCCAGTACAACACTCACTTTCGCAAATAACACATGATTCTCAAATACACAACACAACATTTAATAACGTTCTGCGAGATTTAAACAGATGCGGCGCTCTCTAGGCTCATAGACAATTGCCCCTCATATGTGGGCAGCATACGGTGTCACACTTTACTGTCGGATAACGCAGCCGACTGAGTCTCCACCGGACTATCTGAACAAGAGATACTACTCTTTAACACACTAAATAGAGCTGCAGGTGATATTCATATACAATTGCTTAGAGAATGAAAAAAATATTATATGCAAACGATCACATTAAAAATACTCGCGACACAAAATGCACAACCACGTTAATTTGCGGTATAAGATTATAGGTGCGAAATACTGCCAAAGTTAATTAACTAAATCTAATAAGCATGCACATGCAGAACCCTGCCCCGCTGACGTTGGTCCTGAACCAAAGTTAAAAGAAACTGTCCCGCCCAGCGGAATTTGTGGCCACACCTTCTCCCTTATTCATGTAAAAAAGTAATCAGGAAATGGGCCCTGTAAGAAATTGAAATCTGTATGTGCAGGTATTTCCTCTGAGGTTCAGTCACTCAGCATTACTGCATCTATGTCCATGCAGCTTTGGGTGTCGGGATGGCACAAGTTCGCAGATGTGCGAAGAAAGAAAAAGGAAATATTCATCTACTTACAGTTACGTGACTTTGCTGTGCAAATCCGTTGTGCATCACATAATATCACACGACAAAAAACACACACACAGACACTTGCACCATGTGGCAGCACCGATGATTCAACACTTCACTTTGACGCTTAATGTAAATGAAGCACACAATTAAAAATGGTAATATCACGCCGCACTTTGTTGCAATGATTAGAGTGCACACTGATCTATTCTCGTGACGATTTGAAGGTGGCCGTTAAGCAAAATAGGCCCTCTCACATCTGATGTTGCGGTTTCCAAGATTGATTTTCTGTGTTCCTGGGAAATGATTTTTGTTGTCGTGAAGAAATAATTGTGAACGTCGACTGCTGGGAGAGTGGGACACATTCAATTCCGCTGCTGCTATAGTTGATTCCGTCCGTCGCTACCTTCCGTCCTTTTTGACCGTTCATTCCCAATTCAGTCAGTTCCTTTCCGTTAGCAAACCATCTACCCTGCCTGAGTACGCAGTTCAAATATGCCACTCGCAGGTTTTGTTTCCATTTTTTTATCGAGTTGCGACCGCCAGCCCTGAGATTAATTTTCTCGGCCGAGCGAAATCAGACGTGCTTTTACCTTAAGCGTATATCGGCAACTCAACATATCACCTGTATATTTGTTAGGTATCGAAGCCACCGCTCTTACGCTCATATTTTTCTTTCGCCATGTTTTATCCCGTCGCACTTACACGTAGTGGCTTCGCTGCTTACGTGACCACACACACGCACACATGGGGCCTCGCTTCGCCCCGTAAGACAAGCGCATCTCTTCACTTCCTCCACAGTAGGGGATGAATGGGGGTGACGATTCCACACTGCAGTGTTTGGCATCCGATCCCGACTTTGCTTGGCTTCGCTTCTCATTGGAATGACCACTGTCCACTCGCAGACTTCTTAATTCCCCTGTAACTTGGCTTTCATTAGGCCAAACAGTCGCTGATTTCCATTACGCTCCAGCCTAGAAATTGCAGCTTTATCACGCGGATTTAGGCATTCCGCTGTCTTTATGGCAAACTGGCATCTCCAGCTGCCTCGAGTTGTCTCCATTTCTTACCAAATGCGGGGAGGTTTGCTGCTTCATTTTTCCCAATTCATTTCTTTTAGATCCAAGGCATCCGGCCTTTCACATCGGAGAGCGTACAGACAACTAAACTTTCTTCCTTATTTTCACGCTAAGTGCGAAATCTTATTTTTCTGCACGGACCACACAGAGAGCAATTGTTCTCGAAAATGCCCCAAACAATCGACGAATTTACGATTATTCGCTAAACCTTTCGTCCCCTATCTTCATTCATTCCTACTCAAGTGGCTCATTCGATACGTATTCCTCTTTCCCTTTCCGTGTTGCATAGGCTGCCCGTCAGCTGCGCCCTGATATTTATGACCTAACAGAGCTATTCTGAGACCACCCAGCCAGAGAGAGAATTCTTCGCCTCTTTTCTTTCCAAACCCCCAGATAAAACTTTCTCTGTTGTTTACACTTTTAAACTCCAATCAAGCCTTGAACATAATTAATACTTAATTAATTTCACACATCAACCACGCCCATTAATTACTAAATTAATGGCGGGGGTGGGTCGTAACATCGGCCCCTCCTCAAGAAATCCAGAAGTCCTCTTCTGGGCCTATCGCTTTGCTCTTATCAATTTCCAGAGCAACCATTGAGTGCTACCTTTTCCCACAGGTAGAAACAATTCAAAATGGCAAAAATATTGCGTTTCTTGCCTTCAAGAGCATTGGAGCGACTTCCTAATTATCCCGCAATTTTGTTAATTAATTTTAGAGAACATCCGAAAGAAAAAACAACGTAAATGAGAAATAAATAAAAAAAACTGAACTGTAAAAGAACATGTGATCCTGCCGAACTGTGATTCCTAGCTGCCTCATACCATACGCGACATGGCGGACAAATTTTAGAGTTTTCTTCAGGTTTTAGGTTGGGAGGGGGTGTCCACTGTAACATTCCATCCCCCCATGAAAGAAAAAAAGGGATGACTGGATGAAGTTTATTCATCCAATCATTCTATTTTTTTTTTTTTAACTGTAAACACTCAACCCTTTCCCACCGTCGCAAGGCACCTAATTCCGAACTTAAGTGCCCGGAGAGCGGAAGGAAAGTTTAAGGATTTCATCACACGTTCATTGCTACCCGTCGAGATAGGCGGAAAGAAAATTTAAATATGAGGCATAGCTTCGAGAATCCACGAGTTCCACAGATCTCTCACGTTCGATGCTCCTACGCCCGCTTTTATCTGCGCTCGATGCCAAATTCTTGCGTTCCACTGTCTTCGAGTTCCTTCTCAACATCGTTGATAATCGTGGTGTCACAGTCTTCCTGGGGATCCACTATAATCTCGACTGCTCCCCGTAAACCATAGGTGCGGCTAAAGCTGTTTGTCTCAGCTGTGATGTACCCGCTGTACTTGTAACAGGTGTACTCTCTTCCGGAACAATTGCAGCCCCAGTGCTCACATGTTCTCCGTCAGAGTGACCATCAGAATCATCTGAATCCACGTGACTCGCAGATGACGATTTCTTCGTGTTAGCCATTTTGTTTTTCTTACCCACTAAAATTATGGCAGTTCTTAGAAAACAGCTTAAGGCTTACTTAATGCTAAATTATACAAAATTCGCACCGAACAAAACTAAATAAAAATAGTAATGGCAGTCAATTCGCACTTATTTTACGAACATGAGTGTTGTTCCGCTAGCTGCAAAATATAGGTATCGATCCTGGGACAACGGCACCATTAATTTTACACGGCACTAGCAGTGTTCCTGCCGAGTCGGCCGGTAACGGTGCTTGAGACCTGAAGTACAATTTAGTTGGCCACGGCACCAGGTGAGAATCTCAGGTGCACTGCTGCACTCAAAGATTCACACCAGAACATAAAAAATGAAAAGTTGAAGAATGACCCAAAGCATAAGGCTTGGGTGAATCCACCTTGTGAACAAAATAACAACAACAAATAAAAAATAAAATAATCTAAAAAAAAAAAATGATACTTTGGGATCAGAGTTGTGATGAGGTTCACCCGCAATCACCAATTCGTGACTGAGTGTAGTGGTCCGGATCTTACTCCGGTACATTCAATCCCCAACCAGCCAGTACAACACTCACTTTCGCAAATAACACATGATTCTCAAATACACAACACAACATTTAATAACGTTCTGCGAGATTTAAACAGATGCGGCGCTTTCTAGGCGCATAGACAATTGCCCCTCATATGTGGGCAGCATACGGTGTCACACTTTACTGTCGGATAACGCAGCCGACTGAGTCTCCACCGGACTATCTGAACAAGAGATACTACTCTTTAACACACTAAATAGAGCTGCAGGTGATATTCATATACAATTGCTTAGAGAATGAAAAAAATTATATGCAAACGATCACATTAAAAATACTCGCGACACAAAATACACAAGCACGTTAATTTGCGGTATAAGATTATAGGTGCGAAATACTGCCAAAGTTAATTAACTAAATCTAATAAGCATGCACATGCAGAACCCTGCCCCGCTGACGTTGGTCCTGAACCAAAGTTAAAAGAAACTGTCCCGCCCAGCGGAATTTGTGGCCACACCTTCTCCCTTATTCATGTAAAAAAAGTAATCAGGAAATGGGCCCTGTAAGAAATTGAAATCTGTATGTGCAGGTATTTCCTCTGAGGTTCAGTCACTCAGCATTACTGCATCTATGTCCATGCAGCTTTGGGTGTCGGGATGGCACAAGTTCGCAGATGTGCGAAGAAAGAAAAAGGAAATATTCATCTACTTACAGTTACGTGACTTTGCTGTGCAAATCCGTTGTGCATCACATAATATCACACGACAAAAAAAAACACACACACAGACACTTGCACCATGTGGCAGCACCGATGATTCAACACTTCACTTTGACGCTTAATGTAAATGAAGCACACAATTAAAAATGGTAATATCACGCCGCACTTTGTTGCAATGATTAGAGTGCACACTGATCTATTCTCGTGACGATTTGAAGGTGGCCGTTAAGCAAAATAGGCCCTCTCACATCTGATGTTGCGGTTTCCAAGATTGATTTTCTGTGTTCCTGGGAAATGATTTTTGTTGTCGTGAAGAAATAATTGTGAACGTCGACTGCTGGGAGAGTGGGACACATTCAATTCCGCTGCTGCTATAGTTGATTCCGTCCGTCGCTACCTTCCGTCCTTTTTGACCGTTCATTCCCAATTCAGTCAGTTCCTTTCCGTTAGCAAACCATCTACCCTGCCTGAGTACGCAGTTCAAATATGCCACTCGCAGGTTTTGTTTCCATTTTTTTTTATCGAGTTGCGACCGCCAGCCCTGAGATTAATTTTCTCGGCCGAGCGAAATCAGACGTGCTTTTACCTTAAGCGTATATCGGCAACTCAACATTTCACCTGTATATTTGTTAGGTATCGAAGCCACCGCTCTTACGCTCATATTTTTCTTTCGCCATGTTTTATCCTGTCGCACTTACACGTAGTGGCTTCGCTGCTTACGTGACCACACACACGCACACATGGGGCCTCGCTTCGCCCCGTAAGACAAGCGCATCTCTTCACTTCCTCCACAGTAGGGGATGAATGGGGGTGACGATTCCACACTGCAGTGTTTGGCATCCGATCCCGACTTTGCTTGGCTTCGCTTCTCATTGGAATGACCACTGTCCACTCGCAGACTTCTTAATTCCCCTGTAACTTGGCTTTCATTAGGCCAAACAGTCGCTGATTTCCATTACGCTCCAGCCTAGAAATTGCAGCTTTATCACGCGGATTTAGGCATTCCGCTGTCTTTATGGCAAACTGGCATCTCCAGCTGCCTCGAGTTGTCTCCATTTCTTACCAAATGCGGGGAGGTTTGCTGCTTCATTTTTCCCAATTCATTTCTTTTAGATCCAAGGCATCCAGCCTTTCACATCGGAGAGCGTACAGACAACTAAACTTTCTTCCTTATTTTCACGCTAAGTGCGAAATCTTATTTTTCTGCACGGACCACACAGAGAGCAATTGTTCTCGAAAATGCCCCAAACAATCGACGAATTTACGATTATTCGCTAAACCTTTCGTCCCCTATCTTCATTCATTCCTACTCAAGTGGCTCATTCGATACGTATTCCTCTTTCCCTTTCCGTGTTGCATAGGCTGCCCGTCAGCTGCGCCCTGATATTTATGACCTAACAGAGCTATTCTGAGACCACCCAGCCAGAGAGAGAATTCTTCGCCTCTTTTCTTTCCAAACCCCCAGATAAAACTTTCTCTGTTGTTTACACTTTTAAACTCCAATCAAGCCTCGAACATAATTAATACTTAATTAATTTCACACATCAACCACGCCCATTAATTACTAAATTAATGGCGGGGGTGGGTCGTAACATCGGCCCCTCCTCAAGAAATCCAGAAGTCCTCTTCTGGGCCTATCGCTTTGCTCTTATCAATTTCCAGAGCAACCATTGAGTGCTACCTTTTCCCACAGGTAGAAACAATTCAAAATGGCAAAAATATTGCGTTTCTTGCCTTCAAGAGCATGGGAGCGACTTCCTAATTATCCCGCAATTTTGTTAATTAATTTTAGAGAACATCCGAAAGAAAAAACAACGTAAATGAGAAATAAATAAAAAAAACTGAACTGTAAAAGAACATGTGATCCTGCCGAACTGTGATTCCTAGCTGCCTCATACCATACGCGACATGGCGGACAAATTTTAGAGTTTTCTTCAGGTTTTAGGTTGGGAGGGGGGTGTCCACTGTAACACTAGATCTCCAGTACAAAATTTCGGTTGTCTATCGGTGGTCCGTTCTTTTGGCAACATGTCCAGCCCATTGCCATTTCAGGAATTTTACTCTGATCATGACGTCTTCCACTCTTGTCAATTTCCTGACCCACTACTTCGTCTTCTTATCTTTCCTGGTTACACGAAGTATGCATCTCTCCATGCTTCGTTCAGTTGTCTGCAGCCTTTGTATATCATTTTTGGTTAAAGTCTCAGTATCTTCGCCGTACCTAAGAACTAGAAATATATATTGATGAAACACTTCTCTTTTAAGACGTAATGGTATAGTGCTCTTGAAAACTGTACTGTTTCCTCCAAAAGCTCTCCAACCAAGTTTTATACGCCGAGTAAATTCTTCATCAATCTGACCCTTGCTTGATATCTGTTGCCCAAGGTAAATGTTGTCCAAACTAAATTTTATTACATATCATTGCTTCTCTTTAGTGGTTAACGTGACGAATTTAGGAAAAGCAAATGCATAAAGGCAAAAAATAATTGCGAATAGCTAACTTAATTCACGAAAGTAAAAAAATAAGACAAAATTACGGACGAAGTTGCATAAAAGCGAAAAACTGGAGTTACAAACGTATATGAATATAGGTTAAAAACAAGAAAGATGACACCGAATTTTCGGTTGTAATTAGCACGTCCTCTTAATCCTGTCCGACACGAATAAAATATTTCAAAGTCATTCATAGTCAATGGAACAAATCATAGAAAATAAAATTAACCGCATTTCTATGATCGATAAAACATCTAGGAACAAACAGTTCCTTTTCCCCACTAAACAACAGAAACAAACAGTTACTTTTCCCCGGTTGAAAAGCCTGTTACGAAAATTAATAAACTGTGCTCAAAATTTTTCTTTTAGCTGAAGGAACATGTCAGAGACAAAGCGATTTTTATATCAAACAGTTAGATCATGTTTTTCTCTACATCTGTTCTTCTAAGTTTGTTCCCTAGCAGAAGAATTTCGAGTTATGGAAAAGCCGAAAATATGTCAAAGTTATTTCTCACAGCAAAAGCTACATTGAGAAAAAAATTTTCAGATAGGTTTCTTGGAAGCAGATATAGCAAGAAAAACGTTTTGACATTTCTGCCCTCAAGTAAGTAAATTGTGCACTGTTTAAAAAAATTCCCCGTCTTTACCGTAGCGAATGGCATGCAGAAAAAAAAAGGAATTTTTCAAAAAGATTTTAGAAGCGGAGATACAGCATTAAACAGAAGTACATACTAACACCACCTAGTGCCAGAACTGTGAACTACAAAACCCCAAGGGTGGAGGCAAAGTGTTCCACAAAGGAAATAGCGTTCAGTGTTCAAAGAATGTTTTTAAAGCGGACAACAGAGATATTAATAAAACTCGATAAGACATTTGCGCCCCTAGCAGGAAAATTGCGCCCTATTTTTTGGCAATAAATACACATAGAATATTTTGGCAGTTAAATGGTATCTGACCGAAACAGGATTTTTTCGATCGGGTTTTTACTCGAGAAGATGTTGCTAATATGCTGCAAAGAGAAACATGCATTTATGCCCTCTCCGTGGCACACATAGGTTAACAAAATTTAAAAATATATGCAAAACATTTTGCGCCCGAAAAGATCTCCGACAAAGAAAAAAAAACTTCATTTCGGACTGTTAGAAGCAGAGATATTGGCAAAAATAAAATATACATCTACGCCCCCTGGCGAGACAATTGTGCGCTATTTTCAGTACAAGGTATTCTCCAAAAGCTTGTCGTGGTGAGTCGTATCTGACCGCGAAATATATTTTTAAATCGATCTTTCAGAAGCTCAGATATTGCTGCAAATATATCGGAAACAAAAATATACACTTCCGCCCTCTAGTGGCCAAACCATTCTTTACAAAAATTCGAAATTATATGGAGAACATTTCCTACCAGGGGCTCTATCCCATGCAAAAAAATTCTTCAAATCGTACTTTTAGGAGCAGAGATATCGGGAAAATCGCAATTTAATTTTACGCCCCTAACGGAAAAACTATGCATTACTTGAAGAAGAAACTGTGCCTAAAATAGTCTTCGTTATAAATGGTATCGAATGGAAGAAATAATGGTTTCAGTCGGATGTTCAGAAGCGATTATATTGAATAAAATGTGTTTTGGAGACTATAGCATCTGAATTTACGCTCTCTGGGGGCGAAGTTACGCATCGCAGAAAAACCGAAAAGCAAGGATAGTCGTTCGCACATTTCAAGCCCCCAATGCAATAAGAATTTTTCGATCGAACTAATAGTTTCAGAGATATGGTGTCCATAAGCGGACAAAGCGATAACATAAGCACGATTTGTTTGCTAATAAGAGTGTGTGACGAACGCAGATTTGTAGGAGTGGATATGTGAATACCTGACCCAGAAGTGTAAAAGCAAAGTGAGACGAAAGCTGATAAGTGATAATAATCAGACTCACAAAACTGAAAAACAAAAATCAGTGACTGGTATATATAAAAAAAAATAAGCCCATCAGCCGTGTAAAAGTGAAAATAAGTGCGAAACATATCTGAACATTAAATTTGGTACGTATATTAACCCACATCCGCACGAGCTTCGGTAAAAAAAAAAAAAAAAACGAAAGTTATGTGTAATTTTTTAAACTCGAAAGTTTCACAGAAGGTACTTGTAGCGTTCAACACTGCAAGAAACGTGTTTCGAAATCAGTCTTAACGCTCTCGAAATCACCGTTGTTTGAAAGCGAAATAAAGCTCGTTTACGGGCAATAACTTCCTTCAAGACTCTCACTAAAGCATAGGGAAGCACTGAAAATAAGACTTTTGCAAGTTGTTTGCGTCATTCTCCGCCCGAACGGTATCTTCCTCTTCTTCATTAAGCGCAAAGGTAAGAAGAACGCAGTTCAATACAAGGGAAAATTTCCTTACCTTAAATTTTGATTGCGAGAACAAAAATCGTTTGCCTCCATAATGAGTTATCCCTGTGACAAGTACTCATTTCACTCTCCTCGTTCCGTAGAAATGAATGAGATACGGTACGTCTAGATATGAACCGCTGCTGGACAGGTATTTGCACGACCGGAACATTGTGTTTCCAATACTTTGTAGAACCAGAAAGTTTTCCTATCTCTCGAGCGTGTGACGAAGCGAATCGGTCTCCTTCCTTATGACCTCGATTTGCCTTAATTTTTTTTCTTTCTTTCCTCTGAGAACTTGTCCCCAAGCTCATCAGAGAGTTTATCTCCCCATGCACCCACCATCTTCTTTCCCCTTAACGACGTTGCGTCATATCTCAATACTTACCGTTCTTCCTTGTCATTGATGGCTGCGGTAATCTGCTTAAAGCATCTTTGAGAACTCGCTTTCTTTCTTCTTTAATTTGTCGCCAGATTCCTTTATGAAGTGCCAGAGCATTGCAAATCATTTAATTTTTGAAGCCCAAGTCAATGTTAAGGCATCGCTCTGAGCCGAGATTTCGGACGACCAATGACAAAAAGGCAGCACAAAATTAGAAGTAAATCCGAAATGCGTATCTCTCCTGCGACGTCACATCACAAAACTTTAATGACTTAAGCTTGTGTTCTTTTTACCCTTTCTCTTACTTGTTTTGAAGTCTAGATTATACCTGTATGCTAACTCAATCGCAAAGTTTGGTATGCATCAAAAGAAGAACGCTATTCTTAAAGTGTTAAAAAGAAATATATGCAGCTTGCTTCAATTCAATTCCAACATAAATTAATGTAACTCCCGAAAACAAGATTATAAGGCAGAGTGGCATAAACGCTCCTCAGGCGTGGGTTCGATTTTCCGCATGTAGCCATAAATTAGTGATAGATGCTTTGATTAATTTAAATTACTTGACTTACTGAAAACCAGTAATGTCATAAAATTTTATACTGAGCAAAGAAAAAACAAGAGTACCCAGGTACTCTTTGTAGATAATTTATGCTATGCGTCATCATGATCTTTGTGGGTATAAAATACACTGCTGGCCACCCAAAATGCAACACCAAGAAGGAAGCATCCGATTGGCCTTAAATTCGCAGCATGCGTCGCCCGCGAGAGGACATGCAAACAATTAGCATTGCAGGGCATATGCAAATCATATGCGCCCGGCACATCACCGAAAAGCATTATAAGAAGGGTGCACAGAAGGCGGGGTGTAAATACTGAAAGTGTGTTGTGCTGCCGGACCTGTGCGTCGGAAGCTTCCTGATGCCTCGTCGCAGAATACGGCAGTCATTCCACCACGTTTCGGAGTTCGACAGAGGACGAATAGTGGCTTATCGCGACAGCGGTTTATCGTACCGAGACATCGGCGCCCGTGTGGGACGACATCCAGCCACAGTGAGGCGAGTATGGATTCGATGGATGCAGGAGGGATGGACGTGAGCGATTGCCGCAGCCGCGGCACACCACCGAACGAGAGGACCGGCATGTTGTGCGGCGGGTATTGGCGTCTCGCACCGCCACATCACGAACGTTAGCGCAGTAATTAGGATGTGTTGCGAAACAACCTCTGTCAGCACGTACCGTTCGACGTCGTCTGCAGGAGAGGGAACTTGTCGCACAGCGCCCATTGCTCCGATTACCATTGACGTTACACCACCGGCGAGTGCGGCGGCAGTGGGCAGTTGAACGACGCACCTGGGCTACGGAATGCCACGACATTGTCTTCTCCGACGAATCCCGCTTCTGCCCGCAACACCACAATGGTCGGATCTGCGTGTGGCAGCACCGCGGCGAGAGACTGTATGACTCCTGCATTATGCATTGCCATACTGGTCCGTCGCCTGCTGTTATGGTTTGGGGCGCAATTGGATATGACACCCGCACTCCTCTGGTACGCATTGCCGGTACACTCAACAGCCACCGCACTATGTCCGATGTTTTGGAGCCTGTAATCCTCCCTTACCTGCAGGACCTGCCAGCGGCCATGTTTCAACAGGACAATGCGTTCCTGCACGTGGCACGCATTGTGCAACAATTCTTCATGGGCCCCCAGGTGTCACTGCTGCTGTGGCCCACCTGTTCTCCCGATATGTCGCCCATCGAACACCTCTGGTCGCTGATCGGCAACCGAGTGGCCCGGCAAGCACCACCCGCGGCTACGCCTGGTGAACTGTGGCAACGTGTGGAAGCAGCCTGGACCGACATACCCCAATCCCCCATCCAAAGTCTCTTTCGTTCGATGCCGCGGTGTGTAGTGGCCGTTATTGCCAGCCATGGGGGCCACACGAACTATTGATGTCTGCGTGTTCCGCAAGTCGCAGGGGCCTGTAAGCTCAATCGTTTCATCTTTGTATCTGTTGTTATGTGTCCAGTAAATCTGCCTTTGCTATCTCGTGTCCTTCTTGGTGTTGCGTTTTGGGTGGCCAGCAGAGTAAAATAAGTGATTCGAGAGTATACATTTATTTACATAATTCCAACACATTGCATTTATTCGCGTCAGTCTCGCCCACACCGAGCCACAGTTTGGTGCATACTAAGTGGAATTAAATCCTAACAAACAATAAGGTTTACTAATTCTTGACATTGACAGGTACTTAGGTGGATTAATGAATGTTGTTGTCGTAAAACCAATGAAAGAAGATATGTGAGGCATAGTGTAAATATTTATTAAATTATGGCTGCGGTAATAGTATTTCGACTGCAGTTTTTAAAAAACAGTAGATTTTTTTATTATGTATGATTCAGATTTAGATGAACGTAAGAAACGACCCTGACACCGATGAAATGTGATGTTGCGACGAAAGTCCATCTGCACATGCGCAAGTTAAAATCTGACCTAAGTACAAGAAAAGCTGAATCGCATGTTTGCTACTGAGGAGGACTGGTAACTTTTGGTCCAGACCAGTGGTGGACAACCTGCGGCCTTCTAAGGCATTATGTGCCGCCTTTTGAGAGAATCCAAAAATTTCTGAACAAATCCTTATATTTTTATTAATATGTTTTTGTTCGTCTTTTATTATTTTTATTTTAATCTTAAAATGACCGTATTTAAAATACCAAGAAGTAAAAAGAAGATTTAACGAAATGTTCCTCGATTGACGGCCACAATTAAAACATTAGTAAGTCATAAGGGTCATTTTGACACCTGCTACTCTCACGATTTCTTTCTATGGCTCCTAAAGGACTACAGACGGAATTGATTGAACTCTCAGAAGATGACATTTTAAAGTCCTCATTTGACGCTAAGAAAGATCCAGTTGAAATATGGAAAAATGCAATAGAATTACCCACGCCCTCGGCAGCATGCACGAAAAATGCTTTCTTGCTTTTCAACCACTTATTGCTGCGAATCTACATTCTCCTACCTAACCCAAATCAAAACTCCCGTAAGGTCACAAATGACGGACACCCATCTAGAGAATCAGCTAAATGTGCGGACCTCCACGTTGCAAGCAAATATTCAAATGCTTTCAAACAAAAAAACAGTCACAACAAGGTAATTAAAAGATTAGTTAACTTTAGAAAATGAAACTTTATTTGTCATTTTTTAAAGTTAGTTAGTACACAGTAAGATTTTTTACAAAATAATGGACATTTCGAAGTATTAGGTGTGCAACTTAATTCTCGGCCACAGGCACGACACGTTGACAGCAAATTATAGCAAATCGAGTACGTACCTAATCATGGAAATAATCCCCGTCGTGTTGGATACATTTGAGCCATCGGTCAGGAAGCTGCCGAATGCCACTGCGGAAAAAAGAGGGCTGTTTCGAGTTGATAAATTCATCAATACTTGGTTGGACCTCCTCGACAGAAGTAAAGTGCGTATTACTCAGGTGATGTTGCAGGGAGAGAAAGAGTCTAGAGAATACGCCGGGTGGGACAAAATCTCCCATCCCAGGTCGGTGATCGTGTTTAAAGTCGTTTTCGCGGTGTGAGGAAGCGCGTTATCCTGAAGCAACAGGATCGACCTTCTGCTTTTGCTGGTGTATGGCCTTTTCGCCTCCATTGCGTCACTCACACGAATGAGTTGCTGACAATAACGCTCAGCATTGACCGTTTCACGAGGTTTGAGCAACTCATAGTGTACGACACCGCGCTGATCCCACCATATGCTCAGCAACAACTTCCTGGCATGGATATTCGGTTTGACGGTACTGGTGGTAGGTTGACCTCGATAAACCCACGATTTGCGCCGCTTAGGATTATCGTAGAGGATCCACTTCTCATCACAGGTCAAAATCTTGTGGAGGAAATCCTTCTTGAATCTGGAGAGCAAGGAAACAGCAACACCGTAGCGCCTAGATTTGTTCGCAGCTGTGAGCTGGTGGGACACCCAACGGCCCTCCTTGTGAATCCGTCCAAGCTTGTGCAGGCGCTTTGCAATGGCTTGCCGTGTTACTCCGAGTTCCTGGGCGAGCTCTCTGACTGTGTGCGACAGGGATCGGCGTCCAACAGTTGTTCCAGTTCATCATCGTCAACTTTCTGTGGCTATCCCGGACGTTCTGCATCACGGAGATCGAAATTTCCCTGCTTAAACCGCTGAAACCACTTCATACACGTACTGTAAGCCACTGCAGCCTCACCCAAAGCAGCACAGATACTTTTCTGTGCTTCCGTGGCACTTTTTTCAGCTGAAACGCGAACAGTGCATCAAATGTTGCTTCTCGAACGCCATTGCCTTCACCGTCAACTTTCGTCCCTTCTCTCACTACAGCTGTGAGAAGTTGCGGTTTCCTGGAAAGCTGTTGGATGGCGTGGCAATGAGCCATTATCGCACAAAGCTATTTGCATTTGCCGACATTCTATGATCGCTTGCGGTTAGGTGCCGAGAATTAAGTTGCACACCTAATATATCTAATTGAAGTTTCTTGAATGCGGTCTTGTTAGATTACAGCTAACGTAATGCGGCCTTCCAACATGAAGAGGTTTCCCCACCTCTGTTCTGGGATGTCTACAGGTTACATACACCCCATTGTTTTATACATCATTTTGAAGTCCTCGTCGATAGCAGGTAACACCCCCACCCCCTTGTGGGCGTAGAGAGGGAGCCAAATTTCCCTACCATGCATACTTTACCGCACTGAGAAAAACGTTTTGTTAATTCAGCTAAAAAAATTGTTGAATCAACCAAAACATTTGGTCTATATGCAGTCAACAAAAATGTGTGTTGAACTTACAAATTTATTTTGCTGAAAATTATTGCTGATTCTACAAAATTTATTATTATCATGGCAAAACGTTTTGTTCATTTAACAAAAATGCATAGGTCGAATTTTGGGAATTTGTTTGATCCAACAATACGTATTGTTATAGTGATAAAACGTTTTCTTGCTGCAACCAAACATATTGTTATCGTGGCACAGTAATTTCTTGCTCCAACAACAAAATTTAGAGTTATGTAGCTGGGCCACTTTGTCTCTAAACTTTTTTCCGATGGCAAGATTTTGCCGGTGCTCTTTGACCCTGGGGGTCCGCCATTTTTTATTTTGGGGGTGTCCGCCATCCGAAATAATTTTGTGTTGCCAACAAAACAATTCCGATGGAATTTGGCTAAAGCAACAAAATAAATCGACAAAACAGCTCAATAAAATTATTTGTTGTTTCAAACAAACTTTTTTTCTCAGTGTACTGTCGGGAAAGATGCATGGCATCAAAATGCATTCTTGTAATGTTTTTTATCACATTTAGCATCAGGTTCTCGTAATTTGCGCAGATTGCAATGAGATATTGTTACGTTAATATATTAGGGGTATGCAAAAGTTTCCGCCGCCGACGCTGGCGGGCGCTGTAGGAGTCTAACCAGCCGGCGACCTGTGCTGTCAGTTCGTACATGAAGCCAAGCATGGCGGTCGATAAAGTTCATTTGCGGCACTGTTTGTTATTCATGTTTAATTTAGGGAAAAGTGCGAGTCAATCATACTGTTCAATATGTCAGGCTTATGGCGAAACGGTTATGGGTGAGCGGACGTGTCGTGAATGGTTTGCCACATTTAAGAAAAGTGATCGAAGCTTGGAAGACAAGCCACGTGCAGGTAGAACGCAGGAACTCGCAGACGAGGAGCTGGAATCGCTGTTGCAAGAAGATGCCACACAATCGACCACGCAACTGGTGAAACGTTTGAAAGTGGCTCAGGCAACGGTGGTACGGCGTCTACAGGCCTTGGGAAGATCCAGAAGATTGGTAAGTGGGTTCTGCATACTTTAACGGAGCGTAATATTGATCAACGATTGGGCACATGCATGGCGTTGCTGAAGAGGTTTCAAGGGAGGAATTTCTTGTGGAAGGTTGTCACCGGGGATGAAAAATGTGTCTATTGCGTCAACCCCGTACACAAGCGATCCTGGGTTGATCCAGGCCACCCATCAACATCCATTGCAAAACAGGATATCCACGGGGAAAAGGTGCTGTTGTGTGTGTGGTGGGATATGTATGGAGTGTTGTACTTCGAAAACTGTTGAAACCGGGTGAAACAATCACTGCACAACGATATAGCGATCAGTTGATGAAACTGAACGCCGCAATCAAGCAAAAATGCCCATGGACAGGTAAAGGATGTCGCCCAGTCATCCTGTTACACGATAATGCCAGACCACATGTCGGTGCCACCTCGAAATCAACCCTTGAACCGTTACACTTGGAGGTGTTACCGCACCCAGCTTACTCCCCGGACATTGCACCCACAGACTTTCATCTGTTTCGCTCTATGCAACATGCCCTAGCCCAACAGCGGTTCACCACAGTTCCAGAGGTGGAAAATTTCGTCACTGCGTTCTTCAGCTCAAAACCCGAGTCCTACTATCACAGGGGCATTCATTTGTTGCCTGCAAAATGGCAAAAGGTCATTGATGTTAACGGCCAATATTTCGCTGAATAAATTCGTGCTGGTTTCCTGATTGTTCCTGTCTCCTTTCTCCTTAAAAAGGCGGAAACGTTTTCTTACCCCTAATAAATCGTGATGAAATAATGTTCGGGAGTGGTTAAGTAAAATATATTGTTGAGTAACTATTGTTGCGTTACTTCATTCGGCACGATTAGATTTCAACAGTAGTTTTTATAATTGGTTACTCATTTTCGTTACATCGAAATTTTTTGCTTGGGATTTACTTTACCACTGTCGGGGAAGATGCATGACATAAAAAAATTGAAATGCACGAAACACCTTCGCCGCCCAAGTAGTCTGAAGAGCTAACTTCTGAACCTTCATCCAAGGTGGGCCCGGGTTCGATTCCCGTGTGGTGGTGTGTTTTTCCAATGGCGCTGGCTCAGTCCCGTCCCCGTAACCAGTGGCTCTAAGTTAAGGACGGACTGCTTCTTACAGCCTTATGAATTGTTTATGGTGTTCGTTAAACGATGGAAAACAAAACCACCTTTGCAAACGTGGTACATATGCTCTAAACAAAAAATGAAGAGGATAATGTCACATTAAAAAAGCTACGTAAAGAACATCTTTGCATAAATCATGGTGCACACTCTTTAAGAAAAAAAAAAAAGGTAAGGAAACGTGAGAGAATTCACCATTGGGAAAGAACTTAAACTTCTGTGTAAAGAAGATTAGGTAAAAACGTGATATAGCTTGAAAAAATTAAGCAACACAATGCGATGTAAGTTAACTCTGAGAAAAAACGTTTGACGTGTTATAGTTTACAGAAAAAAAAGACCGGCAGTGTAATCAATTTGCCATTGAAAAAGGACTTCTTCGAGAAGAAAATTGTTTTTAGCACGTCTTTTGGAAAAATAAAACGTGCTTATACAGTATTATCACAATGTCCGCCCGTTTGCGGGTATCATATCTCTGCAGCTACAGTGCGATTTGAAAATTTCCTTTCGCGTTGGAAGTTCTGAACTGTGAGAATGACTATCCATATCTTTTGATTTTGTCCAACGCATAACGGACTCAAATGCAGATGCTATCAAATTTAAAATATATTTAAAATTCGGCTGAAACAATATTTTCTTTCTCTCGCTACCGTTTCTGTTGAAAAATATTTCTTTTTTGTAGTTTCTGTTTTAAATGTCCTGTTTCCTCGCGAGTGGCGTAAATGTGACAACTATACTTTTCCCAATAACTCTGCTTCTAAAGGTCCAATTTATAAAAACTATTTCTCTGTCTGATAGAGCGCATGCTGATTAGTGCCTTCCTTGAACTAACACAAATCAAAAGACTGGCGGATGTAACAGTTTAACTGTCTCAAATACCGAACAGAAGGTTGAAATTTCAGCAGGCACGATTAATTTGATTGCAATCAGTATGGCAGCTTTAAATGTAAAATTACTAAGCACTAACAAATTGTTAAGTACATTATGCTATTACTTGCATGTTCGATAGTACACTGGCGGAAAGTGAGAAAAGAACACCAAGAAGGAGACGTCTGATACCAACGAAATTTATACAGCACAATAACGGAATACAGAGTATAACGTGATCAAAACATTATGGCAAAATACAACTGTATTTGCTGGTAAACTGAAAAATAACATTTCCATGTAACATGGTTAGTACGAGGTTGAACCGCCATGAACTGCGTCACACTGTGCAATTCTGGCATGGAGTCTGTCGTACAGATGTTGGATGTAAGTTTGGGGTATTGAGTTCCAAGCATCCTCAACCTGGACGCGTAAATCGGGGATGGTCGTGGCTGGCCGTGAAGACCGGATAAGTCGTTGTCCCACAAAATCCCACACGTGCTCAATGGGGGACAAATCCGGTGAACGTGCAGGCCATGGAAGTTGTCTCACACCCTGAAGTGCATGTTGCGTTGCCCATGCCGTGTGTGGGCGTGCGTTATCTTGCTGGAAAACACCACAATGGACCAATCTTACAAATGGCACAACAACGGGCTGAATGGTGTTGTTAATGTATTAGGTGCTATTTAACGTACCCAGTACAAACAGTAATTGTGTACGGGAGTAATAGCTGATCGCTCCCCACACCAGGAGACCAGGTGTAGACCCTGTGTGTCGCTGGCGGATGCAAGAAGGGTGGAGACGCTTCCCTGTGCGTCTGCGAACACGCATGCGGCCATCGGAGGCCCCCAAGCAGAATCTTCTTTCATCGCTGAACACGACAGATCGCCATTGCGTTCTCCAGTGCAGACGTTGGCGACACCACTGCAGCCGTTCCTGACGGTGGGCTGGAGTCAGAGGTACACATGCCAGAGGCACACGTGCACGTAGTCCTGCATCCAGTAGACGGTTACGGATTGTTCGCACAGACACCTCAGGTGCAACGGCAGCTCAGATTTGCGTCGCAGTGGATGTTCTGCTTGACAACGCCGCCTTCTTATGCGTCGATCGGTCCGCTCATCAGTCTGTCTGTGACTCCTGGTTCCACGTCTTCTCGTGTGGGAATGTTCCTCGGACCATCTACGCCACCATCGTACCACCACCGATACTTCCCGTTCAATTCGCTCCGCAATACGACGATACGACCACCCGGCCTCGCGGAGTCCGACTAGACGACCTCGCTCAAAGTCCGATAACTGCTGAAATCGTACACGTCTTCCATGTTCAGGCATTGCGGCTTCTTCAGGGTCTTCGCACGTGTCCGTACGCCGACGACTGATCACATTCACTTCGCCGTACTCCTTAAATACCACCGACGATAATTTTCATGTTATGCCGTGCTGTGGCGTAAGCGCTCACTGGTTGGTCCCGAAATTAATATCACACCTACGTCAACTCGACCCCATTAACATATGTAAATTTCATGATCTTCCGCCAATTCCTTCTTGGTGTTCTTTCTTCACTTTCCGTCAGTGTATTTCTAGGTCATTTGGCAGGATTTTGAAAGACTACAAGACCGTTCCACTTTTTCATAATTTGGTATCACAAGACTCGCATGAGAAGTTACGAAAACTATGCTTCTTCAATGGCGTTAAACAAAGCTTCCATTTAGAAAACGTTGGCTAGTGGGTTCTAAAATGAATAATTTCGCACACAAAATATTTTCGTTATTTAGCGAGCTGACATGTGCTCGTGTAGCATCACTTCTTCAACGGCATCGTGTGAGAGATGACATGAATCTTCAGAAATCTTAGAGCATATTTTTTTCATGAATTTTCAACGATACATAGTTTTCTCTAACCCAGAAACAAATCACAAAAGTTGTCAAATTCTTCTCCATTCTTGTCTTCACAGTTTTCGTTTTCCTAGTCCTATGATTATTCAAATTGTGGTGCATCCAGTACCGTGTCCACAAATTTTGCGGCTGTGACATGGGGGTGTTACGAATTGTGTTTTGGGGGGTGGGGGGCGTTATCAAATTTATTTATTTTTATACAACAAAATGTGTTATGAGTGCATTTTCAAACTGTATACAACATCCGCACAAAAATAATCAAATAAATATCGCTGGAAATTATTAATGTTCTTATTAAATATATTCTTATCACCTCATATTGGTCAACCACTTATACTTCCAGAAGTAGAGTACTACAGCATAGATTTTTACATGTTAGTTTTTCGCCGGTGGACAACGTGTCTGTAAACATGTGTCTGATTCAAAACTTTTATTCTGGATTGTTAAGCCTGAACTGTGAGAAAGGTGATCCATGCATTTCGGTTTTTTCTGTTGCATGGATTTAACGCTGAGGGCCATAAATGTAGGTGTTTTGGAGTTCAAAATATACAGTCATTTGCAAAAGTTTAAGACCACCTGTCAAATAATTGAAAATTAAGATTTTCAAAGAAACAACTAATTATTAGTCAGATATTTGAAAAAATGACACCACAGATGAATACTTACATTCTTTACAACAATACAAAACGACCGAAATCAGTACTTTGTGTGGCTACCTTTGTTTTTTTATAACGGACAGAACACGATGTGGCATATATAACGAAGTAAATTTCTCCGGCATATTTGTCCACGCCGGGGCTCAAACCCGGGTCCCCTCATTCCGGAATAAGTCGCTCTACCAATTGAGCTACGCGGACGTTCGTTGTCGCTGCTATCTGCCTTTATGTCGTGTGCGTCCTGCAGGGAAGGCACGTCACATCTCCCTCCCCCTCGAAAGAGCGCCGGGGGCATGGCCCACGAGTCAGCCGGGACCATGAATCATCGCAAGCAGCCATCCGCTGTAGAACGTGCACCTGAAAACTCCCAGTCAATCTGCTGCGTCGGATGCAACGTCACACACATTTTATTTTTCGAAGAGCTGGAGAAGGGATTCTCTTATTTTTCCTCTCTCGCGGTGTGGAAAGAACATCACACCATTGCGAGATCTTGAACGGCCGGGTCATCCGGAAAGTTCGGGCGCCATTATAACGAAGTAAATTTTTCCGTCATATTTTCCCGCGCCAGGGCTCGAACCCGGGTCCCCTCATTCCGGAATAAATCGCTCTACCAATTCAGCCACGCGGACGTTCGTTGTCGCTGCTATCTGCCTTTATGTCGTGTGCGTCCTGCAGGGCAGGCGCGT
Organism: Macrothele yani; assembly: GCA_039090855.1. Classification (NCBI taxonomy): domain Eukaryota; kingdom Metazoa; phylum Arthropoda; class Arachnida; order Araneae; family Macrothelidae; genus Macrothele; species Macrothele yani. The sequence continues at coordinate 32,437,602 of CM077012.1, forward strand.
CACACATTCTTTCAATGAGGGATTTGCAGTAGTCATTTGAAATGTCTTTGCACCACACGTACTTCGTCGCGTCAATCAAAGCTTGGGAATTCGATGGCTGTTTTTCTGTTACCTTGTCTCTTAAAACGGTCCACAAATTTTCGATGGGGTTAAGGTCGGGACTATTACCGGGCCAGTCAAGCACAGTTATGTTTTTCGTCTTCAGGTAGTCCTTTACTGTCTTTGATCTGTGGCATGGAGCACCATCTTGCATAAAGATTGTGCATCTGTGCACTTGCATACGAGTTAATAGCTCCTCACGTAACATTTCCACATAAAAAAGAACTAGTCATGGTAGTACCTGTCAGCAAAAAGGATAATGAAGCAGTACTGGATGCTGACATAGCACCCCATATCACTTGACTAGGCGGATATCTCACGGTGCTAACGGTGTATTTTTCATCAAGCCTTTTGCCTTTTGGTCGTCGAGCATGTGCTTCACGTGATTCAAATGGACGGATAATTGATTCATCAGAAAAAGAACTTGGCTCCAATTTTCAGCTGTCCACGATTAATGACGCTTCGCAAACTGTAATATCTTCTTCATGAGAGAGGTTAGTTCATGTTTATGTGCAGGTTTATAATACTTTAATCCAATATCTTTGCTAAGACGTCGGGAAACAGTGTTGATACTAATATCAGACCATTTTGAATGTAGAAAGGCCTTGATTTTCTTTCACGAACTCCTCTGAGAACGCATAACTATTCGCCTTATGGAATTGCCATCACGTGGGGTTGTTTTCCTTGGACGCCCACTTCTGTTTCGGTCGCTATTTCACCTGTGTCTCGATATTTCATGACAATACACTGCTGGACAATTGCTAAGGACGGATCATAAACGGCTATATAGCGCATAAAAAGTAATTGTGGTTGGATGCCAAGTGAAATAAAATAATGTCAGAATGCCAGGACATTACAAGAAAGACAATTTATTGTGCTCTGAAATCCAGAAGGCTTTGGAACGTGTTCAAGGGACAAACAGGCCATTTTGTGCAGAATACCTAAACGTGAAAAAAATCCAATTACCGTCCGGAGGCGTTCCGGCGTAAGATGTCAATACGGGATATGGCCACCATGGAGGGCGATGCAAGATTCCACACGTCGTGTCATGCTTTGCACAACATTATCAAGCAGCTGTTGGGGTAATTTATCCCATTCCTCTGTCAGTGCACGGATGAGGGTGTCCTTGTTTATTGGAGGGCATTGGCGACCAGCAAGACTCCTCCCCAAAGCATCCCACACATTTTTAATGGGATTCAGATCTGGAGAACGTGCTGGCCATACGAGGCGTTGATTATACTCGCTCTCAAGACACTCCTGGACAGCGACTGTTCGATGACATGTTGCGTTGTCGTCCATGAAAATGAATCTATCACCGACAGCACGAACATGCGAACTTGAGGTAGCAGAACATCATTAATGTATCGTTGGCCAGTCATAGTCCCAGTTGGAAGCACATAGAGGGACGTACGGCCATTGATCATGATGCCAGCCCATACCATGACACTACATGTCGGATATCGGTCCCTTTCCTGTATGTTTGCTGGACAATATGCAGTACCACTATCACGCCAGATCAGTTGTCGTCGACAATCAGACGATAGACTGCATCTACTCTCATCTGAGAAGAGGACAGCAGACCAGTCGTTATCAGTCCAATTGCGATGTTGATGGCACCATTCAAACTGGCGGTACGGTGACGTCTGGACAATGGGATGCACACAACAGGACGGCGGGCGTATAGTCCTTCTTCATGCAAACGTCTGGCGACAGTTTTTCGGGAGATCCGCTTGCCAGTAGCAGCCATAAACTGATTTGCTACCTCACTAGCTGTGCTGCGCCGGTGTCTTTTTGTTGATAGCACTATGTACCGATCTTCTGCAAGGTGTCGTACTGCGAACACGACCTTCCCCGTGACGTTTGCTACAATATCCATTTGTTTGAAATGATTTCCAAAGCCTTGAAACAACACTGTGGCTGACGTCGAACTCACTGGCAACATCTGTTATTTTTCGCCCTTCTTCAATCTTGCCAATAATACGGTCACGCGTAAAATCATCTAGGTGATGTCGGGAAGACATAATGAAAATTGCAAGTTCGTCAATTGATTCTTTCGCCGCCCCGGTGGCGCAGTGGTCTAAGGCGTTGGCCTCTGATCATTCGTCCGAAGGGGTCCGGGTTCGAATCCCGGTGAGGCATGGATGTTGTGTTTGTCTTACGGCACTGGCTCTCTCCCTTCCCTGGAACCAGTGACCCTAAATTAGGGACGGGCGACTGCTAATAGCCCATTGAGTTGCTCAAGGTGGTCGTTAAACCTCCAATCAAAAAAAAAAAAATTGATTCTTTCCCTTTCAACTTTGCGTTTGAACAACAACGGTCAATACGCGTCAAATCCTTTATATCTCTTATCAGCGCTATGACGTCACGAATAAGTTCGGCAATCCAAAATTTGCATACGCACAACACGTCTTACTGTATCCCACACTTATGCTAATTTCCACATTTTCCTGCCTTCCATTTTATGGTTGCTATCGTTGCTGTTGTCATCCGTCCTTAGAAATTGTCCGGCAGTGTATTATTCTTGGTGTAACTGCTTCTAAATGTCAGATTTGAAAAATTCTCTTTGGGACCGATAACGTTCATGATGGAATGATTTTTCATTTATAAAACACAGTTCTGCTACAAAATGGCGTCAGAGTCTATTTCCTTTCGCACTGTATTTGCAACCTTATCTCAGATTCTTAACACTCGACTAATAAAAAAAAATGGGAGTCAGATATCACTTAACACGAAAATCATTAATATGCGTATTTCCTACTCAAAACGAAACAGTTTTCTAGCTAAGGGATATTTACAGGGTACATAGGAAAGTCCCTTTAGCCTGGAATAACTTGCGAACGGAGAGAGGTATAGTTATGCAAGTGAGATAACGGTATAGTAAAGCGACTACGCCCGATCGAATGCAACCAATAGCAGCGTCCCTAGTGGCGAAATTAGGAAGTTAGCCATTGCAAATCGGAAACGAAAAAATATGGAACAAAATCTCTAAACACAAAGTTGTAGAGCATCAATTAATTAGTACAAAACGTCACCAGAATACCCTACAGTGTCCGAAATCGATGCGCGACTATTCCAATCTGCATATTCACATTTCGCAAATGTAACCGTATGCAAATTGAGATTATGACGTTTACCGTACCTACGGTATATAAACCAGTAGCAGGATGTACCCTGATCAGAAGTTTAGGTCTACGTACGCTGTGTGAGAAGGGCGAGCTTGGATTTCTGGGGTTACGTAAAAAATCAGGTGTATGAAACAGCGCCTACAAGTCTGCTGGATCTACGTCGTCGTGTTACAGATACTTGCAATAGTGTGACACCTTCCATGCTGAGGAATGTGCATGCAGAGTTACTTTCACGTGTGTCGTGGGCAATGGCGATCTCTTCGAACATACTCGACATAACTTTTTATCACTGTGCGCCAGTTTGCCGTTTTTGTTTTGTCTGACGTCATCAAACTGTATTGACATAAGTGCGCATTTATGCAATAAATTGTGTGTATTTGCTCATACCTTTGCCTGTTCCCTTCAAACGTTCACACAAAAGCTCGAGCATCGATTTCGGACATTTTAGGGTATTCAGGCGACAATTTATCTTATCCGTGTAAAACAAATGTCGTTTTATTCTAATTAATTGATGCTCTGCAACTTTGTATTTGGAAATTTTGCTCTATCTCTTTTCGTTTTCGAGTTGCCATGGCTAACTTCCAACTTTCGCAAGTTATTCCAGGCTAAAGGGACTTTCCTATGCACCCTGTATATGTATTGTACTTTTCTGGATGTCCCTCCTGAAAGTGCGATTTGAAAAAGAATTCACGTCGAATTACCATTTACTACGGGAAACATTTTACATATCTTTCAATTTTTCATAATGCATAGTTAATGCCGCAAGGTAATCGGTTGACTTCACCCTGTTCCGCCAAGGTTTGTCTCTACATGGATTAATAGAACTCTTTTGATATTTTATTATAGAAGGCGATGCGATAGTAGTACTCTCTCTCTCTCTCTCTGTCTGTCTGAGTGACGCAAGCGCCGGGCAAAAGATCGGTCGAGAGACAGGTATTAGTGCCCCCGCTGAGCCATTACCGAATTACTCCAACCGACGTGTATTATGGGCTGGAGAGCCGAATGGGGACAGCAAAAAGATTTGCTCCCACGCTAACACTTTTTTCTATTATTTGGACCGACGTACAATGGTTCCAAACACAAATATAGCTGAACAAAATTAATAACTCCTCTCCTATAAAACAGATTGTCATAGAATTTTATACGAACGTTTAAGTTGCATTTTCCTATTATTTTTGTTTATTGCGGTAAAAATATCAACGAAATATTCGTATAGTTTCGTAAGATTTAGTGCGAATATTTTTTGAAGTCTCTGTTCTTATTTGAACAAAAAAACAAATTAATAGGATTTAAACAAAACACCAGTTATGGTCAAATAAACACATATTTCAAATATTTACAGGCTTTAGAGTGATGTACATCTATTCATTTTCCATCATCATCGCTGCCACCTGGGTCTCAGTACATCAGGAAAATATACTTTTACCTCTCTTTTGACGTTTGACTCGAAGACTGCTTACAATCGGGTTCGAGGAAATTAATAGCGTGTGCATCAAGTCCGTCATTGTATCGGCTCGAAAAAATTTACGATTATGATGTTCTCTGAAATTCTTATAGTCCTCATTCCGGGCTTCTTGAGCTTCCTCGGACATCATCTCAACCGGAAGTACGGCGTCCTTTATCAACTGTGCACCACGGATAAATATCTTATGCACACTTTGTGGCATATAATACCACTTATATTTTCGGATGTATAAATCTGCTGTGTCGAAGCAGTATTTTTTCAAACTTTCCACTGTTAATCATGTACCCACTGGCAATTGTTTTAAAGATGGTCCCAAATAGCCGAATCAGCTTTTCATCTAAGCCAGTAATATCTGATTGCTAAAGCTGGATCTTCAAAGAACCTCCGCACGCTATTTCCGTCATTGGTAGTACCAAATCTTGGTTTGAGTATGTCGACAAGCAGACCCATTTATTTATGGCTGTTTTTCAACCAATTACTGTTTTTTCGTAAGAATTCTTTCAATAAATAGTGACAGTAAGTCCACCGTTCTTTAAGTTTCTTACAAAATTCAGCACTTTTTTCTGCATTAGTTCACGAATATGTCCTTCAGGATTTTCCAAGCCATATTTCGCCAATATATAATCACACACACAGGCTAATCTCTTTGAAATATTCTTTTCATTCCGCCAAGCATCAAACAGCTCTCTTCTTGGATTTCCGTCCGCCATCACTAAAATATTAATGAAAAAAGAAGTTGGTTTAAGTTGGTCATAAAACAGTTATAATTACAAACCTAATTGATTAACTTAAACTCTGAATATACTTTCACAACGGACTTTTACGGACTTTGCTTTTGCAAGCCTGTTACTTCGATTGCATCTTAAAACAATTTCATGGAATATGTCTGTTATAATGAATGAACATAAGAACTAAATAACACAATGTTAAAGTTTTAAAGTATACTAAAAATGTAGGAAGATACCTGTACTTTTATTCGTTGAAGACCCGAATAGGATGGAGAATAAATTACGTGTACACAAATCGTAGTTCCGAAGGCAACTGCTCAGCGATGCTAACGAGAAAACGATATTTGCACTAAATACGTGGCATCAACACATCTACCTGCTCCTGCTCAGACCTAATTATTTCTTTTGTAAAACTGATTGTGAGTCGTAGCTACACAACCATTTAGGATTACAGTACGACAGTATTTAAGTTGTTTTGAAGCTCAAATAATTATACCTTTTGTTCAGCTAGATTTGTATTTGGAACCACTGTGCGACGTGCTCCTTTATTTCATTCTCAAGTCATTTTTTTATATTTTCATTTCTACGTTCCTTTTTAAACACACTTTAACGATTTCACAGACAAATAGAAAAGGTCGGTAATGTACAGTGAAGTGCCAGAAAAACTGGTGCAGACGAGCTTATGCAAAATACATAGCAACGTCACCTATGCGCGTACTTGGTTGCGTCCGCCAGTGCGTATATAAAGCAATAGACGTCTTTGTCAGCTGTCAGAGCTGTTTTCGGCATGAGAATGACAAGTAATAACGATTTAAGCGATTTTCAACGCGGTGTCGTAGTTGGCGCTCGTGAGATGGGCCATAGTATTTCGGAGGTAGAAACGAAGTTCGGATTTTCACGGACGACCATTGCAAGGGTGTACCGTGACTACATGAATTCCGACAAAACCTCCAACCTACGATACCAGTGTGGCCGTAAAAAGATATTGGGTGAACGTGACCATCGTCGGCTGTCAAGAATCGTTTCACACGATAGGCGTGCAACGCTCTCGCAGGTATCATCGTCCGGACTTTGCAACGTAGCCTGCACGATATGTGCTTTGGGAGCAGACGCCCAACTCGAGTCTCTTTGATGAGTGCACGACACAGAGCTATGCGCCTCGCTTGGACACGGCAACACAGCCACTGGGCACTTCATGACTGGAAACAAGTACCCTGGCCTGACGAGTCGTGTTTCCAACTGTATCGGGCGGATGTGGCGCAAACCCCATGAAGCCATGGATCCCGCCTGTCAACAGGGAACTGTACCGGCTGGTGTGGGGTCCATAATTGTATGGGGTGTGTTTATCTGGACTTCACTGGAGCCCCTGGTACGTCTACCAACGTCTGTGACCGGCCAACGCTAAGTGCGCATCCTTTCTGACGAGGTACACCCGTTCATGTCCTGCATTGCATGCTGATGGGTTGGGCATGTTACAACAGGACACTGCACCTCCACACAAGCGTCGGGACGTCACATTATGGTTAGAGAAGCATTCATCTGAGTTTGGGGTGTTGCCAATCCCACCCAGGTCCCCAGATCTGAACGTGATAGAACACATTTGGGATGCCATGCAACGGGCTATCGAACACGGGAATCTGAGACCTCGGAATACACCCGAATTGTGGAACGCTCTGCAGGAAGTATGGTGTGCATTGCCTACAGCATATTTCCAGAAGCTAGTGGAGTCCATGCCCCGTCGTATTTCTGCAGTCCTGAGCTCCCGTGGGGGCCTACCAGGTATTAGACTGGTGTACCAGTTTTTCTGGCACTTCAGTGTACATGGAGATGAAAAATGGTATATACAATGATAGTGCCGAATGGGAGCAGCGCTAAGGGCGCTTCTTTTACATCTGTCTCTTGGCCTTGACTTTCCTTTTTATCTGCCCTCTTGAAGATGTCTTCTTTAGAGGCGATGAAAGTGGCATGTCTCTGTTTTCTCAACCCCTGAGATGAGGATTTTTGTAGCTGAAAGAAGATAACATTTTAGTATCAAGTGAGCCACGTCCATTGTCTGGGCGCCGCAGTAACGTGCTCTGACTTTTATAGCAAATTTGCCAAAGTACGCCGGAGAGATTCGGTGCACCGTGAATAGTTGGTTGAGGAATCTATCCGTTTGATTCCTCATGACGGAAACCCTGAGGAAGACACCATGTGTCCTTCCCAGTATTTACTTCATCCTATCTCTTTTGTCAGTTTTCAAAAATGGCTTACCCCATTTTTGTCCGCACCCTTTGCAGAGGCATTTTACTGGGATATATAATTCCCTTTTGTATGTGGCTCCATTTTGTCAGCTGGTCTTCTCTTTCGTTTCCACTGGTTCCGGCGTGGCTTCGAACCCAGTGAAAGGTCACATTCCCCTCTCTGAAGCTCTTATGCTCCTGTTTTGAAGTGGCCGAAACAAGAGCTTCTTTTTAATTTCCAGAAGCGCTGCCTTGGAAGACTTAGGCATTCTCTGACTGCAGTGGCGGCTTTTCAGGTGAAGTAGGTGAAGTGCCTCTTCACCTATTTTACTTAAAAATAAAGTTTCATTCAGTAATTTGTATAATATATTCTTTTTTGCCTCTATTGTGTTACAAAATACTCAAAATTTTAATTAGATATCAATTCACATAGCGCGTTCAATACGGAACACAAGTCCTCATACGCAAAACAGTGCAAGTGAAAAGCCGAAATGAAAACCCTTGGAAGTCTGCAGCTTTCGACCGAGTTGCTATGGTAACCGTGACGTCAACCTCCCCTATCTGGCGAGCAAGTGAAGGGTTTTAGCTTTCGGCGCCGAGGCTCTGCAGTTGGAGTCGTGACTTTCGAAGGAGATCACGGTGAAATGGGAACGCTTTACCCAGGATACCTTGCAATCCACTAGGGCTTTTTTTAATTGCGGTGTTGTGGCACATGCTTTCCGAAAGGGATTTGTTTTTTCGTGCTTTGTGATTATTTATCAAACTGTTTAGCTGTTACTGTAGTTTCGTGTACAGTTTGACTGTTAGTGATAGTTTTAATTAAAGTGTGTATCCTGTGAACGACATTGTTTGTAATTTATAACAAACTCCATTTAATCGGTGGAAAGATGAAAGATAAAAGAGGCATTTTACTTCAAGGATGACCGACGGATTCACTGATAATTGTTGCCAAAAAAGAAATTAAGAAGAGTGGTAAATCTTACAATATTAATTTTAAAAATTGTTGGTTTACTGAATATAAATGGCTTTGTAGTACTTCTGTGTTACAAAAATTATTTTGTTGGCCCTGCTTAATTGTTTAAGAGTTTCGCACAGCCATTCTACAAGATCATGTATCTGTGGCACATCTGCATTTCATTAGTATGACATTGCCGGTGGCGCAGTGGTTAAAGCGCTGGCTTCTGACCATTCGTCCGGGTTTGAATCCCGGTGAGGCATGGGTTTTGTGTTTGTCTTATGCACTGGCTTACTCCCTTCCCTGGAACCAGTGGTCGTTAATTAAGGACGGGTGACTACTTATAGCTTATTGAGTTGCTCACGATGATCGTTACACCCACACACACAAAAATTTCACATGAATTAGTGGATTTTCTGGTTCAGTTTGTTGCATTATCCAGGCATTTCTTTTACTATTCTTCAAAATTATACTCTTATTTTCATCATTCTGCCTGCCTGCAACCTGTATTTTTTCTCGATTATTTTTGCATATAGTGTGCATCCCTCTCAACCGTATATTAAGGTTCTAAGCATGCAACACTTTGCAAGTCCTCCGTTTGAGAGAAATGAGAATTTTGTTACGGAACACATGGCTTAATGTCTTCCATAAGCAAAATCTCCACTTCTTCTCAAGGCTTTCTTTGCTTCCAATGTCTCATGTAACTGAAGGAACTTGCTTCCACCATGGTTTTCCAATTTAGCATGATTTCATCATTTGTAGTGTGCCTTTATCACATTACCTTTGCTTTTAATTCATTTGTTTTAAAACCTGTACTGCTTTGCTCATTTAAGTCTTTTACCGTTTCATTTGATAATGTCGTCGGTATATCTTAAAAGATTAACCCTTTTGTTGCATATTTTGATAAAATTTTCCATTTAAAACCTTTAAGGGCATATTTTTGAGCAAGGTGATAAGTCTCCTTAGGTGAATGATTTTTCCAGTTGAATCTTTTCGTTACGCAAATGTTCAGCCGCTAGAGTCAACTGTATTTAGATATTATCTCCAAAGATGAATGTATTTTTTAAAAAAATAGAACTGTATAAAACGATACCCAGTAGCAGCTTGTTTAACCTATGGAGAGAAGTATGTACGAAAAAACATGCATATTTTTATAAGCATTCGGGTGTTCAACACATTCCTAGGTTTAAAATTTAAAATAAGCTTTCGGAATAGATGAATTTATTTTTCTCCAGAATTCTAGAAAGATCTAAAACCTCAAAAAATTATCTTTTCTTCATATGCATAACATTCGGGAATTCCTAAATAACAATTATGGCGTATACTGTAATTTAACTTTGAGTTATAATTTTTTTCTCTATGTAAATGTTGAGTTCATTTTCTTTAAGCGTTTTTAACCTTAACGTTATATTTTCTCACTCGCTGAATGTATGTTGGCAACAGTCTTGAGGTCAGAGTGCGTGACGTGTCTGCGTGTTGAAAGATAAGAACGAACTATATAATGTTGAAGTGAAAAAGTGGTGGAGTGGAGAGATTAACGTTGCGTTACATTGTATTTTCACGACTTTCTGTATGTAAAGAAGTTGTGGTTTTCACTCAAAAGCAGAGCTATACACTGAAGAGCAATTGAATTAGAGATACTTGTCTAGTAACGTGTAGCACCACCTTTCGCCCTGATGAGGGCGGCGATTTGTCTCTGCATGGACTCGACAAGACACCGGAAGCGTTGGGAAGCCATACGGATCCACGACCCCTGAACAAGCTCCCACATTTCACCCAGATTTGATGGAGGGGGTCAGAGCCTCGAACATCTCTCTCGATGGCATCCCAGATGTGCTCGATGGGATTGAGGTTAGGTGACCTAGCTGGCCAAGGAAGCGAGGTCACGTCAGTGGAGTGTTTATCCAACCATTCGGATTCAATTCGGGAGCGATGTCACGGTGCATTGTCGTGTTGCAGGATGAGGTCCCCAGTGGGACGTTGAAGACAAACAAACGGGAGCAAATAGTCGTCCAGGATATCCCGGTAACTTTGACCTGTGAGGGACGATGTCACACGTACCAGGGCTCCCCTTTCAGTCCACGTAAACAGTCCCCAGACGAGAATGCCACCAGCGTGAAGAGTACCCTGCTGGCAAGAAGGATCCATCGCTACATGTGGTTTGCGCCGTACTCATATCCTGCCATCCGCATGTACCAACGTGAATCTCGACTCATCAGTCCAGGCAACATTTTTCCACATGCCTAGGGTCCAGTGGCGATGTTCTCGCGCCTATGCTAATCTTTGCATGCTGTGATGTGCGGTCAGCAGCGGTACCCTAGTGGGACGATGGCTTTTGTACCCCATAGCGAGGAGATGGTTCTGGATGGTGTGGCTGCTTACACGTTTTTGTGCACCAGCGTTAAATTCCCGAGTGATTTCTTGCACTGTGGCCCGTCTATCCGCTGTTACAATGCGAGCTAGCCGACGATGACCCCGCTCATCCACACGCTGTTGTCCACGGTAGTTGGCCCTTGCAGGGATGGTTTTACCGGATTCGATGTACTCACAGTGCACCCGTGACACAGTGGCCCGTGAAAATCCCAGTGCCTGCACGACTTCTGAGATGGAGTGACCCATTCGTCGGGCCCCAACAATTTGCCCAGGATCAAATGCGCTTAGATCCTTTGTCTTACCCATACTGCGTCCGACTCTTACTGATTCCCATCGCATCACTCCTTATATTGTCGGATCGCTGCATACGTCATGTCGTTTCCGTTTACAGGGCTGCCCACAGCGTCACATTTGCATAACGCCAGCTGTCTCTAATTCAATTGCTCTTCAGTGTACTCGGTAGTGCGCAGCTAATGAATATCGTAGATACCTTATTTACCTAAAATATTTGGATAATAAAGGACAGTGATTGTATAATTCAATATTTTTTGTGTGCTAGCTATCCAGTGCTTGAGATTTTGAAGTTACAGTGCTACGAGTTCAACTGACAGATAGTACGATAGTGTTTTAAGTAATGACATTTTAAACGAAAAACATTACAAAATACAGTTGAACTCCAATTATCCGGATTAACTCGGACCTAAGCCCATCCGGATAATTGAGGTGTCTTTTTTTCTGTAGGCCAAATACGTATTTATTAATTAAAGTCAGGGAATTTAATTTTTTTGTTTACCGTATTTTATAATAACAAATGTTATACAGCTTAAAAACTAAATATCTACTGTACTGCATTATCATTTTGTATTATTTAAATAAACGAAAAAACTAAAAACACGTAAATAAATTAACAAAAATCTTAGTTTTACTTTGCCTTGAAAGAGGAACAAGCGATCCGGATAATTGGAGTTCAGGATATCTGGAGTCCAGATAATTGGAGTTCTACTGTATCTACAGGGTGTCCCGGAACTTCGTGTACAAACTTGTAGGTTAGGTAAAGAACAGCGTAAGGAACCAGAATTAAATAGGAAAGCATGGGCGGAAACGATAGACGGCGCTGTACGCGAGCTCACAAGGTCGGCACGTGTGGCTTCCTCATTGTAGACGCGGACTGCGTGCGATCAACATGAATCGTTCCACACACGCCGAGTTGACGGATATGCACTTCGTCTGTGGCCTAATCAACGAAAATGGACGCGCTGCTGGTCGGTTGCATCGGAAAAGATATCCAACGAGGCGCCAACCAAATCATCAAATGTTCTCTCGGGTACATCAGAACCTTGCGGAACGTTGATCCTTCACAGCAACGATGCAGGATACCAGGCGGTCGTGAACAGCACGAACACCCATATTGGAAGAGCGTCTGTTGCATGCTGTGGACCGAAATCCCGGGACCAGCGTACGGGCGCTTGCCGCTGCCACCGGAACGTCTCGATCAACTGTCTGGCGCGTGCTGCAGGGCGAAGCCTTAGATCCCTTTCATCTTCAGAGAGTTTAATTACTGCAGCCGGATGATCACCCACGACGTGTCGCGTTTGCACAGTGGTTTCTGAACCAAAGTGTGGTCGACCCGCAATTTCCCAGTTCTGCTATGTTCAGTGATGAAGCAACCTTTTCACGTGACGGGGTGTCTAATACGCACAACGCGTACATGTGGGCCGTAGACAACCCACACGGAACCCGACCACGAGCCGAACAACAGCGCTTGACTGTTAATGTGTGGGCGGGTATCGTGGCGGACAGTTTAGTCGGGCCATACATCTTACCACCTCGACTGGACGCTCGCGAGTATCTCGTCTTTCTTCAGGAGGTTCTTCCGGAAATGCTGCACGATGTTCCCGCACATGTTCGACGCGGAATGTGGTTGCAACATGATGGGGCGCCATCTCGTTACCCAAGGTGGTGCGTACGTGACCATTTGGACCGGACATTTGGAACCAAGCGGATTGGGCGTGGCTGTCCCGTCAAATGGCCCCCAGATCACCTGATCTCCTCTTGATTATTATCTCTGGGGTGCCATGAAGAGCATTGTGTACGACACGTCAGTAAATTCTGAAATGGACCTGGTGGCACGAATCTCCATCGCTGCTGCTACGATCCGCGAAACGCTAGATATCTTCGACAATGTTCGCCAATCCATGTCGCGTAGGTGTCATGCGTGCATCCAGGCCAATGGGCGCAATTTTGAACACCTCCTGTGATTCTTGTAAGTCCTACATTGTGCTCTTTTGTTGTGTAATAAAGCGTTTTACACTGCTTTCTGTATTGTGGCCTTACTGTGTCTTTGTGTCTCTTTCTCACGTGATTGTGACGTTTCCGCCTATGCTTTCCTATTTAATTCTGGTTCCTAACGCTGTTCTCCACCTCCCCTCCAAGTTTGTACACGAAGTTCCGGGACACCCTGTATATGCGCTTTTGATTAATTCTTCTTACAAGTTGAAAATACAAGATACCATTTCTTCTAGAGAGCGCGATTGGAAATAAAAACTTTTTTTTTGTTTTAATCTCCAACTTTTGGGCTTAAGTGGGGTAAAAAAAACTATTGATTTGGCCTTTCAACCACGTGGAAAGTTCTCCTATGGTGTTTTGGTTTTATTTCGCACTTCAGCCTTCATGGCAGTCGTTCCATCGATGGAAAAACTAAGTAGCCTGGTATAATTTTGCAGAAGCAGATGACGTCTCTTCGACTTAAAGAGTTCACAGGCTTTAAGCCTCACTAAAAGAACGTCTTTCGTTTTACGGCTGGAAGTTATTTCCTTCCGAGCACAGGCAGTAAACAGCCGAGCAAGTATAAAACGCCGTATGTCACTTGGAATGGGAATCTTTGATGCCGCAAACTAACACAGCAGATGTTATGTGAGGCTTGGAAAAGTTCCATTGAACAGTTTTAGCAAGGAGTAAAACGTCTCACACTTTATTTTACTTCCTCTTGCTCTTAAAAGTCGGGTTATTACTCTTCACTCCCCAGATAGGGTAAGCGAATGGTCTCGGCGAATTTTTTCGGGTTGATCGGGAATATCTGACGCATAAATGCGTGCTCTAAATCGGTAGTGCGGCTGTTAGAATTGAGCGATCTTAAACTCGAAGTATATTGGACGTTTTTATAACTTTCAATGAAAGTATTTATTACTTGTACGCCAAACAATTTTTCGACTTATTTATCGCTAATTTATTCCAAAATATTTCATTCTGCCTTTCTGTTATTTTAGGAAATCTATCATGTGAGGCAAAACAAAACTGTAGTACACAGGAAAGCACTTTATTTGTTCTTGATTTGAAGTTGAAACATTAAGAGTGAACTTTGCCTCAACATACCAAAGATTTGACGGCAGGAATAAAATAAAAAAGTTGGACAGCGATAAACGAGACACTTGCCCATCTGCACGCCGTGCGGGTGTTAAGAGCGTGTTGTTCTTGTGTTATGTAAGGATTTTCTAGAAAGCTAGGTGGGTGCTCACGATAATGTACACAGTACGGCAATTAAGTAACGCGGCTGAATTTTTAAAAGAATATGACAGCAGGAAAACTTACCTGAATATATTTTATTCAAAGGACATTCCTCCTGTGTTAATACAAGAAGTGGCCCGATCAGCCAACGAAAGAAAGGACTTGCAGAGGTCATCTTTTGGCATGGATTAAAGATCTGATGTCACATTTCTTTGTATGTCTTCAATATCTTGAAACAATTTTCCTTTTAAAGGCAGCTTTGATTTAGGGAATGGAAAGTAGTCACACGGTGACAAATCTGGAGAATAGGAGGATGGTTGAGTACAGACCCTTGTTTTTGTGCCAGAAATTGCCGTACACTGATTGCTGTGTGTGCGGGTGCGTTATCGTTGTTACCACGCCAAGCCCCGTTGGGAAACTTGAGGGCATAAATTTTGTTAACGATTTTCGATCGACTAGATTGGCAACGATGACATTGGGTTTCCTAGTATAGGCGACCCAGTCTCATCGTTGGGACTTGAAATTATTGTGTTTCATACGAGCTCGTACGAGGTTGTCACAAGAACTCATATGCCGCAAAGAAATAAAATTTAAAAGCTAACATTTCAGTTTTATGCTTGAATGGGGGTATCTGTGAGGAAAGAAAACTATTGCTTTAAATTAAACCAGAACACCGACACTCGTACTCATTTGCAGAGCAGCGAGAAGAAAGACACGTTGTTAAAGAAACAAATATAAAATTAATTTTGTATATAATTCTTAATGTAGGTACAATTTAATGGTGGGACCAGGTTAAGTTATAATAAGACATCTCTACAAAAAGAAGTTATGGTTTAGCCTGAGAATTATAGAACTACAAACGTCCCTATGAATCCAACTAGTATGAGGTGAGCAAGAATATTTCATTTCTAAACTTTCAATGAATACTCAGCATGCAAGGGATTGAAATAATTGGATGATGTCTTACCCTAAATAAAACTTCTGCTGTGCTGCACCGATCTGGCGTTGAGGAAAGTGCTTGTCTTCTTCCGCACGTGGTACTTGGCTGGTATCCTCCGTGGATAAAACACAGCCGGTAGCTCTCTATAGGTTCTTCTTCTAATTTTCTGAGGTATCTAACATCCTGACTCAGTGACGACCGACTTCTGGACCCACGTACAGCTAGGCATTTCTTTGCCAACCGCTGACGTCGAGCTGCGACTTCCAACAAAAATGACAACAACCCACTCCGACCACAACACTGCGACCGACCGCGCTTTCCCCAAGTTTTTTTCATTTTATTTTAGTTTCGCTTTCGCTTACAGCCCTGCTGCGAGGCGTGTCCTTACCTAGTGAGGACCTCCCTTTCCCCTACTTCGAGCAGATGTTCTCCGTGCCTGCTGACCATCTGCTGAGCTAAGCCCTTTAAAAATTTATTTGAAGCATACAGAATGTTTTGTTCTCTTTATAAAAGCCCTGAACTGGCTACTAAGCAGTCTACATTTATTACTGGAAGTGATAACTTCAAAATTGATACCATTAAAATGCATGCGTCCAATGTATATACACCATAACCGAGTAATAAATTTTAGCCCTTCTTCTAAACAAGCACGCAAAACATCTGAAACCAGAAAAGCTTGATTGTAACCGGAAGAATTCTAAACAAGTACATTGATTTGTTTCGATTGAACTGCTCATGCATTGGCAAAATATTCTTAGCCATTTACGGGTTGGCAGTGTGACCGGATATTACGAGAAATGTGGATGTTGGACAAACATACTTAACAGGTAAAGCTTGTGAAGAATTTGTATCATTCACCTTAAAGGCGTGTCTAACAGCTTGTTTGTGATATTAGTGACGCCACATGTTTCTCCATAGTACACTCACGGACAATGAAATTTGCGCACCAAGAAGGAATCATCGGATTGAACTGAAATTATTATTGACTTAATGATGCAGATGAATGATGCACATGATGGCAAAAACAGAGCTGTAGGACAATTACAAAGGGATCTGTGGCACGCAGTCCGGTCATCTTCAATAACACTTCGCACCGCTTCGTGTGGCGATACATGCTGCAATCTTTCCGGCATGGAGGTGAACAGACGCCTGATGTTGTCCTGTGGTAGACTGGCCCACACGTGTTGGACGGTGTGCCCAAAATCCAGGATAGTGCGGCACGGCGTCACCCGGAGTTTCAACTGGTCCAACACATGCTCGATAGGGACATGTTCGGGGAGCAGGCAGGCCATGGAAGTGTCTGGACATGACGTAGGCAGTCCTGGGCAACCCGAGCCGTGTGCGCGCGGGCATTATCCTGCTGATATAGCGCACTTGGAATCCCTGCCAGGAATGGGAACACATGGGGCAGTAGGATCACATCCACATACCGCTCGCCCGTCAATGATCCATATACCACTACTAGAGTTGATCTGCTATCGTAGGCAATGGCTCCCCAGACCATTATAATGTAACCCTTTTTCGTATGCGAGATTGGTGTTACGCTATGGCTAAAACAATGACTAAGGAAATGTTGTGCTGAATCAGAATACGATGTAATAGTTGCACGGGATTGCTCAACTTAAGGTTTCACTGCCAGACGAAACATATGCAGAAGTCCAACTTACATTTAACATTTTATTGGTTCAGCACAGCAGATGAAATCCAAATTATTGCACTGAGAGTTTTACAATTCACACACACCTTAATTATCACCGTATTATCTAGCGCTTAACAGCGATCGAACATCTCCACACACACACACACACACACACACACACACACACACACACACACACACGCGCGCACACACACAAACAAAGCAACTCCTGTATCGCCTTTTTATCAAACGTTCTTATCACATTTATACGTCACTCTCCCTGACCTCAAAAGTGTTACCAACCTCATTCATGTGAGAGAGAAGATATCACGTTCTATTTGGAAAGTGCAAAAGAGAACAAACTCAAATTTACATATGAAAAGGAACTAAACATGAAAGTTAAATTAGAATATAACGTCACACCATAGTGCCTGCAGTGGGGGAGGTGTGGCGCTCGATAGCGAGATTGGGATTGTACCGTTGATCCGGGGACCTCCACACCCGGATACGATGATCATGTGTCCCCAAAACGAAGCGGCACTCATCGCTAAACACCACACGTCGCCAGTCTGTGGCGTTCCACGTTGCTCTGGCTTGGCACCACCGCACACGGTGCCGGTGATGTTCCGGTGTTATTAGCAGCACACGTAAAGGGCGCTGGGATCGCAGATTAGTTTCAGGAGTCGTGGATTCGTATGGCTTCCAAAGCTTCCGGTGTCTTGTCGAGTCCATGCCGAGACGAATCGCCGCCGTCATCATGGCGAAGCTACAAATTATTAGACAGGTATCTCTAATTCAATTGCTCTTCAGTGTAAATGTAACTTAATTGTTCACTAAATGTCAATCTGTGATCAGTGTGAAAATATTTCGTAATAAAATATGTACTATATTATTTTAGCTAATTTCATACTAAATGTTATGCTTTACCTTGTACAACGGCAATGAAACTACACTGGTGTCCAAATTTAACGTGACAAACACATAAACATGATAACTGCAAAATTCACAAGACAGAGTTTAATGACAGTTGGTACGGATATATACAATATATATATATATATATATATATCATCATCATCATCATCATTGTCAACCATTATCAATCCACTGCTGGACGAAGGTCTCCCCAAGTTTCCTCCACAACGGTCTGTCTTGTGCCAGTCTCCTCCATGTCACCCCTGCATACTTTCGAATTTCATCAACCCACCTCCCATGTGGTCTTCTTCTGGGTCTTTTCCTGTCCCTTGGAATCCAATCTAAAATTTCGGCTGTCCATCGATGATCTGTCCTTCTGGCAGTATGTCCAGCCCATTGCCATTTCAGGGATTTAACTCTGATCATGATGTCTTCCACTCTTGTCATTTTTCGGATCCACGAGTTCCTCTTCTTATCTCTCCTGGTTACACCAAGCATGCACCTCTCCATGCTTCTTTGAGTTGTCTGCAGCCTTTGTATGTCTATATATATATATATATATATATATATATCAATAACGCAGCAATGCCAAACACAAAAAGAATGCCATCGCCGCATGATGAGGAGCATGGCAGAAAGTGGCGCAGATTTCGAGGAGACTAATATGGAGTGTGATTACTCCGAACAGCAACACAGCTCGCCCAACGAAACCTTGTGTTGTTTACAAGGCTGTGAATAAGAGTTTGAGTCAATAAGAGCCACTCCTCCATCAAGACGCGTCGGAGTGTCGAGAGGGTTCTGGGATGGGGCTGC
This sequence comes from Macrothele yani, assembly GCA_039090855.1. Taxonomy (NCBI): domain Eukaryota; kingdom Metazoa; phylum Arthropoda; class Arachnida; order Araneae; family Macrothelidae; genus Macrothele; species Macrothele yani. The sequence continues at coordinate 32,456,380 of CM077012.1, forward strand.
TGGCTTGCAACTGCTCTTCCCAGGGCATCCCAGACATGCTCTTTCAGGTTCGGGTCCCGATATCTCACCGGCCACTTCATCCTGTGAATATCCTCATTCTTCAGGTATTCTTGGACTAGCCGAACCCTGTAGATATGGGTGTTATCGGCCATAAAAGGATTTGGAGACCAACATCTCCTTGAAAAGCTGTACATAAGGCTCTAGGATACCATCTCTGTAGTGTGCAGCAGTCGGAGTTCTTCTGGAAACACGTCCATCCAATATGATGCCATCCCAAACCAGGAGTCCTCCACCACCACGGTGGGCAATTTCCCTAATGTTGGAGGGAAGATTTCAGCTTCCCGCCCATCTCCAAATGAACCCACGTCGAGAATCCGTGTTTAGGTTGTACAGTGACTCGTGACTGAAGAGAACACAGGCCCATGGATCAGTGCTCTATGGGTGTTGCCAGGCTCAATTCAGATGCACCCTTCTTGCGGCGAGTGGTAAACAGACCATTGGTCTTCTTGCATTCAGAACTCTCTCTTGAAGCGGCATACTGTATTATAAACGTAATGTCTTCTCTAAACTGTTTGTCTCGATGTCGTGGTTCAGGTGTACATATTCTCCGAGAGTTGAATGCCTGTCTACTCCTTATGGTGGCGAGCTGTTATAGACAAACACCGGTCGTCTTGACTTTCGGCTCCTGGGTGTCCTTACCCCGTCCTTCTGGTTATTGTTCAGGTTTCCTGGAACTGTCTCCAGAGATTGGAGACTACCTGCCTTGACACTTTCGGCCATTGTGCTACCTCAGCTTGCTATTGCCCTTCTTCCAATCTACCGATCGCTTTCCATCTTAAAGAATCGTCTAAGTGATCGTGCTGGGCTATTCTTCCACTTACAGTCCAACTCAAGCTTCAATTGCCGCGCCGCTCCCAGAAAAACGTTTATCAAGGTCGCATGCCTGCTGGCTTGATTACGTACGGTCGTCATTTGCATATTTCCATCGGGGTTATCACAATGTTGCTTGGGTACTTCGACTTAACGTTTCCCTTTGCATATGTCTCTGAAAAATCTTTACGATAGGTCGTCTCGTTTTGGACATATTCTCGAATTTTTATTTGTAACGTTAATTTTGGACACCAGTATAATACAGCGTGCATACCAAACGCACTAGTTTGCGGACCAGTAAATATGGGTGCCGACCACCAAATTCCAACACCGCTTATAAATCTACAAAATTTCCATGATGAGTTACAACTAAGAGTCTTATGTGTTACCGAAAAAACACATATTCAAGAATCAGAGAAGGGAATAAGCCGAAGTGTTTACCTCACCTTCGAAAACAAAGAATGCCAGAAAGTGTTCTCCTGTGCAAGAACGAAAGGAGTTTAAAACTTAATAGAATAGTGGCTTAAATTTAAGAACACTGGCATTTTTTATTGTGAACTCTGAAATTTTAGCTGATTATGAGTTAAGGCATCTTCTAAGAAAAACGAAGTTACTGAGCATGTCTTAAAAAATATTCCAATATTAGCTGTTTCTAGGATAAGCGGCATAATAGAGCGTAACAATAGGTTATACATATACATTGCTGGCTACCCAAAATGCAACACCAAAAAGGAAGCATCCGATTGGCCTGAAAATCGCACATGCGTCGCCCGCGAGAAGACATGCAAACGATTAGCATTGCAGGGCATATGCAAATCATGTGCGCCCGGCACGCCACCAAGAAGCGCTATAAGAAGGGTGCACAGAAGGCGGGTGTAAGTAGTGGAAGTGTGTTCTGCCGCCGGACCTGTGCATGGGAAGCTTCCTGATGACGTGCCGGTAGCAAGAGGTACACGGGTCGTCGCAGAATACGGCAGTCATTCCAGCACGTTTCGGAGTTCGGCAGAGGACGAATAGTGGCTTATCGCCACAGCGGCTTATCGCACAGAGACATCGGCGCCCGTATGGGACGACATCCAGCCACAGTGAGGCGAGTATGGATTCGGTGGGTGCAGGAGGGACGGACGGACCGACTTCATCGATTGCCGCAGTCGCGGCACACCACCGAACTAGAGGACCGGTATGCTGTGCGGCGGGAACTGACGGCTCGCACCGCCACAACACGAACGTTAGCGCAGGAGTGTGTTGCTCAACAACCTGTGTCAGCACGTCCCGTTCGACGTCGTCTACAGGAGCGGGGATTTGTCGCACGGCGCCCATGGCTCCGATTACCATTGACGTTACACCACCAGCGAGTGCAGCGGCAGTGGGCCGTTGAACGCCACACCTGAACTACGAAATGGCACGACATTGTATTCTCCGACGAATCCCGCTTCTGCCTGCAACACCACGATGGTCGGATCCGCGTGTGGCGGCACCGCGGCGAATTACGGTATGACACCTGCATTATGCATTGCCATACCGATCCGTCGCCTGGCGTTATGGTTTGAGGCGCAATTCTATATGACACCCGCACCCCTCTGGTACGCATCGCCGGTACACTCAATAGCCACCGCTATATCTCCGACGTTTTGGAGCCTGTAGTCCTCCCTTACCTGCAGGACCTGCCATCGGTCACGTTTCAACAGGACAATGCGCTCCCGCACGTGGCACGCATCGTACAACAATTCTTCACGGCCCACCAGGTGTCACTGCTGCCGTGGCCCGCCTGTTCTCCCGATATGTCGCCCATCGAACCGACTGGCCCGGCAAGCACTACCCACGGCTACGCCTAATGAACTGTGGCAACCATGTGGAAGCAGCCTGGACCGACATACCCCATGCCCACATCCAAAGCCTCTTTCGTTCGATGTCGTGGCGTGTAGCGGCCGTTATTGCCAGCTATGGGGGCCTTACGAACTATTGATGTCTGCGTGTTCCGCATGTCGGACGGGCTTGTAAACTCAATCGCTTCATCTTTGTATCTGTTGTTAAGTGTCCAGTAAATCTGGCTTTGCTATTTCGTGTCCTTCTTGGAGTTGCATTTTGGGTGGCCAGCAGTGTATTTCAAATAGCTCTAGTTCTTTTGTAAGTATTTAATTGAAGTGCTATATTTTTGCAAAACTACGTACGAAATGATCATATGCAACATCTTTGAAATCCGGTACTAAATTACTAAATAGGAAATGTGGTCTTAAACAGGAGCTGACCACTTTATGGTACTGCTGAACATTGGTTTAAGTTCAACGCTCCTCTCGGCATCTGGGCAAGAAAAACAATAATCCATCCATATTATATTACCACCGGCTCCGGGTAATATTGATACCATGTGTCTTAAGAAAGAACACAACATCCATGGATTCAAACCAATGTTCAGCAATACGAGAAATGTGGTCGGCTCCAGTCTAAGACCACAGTTTCTATTTAGTAATTTAGTATCTCGGAGTTCAAAGATGTTGCGCTTAATAATTGTGTATGTAGTTTTGCAAAAATATAGCACTACATGGATTATTTCCCCCAGATGCCGTGAGGAGCGTTGAACTAAAAATTTAATAAAAACTTGGGAACTTAAATGGGCAATTTAATATCGTTGGCCTGATATACGCCGATGAAACATTTCATTATGACCACATCCCGCCTAGAAAAATCAGCGCGCCAGGAGACCGAACAGTGGCGCAGGTGAAATTCACAGAGCAATACACAACCTGAGGACCGGCTTTCGGTTAGTAGGTTGTTCGGAATCAGAATGGGCAAAACTGGCGATTTATCGGAGTTTGATAAAGGGCAAATTGATCGCACGGTGCTTTAGAACTATTATACGATCTCTGAAACGGCGCGGTTTGTGCGTTGTTTACATGACGCTCTAGTGAGTACGTATCAAAAGCGGTGCACAGATGTCCAAACGACGAACCGTCGTCCAGTCGTGTGTCGTCCGCAGCTACAACAGTTGTGATCAGGGCAATGTGTCACAGCACACAGTTCATCACAACCTTCTGCGTATGGGCCTACGTAGATGAAGACCCAGCCGGATCACTGCTCGTCATCGCCAACAACCCATGAAATGGGCTCAAGATCATCGAGATTGGATCGTGAATGATTGGAAGAAAGTGGCCTGGTCTGACAAATCAAGATTCCTGGTGCGTCACGTAGACGGACCAGCGCGGATACGCCGATTGCTAACGGAGGCTATGGGACCTGGATGCAGTTTTGAGCGGAAACAGGCCGGCGGCGGAGGCGGTGTTATTCTGTAGGCGATGTTTTCTTGGGACACTTTAGGCCCCATTATTCCAATAGCACAATCCCTGACAGCTGTCAGGTATGTGAACATGATTGCGGACCAAGTTCCTCCATCCATGGCAACTGTGTGGTCCCTGCTGGTGATGGCCATTACCAACAGCATAATGCGCGATGCCACACTGCCAGAATAGTCAAGGAGTGGTTCGAGGAACATGCTGGTGACTTTCTGTTAACGCCCTGGCCTCCACATTTACCTGATATGAACCCAATCGAACATTTGTGGTTCGACTTGGGAAATCGAGTTCGCGCTAAATCACCACCACCCCGAAATGTACGGGAACTGGAGGACCTACTGTTGCCATTATGGTACCAGATACCCTAAGACACCTATCCCTATCTCATCGAATCGATGCCTCGCCAAGTGACCGCTGTTTTGCGGGCTAAAGTGGGTCCTACAGCTTATTAGGTAGGTGGTCATAATGTAATGTCTCATCGGTGTATGTGTGTGTTTAAGGTAACATCGAATCGCCCATCCGTAATTTACAGCCACTGGCTCCAGGGAAGGAAGACAACCGGATACACGGAAAAAGAAACCATCCATACCTTGTCACGGCAATTCAACCTAGATCCAGCTGTACGAAAAGTACTACTAGGTGTCTGGGTTTCAAGCCTGCGCTTTAAAATACACTCACCACAGGCATGGCCCAGTTGGTTAAGTTGCTATGCACTGTGTGGGAGACGGCCGTTTCTGACCGGTGTTCGAACTGAACCCCGGTGCTGCCGGACACCTAGCAGACTCTCCGTTTTTGGGGGCGCGAATGACTAGATGGTTTCCTCTGAAGTCGGTCCCAGACGCGCTTTGTCCCTGGATCCGCTTCCTCAGGATGACCAGCTTTACATCTTATGGTAAATTCTCAACCCCTGCGTCAGTGTACCAGCAGCTTTTCGCTGAACACCTTTTTACGTCATTCTCGGCGGAGATGCATGCTGTGTATCTTGCGCTTCTTCGTGTTCAGTCGGGCTCTCATTATCGTACTATGATGTACACTGATTCTTTAAGTGTTGCGCAGTCTGTGTCATCATTGGACTGCAGTGACCACTCTTTTCTTTTTAACGTACGAAGGCTTCTTTGCTCGAGGCCGGTGTCCAGATACAATTCTGCTGGATTCCTGGGCATGTTGAAATTCCAGGTAACGAGTATGCTGATGCGACTACTAGATTTGCTTCTTCTTTGGTGGTCACACCCTTGCCACTCTTTCATCGTGATTTACGCTTTGTTGTTCATGATCATATCACGCGAACGTGGCAGGGTCTGTGAGATCAACAGGTGGAAAGTAAACTTCATCGTATTAAACCAATTCTTGGAGTCTGGAGATCATCATGTCGCCGGAACCGTAGCGAGGAAGTTGTACTCGCACGTCTCCGCATTGGGCATTGTCGTTTCACTCACCACTATTTGCTGTGTGGCGACACTGCCCCTGTATGTGGGACGTGTGATGTACCTCTGAACGTCGTTCATATTTTATGTTCATGTCGTCGTTTCATTCATCAACGTTCTAGTCATTTTCTTTTACCTATTCTACCGGACGACACAGGAACCCTGAGTCGTGTTTTAAATGATCAGTGTGACGTCTCTTCTGTTTTATCATTTCTTCGTGTTACTGGTGTTTTACGTTTTGTGTAGTGTGTTGTTGTTTTATCGTTGATTTACATCTTTTATCCTTTTCTCGTTCTGTTTTTTGCTGTCATTGTTCATTTTCTAACCATGTCATACCATTGTTACCATATTTCGTTACTGTGTTAATCGTTGTGCCGGTGCTTTTTGTTTTGGTTTGTTAATGTCCCACTGGCCTTTTACACCGTTCCTTGTTACCGTTTTATACCTTTTTTGTAATGCTTCGATTTTGTTGTTTCTATTTTATTACTCTGACGTGGCGCTCTTTGGCACTTTGAGGCCCTTGAGCCATTAAATTAACACGAATCAACCAACTTCCCCAGAATGCCTGGGTTTATCAGATGAGTGTCGACGCGCTGGTAGTAAAACAATGTTAGACGAATGAAATCTGACGCCGCACATGGCATCAGGCATCTACGGGAATATTACCTATGGTTGCTGCTGATGATGATAAAGGACTGCTGGTATTAGCACGAAACGAACAGGATATATACAACGGGTGGGGACATGCAAATGATAAAAATGTCAGTGAAAATGTTCATGCGGTTTTGGAGCTACACCCTCTGAACTGTAACGTTTGGGGCATAAAGATCTGACTCAAACGAGATGTTGCAATCAATAAAGAGCCGACATTGAGTCGAAAGGGTGTTTCTTGTGTCTCACCATCTCCGAAGAAGGCCGCATTTTGAACACCTGACGGACCTTGAGCGAGGAAGCATTCTTGGGTATAAAGATCTTACTCAAACGAGATGTTGTAATCTGTCAAGAGTCGACATTGAGTCGAAAGGGTGTTTCTTGTGTCTCACTACGCCTCGTCGCCGAAGAAGGTCGCACTATAAACACCTGAAGGACTTTGAGCGAGGAAGGACTGTTGGGATGAGAGAAGTTGGATTTTCCTGTAGCGAAATTGCCACTGAATGAAACGCCAGTACAGTGGTGCCGACGTGGCGTCAGAGGATAGGTTATTCTCGGACGCACAGAAATTCGGAAAATGGACAGCGAAATCGCACGACTGCAGGGGATGATCTGCATATCTATCGAATGGCAGTGACCGGTCGCACAGCGACATCCACAGTGTTAGCGCAGTAGTGGAGCACTGTCACAGGTCAGGCTTTGTCCTCCAGCACTGTTCGACGTCGTCTGCTGAACTGAGGACAAATCGCTAGCAGCCCATTGCTGCGCATTCCTTTGACCCTCAACCACAGACGCCTCAGGCTGCAATGGGGTCTCGAACAAGAACACTGACACGCTGATTCGCTACAGGTCGTGTTTTCTAACGAGACACGATTCAATTTAATGCGCCATAATGGTAGCATACGTGTTCGAAGACATCGTGGAGGACAGCATCATACCGACCTAAGGTCAAGCGTAATGGTTTGGGTCGTTATTGGGTTCAATTTGCGATCTCGCCTGATACGAGTTGAGCGAACCTCAACAGCCAGCGATACATCAGTGATGTTTTAGAGGCAGACGTGGCACTCTTCCTTCTGAGTTATCCTGTCGCTTTGTACCAGCGCAACAATGCTCGGCCTCATGTGACCCTGAATGTCCAAGACATCTTCCATGCACGGCAGATACCCCTTCTTCCCTGGCATGCACGTTCGCCTGATACGCCCCCGATTGACCCTGTCTGAGACATGGTAGCTAAGCGACTGACCCGTCAAGCGCCTCCGCCAGTCACTACAAATGAACTCTGGACCCGCATAGAAACAGCCTGGTATGCAATTCACCAGGACGATATCAAAAACCTCTTCCATTCAATGCCACACCATGTAAAGGCTGTTATTTTTGCTCGAGGTGGCTTCACGGGATACTGAGTTTTGAAACGAAAACATCTTGTATAGCTCTACAAATGTAAACAGTTATCTCCTGTAACATGAGGAATTTGTGATATAAATTTTATTTGAATAGCGCGATTCTTTCTTGGTGTTGCAATTTTCACTAACAGCAGTGTATTGGTGATGTAGAGGAAACTATGCAATGCCTGTAAGGTTATCAAAATACAAACTGCTATGCTCAATGAAATTGCCATTTTCATGCACTTTATAATTTGACTATTGGCGCCAAATTACCTAAGGGAGCCCCTCCCACTAAATGCATCAAGTCCGTAATTCAAGTAGCTTTATTCTTCGTTTCTTCCTTCTTGACATTTTTCCTCGAAGCATAAGTGCATAAACAAATATTGGTGCATAAAATTTAGCATCTCGCTATTACCATGTGTGCATTTTAAATCAAATGACTAGATTTAACCGAACAGTTTAAGCTCCATCCACTGCGTTATATCGCTTCTGAATTCCATATTCCCCCTCGGTCTCTCATTTCGCCCTTCTTTTTTTAATACTTTTATTGATCGTAGTATTGTTGCAATGCATCAGTTTTGTCTTATGTAGAATACCAACAACGTGTGCTGCAAGTAGAAACCTGTGTTACTTTCAATCGATAAAATGGAATGCTAAGAAAGATATTTTATTTTACATTCGTGTACTGCTAACGGCCATCGAAATGGGTGTCTCCAAGATTTGTAAGTGCCAATAGCTGTGTAAAATTCAATTTAGATGCTATTATAAAAAAAGAGTTTCATTTTATAAAGAGCCTGCAAAAATGGGCTTATTATATTTTTGTGATCCGAAATCTGTGTGCCCCTGAAATAATTTATTTGTAGTTACGTACTCATTGTTAGACCAAGTGAAGTAAACATTTTTTTAATTAAATTTTTCTGCAGAGGCTTAACTAGGGTGGGACAGGCGGGGCAGCTGCCCCGGGCGCAGCTAAAGAGAGGTACTTTTACACCAGTTTCTAGTACAGTTTTTTCGAATCATATTTTCCACTCATCCATTTACATAATTATTTTCATATAGTAAGCTTCGCCAGTTTCTGTAACCTCGTAAATTAAAATTCTCATTTCTTTCTTAAAATATTCAGGATGTATTAGTTCCTTGCATTAAAAAGTCAAGACGCGGTTTTACGTACGTTGCAAGAGAGTAGTGGCGTGCCAATGGGGGGTGCAACCCCACGCCCTGCCCATTTGGAACCTTTCGATATTTCAAAAACGCGATTTTAACTTTAGAATGAACAGCGGGGTGATGGACGTCAAGTAATTTTGCTTCCTATACTTCCAATGGAAAAACTTCTGTACACATTTTCTTCACAATTAATGCGTTCCCAAGGATGAAAATTGGAACATCGATTAAAACAGCTTCATTTTATATAACTTGGAATACTTAATATTTTCTAAAACGTAACCATAATTATACAATCCAACATTGCCGCCCCGGTGGCGCAGTGGTCTAAGGCGTTGGCCTCTGATCATTCGTCCGTAAGGGGTCCGGGTTCGAATCCCGGTGAGGCATGGATGTTGTGTTTGTCTTACGGCACTGGCTCTCTCCCTTCCCTGGAACCAGTGACCCTAAATTAGGGACGGGCGACTGCTTATAGCCCATTGAGTTGCTCACGGTGGTCGTTAAACCTCCAATCAAAAAAAAACAAAACAATCCAACATTTGTTTGTCTACTGACGTCATCAAAGTACAGGTCGCGCCATCTTTTTTCTGGTTTCAACTTACGGTTATGTTTTAGAAAATATTAAGTGTTCCAAGTTATAATATGAAATTATTTAAATCGATGTTCAAATTTTCATCCTTGGGTACGCACTTAATTGTGAAGGAAATGTGTACAAAAGTTTTTCCATTGGAAGTACAGGAAGCAAAATTACTTCACGCCCACCTTTAAGCTGAAAAGCAAGGAGTTTTGATTAAAATACTAAGAATCACATCAAAACAAAACCAACGCTGTAACATAAACCCAGAAAACTATTACAGGATTTCAACTTGTGTACCATTTTTTTGACATGTTTATTAGTGCTTTGGGAAATAGATTTCTCACACACAAATCTGTCTTATCAGGATTCCGGTCACTTTTCGCAACAAATCCCAATGTGCTACCATCTTCTCAAGATGTTGATGGTTTTAAAACGTTAACTAACTTTTATACAGGTGACTTAAATGGCTTGCAAGGATTAATCGCACAACTGAAACTGTGGTATCGTAGAATCACCCGGCAAAGAAAAGGAGCAGTGGCCCAAAGATGCATTAAATGCTTCAAACCTGCTACAGTGAGGTGTAACCCAATATAAAAACATTGTTTCACATATTAGGTTTCTACCAGTGACAGCTTCAGAAAGTGAGCGTTCAGTTTGAACCAAGGAGGTTAGAATAATACTTCTGGAGATGCTCCGAGTCTCTGAACCGTGAAGCCACAAACTGTGGGCATTTGACGTTGTTTACATGATACCTATGCAATTTCAACCGGGTGTATTTTGGAATAGCGTGGTTTTGGGCTGCAGAAACCGTGTTAATATCAAATCGGAATGAATGATACTTCTTATAGAAGTGAAGTGTTCAATTTTAACGTTATGGTTTGTTTAGAATTCTCACTAACGTTCGTGTATTTTAATTCAAAATAAAGATGGGAATTAGCCTCAAAATACACTGGCGGAAAGTGTAAAAAGAACACCAAGAAGGAATTGGCGAACGATCATGAAATTTACATATGTTAATGGGGTCGAGTTTACGTAGGTGTGATGTTAATTTCGAGACCAACCGGTGAGCGCTTACGCCACAGCACGGCATAATATGCAAATTATCGTCGGTGGTATTTCAGGAGTACAGCGAAGTGAATGTAATCAGTCGTCGGCGTACGGACACGTGCGAAGACCCTGAAGAAGCTGCAATGCCTGGACATGGAAGACGTGTACGATTTCAGCAGTTATCGGACTTTGAGCGAGGTCGTCTAGTTGGACTCCGCGAGGCCGGGTGGTCGTATCGTCGTATTGCGGAGCGAATTGGACGGGAAGTATCGATGGTGGTACGATGGTGGTGTAGATGGTCCGAGGAACATTCCCACACGAGAAGACGTGGAACCGGGAGTCACAGACGGACTGACGAGCGGTCCGATCGACGCATAAGAAGGCGGCGTTGTCAAGTAGAACATCAACTGCGACGCAAATCCGAGCTGCCGTTGCACCTGAGGTGACTGTGCGAACAATCCGCAACCGTCTACTGGATGCAGGACTACGTGCACGTGTGCCTCTGGCATGTGTACCTCTGACTCCAGCCCACCGTCAGGAACGACTGCAGTGGTGTCGCCAACGTCTGCACTGGAGAACGCAATGGCGATCGGTCGTGTTCAGCGATGAAAGCAGATTCTGCATGGGAGCTTCCGATGGCCGTATGCGTGTTCACAGACGCACAGGGGAGCGTCTCCACCCTTCTTGCATCCGCCAGCGACACACAGGGCCTACACCTGGTCTCCTGGTGTGGGGAGCGATCAGCTATCACTCCCGTACACAACTAGTGTTTGTACCGGGTACGTTAAACAGCACCTCCTACATCAACAACATTATTCAGCCCGTTGTTGTGCCATTTGTAAGGTCGGTCCATCGTGGTGTTTTCCAGCAAGATAACGCACGCCCACACACGGCACGTGCAACGCAACATGCACTTCAGGGTATGAGACGACTTCCATGGCCTGCACGTTCACCGGATTTGTCTCCCATTGAGCACGTGTGGGATTTTATGGGACAACGACTTATCCGGTCTCCACGGCCAGCCACGACCATCCCCGATTTACGCGTCCAGGTTGAGGATGCTTGGAACTCAATACCCCAACCTTACATCCAACATCTGTACGACAGACTCCATGCCAGAATTGCACAGTGTGACGCAGTTCATGGCGGTTCAACCTCGTACTAACCATGTTACATGGAAATGTTATTTTTCAGTTTACCAGCAAATACAACTGTATTTTGCCATAATGTTTTGATCACGTAATCCTCTGTATTCCGTTATTATGCTGTATAAATTCCGTTGGTATCAGACGTCTCCTTCTTGGTGTTCTTTTTTCACTTTCCGCCAGTGTAATTAAGAATTTTATAAATTCAGCATTTTCTCACACATCGGCAGCAAGTTGGAAACATTTGCGGCGAAAGAAAGCGATTCCGCCAACACAAAATGCGTTGCAATAGCCTTGAAAGCTATCAGCTTACCCACACTTTGACAGCCGTCTCTCGCGGTTATAGGCTTTACGCAAAGTGGTACTGCTCCATTAACAAGGGCATCTCCAGATATCTTATCCTAACCTCCTTGGTTTCAACACTGCGTCTCTTAAAATCATATCTACATAATACCATATCAGAACCGAGACTCGATGGGTTAGCATTATACTTCACATTCATCGAGAATACGCACCGAAAGCTGAAGATGTTTTAGATTAACTAACAAAAAAATCCAGAAGGCTGGAAATACGAGTCAAGTAATAGTAAATACAGTTATAGTACTTACTTTGTTCAGTATGTTGTTGTTTTTTAATTTTGAGTATGCTGTTTTTATGATACACACTATATTGACAAAAGTCTCCGGACACCTAGAAGAGAAACACAACATAGCATTAATTGACATACATCAGTACGGTGTCGGTCCACCTTTGGCCTTAATGCATGCGCTGACCCTTCGAGACATGCTTTCGACAAGGTTTTGGAACACAGCGTTAAGCATGCGCTTCCATTCAGTACATAATGCTGCCGCTAACTGTTGCTTGGTTGTAGGCCTTGGTTCCAAACTTCTTATGCGGCGCTCTAATTCATCCTATAGGTGTTCTATGGGATTAAGATCACGTCTCTGTGCTGGCCAGTCCACACACGATACAGAATTATCGTCAAACCACGCCGTAACAGTCGTTGCTTTATGGCTAGGTGCATTATCTGCTGGTACCAAGAAGGCTCGGTTCCATAGTATTGCCACAGAGTTGGTAAGGCATAATTGTCCAGAATACTACCATTGCGTCGAACCTCTACGTCATGCGACAAAGGCCACTAAGAAGGACTGTACTGATGCCGTTGATTAAAAGGAAATATTCTATGTACAGTTTTGTGTTCTGGTACATAGTGATTTTTCGGCAAATTAATGTTTTTAATAACTAAGCTTCATGTGATGTTTTAGTTATATTCTTTAACGTGTGCAATGTTGAGTGATAGTTTCATTCTCCTTGATACGGCAGCTCCAATGTCTTTTTTGTAGGGAGAAAATGTGAACATTCTGTTAACTAAATAGGCCTACGCCTGTGTCACAGTGAATAGTTGCCGAAAGAGAAAGTTTAAGACAGACTCTGGTCGAAATCAGAGTGAGTTTGAATCCAGGTGTAGACATGCGTGGTGTGTCTGTCTGTTCCCTCCGCACTTAGGAACTGCCATTTCGACTGCACATTTTTTTACAATAGGCAACCAAATATTTTATCTCACTAGAACAACATTTCGTAATTGAAACAATAAGCTGGATGCATAACAATGAAACGATAGGCATTGCACATTTCCCAAATTGCAAGTTTCTGTCTTAAGCCTCAACCTTACTATAATGAAGCCATCGTCTCATGTTTTCAATTTAGTGTACGATGGCAAAAGATATTTATGAATGGAGAAGGCAGAATTTTATTTTACTCGTCCCACTCTGTTGTTGGCGGTTTGGGAGTGAGTCACGTGTCATCCAAGTTTATTCCACATCTGTTTAAATAAGAGTAGCAATGAAATGTGTGGGACAATTTTTAACTAAACACGGGACGACAGAAACGATGCTCTCGAGGAGACGAATGTGCCTCCATTCTCTAAAGCAGTGGTCACTAAACTTTTGCAAAGAAGGGTCAAATGAGAAATTAGCTAAAGCTCGAGGGGCTGGATTGAAGAAAAAGTTAGTAAACCGAAGATCAATAATGCGGATATTGTAAATTTTCAATGAATTAATATCAGTCCAATTTTATATGGTCTGTAATTTAACATGAAAGTTTTCAAATCAATATTTAAAGATATTTATACACATATAAAATAAATACAAAGCTAAACTTACGAAAGACTGAACTTCAGTCTTTAGTAAGTTGACTTCACGAAATCTAAAACTGGAAAAAAAAAATCAACGAAAAGAATGGTATTGTTTCTGGAATGATTTAGCGACATTTTCGATATTTGGTTTCAATTTGGACAAACCAATTATTAAAAAATCTGGCACGTAGTAGTCAGTCAATCGTGAACGAAGCCTTAATTTCACGTATTAAATTTTGGAGAAAGCTTGTTCACATAATATGTGTGCTACCAAATACTGAAGGCCTTTTCCTTACAAAACTTTTCAGATTTGTAAAACTATTGCTAGACAAAATAGAATAAAACGTTATCAAACAGTCACTCTTAAACAATGACTTCAAATTATTATTATTATTAGATTGCAAATCTAATAGTTCCAACTGTACATTTTCCTCGGTATCACCAGTCTAAAAATTAAATGAGTCCTGCAATAACTGGAATGGGTTGTCATACTTGTAAAACTCACCTCAATGTCTTTCAAATTCAGCTTTCAACAAATTAATATTTGTGATGCAGTGTTCAACATCAAAAACAAACTTATTAGATTTGTTGTCCCACATATATTTACATGACGGAAAGTATAAAACATTTTGCTGTGCTAACTGTCTCTTGAACAGTTCCTATTTCGACTGGAAAGACTCCAGATCAAACACAACACATCTACGTGTTTATTTTTTTCCTTGCAAATTCAAATTGAGTTGACTGAGATGGTTAGTAATATAAGTTAAAATGCAAGGTCCCACTACCAGGACACGTTACCTCGAGCCGGATATCGGCTTCCCGCGGGCCGTAGTTTGGGGGGATTACTGCTCTAAAGTTAAATCGTAGGGATACCAACAAAATGTTGCATATTTTTGAGGGCTATAGCGGCACCTCAGCATCCGAAGTTTTGTGGAGCTGAGTGTTCTTAATTTGGGGATATTGCTTTCACGAAAGGAACACAGTAAGCTCCGTAAGACAAGTCCATCGCCCGTGCTTCATTTTGGGCACTTTGTAGCGCCACCTCTGGCTCGAATGCAAGTAGTTACTCGGCGTGGCATAGACGCATACAGTTAACGGATACTGTCCTAAGGTATAGCATGCCAGATGGTGTCCAAATTGCGGGACAGTTCGCCGGCGTTCCCGGATGAGTGTAGGTGGCGTCCCATCATGTCACAAACATGTTCGATTTGTGAGAGGTGAGACGATCGGACTGGCCATGGAAGGGTGTCGACATTGCGGAGGTAGGATTGGTAGAGCCGTGCTCTGTGTGGTCGGGCATTATCCTGTTGAAAAATTTCTTGGTGATGCTGCGACAAAAATGGTAGCACAAGAGGTCGTAGAATGCCGTCGACGTACCGTTGAGCCGTGAGAGTGGTATGGAGGACTACCAAGGGTGTCCGGCTGTCGTAGGGAATGATTCCCCAGACAGTCACTCCCGGTGTGCGAGCAGGGTGCCGTTTCACGGTAAAGGCAGGATCCGTGCGCTGGTCTGCTCGTGTCGTCTCCAGATACCAGTGCGCTGGTCATCGGCGCCAAGGGCGAATAGTGACTCATCACTGAAGACACGACGCCACTGGACACTATTCCACGTTGTTCGGGCCCGACACCACCGCAACTGGTGCCGGCGATGCGCGCTGGTCAGTGGCAGAAGGCGGAGTGGCCTCCTTGAATATAGTCTCCATGCTGCAATTCGTCTGGCTATGGTCCGTATGGCCCCTTCCGTATCTGTAGACGACGCAAACATAGCCACGGATGGTTGACGGAGACGAATTTGGTTCTGTTCGTGTGGCTGTCACAATCGCTCGATCATCGCGTTCTGTCGTTGCCTTCGGCCGTCCACTGCCCGCGTGCCTCTGGGTTGTGCCGTCCTCGACCCATGGGCGCCAACATCGTCCGACCCAAATGCCTGGCGATACGACATGACCAAACCCGGATTTCTCAACCAAATTATACGACCTCGCTCAACTGCTCGTAGTGTGAAGGGATCCGATGTCGAGGTATCCTCACAGTCAGTGGAGGTTAATGCAACCACACAACCGCAATCCACTGTCACAATTAGTCCCTGCGTGCGAGCTTTGCTCTTGATATACCCTCCACGATGCGCGGTTCCCATGCGCTGTAGCGGGTCACTATTTAGTCATTGGTCGTTATTTTTTAATCATTTTCATATTCGCCCACGAGGTACTTGCATGCGGAGTTTCATTACGGTCTAATATCTTTCTCAAGCTGTTTCGTTTTTTTCTTTCGTTTCTTTTTTGGGGGGGAAGACTATTTATAAGCATTCATGACCCAATGATGTTGTAGAAAAAAAAGGAGAATATCAATCACTGTTCCTAAGATAAAGCCATAACATTTCTAACTCATTTAGCGATCTTTGTAGCATCATACAGTGAAGAGCAATTGAATTAGAGACAGCTGGCGTTATGCAAATGTGGCGCTGTGGGCGGCCCTGTAAACAGAAACGACATGACGTATGCAGCGATCCGACAATATAAGGAGTGATGCGATGGGATGCCGCCCCGGTGGCGCAGTGGTCTAAGGCGTTGGCCTCTGATCATTCGTCCGTAAGGGGTCCGGGTTCGAATCCCGGTGAGGCATGGATGTTGTGTTTGTCTTACGGCACTGGCTCTCTCCCTTCCCTGGAACCAGTGACCCTAAATTAGGGACGGGCGACTGCTTATAGCCCATTGAGTTGCTCACGGTGGTCGTTAAACCTCCAATCAAAAAAAAAAAAAAAAAAAAAAAAAAAAAAGATGCGATGGGAATCAGTAAGAGTCGGACGCAGTATGGGTAAGACAAAGGATCTAAGCGCATTTGATCCTGGGCAAATTGTTGGGGCCCGACGAATGGGTCACTCCATCTCAGAAGTCGTGCAGGCACTGGGATTTTCACGAGCCACTGTGTCACGGGTGCACTGTGAGTACATCGAATCCGGTAAAACCATCCCTGCAAGGGTCAACTGCCGTGGACAACAGCGTGTGGATGAGCGGGTCGTCGTTGGCTAGCTCGCATTGTAACAGCGGATAGACGGGCCACAGTGCAAGAAATCACTTGGCAATTTAACGCTGGTGCACAAAAACGTGTAAGCAGCCACACCATCACACCATCCAGAACCATCTCCTCGCTATGGGGTACAGAAGCCATCGTCCCACGAGGGTACCGCTGCTGACCGCACATCACAGGGTGCAAAGATTACCATGGGCGCAGGAACATCGCCACTGGACCCTAGACATATGGGAAAATGTTGCCTGGACTGATGAGTCGATATTCACGTTGGTACATGCGGATGGCAGGATACGAGTATGGCGCAAACCACATGAAGCGATGGATCCTTCTTGCCAGCAGGGTACTCTTCAAGCTGGTGGGGGTGGCATTCTCGTCTGGGGACTGTTTACGTGGACTGAAATGGGACCCCTGGTACATGTGACATCGTCCCTCACAGCTCAACGCTACCGGGATATCCTGGACGACCATTTGCTCCCGTTTGTGAGTCTTCAACATCCCACAGGGGACATCGTCCTGCAACAAGACAATGCACCGTGCCATCGCTCCCGAATTGTATCCGAATGGTTGGATGAACACTCCACCGATGTGACCTCGCTTCCTTGGCCAGCTAGGTCACCTGACCTCAATCTCTTCGAGCACATCTGGGATGCCATCGAGAGATATGTCCGAGGCTCTGACCCCTCCTCCATCAAATCTTCGTGAACTGTGGGAGCTTGTTCAGGGGTCGTGGATCCGTATGGCTTCCCAACGCTTCCAGTGTCTTGTCGAGTCCATGCCGAGACGAATCGCCGCCGTCATCAGGGCGAAAGGTTGTGCTACACGTTACTAGACAGGTATCTCTAATTCAATTGCTCTTCAGTGTATATGCATGCACATTTATGGCGATAATGAAGACCTTCGGTGTATAAGACGCATTAGGGATCCTTGGTACCAATTTAGTTTTTCTTTTTTTTTTTCATCTTGTATTCCGAAAAATACGGTAGTTCAATTTTTCGAGATTCGGTCTCTGCATATTTCATTTCCTATATATCATGAATAATATTCCAATTGTTAATTCAAATCAGCCTTTTATGTTTAACAACAAAACTGCAGAATCATCAGAGTGAAAAAGAGAAATGCAATATTATCCCGCGGGGTCTGACTGAGACGACCAAACCAGGCCTGGAATTCTGGTCTCACGATCCACTCCAAAATACACGTACCTAGAGGGGAACATCTCATAAATTTCCTCATGAAAAAATATTCTGTTAGGTCCTAAATGAAAGAGAACTGTTGAAATGTGTGTTGTAAAACAAATTTTCACTCGTTAACAAATTTTAACAGCAGTTTAATGGCGAAAAGAAATATAAAAAGTCTGCTCATGATTGAAAGTAGCGTCAAACTATGCTCAAACCCGGATTTTGTACCACTTGCATTTGTTTGAAGTAATTTTGGGAAGAGAGTGCCTGACCCAGGTCTACAACTGCCCTTAGAAATTGGAAGCTAGGATATTTGAGTAAGTGAACTCAATACGAAAGAGAAACAGAAGAATTAGACAGGAAAAGAGAGCTGATCTTTTGAGGAAACCGAGACACCATTCTGGCAGGATGGGGGATGAGGGCATGGAATGGAGAAACAACCGCTACAGGTAGGCCACTACCACAGGACACCACACCCACCCAGCCGCCAAAGCATCCGAGGAGGAATGAAACTCACGAAAACCACACATCCGGACGCCGGAGCAGCAATCAGTACTCACTGTCTCACGTCAACCTGAAAAAGAAAGGCGGTGGTAGTTTGTCTAGTACCCACCTAATGTTCACACACTTACTCTCCATCTGATCCAAGGCCTCCAGCCCAGGAAATAGTGCTGCCGTCCCGCATGTCCGAGTCAGGACGGGGGGCAGAGGGGCAACGATCTCCGCCTTAGTTCAGGGATACCTAAGGAATTCGCTAGGATCGTAGTCAACCGCACCCCTAATCAGTTCATTAGGGTGGGATATTGTACCAGATGATTATCTTCCATTAAAAAAACTGTTTTTACTAAGAAAAAAGTCCTGAGTTTCTTGAAGACCCCGTTTCTGACTAAATCACCATGCAGATCATTCTGAAAATTGAAATGTTCTCATGCCGCATAGCAATTTTCCTACACAATTAACTTTCATTTTTACTTAGCCACTGATGGCCTACTACACAATGGTGATGGTACATTCTCCTTTGAGCAGACGTATGTTTAATTTCTACTTATTATTTTGTCCCATGAACCACTATTTTGTCCCATGAAAGAGTGCTGGTAAATCGTTCTTTCTTTTAAGGCAAATGTGAGTGGGGCACGGATTTAGGAATATTTCGGCCAGAGAATCGCTTTGTGCTCTGTGTCAGTCAGTGGATAAGGAAGTGAGAATAATGGGACCATTACAATGGGTACTAGTGTCTCCTTCAAGATGACAAAAAGAGAGTAGGGCATACCAATGACCCTGGGATTCAATTCCAACGACCGACGTCTAACTGTATTTAACTTTAGTTTAATTAATTTATAAAGAAGTGCTTGTTCCGGCGGCACTTTCATACATAAGTTCAAAACATTTTGCTATATCATTTCAGAGCAAATGCCCAACATACAGATAAAAGGAAACGCTTCCTATTATTATTATTATTATTATTATTATTATTATTATTATTATTATTAAGAATTACTAGTCAAATTTAATGTTAACACAAATGAAGTTAACACAAGTACAAAAATATTTACAAGTACCAAAATCATTATTCGTTTGTTACAAAACATTCTGATAAAAAAGAATACGAGAAACTGAGCCATTCCTCGAGTGGGCCACTGGGAAATGCCCCAGTAGGCCAGTGCACCCTGTTGTCCCGTTTTGAGAATTCCAACACGAAACCTCCTTCATTAGTGAAATGAAAAGCTCAACAAATAAATAAGAACATAATTGTGCTTAATTAGAATGGCGTCTTTGAGTCTCAAATTTTCAAAACAAAACTTTAAAAACAATGAGGAACAATTACACTGTATGTTTTCTAAAATATCGCAGTTTCTAAAGTTGGTATTAACAGCTCAGCCACTTCAGACTCTGTTATTATCGCGCACTGCTTGCAAAACAAAATTTAGATTACACCATCGCTGTTCCAGACAGTACAATACTCTCCTTTTCTTTTTTTTTTTTCCATCGTAGGTAAATATGTGCTACGTTATCTTCGTCTATTCACTGTGGCCTCAGCAAACTTTAATACAACGGTGCAGTTTTTTATTTCTTCATGCGTAGTCTCTTCTTTTGTAATGAAGGTATTTTTCACGATGAATGAAAAAATTTCTTCAATGGAATGACGGATGGTCTATCTTGGCATTTTCCTTGAAGAACGAAGCAGAAAACTCCGTGACACTTGACAGAAGATTAGATACCAGCGCTGTAGAGCCACAACGATGGTCTCCGCCCAGAGGAAATAGCGAGGAGATGCCCCATAATTGATGAAGAGCGACGACAAAAAGAACAACCACAGTGCACGCATAAATGCGGTTCTGGGTAGTACAGTCGTAGCAAATCATATCGCCAAAACCTAAGAAGAAAGAATTATCATCATTTAACATGAACCATAAGAAGTAAAGAAAGAATTTTATCTTACATAATATAATATACACTCGTGGACACAAACATTGCCACATTCAGTAGGGGGTAAATACATATCTAGACATCATATTCGTACATTGAGCAGCACATATGTTCCCATATACCCGATACAAACAACTCCATGACGTCATTGGCCCCTCAAATATAGGTGGCGCTGTCATCAGTGACACTCTATTTATAAATTTCACTATGACTCAGCTATGCCAGAATTCTGGCTATTACCTCCCTTCCCTCTTCTTTAAACAATGGGTCCACAGGTAACATTTCAAGAACTCTAATTGCACTATTGATTTGAATACCAAAGCCTTTGGACTTTGCGCTAAAATCCCTTTCCTTACCTTCTTTTCCTTTTCCTCTGGTTTTTCTGCCTCTATGCTTTACTTCTTGTGTATACTTGCAAACAGAAGAATTTGCATTTAACCAACGAGTAGCAATTGCAAGAGCTCTGGAAGGAAAGGAGGCCAGGCCAACCTGTGGGTTGCCCGCTTTCCAAGTGAAAAATCACTCCCCTTACACAATATTTGTGGCTAACTTACGCCTCTTTCCCTCCTGCCTTCTATGTTCTTCCTATCACGTGACTTTCTCATTTAGTGTCCTCAAACCAGGCTTTCCGTCCCTTCTGCTCTCATATTGGACACACAGGTCTCTTTGGACAGAGGAAGGCATGTCTAAACCTACCCTTGGGAAGTATCCCCACGAGAAAATGAGGCTTAGATAAATATGTTTTGTGTTCTTGAGGCTTTAGCAACGTATATTTCTGTTTTCAGCTTAGCAACGTCATACCACCTGTAATATTATTATAAAATAAAAGTAAAAACTATTTTGTTACCTGTCCGAAACAAACTTTGGGTATTTAGCAAGGAACATTTCTGCATAACTTCCTTTAGACATTCTGAATCTAAAGCAAACATTGAAATATTTTGTTTGCTTAATGTGAGGCCTCAATGTGGACTCCAACGTCACTGCTGAAATAGCCCCGGGCACTAGGCATGTTTTCAAATTAATTTCCAGAAAATTGCTCTGTAATACAGATGATTCCAACAGTTACGATGCCAATAACATATTATACATACAGCAGAAGCAAGGAAAATTATTCGTCAACCGATGAAATGGAAAGTATCTGGGGGTAAAACGTAAAATTTGGTGAAAAGCTTTGCAGCTTTTGTAACGCGCTGTGAATAAAAGAGTATTTCAATTATTATATTTATGTTGTACTACTAATTACTGAAAAACGAGCGTGAAACCCCAGAACACAAGCTACTTATAGAGTTACTTCCAGCGCTGGTGGTACTGTGTAAACCTGCTGTGTACTTCTCGAAGGTGAGAATGCTTCTGAATGCAAGAGTCTGTGTTCGTCGTTGGCCATCTTTCCACATAATGAGTCCTTCATCTGATCGTTTACACTACAGAATTATCAGAACGGTTTTTACCTGTCCTCCAATGCGTTTCAATTTTCGTATGAGGTACCTGGATCTAAATTTGATCAAACCGTGCGAAGAGAGCTACTTCTGTTTCTGCTCGAGTGAAGACTTCTAATCTTTTTATTTTCCGGATCCTTCGTGAAATATCTGTGAGGAAGCAACCACGTTCCGTTCGAGTTTGAGTCTCCTGTAAATGGTTGTAATACCATATTGAAGTGATAAATAGTTGTAATACCATGTATACAACACAGCTCAGGAATGAGAATAATTTCGGCTTTATCTTGTTGCGTGAGAAATGCGTTGTAAAATTGCTTCGAGTAGAGTTCACCTCGTAACACCTTTTGAGAATACCTTCTGCTTAAAATAGTGCGTAGCTTTTTTCCCCAGGAGTGTAGATGTATATCTTAATTTCGTCAATATCTCTGCTTCTAAGAGTCCGATTTGAGCAATTCTTTATTGGAGAGCGTTTCCGAAGCTAAATATTTCCCATATAAATTTAAAATTTTCTTAACGCAGAAGCGTGCCACTAGAGCGTAAGTTCACTTTTTTGTTTACAGTATGTTTGCAGCAATATGTACTGGACTAAAAGCTCGACTGAAGTAATTCTTTTTCGGTCAAATACTGCTAATTGTGAAAACATCTTATGTATATTTTCGTTCCAAAATAACGCAGAATTTCGCCGCTAGAGGCGCAAATGTTTAATCTGTTTTTCTCGATGTCTCTGCTTCTAAACATCCCATTTGAAAAATTCTTTTAGCACCGAACACCATTTACCTTGTGAAATACGTCTGGTTTATACTTGGTGTTTTATAATTCACAGTTTTGTCGCTAGGTGGTGTTTGTGTACTACTGTTTGCAGCTGTACCTCCGCTTCTAAAAACCCTCTGAGAATTTTTCTTTACTATATGTCATTCGCTACAATAAAGATGGGGAACATTATCCTCTTTAAATAATGCACAGCTAGGAACGTAAAGATCAAAACCTTTTTCTCTCTATCTCTGCTGCCGGGAGATGTATTTGAATAGTTCTTTTTCCTTAGCAGAGCTTTAGCCATAAAGAAAATTTTTTCGCATACTTTCAACTTTCCCATTATGCAAAGATCTTCAGCTAGGAGGCGTATATCTCTCCTTATAACTGTTCGATTTGAAAATCTCTTTGTCTCTGATACCTTCGTTCTGCTATGAGGAACTTTTTTGGGCACCATTTGTTGTTGATATTCGTAACGTATCTTTTAGCTGCTGGTGGAAGTAAGTAGCTGTTTCTATTTCTGAGTGTTTTATCGATTGTAGAAATCAGGTTGGTTGTTTTTTATCGGTTCCAGAGGCGTAACTAAGGCGGGGCAGACGGGGCGGCTGCCTCGGGCGCAGCTTAAAAGGGGCGCAAAAAACCACTGCTGGCAATTTGATTAAAATTGGAATTGAAACTTTTTCACCCGTTTCTGGTACACTTGAAATTCAAAATTCTTCCTCAAATTGTTCAAGAGATGCTAATTACTCGCATTCAGAAATGAATGAGGGGTTCTGTAGTCCATTCAACTAAAGTAGAACGCGACTTTTGTCCACAACAATGGAATCAGCTATTTGTTTTTAATTGCATGGATAAGGTTGTCATTTTTCTTTAGTTAGATGGATAAGAATGTCATTCACGTTGTTGATGATTCTCTGGGAGCTAATCGAGCATTACTGTGACTGCGTGCCACGACTACTAACTGCATTCGGGACGTTTTATGTGGTACCGAAGGTCCAATAATACATTAGCAGCCCCGGTGGTGCAGTGGTAAGCGATGGCTTCTAATCATTCATCCGAGATGGGTCCGTGTTCGAATCCCGGTGAAGCATGGATGTTGTGTTTGTCTTACGGCACGGGCTCTCTCCCTTTCCTGGACCAGTGGCCCTAAATTAAGGACGGGCGACAGTTTATAGCCCACCGAGTTGCTCATGGTGGTCGTTAAAGCTACAATAAAAAAAATACATTATCTAACTATTTAATATTATAGTTAGATAATGTATAAATAGCTATTTTAATAAATACATATTATTGTGACCACCTTTTACTTTTGACGGCAACAGCGCGTAGCCAATGAAAGAAGGCACGTGTCGTGAGATGACTTGGAGGGTATATAAGGTGTGCTGTAGGCATTCTGAAAACATATCCCTCGTTGTTGTCACGGATAAAAGGAGCGATTTATCAGATTTGCAAAAACGAATGATTATCGGCTTTCGGGCCGAAGGGTGGCAGTATTTCTGAAACAGCGCAGTTTCTGAACTATTCGCGAGCTGTTGTAGTTAAAGTGTATCGTGATTGGAGAAATGGCACCATTGGGAATAAGCGACGTGGAAACTGCAGAGCACCACGTGCCATTGATGTGAGAGGTGAACGTTGGCTGCGAACGTGCGTGAGGGCTGATCTACACGCTGCAGTGGAGCAACTCACTGCCTGAACGAGCCAAGGGGCTACCGGAAGTGTGTCTAAAACGACAGTTCAGCGAACCCTACTGCATTTAAGGCTTCGACGCAGATGGATGGTCACTGCATCTATGCTAACGATGGTGCATCAGTAGAAAAGGCTTACATTTGTACGGCTGTATTGGAATTGGAGCTTAGATGCAGACGGATGGTTACTACATCTATGCTGACGAAGGTGCATTGGTAGAAAAGGCTTACATTTGTACGGCAGTATTGGAATTGGACCCCGCTGATTGGCAAAGGATTGCCTTCTCCGATGAGTCATGTTTTCTGTTTCGTCGAACGGATGGACGTTGGCGTGTAAGGTGAGAAACATCGGAGAGCAAACACTCTTTCAACCATTGTTGGAAGAACACAAGCTGGTGGGGACAGCGTTATGGTCTGGAGAATGTTTTTGTGACATTCCCTGGGTTCACTCATTCCTGTGGAAGACACTATGGACCGAACCTGTTTTGAATCCATCCTTGCAGACCACGTACACCCATACATGCTGATTGTCTTTCTTGGGGCCGATTGGAACTTCCAGCACGACTCTATGGATCCTCTCGTCACACAGCTAAAAATGTCCAAAATTGGTTGGAAGAGCACGATGAAGACTTAAAAGTACCCTGGCCCCCTAATTCCCCAGACTTAAACCCAACTGAGCATCTGTGGGACCACCTCGATCGTGTTGTTCGCTCTATGGATCCTCCACAACGCACCCTCCAGCAGCTGTCAGATGCACTGCAGTCAGTATGGCTCCACATACCTCCCACATATAGGATGTATGGCATACATAGACACATGGCGTGCCTGAAGGAGCAAAACCTACCGGAAGACCAAAGAAAATCAGTGATTGAGGACGTCGAAGCCTCAGGAGAGTCGTTACAGCTGCTCGACTAAGTACTGCACAAGACCTCAGTGTACAGGTGAGTAAAAATGCTTGAACATCGGTATGTACACGTACCATTCGCAGAGAACTTTATTCCATGGGTTACCGTGGTCGTGTGGCTGCTCATAAGCCTTTCATCTCCTCTAGGAATGCTACTCGTCGTTTAGCATGGTGTAAAGAACATTTATCGTGCACCGTATATCAATGGAAACGGGTCCTATGGACTGATGAATCCAGATACACGATCCATCAGTCTGATGGCCGTTTCTGGGTATGGCGGCAGCCGGGGGAACGTTATTTACCATATGTACTGTTCCTACGGTCACGTTTGGAGCTGGAAGTGTACTCGTGTGGGGGTGTTTTTCGTGGTATGGTCCGGGCCCATTGGTTATCGTGTACAAAACCTGTTAACTAGCACGTCTACCTCGATGTTCTGGAAAATCATGCCCTACCAACTCTGCGCAATACTATGGAACCGAGGCCTGTTGGCACCAGCAGGATAATGCACCGAGCCATAAAGCAAGGACTGTTACGGCGTGATTTGATGATAATTCCATATCGTGTGTGGACTGGCTAGCACAGAGCCCTGATCTTAATCCCATACAGCAACTATGGGATGAATTTGAGCGCCGCATAAGAATTTTGAAACCAATGCCTACTACTAAGCAACAGTTAGTGGTAGTATTATGTATTGAATGGAAGCGCGTATCCATCGCTGTGTTCCAAACCCTCTTCGAAAGCATGTTTCGAAGGGTCAGTGCAGGCTATAAAGCCAAAGGTGGACCGACACCGTACTAATGTATGTCAATAAATGCTATGTTGTGTTTCTCTTCTAGGTGGCCGTCCCGGTGGCGCAGTTGTCTAAGCGATGGCTTATGACCATTCGTCCGAAAGGGGTCCGGGTTCGAATCCCGGTGAGGCATGGACGTTGTGTTTTTCTTACGGCACTGGTTCTCTCCCTTCCCTAGGACCAGTGACCCTAAATTAGGGACGGTTGACTGCTTATAGCCCATTGAGTTGCTCACGGTTGTCGTTAAACCTCCAATCAAAAAAATAAAATTTATTGGGTTGTCGGAAAAGTCATGACGTATTTTGGCACCCGATGGCAGTTGGGCGGTTTTGGAAGTCCGAGAGGCATGCGCAGCTCTGTTATCGCTATGGCATTCGATAGGTGCCAGTTCTAGCTGCAGTCTAATAGGAATAGTGAGCGATTTGGTTGAATTGCAGAGATTTTAAATCAAGTTGAAGATGAAAGACGAAACTGTGCATTTTCGCCATATTTTACTGTTTTACTTCCGTAAAGGGAAGAACGCGCATCAAGCTTGTGAAAAGTTGCGTAAAATATACGGGGATAATGCGCTACAAGAACGTCACTGCCAGCGGTGGTTCGCAAAATTCCGTGCTGGTGATTTTGACCTCAACGATGCTCCTCGGTCCGGGAGGCCCACCGAGGCTGATGACGACCAAATCAAGGCATTGATCAAGTCAAACCCACGTTACACGACACGAGAGATTGCAAACACATTGCACATCCATCATTCAAGCGTTCAGGACCACCTGAAGAAGATGAGATACGTGAGAAAGTTCGATGTGTGGGTTCCTCATGAACTCAAAGAAGCTGAATTGACGGCGCGTATAAACATCTATCTGCGTTATGCTCATTAAACGTGAGGAAAACGATCCTTTTTGAAGCGACTGATAAACTGGTGACGAAATGTGGATTGTGTACAACAATGTGCTGCGCAAACGGTTTTGGTCCCGACGTGCTGCTTCGCCTCAAACGACATCCAAAACAGACATTCATCAGCCGAAGGTTCTGGTCTCAGTGTAGTGGGTTTTCAAAGGTGTGTTTTTCAAGCTCCTACCACGGAACCAAACAATCAATTCGAATGTGTACTGTCGGTAATTGGAGAGTTTGAAACGAATCCATTATCGAGAAACGTCCAGAGCTCGTTCATCGTAAAGGTGTTGTGTTCCATCACGACAACGCAAGATTACGCACAAGTTTGATCACCCGCCAAAAATTATTGGAGCTTGGGTGGGATGTGCTGCCAGACCCAGCATACTCGCCTGACCTTGCGCCGTCAGACTTCCACTTGTTTCGCTCTCTTCAACAGTCCTTACGTGGTATAACGTTCAATTCAGATGAGGCTGTACATCAGCACCTTGTACAGTTTTTCGCCACGAAAGACAGGTCCTTCTATGAACGAGGCATTCTGCAGCTCACTGAAAGACGGCAAAAGGTTATCGAACAAAACGGGCATTATATCATTGATTGATCTTTGTTCTTTCTATCAATAAATGACCTTTGCAAAACATGGCTAAAATACGTCATGACTTTTCCGACAACCCAATAGGTGTCCGGTGACTTTTGTCAATATAGTGTGTATATGTATATATATATATACAGATCGCAAAATTATATATATATGTGACAGATGGGGTTGCAATATTTTCTGGTTTGCTCCTGGCGCAGAGATGCCTAGTTACGCCTCTGATCGGTTCTATTGATTATGAATAAATTTGTTAAATTTGATTCGCGTCGAAAGGATTCAGAAGACGTTGTCATTACAACCGAAAATTCGGTATCAACCTGTCCTGTTTTCATTAGGTCGCAATATGATTGATCAATCGAACAGTGTGTCAGTTATGTTGCAGTGCGTCCTCAGCATAATTTATTCCGAACATATTAGTTTAGTTTCCTTTTCGGCTAGCTGATTTTAAATTTAAATCTGTCGTCTGATCCACGAACTTTGTTTCCCAGCAAAAACAGCGCACAAAATGGAAAGAATAAAAAGAAAAGCAGCGGAAAAGACTATTTCATTATGAAACAGCTGACCCTCTATTGTTCCACGGTGACTAAATTATTTGCAGTATTTTCTGAGATAATTCGACAGACCCATTTTACACTTAGTTTTGTAAGGAATTCAAAACTATTTCGATTAAAAAATATTGACATTTCCCTATTACAGCACATTCTGATGTGTGTGCTTACGGATCTGAAGGCAAAAGATTCAACAATGTTGTTCGTTAAAACAGAACACGTTTTAAAAAGACACTCACGGCTTGTCAAGAAGAACAATGGCGTTTCATTTTTCAATTCGACTTGCTCTGACCTTTGTCTTCAGAGTGAATGCGCCAATTGATTACCGTTACTTGACAATCTCGAACCTGTAAAAATATATGAGGAATTGAAAGCCAGTGCAGATTACTAGACCACTGGAATACAAGATACGGATAGGCGATCCGCTAGGTCAAATCTTTTCAGACAAAAAAACGACAACAGGTGTTCTACACAATCAATCGTGCGTACATTCCACTCAGAGGATCAAGATAAATTCCTTTCCCTCATCATTGTTTGGCGCAAAAACCTACCTTTTACCCAGCGTTTACAGGACATATTCCTTTTTAAAAATATGTTTCCTGTCTGAGTGTGAATGATAAATAACTCAAGCGGAAAAATGAAATGAGCAAAGGAGTGAAGGAAATGAACTCTTTCATACTACAGCGGCGCAGTGTTACTACTCACTTAATTTATTGATGCACAGCAGACAAATAGCTCGAAAAAGTTCGAGGGCCGTTAATTAAGGTTTAAGCCTAACATACCTATGCCTATTCTTGTGGAAATATTGTACCATTATTTTCCAGTGTTTTAATATCAATGTGTTGGCACGTTTTAGTTCCAGATGCGTCAGTCCTTGGTAAAAAGCATTTATCACGCATACTCTGTGCTTCCTTGAGCAGTTTCTTCATCGTTTGCCTCTAAAACGGGTTCCGTGATGAATAGACAAAGTCATCGCTCTTTTTTCTTTAATTAACACACAGCAACCGAAAAATTGTTATCCGGACGCCGCTGGGGTCGTACCCCAGGTCTCTCGATAACTAGCCGAGTGCGTTCGTCTTACGATACGGTGGCCAACAATCCACGGCGCTATGTGTGTTTATCTGTCAGCATTTTACTTCACAAATCGGTAGAGATGGGCTCAGCAACTGAGACGTCCCCTTCTGGTGGGGCACAAGCTATTAAATTATGCCCAATAAATCCAAAGGACGAGGGTGATAGTGAAAATCTTCCAAATACGTGGTGACAATGTGAATAGACAAAGTCCATTGTTGGCCACCGTAGCGTAGCGTAAGGCGAACGCACTCGGCTAGTTATCGAGATATCTGAAGTACGATCCCAGCGGTGTCCGGATAACAATTTTTCGGTTGCTGTGTGTTAATTGAAGAAACCGTGGGGAGAGCGATGACTTTGTCTGTTCACATTGTCTCCACGTATTTTGAAGATTTTCACGAGTTCCATGGCTTCGGAGGCAACGATGAAGAGCTCCATGGTGGCATGTAATCTCCATAGACTCGAACCATGCGCTCGTGAATACTCATCAATGTAATTGTTTCTTTCTTTAAAGATTTAATCACTGCCATAGTTGTTTCGCACATGCAGTCTTCCCTTTGCCGATTAAAGTAAAATGCTGACTTGCTGAGCACCAACATCCGTTGTTGATTGAGTGGACCCTTTATTAGAATCAGGAGACCATTTTATGCAATTTGGCCACAACATCATCAGTTTTATTAACCTCACTACAGCTATGCTAATCAAGTGAACGCGAATACTCCTGGTAAAAGCTTGAAGAACGTTGCTGACTGTCTAATGAGTGAGCAACGTGATCTAACGGACTTCAACTGCAGAATGATAGCTGACGCTCGAAAGATTGCTGAAGGTATCACTTACGATTCTGCGCTTGTGAAGTGTGGGAGAACAGTAGTAAGATTGTGCAGAAAGTGGTTGGCGCAGCAAAAAAAAAAAAAAAAAAGAACGATGCCGCCCCGGTACACTGTTAAAAGTACACTAGCTGCACCACTTTCTCAGAAAAAATACGCCATTGTGTGGTGCAAACAAAACTCAAAAATATGGTGCACCCTTGTACCATAATGTCAGGAAACTGTGCACCATAACGTAGTAAAAGATGCACCATGTTTTGGGGGATTTTTCGCACCGCACAATGGTGTATCTTTTCCCAGAAAGTGGTGCAGCTGGTGTAGCACCACTTTTTGGTGCAACCTACCGCAACTTTTTTAACAGTGTAGTGCAGTGGTCTGATTGCTGGTTTGCGAATGGATCCGGGTACGAATATCGGCGAGCCATGGATGTTGTGTTTCTCTCCCTTCACTGGAAACAGTGGCCCCAAATTAGTGACAGATAGATGGTCGTTAAACCTCCAAACAAACAAAGCACATGGCATGCGATTAAAGATTTTACTGAGAAGTAATTGCAAATCCGACTTTTTGTATTTCGTGTTCCGGCACTATATGTATATACAGGGTTCAAAGGAAAGTCCTTATTCGGGACAATAACTGCAGAAGAAAGGGTCCGAGTAGTACACAAGTTAGGTCTATGTATAGGAAAGGGATGATGACCGATTGAATGAAAACGATTGGAGCGCCCCTAGTGGCAAAGGTAAGAAGTTAGGAAACCTAACTCGCGAACAACGCGAGATAGAAACAAAATTCCAATGACAAAGTTGTAGCGCATCGTCTAATTCGTAGGAACCGACATATGGTGCGCACGACATATGTACATGGACGGATCAAAATGCTGATAAAGTGCATGCGGTCACTGGATGGTTAGATGGAGAACGATTCAAATGCGTATGTAAATATTGATAGTGACGTAGAAGCCGGTCGGTGAAATAAAATACCGAGGCTAGGGATTTGAACGTCAGTCAACGAACACGTTGCAAGTACTGACGGCGGGATACTCGAACGCTGAGTACTGTGAAATGATCGTTCTTTATGGCGAATGTCATCGCAATGCCCAAGAAGCTGCAAGGCGGTATGCCGAGCGTTTTCCGACTGGTCAACATCCAACTGCAGCGACTATTAACAACTGTGTTTGCCGCCTCCGAGAGACCGGAAGCATACAGGCACGTCCGCGATCGGGATGACCTACGGGTACGGGTGTTACAGTGCATCCTGAGGCTGTCCTGGGATATGTCCTTGCCAATCCCAACATTAGTACCACAGCAGTCGCCGAAGCATGCGGATTAACAGCACAACGTGTTTGGCAAATCCTGAACGAGCCTGGAGACCGAGCGTACCACGTTCAGCTAGTGCAAGATTTGATGGATGGAGACCAGGGAAGGCATTTCGATTTCTGCAACTTTGTACATAACACGTTGGAGGTTAATCCAAACTTCTTGGCCGATATCTTGTAGACAGATAGGTCCCGTTTTACACGGGACGGAACAGTCAATCGGCATAACACCTATTACTGGGCTCTGAGTAACCCATCTATGGGACGAGCTGCTCGACATCATTGACGTTGAGAAACTAACGTTTGGTGCTGTATTTGGCGAAACACACTAGTTGGACCCATTTTCTATGACTGGACATTAAGAGGTCAGCGGGCCGCCCCGGTGGCGCAGTGGTCTAAGGCGTTGGCATCTGATCATTCGTCCGTAAGGTGTCCGGGTTCGAATCCTGGTCAGGCATGGATGTTGTGTTTGTCTTACGGCACTGGCTCTCTCCATTCCCTGGAACCAGTGACCCTAAATTAGGGACGGGCGACTGCTTATAGCCCATTGAGTTGCTCACGGTGGTCGTTAAACCTCCAATAAAAAAAAAAAAAAGAGGTCAGCGGTACTTTCAGCTCTTACGGGGCTCGATATCTGACTTTCTGGATGATCTTCCCCTCAGAAATCTGCTGTGCATGTGGTACCAACATGATAGTGCACCACCTCACATGGCAGCCAATGTACGGAGTTTCTTGGCTGAAACATTCAGACGCCAGATAATTGGTTATGGCGGTACGGTGGAATGGCTTCCGCAGTCACCAGACTTAACACCTTTGGACTTCTTTCTGTGTTGTAACTTGAAGGAACAGGTGTATGCTACAGAACCTACAAGTCTGGAAGATTTACGACACCGCATTGTGCCAGTAACACAGTGACACCTGCCATGCTAGATAGTGTACTAGAAGCTATTCTTACACGCCTTGGAATGAGCATTGTAGCCGATGGTGGCCACTTTGAACTGGCTGTACATTAACTTCGCGCAGATGTGCGCTGTGCCTGTAAGTAAGCATATCTCCTGTAAACATTTTTCAGTATTATAAATAAGGCTGCACAGCTTTTGTCTCGTGTCATTATTTTTGTGTCTGTTTCACCGCTTAACCGATTTCGAATTAACAGCATTTTGACCCGTCCTTGTACATAATTCGTGCGCACTATATGTTGGTTCCTATTAGTTGTACGATGCGCTACAACTTTGTCAATGGAATTTTGTTTATATCTCGCGCTGTTCGCGAGTTAGGTTTCCTAACTTCTTACCTTTGCCGCTAGGGGCGCTCCAATTGCTTTCATTCGATCGGTCATCGTCCCTTTCCTATTCATAAACCTAACTTGTGTACAACTCGGACCTTTTCTTCTGCAGTTATTGCCCTGAATAAAGACTTTTCCTTTGAACCCTGTATATACAGGGTTCTTAGGAAAGTCCGTGTACCCAGCTCTAACTTTTAAGCCGCGTATCGTACCACAACGTAAGTAACGTGTACCTAGGAAAGTGACCATATTCACTCGATTGGACGTGCTTGTAGCACCCCTAGTGGCAAATTACGGAACTTAACAAAACCAAGTAAGAAACCAAGAGAGATACGCAAAAAATTCCAATTACCAAATGAAAGAGCGGTGTTTAATTAGTACAAAACGACACTTGGTTTAACAGAAGCACTTACGGGAAAGACAAGACATGTTAAAGTAGTAAACTATAAATTACACGCAAAACAACACAAACGCAACACACAGTTCGTGCATTACAGGTGCAACTCACCTGGGGAGTAGTCTACCGTACACATTGTTCAAAGTGTGCACCATCAGCGACGATGCACATATGGACTCGGGACAGATATGCATCTCGAACAGCATGCAGCATCGCAGAGGTTGCAGAATTACAGGCCCTGACGATGCGTTCCTTTAAATCTGCAACGCTGGAAGGTTCCGTAGAGTACATTTGATCCTTCAGGTATCCCCAAAAGAAGTCCATCGGTGTTAGGTCGGGTGACCGTGGCGGTCTTTCCGTACAACCACCATATCCAATAATATTGAAATTAACAGGTGGCTAGTTACACCAGGTGATAAGAATTCGTGTGGAAATCCGTTTATTTGGCGTAAAAAATAGTAAACAGGCGTGCGAGCTTTCACCACCAAACGGGTGGCTTCTTCAGGCTTAAAATAGCGTCTAAAGAATATATACAAGGTTTAAATGCAATATAACATTAATATAAACACAAGGCTAAGTACAATGCTCAAAGGTGCACGAGGCATACTTCACCTTTGAGCATTGTACTTAGCTTTGTGTTTATATTAATGTTATATTGCATTTAAACCTTGTATATATTCTTTAGACGTTATTTTAAGCCTGAAGAAGCCACCCGTTTGGTGGTGAAAGCTCGCGCACCTGTTTACTATTTTTTACGCCAAATAAACGGATTTGCACACGAATTCTTATCTAATAATATTGTTGCCAAACGTGCGAGATAAGAACGAGCGAACTGGAAAGGTTTTGTGGGAAAGACAGTCGTCATGTTGAAACCATATGCGTGGTAACGTATTCAAAGGAACATCATCCAACCAATCGCTTACTGGACCACATAACAGCTGCAAGTAACGCTGACCTTTTTTTAATTTTCCTGAGTTAACATAGGTCCAATTACGGATGTTTGACACATTCCACACCACACATTAAGTGACCAGCGTACTTGATGACGTGCTTGTCTCGTAATGTGTGGATTTCTCACATCCCAGTAGTGGGAGTTCTGGTGATTGACGATTCCTCCCCTTGTAAATATTGACTCGTCAGTCCATAGAATGTTGTCCACAAACCACGGATTTTCCTGTAAGGTGTTCAAGACGAAGTTACAAAAGTCATACCCCCTTTGAAGGTCTCCAGGCATCAGGTTTTGCACGACTGCATCACGGTAAAAATGCGCACCATGTTCGTTCATAATTTGCCACACCCGTAATGCCAGTAATCCACACGCACGGCTCTCTGCCGTCGTACTACTTAGGGGATTTGCAAGAACATATCCCAAAACATCCGCAGAATGTACTCTTACACCGGCACCAATGGGGCGACCGGAACGATGACATTCGGGAACGCGTCCTGTTTCTCGCAGATGCCGGACAACTTTGGCAATTGTCTGTGCAGCTGGATGCTGACGAGTGCGAAACCGTATACTTTATACAACCTCGCAGCCTTTTTTGCATTCTGCTGACATTAGCCGTACAGCAAGACCATATCACAGTGCTCTTCATTCGTGAAGATGGCCATCTTCCTGCCGACCTCGTACTCTGATTCACTCTCAGTTCCCACCCATCATTTATAGCCCTTCGGCTGTCTGACGTCATTTTACGTCAAACTTGAAATTAGCGTAACTACGTGTTATATCACGTAACCACTTTTCTGTTACTGTCGCGTGATAGCAGCCGAACATCTGACGCTTTGTTCGAGTTTTCTTGTCTCTTCTGTAAGTGTTTCTGTTGAACCAAATGTCGTTTTGTACTAATTAAACACCGCTCTTTCATTTTGTAATTGGACCTTTTTGCGTATCTCTCTCGGTTTCTGAGTTAGTTTTGCTAAGTTCCGTATTTTGCCACTAGGGGCGCTCCAAGCACATCCAATTGATTGAGCATGGTCACTTTGTAAGTAGTAGAAGTGTGTTGTGCTGGTAGACATGTGCGTGAGAAGCTTCCTGATGCCTCGTCGCAGAATACGGCAGTCATTCCAGCACGTTTCGGAGTTCGACAGAGGACGAATAGTGGCTTATCGCGAAAGCGGTTTATCGTACCTAGACATCGGCACCCGTGTGGGACGACATCCAGCCACAGTAAGGCGAGTATGGATTCGGTGGGTGCAGGAGAGACGGACGGACCGACGTGAGCGATTGCCGCAACCGCGGCACACCACCGAGCGAGAGGACCGGCATGTTGTGCGGCGGGCATTGACGGCTCTCACCGCCACATCACGAACGTTAGCGCAGGAATTAGGGTGTGTTGCGTAACAACCTGTGTTAGCAAGTACCGTTCGACGTCGTCTGCAGGAGCGGGGACTTGTCGCACGACGCCCATTGCTCCGATTACTATTGACGTTACACCAACGGCGAGTGCAGCGGCAGTGGGCCGTTGAACGCTGCACCTGGACTACGGAATGGCACGACATTGTCTTCTCCGAAGAATCCCGCTTCTGCCTGCAACACCACGATGGTCGGATCCGCGTGTGGAGGCACCGCGGCGAGAGACTGTATGACGCCTACATTATGCATCGCCATACCGGTCCGTCGCCTGGCGTTATGGTTTTGGGCGCAATTGGATATGACCCCCGCACTCCTCTGGTACGCATCGCTGGTACACTCAATAGCCACCACTACATCTCCGACGTTTTGGAGCCTGTAGTCCTCCCTTATTTGCAGGACCTGCCAGCGGCCACGTCTCAACAGGACAATGCGCGCCCGCACGTTGCACGCATGGTGCAACAATTTTTCATGGCCCACCAGGTGTCACTGCTGCCGTGGCCCGCCTGTTCTTCCGATATATCGCCCATCGAACACGTCTGGTCGCTGATCGGCAACCGAGTGGCCCGGCAAGCACCACCCGCGGCTACGCCTGATTAACTGTGGCAACGTGTGCAAGCAGCCTGGACCGACATACCCCAAGCCCACATCCAAAGCCTCTTTCGTTCGATGCCGCGGCGTGTAGCGGCAGTTATTGCCAGCCATGGGGGCCACACGAACTATTGATGTCTGCGTGTTCCGCAAGTCGCACGGGCCTGTAAGCTCAATTGTCTCATCTTTGTATCTGTTGTTATGTGTCCAGTAAATCTGGCTTTGTTATCTCGTGTCCTTCTTGGTGTCGCATTTTGGGTGGCCAGCAGTGTATATGTCGTAACCGTATGTGTGTGGTGGCATGTAATGAAATAGTAGTGCCCTTCCCATTTTTTTTTTTTTGCACACCTCAGTCAGCATACGAGAGACCTATTGACTCTGGCCACATTATACCGTCTCGTCACCCATCGCATTCAAAGAATCTCTCAGAAATTCAGAAATTAAATTACTTCTTCCCCACCTATTTATCTACATGTGTGATAAGTGTTGTCGCATTTCGTGTATTCCTTCATGGTGTTACATTTTGTACGTCGAGCAGTGTATAATTTTATCATCCTTAGCAACATCATTTGTTGAAGCTTGACAGTTTAGGATTTTAAGCTTTTACTAGAATAGGCTTGTACATTTCGGTGTACTCAAACTACTTTACTGAAATAATGAAACAATTTGTGACGTGAGTGGTGAGAATCTCTCTGCATTTCTGTCAAAGCTTATCAATATAGCATTATAAATTTTTTCTATAAAAGCCTTTTGCCTCAAACGCAAATTTATTTGAACGAAGCTAGGATTTCTCTTCCAAAAAGGATGTTATCCCCATTGTTTATAAGCTTTGGGAATTGTATAAATCTCTAAATCGCTCAACCCTGAAATAGTTTTCGCATGAATCGACTCAATATAATCTGGTATTAACAAAAAAAAGAAAGGATTTTAACTTATCTAGTGTTACGATCAAATCGAAAACAATCGTATTTCATCACGTATGTAAAAATAGTATGGAAATATATTAAAATAGCAACAAACGGTCGTCCAAATTTCGAAAAGTAAAAAAACTACAATTTTAGTTAAAGCCCTATTTCAAATAGATGGCAATTACTTATAAATGGAAAAATCTTTTCTTTATTTTTAAATTTTCACTTTCATTCTAAATGATTTCTTTCTGTCAATGGAAGATAATTCAATGAATTTAAAACAAATGTAAGGATCTCAAGGGCTTCATATACGCTCGTTTCCATAAATTAAGGAAACAACGAAAAAATCGCGATTATTTCATTCGTTAAAAAAAGGAGTTGGAAATGCACGAAATTTGAGTGTGTGACGTGAAATGAAATGAGGCGTCAGGGTATCTCTCACACACACACATGCTAATGACTGGCGATGGCATCGGTTCATGAAAAGTGCTATTGTGGGTGTGTGCGTCATATCGTTTGTTGAGTGTAAAACAGGATTTTGAGTGCGCTTACACCGTTCGTCAACGTGGGTTGCGGTTCGCATCCCGGTGAGGCATGGATGCTGAGTTTGACTTACGGCACTGGCTGTCTTCCTTCCGTAGAACCAGCTGCCCTAAATTAGGCACGGGCGACCGCCCATTGAGTTGCTCAAGGTGGTGTTTAACCCCCCCCCCCCAATTCCCTCCCCCTCCCATAAAAAATCTGAAAGATCAACGGCAAACAAGATGCAAGTAAGGCACGAATAGCAGAATTTATTCCTAATAACCTAAATAAGGCACACTTATTTCATACATTGTGCGCAAAGGTAACGATACAAGCTCCCTAGATGGGGTTTGAAAGCTCATGATTTCCCACAGTAAGACAGCAAATGACTCATGCAGTACATTGTACTGTAGATAAAGTTCTATCTGTTTAATTGCTCGAGTTCCGAGGATCTCCTTCAGAGAGGAATATACATAATTAATGCGTACTGGTTTTTCTTTCATGGAAGAGTATCGTATATGTTTTCAAACAAAACACACACACACACACACACACACACACACACACAAGAGCACGACTGGATAGACGTACGGTAGAGAACGAAATGGAACTGCTAAGCCACACACATTGTTGCAATTCTGTCTTGGCAGTAGGTGCGTTTCACAGCTGGAGAGAGTACACACACACTCCGCTCCTCTCCACTCTGTCTCCAGGAGACTTTCAAAGACTTCTGAGTCTACTTTAGCTGTGGTTGGTCGTCTCTTCACTCAAGACTGGGTGCGCTTTTTTGGACTCCAGCCATCGCCGCTGGGGATAACAACACGACGTCACTTTTTCGGAAGTTGCCAATAGATTGACTCTGTTCCGCACTTTTTCAGAATTCACCCTGGTAAAAGCTGAAATTAAGGATTTTCCAAGCCCCATCCAACTGATACTGATGCGTCTGTTTGGCTCAAAAGTTTCACAAGACATTTTTAAATGCAGGGTCTAGCTAGGTCGTCCTTAATGGTGTTTTTTGCTGTCTCGAGGAAAATTTCCCTTTCACGTAAATAAATCCTCTTTGACACACTTCTGCTTCGCCAGAGGGCTCTGACGGGTGGAGGGGGGCGTCGGTGTCTAGGGCTACATTCTATTTGTCTTTGTTGCTGTTGTTGTTGAAGGTGTAACGACCCCCGCGAGCAACTCAATGGGCTATAAGCAGTCACCTGTCCCTAATTTAGAGCCACTGGTTCTTGGTAAGGGAGAGAGCCAGACAAACAAAACATTCATGCCTCACCGGGATTCGAACCCGAACCCATTCGGACGCATGGTCAGAAGTCAGCACTTAGATCACTGCGTCACCGGGCGGCCTTCCTTCGTCTTGAAAGTGTCTTTGATAAACCCCAAACGAGGTTTTTTTTTTTTTTTTTTTTTTATTGGAGGTTTAACGACCACCGTGAGCAACTCAATGGGTTATAAGCAGTCGCCCGTCCCTAGTTTAGGGTCACTGGTTCCAGGGAAGGGAGAGAGCCAGTGCCGTAAGACAAACACAACATCCATGTCTCACCGGGATTCGAACCCGGACCCCGTTCGGACGAATGATCAGAGGCCATCGCTTAGACCACTGCGCCACCGGGGCGACCCAAACGAGGTTTCTCCAGTTGATAGGAAAATTCTCTTCGTAAAAATTATTTAGACCAAAACGTGCAGTGTGTAATTTCTTGTAACTTTTTTTAACGTAGGACTACGTCTAACTCCGTGGATAGTATGAGACAACTTACGGCCAACCGCCTGTGACAAAAATAGGTCCCAATTGAAATTACTACAGCGTTAAAAATACGTGCCCTATACTAATCGTGTTAGAATATTCGTAAACAACATGGAGTCCAATTCGCGTACTGCGCGATATACCGTGTGCGACGCCCCCCCCCTCGCTCCCTGTGCGCGGGGGAGATGATGCAATATTTCTGGGGGTGCCGCCGCGTTTGATTCAGTCTATCTCTGCAACCGTGAGCACAATACGACTGTGCGTGGTATCATTTTAAAGCTCTCAAAAAGATCTATTTCAAATATACGAAAACCATTTCGCAGTGGTTTGAACTGAACATTTAAAAAATTGTTTTCTTGTGAAACGGTGAACACTTTCGACAATATCGCAGTTTATCTAGACAACCGTGAGTGCAAAACGATTGTGCGTGGTATCATTTTTAAAGCTCTCGACGAGATCTATTCAAATATACAAAAAAAAACATATCGCAGTGGTTTAAACTAAAATTTTAAAAATTATTTTCGTGTGAACGGGTTAGCATTTTCGACAATGCCCCAGAATTCGCAGATTAAACGCAAGCAAACGTAGAGAAAATCAAAACGAGAGGCAAGAGCAAGTGATGAGGAATGTAAGTAGCCCAAGAAGACACAGCACCACGTTGGGTAATTCGTGTATCGATCTGCTTTGAGTTCGCAATGTATCCAGCATTATTTCTAAAGGTTATGTAAGCTATTTTTCATACCATAGACCTGTGTTGGCTATAAAAAATTAAATAAGCACTTTGAAACCATACTCGACTAGCTCATTTCAACTCTCCGATCTGCAAGTGGCAGTCCTACGTTCCAAACTAACGGCTCAATTAGAACTGAGCCTACCTGTTGTTGTTGTTGTTGTTGTTGTTTTTTTTGGGGGGGGGGTACATAAAAGGAGGAATCAGTTTTGTTTTTATTTTTTCATAATTAAATTCAAGAAATTTATCCATACGTCAAGAAACCAGTTTATTTCCATTAAAGTTTTTATACTGACAGAAAAACAAAAGTGGAGAGCATATTTTCTATGCATTATTTTCGTGTATGTCTACCAATATCCGAAGTAAACCAAAACTTCGTGGAGGCAAATGTTGAAATTAACGCCATGACAATTTGGGAAAACACCACTTCGTGACATATGATTTTTTGGCATCATAATAGAAGGAATGGAGTTTCCAGATCTAAAGTAATTCATTTCGACTTAAGTTTCTGTTTGAACAGAAAAATAAACAGGCGGAGGGTAAATATCCGTTGTAGAGTTTGGAAATGTTAATGTTCAGATTGATTTCTTTCAAAGTATACATTTTAGTGAGTTAATAATTCTATTCTAAAAGCTATAGTAGATTCTTGTCATACTGGAATGTTTTAATTCCTGGAAATCTTCCACACATTTCAATTATTATATTAAATGAAAATGAAAAAAAATTGATTTGCAGTTGCTTAAACAAATAACTGTTACTAAATGGTTTTCTTAGGACGTGGGAAATTAGAAAAAGAAATTCTGCTGATGGTAAAAAAATTCCACGTAAATATGTATGAAGATCAATCACAAAGTTATTCTTCTCGCAAGTATTTACGGCATTGTAAATATTTATGAAGATCAGGCTAAAAATGACAGTATAAATATTTATGAAAAGACCCCTTTATGCCAGGGTGACCCCTCTTTCCTTACACTGCAGTGGAGCTATCACTCAAAGTAGGACGTCTGCTGTGTTAAATGGGATAATGCTTTGATCGCACAGGGTGAATGGAAATTTTCCGGAATTAATTTCTTATTAAAGAACCACTAGGTGGAAAAGAAGTCATTGGGAGCAGAAATATATATACTGTTTATTGTCAGTCAAGAGACTCGGAAGAAGCCGGTTGTAACTGCGTGGCAATTTGTGCTCGTGCTGTTTATCATTTGGCGTGTTTTTGCGCGAAAATACTGCTATTCAGCCAAATCTGTTATTTTTAATATTTTAAATTTACAACATAACATTTGATGTACCCTGTTAGACGAAAACTTCAACTCACCCCGATAAAACCAACCTTGAAAGCTGGTATGTAGATATCTCTCGATTAAGCATTCAGATTACTAAAGGTTCATCACCAATGAGGCTCCAGGTCTTTCCCAGAGCGCATTTGAATCACGCACCCAGTGTCCTAGAATAGGGCTGTCAGTCGCTCTCTCGGAACATTCTGGCTACGTTATTGGGTGTGTTCACTTCAGTTGCCGCTAATTATGCCTCGTAGATGCTCTAGAAGACTCTACGAACACCTCTGCGTTTTTGAGAAGTATCGCATCGTGCGACTGCAGGAAGCAGACTGTTCACATTGACGAATCGCTCACCTTCTGAGTCGTAATGGTGTAGCAGTAGGCACGTGAGGGCCAGCTTACTGACCAAAAATGTTCTGGTCGGCCCAGGTGGAAAACTGGGCGAGAGGATCAACTCGTAATCAGGGAAGCCAGAACCACTCCGATAGCTTCTCTGTCCACCATTCAGCGCGATGTATCACCGAGAATCATTGCAAAAAAGACTTGCAAAGACAGGGTTCCTTTCTGGTCGCCAGTCTGACGTCTTCCGTTAACCACCGTACATCGGCGTCTCTGGCTGGAATGGCATCGTGACCAGGAATCATTGTCGGCTTCCGACCAAAGTCGCACTGTTTAGTAACGAATCCCACTTCTGCCTTGGAGTGGTTGACAACCCCATTCGTATATGAAAGACTGGGCAGTACTCACATCGGTACTTAATTATGGAGCGCCACATTGGTACCACTAATGGTGTTATGGTGTGGGAAGTCATCCACGATAGCCGGACGCCCCTAGTCGTGGTAACAGGGACCTTAACAGCACAGAGATACGTTGAAGAGATCCTGCCACCCATCGTCTTGCCTTTCAAGCCACGTATGTCAAGGTCCATTTAGCAGTTGGATAAACCCGATCCCACACGGTCCAAATCATCCGGGAGTTCCTTCGCAATGTTTCAATCCCCACTCTTGGCCTCCCAGAACCCGGGATCTTTCTCTTATCAAGTATGTCTGCGACTGCTGGGTTATCAGCCGCAGCCATCACGGAATATCGGGGATTGTGTGCAATAATTATAGGAATCTGGGCATAACTTGTCACAGGACTGCACCAGAGTTTAGTTTGACTCCATACCACGCCTTGTATCAGCGTGCACCACAGCGACAGGCGACATTACGAGGTACTAATTTGCAACAGTTATGCTACGACTCTCTGAAACAAAAGGTCCTACTGCTGTGATGTTGTAAACACTTCATCTCTTCCTCCACAAAGCACGTGTTCAGTTCCATTACGATAAGACGCTTGTTTCGAGGTGCATCGTTTCTTTTGTTCAAGAGTGCATTTTTATGAACATTTTTTTCCGCTTTTATTGTGAAATTCTGAAAGAATAAATTATCAATAATTATTGCCAAGAAAAGGATGAACCAAATTATTAGGTGCGCTCATGAAGCGTAACATTATGACCGCCTAAATGTTTGGCCGTCTTTCTCCATGGCTTGTACCCGGCTTGGCATAGACTCAGACTGCGGAAAGCAGGTACTTTGTAGAAATTGGTCAGATATCACGTCACTGTTATGACCAGAGACTAAAGATAACAGCACTAAAATTACTTAAGGTGTCAGTATTAGCGTGTTACAATCAGAGCAATGTTTTGGGCATAAGCAGGTCCAAAATCACTGTTACCACATCATAGTTTCACCTTGGTGACTTTACCACGTTCTAAGATAAATCTCCCCTCTCCAGGAAAATTTTTCCCTTTAGACTGTAGAACGCTAAAGATGAGATAAGTGAGAACGTTGCCACCGAAATCCCGTCGGGGGAAATAGTGAGGAGGTGAAAACTCCAGTCAAGTTTCGACAGATAGGGAAAAATACCTTTATTTATTTTTTCTTACATTTAGTGCTTACTTATGAGCTTCTGTATCAGTGATTCTCAGCTCTGTTCCTGCTACGTATCGCATCCATCACAACGGGGGATTTTTTCATTGATCCATGTAAAACGTTGACTTGCCGTTCCAACTTCCTCATAGCTCTAGAACTCCGATAAACGGGGATTTTGCCACAGTTTAAAGTTACTGTTATTTCCTCAGAGCTGTCATTGGAGCAGAAAATTTACTGTTAATAATACTCTGTACCAGATGATCAGAATTAAGACCCGGAGTTCGGCGACAGACGGAGCTTGACGCTGACGTAGAACGCAGAATGCTCCGTTGCACTGCAACCCATAGTTGTTCGATGGGGTTCAAGTCTGGGTAATCGAGTGACCAGGGAATCAGATTAAATACTTGTACATAATCCGATAATAATTCCTACACAATGCATGTCTTATGACACGGGGCGTTGTCTTTCTGAAAGAGACCAGTTCTGTCTAGATATACGGTCTTTATGTAGCGCAACACTTGATCCAAAGCAATGTCCAGATATGATCTGGGGATAAGAGTATGTACAGCGAGAATGATGGGATTCGGGAATGTTCATGAGGACCATCCTTATACTACGATACAAGTCTCTGGTCTATTACCGTGTAACCTGTTTGCAGCTGTTCGCCCGTGCAGCGTCGAATTTAGACTCGCCCATCGGCCTGTTAGAGCGATGCTTATGCAGCCGCCCAGTGTCCAGTTAGTGTGCTGCCCTGCTGAATGTAGGCGAAGCTGTCGATCACAGTCGGTCAGCTTTGGGACATGAACACGGTAATACCATCGGCAAGAGTGCCATTTGGATTGTGTGCTCAGCCGCCCCGGTGGCGCAGTTGTCTAAGCGATGGCTTCTGGCCATTCGTCCGAGACGAGTCCAGGTTCAAATCC
This sequence comes from Macrothele yani, assembly GCA_039090855.1. Taxonomy (NCBI): domain Eukaryota; kingdom Metazoa; phylum Arthropoda; class Arachnida; order Araneae; family Macrothelidae; genus Macrothele; species Macrothele yani. Next base: position 32,500,148 of record CM077012.1, read on the forward strand.
TGCGGAGGCATGGATGTTCTTTTTGTCTTACGGCACTGGCTCTTTCCCTTCCCTGGAACCAGCGCCCCTAAATTAGGGACGGGCGACTGCTTATAACCCATTGAGTTGCTCACGGTGGTCGTTAAATCCACAATAAAATATATATATATATATATATATTTGCTTGGAAACGTTTCTCTGGCGTCCTAGCTACCGTCTGCCATTAATCGAGGGATTGCAAACCGTCTGTTGTACCGGGCAGAACATGGCAAATGGCGTGCACTTCGACTGTCAACCAGTGATGATAGCCCCTGTTCGGCACGTTGGGTGGATATCTGTCCCTCATGGGACAGTTCCCGCCTCATATTCTCTATGGCGGCTCTGGAGCATCCAACAATGCCTGAGGTTGCTAAGATGCTGGCTGGCACTCACCTTCCATGCCCCGATTATCATTCCCTGTTCAAAATCGGACATGTCCTTCCTTTTCCCCACTGCACGCACTTCGTCTACTGAACTAACACGCAGTAATGCAAAAAGTAGTTTTAGTAAGGGAGTATCTGACCCCATTTTTGAAACTGCCCTTTTAGAAAACGGAAGCTAGTTGATTTGAGTAAGGAAACTCAATAGGAAAAAAAACAGAAAATAAATTAGCATCAGAGAAGCAACTCTTCGAACTAGCATGCATCCGTCTATTCCGTATATATTCCGCGCCGGTCGGTGACGTCATTGCTACGTGCTGTGGAAATCTTTTGCTCGTATAGGCTGGGACAGTCCTAATGATCTAACTGATAAGTATAGAATCAGCACGACCTTCAACAAGAATCAGCACGACTTTTAACCTTAGCTTTGTTATTCAAAGTAGTCATTTTAAGGCGATGATTGACACAAATGTGTTCGGTGGCATTTAAATCCGGAGAACGAGGGGGTCAAGTCAGGATGCCAAACTCCGTGGAATGTTCTTCCAGCCATAATCGTGCTACTGTACACATGTGCGGAGGCGCATTGTTGTGTTGAAAGAGGTCGCACCCGTCAGAGTGGTTGCATGACATGAAATGGTGCAAATGATCCACAAGGATGGTTATGTAGCCTCCGCCTGTCAGAGCAGTCTGCAGTCGTATGCAAGGTCCTAATGCGTAACAGGTGAAAACACCCCACACCATAACAGAGCCTCCGCCTTCCTGCACTGTCCCTTGTAGGCATACGGGATCCATTGCCTCGTGGGGTTGTCGCCACACCCGGAGTCAACCATCTGCCCGAAACAGTTTGTACCGTGATTCGTCTGACCAGGCTACACGTTTCCATTCATCTTGGATCCAATTGGGGAGTTCCCGAGCCCAGGCGAGGCCCACAGCCCTGTGTCGTTGGATCAGCAATGACACCTGGGTGGGACGTCGGCGCCGGAACCCCGTAGAATACGGAGAACGTTGCACTGTCCGAACGCTGATGATACTACTGGCCCCAGCATTGAATTGTGCTGTGACTTGTGGCAATGTTGCACTCCGGGCGGTTGTTACGATGCGTGCCAGGCGCCGCTAAACACGATCGTCCAGGACTTTTCTACGGCCACACTGGTCTCGCAATCTGGGCTTTTTTCCCCCAGATTTTGTGTAGTCCAGATACACCCTTGAAATTGTTGAGCGCGTAAATCCAAATATCGTGGTAATTTCCGATATGCAGTGACCCATCTCCCGGGCGCTGTCTTTCATACAACGTTCGGAATCTCTTAAATCCCGATAAGCTGCCATCTGAACTACGAATGCTCCTACTTGAGCTTGCGGAGATATCCGATATATATAAGTACGTCGTTTGCGGACAATAACATTTACCATGTGTGTGTGGTAGCTCCTTTCCCAGTTTTTTTAGGCACCTCAGTGTATGTTGTATGTGGTGATCCAGTAGTAGTGAAACCCCCAAGCAAATATGGTGATGTAGCACCGAATATGCAAATTCGAGACAACATAAAAATAAGTTCTTCAGGCACCTTCATTTCATTCACGATTTAGGGAGACCATGGTTTTTGTTGCTCGCAAGTTTTGTTCCAAATGTCTTCGCGCCATTTGAGTGTATAACGTAACGTCCTTCGTACTGAACTTTTATCGCTCTTCTTACGTTATTTGAAAACATAACCATACGATGAAAGAGTTCCTAAATTAAACCTTAACGGCCAGACGAAACATTTAAACAGAAGTCAAACTTACGGAAATTGGCTTTTATTCCAGATGATTTCATCAATATAACATAGCACTTCACATTTTACATAATAAATCAGTATCAACCACGTTCAACACCCCACACTAGCAACTGTTGACTCGTAGTTTTTATCTCTGGTTCTTATCTACGTCACGTTCATTCAACCTCAATTGTTTTGCCAACAGTATTCGTTTGAGAGAGAAGATATCACGTTAAGTGGGATGTATACCTGAGAACAAACTCAAAATTTACATAGGGAAAGAAACTAAAAAGGAAAGTTAATTTAGAATATACGTCACAAGTGACAGCTGGAGTGCCACCGGAAGGATGGAAGCTGGTGAACGTCATTCAGGGATTGCTAGATTTATTAACTTGTCCGGAAGTGTCATATCTGGGCTATGGCAGTAGTTCGAAGATACATGAACTTGCGCTAGACGAACTTGCGCTCACGTGGTCTTCTTTTGGGTCGTTTCCTGTCTCTTGGAATCCAGTCTAATATTTCGGTTGTTCATCTGTGGTCCGTTCTTCTGGCAATATGTCCAGCCTATTGCCGTTTCAGCGATTTTATTCTGATCGTGATGCCTTCCACTCTTCTCTTGTCATTTTCTTGATCCACGCGTTCCTCTTCTTATCTTTCCTGGTTGCACCAAACACGCATCTCTCCATGCTTTTTTCAGTTGCCCGCAGCATTTGTATGTGTTTTAGTTAAGGTCCATGTCTCTGCTCCATACGTAAGCACTGGAAGGATGCATTGATGAAACACATATCTTTTAAGACATAATAATGGCATATTGCTCTTGAAAATGGTACTGTTTCTTCCAAAAGCTCTTCCACCAAGTTTGATACGCCGATTAGTTTCCTCATCAATAAGACCCTCGCTTTGATATCTGCTGCCGATTAATTTCCCCATCAATGAGACCCTCGCTTTGATATCTGCTGCCGATTAATTTTCTCATCAATGAGACCCTCGCTTTGATATCTGCTGTCCAAAGTAAATGTAGGTATCGGTTATCTTCAGCCTTTCCCCATCAATCGATAAATCTTCATTTCTTGTAAAAACATTGCATATCAGTTTTGTCTTCTGAAAGTTCATTTTTAATCCCACTTCTTTACTCTTGTCAGCAAGTTCCTGGATCATACTAGGCAGTTCTGAAGGGGTAGTTGCAAAAATGACTACGTTATCAGCAAAACGAAGGTGAGTTAAATGATCTCCATTAATCTTTATTTCTTGCGACGTATACTCTAAATTAACTTTCATTTTTAGTTGCTTTCTCCATGAAAATTTGAGTTCGTTCTCTTTTGCCGTTTTCAACCTTAACGTGTTATATCTTCTCTCTCGCGGAATGAGGTTGGCAACAATTCTGAGGTCAAAGAAAGTGTCGTGTGCATGTTGACTGATAAGAACTAGAGATATGTAATGTTGAAGTAGCAGCCAAAGGTGGTGTGATGTTATAATCGTGGAAGCTACGTTACCTGAAACTGTCTATTTGAAGGTTGCGTATTAGAGCGGTGGTGCTATACATTTTGTGTTTGGAGTTAATCTAGTTTCCTGCTGAATAACTTTAGTTAATTAGTTTTGAAGTATTACTACTATTGTGATTAGTTCCTCAAATATTTTCGGATATGCAAGTATAAAGCACATATACGATATTAATGGAATAAGAGTTACCAGTAAGTAAGACTTTCTGAAACCTTATTTGAGTGACTTTTGTTTCACCTCGAGAAAGAGTAAATCTTAAGTAGTGTTCTCGAGACTACATACGTTTCAAACAGTTAAGCCTTTTAATGATCGAAAGGCATTTTGCAATGTCACATTAAAGAGTTTGGGAGATATGGTGTCACCTTGTCTCACTCCCTTTTCAATTTTTATTGGTACTCTATCCTCAAATTGCTGAACCTTTGGATTTTCATAGATGTTATTAATAATGCTTATGTATGCATCTCCAATTCCGTAGGATTTCAAAGCCATTGTATCTGCTGGTGGTTTCACGGAGTCAAAGGCCTTTTCATAATCAATAAAAGCCATACACAATGGGAGTTCATATTCCTTCGTCCTTTCCATTAGTTCTCTGAGTAGATGGATATGATTACATATAAAAGTTGAAGAATATGTAAATTACTTGGCTTGAAATTTTTCTTTCTTTAGAGGCCACGGTCTAGTCAGACTAGCATTGGTTTTTTCCCCTGGTTTTCTGCGGTGTTGTACTATGGGTATTTATACTGTATATAATGGGATTTCCATTTGGGTTATTTATGTTATCAAGGATTTGTAATTTATGTTCCGAACTGCGTGTGACATGGCAAATAAATAAATAAAAATAGAAAAAATTCAAGCGTTGGAGGATATTTTCAAAAGTTTAATAAAAAATCTGCTTCGCGTGGGGAGACTTCCCATTCTGATGAGACTGACTAAAGGTCTGCGTGCCGTCCCGGTGGCGCAGTGGTCTAAGCGTTGGCTTATGATCATTTGGCCGAGATTGGTCTGGGTTCGAAACCCGGTGAGGCATGGATGTTGTGTTTGTCTTACGGCACTGGCTCTCTCCCTTCCCTGGAACCAGTAACCCTAAATTAGGGACGGGCGACTGCGTATATCCCATTGAATTATATAGTATATGTTCACTAATGACTGGGGGGATGCGGGTGTTAGCACTCCGACAGCATTTTTTTCCTTTTGGGGATTTTTTTTCCTTTTTTGGGATATTTTTCCTTTTGGGGATATTTTTCCTTTTTTGGGATTTGGTTGCTGAGACTCGCCAACTTTTCTAGGTGAGTGATCTTTGAAACCGACTTACTGATGAGCATCTGTCTTCTCTCTTGAGAATCACCTCCCCAGAGTTGAACCCAGATTATGAACAAATGCTGGGAGTTTAATCACAGTTCCACTCATCTCGCACCCTATCATATAAATCTTCTGAATGAACTTAAAACAATTTACTTATAGGTATGTATGATTGTTTTACATTCTCAGTGTATTTAAACTTATTCATTTCAGTCTATTATGTGTGTTTTTCATTTTTAAATGGATTTTTAAGAAAAATTAATGAAAAAAGTTCGCCCGCCAAAAAATTTTGCTTGTTTCATTTGGCCCTCGTTATAAGTAAGTTTGCCCAGTGGATAATGCCCTATGGCACACATCAGAGTAATCCGCCAAAAACTTCACAACTAGAAAAGGGGTTCAGATTCCATCCTCCATATGAGTACAGTCCGGAACTTTCTCCATCAGACTACCAGCGATTTCGCTCTGTAGCCCATTTCTTACAACAACGGCACTTCGCTCCGAGGTGGATGTGGAATCTGGCGTCAGAGAGATTGTCTTCGAAACCTGCCGAGTGGTAACCCCGTGGGATAGTGGCTGTGGTTAAACGTTGGTTAAGTATCATATTATAAAAAATAACGACTGTACTTTATACGGCGAGATCCGCATTTAAACTATTTAGCTGCAACGCGATGAGCTTTTGACTATTTTGGTATGTTCATCCGCAGTGCGGGAAAGCGTATCAAAATAAGGAAAGCAATTATAACATTGGTATCTGCTCAGAAAAAATCCCCGAAATGGCGCTTTTTTATGCAGTTTATATTTTTATGATTTCGCTTAAATTCCCTCAGGGAGCCCTTCCGGCTGAATACATAAAGTCCATTATTCAAAGCTGGCTTTATTTTTCATTTCCTTTCTTTGCTTTTTTTTCTCTGTTTACCGATTCGCCATTCTTCCGCGAAGCAGCCGTGCATAAACAACTATTTGTGCATGAAGTTTAGTATCTCGCTATTACCACGAGTACGTTTTAAATCAAATGACCGGATTTAACCGATCGGTTTAGTCTTCGCAAGAACCCTAAATCAGTTTATAAATCGTAAATTGCTAATCCCACTACGTTCCCGCGCTTCTGAATTCTATATTCCCCTTTGTCTTCCTTTTTTTCTCTTTTAATACTTATTGATCGCTATATTGCTGCAATGCATTAGTTTTGCTTTATGTAGAATGAAACAACTTCTGCTTCAAGTAGAAACCTGTGTTATTTTCCATCGATAAAATGGAATGCTACGAAAGATATTTTATTTAACATTCGTTTACAACCAAAGAAAACCGAACGAGGGGGGGGGGACACCAACGTCTGTAAATGCCAATTGCTATGTGAAATTCAATTATAAAGCAGAGTTTTTATTATAAAGAACTTCACGATGGGCTTGCTATATTTCCGTGATATGAAACTTCCATCTGTGTGCACCCGAAAGAATTTATTTTGGTCAAAAGAACTAGACTCTTTTTCTTTTACCTTATTTGTATGATTGTTAGTAATCAGAACACCTTATTGCGTGGAACCTACTTCTATGCTATTCACAAAATGCCCACTGAGAAGGGATAGAACGGGGCCGTAGTTGAGCAAAATATTTCGTGTATAGTCATCATCATCATTGTCAACCATTATCAATCCACTGCTGGACGAAGGTCTCCCCAAGTTTCCTCCACAACGGTCTGTCTTGTGCCAGTCTCCTCCATGTCACTCCCGCATACTTTTGAATTTCATCCACCCATCTCCCATGTGGTCTTCTTCTGGGTCTTTTCCTGTCCCTTGGAATCCAATCTAAAATTTCGGCTGTTCATCGATGGTCTGTCCTTCTGGCAGTATGTCCAGCCCATTGCCATTTCAGGGATTTAACTCTGATCATGATGTCTTCCACTCTCGTCATTTTTCGGATCCACGAGTTCCTCTTCTTATCTCTCCTGGTTATACCAAGCATGCACCTCTCCATGCTTCTTTGAGTTGTCTGCAGCCTTTGTATGTCTCTTTTAGCTAAGGTCCACGTCTCTGCACCATACGTAAGCACTGGAAGGATGCATTGATCAAACACTTTTCTTTTAAGACATAATGGCATATTGCTCTTGAAAATTCTGCTGTTTCTTCCAAAAGCTCTCCAGGCAAGTTTTGTACGCCGATTAATTTCTTCATCAATGTGACCCTCACTTGATATCTGCTGTCCAAGATAAACATGCGTATCTGTTATCTCCAGTTTTTCTCCATCAATCGATAAATCTTCGTGTATAGTATGAGGCATTAATAAACGCTCAAATAGCGCGTGTTGTTGTTGTTTTTTGTCTGGTGATTTAAGAACCACTGTGACCAACTCGATGGGCTTCGAATCCAATCAGTGACCCTAATTTAGGACCCGTTTCGGACGAATGATCAGAAGCCAGAGCTTAGACCACTTCGTCACCAGAGCAGCAACCATAACGTTGGGATGGCTTCTTAAACAGCTCTTTGAAAAGGATGTACACGTTAATAAATATTTATTCTGGGTGTCCATAAAGTCTTTCCCGCATTGCAAAAATTAATATAAAAAAATAAATTACAGGTACAAGAAAAGGATTGCGCGACAATGATGGTGCACAAGTAAAGTTTTTTTTCCCCAGTGTCAGTACACCTCCACATGGGCGCCAATTGTGGCGCAGAGGACATCTAAGCGATATTCGATTTCGCGCCGTGTTTTGTTTAACATCTCAGCTAAGACAGAACAAATGACATCCGTTATTCTGCTTTTCAACGTTTCGACATCCGGAACGCTGCTAGAGTAAACTTGGCCTATAACCCCACAAGGAAAAGTCTAGAAGGGTTTATGTCCTGGGACCGTCGCGGCCAATCCATCTGTCCGGAAATGTGGCATTCAGGAACTCACGAACCAATATTGACCAATGTGGTGGGGCACCGTCTTGCTGGAAAATAACCGAAGGTTGGATTGCATGCGACTTAGGTGCAACAAAAAAGATCCAGCATGTCCAGGTACAAGTTGCGTGTCACTGTGGGCTCTGTAAAAAAGAAGGGTCCGATGAATCTGTCATGCATCAAGCCGCCCCATACGTTCACTTTCGGGCTAACCCGCTGTTGTTCGATGACATAATGGGGATTTTCTGATCCCAAGATTCTCACATTGTGTCTATTTACTGTACCAGAGATGTGGAATGTGGCTACATCTGAGAAACAGATCCTGTGCAGGTAAACACTATCATGTGCTATGCGCTGCAACATCTCCGTCGCAAATGCAGCACGGCGAGGCCGGTCATCAGGCTGAAGAGCTTGAACGATCTGCACTTTATAAGCATATAGATGAAGACCTTTGTGTAACATTTTGTGAAGTGTAGCACGGGGATTCCCCGTCTCCAGTGAAGCATGACAAATGGATTTCCTGGGGCTTCGCAGAAATGTCTCCTGACCAGCTGCAGCTGTATCTTGGGTAACCGGTGGTCGGCCCGCTCGGGGGAGATTTACAACACTACCCGTCGCTTTAAAGTTTTCATACCAAGCTTTTATGTTTTTTTAGTCCGGTGGTGATCGTCTGTACTCTTTTCTGAAATGATGCTGGACAGTAACCGTCGATTTGGTTTCATGGAACCATAACACGAACGCCGCTTTTTCTTGCATGGAAGCCATTATCGATGAAATGCTTCTCTTATTCAGCAGTAGCGCTCATCTAAAGAACAGAAAAAAAACTTTGAGTGCTGCTATATTGTTGCCAACCATTTTATTTTAACTTACATAGAATTTTTTATATTAATTTTTGTAATGTGGGAAAGACTTTATGGACACCTGTATCATCATCATCATCAACGATTATCAATCCACTGCTGGACGAAGGTCTCCCCAAGTTTCCTCCACAACGGTCTGTCTTGTGCCAATCTCTTCCATGTTACTCCCGCATACTTTCGAATTTCATCTGCCCATCTCCCATGTGGTCTTCTTCTGAGTCTTTTCCTGTCTCTTGAAATCCAGTCTAAAATTTCAGCTGTCCATCGATGGTCTGTTCTTCTGGTAATATGTCCAGCCCATTGCTATTTCGGGGATTTTACTCTGGTCATGATGTTTTCCACTCTTGTCATTTTTCTGATCCGTGAGTTCCTCTTCTTATCTCTCCTGGTTACACCATGCATGCATCTCTCCATGCTTCTTTGAGTTATCTGCAGCCTTTGTATGTCTCTTTTAGTTAAGGTCCAAGTCTCTGCACCATATGTAAGCACTGGGAGGATGCATTGATCAAACACTTTTCTTTTAAGACATACTGGCATATTGCTCTTGAAAATTATACTGTTTCTTCCAAACGCTCTCCAGGCAAGTTTTATACGCCGATTAATTTCTTCATCAATCTGACCCTCAATTGATATCTGCTGTCCAAGATAAATGTAGGTATTGGTTATCTCCAGCTTTTCCCCATCAATTGATAAATCTTCACCTGTATATTTACATAAATAGAAGTAATTAATATACAAAAAGTAATTACTTCTTCAAAACTTTCTCAAGCTAAACGTGGGGGTATTTCAAAATATTGCAAATTGGACTGCGGCCACAAAATCTCATTCCGAAAATAGTCAATCGCGAAATAAAAATATATAGAGTGATTCAGAACTCATGGGACAAACTTTAAGGGGTGGTAGAGCACACTGCAACAAACATTTTTTGTATAGGAATATATGGGCGCAAGTGACACGTTGAGGCACAAACACAAGAAATTCCCAGCTCATGTGCTATTCACAGATGAGGCAATTTTTACATGCGAAGGTGGTTTCAATGTGCACAATTGTCATGTGTGGGCAACCTCTAACCCACACGCTACACGTCCACATGCGTACCAAGAACGATTCTCTGTGAATGTGTGGGCGGGTATTGTGAACGACTTCCTGCTTGGCCCATATCTACTACCAACACGACTCGATGGCAGATGTTATCTTATTTTTCTGGAAGAGGTTTTACCAGAATTGCTTCAAGACGTACCACTGGCCGTCCGACAAAGGACTGTGGTTTCAGCATGATGGAGCGCCAGCCCATTTCAGCATTAATGTGCGCAATTACCTGGATGCCACTTTTGGGGCGCGATGGATTGGCCGTGGTAGACTAGTCCGTTGGCCACCCCGGATCGCTCGATTTATCGAGCCTTGATTACTTCTTATGGGGACATCTGAAGGCCCTCGTTTGCGAGACTCCAGTTAAGTCTGTTGCGGACCTCATCGCTCAAATATCCGTTGCGGCTGCACGTGTGCGAGAAATACCTGGCATCTTTGAAACTGTACGCCAATCACTCCTTCGACGCTGCCACGCATGTATTACTGTTGGTGGGTGAAATTTTGAGCAATTATTGTAAACATTGCTGTAAATAAGCACTTGTCAACGAGGCTGTAAGTAAACAATTTATGTTTCCTTTCATGTCTATTTCTTGTGTTTGTGCTTCAACGCATCACTTTCGCCCATACATTCCTATACAAAAACTGTTTGCTGCAGTGAACTCTACCACTCCTTAAAGTTTGTCCCATGAGTTCTGAATCACCCTGTGTAATAATCTAAATGCTGCCACTTAAGTAGAAACTAGGTTAAAATGTGAAGTTTAACTTGCCAATGTTCTATAAAAATGATTTTGTTTTCAGCAACAGAACTTTCAGAATAGAGCAGCACAGTAAAATAACTTTTTAATATGATCTAATAATTACAGTTTAAAATGCACATGTGAAATTAAAACTGTAGAATGAAATCCCCAGTTGGGATAAATAGTTTATAAATGGTTTAGCACTTACATAAAAAACATACAGCATAGGAACTCAACCCTGATGTTCATAATGCACAGTTCATTTATCACTTTCACTCAGTTGCAGTGTTGTTTTTTCACATCCGTTATGCTGAATAGCTTGAAATTCTCACCTATTAAAATGCATTCAACACACTCCTGATCCTGAATCGTGATTCCCTGACTATGAGGTATGACTAGTCTGCTTATTATACAAGGTGATTGTAAACTCCTTCAACAAAACGAGAGAGGTGATAGTACACATCAAGACGAACAATATTTGCAATGGAACCTAGGGCCGCATTCCACTCCTAGTGCCAGAAAAGAGCACTTTCGAAAAACATCCAGCAGGCACACGGAGTTCCAACCAGTGCATGAGAAGCACAAGATCCAAATCACGAGTGCTGAACACGTGCGTAGACGATGAGGAGCAAACATTTAAAAACGCAGCCGAACGCGTTCAGCGATATTACCGTGCGAACATCACATGAGAATTGATGTATACGTCTGACCGGCGCAGCGTACCGTGTGTTCCTGGAGCAAGTGCTTCTCGGTATGTTGCAGGATGTTCCGCTCACCACACGGAGGGACATGTGGTTTATGCATGATGGGGCCCCAGCACACTTTGCCACAGAGGTCCGATACTTCCTAAATGCAACATATCCCGGGTGGTGGATTGGACGCGGTGGACCTGTGGCTTGGCCTTTACGCTCCCCGGACCTTGATCCTCTGGATTTCTTCTGGGGGCACATAAAAACATTGGTTTACGAGACACCAGTGGATTGCCCGGAAGATCTCGTCGCGCGAATCGCTGTTGCTGCGGACAAGATCAACACCACACCGGGAGTCTACGAGAGGGTGCGACAGTCCTTCATTCGCCGGTGTGGGTCTGTGCAACGACGCCCTTGGACGCCAGTTTGAGCAGCTCCTTTGAGTCTTTCTCTGATGCGATTGCAATTGTGCAACTCATAAATTAGGTATGTCTCTTTGTTTTCACTGTTGAAGGTTTAACGTGAATATGTAACTTTTACACTTTTCTAGCACTAGGAGTGGAATGTGGCCCTATGTTCCATTGCAAATATTGTTCGTCTTGATGTGTACTATCACCCCTTTTGTTTTGTTGAAGGAGTTTACAATCACCCTGTATTTTGAAGAACGGCATGCGTCTTAATACACATTTTAGGCAAAATAAACTGTAATACTTGAACAAATATCTTGAAAAATTATAATTGGAGAAATATTTGTCACATCAAAAGAAACGAAACTTTCTTTTTCATTATAGGGAATGGTCTTTTTCGGGGGAGGCTTCACTCTGCCGGATGTATGAAAGAAACACTGATAAAGGCCTCATGATTTAAGCGACTTGAAACGTTGCATGATAGCGGGGGTTAAGCTTTCAAATACAAGCATCTCAGATTCAAAGCAATTTTACCTTTAATTTGTTTCTACAGAGGATGTTCACACGTTTTTAGGACGTTTTTGATAAGAAATTGCAGAAAATAAACGAAGTTTAAAGAATTGAAACTGGCAACAGCGTGTTAGATGAACACGAAAGAAACATCTGCTGCAGTTAAATATCGCCTGCTAAGAAAATGGCGCACGTTAATAAGCTGTGGATAGAAGGATATGTTTTTGCTCTTTACGAAGAGAAATATTCGTATTCTGTAATTAAAAAACGCTGTGAAAATCATGGAATTAGCCTTTCTAAATGTAAAATAAGCAATATTATTAATAATGAAGGAAAATAGTCAAGAATTGCTTTTAAAAGGAAATATTGTCTCTTTTCTTAAAATCCACTCACTCAAAGAGCAATCGCTGTCGATAAAAAATCTCTGTATCAACTGCAAACAAGGTAATAAACAAAGATTTGAATCGGAAAAAAAAACAAAAAAAAACGTAATTACTAATAAATAGCGGGATGCTAACACCAGAAACTAATTATAAAGATAATGATCCGATTTATTGGTGTTAAGTAAGAAAAACACGAATTTCACTCCGAGCACCATCAGCGCACCTTGAGAAAGCCCTCGCAACTTTTCTTATGTCCTTCCTTCCGACAATAGACAGAGTCCTTAGCTCCTCGACCGAGTTCATCTCCAAGCTAAAAAGTATCACCCTTGCAAAACATGAACTTATTGGCAGCTTTGATGTTATCTCCCTCTACCCCTCTGTTCCAATACCGGAAGCTACGCAAAACATCAAGCAAGCTCTGACTGGTGCTAACCTATATGACAAAGATGCTCTGAAAGATATCTTTGCTGTTATTGACCTAGCTGTTGAATCCAATTTTTTTGCCTACGGCTCGCACGTCTACAAACAATCAAAAGGAGTCCCGATGGGTTCAGCCCTGTCTTCAGTACTCGCTGAAGCCATCATGAGACCTATTGAGGAGACCTTACTCACCACTCTTCCCAAGACAACAAAAATATGGCTACGCTATGCCGATGACATCTTTTTCGTCTGGGAGCACGGAGCGAACTACCTGCAAGATTTTATGGTAGCCATAAACAAAATACATAAAGACATTAAATTTGCGATGGAAATAAAACAAGCAAGGAGAATTACCTTATTTAGATGTACCTGTGACGAAATCGACTTTTTTTTTTTTTTTGATTGAAGGTTTAACGACCGCCGTGAGCAACTCAATGGGCTATAAGCAGTCGCCTGTCCCTAATTTAGGGTCACTGGTTCCAGGGAAGGGAGAGAGCCAGTGCCATAAGACAAACACAACATCCATGCCTCACCGGGATTAGAACCCAGACCCCGTTCGGACGAATGATTTTTTTTTTTTTGATTGGAGGTTTAACGACCACCGTGAGCAACTCAATGGGCTATAAGCAGTCGCCCGTCCCTAATTTAGAGTCACTGGTTCCAGGGAAGGGAGAGAGCCAGTGCCGTAAGACAAACACAACACCCATGCCTCACCGGGATTCGAACCCGAACCCCTTACGGACGAATGATCAGAGGCCATCGCTTAGACCACTGCGCCACCGGGGCGGCAATCGACTTCAGGTACACTCTCTACCAAAATTTACTATAAACCCATGCACGTAGATAACCCCATTCTACTAAGATCAGCCAACCCAACAGCACACAAGTATGCTTTATTCAAATACCGGGCTAAAAGAGCCGAAAATCTTCGCAACTTGAAAATTAAGTCTTTGAAAGATCTTGCCGTTGCAGGAGGGTTTGACGTCTTCCGCGTAGAGGACACAATTGCGAAAGTTGAGGCCAATGCACTTACTACTGTGAACGGAAGAGCGCCTTTAAAATTCGTTGGTTCTATCCCATACATCCGCAAAGGATCTTATTTTATCAAAAATCACTTCCAAAAGAAATTATTAGATGTCGGCCTAAAACCTTCTAAACCCATGGCAACCATCCTCGGTGCAGCAAGAAGTAATCGCACCTTAAAGCTCACAAATGTGGGCATCTATTGCCTCCCATTGTTATATCCAGACTCATCTACCACAGTTTACGTGGGACTCACAAAAAGGTCATTTGAAGAGAGAATACGTGAACACAATAGGGACGTTGCGCAAAAGAAGCTTACTACATCCCATACCAAGGAAGTAGCCAACCATAAGGCTCAAACCCCAATGGTACAGTATCTTCAAGATCGCTCCATATGGAGACGCGAGAACAGCTGCCATAAGAGAAACAGTTGAAATATTAACGCGGAGAGATGTATGCAACACAGGCGTCTCTTTTGAACTACCTGTATCGTGGAACCATCTACTAGGCATCGCAAGATGGACCTAATGACTAGTTTCTACCTAAAGTTTACATTCTTTGCATTAGCTTTTAAGATATTATGTTTATTCACCACGTTCCACGGCTTGTTTTGTGCGCGCGGTCTTCATGCATGATATCAACTTTCATGTTAGAATTTACGTTCTGCTTATAATTTTGATTCTGTTTTCTCAATGTAACCGCCTGCTGAAGCCGTCCGTTTACGGGGAAAGCTTGCGGAAAGCTTTTTAGTGTTTTTTTTACTTGACACCAATAAATAGGATCATTATCTTTATAATTAAAAACGTAATATTCACCGCTTTTTGCCTTGGCACGTGGATGAGCGCAGAACACGGTGTAGACTTCTTTATGAAAATCACTTAGCCGGAGATAGATAGAAATTTATTGTGACTATTGATGAAGCATGGTTCTAACTAAACGACTGTATAAAAAAAAAAAGGTCGATTTACTAAAGCAAAAGAGCAGAAAAAGACTTACAAATTTGGTTCCAAGAATCCAAAGAAAGTTTCAGTAAAGGATTCATGATTATTGCAGGGTTCTCGTACAACGGGAAATTAAAGTTAAGAAAAGTTGAAAATAATGCTAAAATCAATTCTACATATTACCAAAATAATGTTTTAACTCTTATATTTGAAGAGGAAATACCATTCCTTTTTCCACAGAGCCTTCAAAGTGTAGAACTCTATCACGATAAGGTTACCCAGTCATACATCCAAATTTACCACTCTATATTTTGAAAAAATGAAAACCGAGACTGGTATCAAGTCTATACCTTTTGCTCATACTCCTTCAAAGTCCCCTGATGTGTCACCAATAGACTATTGTGCCTTCTAAACGCAGTCCTAAAAACAATTATTGGACTATGGAAAGCAGTGAAAGAGAAGTGGAATAAAATCTTACTACCAATTTTAAGAAATGCCCTGTTATCTTGGAAACCTAGATGTAGGTTCATTGTCCAGAGAAAGAGCTATCTAATAGAACATTTAAGAATGAAATAATTTTATTTTGAACATTAATTATATTGCTTGAAAACCGTTCTAAAACTGTGTGAACATGTTCTGTATTTTATATTTAGTGACTGGTGTCCTGGTGATCCACGGGTTTCTTTGTTTTTGAACGGCGGCTGACGATTAATCACAGACAGCGAGTTTTTTTTTTTTCGTTTGTAGCACCTTTTTTTTTTTTTAATGGAGGTTTTTTTTTTTTTTTGATTGGAGGTTTAACGACCACCGTGAGCAACTCAATGGGCTATAAGCAGTCGCCCGTCCCTAATTTAGGGTCACTGGTTCCAGGGAAGGGAGAGAGCCAGTGCCGTAAGACAAACACAACATCCATGCCTCACCGGGATTCGAACCCGGACCCTTTTGGACGAATGATCAATGGTCATCGCTTAGACCACTGCGCCACCGGGGCGGGGCGGCTTGTAGCACTTTCTCTTCACTCCGTTCCATTTCTTAATAATGATTCTTCTGGTTTCGGCGTTTTCATAGCTCTATGTGAACTCTAGCGTACATTAAATGCAAATATTAACATCTTAGCCTCAGAAAAACGGACAACAATTTGGGCCCAACTTTTATTGTATGTAGAAAACAACCTTCTTTATCTCGCTATGTTGTCATCTTTCTAAGAACACGAGGATCACCAAGGTCAGTGATATGTTTTGTATCGTTTTTACATAAAATAATATTTATCATTTATTCAATATTTCGATTTACTTACGGCCCCGTACGACCCATAATGTCCATGCAGTCCTATTTCTTATTGAAACGTGAGTCGCGAATGATTAAAAACACCAGTCGCGAAAGATTAAAAGAAGCTTGGATCTTCACAGGAGATCCGAACTCTTGCAGGCTAACTCACCAGGAAAAAGAAAGCTTTGTTGAGCTTCCTTTTTATACCAGTCTAGTATCAATATTCAGATCCAAACCTCTGACTCAGTTTTGGGGTATTACGGAGAAAGAATATCCAAGTCTTAACGACAAAGCTCTAAAATTATTGGTAGCGTTTTCAGCAGTTTTGGTGATCAGAACAAAGTACAGTAACATAATGGACATTAATGCTGCCCTACGTTTTGGTAAAACGACGCTGGGACCACAACTCGCGAAGCAGCAGCAACATACGTCGCATTGACCCCAGAAAAAAATTATATTAAGGGTTAGGAGAGTATTGTGATATATTGATTATGGATTGCACTTATTGATCATTAAATAATATTAACAGATTAAACTATATTAGCGTTAAGAAGGTGACGTGGAATAACCTGGTATTTCAGTTACGGATTGAACGCAGTGATCATTATAATATAGAATATTACGAAATTATATGCTGGAAAATAGCCTAAAGGTTTTGTTTCGCCATCGCCGGTCCGCGAAAGTTTCCCAACATTTTGCCGGTCAGCGAATGCAAAAAGGTTGGGAACCACTTGTGTAGATCATTGACCTGTACCAATTATACCTAAAGCAATTTTTGTGTCCGTGAGTGTACACAAGATAAAGTTTTTCAAATAAGACTTTTTTTTTATTTGAAGTGGAGATATCGTTCTCTAAATAACCATTTGAGTTTCAAATGAATGATTAATGATTTCTGCTGCCCAAAGCAAGAGGAAGCAAACTTTCCGAAACCCTGTTCGCGTGGACGTAATTTGGGGTGTGAAGTAATGTCGATAGCGGTCATTCTAACAACCAGTAGCGGCCGCCAAAATCCGGATGGACTGTCTGCCTCGCACATATGGTGGGATTTACAGAATCCCACTACAATTACCGGACGAAGCAAACACCTGCTACTTTGACAAATCGATCAGGTCACTTAGGAGTGACTGAAAGAGGATCAGACGACCACAAGCACACGCACATAAATCCGAGATCCACTGATGTCATCATCATTAACAAAAGACGTAACGCATCTCGAAGCAAAGCTAATTGCTACGACTTGCAGGGATCACGACCACGCACCATGCCAACTTACACCAGTAGCAGTCATTAGAACAAAAGAGTGTATGTCGTACAATTAAAAGTACGCTTCCCGTGAAAACTAAGTTTCTACGAGAATGTGAAATCAATAACACTTAGTGCGGTTTTGTCAATACGTAGTTCAGTTTCAACAAGGTATTTTATTTAAGGTCTTATTACAGCAATTTAAAGTTAGTTCTTACAAAGCAGTCCAGAAACTTTGTTTCGTTTTAAGGTTGTTGTTTTTTTCTGTCGGGGTTAGTTTTTATTTTATTACAATTTTCTCATGATATCTGTATTACTGTTAAAAAAAATTCTGAAATTAACGAGCCTATTTCCGTGATTCCTTTTGTGAATTAACGAAGCATATTCCTGATACAACCTTTTGCGTGAAATGACTGGTAAAAAAAAAGCCTGAATTCGCAAATCTTTCGTATACCAGGAAAATTCTGAATTTACAAAAAAACTTTCCGCAATCCCTTTCTTATATTGACCGTAAATTGCCATTTTTTTTTTTTTTTTAAGATGTGGTAACGGAAAATTCTTAATTTTCTGAAACCTTTCCGCAGTTCCTTTCGTACACTAATCGTCAAAAAAATAGTTGCACACAGAAGGAAGTGTGACGTATATTCTAAATTAACTTTTCTTTTTAGTTTCTTTCCCTATGTAAATCTTGAGTTTATTCTCAGTTGTACTTCACTCTTAACGTGATATCTTTTCTCTCAAACGAATACTGTTGGCAACATAACTGAGGTTGAATGAACGTGACGTATGCCTGAGATAAGATAAGAACGAGAGATAAAAACGACGACTAAACTGTTGTAAGGGAGCGTTGCTTGGAGAAGTTGAGCGTTGTGTTGTAGAGCGTTGTGTTGTAGAGCGTTGTGTTAAGAGCTGTGTGGTGTGTGGAGCGTTTAATGCGATGTACTATGTGAGGTTATGATTTGTTATGGAAGTGCTACATCCTGAATAAAGCATCTTTTCCGTAAGTTTGACTTCTGTTGTTTACATGTTTCGTCTGGCCGTTAAGGTTTAATTCAGGAACTATTTCATCTTATGGTTATGTTTTTAAAATAACGTAGAATTACGAAAAGACTTCTACGTCATAGAAGCGTGAGAAACTTGGTGAATTGGTTTGACATCGTGAGACATACAAATGATTCAACTATCATGCTCGGCCGTGCATGTGACGCCAGCAAGAAGGGGTCGTAGCTCTGTGCCTGACCAGCTATATGAGGTCGTCCATTTGAGCGTGCTTGCCATTCTGACTCGTGTTGTTGTGTTGGTTGCATCCTTTGCAAGTGAAGTATGCGTCGGAGAAAAGTTCGGAAGCAATTCGAGCAGTTGGAGGAGTTCAAGAGGGGCCGCATCGGCGGGCTCCGGCAAGCGAAACGGTCTTATCGCCGTATTGCGCGCCATGCTGGTCGTGCCGATATCACCATAGCACGCTGTTGGCGGCAGTAGATGGGACAAGGCACGCAGCAGCGACGGGAAGGGTCTGGGCGACCTAGACAAAACACCACGGAGAGAGGACCGACCGGTTGTCTGACATGCGCGGAGCGACCCAACAGCCACGATTGCGGATATTCAGTGAACACTGGTGCCCTCCATGCATCGTGCGATTAGTACCAGCACCATTGGTAGATGGCAGCACGCCGTAGGACTACACGCACGCAGACCGTTACGACGACTTCGACTAACACCATTGCATCGTCGTCAACGACTGCAATGGTGTCGTGCCCGACTATCATGGGCCACTCAAAATGGCAGCGGGTCATCTTCAGTGACGAGTCCCGCTTTTGTCTTGGAGGAGACGACCAACTAATCCGTGTGTGGAAGCAACGTGGTCAGCGCCAAGATGAACGGTTTGTTGTCGAGTGGAAGGCCTGGTGTCATGGTGTAGGGTGCATTTGCCCACGATGCCAGATCACCTTTGGTGTTCATTACAGAAACTTTGACAGGCCAACGTTACGTTAATGAGGTCCTGCAACCAGTGGTCCTACCTTTTCTGAACGCTCACTCCGGTGAGATTTTCCAACAGGACAACGTTCGTCCGCATACTAATGCTATCTCTAGAGCTTGTCTTCAAGGCGCTGACACTCTGCTATGGCCAGCCGCATCGGCAGACCGATCGCCGATTGAAAATGTGTGGGATGCTATTGGACGCGCTATGCACACTCCACTCCTACCGCACAATCTGCAGGAACTGCGTGAGAAGATTCAAGCTGCATGGGATGGCTTATCGCAGGACACCATTAAGAGCCTGTACAAATCCATGCGAGACGTCTGGCATGCTGGGTGAGCAAACATGGCAGCCCAATGCGATACTGAGAGACACTACTTATTGGCGTGTAGCTCAATAAATACTGCCCATATGAGTCTCAATGTTTAATCATTCATTGTTCCTGGTAACCTTTACCTTCCTCCCGAATAGCATTGCAATTCGACAAGTCCTTCTGGGTGCAACTATGTTTTTGACGATGAGTGTACATTAATGGAAAAACTCCGTTCTCACTTTTTCCTTTTCCATATAACTGAAAATTTCCGGTAATAGGAGCAATTCGCCGGAATACTCGAGGTTTGATCAAATTAAATTTCAACCGACCTGATTTTATCTTATTTATATATAGATCTGATTTTTGAGAGATCTGGTTTTCGATCCAAGCGGTGCCGAAATACAATTTTTCGGTTGCTCTGTGTTAATTAAAGAAAACGTGGAAAGAGCGATGACTTTGTCTATTAGCATTGTCTTCACATATTTGGAAGATTATCACTCTCGCCCTTAGATTTTTTCTTTTTTTTTTTTTTTTGATTGAAGGTTTAACGACCACCGTGAGCAACTCAATGGGCTATAAGCAGTCGCACGTCCCTAATTTAGGGTCACTGGTTCCAGGGAAGGGAGAGAGCTAGTGCCGTAAGACAAACACAACATCCATGCCTCACCGGGACTCGAACCCGGACCCCTTTTGGACGAATGATCAGAGGCCATCGCTTAGACCACTGCGCCACCGGAGCGGCCTCGCCCTTTGGATTTTTTAGCTGTAATTTAATATCTTGCACCATTTAGCCCCACCAGATGGAGACGTCTCAGTTGCTGAGCCCATCACTCCGGATTTGTGAAGTCAGATGCTGACAGATAAACACACACAGCGCCATGGATTGTTGGCCACCGTATCGTAAGACGAACGCACTCGGCTAGTTATCGAGAGGTCTGGGGTACGATCAAGCGGTGTCCGGATAACAATTTTTCTGTTGCTTTGTGTTAATTAAAGAAAACGTGGAAAGAGCGATGACTTTGTCTACTTACATTGTCTCGGCGTATTTGGAAGATTTTCACTGTCTAAACCAACACCGTTGCAAACTTTCATACCTCATAACCATCTCTAAACATGTTGCATGTTCGTGTATATTTACTTGTAGCCTCCACCCCTCCAAACCAAGCGCAGATACATAGAGGGGAACGAACCCAGGTTCCACGTATATTTTTTCTACATGTGTTTTGTACCTAAACCACTGTGGCCACATAGAAGCCGGATTTAAACCTCATCGAACTTCCTCAAGATAACTTCCAGTAGGCTGTTCAGTAGGCTGTTCGGGCACGTGTACCATCAGCTACAAACCTGAGCTAATTATGCACAGCTTTGGAGGACACGTGGGCTTGCGATAGCTGCAGAACATTTTCGTAAGCTCGTGGAGTCCATGCTTCGTCGTGTGGCTGTCGTCATTATGACTAGAGGTAGCTCAACGCCTTACTACGCAGTTGTCTCATTTCAGTGTATATAAGGTTATTGGGATTGTGCGAATGAAATGTCCGGCAAAAGACCAGCACACGTGTACGACGAGAACGGAAAAGTAGGACAACTTACCTCGGCAAAATAATCCCCCTCGGTATCGATACATAGTGGCCATCTGTACTTGTATCGTAGGTTGGAGATTTTGCTGGAATTCTTGTAGTCACGGTACACCCTTGCAATGGTCGTCCGTGAAAATCCGAACTTCGTTTCTACCTCTGAAATACTATGGCCTATCTCACGATCGCATACTATGACACCGCGTTGTGAAATCCCTTAAATCGTTATTACTTCTCATTCTCATGTGCCGAAAACAGCTCTGACAGCTGGCAAGGATGTCTATCGCTTTAAATACGCACTGGCGGATGCAACCGAGTACGCGCGAAGGTGACGTTGCTATGTATTTTGCATAAGCTCGTCTGTACCAGTTTTTCTGGCACTTCAGTGTAAATAGGCGCACACGCTACAGTGATTTATTGGAAAAATTTCTGCTGTAAAAAGCTATGGACGAGGTATACACGATCCGAGTGATGTTACGGTTCTTTTTTTTAAAACAAGTTGAACCCAGCGGCGAGGGAAATTTGTGCTGTAGAAGGTGAAGGAGCATTGCTCGAAAGAACGCCAAGATTTTGGTTTCAGCGATTTAAAAATGGAGACCGCAGCCTTGAAGACAAAGCGCGTGCTGGAAGACCTTTGACGGTCAATTTTGAAGCTGTACTCCAAGCCGTAGAGTTAAATCCGTACACAAGCACTGAAAACAGACACATAAGCTGGGAATAACTCATCCCACAATTGTTCGCGAACTGCACAAGCACGGCAAGACGCGCAGAAAGCTGTAGATAAGATCCCGATGAACTGACTGCTGCTCAAGCTCAGCAACGTTTGCATGTATGTCGCCAGTTGCTGGGAAATCCCCAGGACTACCGTTTATTTAAGCAAATTGTGACATGTGACGAAAAGTGGATTTTTTTCCCAGAATCCTGACATGAGAAAACAGTGGTTAGATCTCAAAAAGCTCCCAGAATTAGTCCCAAAAAGCGGACGATTTGAGCACAAAGTGATGCTATGCTTATGGTGGAATTTTAAGGGCTGCACTTTTGGGGAATTGGTTCCAGATGTCCGAGGCATTAACGCGCAGCTGTGGTATAGCCAGTTGGAGCGTATGTATGCGGCTTTAAGCCGAAAGTATTGTACTTTTATCTGGTGAACCGTAAACGAGTTATCTTCCAGCAGGATAATGGTCATGCTCATCGTGCCCAGTCAACTAAGAAAAAAACAGGAACTGAAGGGTCTTGAGGTAATGCCCCAACCTGTTTATAGTCCGGTCCTGCGCCTTCGGACTACCACAGTGCATGGCACATTTTTTACGTGGGAAACACTTCCAAAACATCCACGATGTTGACCTTGGGGCCCAAGACTTTTTCGCCTAGGAACCATAGAAATTTTTTCGGGTGATTCAAGACGTGGCATCAAGATGGTGTAGGCCCATCAAGCAATATGGACTCTATTTCGAAGATTAAACTTTTACGTTTATGCATCTGTACACGTTTTCATCAACTGTCAGAAAACGGCAATGACTATTGAATCACCTTGGCGCTTAACACGACACTTCTCCATTTTTCATACTTTTCGCTTTCATTGTAGTCTAAAACTGAGATTTTTTTTTTCAAACCACAATCTCAGGAGCTTTTCGGTTTATTCTTCAAAGATCTGGAGGAAAACATACGTTCTTCAAAACACTCTAGACGTTATATTCCTTTAATCCGATTTTCTCTGATGACAAGAGAGAAGAAAACACTGAAAGAATAGTTTATGTGGCACAGGTCACTTTCATGCTGAATGAAAAGAAACGTTCTGAAGAAGGTATAGTTATTTCTCTGAAACCTTCAGCATTCTCTATAATTCAATTCTAAACTATTCTTGAAAATAGCGAACGTATCTTTTGGCTGTTTTGTCATTGAGATAAACGGAATAGTTATTCGATCAGCACGAACAAATTCCTCTGTATAAGTGAATAGGCGCCCCAAAATGTTTCATCGTATTCTTGTGTTTTCGAAGCACTTAAGTTGGCCGATACTCCTCGTTTATATCGATATTGGTGTTCTTTCAACATCCATCCTTTGAAGATTTCTGCTGGTTTTCTGAAATATCTCTGTCGCCAGCTCGAGTCTCAAGTCCCCCCCCCTTTCCCCTACGGTTTCGTTCGTGGGTATTTCACCTTTGGCATCTGAGCCTTAACACATTCTTTTGCTTTTATCAGATCTTTTAAAGCTTCCAACATCGCCACATCTTAAGAAGCTATGACCTATTTTTCCTCTTTCTGTAAGAGTTCATATCTCTATTACAGCCGATATGTCTCCTCTAAAATCGGATTTTCGTAACGTTTCGCTACGTCTTGTTTTCCAGGCCAAGCGTTTGTCTGATTCGAAGTCAAATATGTATTGTATCTTTGCATTGGTAAACCAACAAGATCGGAAATCCATCCTCATTTTCCGTTGTAAAGCTGTAAAGACGCTTTCCCAAAAAAGACCAGGAAAATGAACATCCGAAATCTAAAAGAAACAAGAAAGATGACACCGAATTTTCGGGTGTAATAAGCACGTCTTTTGAATCCATTCTGACGCAAATTAAATTTATCAAAGCTATTCAAAGGCAATGGAACCGGTATGGAAAACAATAGTATCTGACGGAAGAAAGAAGATTTTCAATCGGGTCTTTAATCCTTCAGATATTGGTATAAACGAAATCTTGAGCTTACAAACTCTTAGAAACAGGGTTATCGACAAAAATAAGATGTGACTTTACGTCCCCTGGTGGGAAAACCATGCATTATTTTAGGAAGAAATTGTTCTCAAAAGATTTATCCATATGAGCGGTATCGGTCCAAGAAAAAAATTTAGTCGAGTTTTCAGGAGCCCAGATTTTGCTACAAATACATCAGAAGCAGAAATTAACACTTATGACCCCTGATGGCAAAACCATTCTTTACAAAACATTAGAAATTATGTGAAAAATATTTTCCATCAGGTCTTGTGTGCGATACAGGAATAATTTTTCAAATCGGAGTTTTAGGAGCAGAAAACGCAATTTACCTTTATGTGCCCTAGCGGAAAGTCTTAAATGATTTACGTGAAAGTTTTGAATTTATAGGAAAAACATTTCGCATCGGAAACACTATCCAACAACAAAGGAATTTTTTTCAAATTGGACTTTTAGAAGTAGAGATATTGACAAAAATAAGATATACATCTACGCCCCCTGGCGTAGAAACCATGCATTACTTCAAGAAGAAAGTGTTCCTAAAAGGTTTGTCGACATGAGTAGCATCGGTCAACAAAATACTTTTTTCAATCCGGATTTTAGAAGCTCATATTTTGCTGCAAATACATCAGAAGTAGAAATTAAGACTTACGCCACCTGGTGGTCATACCTTTTTTATAAAAATTAGAAAATATGTGCAAACGATTTCCCATCAGGAGCTGTATCCGGTGCAGAAGGAATTTTTCAAATCGGAGGTTTGGAAACAGAGAAATAGTGGGAAACGCAATTTACCTTTAAGCCCCCAAGCGGAAAGTCTATGAATTACTTGAAAATTTTGAATTTATAGGAAAAACATGTCACACTAGAAACACTATCCAACAAAGAAGGAATTTTTTAAATCGGACTCCTAGAAGTCGAGATATTGACAAAAATAAGATATACGTCTACGCCCCCTGGCGCTGAAACCATGCGCTATTTTAAGAAGAAAATGTTTCTAAAAGGTTTGTCGACACGAGTAGTTCGGTTTACAAATGGCGTTTTTTCCAATCGAGAATTTAGAAGCTCATATTTTGCTGCAAATACATCAGAAGGCGAAATTAAGGTTTACGCCCCCTGGTGGCCAAACCATTTTTTTAACAAAATTTAGAAATTATGTGCAAATGATTTTCCATCAGGAGCTGTATCCGGTGCAGAAATAATTTTTCAAATCGGAGGTTTGGAAGCAAAGAAATAGTGGGAAACGCAATTTACCTTTACGCCCCCAAGCGGAAAGTCTATGAATTACTTGAAAATTTTAAAATTATATGAAAAACATGTCACACGGAAAACACTATCCAACAAAGAAGGAATTTTTCAAATCGGACTCCTAGAAGTAGAGATATTGACAAAAATAAGATATACATCTACGCCCCCTGGCGGAGAAACTGTGAGATATTTTAGGAAGAAAATATTCCGAAAAGGTAAATCGGTGTGAGTGACATCAGTCCACGAAAGAATTTTTTCAATCGATATTTTAGAAGCTCAGATTTTATGGCAAATATATCAGAAGCAAAAATTAACACTTACGCCCCCTGGTGGCCAAAGTATTCTTTACTAAAAATTCGAAAGAAATTACATGCAAAAGATTTTCTATTAGGAGATGCATCCGCTGAAAAAAGATTTTTCAAATCGGAGTTTTAGGAGAAGAGTTATCGGAAAAAATTTAATTTACTTTTACGCCCCCTAGCGGGAAATCTATGCGTAATTTGAAAAAGTAACTATATCTAAAATACTCTTCGACATAAATGGAATCGAAAGATAGAAGAATTTTTTCAATCGGATGTTGATTAAAACGTAATTTTGAATTCGACATCATCTGCATTTACGCGCCCCCTAGCGGCAAAATTGTACATCGTAAAAAAAAACGAAATGAAGGATCATCATTCGCGTATTTCAAGCTTCCGAATGCAAAAAGAATTTTTCAAATCGGACTAATAGTTGCAGAGATATCGTGGGTACAGACGGACGGACGGACAAACCGATAACAGAAGCACGATCTTTTTTTACAAAAAACGTACTAAAAATTATATAGGCCAAGAAAACATCTGTAAATGCTACCGAGTGTAGTGATTCCTTAATAAAGAAAAGATGACTTAATCTTCCAAGATTTAGCTTTCACTAATTTTTTTCTTTTTTCCGGAATTTAGTAAATTTAGTTGAGCAGAAATCGCAGAAGTTTCCAATTTATTTACTTACATAGCTAGAACATAAAAAAATAATCCATCTAACTCATCAAAATTTGTCTGCAATGCATATCTGAAAATATGTTTTTTCACCAATTACCCGTGTTACATTCACTCGTGGGCCAGATCATCTGAATACCCCTACTTCCATGAGTGGACGCTTCCAAAAGCACCCGGTAGTACAATGGTTTAAGTGCTGGCATCTGACCGTTATTCCGACATGCGGCCCTAGTTCGAGTACCGGATGATGCATAGGTGGTGTGTTTGTCTAATGGACCTGGATCTCTTCCTGCCCTTGAACCAGTTGCCCTAAATTTGGAACGGACGACTGCATGAAGTTGCTCACATTGGTCGTTAACTCCCCAAACAAAAGAAAAACATGACGTTGCAATATGCACCGACAGGCGCGATTATATACAGACGGCATGAGCAGGACGTGTTAGTTCTTCGTAATGAAGCCCGTGCAATGGGGAAAGAGAATTACTTTAACCGGGAATAATTACCCGCGAGGGGAACAGCATTTTAGCAACCGCAAACATTGCAGGCTCTTTAAAGGATGCCTTAATGGAATTTTGGCGAGAATGGTCCGAAGAAGGAAATGCATCCATTCAAACTGCCGGAAAGGGAAGAACTTCACTGGCTGGCAGGCAAGGTGAACGCCAGTTGGTACGAGCTACCAGGAACCACAAACGGCTCACGATCCCTCGATTAACGGCAGATTACAGTCAGCACACAAACCAGCTGACGTTCTTGCAGATTGGCTTAAGAAGTCGGCTGCCCATTCATGCGCGCATGTTGAAAGACCGTTATTGATATATCCGCCTGCACTGGGAACAGGAGCACCACGATTGGACTTTGGACGACTGGTATAGCGTCGCCTAGTACGATGAGTCCAGGTTCCAATTCCAACATTCCGATGGAAGGGTATGTACACTCACGGACAATGAAATTTGCACACCAAGAAGGAAGCATCGGATTGAACTGAAATTTTATGGACGTATTGACACAGATGAATGATACACATGATGGCAAAAACAGAGCTGCAGGACAATTACAGAGGGATCTGTGGCACGCAGTCCGGTCATCTTCAATAGCGCGTCTCTGCGCCTCGTGCGGCGATACATGCTGCAATATGGTCCGGCATGGAGGCGAACAGACGCCTGATGTCCTGCGGCAGACTGGCTCACACGTGTTGGACGGTCCCGGATAGTACGGAACGGCGGCAGCCGGCGTTTCAACTGGTCCCACACATGCTCGATAGGGGACATGTCCGGGGAGCAGGCATGTCATGGAAGAGTCTGGACATGACGTAGGCAGTCCTGGCGACCCGAGCCGTGTGCGCGCGGGGCATTATCCTGCTGGTATAACGCACCTGGAATCACGGCCAGGAATGGGAGCACATGGGGCCGTAGGATCTCATCCACATACCGATGGCCCGTCAATGATCCACGTACCACTACTAGAGCTGATCGGCTATCGTAGGCAATGGCTCTCCAGACCAAAATGCCGGCAGTGGGGGAGGTGTGGCGCTCGATAGCGAGGTTGGGATTGTGCCGTTGACCCGGGGACCTCCACACCCGGACACGATGATCATCTCTCCCCAAAACGAAGCGGCGCTCATTATATGTTGGCTCTCGAAAGATAACTCGTGCCAGGCTGCCTTGTGAAAAAGCATTCTATCGGCAAAGCACGTGTTACCACTTCTCACAGTGGTGACAAAACACTGCCACCTTTGTGGACTGCGCATGCGCACAAATTATAAAGGAAAGACGAGAGGCTGCAACACACGCGCATTCTCTGAATGTCATCAGTTGCTTCTTTGGTGACCCGTAGTTTGTGACTTTTTTCAATGCTTTACTCGAGTTTGTTTTACGAGCTACCTACCATATATGGACAAATGAAAAACCCGTGCTACGGATTAAAATATCCACGCATGTTTGAGCTTTCTCTTTTACAAGCACGAAGCAGACATTTTATTAGGGGACTATGCCAGGTCTAGAGACGTATGAATCTTTTCAAATACACTGATCAACATAGAAAACGCTACACCATGAAGGAATGTACGAAGTGAAACTAAACTTGCCACACATGCACACAAGTATGTGGATTAGAAGTGATTAAATTTCTGCTGGATTGTATGAATGTGCGATGGGCGAGGAGACTTTATAATGCATCGAGTTTATATTAGGTGGAGATACCACTCCTATCCACGCAGCACTGGCCGATGTAAGTCACCGTCCGTACTGCAAGTGACGTAACATCAGGGCACGACGCAGCCGCAGACGAGAAGCTGCTTTGAAATCAATGGAATAAAAGCTTCTAGGCGTATAAACAGATAAAATGAGGAATTCAATAATCTTTATCAATTATACACAAGCTTACTGTTTTATCAACTGTATAATTTAGTTCTTTTTTGCCTGTATGTGCCGTCACGCCAAAGATTAGTTGTGACCTATAGCGGCAAGGTCAGTGGTGTCTCCATCTAATATAAGCTCGATGGTATAATGTGGCTTTAGTCAGTAGGTCGTATGACCGCCATGCTGGACCCTACATTCTGCAACACGGCGTGGCATCGAGTGGAATAGTCCCAGGATGGAGTTCTGAGATATCGCTGACCATGCGTCCTTGACATGTGATAATAATTCATCAACATTGTGAGGGGGTCGAGCGCAGGCTTTAAGTAGTCCGCTAATGACGTCACACACTTTCTCCATTGAGAAGTCTGGGTATTGCTCTATACAGGCAGCAACACCTCGTGGTGTCATTGTTCTCACTACACGTACGAGCTGTGAATGTCTGCTGATACTGGTAGCGCCCTAAACTATGTTACCAGGCCGAGAAGTCGTATGACGTCACGGATGGCAGCGGTATCAGCCCGGCTACTGCGTCGACACCAGATTCTCAATTGGCGATCGTTCTTTCTGAGACAGAAACGAGACTCGTTGCTGAATACGACACGTTCCGTTCGTCCCGCTGCGCATGTCTAGTACGGGCACCACTGCAACCTTGCGCGGCCATGTGCTGCTGTGAGTGGCAGTCGCTGGTATGGCTGGCGAAAGCGCAAACCTGCCTCAGACAATCTGCGATTAACAGTCCGTGACGATATGGGAATGTCCGTAACCTTTTGTACAACTCGTCAAATGTCGTCTGTAGATTGTGGAGCTGCTACCGGGTGCAGTCGTATACGGCGATAGAAGTGTTCCGGCGTCCGTCTAAGTGCGCCAGTTTCATTACGGCGACGTACGTTACCTTCTTCCAACTTCTGTCGCCACATTCGGCCGACAGTTCTTGCATCCTGACGTGTATCGTGCGTTACCGCCACGATACACGTCGGTACTAACCAGCAGTACGAAACCTTATGATGAAACCTCTGGTAAAAGTGTCCGTGAGATGAAAGGATCCCTGATGACGTCACCCAGGCATTCTCAATCTTTACACGTGCTTTCGGCACCGAGATCACGGCGATGCAGTGGTTCACACGTTCAGGTGAGGACAAACAAACTACACTGTAAAATAATTTCTGAAATTCACGAGCCACTTTCCGTAATTCCTTTCGTATATTAACGAAGCATATTTCTGATACAACCTTTTCCGTGAATTGACGGAAAGAAACCCGAATTTCGCGGATTTTTCGTACGCCAAGAAAATTCTGAATTTTCAGAAATCTTTCTGCAATTCTTTTTTTACATTGACGGTAAATTTCCGTTTTTAGGATGTTCTAACGGAAAACTCAGAATTTTCAGAAACCTTTCCGCAATTCCTTTCGTATATTAATGGAAAAATTCCGTTCCTATTTTATCCATATAACGAAAACATTCCGGTAATAGGAGAGATTCGTGGAAATCTTGAGGTTTGATTAACTGTTAAATTTCAATCGTCTGCAAAAGGAATTGATTTTGAAGTTCTGTAGTGAGATCGGATATTGTGGATAGCGTATCGCATGAATTTCGGTTACTATGGCACACGATATCTCTTCTCCTCTCTTCCATTTTGTGTACCAGCTATTATACAGGATGTCTCAAAAATACACGGCAAAATTGCAGGAATGAATTCCTCATAGGTAGATAAGAAAAAAGTTTATATCAACATAGGTCCGGGAATGCTTGGTTTCCAAGTTATGAAGGTCTGTCTATGACACTTAACTGTTCACAATACCTGACTCATGTCTGTCTTGGTTTCCCAGTTATTCACCGAAATGTTTTATCTCCCGCAGGTGAATTCCTTTATCACAAGGTACTGACAGAAACTGGTGGTTTTCCTTTCCGACCATGTACTCAAATCAGGAGCAAGCGAATATGCACTTTATGTACGGTTTGGCGGATGGCAATACTCTGGAGGCTATTCGTTTGTACCACGAAAGATTCCCAGCACGAAGATGCCCAGAAAGGAAAACGTTTGAAAGTATCCACCGCCGCCTTTGTGAATGTGGGACATTTACATCTCGTGCTACCGACAGAGGACGACCAAGATCTACGACTCCTGAAGTACAGGTGGAGATTTTGGATGTTGTGCATGCGACTTCTGGAATCAGCGCACGCACATTAACAATGCAACAGACTGTTCATCGTTCGACTATTTGGAGAGTGTTGCGAGAACAACACCTGTGTCTGTACCATCTGCAACGGGTACAGGCCTTGTCACCAGCAGATTACCCTGCGCGATTAATGTTCTGTCAGTGGTTCTTGCAGCAGTGTGGTACAACTCCTAACTTTCCTACCTTAGTGATGTTCACCGATGAAGCACAGTTCACACGCGACGGAATCCTAAACTTTCACAATCAGTATGCACGGGCAGAGGAAAACCCACATGCAATTTTTCCCTCACGTCACCAACAGCGGCTCAGCCGAAACATCTGAGCGGGTGTTTTTGGTGATAAATTATTTGGGCCCCATGTACAAACTCACGGAGTGGGCATACCACACCTTTCTGGGAAACAACATGCCTGATTTCTTGGACGACACGCCACTGATCATTTTTCAACAAACACACTTTATGCACGATGGCGCTCCCGGACATTTTAGTCACCTAGCTCGCAATTACTTGAATCGAAAGTTTCCTAGTCGGTGGATAGGTAGAGGTGGACCAACTGCCTGACTTCCACGCTCACCAAATTTAATCCCTCTAGATTTTTCTTCTTGTGGGGTCATTTAAAAGCATTGGTGTATTCGACTCCAGTAACAGATGTGGAAACTCTCCGCAATCGAATTGTGGCAGGTTGTGAAACAATACGACACATGCCAGGAATTTGCAGCTTGTTCATGAGTCCATGAGACATCGATGTCAGGCCTGTGTTAAGGCAGAAGGTGGACATTTTGAACAATTACTATACGGTAATGTGAACAGTTAAGGCTCTACAAGACCCGCCATCTTGTATTGCTGCCTTCTCTAATTAACCAACGGGCAAGCGTGTTTCACAAATTGCTCGGGCAATTTTGCACATTTTGGAACGCTGTTTGTGGCTAACGCAAGATATATGATAAATAAAGAGTTCCCTGGTTTCAGACTTTTTATTGACCTTTCCCTTCATTTTTTATCTGCAGCAAAAGTTGTACCAAGGCGTCTTCCATAGTTTTATTAATTAATAAAAAATACTTAAAGGGGCCAAAATAAAAAATCTGAAACCAGGGAACTCTTTATTTATCATATATCTTGCGTTAGCCACAAACAGCGTTCCAAAATGTGCAAAATTTCCCGAGCAATTTGTGAAATACGCTTGCCCGTTGGTTAATTAGAGAAGGCGGCAATACAAGATGGCGGGTCTCGTAGAGCCTTAAGTGTCATAGACAGACCTTCATAACTCGGAAACCAAGCATTTCTGGACCTATATTGATATAAACTTTTGTTTCTTATCTACCTACGAGGAACTCATTCCTGCAGTTTTGCCGTGTATTTTTGAGACACCCTGTATATTGTGTTACCGTAAGAAACCGGGTATTTTAATTATTGTACAGGTGACTGTACAATATCTGTGTATCAGTCTGTGGAGTGCTTTAGACAAAAGCTATTATACCTATCAAGAGTAAATTTTACATTTGGAAATAATACCATAAAACAGTACATTTCGTCTTAAAGATAATTGAAAGTTATTGTCAGTTGAAAAAAAAAAAACTCTTAAGTTCCAAAGCTTCGAAATATCACATCGAAAAAAACACTTAATTTGTAATACGTCCTCCTACAGAAAAAATAAAATTATTACAAACGTATTCAAAGAAATAATATGCCGCCCCGGTGGCGCAGTGGTCTAAGGCGCTGGCCTTTGATCATTCGTCGGTAAGGGGTCCGGGTTCAAATCCCGGTCAGGCATGGATGTTGTGTTTGTCTTACGGCACTGGCTCTCTCCCTTCCCTGGAACCAGTGACCCTAAATTAGGGACGGGCGACTGCTTATAGCCCATTGAGTTGCTCACGGTGGTCGTTAAACCTCAAATAAAAAAAAAAAAAAAAAAAAAAAAAAAGAAGAAATAATAAGCTCCAACAGAAAATATAAAATGACTAAATCACTCGCATTAATGGAAAAAAAATCACATCGCGAGATTAGTTTTACCTTGAATGTGAGTGCAATTCCTAAGACTTTCTGGCTCAGTGGTTAAGATGCGCGGCTTGTGTATAGACCTCACCCTATCTACCTGAGTTCGAACCCAGCTACAGGCGCGAAAAGATTCTCGGGCGTAAGAGCTGAAAAATTGAGCTTCTTCGATTTTGCGAAATTTCGGTATAAACACGGGAAAACTTGAAACGGACTTTTCTGAAATAGACGGAATTACTGACTGTGGAAAACCTGTGAAAATACGGAAGTTAAAAATTTAAAAACGGGCAGTTTCGTTAAAAGACGGATACATACCCGCAACTTTGCTGCACGTTATTCTCAACAAACATTTTCCGTGAATTCACACCACCTATTTTTTTTTTTTTTTTACAGTGAGCGGTTTCCCCATTTTATATCCCTTACTTATCGCGTGATCTGTTCGTAAACGCGATTATTTACACGGTCGTATCAAAATAATATGACCACCTACCTAATAATGGGAATAACCACCCTTGGGCCGGATGACAGCGGCGAGACGGCGTGGCATGGACGCAATGAAGCTCTGGAAGGTTGCCCGAGGCACTCCTGCCCATTCGGATTATAGCAGAGCACGGAGGTCCAGAAGATGACGTGTTGGTAGGTCGGCGCGTCGAACCTATCGATCCAAATAGTCCCGCAGGTTCTCTATGGGATTGAGTTCGGGCGATTTCGCCGGCCAAGGAAGAACGGAGACATCGCTGTCGTGTTCCTGGAGGCAGTCACGCACCCCCTTAGTGAGGTGGCACGACGCATTGTGCTGTTGGTGGACACCATCACCACCAGGGTAAACGTCCAACATGAAAGCATGCATGTGGTCAGCAAGAATGGAAAGATAGCCATTGGTGTTCAGTGACCCATGCAGTAATACCAGCGGCCCCAGATCATACCAGGTAAACATCCCCCAGACATGAATTCTATCACCGCCGGCCTGTATTTGACCGACAAGCTTGTCCGGGTGTTGGATCTCGCGTGTCTGACACCGTATCCGCCACTGCCCATCACTTCTGTGGAGTAGAAATCTCGATTCGTCGGAGAAGTCAACCTTTTTCCACTCTTCCAGTGTCCAATGACTGTAGTCCCATGCAAACTGCAGGTGTCGTTGCCGATGGATCTGGGTTAACATGGGCGCCTTGACGCAGCGTCGACTCCCGGAGACCCATGCATAACAGGGTTTGCTCTACTGTTATCGGAGGACACGTACCTGGATGCACCAGCGCTCATTTGCGTGGTCAATTGCTGCATTGTTGCACGTCGATTGTCCTTTACCAATCGACGGAGGCGACCTTCTCCTATGGGGTCGATGGCTTTGTGGGCTCTACAGTTATGACTTCGGGAAGCACTCGGTGTGCCAGCGGTCCATTCTTGGTGTACCCTGACTACAGCACCTCGCGTGCAGCCCACGAAGTCTGCTGTTTCGGAGATGCTTCCACCCTTGGCAGCTTAGCCGATGATAATTCTTTTTTGAACGTCTGTCAGATCACTTGTGCTCGCGTGACGCCCTATGGCTCATCTGTCCTTGCCGGCCGCTTATATCTCGGCGTGGTCGATCTTGTTACGTGCGCTCTGTGACGCGCCTGGACGGGTACACTGTGATTCCGGGGGTGGTCATGTTATTCTGATACGACTGTATACATAAGTCAACTGTCGACACATACTTACTAATTTGCATGGCCTCTCTGATAAAAAATACTTCCTGGTGTGGCATTTTCTTTGGCGAGCAATGTGCATAAAAATCTGTGAAATCACAAGACCCGTGTAGCGAGAGTAAAGCTGCATAAATCTGGGTTATCCAAGTGATACTCTCTTCACGTCACCTAGAAAGAAAAAGATCAAGGATCTTGATGACCTTTTAGAGCGAAAGGATCGTCGATGTGCGCGTTCAACATGTGCAACGACTTAAAGGAAGGCTGTCGTTGCCGGGTCTTTCCAGGATTTAACGGGTGGATAAGTAGCCGATAAAAAAAGGCTTGGAGAAATGTGTCTCATACTTTGAGCTTTCATATGTGCGGGTGGCTCAACTGTCAACAGAAGAAGAAAGGATAATTGAAAAGCTCTCGTAAAACAGCCGCGTTCACTTTTTCACATCGTTTCCCCCATTTGAAACGCACGTTCGACATGGCAAACCCAACTCATGAATTCCTTCGTAGAGAAACATCTTCAGTTGCAGCGCATTTGTTGCGTTTCGCAGTAGGAACGAAAGAGTGGGCCAAAAAGACGGAAAACACACTGACCCAAATCCTAGGAAACGTGGTCGACCAGAGAACTAGTTTAACTGCAGTACAATAAAGTCTTTACAGTAAAGCCATATGTAAGGGAAGGTGGAGTTTCGACTGCCGCCGCGGTGGCGCAGTGGTCTTGGCGCAGGCTTCTGACCATTCGTTCGAAATGAGTCCTTGTTCGAATCCAGTGAGGCATGGATGTTTTGTTTGTCTTACGGCACTGGCCCATCCAGTTGCTTGAAGTGATCGCTAAACCTCTAATTATACAAAAAAAGGAGTCTCGACAACTTTTTGTTGTTATTTTAGGGTTTGACCGCATAAGCACCTCAGAGCTGTAAGCAGTCGACCTTCTCTAATCTTGGCCATTATTTCTAGAAAACAGTAGGACCAGCAGTCCAAAGCCGTCTAAAAGGTACAAGGCCATGACATTAGAAAGATGAGTTCCCTCCGTTTGTGACGTCATTCTCATGTTACACGTCCCGATCAAGGAGATTAGAATAATACTTCTGCAGATTCCCTGAGTCTCTTAACCGTGCACCCGCGAACTGTGGAAATTTGACGTTGTTTACATGATACCTATGTAATTTCAACTGTGTGTATTTTGGAATAGCGTGACTTTGGCTTGCAGAAATCGTGTTAATATCAAACTGGAATTAATTATACTTCTTATACGAGTGAAGTTTTCAATTTTAACGTTACGTTTTGTTTAGAATTAGAACCAACGTTCGTATATTTCAATTTAAAATTAAAATGTGAAGCAGCCTCAAAATAATTAAGAATTTTATAAATTCAGCATTTTCTCACACATGGGCAACAAGTTACGATGCAAAATTGTAAACATTTGCGACGAAAGAAGGCGATTCGACCAACACAAAATGCATTGCAATAGCCTTGAAAACCATCAGCTTTCCCACACTTTGACGGCCGTCGCTTGCGTTTATAGGACTCACGCAAGGTGGTACTCACAGATATTTTAATCTAACCTCCTTGGCCCCGATACTTCGATGTCGTGTTTGACGTCATACATGCCAGCTTTGAAAACCAATCAGAAGCTTTATTTTCCGCGTGACGTCACTAAAAGAGGGAACTCATCTCTCTAATGTCATGGCCTTGTGTTTTCTAGATGGCCTTGAGCAGACCACTTCATACCTCATCTGGTACTCGACTCCGAGCACAGCTCGGACGACTAGGAAGAAACGAGCCCCCCCCCCCCTCGGGCACCATGGCGGCTTTGTTGTTTCACTTTGAAGACCTTTGAGTATTGCAGCGAGACTTCCTTGTTACTTCTGCTGCTTTCATTTGAAACATCTACGCATTTTCAGTTGAATAAGTTATATTTCGGTTCTTTAGATAGGTTGCGTAGAGTTTAAATTGTCTTCGGTGAATTCTTTCTCGTTAAACTCTTATTTAAAATGGTACGCACGCTATGAACTGTTCTCTTCCATAGACGTAATATCAGGATGTACCAAACAAAATCGACATTCAGTGTATGACAGATTTATGCATTTTAGCATGTTTTCCAAAGATTAAATATTTCCCTTTAAAGGTGTGCGAAAATAGTTTTACCAGCATTCAGTTCATGTGAAAAGAGTAATCAATTATTTTTTGTGGTCACGAATATTGTCGAATTTAGCGGTTAATTTTCGCTTATGGAGGCATAAAGCAGAGTTATTTTCAATTTTGGAATTACTAGTTTTCCCTAAAATGATTCTAAATACAACAGCGCTTACTTATAACGATAATGACCGCCGATTTCTTTGGAAGATATTTCCCTCGCTGCAACTTAATATCTCTGTAGAATTTCTTTGCCCGAAGACGGGAGAGAGAGCACCATGCTAGAGTAATGTACATCATGAAAGTGGAGAAGAGTCATTAAGACGCGTATATGCGTTCCTATATTGAAGCTGAGAATTAATAAGCAGATATCACAATGACGCAGCTCCTGCATTCCACGGAATAATGGCTGCGGTTTAGTGGAACTACTCCTTTCCATACTATCAGATATTACAGTAGAACTTCTGTTTCTAATGAAAATGGTTTCGTAAATGGCTATTTCACAATGTGTCGCATGCAATCAAAACAACATAAACCCGAAAACACCGAAACCTCAACGCATTTGTAAGACACTGCGATGTACGCTCTCTGAAAATTGATGGAAGTTTTAACGTAACCTTTAAACGAAGAAATTTAAATTCATTAGTTTCCTCCAGGATTTAAAGCTGTAGAAAACTACTAAATCAGGTGTTGGAAGTATTGCCGTTGTAGGCGCTCACAAATACGCTGGAAAACAAAATTAAGACAACACAGTGTTGTCCGTCGGTATGTGCATTTTCGCAACGTCTCCTATGGCAAAACGACGCAAGCATTACTATGCACATTCGGAATATCCCACGAAAGCAGATCTACGACCACATAATTTCGTGCAACATGCAGATTACACATTCATATACGAACTCTAGTTTCTACAATACCTCCTGATTCCTGAATCTTTGCTTTTTCAGAAAGTATTCTCAAATAGGTTTTCAAGGCGAGCGGTATCGGTTCAAGAACGAATTTTTTAAATCGAGTTTTTCAGAAGCGCAGATTTTGCTGCAAATACATAAGAAACAG
This sequence comes from Macrothele yani, assembly GCA_039090855.1. Classification (NCBI taxonomy): domain Eukaryota; kingdom Metazoa; phylum Arthropoda; class Arachnida; order Araneae; family Macrothelidae; genus Macrothele; species Macrothele yani. The sequence continues at coordinate 32,537,728 of CM077012.1, forward strand.
ACATATACATTTACGCCCCCTGGTAGCTAAACCATTCTTTACCAAAAATTAGAAATTATATGCAGAACATTTCCCACCAGAAGCTCTATGCGATGCATTTTTCATATAGGACTTTCAGGAGAAGAGATATTGTGTAAATCACAGTTTAACTTTACGCCCCCTAGCGGAAAATCTATGCGCTATTTGAAAACTAAACTGCACCCAAAATAGTCTTCGTTATAAATGGCATCGGAAGAAAGAATTTTTTCAATTTAATATTTACAGGGTGTACCACTCGCTACTTACCCAAGATTTTATAAATAGCATCGTGTATAATTACAGTAACTGAATGATATTTGGTAAGAACATACCTTCATCCATAAAAGACAGAACCATATCATAAGAGATGTTGAAAATGTCCGGCCTGTGCCTCAAGACAGGCTTGAACACGAGAATCCATATTTCGGAAAGTTCGCGTCAGTTGCTCCGGCGTAAACGCTGCCACTGTCTCGCAGATGTTGTTTTTCAATGCCTGTTGGCGCGCTCGTTGTGACCTTGGACGTCGCGCATGTCAGGTTCGTGATTCCCCAGGGTTAGTTCAGTTGTTTGTTTGTCGCGAAGCTGATCGTATGCGTTAATGTTGTCCTCCCGTTTAACCATACCCGAACATGTGTTTCTTTTCCGTATTTATTGGGAGAGTAAGTCGATAAAGAAGTGTCAGTGTGAATTTCGTAGGAAATTCGGATGTCGGGCAGTACCAAGTAAACGTGTATTCTGCAACTGATTAAGAAGCTGGAGACCCTGGAACATTACATGATTTGCATGGAGGGGGCCGTCCCGAAAAACAGTAGTGCAGGACGTCCAACAAAGACTTCTTGCTTCGCCACGGAAATCTTTCCGTAGACTTGCCCAGGAAACCGGTAGGTCAAAGAGCACGTGTCATAGAGCAGCGAAGAAGGCAGAAATTTTATCCGTACCATTTGTCTGTTGTTCACGAACTAAAAGCACCACACCAAGAGAAAAGAATGAGGCACTGTCAGTGGTTTCAGGCATTTGTTACGGAACGACGGGACATTTTGGACTACACCATTTTTTCCGACGAAGCGTAAATTCACTTATCGGGATACATAAATGCACAAAACACGTGTATGTGAGCAGCGGCAAATTCTCACGAATTTATCGTGAAACCACTTCACGCACAAAACATTGGAGTATGGAGCGCACTGTGACGTTGGAGGATCATTGGGCCCATCTTCTTCCAGGATACGGTCCCAACAGTCGTCTACACGGAAATTTTCCAGGCATTTGTTAACCAACTGCACCCTGAAGAGCTGACCATTGGATATTTTCAACAAGATGGGGCATCTTACCCTACATCACATGTGAGTATAGCTGAAATTGAGTCGTTCTTTGGAGATCGTGTGATTTCTAAAGGAATGGGGCCACCTCAATCTCATGACCTAACACCCCCTGATTTCTTTCTTTGTGGGTGTCTCAAATCAGTGGTGTTTCAAAACAAGCCGACAACCCTTGAGGCGCCGCCCCGGTGGCGCAGTGGTCTAAGCGATGGCTTCTGATCATTCGTCCGAACGGGGTCCGGGTTCGAATCCCGGTGAGGCATGGATGTTGTGTTTGTCTTACGGCACTGGCTCTCTCCCTTCCCTGGAACCAGTGACCCTAAATTAGGGACGGGCGACTGCTTATAGCCCATTGAGTTGCTCACGGTGGTCGTTAAACCTCCAATAAAAAAAAAAAAAAACCTTGAGGCATTGAAGAATAAGGTCTGCGAGGCAGTGGCAGCGATTACGTCGGAGCAACTGGCGCGAACTTTCCGAAATATGGAGTCTCGTGTTCAAGCATGTCTCGATTCACAGGGCGGACACTTCAACATCTCTTATGATATGGTTCTGTTTTTTATGGATGAAGGTCTGTTCTTACCAAATATCATTCAATTACTGTACATTCATTTTGCACAAGTTTAATACTACCTGTCAATTTATTGAAAATTAAAATTTTCAAAGAGACAACTAATTACTAGTCGGAAATATTTGAAAAAATGACACCAGAGATGAATACTTACATTCTTTAGAACACAAAAAGGCCGAAGTCAGTACTTTGTATGGCCACCTTTGTTTTTTATAACGGACAGCAAACGATGTGGCATACTTTCAATGAGGGATTTGCAGTAGTCACTTGAAATGTCTTAGCACCTTATCGCGTCAATCAAAGCTTGGGAATTTGATTGATGGCAGTTTTTCTGCTACCTTGTCTTTTAAAATGGTCCACAAATTTTCGATGCGGTTAAAGCGAGACTATTAAGGGGCCAGTCATATGTTTTTTCTCTGCAGGTAGTTCTTAACTGTCTTTGATCTATGGCATGGAGCACCATCATGCATAAAGATTGTGCATCTGTGCACTTGCATATGAGTTAACAGCTTCTCACAAACATTTCCACATAAAAAGGACCAGTTATGGTAGTGCCCGTCTGCAAAAAGGATAATGAAGCCTTGCCGGATGCTGACATAGCACCCCATATCATCTGACTAGGCGGATTTTTCACGGTGCTAACGGTGTGTTTTTCATCAAGCCTTTTGCCTTTTGGTCGTCGAACTTGTGCTTCACGTGATTCAAACTGACGCACTGTTGATTCATCGGAAAAACGAACATGCTACAATTTTCAGCAGTCCACGATTGATGACGCTTCGCAAACTGGAGTCTCTTTTTTTTTTCATGACAGAGGTTAGTCTAGGTTTATGTGCAGGTTTATAAGACTTTAATCCCAAATCTTTGCTAAGACATTATAACGAAGTAAATTTCTCCGTCATTTTTGATCCACGCCGGGATTGAACCCGAGTCCAATTATTCCGGAACAAGTCGTTATACCAATTGAGAGCTACGCAGACATTCGTTCTTGTTGCTATTTGCCTTTACGTCGTGTGCGTTCTGTGGAGCAGGCACGTCACATCTCCCCCCCCCCGAAAGAGGGCCAGAGGCATGGCCCACGGGTCAGCCGTGACCGTGAATCGTTGCAGGCAGTCATCCACTGTAGAACGTGCACTTGAGAACTCCCAGTCAATCTGGTGTGTGGAATGCCACATCACACACATTTTATTTTTCGAAGCGCTGAAGAAGAGATTCTCTTATTTTTCCTATCTCGCGGTGTGGAAAGAACATTACACCATTGCGAGATCTTTAACGGCCGGGTTAAAGATCTCGCAATGGTGTGATGTTCTTTCCACACCGAACGAAGTAAATTTCTCCGTCATTTTTGGTTCACGCCGGGGATCGAATCCGAGTCCACTTATTCCGGAACAAGTCGCTCTACCAACTGAGCTACGCAGACATTCGTTCTTGCTGCTATCTGCCTTTATGTCGTGTGCGTCCTGTGGAGCAGGTACGTCACAACATCGGGAAACAGTGCTGATACTAATATCAGACCCTTTTGAATGTAGAAAGGCCTTGATTTTCTTGCACGAACGCCTCGGAGAATGCATAACTATTCGCCTTATGGTATTGTCATCAGGTGGGGTTGTTTTCCTTGGACGTCCACTTCTATCGGTCGCTAAATTCACCTGTATCTCGATATTTCATGATCGTATTATGAATAGAAGTCTTGCTCGCATTCACCTTTCTGCTTATGTCACGTTCGGAGTATCCTTCATGATATAAAATTCACTATTTGTTCCCTCTGAGTAACACTCAATGACGAATTTTTGCTCATTTTTCACTATATAGAAAATACGTACAAAATCTCTCAGCATGAAAACCAGAAGCAAACTGACGCCCGCACGCTTCCCCCAACTCTATCAACAGCTGCCGCTGTAGGATGATGCAACACCAACAGGAAGGTGAGTATTACAGACAGTAGCTGATCCAATCAACAGAAATCTCCTAATACCAACAGGTGGCCTTAAACTTTGCAAATGACTGCAATTATTCACGATGTTATTAATAAAAACTTGGGTAAAGTAGCGAGTGCGACACACTGTTGAAGTAAATATATGGAATAAAATGTATTTTGAATTCAATAGCATCAGCATTTACGCCCTCTAGCGGAGAGTTGATGAATCGTAAAAAAAAAAACTTGAAGGCAAGCATCGTCGTTCCCACATTTCAAGCTTTGCAACGCAAAAAGAATTTTTCAAATCGGACTAATAGCTGCAGCGATATGGTGTACACAGACGGACGGACAAAGTGATACTACAAGCACGTACTGTTTTTACAAAAGACGTGCTAAAAATATCGTAACTGATGATCACTGAGGTTATTGTTTGTTCCCAAAATGTGGAGCATTATACACTGAAGAGCAATTGAATTAGAGATACCTGTCTAGTAACGTGTAGCACCACCTTTCGCCCTGATGACGGCGGTGATTCGTCTCGGCATGGACTCGACAAGACACCGGAAGCGTTGGGAAGCCATACGGATCCACGACCCCTGAACAAGCTCCCACAGTTCACGAAGATTTGATGGAGGGGGGTCAGAGCCTCGAACATCTCTCTCGATGGCATTCCAGATGTGCCCGATGGGACTGAGGTCAGGAGACCTATCTGGCCAAGGAAGCGAGGTCACGTCGGTGAAGTGTTCATCCAACCATTCGGATACAATTCGGGAGCTGTCTTGTCTTGTTGCAGGATGAGGTCCCCAGTGGGATGTTGAAGACGCACAAACGGGAGCAAATGGTCGTCCAGGATATCCAGGTAACGTTGACCTGTGAGGGACGATGTCACACGTACCAGGGGTCCCATTTCAGTCCACGTAAACAGTCCCCAGACGAGAATGCCACCCCCACCAGCTTGAAGTGTACTCTGCTGGCAAGAAGGATCTATCGCTTCATGTGGCTTGCGCCGTACTCGTATCCTGCCATCCGCATGTACCAACGTGAATATCGACTCATCAGTCCAGTCAACATTTTTCCACATGTCTAGGATCCATTGACGATGTTCCCGCGCCCATGCTAATCTTTGCACCCTGTGATGTGTGGTCAGCAGCGGTACCTTCGTGGGACGACGGCTTCTGTACCCCATACCGAGGAGATGGTTCTGGATGGTGTGGCTGCTTAAACGTTTTTGTGCACCAGCGTGAAATTCCCGAGTGATTTCTTGCGCTGTTACAATGCGAGCTAGCCGACGATGACCCCGCTCATCCACACGCTGTTGTCCACGGCAGTTGGCCCTTGCAGGGATGATTTTACCGGATTCGATGTACTCACGGTGCACCCGTGATACAGTGGCTCGTGAAAATCCCAGTGCCTGCACGACTTCCGAGATGGAGTGACCCATTCGTCGGGCCCCGACAATTTGCCCACGATCAAATGCGCTTAGATCCTTCGTCTTACCGATACTGCGTCCGAATCTTACTGATTCCCGTCGCATCACTCCTTATATTGTCGGATCGCTGCATACGTCATGTCGTTTCCGTTTATAGGGCCGCCCACCGCGCCAGATTTGCATAACGCCAGCTGTCTCTAATTCAATTGCTCTTCAGTGTAGTCCGTTCCAGCTAACAAAAAAAAACAAAAAAAAAACACGGATTATATACATGGATGCCAATGAGTTCCGTGATTCTCATTTAGTCTGACGCACTATACAGTTTAAAAGTAAATTATTTTGCACTGCTACGTAGTAACACAAAATCCTACTAAATAACTCTTTCCTCAAAACGGAAATTGATAGGTGCACTTCCAGTAAGTAAAAGTAAGAAAGAACATCTGTTTTTAAATTCATTAATCTCCCATCCATGAGCAAAAATACTTTAGTTTTTGTCTAGTTAGTCCTGATTATTTTTTTATCGTTCCTCTAATTCATTCAACAGACGAAATCTAATGTAAATAGTTGCTAATGTACGTACAGATGTTTTCACCTGCCAGTGTTTGCTTCTATTACGAGAAAATTGAAATCAAACGGATATTTTATATGCATATTAACAAAAAGAACCTAATTTTCTCATTTTAAATGCTAAACTGTATCTTTTTCTCCCACCCAAACTGGATGTTTTCCACGAGTGCATTGTTCAGATTAATTCTTTTCAACCAGATACGCATAATAAAACTAACCTTTGCGTGTTGACCACGATCTGCTACCTCAGACTCTACAAAATAGAAGAGCGTTGTTGATTGCTGCCTGCAGAAAGGGACAGCCGGAAAGCACGCAATGGTGCTTTATTCTTATTGAACGGAACCGGTTAACTGTCATCAGCAGTAGCCGAGACGGATAAAATAGAATGAGAGTGATCTTACCTAAAAAAAAGAAACTTCTTTCATCTAACTTGCACCACAGATGTCCGATGAACATTTGTTGAGAGTTCATTTATATTCTAAGCTGGCCAAAAATTCTGATTACAACAGAATGGGCAAGAGGCGGTTTCTTAATCAAGTAAACTAAACATGCTGAGGCCGCCGCAGTGGTCTAAGTTCTGGCTTGTGACCATTCGTCCAAGATGGGTCCTGGTTCGAATCCCGGTGAGGAATGGATGTTGTTTGTCTTACGGCACTGGCTCTCTCCCTTTCCTGGAACCAGTGGCCCTAAATTAGGGACGGGCGACTCCTTATAGCCCACTGAGTTGCTTTTTGCAACGGATAAGATTAAAGTATGACCGGTAATTCCAGCAAAACCCAACTATTACAATTTTAAAAATAAAGAGGTACATATATACAAATTCTTAAATAACACACATTTTCTTTTTAAACCAACTACGAATTTTTCACCAATAAGCGATTTTTTACCACACAATTCATAGTAAAATACACTATATTGACAAAAGTCACCGGACACCTAGAAGAGAAACACAACATAGCATTTATTGACATACATTAGTACGGTGTCGGTCCACCTTTGGCCTTAATGCATGCACTGACCCTTCGAGACATGCTTTAGACAAGGTTCTGGAACACAGCGACAGGTTTGCGCTTCCATTCAGTACATAATGCTGCCGCTAACTGTTGCTTAGTAGTAGGTCTTGGTTCCAAACTTCTTATGAGGCCCTCTAATTCATCCCATAGGTGTTCTATGAGATTAAGATCGGGGCTCTGTGCTGGCCAGTCCACACACAATACGGAATTATTGTCAAACCACGCCATAACAGTCCTTGCTTTGTGGCTCGGTGCATTATCCTGCTGGTACCAACAAGGCTCGGTTCCATAGTATTGCCACAGAGTTGGTAGGGCATAATTGTCCAGAATATCGAGGTAGACGTGCTGGTTAACAGGTTTGTCCACGATAACCAATGGGCCGAGACCATACCACGAAAAACACCCCCACACGAGCACACTGCTAACTCCTAACTTGACCGTAGGAACAGTACACTGTGGTAAATACCGTTCCCCCGGCTGCCGCCATACCCACACACGGCCATCAGACTGATGGATCGCGTATCTGGATTCATCAGTCCATAGGACCCGTTTCCACTGATCTACAGTCCACGATAAATGTTCTTTACACCATGCTAAACGACGAGTAGTATTCCTAGTGGAGATAAATGGCTTATGAGCAGCCGCACGACCACGGTAACCCATGGAATGAAGTTCTCTGCGAATAGTGCGGGTACATATCGAGGTTCCGGCATTTTTACTCATCTGTACACTGAGGTCTTGTGCACTACGCCGTTGATTAGCTGTAACGACTCTCCTGAGGCTTCCACGTCTCTATCACTGATTTTCTTTGATCTGCCGGTACGCCATGTGTCTTCCCCTTATTCAGTACATCCAAAACAGTTGACTTGGGTATGTTTAAACGCCTCTCGGTTTCTCTTATGGACAGCCTACTAATATAACACCCAACAATCATTCCTTTCTCAAAGTCAGCTCTCTCCCGCCGCGACATTTTTACTCAAACTTACAGTACGATATGATCGCGGTCAGCTGCAGACTTGTTTTTATACCGTTTGCAGCTGTACCGCGCATCTTAACAACGCAGCGGATCCTTTCGTTTGCTTTTGAAGGGGTGTCCGGTGACTTTTGTCAATATAGTGTATATAACAATTGCCCCCTCCATGAAAGAAGCTGTAAATATGTTTATAATCGCACATGAAAAAAACATTTTTTTACCGGTAAAGCGAATTTGTGTAAATTGGCAGTGAGGAAGCTGACTTCTTGGATTATTCGTAGCGTCAACTGAACTAGTGTTTTACAATTTATTTATTTTTTAATTTTATGCGAGACTTGTGTTTTATGAAAACCTTAATTTACGGGAAAGAGAAATTGATTTTGCTAAAGGTATTTATTTCATGTAAAAAAGAATAAAAATTGAAAAATATTATCGTACAAGGGGCGGCAAATGCCCTTGGCGCGCCCCTGTTTTGATGGAGAACTTTGGGAAGAAACAATACAATTTTCAAGAGCAATATGTCATTACGTCTCAAAAAGAAAAGTGTTTAATCAATGCATCCTTCCAGTGATTACGTACGGAGCAGAGACGTGGACCTCAACTAAAAAAGGATATACAAAGCCTGCAGACAACTGAAAAAAGCATGGAGAGATGCATGCTTGGTGTAACCAGGAGAGATGAGAACAGGAACTCGTGGATAAGGAAAATGACAAGAGTGGAAAAGATCATGATCAGAGTGAAATCCCTGAAAAGGCAATCGGCTGGACATGTTGCCAGAAGAACGGACCATCGATGGACAACCAAAATTCTAGACTGGATTCCAAGTACACGAAAAGATCCAGAAGAAGTGGGAGATGGGTGGATGAAATTCGAAAGCATGCGGGAGTGACCTGGAGGACACTGGGGCGAGACAGACCGTTGTGGAAGAAACTTAGTGAGATCTTCATCCAGCAGTGGATTGATAATAGTTGATAATGATGATTAAATATACATTTATTTTTCTTAATTGGACGATAAAAAATTATACACACACATATGTACAGGGTGCATAGGAAAGTCCCATTAGCCTGGAATAACTTGCGAACGGAGAGAGGCACGGTTATGCAAGTGAGATAACGGTATCGTAAAGCAACTACGCCCGATCGAATGCAACCGATAGCAGCGCCCCTAGTGGCGAAATGCGGACGTTAGCCATTGCAAATCGAAAACGAAAAGCGATAGACCAAAATTTCCAAATACAAAGTTCTAGAGCATCAATTAATTAGTAAAAAACGACATTTGTTTCACACGGCTAAGGTAAATTGTCGTAAATTATCGCCTGAATACCCTAAAATTTCCGAAATCGATGCGAGACGACTCGAATTTGCATATTCACATTTCGCAAATGTAGCCATATGCAAATGAAGATTGTGACGTTGTACCGTACCTACGATATAAAAACCAGTAGCAGGATTAACCCGGATCAGAAGTTTAGGTCTACGTACGCTGTGTGAGAATGGCGAGCTTGGATTTCTGGGGTTACGTAAAAAATCAGGTGTATGCTACAATGCCTAAAAGCTGCTGGATCTACGTCGTCGTGTTACAGATGCTTGCAATAGTGTGACACCTTCCATGCTGAGGAATGTGCATGCAGAGTTACTTTCACGAATACAAATGTGTATCGTGGGCAATGGCGAACTCTTCAAACATACTCGACATAACTTTTTTATCACTGTGCGCCAGTTTGCCTTTTTCGTTCTGGTTTTGTCTGACGTCATCAAACTGTATTGACATAAGTACGCATTTATGCAATAAATTGTGTGTATTTGCTCATACATATGCCTGTTCCCTTCAAACGTTCACACAAAAGGTCGCGCATCGATTTCGGACATTTTAGGGTTTTCAGGCGACAATTTATCTTATCCGTGTGAAACAAATGTCGTTTGTTTTGCACTAATTAATTGATGTTCTACAACTTTGCAATTGGAAATTTTGCTCTATCGCTTTTAGTTTTCGATTTGCAATGGCTAACTTCCGCATTTCGCCACTAGGGGCGCAGCTATTAGTTGCATTCGATTGGGCATAGTCGCTTTACTATACCATTATCTCACTTGCATAACTGTACCTCTCTCCGTTCGCAAGTTATTCCAGGCTAAAGGGGCTATCCTATGCACCCGTATATATGTATATACAACATTTTTTTCCCTGAATTTTGACGATAAAAGAAACGTTTTATTTCACTTAACAAAAATCAGGACAAACATGAATTAGGGAAAACCTAAATTTAGGAAAACGCGAATTAAGGCAAAGGGGAATTAGAGCAAACTTGATACAGGAAACGTTTTTAGGGGAAACTTTGATATGGACAGTCGTATTTAGGGGAAACGAGATTAGGGCAAACGAAATTAGGACAAACAAAATTAGGGCAAACGAAATTAGGGGAAATGGTAATTCGGTTAAAAGCGATTTCGGGGAAACGCGATTGAGGTAAACGTGTTTAGGGCAAACGTGATTTAGGGGAAACGGGTGTTGTTTTTTCCAGAGAACTTGTGATGTTGTAAAGAGACATTTAATTAATGCTGAAGAGTATTTTAACTTGCTTAACCGAGGCGGCTTAAAATATCCGTCGCCTGAAACAGTTAATGTTCTTTCAGTAGCATACATAACCTTCCAGAAACTTCTATCTAAAAGGTATGAAGATTTATTTTTTAAATCCAATGCTCAGCATTCCATAGTTCTACAACTAACTAAAATATTTTTTGAGAAAAGTAAAGACGTCTCCTTTTTCAGGAAATGCATTCAGTGTAAAAGTGTATTATTTTAATTTTTTCAGCAAAGTTATTATAATATATGCTTAAACAATTACACTAGAGTTTCAGCTGATCGCAAAGTTAGAGCTACTTCGGATGAAAGAAAAGTTAATAAATTTAAACGTCAGTAGTTGAACTGTACGTACAATGGAAATACAAAAATAACTTGTTTGTTATTGAAACAGGGGAGCTTATGTAGAATATTTTAGGGGGAAAGGGGACTGACTAAACATGTAAAATTTTGAAATCCATCAGGACAAAATAAAAGTTAAAGAAAAATAGAAGAAAAAAATTAAAGCATTATTTTCTAACATAAATTATTATATCAATGTATGTTTATCAAATAACAGCAGTTTTTTCTAATGTAAGTTGCATTTTAACAAGAAATGAAACACTTTCGAAGGGGGTGGGGGCAAAGCCCCTTTTGGGGCCCTTCTTCTAAATACGCCCCTGATTGAAACTGTCTTTTTGGAACAAAGGTCAAAACATTTTGAACTCCAGAAAGTTTGTTTCGATCATACACCAAGAAAACGTAAGTCGTCCAAATTTTCATAAACCTATTAAACTTCCGAAAAAGTTTTTATTTGAAACAAAAATGGTGAGTTTAATTCTAATTACTACACATTTTGATAAAAAGTGTTCGGCTACTTTAATTAGGTATACGTATTTTTGTAATTTAACGTAATTATGTGCTTCGAAATGTGTGTACCACTTTAGTTTTCGTGTTTGATTGTAACTAGAGTTAAGCGAGATTCTTTGAGTTTCGAACACAAAAGTAATCATGTAAACCTTGCAGGAAGAGACATTAGAAACATTATTGTCACTTTAGAGACATTATCAGCTTCATGTGTTAACTTAAAGATTCTATATTTCCATTTTTTTTCTTGTTGATCCGCAAGCCGAACTGTAGCTCAGACAAGTAATAATCTTCCGAAAAGTCGCAGTGCTCTGTGTAACGAAGGGCGGTGCTGCTGACGTAACAAAAAGCTGCACAGGCCTTCAGATATCTCGTTGGCCACGGCTGAGACCAGGTTCAAGTTCCGAATGAGGCCACTGGCTCTCTTCCTTCCCAGGAATTAGTGGATCCAGATCAAGGGCAGGCTTATAGTCTTCAGAGTTGCGAATGGTGGTCGTTTAAACCTTTCTTCCTTAATAAAAATAAGGGAGACGCTGGTAAGCACCAGGTTTAGTTTCATTAAAATGGCAAACAGAATTACCTCGAGAATAGACGGAATGACGATCCACGTGCTTCAGAGCACACAAGATGGACTTCTGATGCTTAAAACTTGATGCTTATTATTTTAATTTTTCAGCAAAGTTATTATAATATATGCTTAAACATATATTATAATAACTTTGCAGAGGGTAATGAATGCTGTACAGAAGTGAACGTCAAATCAGAAATGTCAGATTGGAACCTCAGCCCAGAAAACCACCATATATATTTTTTTTTTATAGAAAATACACACACTGGCCACTTAATTAGAAACCTTGATGCAGATGTGCGTAAACTTCACTTGCAAAATACGTGGTCAGGTGCGTCACCACACTTGATCTAGGCAACTATTTAAGACTTCTACTCGTCAGCAGTGTTGATCACAAAGGGTCTTTTGAAGTTCGATAAAGGGCTTTTTGTGGGTGCCCCTTTGGCTGGAGCGAAGATTTTGAAAACTGGCTGGTTTCTCGAAAGAAGAGATACCCCGGGTTTTCAATCAGTGGGAAAATAATCCACATTGCTTGTCTAAGAGACCTAACTATGGCGCAACGATAATCTATCAAGAATGAAATAGCCGTCATCTTAGAAGGCTTGTACGGAGAAACAGGACTTCCTGTATGTAGCAATTGACAGAAACATTCAATGAAGGCTGTTCTTGACCCATATCTAACTATACGCAGGGATGATGAGGATCGGTGATGACAGTAGCGTACCCAAAAAGTGGTGCTACACCAGCTGTGCCGCCCCGGTGGCGCAGTGGTCTAAGGCGCTGGCCTCTGATCATTCGTCCGTAAGGGGTTCGGGTTCGAATCCCGATAAGGCATGGATGTTGTGTTTGTCTTACGGCACTGGCTCTCTCCCTTCCCTGGAACCAGTGACCCTAAATTAGGGACGGGCGACTGCTTATAGCTCATTGAGTTGCTCACGGTGGTCGTTAAACCTCCAATCAAAAAAAAAAAAAAAAAAAAAAAAAAAAAAACACCAGCTGCACCACTTTCTGAGAAAAGATACACCATCGTGTTTTGCAAACAAAACCCAACCCCATGGTTTAACTTTACACCACGTTATAGTACAAGATTGCACCATGTTGTTGGGTTTATTTTGCACTACAGAATGGTGTATCTATTCTAAGAAAGTGGTGAAGCTGGTGTAGCACCATTTAACAGTGATACACGAAAACTACTGATTTCTGCGAAGAATCAGGAAATTCGTTTACTGTGGTGTCAGGAGCACCGTGATTGGACACTAGAAGACTGTAAAAGAGTCATGCGGTCCGACGAGTCGTGGTACAAACTCTGGTATTCTTATCCAAAAGCTTCCATTGATGGAGTCTTGAACCAATTGTGCTCTGGAGAGGTTTTAAGACCTCTATAACCTGACCATTTAGTTCTGACTGAGAATTTACATGAGAGCTTATCTGAGTTTGCAGGGTTATATTGTCCATAACTAGTAAAATCTTCCTTCATTGCCTTCATGTACCTCTTGCTCTTCCAGGTCGTAGGATTCAGGCAGTAATCCACTCTGGCTTCAGCTAGCGCGGGCCATGCGCTAGCTGAAGCCAGAGTGGAATAAATTTTTGTTCTTTTGTGGGTTCTCTCCGGAAAAGCCATGAAAATGTTGACGATATCGAAATAACAGTCATTTATATCGTTATGGTGTTCTCTCCAGACCACAGGCACGGCAAAATCGTTTTGAACAAGGATAGCCTTTGATCCGCTGGCTCAAACGATAAACACAACATACATGTGATGCAAAATTCTTGTCGTGATCAACTTGGCACTCGTATAGAGGCAACTCACTACGTGACGTGATACCCACTTGATGCGTTAGTTCTAATCCGGTTCGCTTCTTGTTTCCCCCTGTTCAAAAATACAATGCATCATTGTAAGAGGTACTCCTTTTTCTTCTTTGAATTTACGTACACTCACGCTTTGAACCACTGGAGTAGAATCATATAGGCACGCGCCCCCTCAACTTTTGCCTTTGTCACCCTATGCTTCTCTAAATTTTCAATCTCAAAATCTCATTATTTCTACAATTTAGATTAAAATTCAGAATAACTGAGTACTATATTTTTGGAGGACCAAATGTATCGTTGTGAGTTTATTTTGACCTTCATACAAATGTAATAGCATTGGAACGGAATATGCTGGATGGCGTGGGTAGACAGGGAATGGTCCGAGCTCTGAGTTTCCGCCTGCCGGCATTAAACTTTTCCTAATCCTCTTTGCTTTCACCGGATATCTTATGCAAACTGCAGACCCAGAGCAATCCTTTTGCCTTCCAGCATTCATTCAATTAGTCCTCCGTTCCGTTATTTTCCCACCGTTACCTGCAGTGCTCATTTATATTTTTTGATGAAAAAAAAATCATAGATAATGTAACATAAAAGTAATCGATTAATGAAAAGTAATTATACGCTGAGACAAAACATTAAACATAGGGGTGATGGGCAGAGTTGACATGGGCATCTCCCGCTCGGAGGGAACAGACCCAAACCGAAAGCATGCGATTAATAGACGGACAGTAGGGCTTCCAAACAGTGTATCGCAATCGACGAACATGGGTAACTTGGAGATATGAGCTACATTGATCGTGGTTGCATTGTCAGCGCGAGACAAATGGAATATTCTATCTCACAACTGGTAAGAACCTTATGGTTCCCAAAGGCAACCGTATCAAGGGTGTACCACGAGTATACCATCGACTGACGTACCAGGCCCCAGAGAGCGACGGGGGCCGACCACACGCCATTGATGACCGGGGTCAATGTAGAATATCCAGGATCGTACAGACTGATAACTTGGCAACGGCGGTGCAAATCGCATCCAGGTTAAATGTTGGAGACCCAAGCAGCATCAGCGAGCGAAGGATGCGGCGCAAATCACATCCAGGTTAAATGTTGGAGACCCAAGCAGCGTCAGCTAGCGAAGGGTGCGGCGCAAATCACATCCAGGTTAAATGTCGGAGACCCAAGCAGCCTCAGCGAGTGAAGAGTGTGGCGCAAATCATATCCAGGTTAAATGTCGGAGAGCCAAGCAGCCTCAGCGAGCGAAGAGTGTGGCGCAAATCACATCCAGGTTAAATGTCGGAGACCCAAGCAGCGTCAGCTAGCGAAGGGTGCGGCGCAAATCACATCCAGGTTAAATGTCGGAGATCTAAGTAGCGGCAGCGAGCAAAGGGGGCGGCGTAAATCCCATCCAGGTTAAATGTTGGAGACCCAAGCAGCGTCAGCGAGTGAACGGTATGGCACACAATGCATACCATGGGCTACGGGAGCCGACGCCCTACTCGTGTGCCACTGTTGACTGCTCGTCATCGGACATTGTGCCGAAATCACATCCAGGTTAAATGTCGGAGGCCCAAGCAGCGTCAGCGAGTGAACGGTATGGCGCACAATGCATACCATGGGCTACGGGAGCCGACGCCCTACTCGTGTGCCACTGTTGACTGCTCGTCATCGGACATTGTGCCGAAATCACATCCAGGTTAAATGTCGGAGGCCCAAGCAGCGTCAGCGAGTGAACGGTATGGCACACTATGCATACCATGGGCTACGGGAGCCGACGCCCTACTCGTGTGCCACTGTTGACTGCTCGTCATCGGACATTGTGCCGAAATCACATCCAGGTTAAATGTCGGAGGCCCAAGCAGCGTCAGCGAGTGAACGGTATGGCACACAATGCATACCATGGGCTACGGGAGCCGACGCCCTACTCGTGTGCCACTGTTGACTGCTCGTCATCGGACATTGTGCCGAAATCACATCCAGGTTAAATGTCGGAGGCCCAAACACCGTCAGCGAGTGAACGGTATGGCGCACAATGCATACCATGGGCTACGGGAGCCGACGCCCTACTCGTGTGCCACTGTTGACTGCTCGTCATCGGACATTGTGCCGAAATCACATCCAGGTTAAATGTCGGAGGCCCAAGCAGCGTCAGCGAGTGAACGGCATGGCGCACAATGCATACCATGGGCTACGGGAGCCGACGCCCTACTCGTGTGCCACTGTTGACTGCTCGTCATCGGACATTGTGCCGAAATCACATCCAGGTTAAATGTCGGAGGCCCAAGCAGCGTCAGCGAGTGAACGGTATGGCACACAATGCATACCATGGGCTACGGGAGCCGACGCCCTACTCGTGTGCCACTGTTGGCTGCTCGTCATTGGACATTGTGCCGAAATCACATCCAGGTTAAATGTCGGAGGCCCAAACAGCGTCAGCGAGTGAACGGTATGGCGCACAATGCATACCATGGGCTACGGGAGCCGACGCCCTACTCGTGTGCCACTGTTGACTGCTCGTCATCGGACATTGTGCCGAAATCACATCCAGGTTAAATGTCGGAGGCCCAAGCAGCATCAGCGAGTGAACGGTATGGCACACAATGCATACCATGGGCTACGGGAGCCGACGCCCTACTCGTGTGCCACTGTTGACTGCTCGTCATCGGACATTGTGCCGAAATCACATCCAGGTTAAATGTCGGAGGCCCAAGCAGCGTCAGCGAGTGAACGGTATGGCACACAATGCATACCATGGGCTACGGGAGCCGACGCCCTACTCGTGTGCCACTGTTGACTGCTCGTCATCGGACATTGTGCCGAAATCACATCCAGGTTAAATGTCGGAGGCCCAAACAGCGTCAGCGAGTGAACGGTATGGCGCACAATGCATACCATGGGCTACGGGAGCCGACGCCCTACTCGTGTGCCACTGTTGACTGCTCGTCATCGGACATTGTGCCGAAATCACATCCAGGTTAAATGTCGGAGGCCCAAGCAGCGTCAGCGAGTGAACGGTATGGCGCACAATGCATACCATGGGCTACGGGAGCCGACGCCCTACTCGTGTGCCACTGTTGACTGCTCGTCATCGGACATTGTGCCGAAATCACATCCAGGTTAAATGTCGGAGGCCCAAGCAGCGTCAGCGGGAGAACGGTATGGCGCACAATGCATACCATGGGCAACGGGAGTTGACGCCCTACTCGTGTGCCACTGTTGACTGCTCGTCATCGGACATTGTGCCGAAATCACATCCAGGTTGATGTCGGAGGCCCAAGCATCGTCTGCGAGTGAACGGTATGGCGCACAATGCATACCATGGGCAACGGGAGTTGACGCCCTACTCGTGTGCCACTGTTGACTGCTCGTCATCGGACATTGTGCCGAAATCACATCCAGGTTAAATGTCGGAGGCCCAAGCAGCGTCAGCGAGTGAACGGTATGGCGCACAATGCATACCATGGGCAACGGGAGTTGACGCCCTACTCGTGTGCCACTGTTGACTGCTCGTCATCGGACATTGTGCCGAAATCACATCCAGGTTAAATGTCGGAGGCCCAAGCAGCGTCAGCGAGTGAACGGTATGGCGCACAATGCATACCATGGGCTACGGGAGCCGACGCCCTACTCGTGTGCCACTGTTGACTGCTCGTCATCGGACATTGTGCCGAAATCACATCCAGGTTAAATGTCGGAGGCCCAAGCAGCATCAGCGAGTGAACGGTATGGCACACAATGCATACCATGGGCTACGGGAGCCGACGCCCTACTCGTGTGCCACTGTTGACTGCTCGTCATCGGACATTGTGCCGAAATCACATCCAGGTTAAATGTCGGAGGCCCAAGCAGCGTCAGCGAGTGAACGGTATGGCACACAATGCATACCATGGGCTACGGGAGCCGACGCCCTACTCGTGTGCCACTGTTGACTGCTCGTCATCGGACATTGTGCCGAAATCACATCCAGGTTAAATGTCGGAGGCCCAAACAGCGTCAGCGAGTGAACGGTATGGCGCACAATGCATACCATGGGCTACGGGAGCCGACGCCCTACTCGTGTGCCACTGTTGACTGCTCGTCATCGGACATTGTGCCGAAATCACATCCAGGTTAAATGTCGGAGGCCCAAGCAGCGTCAGCGAGTGAACGGTATGGCACACAATGCATACCATGGGCTACGGGAGCCGACGCCCTACTCGTGTGCCACTGTTGGCTGCTCGTCATTGGACATTGTGCCGAAATCACATCCAGGTTAAATGTCGGAGGCCCAAACAGCGTCAGCGAGTGAACGGTATGGCGCACAATGCATACCATGGGCTACGGGAGCCGACGCCCTACTCGTGTGCCACTGTTGACTGCTCGTCATCGGACATTGTGCCGAAATCACTTCCAGGTTAAATGTCGGAGGCCCAAGCAGCGTCTGCGAGTGAACGGTATGGCGCACAATGCATACCATGGGCAACGGGAGTTGACGCTCTACTCGTGTGCCACTGTTGACTGCTCGTCATCGGACATTGTGCCGAAATCACATCCAGGTTAAATGTCGGAGGCCCAAGCAGCGTCTGCGAGTGAACGGTATGGCGCACAATGCATACCATGGGCAACGGGAGTTGACGCCCTACTCGTGTGCCACTGTTGACTGCTCGTCATCGGACATTGTGCCGAAATCACATCCAGGTTAAATGTCGGAGGCCCAAGCAGCGTCAGCGAGTGAACGGTATGGCGCACAATGCATACCATGGGCTACGGGAGCCGACGCCCTACTCGTGTGCCACTGTCGACTGCTCGTCATCGGACATTGTGCCGAAATCACATCCAGGTTAAATGTCGGAGGCCCAAGCAGCGTCTGCGAGTGAACGGTATGGCGCACAATGTATACCATGGGCAACGGGAGTTGACGCCCTACTCGTGTGCCACTGTTGACTGCTCGTCATCGGACATTGTGCCGAAATCACATCCAGGTTAAATGTCGGAGGCCCAAGCAGCGTCTGCGAGTGAACGGTATGGCGCACAATGCATACCATGGGCAACGGGAGTTGACGCCCTACTCGTGTGCCACTGTTGACTGCTCGTCATCGGACATTGTGCCGAAATCACATCCAGGTTAAATGTTGGAGGCCCAAGCAGCGTCAGCGAGTGAACGGTATGGCGCACAATGCATACCATGGGCAACGGGAGTTGACGCCCTACTCGTGTGCCACTGTTGACTGCTCGTCATCGGACATTGTGCCGAAATCACATCCAGGTTAAATGTCGGAGGCCCAAGCAGCGTCAGCGAGTGAACGGTATGGCGCACAATGCATACCATGGGCTACGGCAGCCGACGCCCTACTCGTGTGCCACTGTTGACTGCTCGTCATCGGACATTGTGCCGAAATCACATCCAGGTTAAATGTCGGAGGCCCAAGCAGCGTCTGCGAGTGAACGGTATGGCGCACAATGCATACCATGGGCAACGGGAGTTGACGCCCTACTCGTGTGCCACTGTTGACTGCTCGTCATCGGACATTGTGCCGAAATCACATCCAGGTTAAATGTCGGAGGCCCAAGCAGCGTCAGCGAGTGAACGGTATGGCGCACAATGCATACCATGGGCTACGGGAGCCGACGCCCTACTCGTGTGCCACTGTTGACTGCTCGTCATCGGACATTGTGCCGAAATCACATCCAGGTTAAATGTCGGAGGCCCAAGCAGCGTCTGCGAGTGAACGGTATGGCGCACAATGCATACCATGGGCAACGGGAGTTGACGCCCTACTCGTGTGCCACTGTTGACTGCTCGTCATCGGACATTGTGCCGAAATCACATCCAGGTTAAATGTCGGAGGCCCAAGCAGCGTCTGCGAGTGAACGGTATGGCGCACAATGCATACCATGGGCAACGGGAGTTGACGCCCTACTCGTGTGCCACTGTTGACTGCTCGTCATCGGACATTGTGCCGAAATCACATCCAGGTTAAATGTCGGAGGCCCAAGCAGCGTCTGCGAGTGAACGGTATGGCGCACAATGCATACCATGGGCAACGGGAGTTGACGCCCTACTCGTGTGCCACTGTTGACTGCTCGTCATCGGACATTGTGCCGAAATCACATCCAGGTTAAATGTCGGAGGCCCAAGCAGCGTCAGCGAGTGAACGGTATGGCGCACAATGCATACCATGGGCTACGGGAGCCGACGCCCTACTCGTGTGCCACTGTTGACTGCTCGTCATCGGACATTGTGCCGAAATCACATCCAGGTTAAATGTCGGAGGCCCAAGCAGCGTCTGCGAGAGAACGGTATGGCGCACAATGCATACCATGGGCAACGGGAGTTGACGCCCTACTCGTGTGCCACTGTTGACTGCTCGTCATCGGACATTGTGCCGAAATCACATCCAGGTTAAATGTCGGAGGCCCAAGCAGCGTCTGCGAGTGAACGGTATGGCGCACAATGCGTACCATGGGCAACGGGAGTTGACGCCCTACTCGTGTGCCACTGTTGACTGCTCGTCATCGGACATTGTGCCGAAATCACATCCAGGTTAAATGTCGGAGGCCCAAGCAGCGTCAGCGAGTGAACGGTATGGCGCACAATGCATACCATGGGCTACGGGAGCCGACGCCCTACTCGTGTGCCACTGTTGACTGCTCGTCATCGGACATTGTGCCGAAATCACATCCAGGTTAAATGTCGGAGGCCCAAGCAGCGTCTGCGAGTGAACGGTATGGCGCACAATGCATACCATGGGCAACGGGAGTTGACGCCCTACTCGTGTGCCACTGTTGACTGCTCGTCATCGGACATTGTGCCGAAATCACATCCAGGTTAAATGTTGGAGGCCCAAGCAGCGTCAGCGAGTGAACGGTATGGCGCACAATGCATACCATGGGCAACGGGAGTTGACGCCCTACTCGTGTGCCACTGTTGACTGCTCGTCATCGGACATTGTGCCGAAATCACATCCAGGTTAAATGTCGGAGGCCCAAGCAGCGTCAGCGAGTGAACGGTATGGCGCACAATGCATACCATGGGCTACGGGAGCCGACGCCCTACTCGTGTGCCACTGTTGACTGCTCGTCATCGGACATTGTGCCGAAATCACATCCAGGTTAAATGTCGGAGGCCCAAGCAGCGTCTGCGAGAGAACGGTATGGCGCACAATGCATACCATGGGCAACGGGAGTTGACGCCCTACTCGTGTGCCACTGTTGACTGCTCGTCATCGGACATTGTGCCGAAATCACATCCAGGTTAAATGTCGGAGGCCCAAGCAGCGTCTGCGAGTGAACGGTATGGCGCACAATGCATACCATGGGCAACGGGAGTTGACGCCCTACTCGTGTGCCACTGTTGACTGCTCGTCATCGGACATTGTGCCGAAATCACATCCAGGTTAAATGTCGGAGGCCCAAGCAGCGTCTGCGAGTGAACGGTATGGCCCACAATGCATACCATGGGCAACGGGAGTTGACGCCCTACTCGTGTGCCACTGACGACTGCTCGTAATCGGACATTGTGCCGAAATCACATCCAGGGTAAATGTCGGAGGCCCAAGCAGCGTCAGCGAGTGAGCGGTATGGCGCACAATGCATACCATGGGCAACGGGAGTTGACGCCCTACTCGTGTGCCACTGTTGACTGCTCGTCATCGGACATTGTGCCGAAATCACATCCAGGGTAAATGTCGGAGGCCCAAGCAACGTCAGCGAGTGAACGGTATGGCGCACAATGCATACCATGGGCTAGGGAGCCGACGCCCTACTCGTGTGCCACTGTTGACTGCTCGTCATCGGACATTGTGCCGAAATCACTTCCAGGTTAAATGTCGGAGGCCCAAACAGCGTCAGCAAGTGAGCGGTATGGCGCACAATGCATACCATGGGCAACGGGAGTTGACGCCCTACTCGTGTGCCACTGTTGACTGCTCGTCATCGGACATTGTGCCGAAATCACATCCAGGTTAAATGTTGGAGGCCCAAGCAGCGTCAGCGAGTGAACGGTATGGCGCACAATGCATACCATGGGCTACGGGAGCCGACGCCCTACTCGTGTGCCACTGTTGACTGCTCGTCATCGGACATTGTGCCGAAATCACATCCAGGGTAAATGTCGGAGGCCCAAACAGCGTCAGCGAGTGAGCGGTATGGCGCACAATGCATGCCATGGGATACGGGAGCCGACGCCCTACTCGTGTGCCACCGTTGACTGCTGGTCATCGGACATTGTGCCGAAATCACTTCCAGGTTAAATGTCGGAGGCCCAAGCAACGTCAGCGAGTGAGCGGTATGGCGCACAATGCATACCATGGGCAACGAGAGTTGACGTCCTACTCGTGTGCCACTGTTGACTGCTCGTCATCGGACATTGTGCCGAAATCACATCCAGGGTAAATGTCGGAGGCCCAAACAGCGTCAGCGAATGAGCGGTATGGCGCACAATGCATGCCATGGGATACGGGAGCCGACGCCCTACTCGTGTGCCACCGTTGACTGCTCGTCATCGGACATTGTGCCGAAATCACTTCCAGGTTAAATGTCGGAGGCCCAAACAGCGTCAGCAAGTGAGCGGTATGGCGCACAATGCATACCATGGGCAACGGGAGTTGACGCCCTACTCGTGTGCCACTGTTGACTGCTCGTCATCGGACATTGTGCCGAAATCACATCCAGGTTAAATGTTGGAGGCCCAAGCAGCGTCAGCGAGTGAACGGTATGGCGCACAATGCATACCATGGGCTACGGGAGCCGACGCCCTACTCGTGTGCCACTGTTGACTGCTCGTCATCGGACATTGTGCCGAAATCACATCCAGGGTAAATGTCGGAGGCCCAAACAGCGTCAGCGAGTGAGCGGTATGGCGCACAATGCATGCCATGGGATACGGGAGCCGACGCCCTACTCGTGTGCCACCGTTGACTGCTCGTCATCGGACATTGTGCCGAAATCACTTCCAGGTTAAATGTCGGAGGCCCAAACAGCGTCAGCGAGTGAGCGGTATGGCGCACAATGCATACCATGGGCAACGGGAGTTGACGCCCTACTCGTGTGCCACTGACGACTGCTCGTCATCGGACATTGTGCCGAAATCACATCCAGGTTAAATGTCGGAGGCCCAAGCAGCGTCAGCGAGTGAACGGTATGGCGTACAATGCATACCATGGGCTACGGGAGCCGACGCCCTACTCGTGTGCCACTGACGACTGCTCGTCATCGGACATTGTGCCGAAATCACATCCAGGTTAAATGTCGGAGGCCCAAGCAGCGTCAGCGAGTGAACGGTATGGCGCACAATGCATACCATGGGCTACGGGAGCCGAAGCCCTACTCGTGTGCCACTGACGACTGTTCGTCATCGGACATTGTGCCGAAATCACATCCAGGTTAAATGTCGGAGGCCCAAGCAGCGTCAGCGAGTGAACGGTATGGCGCACAATGCATACCATGGGCTACGGGAGCCGATGCCCTACTCGTGTGCCACTGACGACTGCTCGTCATCGGACATTGTGCCGAAATCACATCCAGGTTAAATATCGGAGGCCCAAGCAGCGTCGGCGAGTGAACGGTATGGCGCACAATGCATACCATGGGCTACGGGAGCCGACGCCCTACTCGTGTGCCACTGACGACTGCTCGTCATCGGAATTTACGTCTTGCCTGGTGCCGGGAACATCAAAACTGCTCTTCTGAAAAGTGGCGCTGCTTCGTATGGTCAGATGAATCCCGTTTTCAGCGTCCCGTTTGTTCTGTACCCAGCCATATGATATAGCTTCGCGTGGTCAAGGTATGGTCAGAATCCCGTTTTTATGAATCCCGTTTTTCTGTGCCCAGCCACAGAATATAAAGCTTCGCGTGAAGAACGTCAACTCTCGTTAAGATAACATAAAACAGGCGACAACAGCGTCCCCAAAAGCTGGGAGTTTATGTGTTCTGCCAGAAAGCAAACATTCAGGAGCAAAAGGCGTTATGGGACTACGGCAGTGGAGCTTTTCTTTGATCCACGATTGCTTCCTTCGACCTGATGACTATTTGCTTAGAGCGGGTTTTTTTTTCTTGTTGTCTTCTGATATCCCGCCCGTCCCTTATTTTGGTGAATCAAATATGCAATAATATTTAATATTACTATTTAAATTAAATTTTAGCAGATATAGTTAGGCCTAATAATCCGTACAAAATGCAAACAATTTGTAGTATTTGGCGTTTCTGAAAAACTGAAGAAAGCCTTAACTAAAGCAATTGGCCCAACGAAATTAACATATCCCATTTGCGAAGTTATTGTGCTACCGAGAAAGTAACAATCACGTGCTGCGAGTACCTCGGCTGACTGTTCTTTGCCAGAATTAAAGTCAACAAAACAACACATACACGCATACGCAGTCCGCTCCGGCATCAGCCTGTATGTTGGTTTCTGTGCACTGCATCTTGAAACCCAGGATATGTCGGCGCTAGTTACGTCTCGCCGAGCCTTAACTTCTTCTAAGTTAGATATTCTTGGACAGACCCAGCTGACGGATTAGTGCGGTGTCGACAGCATGAAGTCATGGTCCCGTCGGGCGAGGTACGTTCTGTTCAAGGTGATGGTGGCTCTGTGATGGCTTGAAGAGGTTTCTCATGGAATACATTAGATCCCTTAGTGGGGTCTGGAGAGGCCGAGGGCTACTAGCATGTGCTGGCTGATAGCCTACACGCTTTCATGGCCTTCGCGCATTCTGCAGCCGATGGTCTGTTCCAGAAGGACAATGCGACTCCCCACGGGGCTGCAACCACCCATCCATTCATTTGAGTTTGTAACTATCTATTAGACCCAAGGTCCCCGGATTTAAACCCTGTGGAACCTCATTGGGTTGCCGTGGAGAGGGGCATCAGATCCAGGGATCCTGGACCGACGTCTCGGGCGGAGTAATGGACAGTGCTGCAACAGGAATAGCTGGCATTACCCCCGGAAACCCTCAGGTATCTGGGGAGTCGATGCCTCTCCGTGTACTGTCTGTTATTCGCTCTAGAGGAGGACCAACTCGCTATTAGGTAGGTATCTCTAATGTTTTGTCCATGGAGTACATGCACTGAAGTGCCAGAAAAAGTGGTACACACGAGCTTATGCAAAATACATGGCAACGTCACCTATTCGCGGACTCAGTTACGTCCGCCATTGCGTATATAAAGCGATAGACATCCTTGCCAGCTGTCAGAGCTGTTTTCGGCATACGAATGACAAGTAATAAAGATTTAAGCGATTTTCAACGCGGTGTCACAGTTAGCGCTCGTGAGATGGGCCATAGTATTTCGGAGGTAGAAACGAAGTTCGGATTTTCACGGACGACCATTGCATTTGACTACAAGAATTCCGGCAAAACCTTCAACCTACGATACCAGTGTGGCCGTAAAAAGACATTGGGTGAACGTGACCATCGTCGGCTGTCAAGAATCGTTTCACGCGACACTCTCACAGGTACCATCGGAATTCAATGCTGGAGCCTCAACAAGCATCAGCGTCCGGACTGTGCAACGTACCCTGCACGATATAAGCTTTGGGAAACCGACGCCCAACTCGAGTCCCCTTGATGGGTGCACGACACAGAGCTATGCGCCTCGCTTTGGCACGGCAACACCGCCACTAGACACTTGATGACTGGATACAAGTAGCCTGGTCTGACGAGTCGCGTTTCCAACTGTATCGGGCAGATGGAAGGATTCGTGTGTGGCGCAAACCCCATGAAGCCATGGATCCCACCTGTCAACAGGGAACTGTACCGGCTGTTGGGGGTCCGTAATGGTGTGGGGTGTGTTTAGTTGGACTTCACCTGGTACGTATACAAACGTCTGCGACCGGCCACTGCTATGTGAGCATCCTTTCTGTCGAGGTACACCCGTTCATGTCCTGCATTCATGCTGACGGGTTGGGCCTGTTCCAACAGGACAATGCACCTCCACACATGTGTCTGGACGCCGCATTATGGTTAAAGGAGCATTCATCTGAGTTTGGGGTGTTACCATTCCCAACCAATAGAACACATTTGGGATGCCATGCAACGGGCTATCGACCGCAGGAATCTGAGACCTCGGAATACACCCGAATTGTGGAACACTCTGCAGGAAGTATGGTGTACAGCATATTTCCAGAAGCTAGTGGAGTCCATGCCCGGTCGTATTTCTGCAGTCCTGCGCTCCCGTGGGGGACCTACCAAGTATTAGACTGGTGTACCAGTTTTTCTGGCACTTCAGCGCATACGTGTACAGATTACTTGAAGTATTTATTTTAATCATAACCGTTCCGTCAAGTTTCGCGACAAGTCTACGTCCATGACTGGAACTTAATTTTTTTCTTTAGAAAAGTTCATTTTCTAAAATTCTATAGGCGAAACAAAAAAACCGAAAGCAGATTCAGCATACAAAACTACGTGTAGCACAGATATAGTTTTCCAAGAACCAAAATTACTGCCGTTCAATGTTATTTATTTATTTGAAAATGCTTTTGTTTCAGAATGGTTTATCTATATGCAAACAAAGTTCTACATTTTAGTGTCTCGTATCTCACATCAGGGAAAAAACTTAGAGATAAGGTTTTAAGAGAATTGGGAATCTATATGTGTATTGTTTCAGTAATTTTCTTCTGTAAAAGCTTCGCTGCCTGAATCAGATTCTCAAACCTATAAAGAATGTTTTCCTTGGCTCTTAAGTCTGTATTAACTTTGCTAAAAGAATTTAATGATAAGTCTTTGCCAAAAGATTTATCGAAATCTGTGAATCGCCCATTTATTTTGTTATCATTCAAAATGAATATTGTTAATCCTGTCGGAGGATTTTTCATGTGGAGCTTTGGCGCTAATGCTTTTACGATAATAGAATTGGTTTTCGTGGAAATCACGTTATTTTTCTCAAAAAGTGCTATTAAGTTGATAAAAAGGAATGAAAGAGCGCCATTTTTTACAGGTTCTCCGAAGTACATGTGCTGACGAGTGGTTGAGATCTAATAGGATTAGCATTGATGCTTTTTATTGCTCTTTCTGTTTATCTCACATTCTTCCATGAAATATTGGCTATGTAATACTTCAGTACAACGTGATAAATTATTTTTGTTCTTGTTGTTAAATATGTTGAGTACGTTTTTCACTGTTCATATATGAAAATCCTATCTAAACATAAAATCATATACATATTTTGGTACATTTGTCGTAATAAAATGTGCTGAAATTTAATTTTAGATTTATAACACGTGAACTCGGGTAGGTACAACGGCGAAGCAAGAAATATAAAAGTCGCATTTTTATCTTGGTAAAATAAAACTGTGAAACAACACGTCTTGGATGAACCCATTGCAACTGCCCCGGTGGCGCAGTGGTCTAAGCGACGGCCTCTGATCACTCGTCCGAAAGGGGTCCAGGTTCGAATCCCGGTGAGGCATGGATGTTGTGTTTGTCTTACGGCACTGGCTCTATCCCATCCCTGGAACCAGTGACCCTTAATTAGGGAAGGCGACTGCTTTATAGATCATTGAGTTGCTCACGGTGGCCGTTAAACCTCCAATCAAAAACTCATCGCGAAATTTTGTCTGGTACGATACTGTGACTCCCTAATCGATTGTTTTAATCGTTCGTCATCTGCTTTTACTTCCGGAGGGGTTTTGCCATGTATTCAAGCATGGTCGTGCGAACCAAACAAAACGTTATAAAGGAAGCTTATTTTCTTCTTTTTGCTCAGCAATCTAGTTGTACATGTGTATAACAGTAAGATATGTACAGAAATGTTGGAAATACTGACATTGTGGATTTACGTCCATAAAAAAAGGTATCGGACCTGCAATTCCTATCCTTTCGTGCAAGTATTTTTATTTGAGGCAGGTGTGTTATTCAGTACAGGTAAGTTTCGCATTAATTACGATTACGTTTGTACGTTTAGAGAAGTGCGCATTTTTACTACGAATCTATTAACCAACGATTGAGAAAAAAAAACGAAGGTACGTATTGTAGCCTAGAGGCAAGAAACCTGCAAAGAATTCTATCAAGTTTTAATACATTGAGTGTAGTATACAGTATCTGTATATATCATTAGGGGCTCAGGGGGAGGGGGTTGCCATAAGTCACCACGCTGGCCGAGTGGGTTTGTGAGTGTCGATAGCATTTCCTCTCATCCCGGTGGTATACTTACACGATTATGTGGCGGTAGTCAGAGCCCCTTTAGTGGGAATAGGATGCACAGCGAGAAGGCGGGGTTTACATTTGTCAAGGAGAGACTGTGCTATGTTTGCGCATCACCTGACCTTGCATCGCATCAGCCTCCTATCACTGGTTTATACACTGATTGTCACAAAAATCCGCGCACCAAGAAAAAAAAACCCTGCGATTAACGCGAAACACGGCGAATAGCTACGGGGAGGGCAGACATGCAAATGATTAAAGTTTCGTGCGATTCCCTATTCGCACGCGTCCTAGACCGGCGCTGCAATCGCATTCCTTGGGGGCTTATAAGCTGCCGCGTAGGGAACTCCACATTCATGCCGAAGTGCACGGTAAGAGTCAGGTGAGATCCCTGAGCGATAGACATGCCTAGGAGTCGCCGTAGATGTGCGTACGGGCAACTGACGGAGTTTGAAAGAGGCCGTATCGTCGGGATGAGTGAAGCAGGGTGGCCGGCGCGACGAATCGGCCGCCATTTGGGCCAGTCGGACAGTACGGTGCGATCGTGTTGGGAGCAAAGCAGACGGGAAGGCACCCAGACACGGCGGATTGGCTCTGGAAGACCAACACTGCGGACTGGCTCTGGATTTTTCAACAAGATAACGCCCCTTCTTCACACGGCTCGGGTTTCCTAGGACTGTCTACGTCATGCTTCAATACTTCCCTGGCCTGCCAGATAGCCTGAATTCTCGCCCATCGAGCACGTGTGGGACCAGATGGGACGCCATCTTCCTCCATGTCCCAGTGTTCGTGATTTAGAGCGACAGTTGCAAGAAGTGTGGGCCAATCTGTTCCAGGATAACATATGGCGTCTCTTTGACTCCCTGCCGGACTGTATCACCGCATGTATCCGAGCGCGAGGCGGTCCGACGCGGTACTAACGCTGACCGAAATGTGTACCGTATGTCCGCGGGAAATCGTCCTGCTGCTGTGATATTGTATTAACTTCTGTCCTTGGTATGCACCATCTCACTACTAAAATCTGATTTCAATCCGACGCCTCCTTCTTGGTGCGCGGATTTTTATGACAATGAGTGTAAAAGCATAGGCTCTTTCACATCACTTGAAGGTAACACTAGACATGGCGCAACCGAGAGCCTCCTTCTTGGAGCGCGGATTTCTATGACAATGAGTGTAAAAGCATAGGCTCTTTCACATCACTTGAAGGTAACACTAGACGTGCGTGGATTTCTATGACAATGAGTGTAAAACCATAGGCTCTTTCACATCACTTGAAGGTAACACTAGACATGGCGCAACCGAGAGCCTCCTTCTTGGTGCGCGGATTTCTACGACAATGAGTGTAAAAGCATAGGCTCTTTCACATCACTTGAAGGTAACACTAGGGTCAGGCATGGATGTTGTGTTTGTCTTACGGCACTGGCTCTCTCCCTTCCCTGGAACCAGTGACCCTAAATTAGGGACGGGCGACTGCTTATAGCCCATTGAGTTGCTCACGGTGGTCGTTAAATCTCCAATAAAAAAAAAAAAAAAAAAAAAGGTAACACTAGACATGGCGCAACCGAGAGCCTCTTTCTTGGTGCGCGGATTTCTATGACAATGAGTGTAAAAGCATAGGCTCTTTCACATCACTTGAAGGTAACACTAGACATGGCGCAACCGAGAGCCTCTTTCTTGGTGCGCGGATTTCTATGACAATGAGTGTAAAAACATAGGTTCTTTCACCGGAGACGCTTGAAGGTAAATCACTAGACATGGCGCAACCGAGAGCCTCCTTCTTGGTGCGCGGATTTCTATGACAATGAGTGTAAAAGCATAGGCTATTTCACATCACTTGAAGGTAACACTAGACATGGCGCAACCGAGAGCCTCCTTCTTGGTGCGCGGATTTCTATTACAATGAGTGTAAAAGCATAGGCTCTTTCACATCACTTGAAGGTAACACTAGACATGGCGCAACCGAGAGCCTCTTTCTTGGTGCGCGGATTTCTATGACAATGAGTGTAAAAACATAGGTTCTTTCACAACGGTTGAAGGTAACACTAGACATGGCGCAACCGAGAGAACAAGCTGGATTCAGGAGCGGCAACAGCACTATAGATCATATCCATGTACTGAGAGAACTAATGGAAAGAACGAGGGAATATGAACTCCCATTATGTATGGCTTTTATTGATCATGAAAAAGTCTTTTGATTCCGTGAAAGCATCAGCAATTGTGATGGCTTTGAAATCCTACGGTATTGAAGATGCATACATTAGCATTATTAATAACATCTATATAAATGCAACTGCAAAGGCTCGGTTATTTGAGGACCGACAAAAATTGGAAAGGGAGTGAGACCATCAGGTGACGCCATATCTCGCAAACTCTTCAATGACACATTGCAAAATGTCTTTCAATCATTGAATTGGGAGAACAAGAGGAGAAAGATTAAATGATGTTATTTAACTTGTAACGTACCAGGAAGATGTGACGTACCTGCGCGAAGGACGCACACGACATAAAGGCAGATAGGAATCAGAATAAGCGTCCGCGTAGCTTAATTGGTAGAGCAACTTGTTCCGGAATAAGCGGCCTCGGGTTCGAATCCCGTCGTAGACCAAAAATGACGGAGAAATTCACTTCGTTATAATGGCGCCCGAACTATCCGGATGACCCGACCGTTCAAAATCTCGCATTGGTGTGATGTTATTTCCACACCGCGAGATAGGAAAAATATGAGCAGCACTTCGAAAGAAAAGAAGAAAAATAAGGGGGAGATGATGTAACGTACCAGGAAGATGTGACGTACCTGCGCGAAGGACGCACACGACATAAAGGCAGATAGGAATCAGAATAAGCGTCCGCGTAGCTTAATTGGTAGAGCAACTTGTTCCGGAATAAGCGGCCTCGGGTTCGAATCCCGTCGTAGACCAAAAATGACGGAGAAATTCACTTCGTTATAAACTCATCGTCGTTTTGCTGATGACGTTGTCAGTTTTGCAACTACTCTTTCAGAGCTGCAGAGTATGATTCATAAACTTGCTGACAAGAATAAAGAAATGGGATTGTTTGCAGAAAACAAAATAGATTTACAATGCTTTTACAAGAAATGAAGTGTTATCGATTGATGGGGGAAATCTGGAGGTACATTTACCTCGGGCAACAAAATATCAAACGAAGTCATGATGTAGTAATCAATCTGCTTATAAAGCTTGGTTGGAGAGTTTTTGGAAGAAACAGTACAATTTTCAAGAGCAATATTCCATTATGTCTTAAAAGAAAAGTGTTTAATCAATGCACATCCTTCCAGTTCTTACGTACAAGGCAAATACATGGACCTTGATTAAAAAATATATACAAAGGCTGCAGACAACTGCAGTAAGCATGGAGAGATGCATGCTTGGTGTAACCAGGAAAGACAACAAGACAAAAGCGTGGATCAAGTAAACGACAAGAGTGGAAAACCTCATGATCAGGGTAAAATCCCTGAAATGGCAATGGGCTGGACATGTTGCCAGAAGAACGGACCACCGATGGACAACCGAAATTTCAGACTAGATACCAAGGGACAGGAAAACACCCTGAAGAAGACCACGTAAGACATGGTTGGATGAAATTCAAAAGCATGCCGGAGTGATATGGAGGAGACTGGCGCAAGACAGACCGTTGTGGGAGAAACTTTGGGCGACCTTCATCCAGCAGTGGACTGATAATGATTGAAAATGGTGATGATAATAATGATATATATACAAAGTTTTCACAAATGAAATAGATAGTTTCAGCACTTTATAAAACTAAAACTATGTAAGATATTGACACTCACGCTACACCGTTCTATCACCAATACTAACGATTTTATTATACAGTATATGTATATATACGTACACAGGATGCACAAGAATGTCCCTTTAGCCTGAAATAACTTGCAAACGGAGAAAGGTACAGTTATTCAAGTGAGATAACGGTATAGTAAAGTGATTACACCCGATCGAATGCAACCAATTGCAGCGCCTCTAGTGGCAAAATGAGGAAGTTCGCCATTGCAAATCGAAAACGAAAAGCGATAGAGCAAAATTTCCAAATACAAAGTTGTAGAGCATCAATTAATTAGTACAAAACGACATTTGTTTCACACGGATAAGATAAATTGTCGTCTTAATACCCTAAAATGTCCGACATCGATGCGCGACGATTCGAATCTGCATTTTCACATTTTGCAAATGTAGCCGTATGCAAATGCAGATTGTGACGTTTTACCGTACCTACGATATGATAACCAGTAGTGGGATGTACCCTGATCAGAAGTTTAGGTCTACGTACGCTGTGTGAGAATGGCGAGCTTGGATTTCTGGGGTTACGTAAAAAATCAGGTGTATGCAACTGCGCCTACACGTCTGCTGGATCTACGTCGTCGTGTTACAGATGCTTGCAATAGTGTGACACCTTCCATGCTGAGGAATGTGCATGCAGAGTTACTTTCACGAATACAAATATGTATCGTGGGCAATGGCGAACTCTTCGAACATACTCGACATTAACTTTTTATCACTGTGAGCCAGTTTGCCTTTTTTGTTTTTGTTTTGTCTGACATCATCAAACTGTATTGACATAAGTACGCATTTATGCAATAAATTGTGTGTAGTTGCTCATACCTATGCCTGTTCCCTTCAAACGTTCACACAAAAGGTCGCGCATCGATTTCAGACATTTTAGGGTATTCAGGCGACAATTTATCTTATCCGTGTAAAACAAATGTCGTTCTGTACTAATTAATTGATGCTCTACAACTTTATAGTTGGAAATTTTGCTCTATCTCTTTTCGTTTTCGATTTGCAATGGCTAACTTCCGCATTTCGCCACTAGGGGCGCTGCTTTTGGTTGCATTCAATTTGGCGTAGTCGCTTTACTATACCGTTATCTCACTTGCATAACTGTACCTTTCTCCGTTCGCAAGTTATTCCAGGCTAAAGGGACTTTCCTATGCACCCTGTATATATGGCGTCGCTAAAAGATTGCACGTTTCTACCGTCACGTGAGCGATCTGGCAAGATGGTCGCAAATGCTGTGAAGAAGGCGTTCTGTGTGCTTGAATTAAGTAAAACGAATTCTGTTACTGTTGCGCAACGGGTTTTTAAAACATGTTGCAAGAAATCGCCGCCGAACAGACAATCCATTTACGACTGGCACAAAAAATTTGAAAGAACAAGATGGATGTGTGTGTGTGTGTGTGTGTGTGTGTGTGTGTGTGTGTGTGTGTGTGTGTGTTTCTGTAAAGGTAAAAGTCCAGGGAGACCATGTATATCTGATGAAGAAGTAGAACGTGTCGTGCCATTTATCGACGCTGCCAAAGGAAATCCACAATGATGGCGGGGCGGGAGTTACTAATTCCATGAACGACAGGAAAATTTTGAGGAAGCGCCTGAATATGACTCCCTACAAACTACAGTTCTAAGTGACAATAACAGAACTGTTTGAAGATGATTTTAGGGTGGGTCTAATTTTCAGCGACATTCCACATAAGGGGAAAGTTAAACATAACATTCGCATATGGGGGACTGAAAATCCTAGACCAACAGTGGAGCATGTGGGGGACTGAAAATCCTAGACCAACAGTGGAGCATGTGGGGGACTGAAAATCCTAGACCAACAGTGGAGCATGTGGGGGACTGAAAATCCTAGACCAACAGTGGAGCATGTGGGGGACTGAAAATCCTAGACCAACAGCGGAGCATGTGGGGGACTGAAAATCCTAGACCAACAGTGGAGCATGTGGGGGACTGAGAATCCTAGACCAACAGTGGAGCATTTGGGGGACTGAAAATCCTAGACCAACAGTGGAGCATGTGGGGGACTGAAAATCCTAGACCAACAGTGGAGCATGTGGGGGACTGAAAATCCTAGACCAACAGTGGAGCATGTGGGGGACTGAAAATCCTAGACCAACAGTGGAGCATGTGGAGATTCCACAGAACTTAAAATGTTCAGTGCTATACCCGTAAAAAAGTGCATGACTTCGTCTTTTTCCAAGAAAACATTGAAACAGGAATTTTTAATACAGTACAGAAATTGGTAACTCACTCCTTGAAATTTGAATGTTTTTCATACTTTTACGATTTAATTAGAGAACTAATGCTATTGTAATTTTTATGTAGATAAAAAATTGCAATAGTATTAGACTTAAGAGTTTTACTGATAGTTACTGTAAAAATCATATAAAAAAAAAGATGATGATGTGTGTATGTGTCCTCCCTTGTACCATTACAATACTTACTGTGTGAAACTTTGTTGTTCGCTCCACTCCGTAAAATTTCAAAAAGCTTTTTCATTGACTCTTTGTTTTAACTACAGATGTAGAATATCAATACCTTTGAAATTTTATGTAGATAATGGATTATAAAGTACACTGTATTGACAAAAATCACCGGACACCCCTTCAAAAGCAAATGAACGGATCCGCTGCGTTGTTAAGATGCGCGGTACAGCTGCAAACGGTATAGAAACAAGCCTGCAGCTGACCGCGATCATATCGCACTGTGAGGTTGAGTGAAAATGTCGCGGCGGGAGAGAAATGACTTTGAGAAAGGAAAGACTGTTGGGTGTTATATTAGTGGGTTGTCCATAAGCGAAACCGAGAGGTGTTTAAACATACCCAAGTCAACTGTTTTGGATGTACTGAATAAGAGGAAGACACATGGCGTGCCTGAAGCAGCAAAACGTTCCAGCAGACTAAAGAAAATCAGTGATAGAGGACGTCGAAGCTTCAGGAGAGTCGTTACAGCTAATCGACGGAGTACTGCACAAGACCTCAGTGTACGGGTGAGTAAAAATGCTGGAGCCCCGGTGTGTACGCGTACCATTCGCAGAAAACTTCATTCCATTGGTTACCGTGGTCGTGCGGCTACTCCATAAGCCTTTCATCTCCACTCGGAATGCTACTCGTCGTTTTGCATGGTGCAAAGAACATTTATCATGGACCGTAGATCAATGGAAACGGGTACTACAGACTGATGAATCCAGATGCACGATCCATCAGTCTGATGTGAGTATGGCAGCAACCGGGGGAACGCTATTTATCACAATGTACTGTTCCTGCGGTCAAGTTTGGAGCTGACAGTGTACTCGTGTGGTAGTGTTTTTGTGATATAGTCCCGGCCCATTGGTTGTCGTGGACAAACCTGTTAACCAGCACGTCTACCTCGATATTCTGGACAATTATGGTCTACCAACTATGTGGCAATGCTGTGGAACCGAGCCTTGTTGGTACCAGCAGGATAATGCACCGAGCCATAAAGCAAGGACTGTTGCGGCGTGGTTTGACGATAATTCCGTATCGTGTGTGGACTGACCAGCACAGAGCCCTGATCTTAATCCTATAGAGCACCTATGGGATGAATTAGAGCGCCGCATAAGAAGTTTGGAACCAAGACCTACTACAAAGCAGTAGTGAGCGGCAGCATTATGTACTGAATGGAAGCGCATACCTATCGCTGTGTTCCAAAACCTTGTCGAAAGCATGTCTCGAAGGGTCAGTGCATGCATTAAGGCCAAAGGTGCATCGACACGGTACTAATGTATGTCAATAAATGCTATGTTGTGTTTCTCTTCTAGGTGTCCGGTGACTTTTGTCAATGGAGAGAATTGGTCCAATGATTAAATGGTCAGCAG
The DNA here is from genome assembly GCA_039090855.1 of Macrothele yani. NCBI lineage: Eukaryota > Metazoa > Arthropoda > Arachnida > Araneae > Macrothelidae > Macrothele > Macrothele yani. Next base: position 32,573,091 of record CM077012.1, read on the forward strand.
TTAGTTTTTCACGTGAAAAAAAAAAAAAATTTTTTTTACATAAATTGAAGTAAATTATTTTTAAATAATTCATAATGCATGCGCATATACAACATTTTTGTCTCGTTTCCAGTCGTTATCAAAATACATTGATTGTCTGAACTGCCGGTTTTCGATAAGCCGACATATAACTGTCCATGCGAGAAACATTCTGCGGACATATGGTAACGCTGGAAAACTCTCGGGGGGGGGGGGGGTAATACCGAAATATAAAATATAAAGAATTTCTGGTCTGATCCGGAGATTTTCAGCGTTTTCAAACTATAGCTCAACAAATTATCTGAGGGCACCTGCAAAGGCAGGAAACCAGTCGGGGGAGTGGGTGAGCCCCTGACAGGTTTCTCGCCTTGGAAGGTGCCCGTAGGGAATTTATTGAGCGATACTGTGTAAACGGGGGAGTGGGTTTGTCAAAAACAGTTTTCAGGTGCATACTGTACGTAGTATTTATTCAACGTATGCTGTATGGGAACCACGGATACGAATCTCTCCGGCAAATTAGTATTTCTTCACAATTTTAGCTTAGTTGCGTAGGTTTTTTCTTTCTTCCTTTATTTTTCGGTCATAAGGCTGTTTATGGGTTTTAGTTTGTAACCTGGCAAGGAATCTCTCTCTCTCTCTCTCTCTCTCTCTCTCTCTCTCTCTCTCTCTCTCTCATCTTATAAAATATAATTATAAAAATGGTGTGTTTCTACTACTCTCTTAGAAATTCACTGAAAGGACTACCTCCATTTCCCAGAAGTACAAACCCTAAATTTAACAAAAAAATTCCTTTTATATAACAAAATTTCTGTGAATTTGGAAAATTCAGGTGCGTTTATCAAAGTTCCTTAAAACCTCCAATGGTTGCACCAGCCATATGTTCTAACAGCTTAAATAAGAACACCGGACAAAACATTAGTCACCACTAACAGAAATGACAATACGAAGTTACCGGTTAAACAGAGGCACCGTGATAGTATTGTTGGGAGATAAATATCACTGATTTAGTCTACAGGAGCATTTCTGTCTCATGCAGTGGTGAAGAGCAACGTGTGTGTTGCATTTAGTCTGCAAAATGGGTCGTAAGACAGACGTTACTGAGTGGCAAAAAGGAGCCATCGTGTTTGGCAGTGCCCACGGATATAAAGTGAGTGAAGTCGCCCAATTTGTTGATGTGTTGAAGCGTGCTGTCCAGCGGGTCTACAAACAGTGGTGTAGTTTGCAGTCAACTGAAAATCGGCGACATAACTGTGGCCGGAAAACGATTCTCACCAGCAGGGGCCGCCGCCACATTTCACGCCTAATAACTGCAAATCGGTTTCAAACCAGGCGACAATTGCTCCAAACAGTAAATGAAAATCCACTCCAACCAATTTCCAAAAGGACATTACGACGAGAACTGCATGCGATGGACATCTGGGGCAGGGTACCACGGAAGAGGCATCTTTTAACAGCAAGTCACAAAGTCGCACGTTATCAATGGGCTCAGAGGCACCAAAACTTTACTGTGGAGGATTGGAAACGAGTAATTTGGTCTGATGAGTCTCGTTTTTGTTTGTACTCCAACGATAGGAGGTGACGAGTACATCGCAGGCCTGATGAAGCCTTTAATCCTGATTGTGTCGAAAGTGTTGTTCAAGCTGGAGGGGGTTCTTAGGTGTTTTGGGAATGTTTTTCGTACCACGAAATGGGCTCTCTCGTTCTAGTGTCGATGAATTTAAACCAGCATGCGTACCTCCGCATTCTGAATGACGAAGTGTTGCCCTTTGCTCTACATCTCCAGGAGCAGCATCACATTGCCACTCCTGTCTTCCAAGACGACAATTGCCGTCTGCACAGGGCTAAAACTGTGTCTGAGTGGTACGGTGAACAATCAGCAACACTGTCTCACCTCGACTGGCCCGCCAAATTCCCAGATTTAAATCCAATTGAAAATCTGTGGGATCATTTGGAACAGAAGATGAAACTCCGGAACAGACATCCACGTACTCTGGCGGAACTTCGAGACCAATTGACACACGAGTAGCTGCAAATCGATGTTGAATACATCGACAAATTCATGGAGAATCTACCACACCGGATTCATGCTGCTATCAAGGCAAGAGGCGCGGTCATCCGTTATTAGGTAAGTTCTGACAGGAGTGACTAATTTTTTGTCCAGTGTGCTTATTTTTGGGGGAGGGGACTAAAGGGTGGGCTGAAGCCACGCATAGCGTCGCGCCTGTTCTGCTTCCGTGTTCGAATACTTTTGGCAATAGAGAAATTAAAAGAAACGTTATTTTCAACGTAATTTTTAAAAGCGGAAAGAAAAATTATTATAGGGAAATAAAGTTATGCTTAGTTTCGAGAACATGTATATAAATGAAATTCGCGCGAAACAAAACTTTCATGGGGCCGCAATAACGTGAATTAACTATCGCATTCATATTAAATGTCAGATCCATACGGTTCAGTAGCTCTTAAAAGAAATTAATGTGTGGGGGATCTTTTCAATAAGAGCGCTCATACCGTGAAACAGATGTGTATTTTTCATTTCTACAACTAAAATATCCAGACATTCAAAGCCTTTATGTTCTTAGAAATGTGATCTCGGTAATAAAATATATATATAATCCGGACTCCACGAGGCATAAAGAAAAAAATTTAATGGTTTTAAAAGTATATTTGAAAACTGATACATGTTTTTTTCGTGCTGTTATTTTCACGAGAGATAAATTCTTCGCTATTTCTCTTATTTCAGAAAAGATAGAAGATATGTCTGTCTGAGAAATTAAATGGTGTTAGGATGCTTAATTTGCATCGTTTATATTTAATATTTTGTCGTTTTGGATAAAATGTGATTAATACTCCTCCTCTACCGCTTATAGTGAAGGATTAATTTTTCACAGTTTCACATTCCATAGAAGTACCTGCTATGTAAATTTTATCTCTAATTTATTCATCTGTTTCGAGTTTTAAAGACCATCGTGAGCACTTCTAAAGGCTATATAAGCATTCTCTCTCCCTAATTTCGGGCCACTGGCTCCAGAGAAAGGAGAGAGCCAGAACCATAGCACAGGACCTGCATCCCTGCCTCATCCAGGACTCGAACTTGGGTTTATCTCTCACGAATAGTCAAAAGGAGCGCCCCTCTCTTTCTCTTGGTAGTAGCACTAATTCCATGCAGAGATAACTGTGTGTGTTGTTGGGGGAGGGGGGTTAACCCTTTAACCAGCTGGAACGAATACACTCAGGGTACAAAAAAATGGACTGAATCAGCTGAAACGTACACGGTCGTATCAGAATAATATGACCACCCCCGGAATCATGTACCCGCCCAGGGGCGTCACAGAGTGCACGTGACAAGGTCGCTCACATGGAGACATAAGCGGCTTGCCAGGACAGATAAGCCATAGTGGGTAACGTGAGCACAATGGGTGGATGTACTGATTTGACGGACGTTTAAAAAGAAATGATAATGAGCTACCGCGTCAAGGGTGGAAGCATCTCAGAAACAGCAGACCTTGTGGGCTGTTCGCGAGGTGCTGTAGTAAGGGTGTACCAAGAATGGACCTCTGGTACACCGAGTACCTCATAACTGTGAAGCCCCAAAGGCCATCGACCCCAGAGAAGAACGTCGCCTCCGTCTACTGGTAAAGGGCAATCGACGCGTAACAGTGCAGCAAGTGGCCACGCAAATGAACGTTGGATCACCCATGTACCTGTCCCCGATTACAGTAGAGCGAACCCTGTTACTCGTGGGTCTCCGAAGTCGACGCTGCGTCAAGGTGCCCATTTTAACCCAGGTCGATCGGCAACGACGCCTGCTGTTCGGATGGTACTATCGTCATTGGACAGTGGAAGAGTGGGAAAAGGTTGCTTTCTCCGGCGCGTCGAGGTTTCTATTCCACAGAAGTGACGGTGCGGTGGCGGATACGGCATCAGACACACAAGAACCAACACCCGGACATGCTTGTCGGCCAAACACATGCCGGCGGCGACGGTGTGCATGTCTGGGGGATGGGATGTATTCCTGGTATGACATGGGACCGCTGGTACCACTGGATGGGTCCCTGAACGCCAATGGCTGCCTGTCTATCCTCCTGACCACATACATGCCTTCACGTTGGACGTTTACCCTGGTAGTGATGGCGTCTGCCAACAAGACAATGCGCTGTGACACGTCGCTAAGGGGGTGCATGACTGGTTCCAGGAACACGACAATGATGTAGCGCCGTGACACGTCGCTAAGGGGTGCATGACTGGTTCCAGGAACACGACAATGATGTCTACGTTCTCTTTTGGCAGGCGAAATCGCCACGCCTCAATCCCATAGAGCACATTTGGGCCTATTTGGATCGACAGATTTGACATGCCGACCCACAGTCACGTCATCTCCTGGACCTCCGTGCTTTGCTGCAATCCAAATGTTCGGGCAACCTTCCAGGACCTCATTGCGTCCATGTCTCGCAGCTGTCATCTGGGACAAGGGTGGTTATTTGCATTATTAGGTAGGTGGTCATTATTTTGATACGACTGTGTATATATTCGCTGTCTAAGAAGTGGGCCAAACCAAGGCCGTCTAGAAAGTACAACACCATGACATTAGAGAAATGAATTCCCTCTGTGACGTCACTCTCATGTGATATGGCTTGATACGTCGGTGTCGTGTTTCACGATATTCACGATATACACGACGGCGTTAGATGCAAATCGGGAGCCTAGGTTTCCACCTGACGTCACCTAAAGAGGGAGCTTATGTCTCTAATGTCATGGCCTTGTAAGACGGCCTTGGCCGAATGCGGCTGGAACGAGTGAACCTAACCATCAGAAAACGTTGCTTTCCTCTTAGCTTTCTTAATTAATTCATTAAAGGGGACTTATTGACGGGGATTATTGAAAAGTGAGACTAATCCCTTCTGAATGATTATAACCTGCTAAAAAGGAAGGCTATAACGAAGGCGACGAACCTAAAGGCAGCTACAGATACACACGTTTGAGTGCCTCGTCAGCAAATGGGGGATTTCTGTGTCTGAGGCGGCATGTAGCTTGGAGTGAAGAGAATTTCAGGCAGGCGTTGAAGAGCTTTACTCCACGCTACATGCCGCCTCAGGCACAAAGCTCCCCCATTTGCTGGCGTGACACTTAAACGTGTGTGTCTGTGGCCGCCTTAAGGAAGGAGAGAGATGTTTGAGTCCCTTGTATTTACCCACTGTCATGACGTCCGTTTCGGGGGGCTAGCTCTTCCCCATCATAGTTTTGGAGTAGAGAATAAAAGAGAAGAATCGAGCGCTTATCACTAGAAACAGATGTACAGAGTTCGTACATATTTACAGAAAATAAATTCTTGAACTTTCCAGGGAGTTCATCAAAAAATTCCAGATTCTTAAATTTTTGCTGGAATCATAGAGCTTTTATTTATACACTGGTGTGCACAACTTAAGGACGAAGTGGAAAAAGTTAAATAACGCCGTAAATAGCAGCAACGCCCAAACACAAATGAACTCAACGACTGTGTCTGGGAAAAGGAGCAACAGCACATTAGTAATAATGGAGCATGACGAATGGTTTGCGTGACGTGATAACATAATCCGCTCAAGCATCCAATAGCATTTGTTGAACAGAAGACACCGGGCGGTGTGCATAAGTGTTACAGCCGTTCGATTGTGTTTGTTGGGTGCTAGAAACGACGAAGTGGCCCGTCGAGAATATCTTCATGATTTTGCTGGTGGACGAATAATTGAGAGGCTCCAGGAGGGATGAACTGTGATGAGTGTGGCACAAGAGTTCGGTATCGCCCATTGGACCGCTCTCTGCTCTTACAAGCCGATAGGGATCGACACCAGACAGCACGTAACCTTATAAAACAACTGAACATGAACACAGGGCGCACAATATCCCAGTTTACAGTGGCCAGGCGACTACACAAGGGTGGACTGATTGCCCGATGACCAGTACGCTGTGTTCAATTAACAACTGCTCATCAGAGACGCAGTAGTCCAGACAACATAAAAACTGGACAGCAGAACAGAGGGGGAACAATACTTCTTACCGATGAGAGTATATTTAGTCTCTCTAGCAGTACTGTACAATGCTCGAGATCCTGTAGCAGGCGATCAAGTCAAAACTGTCTGGAAAGTTAACAACCGCATACCTCCAACGTTACACGCGCTAAACTTGCCAAATTGCGATGGAATGTCCAGCTGCATCCGCCCTACAGTCCGGATGTATCGCCTTGCGACTACCACATTTTTGGCCCCTCTAAAAAAACACTTGAAAGAACGCCTCTTTGCAAACGATGGCGAGGTCAAACAAGTAGTTATGAATTGGTTCGCCCAGCAGCTGTCTTAATTTTTCGATCACGCCATCTGTTCACGAGTGTCAAGGATACTTGCCTAAATGCTCATGGCGATTATTTCCGATTTCAGCTTATCCACTTAAGTTACCATGTTCGTTGCCACTTTCACTAGAACGAACCAAATGCATCGGCCGCTCAAAAGGTTCAACGACCACTGTGAGCAACTCTCATGGCTGTACACGCCCCTGATTTAGGGCCACTGGTTACAAAGAAGGTAGACAGCCCGCCAGCACCGCAATACAAGCACACCACACATGCTTCATCCGGTACTCGCACCGGGACAAAACACTGATGGCTACTCAGAAACTTACGCTGTTAACAACTCGGACATCGGGGCTGCACGGGTGTGATTTGCTCTTTGTAATATGGTGAAACCTGCTTATCCCGACCAGCGGGGGTTGCATAGAAAACACGTCAACTTGCGTGATCCGTTTAGGATTGCGCAATACATTAAAGACTGGGTTTTTTGTTTAGGAACTTACATTTTCTTCGGAGGTTAGATCAAATCATATGTAGAGGATTTTAGGAAGGGAGTGTCTGACCCTGGTCTTAAACAACCCTTAGAAATAGGAAGCTAGGAGATTTGGGCTAGAGTGCCTGATAGGAAAGTCACACGGAAGCGAGGTAGAAGACGCCCTTATTTACTACCGGGATGGCCAGTTCCCGGAGTCCGACGGCTTAATATGCCCATCCAACGCACGGCGGATATTTAGTGGATCGAGCGTTCGTACCTGCCTGGGATCGAACCTGAGGTCCTTTCCGTGGCTGTCACGAACGTGGCCCACTAGGCTACCCGCGGCCCAACGGAGGTTAGAGAATACCGTGAGCATTTAAAACAGTCACCCGCTCTTAATTTCGAGCCACTGGTTCGAGAGAGCCACTACCGTAGGACAAACAGACCACCCATGCCTCATCTGGGATTTGACAACTACAAATCGGGCGATAAGTCAGTAGCCCACGCCACTCACCACTCGGCCACCCAGGCAGCTACATAAGTTTAACCATTGTTATACTTTACAGCTCGTTCTATGTTTGGGTCTTTGAAGATATTACTGGGGCCAATCCGGAAAGTACCTTCGGGCATCCCTCCCGCGCAAGTATTCTCTTCAAAATCGCGCATGCTCAGTTGTGTTGCCTCAACCATTAGACACACCATTTTGTGAGTTTGTGCTCATGTTAAACGCTTGTGATGGGCGTCAATAATGTTTAAGTTAGTAGAACGGCCCGCAGACTGAGAAGTCCGATCTGTGATAAGGTTTCTGAACGCGAAAAACGTCAGATCAAGTAAGATTCTTTGGCAAATATGAGAAATTTACAGACAAAACGCAATGAGTGCAGGAACGGTGAGGAAAATAATTCGAATGTTTAATGAAGGACGACAAGGCGTTGATGACGAATTGAGCAGTAGTTGGCCTTCTGTGGTCCCGGAAGATTTGGTGGGGAGAGTGAATGAAAACATTAGCGAGAACCGATGCTTCACAATTTCTGATATTTCCGAACATTTCCCTTAAGTTTCGAAATCATTAGATAAAAGCTTCTGTACCCAAAGACGCTCAACGCGAAGCTCATGGGACCTGCTTCTGAATTTTTGGGGGCGGAACGCGGAGAAAGACGAAAATTTTTTAACCCTCCAAGTGGCAAGAGGTAATGCAAAATTTTGCTACATGTATAACAGGAGACTCCCCTAAAAGCGTCGTCTTTCTGTAGTATTCGTCGTCATTAAGATACGCATATATGCTTTCTCGCCGCTTTTGAACATGTTTTTTTTTTAGCCGCTCCGGCGGCGCATTGGTCTAAGCGCTGGCTTGTGACCCGTGAAGGTCTGTTTCCGTGAAGGGTCCGGGTTCGAATCCCGTGAGGCATGGATGTTGTGTTTGTCTTACGGTACTAGCTCTCTACCTTCCCTGGAGTCAGTGGCCCTAAATTAGGAACGGGCGACTGCTTATAGCCCATTGAGTTGCTCACGGTGGTCGTTAAACCTTCCATAAAAAAAATAAAACAGGTTTCGATGAAAGTATTATTGCGTCGTGAAAACCCTCCGGGTGGCAAGCGCGCATATATACGTTCGGAGACATCTGTGCTCAAAGCGACGACGACGCAATAATACGTTCATCGAAAATCTGTTCAAAAGCGGCGAGAACGCATTTATGCATATCTTAACGACGACGAATACTACAGAAAGAATAATGCGTATAGTGACGGGAAATGGGTCTCTCGTATCACACGTGAATCGAAACAGCAATCCTTGCAATGGAAACAGTTCCCAACGGTTCGATGGCGACGATGACCTGAAGACAACGGTTGAGCGGTGGCTCAAAAACTTGCGGCAGAATTTTATTTTATTTTATTTTTTTGGTTCGGGGAGCGGGGGTTTAACGACCGCCGTGAGCAACTCGCGGGCTATAAGCAGTCGCCCGTCCCTTATTTATGGTGACTGGCTCCAAGGAAGGGAGAGAGCCAGTACCATAAGACAAACACGACATCCCGGCTGCCTGACCGGGATGAAGATTTTTATGAGGGAGGGTATCGAGAAACTTGTGCCATGATATGACAAATGCCTTAACAGGGAATCTGTTGAAAAGTAGATTAAGGTATGTAGAATTAATCGCACATTAAAAATTAGTTATCAATATTTTGTTTTTGTTTTATCTTCAAATGGCACTTAGTTTCTGGTACATTTTTGTTTACAACGTGGAAATTCCATTTCATTAACTACTTTTAATTTTTATCGACATATTACAAAAATTCAGCTTGTGAATTTTAGCTGTAAATAAAAATGAAAGGTGAGAAAGCAAAACAGAATCAACCGTGAAGTGAACTGCCAGACGTAAAATTATAGATTTGTTGTTTTCTGGAGTGACACTCGCTGGAAACTTATTTTTGCCGACCCGGTGGCGCAGTGGTCTAAACAATGGCTTCTCACCATTCGTCCGAGATGGGTTCGAATCCCGATGAAGAATGGATGTTGTGTTTAACTTACGGCACTGGCTCTCTCTCCTTCCCTGGAATCAGTGGCCCTAAATTAGGGACGAGTGACTACTTATAACCCACTGAGTTGCTCATGGTGGTCGTCAAACCCCTAATAAAAAAAAAACTCATTTTCGTCTGCCTTGCCGACAGCTTAGCTGCAATCCACTGTTCCAAACGTAAACAAGAAAGATGGCACCGAATTTTCGCGTGTAATAAGCACGTCTTTTGAATCCGTTCTGACGCAAATTAAATTTATCAAAGCTATTCAAAGTCAATGGAACCGGTATAGAAAACAATAGTATCTGACGGAAGAAAGAAGTTTTTCAATCGGGTTTTTTTTTTTTTTATTGGAGGTTTAACGACCACCGTGAGCAACTCAATGGGCTATAAGCAGTCGCCCGTCCCTAATTTAGGGTCACTGGTTCCAGGGAAGGGAGAGAGCCAGTACCGTAAGACAAAACCAACATCCATGCCTAACCGGGATTCGAACCCGGACCCCTTACGGACGAATGATCAGAGGCCAGCGCCTTAGACCACTGCGCCACCGGGGCGGCATCGAGTTTTTAATCCCTCAGATATTGCTGTAAACGGAATCGTGAGCTTACGCCCTCTGGTTGCAGACTTGTGTGTTAAGAAAAACTTGAATTTATATGAGAAACATTTCGCACCGAAAACGCTCTCCAACACAGAAATAATTTTTCAAATCGGACTCTTAGAAACAGAGATATCAAGAAAAATAAGATGTGACTTCACGTTCCTTGGTGGGAAAACCATGCATTGTTTAAGGAAGAAAGTATTCTCAAAAGGATTTTCCATATGAGCGGTATCGGTACAAGAAAAAAAAAATTTAGTCGAGTTTTCAGGATCCCAGATTTTGCTAAAAATACATCAGAAGCAGAAATTAACACTTATTCCCCCTGGTGGCCAAGCCATTCTTTACCAAACATTAGAAATTATGTGAAAAATATTTTCAATCAGGTCATGTATGCGATACACGAAGAAATTTTCAAATCGGAGTTTTAGAAGCAGAAATAACGCAGAAAACGCAATTTGCCTTTGTGCCCCCCAGCGGAAAGTCTATGATTTACTTGAAAATTTTGAATTTCTAGGAAAACCATTTCGCATCGGAAACACTATCCAACAAAGCAGGAATTTTCCAAATCGGGTTCCTAGAAGTACAGATACTGACAACAATAAGATATACATCTACGCCCCTGGCGTAGAAGCCATGCATTATTTCAAGAAGAAAATGTTCCTAAAAGGTTTGTCGACATGAGTAATATCGGTCAACAAATGACTTTGTTTTCAATGGAGATTTTGGAAGCTCATATTTTGCTGCAAATACATCAGAAGCGGAAATTAAGATTTACGCCCCCTGGTGGCCAAACCATTTTTTCACAAAAATTAGAAATTATGTGCAAACGATTTCCCATCAGGAGCTGTATCCGGTGCGGAAAGAATTTTTCAAATCGGAGATTTAGAAGCAGAGATATAGGGGGAAACGCAATTTACCTCTACGCCCCCTAGCGGAAAGTCTATAAATTACTTGAAAATTTTGAAGTTATATGAAAAACATGTCACACTGAAAACACTATCCAACAAAGAAGAAATTTTTCAAATCGGACTTCTAGACGTTGAGATATTGACGAAAATAAAATATACATGTACGCCCCTGGCGGAGAAACTGTGGAATTTTTTAAGAAGAAAATATTCCGAAATGGTTTATCGATGTGAGTGGCATCAGTCCACGAAAGAAAATTTTCAATCGAAATTTTAGAAGCTCAGATTTTATGGTAAATATATCGGAAGCAAAAATTAACATTTACGCCCCCTGGTAGCCAAAGTATTTTTTACCAAAAATTTGAAATTATATGCAAAAGGTTTTCCATCAGGAGGTGTATCCGCTGAAGAAAGAATTTTTCAAATCGGAGTTTTAGAAGAAGGGTTATCGAGAAAAATGTAATTTACTTTTACGCCCCCTAGCGGAAAATCTATGCGTAATTTGAAAACGTAACTATATCTAAAATACTCTTCGACATAAATGGAATCGAAAGATAGAATTTTTTTCAATCGGATGTTTAGAAGCAAATATGTGGAATAAAACATGTTTTTGAATTCGACATCAAAAACGAAATAAAGGATTATCATTCGTATATTTCAAGCTTCCCAATGCAAAAAGAATTTTTCAAATCGGACTAATAGTTGCAGAGATATCGTGGGTACAGGCGGACGGACAAACCGGTAACATAAGCACGATCTTATTTTACAAAAGACGTGCTAAAAATTATCCCTCAGTTGCAGAAAGCAGGTTTTGAAGCAGTACTTTAATTAATTGTGATATACGAGGGTTGTACCGAAAGTAGTGCAAAAGTGTGCATAAGTTGTTTATTAACTGGCAGAGGTCGTTCAAATTGCACATGTTGGTAGAGTAACTCTTTCTCTATAGTAACCCTTCTTCCTCATTGCAGGTAGATAATGGATTCCAAGCAAAAACAACGTACCGTCATTGAGTTCTTGACGTAGGAAGCGTGCAGGCTGTCCGACATCCACAGAAGGCTACAGAATGTTTACGGAGATGACACGATTGACAAGAGCAATGTGCACAGATGGATGAAGTTTAAAGAAGGGGAAACCAGCATTGAAGACAAACCATGCAGTGGGAGACCATCATCTGCGACCACTGACATGAATCGTCAGCGAGTGGATGAATTGATTCGCACGGAGAGATGAGTCACAATCCGTGAGCTTGTTGCACAACTAATGCGTATAGAAGATGGTGGAAGACTTTTTCGCAATGCGTATAGAAGATGGTGGAAGACTTTTTTCGCAATGCGTATAGAAGATGGTGGAAGACTTATGGTATCGGAAAGGGTGTACAAAGTGGGTACCTCGGCAGTTGACACCCGATCTGAAGTACAGAAGGGTGGGAATTATGCTCTGATCTGCTGGAAGCGTTTGAAGCCAATGAAGATACGTTTGTTTGTTTTTTCGATCTGGTGACAGGAGATGAAACGTGGACGTATCTTTACGATCCAGAAACGAGGAATCAATCCATGGAATGGCGTCACACCTCTTCACCAAGGCCTAAGAAGTTCAAGAGCCAGAGATCAGCACAGAGGATCAAGGTGACTGTTTTTGGGATGACAGGGGTGTCATTCTCCTTGATTTTCTGGAACGTGGCCGTACCGTGACCAGGGAGCGGTTTATCGAGACACTCAAGAATCTTAGAGAAGCCATAAGGAGGAAGAGACCGAGCAAGAATTTGAAAAGGATCCACATTCACCATGACAATGAGAAACCACACACATCTTTGGCAACAAATCAGACGATCAGCAAAGTAAGCTGGTAGGTGGTCACCCATCCACCGTACAGTCCAGATATGGTGCCCTCTTACACCCACATGTTCGGTCCAATGAAGGACAGTCTCCGGGGACAACGATTTGATAACACACACGAGGAGAAAGTGGCTGTGAAGAAGTGGGTACAACAGCCCACACCTGAATTTTTTCAAAGAGGATTCGAGAGTTTGGTTCAACGATGGCGCAAATGCATCGCTTGTGATGGAGACTATGTTGAGTAGCACCTTTGTATAGAGAAAGAGTTACTCTACCAACATGTGCAATTTGAACGACCTATGTCAGTTAATAAACAAGTTATGCCCACTTTTGCATTACTTTCGGTACAACCCTCGTACATTGAGAGGTAGCCAATTATTAGGAACACCTACGTAATAATGCGTTGTGCATGCCCTTGGCCTTCAAAACAGCCTCAATTCGATGGGGCATGGATTCAGCGAGATGCTGATATCGTTCTACACGAATGTTCAGCCGTCCGTCAATTGCCGAATGTTCGCTGGAGCAGGATTTCTGTTACGAATGGATTTCTCAATCTCATTCCATAGGGTTCAAATGAGATAAGATCTGGAGACTATGACGGATATTTTAGCACTTTGAAGTCACTGTCGTGTTCCTGGAATCATTATGGGACGATTCAAAACTTGTGGTCTGGCACATTATTCTGCGGAAGTAGCCTTCTATATCGGGAAACATCATGCATATGTACCTGGTCTGTAGTAATCTTAAGATACCTCGTGGCATTTACACGCTGTTCCAAAGGTATTAGTGAATCCAGTCACATTTTATTTTGCCATGCGCCCGCGAAACAGGAAACGTTGAAGACCCTGCTCTAGCCCATAAACTTACCGCCATATTGTTCTACCATTCTCCTGTAAATTCCAGCGAGCTTCATCGTTTCTGCTAAGAGAACCTAAATTAGCATTGTGTGACGTATACTCTAATTTAACCTTCCTTTTTAGTTCCTGCCTTCTTATGTAAATTTGGTTTATTCTCGTTAAACGTTTTGCAGCCTGAACGCCACATTTTCTCTCTCGACGAATTTGTGTTTGGCAACCCTGACAACAGGTCAAAGTGGAACTACGTAATCGAAAGCGAGATATCAGAACTGATGTGTTCAGTCTACAGAAGGCAATGTTTCTTTCGTTATCGGGAACGAATCTTGAGACAGGCATTTTGTTATCAACTGCGAGATATTAGGATATGCCTTTTGCGCAATGTTACTGAAGCCATGTTGATGATATGATGTTAAAACTATTTGTGTTAGTCGACCTTTGATATTTGTTCAATACTGATGTAGGATTATCAGAGAGCGAACGTGCCTACGCTGAAGTTGTTTGCAGGGAAAATGCTGCTTGAATGTGGATTAAACCACGTATCTTGGTCAAGTTGGATTGTGCGTACTTGGTGACGTGCCATTAAAATAAAGGATTAGAATATTAACGTCAGTTATCCATTTTTTTTTTTTTTTTTGCGGACTTTTGATCACATATTGAAGTTGATTACATATCTCGTGAAGAACTTCTCAGCTATTAAGTTTTAAACAAACCGAGTCAACAAAAGTACAGTGCGATAAATCTAACGAACTCTAATCCTGTTGTGTTCTAAAATAAAGCTAACGTGACAATAACGTAGTGTTTAAGTTTATATAACAGCTCAAGACATAAGCGTGCAGTTTAAGTTAATATATTAGTTACATCGACATTTAATAATTTAAGATAAAACAATAGAATTCGGAAAGCGAAGCTTTCACGTTGACAGCCGAAACCCGACTAATGTGCAGTGTTACGTGATGCAGGTGCCACCTTTTCTAACTACTCTCACGACGTGTTAACGTTGGTCTGCTGCTGTCGCTTGCGGTACCCGTTTAATTCAATAATAGTGTTTAATTTTTCATTTTCCCTTGTACATAAGCTTTAAATTACGAGCAACACAATTTTTCAAAATCAATATGTATTCAGACAACTTCATTTATAGCACGTATTTTGTAAAAAAGATAGTGCTTATGTTATCGGTTTGTCGGTCGGTCCGTCCGTCTGTAGACACCATATCTCTGCAACTATTAGTCCGATTTGAAAAATTATTTTTGCATTGGAAAGCTTGAAATACGAGAATGACGATCCATCATTTTGTTTTGTTTTTACGATGTTCAATTTTCGCCTCTGGACGGCGTAAATGCAGATGATATTGAATTCAAAACCCATTTTATTCCATATAGTTGCTTCTAAACATCTGATTGAAGAAATTATTTTATCTTTCGATTCCATTTATGTCGAAGAGTATTTCAGGTACAGTCACTTTTTTAAGTTACGCATAGATGTTCCGCTAGGGGGCGTAAAGTAAATTGCGTTTTCCCCGATATCTCTACTTCTAAAACTCCGATTTGAAAACTTTTTTCATCAGAGGATACAGGCCCTGATGAGAAATCTTTTGCACAGAATTTCTAATTTTTGGTAAAGAATGGTTTGGCCACCAGGGGGCGTAAGTGTTAATTTCTGCTTCTGATGTATTTGCAACAAAATATGAGCTTCTAAATTCTCGATTGAAAAAAAAATTCGTTTGTGGACCGATACTACTCACGTCGACAAACCTTTTAGGAATATTTTTTTCTTTACATAATGCATGGTTTCTACGCCAGGGAGCGTAGATATATATCTTATTTTTGTCAATATCTCTACTTCTAAGAGTCCGATTTGAAAAATTTCTTCTTTGTTGGATAGCGTTCCCGGTGCGAAATATTTTTCATATAAATTCAGAATTTTCAAGTAAATCATAGATTTTCCGCTAGGGGGCGCAAAGGTAAATTGCGTTTCCCCCGATATTTCTGCTTCTAAACCTCAGATTTGAAAAATTCTTTCTGTTTCGCATACAGCTTCTGATGGGAAATGTTTTTCATATAATTCCTAATATTTGGTGAAGAATGGTTTGGCCACCAGGGGGTATAAGTGTTAATTTCTGCTTCTGATGTATTTGCAGCAAAATATGAGCTCCTGAAAGCTCGACTAAAAATGTTTTTTCCTGGACCTATACCGCTCACATCGAAAAACCTTTTGAGAATACTTTCTTCTTAAAACAATGCACGGTTTTCCCGCTAGGGGGCGTAGACGCATATCTTATATTAGTCGATATCTGTGCTTCTAAGAGTCCGATTTGAAAAATTATTTCTTGGTTGGAGAGCGTTTCCGCTGCGAAATGTTTCTCGTATGATTTCAAATTTTTCTTAACGTACAAGTCTGCAACCAGAGGGCGTAAGTTCACGATTCCGTTTACAGAAATATCTGCGGGATTAAAAACCCGAATGAAAAACTTTTCTTCGGTCAGATACTATTGTTTTCCATACCGGTTCCATTGACTTTGAATAGCTTTGATAAATTTAATTCGCGTTAGAACGGATTCAAATGATGTACTCATTTACACCCGAAAATTCGGTGTCATCTTTCTTATTTAGAATTCATGTTGTGACGTCATAGGAAAAACAAGAGATTACAATAGCACTCACAAGAGAGTTAAGCGTTTTCCAGTAAAGAGTTAGAGGTAAAATTATATCGTAACAGTTTATACCCATGACAATTAAAAAAAAACAGAAAAATGGATTTCTACTCTACTGGAATCGGAAAAAAACTGATGTATTTTTAAATGGCAAGCGGATTTGCATGCCAGTGGAGCCTCCTTGCAAAAAGTTTACGAAAATAAAATCACATCTTCAGATAAGAAAGCCTCAAGACCTATTTCTTTCACTAAAAAGAGACAGCATGCAATGGCGGTTACACGACTACAGTGTCACTAAATATGTTGGACATGAAAACGTTTTATTCGAGAAATACGAAGCATGTTGTGAGGTTGCAACTGAAATGGCAGTTCTTTAAACGACGGGAATGAAAAAAAAAGTTTTCTTTCCCAAAAACGTTTGCTTGTTTTAACATATGAAAGAAAGCTACAGAAGGAAGAAAAAGAAAGAAAAATCCTGCGATAGAAATGGAGAAGCGTCTTCTCCATAACCACATTTACGTTTTCCCAATGCAATAAATTAAATCTGTCTCGAATGAATGCTTTAGCCAATATAAAAGCGAAAAATTAATAAGAAAATGAATTTCTGGTACTTATTTATGGAAAGAAAAAATGGCATGTCCACAGTAAAAAAAAAAAAGAAAATCGGCAGAAGATCTGACACAGAGCGCACGAAATATGGTTAGTTTTATCACCTCGTCACGCAACGTGCAGCAACAACTCTCTAGCCACCAACCTTCACTGAGTAATCCCCGCCTCTCCCATACGTTTAAGTGAATAACTTTCTGTGTCCGCTGACACGCAATAATATTAATACGGATTGTCTTCAACAAAAAAAAAAAAAAAGAAAAATACTTTCGTTCTAGTTTGAAGGCAAACTCTTCTGAATGCAAGGGAAAAAAGGACATATGTGAAAGTTGGAGTATTCCAACAGAGTACTTATCCAATTGTTTGATGCCATGAATTAATGAAATAAAAAGTGAGCTTCACAATACTGAGAAATCTTCCGAAGCCTTTATCGTCCGACTTTCTCAAGATTCATTTCCATCGACCAAATGGCTTTTCCATTTCACCAGTAAAAAAAAACAAAAAAAACTTAAACACACTATTTATTTAATATAGCACTAGAGAGAATCGAAAAGTAACGCACAGTAATTTTTTTCTCTTTTTAAGTTTGCAGTTTGGCAGACAACGAGTTTGAACGCTACAGACCAGTTTGGCTGGATAAGGTGCTGCCGAGGTATGGAAGACAGTGTGAACGACGGCACAAAGATGTCGTCGCGTTTGCTAGCGTCGTCTACGAATGAAGAGCAACGCGGAGTAGTCCGATTTTTGTGGGCTAAACGGAAAACTCCGATGGAAATTCACAAAGAAATGGTCGAAGTGTATGGTGGTGATTGCCTTATTTGCGTAACCACTGTGGGATTGGGAGGGGGGGGGGTTAGGACCCACAAGATTTTCAGAGTCGGGGATCCCCAATGTAAAAGACCCCCCCCCCCCAAATGTTTTTGGTATATAATGATATAAAGCATACTTTTTTTAGATGTGAACCGACTAAATTTAATAACATAAGATTGTAATATTTCGTAGAATGCTAACACGTATATAATGTGTACTTAATAAAACAGCGATATCGATTTCTAATAAGAAAAGTCGGTTCTACAATTCTACAACTTGGTAATTTACATTCCTGCCCTATCAATCATAGTTTTACAGTTGCGTTCGCTAAGTTCCACAATTCGCCAACAGAGGCGCCTATGTCGTGCCCCTTAGATAGCGCCTCAGCAACTGCTATGCTCCTGCGTGTGTGTGTGTGTGTAGGGGGAGGGGGTCCCAAACTCTATCTTATACAGTATGTATATAATATTGTATATTGGGTGCATAGGAAAGCCCCTTTAGCCTGAAATAACTTGCGAACGGAGAGAGGTACGGTTATGCAAGTGAGATAACGGTATAGTAAAGCGAATACGCCCGATCGAATGCAACCAATAGCAGCGCCCCTAGTGGCGAAATGCAGAAGTTAGCCATTGCAAATCGAAAACGAAAAGAGATAGAGCAAAAATTCCAATTATAAAGTTGTAGAGCATCAATTAATTAGTACAAAACGACATTTGTTTCACATGGATAAGATAAATTGTCGCCTGAATACCCTAAAATGTCCGAAATCGATGTGCGACCATTTGTGTGAACGTTTGAAGGGAACGGGCATAGGTATAAGCAAATACACACAATTTATTGCATAAATGCGTACTTATGTCAATACAGTTTGATGACGTCAGACAAAACAAAAACAAAAAAGGCAAACTGGCGCACAGTGATAAAAAGTTAATGTCGAGTATGTTCGAAGAGCCATTGCCCACGATACACATTTGTATTCGTGAAAGAAACTCTGCATGCACATTCCTCAGCATGGAAGGTGTCATACTATTTCAAGCATCTGTAACACGAAGACGTAGATACAGGAGACTTGTAGGCGCTGTTCCATACACCTGATTTTTTACGTAACCCCAGAGGAAGAAATCCAACGGAGTGAGGTCCGGCGACCGTGGAGGCCATTCAACAGCACCACCATACTCGATGATTCGTTGCCCAAAACAATGTGAGAAAGCGTCGCACTGCTTCTGGCTGGTGTGCAGGGGCACCGTCATGTTGGAACCACAAGGAACGTAATGCGGACAGGGGAATGTCATCTAAAAAGTCAGGTATGATATCCTGAAATAGTTGGAGGTATCTCTGTCCGTTGGCATTCGCCGTAAATAAGCACCATCTCGCAATATTGGGAGTGAGTGATGCTCGCCATTCTCACACAGCGTACGTAGACCTAAACTTCTGATCAGGGTACATCCTGCTACTGGTTTTTATATCGTAGCTACGGTACAACGTCACAATCTGCATTTGCATACGGCTACATTTGCGAAATGTGAATATGCAGATTCGAATCGTCGCGCGTCGATGTCGGACATTTTAGGGTATTCAGGCGACAATTTATCTTATCCGTGTGAAACAAATGTCGTTTTGTACTCATTAATTGATGCTCTACAGCTTTGTATTTGGAAATTTTGCTCTATTTCTTTTCGTTTTCCATTTGCAATGGCTAACTACCGCATTTCGCCACTAGGGGCGCTGCTATCGGTTGCATTCGATCGGGCGTAGTCGCTTTACTATACCGTTATCTCACTTGCATAACTGTACCTCTCTCCGTTTGCAAGTTATTCCAGGCTAAAGGGACTTTCCTGTGCACAATATACACTGAGTGGCCACTTTATTATGACCACCCACTCAGCACTTCGTTGGGCCACTATTTGCCTTTAATACTGCGTCGATTCTTCGTGGCATGGACTCCACGAGATGTTGATAGGTGGTTTGTGGAATCTGAGACCATGCTTGATGAATAGCAACTTTCCAGGAGTGTGAGATTGCAGGGTTGTGGATCCAGCTGTCTGATGGCTCGTTCAACTTCATCCCACAAATTCTCAATGGGGATTGTGGGGGCCACCTAAGCAAAATAAACTCACCGGCATGTTCCTGAAATCAATCCTGTACAATACGAGCACTATGGCAGGACGCATTATCTTGTTGAAAGTAGCCATTGGGATAAACCATCCACATGACAGGATGCACTTGGTCCACAACGATGTTTAGATATGATGTGCCAGTCAGACGTTGATCAACACGAATTAAAGGGCCCAAAGCAAGCCAGGAAAACATTCCCCAAACCATAACGTTTCCTCCACTAGCTTGAAGGTGTAGCAATGCATTTGGGGTCCATGCTTTTGTGCTGTTTCCGCCAAATTCTCACTCGGCCATCGGCATGGTGCAACTGAAAACGTGATTCATCGGACCACATAATTTGTTTCCAATTATCGACTGTCCAATCCTTGTGCTCCTGTGCGAACTGGAGACGTTTTCTCTTGTTAACTGCAGACAGCAAAGGTGTTCGAACAGGCCTTCGGCTGCCATATCCCATCCGATGCAGTGTACGGCGAACAGTGCGTGCAGAGATCATTTGAGGGGATCCTTGATTAAGATGGTCTGTAATTTGTTGCACTGTTGCCAGTCTGGACACTCCTCGTTCCACCCGAACAGTCACTAGTCGATGACGACCACACGTTGCACGTAGAGACCCAGTTTTTTGGCTGACAGTCCAGACTTTAACAACAGCTGCT
The DNA here is from genome assembly GCA_039090855.1 of Macrothele yani. Lineage (NCBI taxonomy): Eukaryota > Metazoa > Arthropoda > Arachnida > Araneae > Macrothelidae > Macrothele > Macrothele yani. The sequence goes on from CM077012.1 coordinate 32,593,442, forward strand.
CTGGAACATTTCACGAATGCGGCGGTTTCGGTGATACTCGCTCCATAGCTCTGAGCTCCTACTATCATCCCACGTTGAGAGTCCGTCAAATCGCATTTTGTACCCATCTCGTCACCCAAACATCACTTCTGCTACTGTCGCAAGCACTAAGCTTTCCCTTTTTATACTAGCCTCGCCCTCTGGCGGCAACAGCGTTCAACCATAGCTCAATTCCTTAAAACTGTTAGGTGGTCATAATAAAGTGGTCACTCAGTGTATGTACACATAAAATGTGTGATCGCTCCCCCCCCCTCCCCGATTTTTAAACATGGTTACGCCACTGGATTGCCTGGACTGCAGCAACAACTCCAGATGGTGCAGTTTCTTTGCAGAGTGCCGTGGCAACTTTACCGATTCGCTATGTTTCGGTCTACATGTAACCGCGTCATCACCTGCCACTGTGTGAGGCATTGAATAGGCAGTTCTAAGTGACCGGCGAATCCATCTGCGCACATTGGCACAGAAGTTCACCATTTCGTACGGTATAGCATACGACATTGTGCATGACAAATAGCAATTTCGCAAGTGTCGGTGCGCGATGGGTGCCCAAAAACTTTACAGACGACCAAAAGGGACAGAGAAAATTGCGCAATTTGGCTGGGAGGTGCTCCAGCACCCACTTTTACTGTCCGGACCTAATTCCTTCGGACTTTCATCTTTTTGGTCGCTTGAAAAGATTCCTGGGCGGCCAACGCTCCGATTCGGCAGACGAAGTCAAATCGGTTGTCCGCAAGTAGCTATACGCCCAGAAAAGGGACTTTTATGAACAAGGTATACTAAAACTGGTACCACGCTGGGATAAATGTCTCGAGCGTCTCGGTTCTTATGTTGAAAAATAGCTAAGACATGTTTATACGCCCATAAAACGGACTTTTATGAACAAGGTATACTAAAACTGGTACCACGCTGGGATAAATGTCTCGAGCGTCTCGGTTCTTATGTTGAAAAATAGCTAAGACATGTTTATACGCCCATAAAACGGACTTTTATGAACAAGGTATACTAAAACTGGTACCACGCTGGGATAAATGTCTCGAGCGTCTCGGTTCTTATGTTGAAATATAGTTAAGAAATGTTTATACGCCCATAAAACGGACTTTTATGAACAAGGTATACTAAAACTGGTACCACGCTGGGATAAATGTCTCGAGCGTCTCGGTTCTTATGTTGAAAAATAGCTAAGACATGTTTATACGCCCATAAAACGGACTTTTATGAACAAGGTATACTAAAACTGGTACCACGCTGGGATAAATGTCTCGAGCGTCTCGGTTCTTATGTTGAAAAATAGCTAAGACATGTTTATACGCCCATAAAACGGACTTTTATGAACAAGGTATACTAAAACTGGTACCACGCTGGGATAAATGTCTCGAGCGTCTCGGTTCTTATGTTGAAATATAGTTAAGAAATGTTTATACGCCCATAAAACGGACTTTTATGAACAAGGTATACTAAAACTGGTACCACGCTGGGATAAATGTCTCGAGCGTCTCGGTTCTTATGTTGAAAAATAGCTAAGCAATGTAGTTCCACTGTGTCTATGTTTTGTTTTGCCTATCTATTAAACTGTTGCCAAACAAAAACTACTGTGCGTTACTTTTCGATCCACCCTCGTATGAATTAAAGCGAGCAATAAGAACCGGAAATAAGTAAATATTGTAAACTCACGATAGTTTCTCCTCACGCCACTGTAAGCCATCACGCTGTATAACCAGAGCACCATCCAGCGCTCGAGCCCGGTCCCAGGTAGGGTAATGGCCAGAAACTTTGACAACTCGGCCACCGGGAGGGCGGCCCATCACACATTCTTGGAAAATATTTGTAAATCCCTAAAAACCATTTTTTGGAAATTAATACTAATTTATAAATAAAGAATTATTTCCCTTTTATTAATGTAAAGATATACTGTTTAATATATTTTGACGTTTTGGAATAGTTTTAGGCCTACGGCCAGGTCCCAGAACCACGGGGGCTGAAGAGTCATCTGTCACTGTGTTCAACTGAAAACTGCATTTTTCCACGAATAAAGACTTAAGTTTTGCTTTGTTTTTAACTTCCTTTTTTTAAATTTACTTTATTAGCGAATAATTATGCCAAAAAGTAAAAACAATTAGATAAAATAAAATTTTAAATAAAAAGATGGAGAAAGAAAACAGAACTCGCTTGAAATACAGTGCATATAAAAAAAAATTGCATTCTTTGAATTTGCTTAATGGTGGCTGAGCTGTGCGTTCCTTACCGCTGTAATTAAAATAACTCCCAACTAGATTTTTCTTTTAGTTAACTGTTCTGGTCTCTTTTCCGTGGATCCACACAATGGCATCGGGGATTTACTGAAGTTATACTTCAACTTTTTCGACTCCACTTCATCGGTTACACTTTTTCCCCATCTTTAATAGCGTATTCTCCTACTCTGGTGCTCGATGTTAGCTATTTCTTTCCCTGTCAAAAACCAAGAGCACCAGAATCTCGCCCAAAAAAAGGCCCTTTTTCTCTAAAATACAAGCATCGTAAATCCACTACTCGAACGAACGAGAAGATGTTGAAAGCTCTCTCTCGCGCACAAGTGCAAGGATTTCCCTTTAGCACTATTTTCCAACTCGTAGAGGGCAACATTTAGTTAGCATGTCCCCACGACAGCACTTTTTTTTAGGCAGCAAACTACCTGGAAGCTTTTAAACAGCTGCTTTGCATCTCATAGCCACTTGCTAGATACGAACAGAGGTTTAATCTTCTGGCTTTATTCTTTCTATCTTGTGTGTGTGTGTGTGCGTAATGTCCTTTAAATTTTTACGTTCCTCCGAAAGAGAAAAAAAACGGCATTTCTCTCTTCCCCTGGCCAATAAAACCAGCAAGCCTTGTCACGGGTTCGAATCCCGGTTGGGCATGGATGTTGTGTTTGTCTTACAGCGCTGGCTCTCTCCCTTCCCTGGAAGCAGTGGCCTTAAATTAGGGAAGGGCGACTGCTTATAGCCACTGAGTTGCTTCCAGCGGTCGTTAAACCTCCAATCAATCAAGAGAATATTTCAAATCGGACTAATAGTTGCAGAGAGATGGTGTCGACAGACAGACAGATGGACGGACAAACCAAAAACATAAGCACGTTCTTTTTTAAACAAAATACTTACTAAAAATCACCGATGTACATAGACAAATACTACTCTACAGAAACAAATCAGTGTTGCCTTCAATAATCTTATATCCAGGAAGAGAATTTTCCAAAACAGTGAATGGAGGCATAGAAAACAATATGCTATATCCTCCATGACCTTTCCGAACATGTCGTTGGAATGAAGAGGTATTTAATCATTTGTGCTCTATCGCAGCAAGTTTTCTAAGCGTTTAACCTTGAACGGAATTTTTCCAAGCCCTAACCCTAAAGCTTCTTCCTATTGTTACGTTCACTAACCGATATTCATTCGTTCTGCGCTGATTTGTTTTTCGTTTTGGATTTCTGTGGAGTGTTGTGTTGTCGACGTTCCTATAACGTTTACGCTTTACTCGGTATTTACCACCTGTGGTTCTTGGGTATTTACCTAGTTTTTACATTTTTAATAAAATTATGCCAAAAACCTGAAGTGCGGATTTTGAACGATCAAGAATACCTTCCCATAACGACGGTGTGTGAGAAAGTAAAAACCAGGTATTATTTGAGTGGCACGCGAAGGGGCGTAATTTTGAACTCGGAGGGGTGTAATTTCAAGTCTCGCCCTCCCAGGTAAGAAAAGCTTGCTACTGTCCAGGTCACGCACAACCAACCTCGGACCAGGACACTTAGCATCCAAACCTTTTCGCCATGAACAAGAAGAAATTCCCCAGAAAACAAAGTTACTGATCACTAAAAAATGTTTCATGCACTTCTGGCAAATTATATAGCCAAGCAGTAATTAATCCTTTCTTTTTGTTTCAGATCAAAGATTAATCAATGCTGACAGATAAAAGCAACTGTTTTGGGTTTTGTTTTGTTTTTCAATTGTTGTTGTTTTTTTCCTTACGACTTCAAGTAGTTTCCACTCACATAAGTGTCGAATTACAGCTTTTCCTGGAAGAGATAATTAAACGAATAACCTAAGTAACAGTTCCTGGGAGTTGATTGGCCATTTATCTGGCTCACCCTCTATTTAAGCCCCCCCCCCCCTTCCGGTTTAAAGAAAACGCAACCTCCCCAGGGTATTTTTCCACGCCTGTCTCACATTTTTTGCGGGATACATCGGTGGTACAGAATTTTCATTTGCTAACCAACTTCCAATTAAAAATTCTTAATTAGTAACCCTAGTAATTACGCCAACACTACATCGCCGCATAAAAACCTCAGCACGAACAAATTAAAACGAGTGAACAACTTACGTTCTGGCGTTTACCGCATGCACCAGCTTGCGAAGGAAAAGATACTTCGACGTGAACTCAAGGACACGTCAACTCCACGTTTCCATTCAATGAGTATCTAATAAAGCAGCAGTAGGTTAAACCTGAACTGTAGCTGAAGATCGTACGTACCATCTGCCTAAGAAGCAGCAGCTCATTCTCTCGAGGCAATCCGTCTCGCACTATTTCGCTAGTCACGCAGAAAGGTCAATATACCGAACAAGACTTAGTTTTCCTTTAATGAACAATGTAGGTCAGGATCCTGTGAAACGATTTCTCCGGAGAAACTGCATTGCGTTCTGAATTAGCTAGCCGTACAAAAAAGGAAATTAAATCTATACGCGGTTTGTTTTATATTCGTTAAAATTTTCAAGTCTTCGGTACTTTGAAATAATTTAAAATTTATTTAGCAAACATTTCTTAATTCATATAAGGGAATAAAAATGTTCTTGAAAATATCTCTGAGATATCTAATATTACTACCTGAGTTCAGCAGCCTTCTAAATCATTAAGGGATACAAGTGCTCGTACCTAATTAAGGGTCTGCTTCCAAGACGGGAAAGATCCTGTGCCGTACGAACAAGCACAGCATCCTCATCTCACTCTGGATTCGAGCCTCAATCACCCCGCGCTACACCTAATACTCACGGATGGATCCAAGGGGGGCGCCACAGGGCCCCCTCAGAAACCAAGGAAAAGCTTCAATTTATTAGGTTTTAATAACAAATTGAAAAGTTCTTAGTGAAAGAAAGTATTACTTGAAAGAATACTTTCGTTAATTAATTAGAAGAATTTATAGACATACTAAGAACACTTTTTCATTCTGCGGGAAAATATCAGAAAGGTCCCCGGTTATTCCCGACACTTACCCCCCCTCCCCCGAAAATCCTGGATCCGCCCCTAGCACGTACTGGGGATGCTCAGTACCTGGGCGGCGATTATTGGAGGGGGGCGGCAAAATGCCCCATTCAAATTTTACAATAAATGAATATCAGAAACGTGGGAACAGTTAATAAGTTTTACTGAGAGAAGTCGGAACGCTGCGTTTCACGTCATTTTTTTTTTTTTTTTTTTTTTTTTTGTAAAAATAATTCTGACTCGTGCTTTCATTCCCATGGCGCAACACTTCTCCTCATTGGGAGTGAGCCAACCCTATTCTTTGTGTGATAATCCATGTTGCTTTTCTTCAGCGTTCAGATAAAAGCAAAATCCTCCGACAGAATGGTACAAGAGAAAAAAAATAAAAAAAAATGAGTTATTCTGAAATGAAACGACCATTACTTTCATGAGAGTAAACCTGGGCTGGAGATGGTTTATCCCCATGAAAGTAATGGCCCATAACATTATTCATTTGCTTCACTGTAAAAACTAAGTGTATGAATTCACGAAAAATTATTGGAAATAACGTCCAGCAAAGTTGCTGGTGGGTGTCCTTCTTTTAACGAAATTTCTATTTTTAAAATGTTTCTAATTCTTCTAACTTCAGTATTTTCACAGATTTTCTCCGCTGTTAGTAATTCCGTTTTTTCCGTCTTTATACAAAAGTTTCGTGAAAACTTCGATTTTAATTTTTTCAGCCATTTTACCGGACTCTTCTATCCAGGCGTACTAAGTTAACGAATTCTTTAATCCTGTTTTTTGAAGAGGGGGGTGAACGACAACCGTGAGCAACTCAATGGGCTGTAGGCAGTTGTCCGTCCCTTATTTAGGGCCATTGGTTCAAGGGAAGGGAGGGACCCGATGCCGTAAAACAAACACAACATCCATCCGTCACCGGGATTTGAACACGCACCCATCTCAGACACACTGGCAGAAGCTAGCACTTAGACAACTGCGCCACAGTAATGAGACGGTAAAGCCCAAGCCCAAAGCTGGCTCGGGATGCATAACATTTTCTACGGTTCGGGCTCAGAGAGAGAGAGAGAGAGAGATGTCGTATTGTTTACCATACGAGACGTACCTAACACCAGAGGCATAATTCGGCATTTCTGCGCCCGGGGCAAACCATAAAATAATGCGGCCCAGTCTATCCTTTACATACACGGTCGAGTCACATTATTGTGACTACCAACTAATATTCAAAGTAACCACCGTGTGCAGCGCGGACAGCAGCTAGACGGGCTGGGAATGACTCAATAAGGTGTTGGAAGGTGTTCACAGGTATGTGGAGCCATGCTGACTGCAGTGCATCTGGCAGCTGCTGGAGGTTGCATGGTGGAGGATCCATAGAGCGAACAACACGATCGAGGTGGTCTCACAGATGCTCAATTGGGTTTTCTGGGGAATGCGGGGCAGGGAAGTACTTTGAAGTCTTCATCGTGCTCTTCCAACCGCTGTCGGACATTTCTAGCTGTGTGACACGTCGCATTGTCCTGCTGGGAGATCCCATCCGCCCCAGGGAAGACAATCAACATGTATGGGTGTACGTGGTCTGCAAGGATGGATTCATAGCGAATTCGGTAGCCCCCTGGTTCATTCGGCCAGTGAGTTGCTCCACTATAGCATGTTGATCGGTCCTCACGCACCTTCGAAGCTGACGTTCACCTCTCAAATCAATGGCACGTGGTGCTCCGCAGTTTGCACGTCGCTTAGTCGCAATGGTGCCATTTTTCCAATCACGATACACTTTAACCACAGCAGCACGCGAACAGTTCACAAACTGCGCTGTTTCAGAAATGCTGCCACCGTTGGCCCGAAAGGCGATATCATCCCTTTTTGCAAATCTGATAAATCGCTCCTTTTATCCATGACAGCAACGAGTGATATGTTTTCAGAATGAATGAATGAACATATATAGAGGATTTCAGGAAGGGAGTGTCTGACCCCAGGTCTTAAACAACCCTTAGAAATAGGAAGCTAGGAGATTTGGGTTAGAGTGTATGATAGGAAAGTGACACGGAACCGAAGTAGAAAGGGGAGGAAGACGCCCTTATTTATTACCGGGGGCAGTACCCGGGGTCCGACGGCTTAACGTGCCCATCCGACGCACGGTGGATATTTAGTGGATCGAGCGTTCGTACCTGCCTGGGATCGAACCTGAGGTTTTTTCCGCGGCAGTCATGAACGTTGCCCACTAGGCCACCCGCGGCCCATGTTTTCAGAATGCCTACAGCACACCTTATATACCCTCCAAGCCAGCTCACGACAAGGTGCCTTCTTTCATTGGCTACGAGAAAGAAGGAACATGTCAGGAGCTGGCTTGGAGGGTATATAAGATGTGTTGTTAGTAGGAGGTGGTCAGAGAGCCGTGGACGGCTTAGTGGTTAGCGAGTCAGACTATCAATGCAAGGTCTCAGGTTCGAACCTGGGCTGATCTTTCAGAGATGGTGTGATTTATTAACAATCGCTGAATATCCGCCATGCATCGGACGAGCACGTTAAGTGACGGTCCCCAGGCTGGACCCACTGGTTAAATGGGTATCCTTTCCTAAGCCCCCCCTGAAATTCTCTCACCTCTCTATGTGCAACATCGTACTTGTACGGTGGCGCCATCTACTGTACTCTAATCTCTCTACAAACTGTTCTGTCAAAGTCTCTAGACTTGCTCTCATTCCTTCCGTTTCTGTGTCCTGCCCAAAAGGCAATCTTCGCTGTAGGTGGCTGGGACCTAAACTCTACTCACTGTGGACGGAAGTCCTACAAGAAAATGACAAATACTGTGGTGGAGGTGGTCAGAATTATGTGACTCGACTGTGTATATATATTACTAATTTTTTAGTTAACATAGACAACATAAGTAGACACTACTCAGCAAAACAAGGTTTACGTCTTATCAAACTGTGACTGTTTGTACAGCTTTTGCCAATTGTTTCGGAGTTTGGATCCTTAACCACATCCTTATCTTTCACTGTCAAGCCAACTTAAGAAAAACCGCAGACTCCGTTGCTGTCGATGGAGGCCGTGGCTCTTCTTGAGTCCGTCCAACTCAAGAAGAGCCGAAACTGCACATTTACTGCTGAATGTGAGCAACTGACATCTTCTGAACATTTTGAGGAAGAAACATACAATTTTAAGCTGTCAGGTTATCGAAGCTGATGAGACACATTATAAACAAATTCGGCAAATGGATGAACGACAAAGTATGACGTAAAAAATTTTAAAAAACTTACCAGAAACTGGTGCAAAAGTTTCAATTCCAGTTTTTATCAGATTGCAATCAGTGATTTTTGCAGCACCTATCTTAAGCTGCGCCCTGGGCAGCAGACCCGCCATAGTTACTCCTCTGTTTAATACTTTTTAGTTGATAAAGAGAATTCTTCAGCAAATGGGTCTGGGAGGGAAGTCGTAACACAAGAGGGCTATTTATTTGGGGCTTGGATAGAAAGTGCAATAGGACACGTATTAATGCATTTCTGCGAAAGAAAAGCTTCTTCAAGAACTATAGATGGTAAATAGCACGCCGACGGAATTTTGCCCCCGTTTCTCCACGCAACAGCTTCCTTTTTATTGTACAGAGCAAAGTACGTAGATTGCAGCGCCCCCATCTTTCCGGATGCCTGACCTCCCGAAACATTTCAGGAAGAAACAATAATAAAAAAATTATAAAAAAAGAGTCGTACTACTATAGAAACCGATAGAGGTCACTTCCTGACAGGGACGTCGCTAAGGAGATGCGAGGGTTTTGTCTTGCCCACCCTGCCTCCCACCCAATTCACGATGAGCGACTTTCAATTTTGTTTTTAACTTTAAAATACACTGCCTGACAGAGAAAATGCCAAACCACGAAGGCGTGAACACAGTGCCATGCAAATTGCAGGGTGGGTGCACACGTACAAGTTATGCAAATGATTGCATTTGCAGGCCAACCGCACGAACGGCGCGCAGGATATAAGCAGACAACCAACCCGTGAGGCCATCAGTCGAGACGTCGTCACGGCCGCGAGAAGTGGGTGGTTCTGCTGTAACCGTGTCTGGAGAACGAACAAAGGGTGCCAATGCCGTTAAGACGCCGTAGTACGCGATTTCATCAAGTGGATGAGTCCACGAGAGGTGCCATCGTAGGCCTTCGTACCGCCGGATGGTCCTTGCGTCGTATTGCGGAAGAAACGCAACGTGATGCCACAACCGTCGGTCGCATTTGGAGACCCAGTGATCCTGTGGTCCCAGGAAGGATCTGCGGAACGTCGTAGGGGGACCGGAGCACGGACACCCAAGAGCACCGATCGTCGCATCCGACGTCATGCCGTAGCGGACCCACAGGCTACAATGGGCGACATTTTGCGGAGTGTACGGGGAGGCGTGGATGCTCCGATATCGACGCGGACAGTGTCGCGCTTTTTGGCTGCGTCTGGTTTGCTGTCCAGCCGTCCGTTGCGAAGGCTACCCTTAAAAGCGAGCCATCGTCATCACCGCTTGGCGTGGTGTAGCTCCAGGGCTGCGTGTGGTGTTGAATAGAACAGTGTGGTGTTCAGCGACGAATCGCGGTTCTGTCTCACCACGGACGATCGCCGTGTGACAGTCTGGAGGCGACGTGTCGAAACGGGCGGATTCTTCCGCCATTATGGAGCGCCACACGGCCAGGCAAAGTGAAATCATGGTGCGGGGTACTATTAGCGCCAATATCCACTCACCGCTGGTAGGCATTATGGGCACACTGACCGCACGCCTCTATGTTGACGAAGTGCTGAGCCCGTGGCACTACCGCATCCCAAACGCCGTTTTTCAACAGGATAATGCCCGGCCGCATACCGCTCAGTTCAGCCTGAATGCTTTACACGGTGTGCAGCTGCTTCCGTGGCCAGCACAATCCCCCGACCTCTCGCCCATCGAGCATCTGTGGGACACGATTGGCCGTCGATTGAGTATCCTCCCACCAATGCAAACCGGAGATGAACTATGGACTCGGATCAACACCACATGGTCCACGATACCCCAGGACTCTGTTCGGACTCTCATTGCCTCGATGCCACGTCGTATTCAACGCTGTATCGCTCAAAATGGGGGCCACACTCCTTATTGATCATCCTGTATATTCGGCCACTGGAGCCATCCTGTATATTCGGCCACTGAGTGTATAATCTGGACTTTGCTGAGTAATTTTAAGTGTCGTGTTTTTCGTCGTGTAGCCCCACGTATTTCCCACAGGCAGTGCTTTGTTCATGTCTTCGTAGAAAGTTTATCAAAATAGCATCAGATCCATGAAAATTCAGTTCTCTCTCTACTCTTCCAAATCCTTAGTTTAAGCCTTTTTTTTTTCATATTAATATGGCCAGGGGCAAATGGACAGGGTGGATAGGACTTCACTGAGGGAGGTTATTACTAATTGCTCTGCTGTTTGTTTGTGCTTCTAAGTAGGATATCCCAACACGAAAAGTGGAGTCTACTATACCATGTCGCCTTGATGGCGCAGTAAGCGCTGGTTTTTGACTATTTGTCCGAGATGGGTGTGGGTTCGAATCTCGTGTGGCATGGATGTTGTATTTGCTGTGAGGAACACGCTCTCTCCTTTCCCTGGAACCTGTAGCCCTAGATTAGGGACGGGTGACTGCTTATAGCCCACCCGGGAGTTACTCAGAGTGGTCGTGAAACCCGCAGAGAGAGAAAAAAACTATACTAGCGCTCTTAAACCTTTCTCGGGACAGTGAGGCAGCAGGGCGTGGTTGACGACTGCTTTGGAGGAGAGGAATGCAAGGTAAAATCGCTGGCTTGAAGGAAGGGAGTTAGCTTGAAGGAAGGGAGTTGGGTATTGTCTCAGAGTATCACGACGTTAAAATTTGATTTAGATAAACAGAAAGGACATTTACCTTTAAAGATATTGTTTAAGTACAGTACTATACTGCAAGCAAATTTTTTAAAAAAATTGAAAAGCAGTTAAGACAATGCATCCACAGCAAAAAAAAAAATTGAGATATTCTAACAACACTTGTATCTTATACTAATAGCGTAACTAGTCAGATCCGTGTGTGTGTGTCTCCAGAGGAAGGTGTGGGGATTGCAAGAAATCCTTTGTTGCCGATAGTGAAAATGATTACATATCCTTGCTTTTAGAGTTTTTGTAAATAAAGCTGCTCTCAAACTTTCCCTACCAAAATTAATACTCGCCCACTCGTCGCCTACCCTGATTTCGAAGTCTAGTGACGTCTCTGCTGCCTGACTACCCTGTTGGGAAAAACCTGACTGTCCTTTTAAAAAATTAATTGCAGGGAGAGGAAAGACTGGAACTTTGGAAGGGACTATTTTTATTAATGCCGAAACGAGTTAGTTTTCAGGCTCGTTCGGGCCCAGGCTTTATCTTGCGAATAGAAACTTCGAGCTCGGGCTCTTAAAATTAAGACCGAACTCAGCACTGCCACGGCACCGGGGCGGCACTTTTGCCTTTGTCCTTGTGGAGGGGGGTACGAACCTGGTCGTGGCCAATGAAGACGCCCAGATGCCTGATCATCGGGCTGAAAACCGCAGGGTGTTTGGGGCGCCGTATAGCCTGCCACGTGGATCGTTCTGACCACACCGTCCGACTGTGTTGGGAGCAGTTGACACGTGACGGCACTGCCACACGTCGGAGCGGTTCCGGATTGACCAGGAGGACCACCGGTAGAGAGGATCGATGGATCGTGCGACAGCCACGAACGGATTCCACGGGGACCCAGTCCACTATACCGGCAGATGAAGCGGCTCCTGTGTGTCCACGAACCATTTCCCCGACGCCTCGCAGAAGCGAATCTGCGATACCAGCGCCCCTTACGTGTGTTGACATTAACACCGGAACATCGCCGGCTCCGTTTGCGGTGGTGCCAGGCCAGAGCTGCGTGGAACGCCACAGACTGGCGACATGTGGTGTTTAGCGATGACTGCCACTTCGTTTTGGGGACAGATGATCATCGTGTCCGGGTGTGGATGTCCCCGGGTGAACGGCACAATCCCAACCTCGCTATCAAGCACCACACCTCCCCCACTTTAGGCATTATGGTCTGGGGAGCCATTGCCTACCATAGCCGATCAGCTCTAGTAGTGGTACTTGTATCATTGGCGGGCCAGCGGTATGTGGGTAAGATCCTACGGCTCCATGTGCTCCTATTTGTGGCAGGGATTCCACGTGCGCTATACCAGCAAGGAAATGCCCGCCCGCACACGGCTCGGGTTGTCCAGGAATGCCTACGTCATGTCCAGACACTTCCATGGCCTGCCCGCTCCCCGGACATATCCCCTATCGAGCATGTGTGGGACCAGTTGAAACGCCAGCTGCCGCCGTACCGCACTATCTGGCGGGATTTGGAGCACACCGTCCATCACTTATGTGCCAGTCTGCCGCATGACAACATCAGGCGTCTGTTCGCCTCAATGCAGGACCGTAGTGCAGCATGTTTCGCCGCACAAGGCGGTGCGACGCGCTACTGACAAAGGACCGGACTGCGTGCCATAAATCCTTGTGTAATTGTCCTGCAGTTCTGTTTTTGCCATCATGTGTATCATTCATCTGTAAGTCCATAAAATTTCAGTTCAACCCGATGCTTCCTTCTCGGTGTGTAAATTTCATTGTCCGCGAGTGTATGTTAGGCGTTTGCTGTAAAATCACAAAGCAAAAGTCTCTCTACTTCAGTGAAAAATTTGCCCGGACCAAGCAAGCAAGCTCTTATAAATAACTTAAGCTAACTGTTATAAATAATTAAGCTTGGAGTCAAAGGAATATTGGTAGGCCCTACCCTCCCTTTGTAATCTTGAAGGAGGCTCATTTCTGCAGGAGAATCTATCTGTGATTCACGCACAAGCGTAAAGCACAGATAGATTCTCCAGCAGAAATGTTCGGAAATCCGCTTCCCGCCCGCATTTATCTTAAAAGGGACAACAACTTAGCGATACTGGTTTATGGATCAAAATGGTAGTTCACGAGTTAAAGTAATGGATAGACAAAAAAGGGGTCCATTTAAGGAGGTGGTACGAATACCAATGAGCAGTAGACGATCAGTGATCAAATAAATATAACTATCTCGCACAACACCTCGTTTTGAGCATGGTTTGATATGCTACATTCAATCACGAGTGGATATTCAAAATCCTTTCTTAAATCATTGTTAAAATTTGTTCACAAATTAATTAGTTTTACAATGCATGTTTCAACAGTTCTCTCTCATTCAGGAGCTAACAGAATTTTTCTTATGAGGAGTATCCCTGTGGGTGTGTTTCAGTAGTGAACCCCAAGACTAATATTTGCGGCTGGTTTCGTCGCCACCCCATCCGCCCCTGTTTGTAAGCCATAGAATACCCCTCCCCCTCCCCTCCCCAAGTTGCTGACTTTGTTTTGTTAAACTACAACACGCACTTTGCATTCCCCGTTTCACCGAAATCGTCCATTTTGTTGTGCTGCCACCTGGTGGTCTACGCATGAAACGGTCGTGTCCAAAGAAACGTGAGGATATAATACACACATTGATGCAAGTTTCACAGCTATAGCTTAACTGGATGTGGTGTAAAATATATATATTTGTTACCAAAATTTATAATTACACTTTACAATAAAAGGAAAAAAAAAATGTACACTAACCTCACTGAACAGAAGACGCATTACTTTTTTATTATTATTAGAATCCAAAGTTATAAGATCTATTTTTGTATTAAATCCCAACTTAAACTCACTTTTCAGCAAAACAAACATTTTTGCATTAAAAAAAAACAAAGTATTTTTTCAATGTATTCTCGAATTTCATCAGAAGAAAGAACAATATTCTTTTTTCCTGCCACTTGACCAACTACCAGACCCAGTCGAAGTGAAGCTCAACAAAATGAACAATTACCAGATGTTTTTTTCTTTTTTTGGGGGGGGGGGGTCTGTCTCATGTTCTTCCTGAACTATACTGAACCATGATGCTGCTGCATCATGGTTGCGTTAATTATTTACATTCTATAGCTTAAACAGGGGCTAGATGATGTTGAAAAAAATTGTTTTACGTTGTTCCTCTAGTCGTTATTTATTTGCTCGAAGCTACCTTTTCAATAAAGTGCCTTTGTATCCCTTGGATTCCTTGTTTGGACGGTTTTGCTCACTTGTCCCATATTCTTACATCTTGGGGATCTTATGGTATGATTTGAGTCGATGTGGAGCACTTCTGCACGACGTTACATTCGAAAAACCGTCTCGTCCTTAATTTTTGCACGCCAGTGTAAATGACACATCAAACTTCTCTGCGATTATGTAAGAGATGTGCTACCGGATCATGGACACTATTATAAATTAATTAAGCTAAATCTAATGACAGAAGTAGGCCGTTGCACTTGAAGCCGACGGTCGCTACCCTGCTTTTGTAATTGTGAAGTACACACTAGTACCTATTGGTATGGCTTATCATTACATCCCCTTATCTACAGGATGATGACACAGAGCCCAAAGCGATTCTCCCCAGAGGTATTCTGAAATCCGTATTCACCCACATTTATCTTAAAAGAAACAATGATTTACCAGTACTGGTTGATGGGTCGAAATGGTGCTTCATGGGTTAAAAATGATGGGTAGACTTAAAAAAGGAGTCTACTCGAGGAAGTGATACCAATACCATTGCGCAGTAGGCAATCAGTGACTAGATAAATAAGAAAATTAATTGCACAGGAAAGTTGCTATGTAGCACGTGAACATGTCAGTGTTTTTAGAACAATCTTCTTGGTGCTTTAGTTAAAAATTGGGTGCGCGAGACACTCCTGGGCTTTTTTTTCTGTCACCATATTTCTCAGGGGGGAAATAATACTTTGGTTCTATGCTACATTCTCACCGTTAAATTGTTAAAATTTATTCACTGCTGAATTCGTTTTAGAATGCATATTTCAACAGTTCTCTTTCAATCAGAATCTAACAGAATTTTTTCACGACGCTATTTCATTTATGAGGTCTTCTTATGTGGGTACATGTGTTTTTAGAATGGAACGCGAGACTAAATTTTCCGGCCTGGTTTAGTCGACCCAATCTGCTCCTGGAGATTGGATATTGTGGATAGCATATCGCATGAATTTAGGATACTCTGGCACAAGATATTACTTCTCCTGTGCACCAGCTATTATACTTTGTGTTACCATAAGAAACCGGGTACTTAATTTATTGTACAGGTGATTTACGATGTTTGTGGAGTCCTTAAGACAAACGCTATATAGCTATCAAGAGGAAATTTTACATTAAGAAGTTTTCCATCTCTTAAAGATAAATGAAAGTTAATGTCAGTTGAAAAAAAAATCTCAAACTCAAAACTGTTGCTTTGAAAAGTCACGATTTAAATAAAATACGTAATTTGTAATAAGACCTCCTACAGAAAATAACAAAATTCTTACAAACGTGTTAAAAAATTATACGCTCGAATAGACAATAAAATGACCAAATCACTCGCATTAATGAAAAAAAAATTCATCATTGCCCAATTAGTTTTGACCTGAACGTGGGTATGATTCCTGTGATTTTCTGGTTCAGTGGTTAAGATGCCCGGCTTCAACCCAAAAACCCTGGGCTCGATTCCAACCACCAGCGTAAAAGGATGATTCTCTATAGGGTCAGGGCTGAAATATTCAGCGTGTTGAATATTGCAAAATTTCTGTCGAAATGCGGATAAACTTGAAACGGACTTTTCTTAAATAAACGGAATCACTACATACATATTACTAAGCTGTTCTCTGAGATTCAGAGGTTAGCTCCACAAACAAATACAAGCTACCGGATAAATTTCTAACAGATTAATTTACTTAATCTTGCCGTATCAAACTCCTCCATTTACAGCGATCTTGACATACAATTCGGGCACAACCATCACACGACGTACACAAGACCTTCTATACTTCATACTCAATCTTTTTCCCATGCAGACACTCCTGAATCTAATCCTCCCGTGATTACCTTGGCCTTCCTCTGTCTTTCCTTCCTGCCACTTGGGATAAAAAAATTCTCTTAGTAAGCATCTCATCACTCATTCTTTCAACATGGCCAAACCACCAAAGCATATTAGTCTCCACCTTGCTAACAACATTTTGCTTCACATTACACATCTTCATTCCTCACACGATCAGAACATATCTTGTCACAAACCCCTCGTACGTAACGCATTTCTCCAGCACACAAACAACTCCTATGTTTCTTCTGTAGTACCCACGGAAAATATGTGAACATACGGAAGTTAACAAAAAAAAACCAAAAAAAACAGGGAACTTTTAAAAACGGAAATTCCACTAAAAGACAGACACTTACTGGCAACTTTGCTGCAGGTTATTTTTAGAACTTTTCCCTGAATTCACACCATTTATTTTTTCAGTGTAGTTTTCTGATTCTGTAAGTGGAATTATTACAAATTACATATTTATTTCATCGTGATATTTTGAAACAACAGAATGGTTTGGAACTCAAAATCTTTTTGAACTGACAATGACTTTCAATTACGTTTGAAGAAAAGGTGAAATGTACCGCTTTATAGTACACTATTTCACAAAACTCCAAAATAAAAAAATTCCTCTTTATAGCTATCACAGCTTTTGTCTTAAGGGGCCCACAGTCATACACATCATTGAATCACATGTACAATAATTTAAGAACGCGTTTTCACGGCAACACAACATACAATAGCTGGTGCGTCGAATGGGGGGGAATATCAGTGTTGCCATATTAACCAAAATATCATGTGATATATGCTACCCACAATATCCGATCTCGCTGAAGAATTTCAAAATCAGGTCCTCCGACAGACGATTGAAATTTAATAGCAAATCGGACCTCAAGTATATGCCCATGAATCAGTCCTCTCACTGGAAATTTCTGTCGTATGGATACGAAAAAGTGAGAACACAGTTTTTTCGTTAATACACTCGCGGGCAATGCAATTTGCGCACCAACAAGGAAGCATCGGATTGAACTGAAATTTTATGGATGCAATGATACAGATGAATGATACACATGATAACAAAAACAGAGCTGCAGGACAATTACAGAGGGATCTGTGGCATGCAGTCCGGCCATCTTCAATAGCGCGTCGCACCGCCTGTGAGGCGATACATGCTGCAATACGGTCCGGCATGGAGGCAAACAGACGCTTGATGTTGTCCTGCGGCAGACTGACCCACACGTGTTGGGCGGTATGCTCCAAATCCCGGAGAGTGCGGCACTGCAACAGCTGGCGTTTCAACTGGTTCCACACATGCTCGATAAAAGACATGACCGGGGAGTGGGCAGGCCATGGAAGTGTCTGGACATCACGCAGGCAGTCGTGGGCAACCCAAGCCATGGGCAACCCAAGTCGTGTGTGGGCGGGCATTATCCTGCTGGTATAGCTCACCTGGAATCCCGGCCAGGAATGGGAGCACATGGGGCTGTAAGATCTCATCCACATACCGCTGGCCTGTCATTGATCCCCGTACCACTACTACAGCTCATCGGCTATCGTAGGCAATGTCTCCCCAGACCATAATACCAGCAGTGGGAGAGGTGTGGCGCTGGATAGCGAGGTTGGGATTGTGCCGTTGACCTGGGAACCTCCACACCCGGACATGACGATCATCTGCCCCCAACAGGAAGCAACACTCATCGCTAAACACCACACGTCATCAGTCTGTGGCGTTCCACGTTGTTCTGGCCTTGCACCACTGCACACGGAGCCGGCGATGTTCCGGTGTTAAAGGCAGAACACGTAAGGGGAGCCGGGATTGCAGATTCACTTCCGCGAGGCGTCGGGGTAATAGTTCATGGGCACACAAGAGCCACTACATCTGCCTGTATATTGGACCGGATCCCCGTGGGATCCGTTCCTGCCTGGCGCACGATCCGTCGATCCTCTATACCGGTATTCCTCCTTGTCCGTCCGGAGCCGCTCCGCCGTGTGGCAGTGCCGTCACGTGTCTAGTGCTCCCAACACAGTCGGACGGTATGGTCAGAATGATCCACATGGCCGGCTATATGGCGTGTCAACTAACCTGTGATTTTCATCCGATGATCAGGCCTCTCTCAAAATCCGTTAAGTTGCACAAATCGACATCTCTGGCGTCTACGCGGCATTCTTATCACTCTGTACTCTTGCTTGCGTCAGCTGGTGCTTTTCGCTTTCGTGGGGCATCGACTAAACGCCAGTTTGCGCTTGAAGCGCCACCACAGGCTTTCCAGTCATGCCCAATAGCACCAAATGTGGATCATTTGCATACCGGCACGCACTCTATCTATTTGCAAAGTTTTGCGGTTGTAGCATGTTTTCTTCTAGGTGCGTAAATTTTATAATCCGTGAGTGTATACGAAAGGAATTGGACAAAGGTTTCTGAAAATTCAGAATTTTCCTCGCGTACGGAAATCCGCAAAATTCAGGGGTTTTATTTCCCTGTAAAGGTTGTATCAGGAATACACAGTCGAATCAGAGTAATATGACCACCTACCTAATAATGGGAATAACCACCCTTGGCCAGGATGACAGCGGCGAGACGGCTTGGCATGGAGGCAATGAGGCCCTGTAAGATTGCCTGAGACACGTGCCCATTCGGACTTTAGCAGAGCACAGAGGTCCCAGAGATGATGTGGTTATTGGTCGGCACGTCGAACCTGTCGATCTAAATAGTCCCACAAGTGCTTTATGGGATTGAATCGGGCGACTTCGCCGGCCAAGGCAGAATGGAGACATCGCTGTCGTGTTCCTGGAACCAGTCACACACACACCCTTAGCGACGTGGCATGGCGCATTGTCCTGTTGGTAGACACCAGTACCACCAGGGTAAACGTCCAACCGAAGGGATGCATGTGGTCAATAAGAATGGGCAGGTAGCCATTGGCATTCAGGGACTCGTCCAGTGTTACCACCGGTCCTAGGTCATACCAGGAAAACATCCTCCAGATATGCGCACTGCCACTGCTGACCTGTACTTAGCGTGTCCGGGTGTTGGTTCTCCTGGGTCTTATGTCGTATCCGCCACTGTCCAACAGTGGCGTAGGAACGCTTTTGATTTAGGGGATACAAGCTCATGAACCTTACATCTCAAGGATTAAGCGCCATCTATGGATGACCCCCTCCGAATTTATTTTTTTGGGGGTTAGTATATTAGAATTTTTATAAAATGCATATACCGATCAGGAATTCATCCGAATGAACATTGTTATCATATTCTTATTAATTATTACCATTATTATTTTTATTGCTGACAAAAAGTTCACATTATTAATTTCTTATCAGAAAATGAATGGCGAAGTGGTTTTTTTTTTTTGTGTGTGTTCTCTCTTGTTAATTTTTGTAATTTTTTTCCATTAAAATATTGAGCAGGGACAAGTCAACATTAGGATGAATTTCTGTCAGCAGGTTTGGAAAAGAGGGATTTCTCAGGAAATGTTATATAACTCTTTACAAGAACGAATTAAATTTCTTATCATTTTTGTTTACGTTAATAAAGTAAAACCGCAGTAAGATAAAAACTGCTCTACCCGCGAAGATAGAATCATTGAAGCATTATGAAGTCTATATTAAAAACTTTGAATGATACATAGGCTGACAATTGATGTAAAAAGCACATTGGTCTGGTGCAAAGCTAAATGATGGTGGAAATATCGAGGAACTGGAGTTCTACGGGTGGTATGTGAAATCCGTAATGCACTTGTTGTATTGCTACACATCTTAAGACAGAAAACAAATTTAGTGCCAGGGTTGTGGGCGCTGAAATGTCCAATTGTGCATTAATTTTTTTTTTTTTTAAAGTGCAGAAAGGACGACCTGATCAAGATGCACGGAATTTTAAGAGAAAAGAAACACTGATCAAAAGTATGTAATCAAGCCCAAGCCCTACCATATGCTGTTTGAAGTTATTAACAGAAACCTCTCACTTGTCGTTTCCCTGCAGAACTAATTTGCTGAAGTTCCCCAGATGGTTGGCCAGTTTTTGGAGGATGAAAAGCCTCCCACTACAAGCTTCGGATATATAAAAAAAAAAAAAAACAGATGACCCGTGATATTTCTTTGAAAAAAAAAGAGAATAAAAAAAAAAATAAGTAGCATATAAATTTTACAGTTCACTCTTTATGAATGATTGGTTTGTGTTTGCTCATATCTGGGGGTACAGTAGATATTAATGTACCCCTGTAACCCCCGTTCCTACGCCACTGCTGTCCAATGACGGTAGTCCCATGCAAACTCCAGAAGTCGTTATCGATGGACCTTGGTTAACGCAGTGTCAACTCCAGAGACCCTTGCGTAACAGGGTTCGCTCTACTGTTATTGGGGACACGTACCTGGGTGCCCCAGTGTTCATTTGCGTGGTCAATTGCTGCACTGTTGCACATCGCTTGCCCTTTACCAGTCGACGTTCACCTGTGGAGTCGGTGGCCTTTGGGGCTCCATAGTTATGATGTCGGGAGGTACTCGGTTTGCCAGCGGTCCCTTCTTGGTACACCCTTACTACATACAGACCCTTGTGAACAGCCCACAAAGTTTGCTGTTTCTGAGATGCTTCCACCCCTGGAGCTGTAGCCGATTATCATTTGTTTTTTGAACGTCCGTCAGATCAATACATCCGCCCATTGTGCTCACGTTACACACTATGGCTTATCTGTCCTGGCCGACCACTTATATCTCAATGTGCTCGACCTTGTCACGTGCACTCTGTGACAAGCCTGGGCGGCTACACTGTGATTCTGGGGGTGATCATATCATTCTGATACTACTGGGTAGGCTTCGTTAATTCACGAAAGGAATCACGGAAAATAGCTCGTGAATATCAGAAAACTTTTCAGAGCATGATAGGCAATGCAGAAATATGTATCTAAAATCAACACCTTTTTGTGTCATGCGGCGTCTCTTAAACTCACTTTTGAAAAAAAATTTAAAAACATTTAATATTCCTCTTATAGGGGAGTGGCAAATCTTGGTTGGCACCCAGGCGGCAGGTGACCATGGCGTGTCCCTGCCACTATGGGAGAAATAACCAAGTGGTGAGAGAGATTGTGCAATTGTCTAAGAGCTGGCTTCTGGCCATTCTTCCGAGTGGGCCCGGGTTTGAGTCGCAGGTGAGGGTGTGGGTGGTGTGTCTGTCTTAATGCAACTGTCTCCCTGGAACCAGTGGCCCTAAATTAGGGACAGACTGTTTATAGCCCATTAAGTTGCTCACGGTGGTCGCTAAAGCCCTAAACAAACAAAGTGCTGAGAGAAGAACACGCCAATGTCGAGTTTGATTCCTCTCTTTGTATTTCTTTACCACTTTCAACACCAGAAGCACTGCTAAATAAAGTAAAAATAGATACTTGCTTTGTACTCTCGATTGACTTCTGGTGCTTTAACACTCTTCTCGTGACTAAATATAGCTTGTCGGCCCATGTTGCTTAAGTTGAACGTTTTACAGCAAAGTAGACAACGTGCTGTATACGGGTCCATGTGTACCGCTTTGATCCAGTTCGCCCATTGTGTGTGGATTCAATTCTTTATCTGCCCATTCTAAATTAAAAGCCGTTTTCATATTGCTCATTTTGAACAAAATGCTAACGAGCAACAATGTAAAAGAAGCGTGAAGATCTTCTAACTCAAAGACTGCTCAAAGCTCACGTGCTTCCAATTGAAAGATAATGCTAAAATACGACAACCCGTACTTACGGTTGCGTTCTCATTGGTTGGAGCAACTTCACATCAACAAAGAGCTGGAGGGGAGAAGGGAAGCGATGCTAGCACTGGAACTCCCCTCTCTCCTTTCTTGAGGAGACAGCAGAGGCACAAGAAATCTTTGCCTCAGCACAAATATTGTGTGCTCCCCCTGCTCAATCCCCTTTCTGTCTCTTTCAGCAAGAGCGGCATGTGACCCCTTGTTTCTCCCTCGGACTTCCGGGTTCAGCAGCGAACGGAACCCGCCTAGGGAAGGAGGATTCAGGTACAAAATACAACAAACTCTTAACACTTGGCAGGTCTGACAAGGGATTGCTCATTTCAAGGTTAGTTGTGTGGATTTTCCAGGTTTTTGGTAAAAAAAATAGCAATTTTCCCTGACTTTTTTGGACAAAATCAAATTCCCTGACAATTCCAGGTTTTCCCTGACCCGTGGGAACCCTGCATACATTGCATATGTGTGATAAAAAGTTATCACAATCTAGTCTAAATCTTCTAAATTATGCAACGCTGATCCTTCTTGGTGGACCCCCACCCTACTGTTTTGTGCTACACCACAGTCTGCAGCATGAGTAAAATGGAAACCTTAGTCAAGTTTTCTTTGAAACTGTAAGCTGTTAAAAAATCCTGAATGGCTGTGCACAAAACTCTGAAGTCTCCACAATCCTATTAAAAATCGTACTAGAAGTATTGTTATCACCTCAAGATTTCTTTAAAACCTTGAGCTGTTACAGAAACTGCCTCTTTAATGCTTTCAATTTGAGAACCAAAAATCGCGAACTAAATGATATTAAGGGGACCAGTCCCTTTTTAGGCTTCGCATGTTAACCTTATAGGAGGTCTCGGTGTACTTAGGTACACGTTTCTCACGATAGACTTGGCCTATCAATTGCAAACTTGGCATGCATTTTCCAAAGGATATTATACAACACCTGAGCTAAAATTATCGCAATGGATCAATTAATTAATTTTGTATTAATTAATCAAAATTCCCCACCCATCCGCGTTAAGGGGACTAGTCCCTTTTTAGGCTTCGCATGTTAACCTTATGGGAGGTCTCGATGTACTTAGGTACATGTTTCCCACGATAGACTTGGCCTATCAATTGCAAACTTGGCATGCATTTTCCTAAGGATATTATACAACACCTGAACTAGAATTATTGCAATCGGTCAATTAATTAATTTTGTATTAATTAATCATTTTTAGGCTTCGCATGTTGACCTTATGGGAGGTCTCGGTGTACTTAGGTACATGTTTCCCACGATAGACTTGGCCTATCAATTGCAAACTTGGCATGCATTTTCCTAAGGATATTATACAACACCTGAACTAGAATTATTGCAATCGGTCAATTAATTAATTTTGTATTAATTAATCATTTTTAGGCTTCGCATGTTAACCTTATGGGAGGTCTCGGTGTACTTAGGTACATGTTTCCCACGATAGACTTGGCCTATCAATTGCAAACTTGGCATGCATTTTCCTATGGATATTATACAACACCTGAACTACAATTATTGCAATCGGTCAATTCATTAATTTTGTATTAATAAATCAAAATTGCTGTTGATTTTGCTGACGTTTGCATTAGCAATTGTATTTATTATTTTAATTGAGTACATTATTTAGTCATGATTCTACACTGCTCAGGTTAAGGGGGACCAGTCCCTTTTTAGGCTTCGCATGTTAACCTTATAGGAGGTCTCGATGTACTTAGGTACATGTTCCTCACGATAGACTTGGCCTATCAATTGCAAACTTGGCATGCATTTTCCTAAGGATATTATACAACACCTGAACTACAATTATCACAATCGGTCAATTAATTAATTTTGTATTAATTAATCAACATTGCTGTCAATTTTGCTGATGTTTTCATTAGCAATTGTATTTATTATTTTAATTGAGTACATTATTTAGTCATGATTCTACACTGCTCAGGTTAAGGGGACCAGTCCCTTTTTAGGCTTCGCATGTTAACCTTATAGGAGGTCTCGATGTACTTAGGTACATGTTCCTCACGATAGACTTGGCCTATCAATTGCAAACTTGGCATGCATTTTCCTAAGGATATTATACAACACCTGAACTACAATTATCACAATCGGTCAATTAATTAATTTTGTATTAATTAATCAACATTGCTGTCAATTTTGCTGATGTTTTCATTAGCAATTATATTTATTATTTTAATTGAGTACATTATTTAGTCATGATTCTACACTGCTCAGGTTAAGGGGACCAGTCCCTTTTTAGGCTTCGCATGTTAACCTTATAGGAGGTCTCGATGTACTTAGGTACATGTTCCTCACGATAGACTTGGCCTATCAATTGCAAACTTGGCATGCATTTTCCTAAGAATATTATACAACACCTGAACTACAATTATCACAATCGGTCAATTAATTAATTTTGTATTAATTAATCAACATTGCTGTCAATTTTGCTGATGTTTTCATTAGCAATTGTACTTATTATTTTAATTGAGTACATTATTTAGTCATGATTCTAGTTGATATATACAGTAAGGTATAACAATATTTTCAAGCCATTATCTTCAGTGGTTTATGAGAAAAATGTTCCTAAATGTACAAAACCACAACTTTTCAGGGGAGGCAAAAAATGAAGACCTGTGACTAGAAGCCTCCCACGTCATACTCCTTTTCCTCTGCTTTGCTGAACTTCAGCTTTCTGCTTGCTGTCTTCCTTTGCTTTCCCGCACCTTGTAGAATCTGTTTTTTCTTCTTCCCAGGATGACGACAGATATTTGACCGTCTCACGCTTGCTCAGATGTGGCTGGGCACGCCTACTTGTGCAACTTGTACACCTAGCTTCGAACATTTTGTTCGCCTACAAATAATTTTCTGTTTATCAAGTGTCGTATACCATTCGATTCAGCAAACTCTGTAGGGGAAAAAAATTGAAATAAAAACAATTTACCTATTTTTTTTTTGTCCAGGACTGGTCCCCTTAAGGTTTTAAACAGCAAAAATCTCATCATCTTGATGACCAGCACTGAACCATGTTTCTGAACATAAGGAACTAAAGTCAAAAGAAATGCATGCAGTATCTTTAAAAGGTTTGAAGCGACTACAGCTCAATTGTTTGGCAATTTTGCTTACTGTATATGTTGATATGCACGAACCACACTGGGAAGTTATCCTTTAGCTACAACCACGTTTGTAGCATGATGAAATATGCAATACTTGGAAAAAATGTGTAATGTATTGGCAAAACAATAAGCTAATTAATTATCTACAAACAATTTTATTCAAAATCTACAGCTGGCAAGCTACCGCATGAAAGCAATTTGTATCTTTTCAATCACAAGTTATATAACTTCTTGCCTCACAAATACACTGCATTTCTTGACTTAACTGAAGTTTTTAATATTGGATCCTTGGGTGCCTGCCAATCAGGCATAATTTTTGCATGGATTCTCCACTCACCATATATATTAGACATATGTCTTTCGAAGACCACATACTCTAATACATCTTTCACGGTATCCTCACTTCCATGCATAAGACGGCCAAATCTGTCATACACAGCTAATGTCTGTAAAGAAAAATGAAATTTGCCTTTTGCAATCCATTCACAAGAGAATACACAATCACATTTTAATTAAAGATACACAAAATTTAAAATTACTGAATAATTCCTTTCTATTTGAAATTCACCCTCTGATGCTAATATTTAGTTCTAATGAAGAATTGCAGATATTCATTAAAGAGATTTTTGGTGCATGCCATCTACACCTTAAAAAAAAAAAAAATCATGCCAGGATGTATAGCAAGTAGTGCAAAGATGGCTGTTCAACAGGAAAGTCAAGCTGTGCATTTGGCAGACCTATGCCCCAAGTCACACCTCCAGAGTGGTCTGCTGAAAACTATGAAAATTGGACCTACACTTCAGTGAGGGATGTGTGAAATCTCGCATCAAAGAGTTTTGGCCCTCAAAACCTGTCAAGTGGATCCTATGATGGAACTTTGGGAAACATCTATAGGAAACAAAGGCCTGTACTTTGCAGAATAAGGAGAGTATGTTACAGGGGTTGGACAGAATAATATGAACACCAAGCTCAGAGAGATTACTTTTAATGCAGCTGTGTATGTCGAAATACGCCAAGGTATCCACCACTTTTTGGTTGTAATAGCTTTGTTTAGAACCTCAAGGTCCTGTTTAAGTGCATATAAAGTGTCTTGTTGCAAAATTTCTTTCAGAGTGACGACAAAATGAGCGACCTAATGGACTTCGAAAGAGGCCTAATTGTTGGTGGGCAGCTAGTTGGTGCCTCCGTGACAACAGTCGCCAGGGTAGTGGGGGAATCGAGAGCTACTGTGTCTAGCGTGATGACAGCGTACAGTGTTTGTGGCGAAACACAAGAGCGGCCAGAAAACAACCCTGACTGATAGAGGCAGGAGAGCATTAAGGAGGATTGTTACCTGTAATAAGAAGACAACGGCGGCGAAAATTAGTGTGGCGCTCAATCTGCATCTCCAGAACCCAGTATCAATGAACTGCACAAACAAGATATTCATGGCACAGCTGCTATCGCAAAACCTCTGGTGACCCGGATAAATGCACAACAGCGATGGCAGTGGTGCCAGGAGCATACAATGTGGACTGCTGATGCATGAGAGCGTGCAATGTGGTCAGGTGAATCCACATTCACACTATTTCCCACAGCAGGATGTGTTTATGTGTGGAGAACACTGACAGAAGCATACAACCCAGATTGTCTGCTCCCAACAGTACAGCATGGTGGTGGTTCTGTCATGCTCTGGGCGGTCATATCGTGGTGTTCATCAGGTCCCCTGATCACCTTAAAAGCACAGATGAGTGGCAGGGTGCATGCAACCATTTAGACCAACCAGGTCTATCCAATGGCTTGGGCATCGTTTCCTGCAGGGGATGCCATCTCTTGAGAAGCTAACGCCTCAATTCACAGAGCTTGGAATGTCCAATCATGGTTTGAGGAACGTGAGGTTGAACTTTCACACCTTTCTTGGCCTCCCCCATCACCAAGCCACTGTGGTCTGTGTTGATAAACAGAGTAAGATCCCGTTATCCTCCTCCTGCATCTCTCAAGGACCTGGAGGAGTTTCTGCATGAAGAATGGTGTAGCATCCCACTAACCACCATCCAGGATTTGTATGCATCCATTCCGGTTTGAATGCCCAAAGGTGGTTCCACACCCTATCGGGTATGTAAAACCTTCTTTTTCTGGGTGTTCACATTATTCTGCCCAAGACTTCTCTGCAACAAGACGAACTTTGGACTCACTCTAGTAACACATAAAACTGCATATTTTACAATCCTGTCTTTTTTTTTTTTTAAGTAAACATGTTAAAAGATTAAAATCCAGAGAACTGGAAAAGCAAGCAATAGCCTAAACTCTGCAGTAGATAAAAGGATCAGCAGTCCAGTCAAACAAAAGTGTGAATGCAAAAATTATAAACTACCTTTGCCCACACATAGTATCAGAGGTGTCCTCTGCCAGTTTCCAAAGCAATGTTCGGTGCACTTTGATTGATAACAAATGATATATTTCTTCGAGCAGGGAATAACTAACACTCGAGTATAACTAGCTGTCTTAAGCATGATAATTAAAATCTTTAATAGTTAAAATACAAAACACAAGATGCTTCATAAGTGCAGCCCTTGCATCATCAGGTGAAAAACTACATTTTAGTCTTTTCACCTTATGGTGAAAGGGTGAAAAGACTAAAATGTAGAAGATCTACATTAGCACGAATAAGGTCTTTGTGAAAAGCATGAATGAGATCCTTGTGAAAAATCTTGTGTTTCATATTTTAACTTGTAAATATTTTAATTATCGTGCTTAAGACAGCTAGTTATACTCGACTTTTAGTTGATTGATAATCTTGGCTGAAAAAATTTCCTTCTGATTCCTATAACAGCGAAAGAGCAGAGGTGTGAACAAAAATGGCATGTGAGCTAATGTTAGCTAAGTCAAATCAATGTAACAGATTTCTGGGTAATGTGTATTACATTTGATCGGTGATAAATTGAGTTGTTTTGGAAAATGCCATTTTGAAAGTTAGTCAGCGACTAAAATTAAATCAAGTATAAAAAAATTTATATAATGTGTGATTTGTGAAAACAAACATTGCCTGTTGTAGAAAAAAACTTTCACATTGATCGGCATGTAAAAATGGCTGATCACTAGGGAGCATATTTTTAGGTACAAAAATATTTTCAAGTTTCCTTCATTTGTTTTATTTTTCAGTGTAAACATACTTGAAGTAAAAATTACGTGCAAAGAAAGCATACCCTGTCCCACTCCACATCTTCTCTTCCCTCTCAGAGAAGTGAAACCAGACCCACGAACGCTTAGGTAATACATGAAGAGTATATACATGTGCTACTTGCATTACTGTCCTTCTTTCTACAATACTACATGCAGTTGTAAATTGCACTGAGTTAATTATTTCTAGGAGCTTTATAACTCTACAGAATAAATTTCTGTGTTGAGGTCTACCTAGTGTCCAGCAAGTTTGAAATTTATTGAAAAATTTACTGATATACTTAATTATATAAATTTTACAAGGAAAAAAGGACTGTTACTTGGAGACTTTAATATTGATCTGTCACGGAATCTTTCATACCCATGAGAATTTAATTCTGCAATTGCCACTGCAGGATTCTATAACACTATTTTTTCAGCTACAAGAATAACTCAATATACGGCCTCAATTTTGGATCTATGTATAACAAATATACCATCGGACTCTATTTTATCAGGTATTCTTAATTTTCATTTTAGTGATCATCTGCCAATTTTCTTAATTTACACATATAGTGATATACACGCATCTAGACAAACAAATACTTTCACTTGAATTATTAATGAGAATAATACGAATCTATTCATAAACCTAGTACAAGATACGAACTGGGATGAAATAATGCAAATTTCTAATCCTGATGTGGCTTATAATTTATTTGAAATAACTTTGAAGAGATTGTACAATAAGGATTTTCCATTTAAAAGAACCACGTCTAAATTCAAGAAAGAGCGGAAACCTTGGCTAACAAGGCACTGTCTTAATCAGATAAATAAAAAAATAAACTGTTCACAAAATTCTTAAAATCAATTATAATATTTTTAAAAAATCTTAACTCCTACATTAGAAAATTAAAAAGAGATTATTATTTTCATATTTTTTCTAAAAATAATCCAAAAGTAACCTGGAAGCACTTAAACATATTATTAGGTCGTAGGAATGTACCAAAGACTTTGATTCACCTCACTCGGGGTAATATCAAAATCACTGATCAAACTGAAATTGCTAATCAATTTAATGATCATTTTATTGTATCACCACAACGTATAATACAACAACTTCCTAAGCTGAATGATCAACAATTTCCTCAACTCATGTACCTTAAATTCAATGCATACTTTGGAAATTACTAGAAACGAATTAATTTACCAACTACAAAATATTAACATAAATACAGGACCTGGTCCAGATGATATTCTTCCCAAAATTTAAAAAACTAACTTTTTCATTGTAACTCCCCTATTATACATTTTTAATTCCATTCTAGCTACAAGTATTTTCCCAGATTTATTAAAAGTTGCAAAAATTACTCCTGTCTTTAAAAAGGGTTCTTTGACAGATATTAATAACTATCGACCTATAGCTAAATTATCCATATTTGCTAAAATTTTTGAAAAATTACTATTTGTTAGATTATTTGCTTATATTGAAAAATACAAAATTTTGCACAAAAATCAATTTGGCTTTTTACCAAATTCCTCAACAGAAATCACCCTTTTACATTTAAAAGATAAAATTCAATCTAATTCTATTAATAATAAATTTACATTGGGACTTTTCATTGATTTATCAAAAGCATTTGATACTTTAAATGACAACTTATTATTATCAAAATTGCATGCAATTGGTATTCAGGGTACATTACATAATCTCCTCAGAAACTATCTCACTGGTCGCCAGCAATATACAGAAATTGAACATACCAAATCTAATTTACAATCAGTCATTTCAGGAGTCCCTCAGGGCTCGGTACTTGCTCCATTATTATTTAATATTTATATTAATGACTTCTGTACCTGTCTACGCAATTCAGATTTTATATGCAGATGATGCAACCATATTAATACATGGAAATGATGTTGAGACACTGGTGCGACAACTACAAGGCCGTTTTGTATCTATCACTAATTGGTTAACTAAAAATGATCTGGCTATTAATATTAACAAAACAAAAGTAATGATTTTTTCAAGTACGTCAACCCCTATTTCCTTAATTCAGAATATTAATTTACTCAGATCATCTGTAAAAGTGGTTCAAAATCATAATTATCTTGGTATCATTATTCAGCATGATTTAAAATCGAATTCACATGTTGACTACTTATCTAATAAGATCTCAAGTAATATAGGGGTTATTAGTAGTACAGTGCCCAATTTAACCCCAAAACTAATGATTTTATTATACTATACTTTAATTCAGTCTCATCTGATCTATTGTATATCTGTACGGGGATCGACTACCTTATATAATATGAAAAAACTTCAGTCGTTACAAAATAGATTCATGAGACTATTACAATTTAAATTACAATATACTCAATTTTCAAATACAGTCTTTAAGGCTAGACTCGGTCCAAATGATTTTAATATACTAACTATTCAACAATTGCATATCTATAGTATAGGTAAACTGATGTTTTTGAGAATAAAAAATGGTTACTACCAAGATTTAATTTCAATAAGTACTCGTGGTCATGATTATTCCACGAGACAAAAAACAACACTAATCCCCATGTTTCCACTAACAGAACGATTTAGATCATTTGTTAATTATACTGGTCTGGCATTATGGAATACATTTCCTACTGATATTGTATCACTTAATAATATTAATATATTTAAACGAAAACTCAGGTATTTCTTACTGACTAAAAGCTCATAATGTATTATTACCTTTATTAATTTATAGTACCACCCTAGCTGTGTTTGATATTGTGTGGACTTGGCTTGTTTATGTTTTTTTTGTTTTTGTTTTTCATGATAATTATGATGCTTTGGGAGAAGAGGGCACGTCAGGCCTGTCAGGCCTTTTCCCTCCTCATTCCCTGTTGTTACAAAAATATAATGTGTGCTATATATTTATGATTGTGTAATACCATGTCTGAAACAACTAAAATGCAATAAATGAAAGGAAATGAAAAAAATGAAATCCTTCGAATCCGAAGCTCAAGAAAAATAACAGCATCCTATAAAAAAAAAAAATTAGGGTGGATGAGACATAATCGTCCACAAAGAAAATAAGTCAAGACCAAAGTCTACAGTAATTCCAAAGAACTTTTTCCATTAAGTGTGTGTAACTGTGTACTAACATTTTTTTTTATCACAGAAAATATCTGTGGACAAAACATTTTTTTTTCAGTGAATTATTAGCACTTAAAAATCTGTTGCCTATTGATCACATTGCAAAAAAAAAAATGAGGACCATACCCCAGTATAAACATTGTTAACATTGTACAAAGGCAGAAATTATTTTGCAATGGATTTATGCAACACTTAGGTGAGTAGCAATATTCCTCAACAAAAACTTCGTCACACTGTATTTCTTATAAACTGTCACAAAAAACATAAGATATATTATCTACAATAAGGCTATTAATGAAATTTGGCAAAACTGCGTGGGCTGATGAAACAAATGTAGTCATTATATTGCACTCAGTGCAGCTTTCTCTGACAACTCCCTTCAAAAAATCTATGAATGATTGAGACACTTTTCCTGGCAACCAGCAAGCATTACAAAGCTGGAAACTCAAGGTTTTTTATTAAGCGATGCAACAGAAGACCATTTTAAATAAAAACTTACGGTTTCAGGAATTGAAAAAATGTTAATGAATTAATCAACTGCAACGGTTAAAATTACGATCCCACTATCTATTAACATGTGTAGATGTAGCATTTTCTACAACAAAATGGTTTTAGATGACAAAATCTAGCAGTTGAACATACTGTGGTCTATAGCAACAAAAATTATGGTGTATGAAACCATATCATTTAAGAAGCTTTTGGTTCAATAATTAAGAATAATGTGTATTACAGCAATCCATATCCAAAAAAATCATTCCTTGGTCCAGACCATTTTATTTGAAGGTCAACAAAATTTTAATGCATATTTTGCAGCTTTTTGGTGCATACAATCCAACTCATGAGAATGGACTACAAGCACATCTGCCTATTAACTGTAATACAAAAAAGGGGGAGGAGGGGGTATTACAAAATCTAATCTTACACAATTAATAAATACTATTATTCTAAGTATCTGAACTTACTTGTTGAGTATGAAATCGTACAGTTGCCTGAGCAAAAATATTTTCTTTGGTTAAAAGAGATTCATGCCTTATGTGAACAACCCTTGGCATCTCTAATGACTGTATAAATTTCCAGCGTATAGTTTTCAGTTGAACATTGTCAACCATTTCCTGTAAAAATACAAACAAAACAAGGTTTTTCTATCTCAAATAACTCTGTAAATTTTGTTATTTTGCACTTAAACACAAAATAAAGCATCTACTACCAGAGACTACAAATTACTTAGTTCCTTCTTAAAGCAAAATAAAACTCCTGGACGACATTCACCAACAGGAGCCCCCTTATAATGAGGTGATTGCTGTTTGAGTATTTGTCAGGAAGTGGTTTATGTAGTGCACATAGACATACACTGCCGGACAATTGCTAAGGACGGATGACAATAGCAACGGTAGCAACCATAAAATGGAAGGCAGGAAAATGTGGAAATTAGCATAAGTGCGGGATACAGTAAGACGTGTTGTGCGAATGCATATTTTGGATTGCCGAACTTGTTCGTGACGTCATAGCGCTGATAAGAGATATAAAGGATTTGACGCGTATTGACCGTTGTTGTTCAAACGCAAAGTTGAAAGGGAAAGAATCAATTGACGAACTTGAAATTTTCAGTATGTCTTCCCGACATCACCTAGATGATTTTACGCGTGGCCGTATTATTGGCAAGATTGAAGAAGGGTGAAAAATAACAGATGTTGCCAGGGAGTTCGACGTCAGCCACAGTGTTGTTTCAAGGCTTTGGAAATCATTTCAAACAAATGGAGAGTGTAGCAAACGTCACGGGGGAGGTCGTGTTCGCAGTACGACACCTGCAGAAGATCTGTACATAGTGCTATCAACAAAAAGACACCGGCGCAGCACAGCTAGTGAGGTAGCAAATCAGTTTATGGCTGCTACTGGCAAGCGGATCTCCTGAAAAACTGTCGCCAGACGTTTGCATGAAGGAGGACTATACGCCCGCCGTCCTGTTGTGTGCATCCCATTGTCCAGACGTCACCGTACCGCCCGTTTGTAATAGTGCCATCAACATCGCAATTGGACTGATAACGACTGGTCTGCTGTCCTCTTCTCAGATGAGAGTAGATACAGTCTATCGTCTGATTGTCGACGACAACTGATCTGGCGTGATAGTGGTACTGCATATTGTCCAGCAAACATACAGGAAAGGAACCGATATCCGACATGCAGTGTCATGGTATGGGCTGGCATCATGATCAATGGCCGTACGTCCCTCTATGTGCTTCCAACTGGGACTATGACTGGCCAACGATACATTAATGATGTTCTGCTACCTCATGTTCGCATGTTCCGTGGTGCTGTCGGTGATAGATTCATTTTCATGGACGACAACGCAACATGTCATCGAACAGTCGCTGTCCAGGAGTGTCTTGAGAGCGAGGATATTCAACGCCTCGTATGGCTAGCACGTTCTCCAGATCTGAATCCCATTAAAAATGTGTGGGATGCTTTGGGGAGGAGTCTTGCTGGTCGCCAATGCCCTCCAATAAACAAGGACACCCTCATCCGTGCACTGACAGAGGAATGAGATAAATTACCCCAACAGCTGCTTGATAATGTTGTGCAAAGCATGACACGACGTGTGGAATCTTGCATCGCCCTCCATGGTGGCCATATCCCGTATTGACATCTTACGCCGGAACGCCTGCGGACGGTAATTGCATTTTTTTCACGTTTACGTATTCTGCACAAAATGGCCTGTTTGTCCCTTGAACACGTTCCAAAGCCTTCTGGATTTCAGAGCACAATAAATTGTCTTTCTTGTAATGTCCTGGCATTCTGACATTATTTTATTTCACTTGGCATCCAACCACACTTACTTTTTTATGCGCTATATAGCCGTTTATGATCCGTCCTTAGCAATTGTCCAGCAGTGTACTAGAACTATACTATTATCACTTCTTTGTAAATACAGAAGTTATCGTGGTAAATGTGGAAAATTTATGTATATAATAAAACAATTGAAGCAAAATGATGTGCAAACACAATGCATATTTAGCAGCTTTTTGGTGCATACAAGCCAACTCATGAGAATGGACTGCAAGCACATCTGCCTATTAACTGTAATACAAAAAAATCCACCGTCGGTGGTGATGATCCTTGAGCAGAATGGGTCATGATATTGGTGTATTGTATTCTAATTTTAACGTATCAGAAGTTGGCAGCAGTACTCATTGTTTACATACGCTGTGAGTATGTTAATGGTATGATCTCTGTTCAATTTAGCTAGGAAATGAAACATGTATGGTTGGGTGACAGCCATATTTCTTGTTGATTAAAGCCTAATTATAATGAAGGTGAGTTTTAGTGTTGTTACTTTTTTTCTTCATGGAGTCAAGGGTGTTTTTTTTTTTTGTTTTTTTTTATTGGAGGTTTAACGACCACCGTGAGTAACTCAAAGGGCTATAAGCAGTCGCCCGTCCCTAATTTAGGGTCACTGATTCCAGGGAAAGGAGAGAGCCAGTGCCGTAAGATAAACACAACATCCATGCCTCACCGGGATTCGAACCCGGACCCCGTTCGGACGAATGATCAGAGGCCATCGCTTAGACCACTGCGCCACCGGGGCGGCGAGTCAAGGGTGTTATGGACATGCTTGTTGGTCTCACTTTCAACTACACCCCACATATAGTAATTAAAGGGAGCTGGGGGGGGGGCAAACATCTGGAGACCAGTGGTAGAGCACGTTCACTTCAAGCCATTTCTAAGTTGCTTTGGTTGTGCAGGCTGGAGCAGAGTCCTGTTGGAAGATGTAATGCCTCCTGTCAGCAATGGCATCCATCCAGAGCTTCAAGTACATCTCTCAGCACCTTAATGCACTCATCTGGTTGACCCTTAAACCCTTCTTAAAGAAGTGAGGAGGCATGACATCTCCCTCGCTGGAGATGA
Source organism: Macrothele yani (assembly GCA_039090855.1). Lineage (NCBI taxonomy): Eukaryota > Metazoa > Arthropoda > Arachnida > Araneae > Macrothelidae > Macrothele > Macrothele yani. Next base: position 32,628,654 of record CM077012.1, read on the forward strand.
CCCAAAAAACCATGACGGTGGCAGGAAATTTTGTGTGCATGACCCTGGGCATATTGTCAGGGTTCTTGCACAATCACATCGCTTTTCCTATTGACCTCCTGGTCCATCTTAAGAGCTAAAGTAGAGATCCTAGTGGATGGTAGCATAAGCAACACCCAACTCCTTGGATAAGGCATTCATTGATTCCCTGGGGTCATTGTCTACCATTCCTTGCAGCTTGGTGACAAACTCTGGTGTCCTGATGGTGTTGGAGTGACAGTCATGCTTCTTATGCTTGGTAGAGATGTAGTCAGGGTCCTCTGTGTTATCGACCTTGCTCTTGTAGACAAAGAGAATTTGTGGAACTCAGCAATCTCCTTTGGGGTTGTTCTGGCACTGAGAACATGGATGCTCTTTTCATTTCTTCTGTGACAGTGATGTTGTCAATGATTTATCTGCACAGTTAATAAACTGAGCTTTCAAATAATGGTTTCTTAACTTCTTCTATGTTAAATAGTTTTAAGATATAACTATCTAAAAATATTTATCATGATGACACTGTGCCTATAAAAATTGCTTTCTTTGTGTGTAAGAAGAGTAATGCATTTGTCTTTTGGATTAAAAAAAAACAACTTCTCTCTATAATCTGCTTAGTTGCAAATTTCCAGAAAAGTTTTCTCTGATAAAATGGTGGCACATCGTAGTTTATTAAAAACTTCATGTCTGCTGTATTTAATGCAAAATTTTAGGCTTTCCACAGCTTCTGAGCAAGTTTACAGACATCCAGTATTTTCTGAAGGACAGTGCCCATGTAAATTCAAGGATCATGTCCTCTATTTTCAGAGTCGCTACTTAAAACAGGTAAGATTAAACAGGTAGGAATCAGTTCATACCAGGGTTAGGTTCCTGATATTTCCAGCATAAATATAATGGGAACATATGTAAATACATTGATTTTCATTCCATTCCAAGATGTTTAGTAATTAATGCAGAATACTTCAATAATGTTTCAGAAAAAGGAAGAAATTTTATTGCTTTAAAAATAATAGAATAGATGTCTGTTTGGTTTTCTTCTTTTCCTGATAATAAGTTATAGTATGGCTGTAGAACTGTCTCAATTCCTCTCTTAACCATTGGGGCCACTGCTACAGAAAATATCTCATACCTTGTTAAAAAAAAAAAAAGCAATAGCATTGATTTCACTGTTAGTGTCCTGACTGGCATTGGACAGTTGTTCACTTATGTCACCAGCTAGTCCTATTTCCTGTTATTGACGCAAGGGGTGTTGTGCTCTTGCAAATCTGGAAACTTTTACACTGAAAGTCCTACCTGTGTGTGTATATATATATATTTGGTCTACAAATAAGTTTTAAAGCATCATTTTTGTGTGATGGATACCTATAATTTACATATCTGACATCCCCCCCCCCCCTAAAATGTGACACAGAAGTTTGTCCAAAAGTCAAATGCACTTGCACATCGGCAGGTGAAACTGAATTCATAATGAATTTCATCAAGGTAAAAGTGCTGCAAAAGCATGTGCATCAATTTGTTCTGTTCTGGGGGAGAATATTTTATCAAAAAGCACATGTGGGCTTTGGTTTAGACGGTTTAAAGCAGGTGATTTTGATGTTAGTGATTGATAATGTAGCGGCACCCCACAGAAGGTTGCACATGAGGAACTGCAAGAATTGCTGGATGAAGATTCGTCTCAAATGCAAAATTAACTAGCTGAACAACCGGGGGTAACTCAACAAACCATTTCCAATCGTTTATGAGCAATGGGAAAGATTCAGAAGGAAGGAAAATGGGTGCCACATGACCTGAGCCAGAGGAACAAGGATGAGCGTATCATGAAGTGTTTGAATCTGTTGAATAAGCAACACAGAAAATCTTTCCTGCGGAAAATCGTTACGGGTGATGAAAAGTGGATGAAAACACTGGGTGGACCCCGGTGAAGCAATGACTTCAACACTGAAATGCAATATTCACTCCCAAGAAAGTTCTGATGTGCATCTGGCGGGATATGAAGGGTGTGCTCTATTATGAACTATTACTGCATGACAACGCTAGGGCGCATGTTACGAAATCGGTCAAGGAAATGTTATTGACGCTTGGCTGGGAAGTTTTGGAGCACCCGACATAGCCCCTTCATACTATCATTTGTTCCGATCGATGAAACATGGTTTGTCTGCTGTACGGTTCCCTTCGTCACGTCTGGAATCTGGCAGCTGCCCAACCAATGATATAATGACGGCACATATTTTGATTCGTAAACATATTGTTGTTTTCTATTAAACTTATTTGTACACCTAATATATATATATATATATCATCACTGTCAACCATTATCAATCCACTGCTGGATGAAGGTCTCCCCAAGTTTCTTCCACAACGGTCTGTCTTGTGCCAGTCTCTTCCATGTTATATATAACATGGAAGAGACTGGCACAAGACAGACCGTTGATGACAGACCAAGACAGATGTTATATATATATATATCAGACTTCATGGAATTGACTCTAAAAACTTTTCTGTTTCATAAGTTCAAATCACTTTTCGTTTACTCAACTCATACTACACTTTTACTGGCCTATCATTAGACACTTCCTAATTTTCAAATATTTGGCTTTGGTAGAAAGATGAATGATTTTCTGTTATCCATAAAATATAGTGATCTTTCAACAGTGCGAAGTTTTGCTTTCTAATACCATTTTGATTGTTGCAATTCCTTCTGTTCACATATTGTAATCAAATGAAAGGGGAGGTCACAATGTATCGTCTCATCCCTTTAGGGTTTCCTGCTAGCTCTAAACAGAAAAAATACCCACTGCCCTTGGATACTTTTGCCACTTTAGTGTACAGCCTAAATTTGCCCATTGACAACCAATTCATAGCAAATGTAAGTCCATCAGTTCTGCAATGCTACTTACCGGTAAATTGGCTGGTGCATGACTCACACTATATACTGACACAGCAGATTGTCACCATAGCACAATCTGCAAGTTCTTTAATGTAGGGTCATTCTGTGGAAAATCACCCAATTTACAAGAAAGTGGTTGCTGACACATTTAAAAAAAGAATTCATTTTTTGTCTATCTGGAAAATCATAATCTGAGGTGGTGGTTGTTTTTTTTAACGTCCACCACTGCGGAGTGGGAAAATCACACCCAGACAGCTGTTTTGCTTTTTTTTAACTGGACAAAAACCATAGGTCCATCTATAAAGGGAATATTTAAAAATTTAATTTGAGTTAAGGATTTTTCATCATTATTGATATTGTTTTTTTTTTTTTTTTTTTTTTTTGTTATCCACTAAAGTTCTTATAAGAAATCTCAAAAACCAAATAACTATTGGCTTATATGATCTCTTCATGCTAAAAGAGGGGTGCGAAGTTGCCTATATTTGAAAAATCACACAATTTGAAGCTCTGCATCAAAAAATGGGGTAGGTACAAAAAAAAAATCTGAAACTTTCACAAAATACTACTCTTGTGTGTGTATACAGAGAGATGCAATAATCCCTACTTGTTGCAAATAGAAATTAACTTACAAGGAGGACAATGATTACACGTTTTTCAATTAAAAACCAAAATGGTATATGAAATGATTAAAATAATAAAATGCGTGGGCAAAATGTTGATAAATTGATATGTATTTGTGATATTTTATATCGATATAGCAGTTGCAGTATATCATAAAGAGTACTGCTAAATGCAATAATATATGTTTAAAGGTAGTAAAATATCAAAAACTTTTAACATGATCTGCAATCTTGTATTTCTAATTTAATCTCATTCTACTACTTTCATAAACCATAATTCTTGGCTTTTAATTGAAAAATGTATAATCACTATCCTGAATTATGAAGTACTTTAAAAAATAAGTAGGGATTTTTACATCTCTCTGTAGACACACAGAAGAGTATTTTGTGAAAGTTTCAGATTTTTTATACTTTGCAATTTTTGAAAAATCGGCAACATCAGGTCCCTCTTTTAGTATGAAGGGATTATACACTATCTACCAACAAGTAATTGGACACCTGTGATAGCAAAGGAAAACGAAGTTTATTCACCTTCAATAGTTGGTGGAGACTCCACGAGCGACGATTACAGCTGCGACCCTCCGGGGCATACTCTCAACTAGGCGTTGTACGACGGCTAGCGGTATTTTCTTCCACTCGGCTTGGAGAAGGACGGTGGGGGCACCCCTTAAGTCGACGCTCCAACTCGTCCCAGAGGTGCTCAATAGGGTTAAGGTCCGGGCTCTGCGCAGGCCAGTCCATTAGATTAACCCCATTGTCACCATATTAAGCCATGGTGGACCTCGCAACATGACAGGTGGCATTGTCATCCTGAAAGTAACAAGGGTCCACCCCGTAGGAAGCGCATGGTCATCCAAAATGGTGCAATAGGTCTCGGCATTGAGTCTACCAGGAATTGCGACCAAGGGTACCGTACCATAATAGGAGAAACACCCCCATAGCATAATTCCACCGCCGCCGAACTTCACAGTTGGCACAATACATTCAGGCAGGAGGCGTTCTCCAGGCAGACGCCAAACCCAGACCCTGCCATCTGAACGGTAGAGAGTGAACCTTGATTTGTCGCTCCAGAGAACCTGTTTCCACTGTTCAACGGTCCACTGTTGACGTTCTTTGCACCACGTTAGCCGAGCAGCGCTATTGGACTTGATGATCAAAGGCTTGTGGGCGGCAGCACGTCCATGATAACCGAGCAGATGAGCTTCCTTACAGATGGTATTCATCGAAAGAACACTTCCGGATGCCAGTTGAAACTCCTCGCGGATGTGGCCCATCGATTTGGTGCGGTTCTTCCGAATTTCTCTGGCCAGCACCCGTCGGTCTCTAACTCCCAGTTTTGTGGGTCTGCCGGGTCGGGGCACATTCCGACAGTCACCTCTCATCTTCCACTTGCCAATCACGTAGGCCACTGTCAATTTTGGGTACTTCAACTCGCTGGATATGTCACGTATGGATCGGCCATTTCTGTGATACCCGACGATTACACCTTTCTCGAAATCAGAGAGCTCCGAACTGCGTGGCATCTTGCATACGACTGGTTGCGTTGTTGTTTCCCACACGATATTTAATGGCGGCCGCCGTGACGTGTATCAGGACCGCAGATATTGTTGATTGCAGGGTGTCCAATTACTTGTTGGTAGATAGTGTATAAGCCAACAGTTTTTAAAAACAAAGCAAATATAATCTGTATTTACTGGTGACTAGTAGGAAAATAAAATCTTCCCCGCAAGCTTCCTCCATCAATGGACGCCTTCTTCAGGCAGTTACAAAGGAAAACAGAATCTAATTAGAAATAAATAAGCATACAACCACGCGGGTAATAAATTGAAATGTTATATATGATCCAAGCATGCAAAGTCGTTAAAGTATACAGAGTCATTGTATCCTATTTGTTATGCCAAGCAGATGGTTCTAGGCCACAAGGAGATCCATTGAGATTTTTTTGTTGCACACATCATGACATGTTAAGATTTCAACAGTTTCTCTAATGGCTGCCATTCTAGCATCTCTGTATGGAGCAATCCTACGTATGCTCTGCCATTGTGGTTGTGCTCCATGGATAGCTACCACCTTGGCAAGCGCTGTAGAAAGTTTCTTTTGCTTCACATCCGTTTTCGCACTAAATGACCTTTTAGTGAGGCCCACATAATGCTTAGTGAACAAGTCCGGATACAGTAGGGGAAGGCTATATATACCTGCGTCCGTAAGGCACTTCTTTTCGTGCTGAGAATGGTTGCCATTGATTTAGGGGATTTCAAAGCCACATCCAGACCTCTCTTTTGGAAATGATAGCAAAAAATTTCAATGCTGCCTTTCCCTTTACCATAGTTCGTTTGTTTGCCACCATTTTCTTTATGGTGTCAAATCCTCCAGAGTTCTAATTTCGGCTTCATAGTCTACTCTCTCTGGCCCTTTTAGTTCTGTATTTGAAGAGTGTGTATTTATAGGCTGTTGGGTTGGGTGCGTGGGCTTATAGTACAGTTTGGTGCTAATTGCATCCAATACCATCCAAGAAAAGGCAACTCTCTTTGGTTTTCCATTTAAATCAACAGCAAATTTTGTATCATTGTGTATGTTGTTCATAGAAATACACAAAGTCTTGCAAGTAATCTTCTCCATGTTCCCAGACAAAAAAAAAAACATCATTTGCATAGCGTAACCATAATTTCGGGGGTTCTGGGTAGGTTAATGAGTATGGCGTCCTCTAGCAGTCTCTGTAAACACTGGGAACCATGCTGATCCCACTGGTACCCCTTTGGATTGTTTCCATACACGAGTCGTAGGAAAAGTAATTGGAATCTGTAGCAATGTTTATGGTCGTGAAAATATCCTTCATAGATTCTTGGCTGTATAGGTTGGATTATACCAGTGATTCACGTTCCTTGCCACTTCGGCCACAGGTACCGAGGGATATAACATCGAAACTCCCAATTAACTCACCTGGGCCTAGGGGGATGTTTCTCACTTTGGAGATGAAGCGTAATACTATATCCATGGCCAGAAGAAACGGTAACAGGAAAACTGAAAGAGCTTTCTCAAGATGCACTGATGGCGCTTGCCCTCATTATGGTGTTTCAATCTCCCAAATAACTGAAGTATAGATGGAACAGGGGGAAGTCTCGCTCCCTTTCTTATGGTTTCTGGGAGTGCCCTCAAATTCGCTGCCTTTTTTATCTGCACCATCTACTGGTTGAGAGAGTACAGATTTTTGTTGCACCAAGTTTGTTTCACTGATGAAGGCCTTAAGCTTTGTATCATAATCTTTTCAGTCCGTTAGCACGAAAATGATGTTGCGGACTCTTCTAAGATCATCAATCTCTGTTGGGTGCCTCGGTTGGCTGTTCCCCTCTTGCCTCCTTTTCCTCTCTGTAAGCATAGCTGCACATTGGTTTCTGATGGGGTCAGAGCACAAAAGGGGCGTGAAGCTTTCTACAGCACTTTCCTAGGAAGTAGCTATCCATGGAGCACAACCGCAATAACAGAGCATATGTAGGATTACTACAGACACAGATGCTAGAACAGCATCCATTAGAGAAACAGTTGAAATCTTAACGCAAGAAGGAGGACTATCTGCTTGCCATCACAAATAGGATGCAATGACTCTGTTTTCCTTTATAACCGCCTGAAGAAGCCGTCCGTTGACGAAGAAGATTTTATTTTCCTACTAGACACCAATAAATACGGATTATAATGTTCATTAAGACACCTTGACGTATGTAAGTTTTCTGTTTTACATGTTATATGAAGTGGGTACAGTCTGCAGCGGTGCATTAAATTATTCAATTAAAAGTCCTAAAACTGTTACTTACGGAAGTGCCTGTTCAGTCCCACATCGGTAGTTTATTGAGATCCTCTTGGTCAAAAGTTGTATTCTACTTCTATGATGTCCAGTCTTAGGATTCTGGCTGTGTTGACTTCATATTGAGTGGGCAAAGGTTTTCAGATAACAATTGAGAGTTACTATTTACATCCACTTAAAGCTCTACGTCATACTTGTATTCTCATAGAATTGCCGAAGAAATCTTACCTCGACAATAACTGTGCCATTTAGACTTATATTACATTCAGTGCTAACAGTTCCTCAGTCAAAAACCATAACATTGGTTTTTCCCTTATTTATACTCAGTTTGAATTTCATGCGGGACAACATACTCTGCAGCTCACTTTTTCTCTCTGCCAAAAGGACTGTGTCATCAGCATACAGCAATCTGCACGCACACACGGATATTACCTAGACATAAATCAATATTGCTCATTTAGGCATCACGCATCCATAAATATATTAAACAGCTATGCTGACATTACACAACCGTGTCCGACTCCTGCACCAATAGAAAACCATTCACTTGTACACAAGCTCTACTGCCATCAAACATGGTTTTTACACTATTAAGTAGATTCCTAGTACCTTCCACTGAAGTATCCTATTTACTCAGTCGTAAGCTTTCTCTAAATCTACGAAGGCAGCAAAAGCTTTCTTACCAACAGCCAGATACTTTCCAATCATCATGCGTAATGCAAAAATTTGATTAGTGCAGCCTTTATCTGGCATAAAATCACTCTGAACATCCCACACCCTCTCTGATGTAAGACCTCGTACTTTTTCAATAATTACCTTACCAACACTTTCCCTGGCACACTCAGTAGGCTAATACCACAATAGTTCTTGCATTCAGTCTGATCAGCTTTTCCCTTATACAAGGGAACAATGATAGCATCCTTCCAAACTCCCAGCACAACTGGCAAATTTCAGTTAACCAGTCAATTACAGAGTCACTACCATATTTCAATATCTCAGTAGTTATGCCATCAACTCCTGGAGCCTTAACATTCTGAAGAGATTTTAGAGCTCATCACAGAATGACTCTTTGTCAACTGATTTTTTTTTTATTTTGCAGATGTCTGACACCAGCCAAACCCTGTGGGATGAATGCTTCTAGTCAAAAATGGAAGAAATAAGAGCAGCATCTGTGAAATACAATTTTGATATGTTGTGTCCGATCATCTTCATCTCTCCTCGTAGGAAGGAAACTAAAGTTCCATGGTATGACCCCTATGGCCAATGTTACAGTGTTCTCCAACTAAGTGGCAAAATTTTCCAGAATGATAATAATACAAAACAATTTTGCCATGGCACTGAAGGTTCCATATCATTTATCCCCACACACACTGGTGGCAGGGAGGCCAGATTTGAATCTCACTCAGTGAGGAAAGTGTGTGTTGGATTCGCAGGAAGATTTTCACACGCTGTCGGAACTCCAATTGCTATACCACAAACCACGCCTACTGGAATTGTGGGCAGTCAAAAATCTTGCACTGCAGATGCTGCAGGGAGCTAGAACATTTCAGCATTTTTTTTTCATTACAAGGGAAAAATTACAGGATCTTTACCAAAAATATGAATAATCAAATTTCAGGGGCTATCACTGTGAACCTGTTTGTAACTCCTTGCAATAAACCAACACTTTTCTTAAACAGTAATGCATTGATTTTCTTGCCTACTTTCCTCTTTTGGTATTATGACATGATGTGCTTGCCTTGGTTGTTGTAAATCTACCACACACATGAATGTACAAATATCATATCAAAGGTATTGTGTACCTAATATTAAAAGTATAGTATGTTAGATCAATATAGCAACCATTCATGTGAGGGCAAACACATGAATATTTGCTATATTGATCTAACATTTTGCTAACATTCAAAATCTGATTAAATCTCTACCTTGTTGCATGATATCAAAGAAGCTAGTAAATAGGGGTGTGTGTGTGTGCATCCAATGTTGTCAATATTCTTCAAACCAATAATCAATTTTGAATGACCTTTGTAGTATCTAGACAATTCATTTAATTATTTATATAAGAACATATTAATTATTTACAACATTATTGGTGAAACTCAAATTAGAGAAGAATTAGGTGCATGCACTCACACCATTGGAACATGATGTATTTTTTTTCAACAAGGGCAGGGTGTGTCTAAATAGAAATGTCAATGCCACATGTTGTGTCTGTCCCACGCTGTCATTTCTCGGAGCGACATTACTGTGAAAGGTCACAAAGAGCAGTAATTCATTTCTGTACCACAGAAGATGTGTCATCAGTCAAAATCTATCTGCAAATGGTTGCTGTTTATGGCAACCACAGCCTCCAGTCATCAGTGGAGTTAGTGAACCTCCATTAAAGGATAACTCGCAAACTGGCTTATGCAGGGCAACAGTCGCATAACCAAGGGCAGATTGAAACTGCTCGTGCAATATTGCACAACCTGAAAGTCTGTGAATAGTGGGTGCTAAAATGCCTCTTGGCTGCCTATTTGATGCATTTATGGTGATACTCCAGGGAGGGAAATGCTTTTCTCGATCACACAGTCACTGGCAATGAGAAGCAATGCTACTATTTTCAGCCTGCGGTAGAAACACAGATCATCACTCAATAAAAATTAATATGCAAATAAGATGCACCACCATGATTTCCTAGATCATGGTGAAATGATCAAAGTAAACAAATACTATGAGAGACTGGTGAAATTATGACATACAATCACACAGGTCTTCTGACAGATGGGGATTATTAAAGCCAAAATATACAATGCACAACCTTCAAGGGAGAAATTACAGAAATTTAGGTGAAAAGTGTTGAACATCCTGCTTACAGTAAAAAAAAAAAAAAATCAGTCTGCAAGAATTTTTTCGGTTTTCAACCAGACACAGACTGCATTTTTCAAACTTAATTCAACCTCAATAAGAATATATATAGTGGGTTTTTTTTTTCTGCTGAATTTCTGTAATCACCAAAACTATTGCTTCATTATACAGGGTGTGTCTAATTAAGTCTTTCCCTGATTACAATAAATTGTATAAAATGAACCACACTCGTTAGACACATACAGTTTTCCAATATAGATTACCTGAAATCTAGAGGGGTTTTTTTCCGGGTCATCAGTATACCTTAATGTGGGCTCCTTTTGTTACATGGAGGACATCAAATCGGTACTCTATCTCATTCCATGTCTGCTGCAACATTTCATCTGTGATGGTCGTTTTCAAAAGCTTCAGTTATTCTTCCCTTCAAAGTGTTAATATCTGCAACTGGTGTTGCATAAACTTGATCCTTAATGTTGCCTCAGAAAAAGAAGTCAAGGGACGTAATGCCTGGGGATCTTGATGGCCAGGGTATGAGACCATCTCTGCCTATCCATCTGTTAGAAAATTTGTCATCTAAGAATTGGTGGACAGGTACACCCCAGTGCGGGGGCACACTGTCCTGCTGGAACATCACCCATGGTAGCAGCTCTTCCAATGGAGGTGCAACATACAGCTGCATCATGTCGAGGTAAATACCTGATGTGATGGTGGGCTCAATAAAAAAAAATCGTCCAATTACTTCATTGTGCATTAGTCTACACCAAACATTGATTTTAGAGCTATCTCTCTGTTTCTCCAAAACCACATGTGGGTTCTCTGAACACCAGATATGGGCATATTATGTGTGTTCACTTTACCTGAGGTATGAAAAGTTGTTCGTCTGAAAAACAAATCCACTTCAGGTAATCATTATTTTCATCTATTCGTACAAGAATATCCATAGCGAATGTCACACGTCTGGGCCCATCATTAGGTTCCAAAGCTTGAGCAATTTGCAATTTGTATGCGAAAAAACGAAGCCGCTTTCTTAAAATTTGGTGCATTGTCTTCATAGGTATTCCCAGTTCACTACAGGCATGACGAATCGATTTCCTCGGGCTTTGTACAAATGCATCACACACGACGTTGACAGTTTCCTCACTAATGGAAGGTTTTCCACTTCTTGCAGGATCACCAACACTGCCCATCTGTTTAAACTTTTGATACCAGTTCCTAATGCTCTTCACATCAGGCGGAGCTCTATCATACTCACGCCTAAACTTCCACTGCACTGAAATTGCACATTTGGTTTCATGAAACCAGAGAACACAATTAGCCTTCTCCTGCATAGACACCATTTCCCCGACTGACACTTTCAACAACAACTACGCTGCCACCTATTGTTCCAAAAGTACAATGAACAGAAAAACTATGCCCCAATCAACACAACAAACCGCGTACGTCTAACCAGCTCGGTTCATTTTATACGATTTATTGTAATCAGGGAAAGACTTTAGACAAATCCTGCATATATTTTATAACACAGTTAAAATTATAATACACAAAATATATTAATAGAACAGAAAACTTACTCCGTAACACTTTTCAGTAACCATCTCGTGAAGTTTATCTTCATCCATTCTAAAGCACAGAAAAGAATGTGGCTGTTAGTTATGTGGTCATAAAACATTTAACAAAAAAAAGTGTTTAGTAATTATGTAGAAGACAGTCCCAAATATTCATCTACATTGATCCTTGTAATGCCAAAAATATCTGTTATGCATCTCAATCAGAGTAATGTCTAAGGAAATGGAACTTCTACATTATTACCACAACATTCTTTAAAAATCCTATTATGCAAACCTTAATACATGTAGAAAACTATTTATTCAGTAACTAAGATATTAAAACAAACCTACCCCCGAGAGGGACATGCAAAAACATGCTTCAAATTAAACTGAGTTACCCAAAATGTGGTGTACAGCACTTTTATCATCTTTAGCTCACTCCTTTACAGTTTGCAACAGATGGTAAGCAATTCACAACTACTAGTATTGTATACTTTGGCATCACACATGCATGCATCCATACATACATACATAAAAACTAAACAGCCATGATAACATCACACAAACTTATCTGATTGCAGCATCAATAAAATACCATACATTAGCAGAATGGGCATTTTACATAATATGATGAATACGATATTTCACACATATTTTATTACATACTTACATTAGATTAGTAAGATCTTTCGGCTAAAGCATCAGCCTTGTTCCCACTAGTAGCAAGCATTCACATGGTTGACATCATTTCTGGAACTGTTGCCAGTAGCGATTTCCGAATAATTGGAATGGTGAAGGGTGAGTTCGAATTACAAGAGTTTTTATTGGAGAGAATTTCAATGCTTTCCCTGTAGTGTAAGGAAAATTTGTTTAAGAAAGGTTCCTTTTGGTGTTGATCCAGTTTGGAGAGGCATAATAGGTATCTTCAATTGTCAGAAGCAAAAGAGCAGAAGTAGGAAGGTTTTTTCTGACATCCCTTTTAAGTTTCATAATTCTGCAGTTGGTTGAACGAAAAGTGCTGCCAATAAAACATTTTTCACCTGAGGAAGTAAACACAGGGATGAAGTATACACCAGGACATTCTAAAGGATCTCTGTCTTTAGATAATGATTGGATGGCAGGTAGGTGGAGGATTGATTGCAAGATTTTAACCTAAATTTTTGAAAATTTCCACAAATTTGTAAGTAAAAGAATGATGGTAGTGGATCAAACAAATAAAAGATAAGGATGGTTTCTGCAGAGGAGGTAGGTGGCACACATTGTTTGGCATCAAACTTTTTGGAAAGTTTGGTGACAATTCTGAGGGGGAAACTGATGGTTTGTAGCAATTACTTGGATGATTGCATTTTTTTTTTTTTTTTTTTTTTTGTAGTAAGTGGGTGGTTATTGCAAATGACATTGGCACAGTAAATGAGTGATTTTAAAGCTGCAAGTTTTTAAGAAATTGATGCATTGGAGTAAAATGGGATAATGCTTGTGGTAGTGGTGGGTTTTCTGCAGATAGATGTATAGAGTTGGTTATTGAATCCAGTAATTTGTACATCCAAGAAATTAATACAGCTATTGTTTTCATGATTGAAAGTGAAATTAATAGTGGGGCAAATTCTAGAAGTAAAAGAGGTGGGATTGCGCAATTCTGTTAAGTCATGAAGCCAAATTATGAAGATGTCATCCATGCAGCAAATCAAAAGTTTGGGTTGAAAAGGGGATGATTTTACAATGCTGTTTTCAATGCTTTGCAAGAAGTGGAGAAAGAGGTGATCCCATGGGTACACATTTAATTTGGCGGTAAAACTGTTTATTGTATGTGAAACAATTATTTTCTTGCAAGGTGTGAAGGCAATCGTAGAGGTTTCTTATGTCAGTCCAGGTTTTTTTATGAGGAGCATAAATGCTTCAAAAAAGGGGACAGACGGGAAAAGGGAAACAATATCAAAAGTGAGTAAAATGTCTTGGTTTTCAATGGAGGAGGGAAGTTTTTATAAAAATTCTTTGATGGAATTTATGGACATTAAATGGTTGGCAGTATGAAATTTCCAGTTTTGAACTAATTTTCTTCTAAGATTAATTGCTTGGGAGTGGGTTTATTCAACAAGAGGTCTGATAGGGAAGCCTTCTTTGTGCAATTTGTCTTGAAGGAAGAGACTGGGTGCAAAAGAAAGGAGGGGGACAGATATTACCAAGGAATGTTTTTAGAGGTTGTTTTTTAGAATGTTTTTCAACAGAAGATTTGAGAAATAGAGTTTTTAGGAAGGAGTTTGCAATGAGATTCTGATAAAAAGGACCCAAATTTATCATGAAAGACCGATTTTTCAAGAAAAACAGGGCAGCCAACTTTATTGCCTTTACATATTGCAAGGTTATGGGTGTTAGTGAAATCACGAAAGGCTTTAGCTGAGAAGAACATTTGTACAAACAGTTGTTTAAATTAATTGCAGATTTTGCTCTAAGGAAAGGTTCAGGGAAAGCACTGAAATTCTTTCCAATAACAACTCTTGTAATTCGGATGCACCCTTCACCATTCTGATTATATGGAAATTGCTACTGGCAGCAGTTACAGAAACAATGTCAACCATACAAATGTTTACTACTAGTGTGAACAAGGCTGATGCTTCAGCCAAAAGATCTTACTAATCTAATATTCCCTGTCATGCCAATAAGTCATGCATGAAATATTTTTATTCATTATTGTATACTATGCATTCATATGTATGCTCTACCATCAAATTAGCTTTCAAATTTACAAGCAGATTCCAAGTTATACTATAATTATTCAAGATCTTTTACACAATTATCCAGTCATATACTTTCTCCAAAGGCAGCAAAAACTTTCTTATCAACAGGCAGATACTTTTCAATCATCATAAACAGTGCATCCCTTAACATGCATAAAACCACTCAGTATATTCCACACCTTATCTGATGTAAGACTTATTAATAATGTTCTTTCCAAACACTTTCCCACGCAAACTGAGCAGGCTGATAGTTCCCACATTCAATCTGTTCACCTTTTTCCTTGTACAAAGGAACAATGATAGCATCCTTCCAATCCTGACTCCCGCCAAATTTCAAAGTCACTGCCATATTTTTAACATCTCAGCAGTCATGCCATCTACTCCTGGACTGCTACGATTCTGAAGAGATTTTATAGCTTAACAAACCTCTTTCTTTTAAATTCCTACTGTACCTGAACATTAGTTTCTTTTTTTTTTCTTTGATTGAATTCTTAGAATGAATATGAACTGAACTGGTTTGTGGTAGACACTATCATGCTTTGATTTCCAGAAAATACTTCCAAATGCTGACTTTGGATGGCGTGAAAACTACCCACAACTATATAAACTGACAAGTCACCAATATGATATCCAACAATCATACTACCTAGGGTTGGATCGATGTGCCATGATGAGTACAAGCTTCTCTGATTAATTTGCTTTCATACACTGCTGTTAATAGAAATTGCAACACCAAGAAAGAAACAAGCAATCACAATAAAATTTATGGGAGTGATTAGTTATGGTAAAAGCTGTAGATGATCGCAATTACATATCAGTTTGTGATAAGGAAGGCCAAAAAATTAGTAACAAGTAAATCCACCCTGGGCTTGTGATAACCAACGCCACACGCTGTGGGATCGAATAAAACAGAGTTTGGATGGTTGTCTGTGGTATTGCATTCCATTCTGCTTCTATATATTCACAATACATTGGTTGTGACAGGCGGTGAGACCATGCAAGCCAGTCGTTGCACAATGACACCCCAGACGTTCTCTACAGGCGACAAATCTGGCGAGAGAGCATCTTGTTGGAAGATGGCTCATGGGATTGTCTGAAGGAAGGGTAGAAGTTCAGCTTTAAACACTTCCGTGATGTAGCATTGGCTGTTAAATGTGCCTGTAGTGCATAGTAGTAGAGTGCATGAATGTTCGCTGGGAATAGTAGTAGAGTACATCATGTTCGCTGGGAATGGTATGGCGCTGCAAAATGCAGCCTTCCAGATGCCATTCACCACGGTAGTAACAAGTAAATCCACCCTGGGCTTGTGATAACCAACGCCACACGCTGTGGGATCGAATAAAACAGAGTTTGGATGGTTGTCTGTGGTATTGCATTCCATTCTGCTTCTATATATTCACAATACATTGGTTGTGACAGGCGGTGAGACCATGCGAGCCAGTCGTTGCACAATGACACCCCAGACGTTCTCTACAGGCGACAAATCTGGCGAGAGAGCATCTTGTTGGAAAATGGCTCATGGGATTGTCTGAAGGAAGGGTAGAAGTTCAGCTTTAAACACTTCCGTGATGTAGCATTGGCTGTTAAATGTGCCTGTAATGCATAGTAGTAGAGTACATCATGTTCGCTGGGAATGGTATGGCGCTGCAAAATGCAGCCTTCCAGATGCCATTCACCACGGTATTTGCGAACAAGGATTCACCCATCGTGATGCATTAGATTGAATCTGGACTCCTCCAAAAACACAATATGCTCCCATTCAGCACTCCAGTATCGACGCTCACAGCACCACTGCAATCACTGATGCCTATGGCTCAGAGTCAAGGAAGTCGCAGCAATGGGCGGCAAGCAATGAGACCTCTCTGCAGCAATCAGAGTAGGCCTCGTTGGTCAGACATCGGACGAAGTGTGACCATCCTCCATTGTTGTGCAAATGTCGTGGATGGTGTTGTGCATGACCTCACTGCCCTACAATGCAAGTGCCTGTCTTCCCACTCGTTCATACAATTTCGAGCTCCAGACCCTGCACAACGATGCGTAGAGCCTTCTGCAGTCCATTGACGCCATGTATGCATAACGGTAGTTGCGTTAATCCTAACACGTGCAGCAATATCACGGTATGATAAACCACCTTCTCCGAATCCATCGATTCTACCTCTTTCAAACTCCATCAAGTGTTTGTTTATATGGTTGTCTCATTCTCCTACGTGACATGTTAACAACTGCATATGGTCGAGTTTAGCGATAGCAAGTTCAAAAACCTGCTCTCTGTATGCCTTCTTTTACACCCTCTTATGTGACTCTTCTGATGACATTGCGCATGCCTCACATTTGCACGTTCACTGCAGTTGTAATCATTTGCATCTCCTATGGTCCCCCATCCACTCAGCAAATTCCGTGCAAATCCGAGCATTTCTTCATGGTGCTGCAATTTCTATTGACAGCCGTGTATCATCATTATCAACCATTCTCAATCCACTGCTGGATGAAGGTCTCCCCAAGTTTCTTCCACAATGGTCTGTCTTGTGCCAGTCTCCTCCATGTTACACCCACATACTACATACACTGCTGGCCACCCAAAATGCAACACCAAGAAGGACACGAGATAGCAAAGCCCGATTTACTGGACACATAACAACAGATACAAACATGAAACGATTGAGCTTACAGGCCTGTGCAACTTGCGGAACACGCAGACATCAATAGTTCATCTGACCTCCATGGCTGGCAATAACGGCCGCTACACACTGCGTCATCGAATGAAAGAGGCTTTGTATGTGGGCTTGGAGTATGTTGGTCCAGGCTGCTTTCACACGTTGCCAAAGTTCAGGCGTAACTGCGGGTGGTATTTGCCGGGCCACTCGGTTGCCGATCAGCGACCAGACGTGTTCGATGGGCGACATATTGGGAGAACAGGCGGGCAACAGCAGCAGTGACACCTGATGGCCCATGAAGCATTGTTGCACAATGCGTGCCACGTGCGGGAACGCATTGTCCTGTTGAAACATGGC
Source organism: Macrothele yani (assembly GCA_039090855.1). Lineage (NCBI taxonomy): Eukaryota > Metazoa > Arthropoda > Arachnida > Araneae > Macrothelidae > Macrothele > Macrothele yani. Next base: position 32,646,115 of record CM077012.1, read on the forward strand.
CGCTGGCAGGTCCTGCAGGTAAGGAAGGACTACAGGCTCCAAAACATCAGACATGGTGCGGTGGCTGTTGAGTGTATCGGCGATGCGTACCAGAGGGGTACGGGTGTCATATCCAATTGCGCCCCAAACCATAACACCAGGCGACGGACCAGTATGGCGATGCATAATGCAGGCATCATACAGTCTCTCGCCGCGGTGCTGCCACACGCAAATCCGACCATTGTGGTGTTGCGGGCAGAAGCGGGATTCGTCGTAGAAGACAATGTCGTGCCATTCCGTAGTCCAGGTGCGGCGTTCAACGGCCCACTGCCACCGCACTCGCCGGTGGTGTAACGTCAACGGTAATCGGAGCCATGGGCGCCGTGCCACAAGTCCCCGCTCCTGCAGACGACGTCGAACGGTACTGCTCACACAGGTTGTTGTGCAACACCCTAATTCCTGCGCTAACGTTCATGATGTGGAGGTGCAAGCCGTCAATGCCCGCCGCACAACATGCCGGTCCTCTTGTTCGGTGGTGTGCCGCGGCTGCAGCAAATGCTCACGTCGGTCCGTCCGTCCCTCCTGCACCCACCAAATCCATACTCGCCTCACTCTGGCTGGATGTAGTCCCACACGGGCGAGGATGTCTCAATACGATAAACCGCTGCCCTGACAAGCCACTATTCGTCCTCTGTCGAACTCAGAAACGTGCTGGAATGACTGCCGTATTCGGCGACGAGGCATCAGGAAGCTTCCCACGCACAGGTCCGGCAGCAAAACACACTTCCATTACTTACACCCCGCCTTCTGTGCACCCTTCTTAAATTGCTTCTCGGTGGCGTGCCAGGCCCACATGATTTGCATATGCCCTGCAATGCTAATCGCTTGCACATGCTCTCGCGGGCGACACATGCTGCGAATTTCAGGCCAATCGGATGCTTCTTTTTTGGTGTTGCATTTTGGGTGGCCAGCAGTGTATATATACACTGAAGAGCAATTGAATTACAGACAGCTGGTGTTATGCATATGTGGCGCTGTGGGCGGCCCTGTAAACGGAAACAACATGATGTATGCAGCGATTCAACAATATAAAGAGTGATACGAAGGGGAATCAGTAAGAGTTGGACGCAGTATGGGTAAGACGAAGGATCTAAGCGCATTTGATCGTGGGCAAATTGTAGGGGCCCGACGAATGGGTCACTCCATCTTGGAAGTTGTGCAGGCACTGGGATTTTCACGAGCCACTGTGTCACGGGTGCACCGTGAGTACATCGAATACGGTAAAACCATCCCTGCAAGGGCCAACTGCCGTGGACAAGAGCGTGTGGATGAGCGAGGTCATCGTCGGCTAGCTCGCATTGTAACAGGAGATAGACGGGCCACAGTGCAAGAAATCACTTGGCAATTTAACGCTGGTGCACAAAAACGTGCAAGCAACCACACCATCCAGAACCATCTCCTCGTTATGGGGTACAGAAGCTATCGTCCCACGAGGGTGCCCCTGCTGACCGCACATCACAGGGTGCAAAGATTAGCATGGGCGCGGGAACATCGCCACTGGACCCTAGACATGTGGGAAAATGTTGCCTGGACTGATGAGTCGAGATTCACGTTGGTACATGCGGATGGCAGGATACGAGTACGGCGCAAACCACATGAAGCGATGGATCCTTCTTGCCAGCAGGGTACTCTTCAAACTGGTGAGGGTGGCATTCTCGTCTGGGGACTGTTTACGTGGACTGAAATGGAACCCCTGGTATGTGCGACATTGTCCCTCACAGGTCAACATTACCGGGATATCCCGGACGACCATTTGCTCCCGTTTGTGCGTCTTCAACATCCCACTGGGGAGCTCATCCTGCAACAAGACAATGCACCGTGCCATCGCTCCCGAATTGTATTCGAATGGTTGGATGAACTCTCCACTGACGTGATCTCGCTTCCTTGGCCAGCTAGGTCACCTGACTTCAATCCCATCGAGCACATCTGGAATGCCACGAGAGAGATGTTCGAGGCTCTGACCCCCTCCGTCAAATCTTTGTGAACTGTGGGAGCTTGTTCAGGGGTCGTGGATCCGTATGGCTTCCCAACGCTTCCGGTGTGTTGTTGAGTCCATGCTGTGACGAATTGCCGCCGTGATCAGGGCGAAAGGTGGTGCTACACGTTACTAGACAGGTATCTCTAATTCAATTGCTCTTAAGTGTATATATATATTGCTGAGAGAGAATGTCCAATGGATTATGCCTACAGGCATGTCCCAATGCTTTTCGAAAACCAGTGTACAAATATATAAAACTTACCATTTTGAAAATTAAATGCATTACTATTTTAGAATTCCAATCAGTTTTTTATGCATTACTGTTTCATACACTCACATTGGCCAACAAAATTAGTGAGGCAACTTATGACATTAAACAAACAAAAGGACAGAAATTTACTTATGAATGCAAAACAAAGCACTAATAAAAAATTTTGATCAAGAAACACGATTCTTGAAGATGAGAACTACAGTGGACATCTGTTCAACCATTTGAAACCCTCGGTGGATATCACAATGCAAGATATTGCATATGAGCTTAGCAACTGCACTAATACTATTCTCTGGCATCTAGCTACATTTGCCAAAGTGAACAAGTCTAACTATTGGGCATTGCATGGATTATATTTTAAAGAACAAAACTCCTGGTTGGAGATCTTCTCCTTGCTTATCATTAGAAATAAGAATGATCCGCAAGTATTATGTGCAGCATAAAGATGGACGCTCTGAGATACAGATCATGATTATCTAAGGGTCAAAAAGCCCATTTTGACATGATGAAATTCATAGTCATACTCTGATGGAATGCAGTTCGTATTATCCACTATACAATCACAAAGGAGTAATACTGTTATGAACTGGGTGTTGTTCTCTCAAAGCTGTTCCAAATACAGCCTGCCTTGGTGGATCAAAGAAGCTCAACCTATTATACAATAATACTTTAGATTGTGCAAGCTGCACACAATTCTATAAACTGATAAGTTAGCAATTTGATATTCATGATCACGCCACCCACATTATCTCAAAAATTAATACTCTATTGGGATCCGAAGCACGTCCTTCCTATTTTTCCGCTTACTACTACTACCAATTTCACCAGTTTCTTCTGTAAGAAACTGCTCAAGATGAAGCAGTGATTCAAACTGCTTTCAAGTAGTTCAATAATTCCAGTATTCTTGTTTCCTAAAATTGCATGCTGGGTGAAAATATATTCCATTGTTTTTTAGCACGTCTTCTGTAAAAAAAAGATCATGCTTGTGTTATCGGTTTGTCCGTCCGTCCGTAGACCCAATATCTCTGCAACTATTAGTCCGACTTGAAAAATTCTTTTTGCATCGGGAAGCTTGAAATATACAAATGATGATCCTTCATTTCGTTTATTTTTTTACGATGTACAATTTCGCCGCTAGAGGGCGTAAATGCAGATGATCTCGAATTAAAAAATACGTCTTATTCCACATATTTGCGTCTAAACACCGATTGAAAAAATTATTTTATCTTTCGATTCCATTTATGTTGAAGAGTATTTTAGATATAGTTACTTTTTCAAATTACACATAGATTTTCTGCAAGGGGGTATAAAAGTAAATTACGTTTTCCCCAACAACTCTTCTTCTAAAACTCCTATTTGAAATTTTTTTCTTCAGCGGTACAGCTCCTGATGAAAAATATTTTGCATATAATTTCTAATTTGTGGTAAAGAACACTTTGGCCACCAGGGGGTGTAAGTGTTAATTTCCGCTTCTGATGTATTTGCAGCAAAATATGAGCTCCTAAAATCTCGACTGAAAAAAGTCATTTGTAGACCGATACTACTCATGTCAACAAACCTTTTCGGAACATTTTCTTCTTAAAATAATGCATGGTTTCTATGCCAGGGGGCATAGATGTATATCTTATTTTTCTCAGTATCTCTACTTCTAGGAGTCCGATTTGAAAAATTCCTTCGTTGTTGGATAGTGTTTCCAGCGTGACATGTTTTTCATATAATTTCAAAATTTTCAAGTAATTCATAGACTTTCCGCTAAGGGGAGTAAAGGTAAATTGCTTTTCCACCTATATCTCTGCTTCTAAATCTTTAATTTGAAAAATTCTTTCTTCGCCGGATACAGCTCTTGATAGGAAATCGTTTGCACAAAATTTTTGTGAAACAATGGTTTGGCCACCAGGGGTGTAAATCTTAATTTCCGCTTCTGATGTATTTGCAGCAAAATATGAGCTTCTAAAATCTCGATTGAAAAAAAACTTGTTTGTAGACCGATACTGCTCATGTCGAAAAACCTTTTAGGAACATTTTCTTCTTAAAATAATGCATGGTTTCTACGCCAGGGGCCGTAGATGTATATCTTATTTTTGTCAATATCTCTACTTCTAGGAGTCCGATTTGAAAAACTCCTTCTTTGTTGGACAGTGTTTCCAGTGCGAAATGTTTTTCATATAAATTCAAAATTTTCGTGAAAATCATAGACTTTCCGCTAGAGGGACGCAAAGGTAAATTGCATTTTTTGCGTTATTTCTGCTTCTAAAACTCCAATTTGAAAAATTCTTCCTTTATTGCATACAACACCTAATGGAAAATATTTTTCATATAATTTCTAATGTTTGGTAAAGAATGGTTTGGCCACCATGGGGCATAGGTGATAAAGTTCTGCTTCTGATGTATTTGTAGCAAAATCTGTGCTCCTGAAAACTAGCCTAATTTTTTTTTTTTTATTCTTGGACCGATACCGCTCATATGGGAAAACCTTTTGAGAATACTGTCTTCCTAAAATAATGCATGGTTTTCCCACCAGGGGACGTAAAGTCACATCTTATTTTTGTCGATATCTGTTTCTAAGAGTCCGATTTGAAAAATTCTTTGTGTTGGAGAGCATTTCCAGTGCGAAATGTTTCTCATATAAATTCATATTTTTCTTAACGCACAGGTCTTCAACCAGGGGCGTAAGCTCACGATTCCGTTTACAGCAATATCTGAGGGATTAAAAACCCAATTACAAAACTTCTTTCTTCCGTCAGATACTACTGTTTTCCATACCGGTTCCACTGACTTTGAATAGCTTTGATAAATTTAATTTGTGTCAGAACGGATTCAAAAGATGTGCTTATTACATCCAAAAATTCGGTGTCATCTTTCTTGTTTAATATTTTTAACTGTAAAAAATAATTACTTCCAAAAACTTCCGTGTTATATGCTAGTACCTCTTCCTTGTTCTTCAAATTTGAAGTGTCGTAATTAGTATACCTCGAAAAAGAAAAAAAACTTAGCTACAAACTGCAATTTCACTTACAAAATAACCTCTGATTTGTAATTTCTTTGATCAAAAACATCTACCTGGTCACTTCACCTTTTTACCCAAATGCAAACATTTTTTTTTTTTTTCTGCTTATGGCTTCCTGTAACTCTCACCACAAGCACAGAAAATTAGCAGTAATGCTTATCCAACGTAGTTTATAATGTGATTAAGATGCAGAGAATGGTTCTTTGTATGTATTATTTTTTTCTTAGTGCTTTTTCACACCATTAAATTTCTCACCACTACAACACATTCTGTTTTCGTGACAGTACTGTTACAAGGGTCGATCAAGCAGCTATTAGGAACATTAGTAACAGAACAGGGCTAGACAGACATATACAAGCAAGTGGACACTCCATAAATTGGGACTCAATAAAAATAATCGCCCACCAGTCAAACTTAGTAAAGAGGAAACTAGAAGAAGGGATCGAAATAGCAAGAAGAAGAAGTACCACAATTAACGATAATTGCCGTTGGACTCTTCCAACTGAGTGGCAGCAACTACTCCAGTGACGTAGTCCTGATGACAAACTAGGCTTTAGTTCGAAAATTTTACCACCAACTTTTTTGAATAATAACCTCTATAAGACCCGTAAAAAAGTTAATTCCACAGTACAGAAAAAAATGTTACACGTTCGAGTAGGAGAAAGGAAAACTCGCCAACCAAGAAGTGTTTGTATGATGTGACAAAGTATATGAAGCACTATTTCTTTGCGAAATTACCGTGAAGATTCAGACATTTGTCGGACCACACGACAAGCTTGTCCATCCAGACAAAAAATTCATGTCCCTGCTGATGACAGGTGCTGTTTCAGGGCAGAAAGATGTGAAAGTCACTAGCAGCCAAGTAGGAGCTGTAGGAAGGGTGCTTCCACACCTCCCACCGGAATTTGTGGAGCAAGTGATGGTGGTGTGTGGCCTTGCGTTATCATGAAGGAGAAAGACACCATCACTCAGCAGACTTGGTCCATTTTGTCAGATGCTCTCATGCAATTTTTTCAGCAAAGTACAGTATCGATCAGCATTGATATTGCATCCATGCTCTAAGTCCACCAAAAACACACCAGAGAAATCCCAGAAAACAGATGCCATGATTTTTTCAGCAGATGGTGTGACTTTAAACTTCTTCCTCGGTGATGAAGCAGCATGTTTCCATTGCATAGAAGCTCTCTTGCTGGCAGGAGCAAAGTGGTGGAGCCACATCTCATCCCCAGTCACAATACGGTCAAGAAAACTCTGTCCCTCTTCAGAGTAACACTGAAGGAACATCAAACATGCCATCATTCATGCTGCTTTGTGATTGATGGATAAAGAATGTGGAATCCACCTAGCACAAACCTTGGAGTACTGCAAAACATCCACCACAAGATGTTGAACTATGCCATAGATCAATTCCAGCTCAGATGCAATATGGCGCAAAGTTACCCTTCGGTCATCTTAATTCATTTTGCCCACAGGTGCAGTGTTGATCTCTTATTATCGACGAACTTGGATGTCCACTGTTTGTGCAATATCAGTTCCCCACATCATCCCTGCCGGATTGAAACAAACAGTACCATTTCGCCATATGTTGTTGAGATATCACGCTATCACCATAAACCGACGAACTACCGATTAATTTTGGCTGTGGGCATGTTGTTGGCCCATAAAAACTGTATCGCTGCTCTCACTTCTGCTGAGACCACGTTTTCAACTGTGTCACCATTTCGAAATGCCACTGCACATCTCACACTGGGCACAGGAGTTCACAGAGGGCCCTGGAGCAATAGTACCATCACTTGAACGCAGATGTCATCTATGCCACTCTTACGACATCCCGCATTTAATTTATAGCATGTAACCTTTTTTTCTTATCGGCCTACATACTTCCAAAGTACTAAAGAAAATGCAATGCAGTAGAACCTGCATATAAGATGCCCATATTTAGTGAGATCTTAGATTTAGTCTGCTGAGGACTGTCCAGAAATGGTGGCATACAGGATAAAACCACCACAGTGCATGGGAATCCTTGTTTGTGTGCTAGTGGAAGAATGTTGATATAAAGTAATGAGGGGTTACATCAAATGCTCAACAAGCAAGTTGTGCAAGAGACTTTCTGCCAGCCATTCCAAGGGGCTATTGCTTTGGGTGCATCACATCAGCAGAGTTATAAATAGGCCACCTATTCCAAAGCAAAAAGAGACTGGGTGGGGCTCATGCATATATAAGTGGATTTCTGGTCGACAACTGTAGAGGGATGATAAGGGAGAAATAGAATTGGGATGTTGCCGGAGGGGAAACAGGAGACAGCAATTCCTGGAATTGTATCCATTGACCCTGACACCCTCTAAAGAAGTGTTATATTGGAAGGATCAGTGCTGCTTTGTGTGTTTGTGTGTTTGTGTGTATTGTGTTGTTAAACAGCAGTTAGTTTCACATGGCTATCAAGTTCAATATGCTTGAAGGATTTAATAAAATAACTATAGTACTACATGTAGTTAAGTAACTAAGTCTTTCAAGTATATCCAACTCTTACAGATATATAATATAAATGCATATTATGACATGCATATTTTTACACGGTGGGAATTTTCATCCAAAAATGGATTTAGTGAGTGAATGAAATTAACAAGGGTTTCTATCGGTCTGGAGCTCCTTGTTACAGGTGGTTTCTACTTTAAATACACTAACCTGAAGTAAGCTAAAACACAACAGATTTTAAATGACACAACCTTCAATAAAAAATTCAAATTAATGCAAGAGAACTCGGACTGCACAATACTGAAAACAAGATTTTTTTTAAAGTTTCAGATTACTTACACTGCTAAGGCCTCATGAGAAGAAACATATATTTCTTGGCACTTTTCTGCAAGCTTTGGTACATCAAAGTCATATTCAAATTCCCGGATTTTGCGTAGTGTTAAGTACGATTTTCCTTTTTTGCCCCATTCTTCTGTTCTTTGTTTTATACCCTGTAAAATTGCAATGCAGATATAGCACAGTCCATCAAGCAAAATGTAAAACAAAACCACACACTTGGTAGACAAAACATTAGAGATAGGGGTGATGGGCTTTCCCATGCAGAGTGGAACAGACCCAAACCGAACGCAGGCGATAAATAGGTGGACGGCAGGGCTTCCCAACAGCTTGTCAAAATCGACTAACATAGGTAAGTGTGGCGACCTAAGCGACTTTGATGGTGGACACATTGTCGGTGCAAGACAGATGGGCTATTCTATCGCCCAAGTGGTAAGAACCCAAGGGTTCCCGAGAGCAACCGTATAAAGGGTGTACAGCCAGTATACCATCGACTGATGTACCAGCGCCCAGGGAGCAAGTGGTAACCGACCAAACATGATGGATGACTGGGGTCTACACAGACTACCTAGGCTTGTGCAGACCGCCCACTTGGCAATGGAGGTGCAAATCTCATCCAGGTTAAATGTCGCAGTGCCAGCAAGCAAACAGTACAGTAAGCACTGCATACTCTGGGCTACAGAAGCTGATGCCCTACTAGTTTGACACTGTTAAGTGCTCGTCACCAGAAATTACTCCTCACCTGGTGCAGAGAACATCAAAACTGGACCTCTGCAGAGTGGCGCCACATGTGATTGGATGAATTCCATTTTCAACTGTACCAAACTGATGGGATAGTGCAGGTGTGGCGTTGACATCATAATGCCATGGCCCCTTCATGCCAGGTCGGTTCTGTTCAAGGTGGCGGTGTCGGGAAGCCTTCTCATGGGACACATTAGATCCCTTAGTGTGTCTGGGTAGGTCCTTAACTGCTGTACGCTACTAGCATGTGCTGGCAGATCACCTACACACTTTCATGGTGTTTGTTCATCCTGAGACTGATGTTCTGTTTCAACAGGACAATGCACAGCCTCAACGGGCCGCAACTACCCAGGCATAGCTCGAGAACACTCATTTGAGTTTGGAACTATCCAATGGCTCCCAGGGTCCCCAGATTTAAACCCTGTGGAAGCTCTCATGATGTTGCATGGCATCCCAGAGAGCTTCCACAGTGGAACATCAGATCCACAGATCTCAGGTGGAGTAGTGGTCATTACCTTCAGAAACCCTCTGGCATCTGGTGGAGTCAACGCCCCGGCATGTACAGGCTGTTATTTGCACTAGAGGAGGACCAATATGCTATTAGATAGCCATCTCTAATGTTTTGTCCATTGAATGTATAATGTAACTAGAAAAGTGGCAATGGATTAGAAATGCAGAAACAGCATTATACTGAAATTAGTGGAATGCAGTATCAAGGTAACAAAGTACAGTTCATCCCATATCAGTGGATGGATATTGGCTACGTAAATAGAATGCATGTGTCTTTAAGCAGATATTAGATACACTGGTAATTCTAATAAGTGAATAGACTTTTGAAGTCTCATGCTAGTCCATTCTACATAGAACATCAGCTGGGTGAATAACCAAACTATGTCACCCACTGCTGGCCAATAGTGCACTTCTGTTTGATTAAGATCACCACTCGGGTTTGACTGGAAAAGTCCTGAAATCAAATTCCAGGGTCACACAAACCTTGCTATTCCCAACATTTTCCCCTATGTGTATTGAACGCACACACATACAGAAGTTAAACAAAAAAATTAGTAATCGCAAAAATCTCTGAAGAACCTTCCAGAAAGAGAAAGGGCATGATCTTCTTCCTAGATGCCTCCTTTTGCCTACCTATATGGGCACCCATGGTCACATACATAGTCCCATCATCTCTTTGGTTTCATAGAAACAGCACAATAATTTTTTTTTTTTTTTTGCTTCTAGCAAGCCCCCATTTAGAATTTTGACTTGAAAACAACCACTGCAACTCTGAGAGCAATGAAAAGCAACTTGCCAAATTTTGAAGCATCTGCCACAATATCCTGAGGACTTGTGGCTACCACACACACACACAGACTTTCACTTTAAGTATTATAGATTGAAGACATTCAGTTTTCAATTTGAAGCCATGACTACACTTCACTGCAGAGAATTACATTTTGAAAATTTAGAACCTTTGTAAATTTTCTAAACAATGAAAGTTACATTTAAAAAAGTATCCAGCTTGAAGCAAATGTGCTTATTTGGCATTCTTTGCATGACAACAAGAAAAAGATGTGCAGCTAGTTGTCCATTAATGTGTACACCACTGATTAAGTTTTGTAGCACTAATTTTTGAAACAATTCTGATAACATTGCACATGTAGAATCTACATGAACAGTAGAAATTATACTTAGTGATTCTTAGTGATGCAGAGATACAAATTTGGGCAGACTGTTACCACTCAGGGTAAAAAAAAAAAAAAAAAAAAGCTAGACCCATTCCCAGACCATCACACCAAAACTGCCATAATGCATCTTTTGGCTTCAAGTGGAGGTTTCATCAAATGGGCTGCAGCAAACACAGCTGCAAGCAATGTTTTGCACAGTGGAAACTAAAGCATGTAGCCGACTGATGTGGGAATCCCAGTGCTTGAGGTTGGGATTCCCACACAAGTTGCTTTCACCAGACTTTGAGGCTGCAATCAGTTGCAACTCCCAGTGAGTTAGAGTGACAACAGTGTGTGTGTTTATAGAGCAAACCAGCCACCTGAGTTCAGAAAACTTTGACAGAGCCTGAAGAACCTGCTTTTTAGGGAAGGAGGCTGCAACCAGCCTCCACTGGCATGGAGACAAAACAATGAATGCAGTACAAGCAGTAAACAAATGACATTACATGCAAAAAAGCAGTTGTATGTGGCAGAACATTAACTGAAAACAGTATTACAGAAAACCATGCAGAATCATTTATGGCCTGGTTTATAATCACAGCAGTCATGCAAACTCTCAAAATAGACTCAAAATAGTCATGGAACACCTAGAAGAGATACACAACATAGCATTTATTGACATACATTAGTATGGTGTCGGTCCACCTTTGGCCTTAATGCATGCACTGACCCTTCGAGACATGCCTTCGACAAGGTTTTGGAACACTGCGATAGGTAGATGCTTCCATTCAGTATATAATGCTGTCGCTAACTGTTGCTTAGTAGTAGGCCTTGGTTCCAAACTTCTTATGCAGCACTCTAATTCATCTCCTAGGTGCTCTATGGGATTAAGATCAGGGCTCTGTGCTGGCCAATCCACACACAATACGGAATTATCGTCAAACCACGTCGTAACAGTCCTTGCTTTGTGGCTCGGTGCATTATCCTGCTGGTATCAACAAGGCTCAGTTCCATAGTATTGCCACAGAGTTGATAGGGCATGATTGTTCAGAATATAGAAGTAGACATGCTGGTTAACAGGTTTGTCCATGATAACTAATGGGCTGGGACCATATCACGAAAAACACCCCCACACGAGTACACTGCCAACTCCAAACTTGACCGTAGGAACAGTACACTGTGGTAAATAGCGTTTCCCCGGCTGCAGCTATACCCACACATGGCTATCAGACTAATGAATTGTGTATATGGATTCATCAGTCAATAGGACCCGTTTTCATTGATCTACGATCCACGACAAATGTTCTTTACACCATGCTAAACGACGAGTAGCATTCCGAGTGGAGATGAAATGCCTATGAGCAGCCGCATGACCACGGTAACCCATAAAATGAAGTTCTCTAAGAATGGTGCATGTACACACTGAGGTTCCAGCATTTTTACTCACCTGTACATTGAGGTCTTGTGCAGTACCTCATCAATTAGCTGTAATGACTCTCCTGAGGCTTCGACACCCTCTATCACTGATTTTCTTTGGTCTGCCGGTACGTTTTGCTGTTTCAGGCACGCCATGTGTTTTCCACTTATTCAGTACAACCAAAACAGTTGACTTGGGTATATTTAAACGCTTCTCGGTTTCTCTTATGGACAACCCATAATATAACATCCAACAATCTTTCTTTTCTCAAAGTCAGTTCTCTCCCGCCGCGACATTTTCACTCAACCTCACAGTGAGATATGATTACAGTCAGCTGGAGGCTTGTTTTTATACTGTTTGCAGCTGTACCAAGCATCTAAACAACACAGCAGGTCTGTTCATTTGCTTTTGAAGGGGTGTCCGGTGACTTTTGTCATTATAGTGTACTAACATAGGATCAACAGCCAAGCGGCCAATATACCCTCCTTTTCACTCCATTATGAATGGAGTGAAGTGTCTCACCACAGAATTTCTGCCAGATTCATTTTTTCACCGCCATCAAAAACTCTGAGCACTATACCTACAAAGTACAAAAATTCTTTGAACACCTAAGAAAAGATATGTATGGTTCTAGCAAGATGATATAAGTCAAACATTACATACAAATATGGGTGAGCTATCTCTGACATTTGGAGTGGAAAAGACTGTCACTCAATGTTCACTAGACTTGACACTGTTATTGGGAATGTAACAAAAGCAATGCATTCAACAATAATCCATGCAAACTGGAAAAGCCCAACACATAATACCTCACAGCTAACATTTCACCCAAGATACTGTATACAGTATCTGTAAACATGATGTCATTCTGCATTACCATATTTACTCGAATATGAAACAGCCCCTATAAAATTATACAGTGTTTGTAGGAAAAAGCATAAATTAAACTTATGTGGGTGCACATCAACTTAATTTTTAAAGTGCAAATCCATAAATCAGAGAAAACAAATTAACTTCTTCCTAGATAAAAAAAAATCCATTTATGACAGGATGTGATATAAATATTGAATTATTTCTATGATTATCAGAAACCAAAAATCAGTTCTTATTTAGTCTCTGTCATACGTAAAAACATTGACCCTGATGAAATTTTTTTCTGGTATGCAAGTATAAGATAACCCACAGTTTTGGGAGGACTAAATATGGGAAAAAATAGCTTAGTCTCATATTCAGATAAAAACAGTATATAAAAATGTTGATGAAAATTTCTAATGTTGTTTGTAACAATAATAATAGACATCATAATATTTTACTCCCAAATTTCGTATCACTAGCCTTCTTTATTTTACATGAAGTTATTAACATTTTCTTGGGTTCTACTTGAGAAAAATCACCCTGTACATATTCACACATACAGGGCAAATATATATTTGTGCATATGCATGCACATACTAACATTTTTATTCATTCACATACACACATGTATGATTACACTTTTTCTGAAATTAAAAAGCAGTTCCTGAAAGATGGTCAGGCAAAACTTAATATCGACATATCAAAATCTTCATTTGAACAATCTCAGCACAAAGGATTTGAACTTCACGCGCAACTATGATGTCTCTTTTAAAACTTCATGCACACTGTATTCAACTGTTTCAGGATGAAACCAATTAAAATAATATTTTATCAGTCTCTTGGCATTTCCCTGTTGTCAAACCATGTTGTACAAATATCAAGGCACCTGAATATAATAATCCGCTTGCTGTTCTACAGAATCATTTCCTGTTTCATAACTTACATTGCCACTTGTGAGCTATAAGCAGGAGTGCAGATGTAAGACTTGTGGCATGTTCTAAGGCTGCTAAATCAGAATCTTCAAATATATCAAGCATACAACTGTTCAAACTCTATTAGGGGCTATTTTGTGGGAATGAATTATCAAAACAGTCACTTTAAATAGTGTTGTTGTTTTTTTGTTGTTTTTCTTTAATTCATACACACATACAACAATGGCAAGACTGAATGAAAGTACAAGTTAAATGGGTGTAGATTATCTGACTGCAAGGTTATACAACATCACCATGAATTCTTTTTATGGACTATTACATGACAGAAGTTATGTAAATGAACTACTCACCTACTGCCACAATATAAGTGCTGAATATTTTATTTTTTCTTAAAAATTCTTTGCACTGAATATGTTTTTCCCTTGTGTAACATGAAGAGGACTGGTATGATGCCTGTGGGGTAATATTGCTTCAACATGGAATTGTCCATGATTATGAAAACATTTTTTTTACAGGTGGGCAAGGGGTTAATTCAGCACGAGTTTGGTCCATGACTACAAAAACATTTTTTTATAGGTGGGCAAAGGGTTAAATTTGGAGATTACTAAGAACTAACTTATCTAACACTATCAAAGTTTCGGGTTGTATGCCAACTAATCATGCCATTCAGTTGGTAATATGTGTAGCCTTTTTTTATCATTTTGTACTGAACTAATTTTAAGGCATTGCTTTTTTGTTTTATTTTTCAAATAAAGACAACTAATTGTGCTTAGCTTTGATTTTTCGATAAATTTTTAACTAGACAAACTTCACTTTTCACATAATACATGTGAGTGTTAGCTGATAACACCACCAGTCTAAACATTATACACCAATAAGCCAAAACATTAAAACCACCTCTGTATTATGCAAATAAGTGTGCATGCATCCAATCAGCGTCACGTGCAAAGATCGCAAATGATATACACTGAAATGCCAGAAAAACTGGTACAGACGAGCTTATGCAAAATACATAGCAACATCACCTATGCGCGTACTCGGTTGCGTCTTCCAGTGCGTATAAAAAGCGATAGACATCCTTGCCAGCTGTCAGAGCTGTTTTCAGCATGAGAATGACAAGTAATAACGATTTAAGCAATTTTCAACGCGGTGTCATAGTTGGCGCTCGTGAGATGGGCCATAGTACTTCGGAGGTAGAAACGAAGTTCGGATTTTCACGGTCGACCATTGCAAGGGTGTACCGTAACTACAAGAATTCTGGCAAAACCTCGAACCTACAATACCAGTGTGGCCGTAAAAAGACATTGGGTGAACGTGACCATCGTCGGCTGTCAAGAATCGTTTCAAGCGATAGGCATGCAACACTCTCGCAGGTATCATCGGAATTCAATGCTGGAGCCTCAACAAGCATCAGCGTCCGGACTGTGCAATGTACCCTGCACGATATGGGCTTTGGGAGCCGACGCCCAACTCGAGTCCCCTTGATGGGTGCACGACACAGAGCAATGCGCCTCGCTTGGGCACGGCAACACCACCACTGGACACTTGATGACTGGAAACAAGTAGCCTGGTCTGACGAGTCACGTTTCCAACTGTAACAGGCAGCTGGAAGGATTCATGTGTGGCACAAACCCCATGAAGCCATGGATCCCGCCTGTCAACAGGGAACTGTACGGACGGGTGGGAGGTCCGTAATGGTGTGGGTTGTGTTTAGCTGGACTTCACTGGGACCCCTGGTACGTCTACAAACGTCTGTGACCACCCAACACTATGTGTGCATCCGTTCTGACGAGGTACACCCGTTCATGTCCTGCATTCATGCTAATGGGTTGGGCCTGTTCCAACAGGACAATGAACCTCCACACAAGTGTCGGGATGCCACATTATGGTTAGAGGAGCATTCATCTGAGTTTGGGTGTTGTCATTCCCACCCAAGTCCCCAGATCTGAACGTGATAGAACACATTTGGGATGCCGTGCAACACGCTATCGAACACAGGAATCCGAGGCCTCGGAATACACCCGAACTGTGGAACGGTCTGCAGGAAGTATAGTGTGCATTGCCTACAGCATATTTCCAGAAGCTAGTGGAGTCCATTCCCCTTCGTATTTCTGCAGTCCTGTGCTCCCTTGGGGGATCTACCAAGTATTAGACTGGTGTACCAGTTTTTCTGGCACTTCAGTGTATATAATACCTGGGTCAGAGCTCTCTCAGTCAGTATTTCATTTCATCTCAACATGGGAAAAGCAAAGAATTCATCTAATTTCGACAAAGGCCAGATCTTACGGCAAGACACCTTGGTAAGAGCATCTCTGAAACAGTGATGCAGGTAGGCTGCTCACGCTATGCTGTAGTTAGTACCTATGTCCGTATCCAAAACAGGTGACACTTTTTCTATATATATGTACATAGTCCGTATTCAAAACAAGTGACACTTTGAGCCGTCGACAAGGCATGGGCAGGCCACGCCTCACTGCTGCTAGAGGTCAGTGCAGACCATCTCGTCTTATCTGCAGCAACAAGAGGGCTACTGTGGCTGACATTACCAATAATTTCAATTGTGGTGAAGGGCCCAATGCGTCTCAACACACAGTTCATCGTACGCTCTTGGGTATGGGTCTCAGCAGCCGCAGACCCACTCATGTGCCTATGCTCACAGCCTTTCGTCATCATCAACACTTGCAGTGGGCACGAAATCATCAACATTGGATCGTTGAAGACTGGAAGAGAGTTTCATGGTCAGACAAATCCTGTTTCCCGTTACACCCTGTCGACAGACAAGCTCGTGTGCGACACTTACCCAAGGAAGCCTTCTCACCTGCATGCACTGTGGGACAGATCCAGGCTGCTCGAGAGAGAGTGTGATTGTCTGAGCAATATTTCCTTGGGGAATACTTGGACCTGTTATCCTTGTAGAGGAAACTCTGACAGCTGTCACATACTTGAACATTGTGCCTGACCATGTATTCCCCTTTATGATGACTGTATTCCCTGTCGGAGATTGCCCAAGGCTCATACTCCCCCAAGCAAAATAAATTCAGGCACTTTTCAAGGACTTTTTAAAACCAAATTATCATATCTGTGTGCTGCGGGTCAGTCAGTAAGTAGGTATTTTAGCAAGCTCAAACCATTACATTTAGTTGGGACAGTCACACATTAAATGGCCTGCCTGTTACCCCCTGTTGCTTTATTTTATTAACTTTGAATTGCCCCTCTGTTCTGGTGTTTTTCAAAATCATTTTATTTTGTGGAATATTTTGAAAGGGTACGACCATTTCAAAATATTCCACAAAATAACAAGGGGTGGTTGCTGCACCAATTTTTTTTTTTTCAGCACAGTTGTTTATACATCTTTAGACTTCAAAACCAATTTTATATATAAAAAAAAAAATCCTAACCGTTTGGCAGGGAGGTTCCCTAGATGGCGCTTGGAACATCTCAATTTTTGGAGATGCAAGTATTTATGCAAAATGCTATATAACTTTTTCCCTACTTTAGCTAATTCCAAAATTCAAAAGCCATATTATTCAGAATAAAGTGCTGATTATTTTGATTTACCCTTTTTTATTATCTGAGGTGTTTTGGAAATTTTATTAGTGGTCCAAGTTGACTACTGAAATTGGCATTTTTTCAATTTCAGAGCCAAATTTTCACCAGGAAGGGGTTAAAACACTCTATCCAATTTTATTGTGCAAGAACCATGGTAACAGTAGATTGTATCTAGGGTGAGAAAACTGAAGTGTTTTGAGTCCTTCCAAGATTTTTCACTGATGAAAATGGGAAATTTTTGAAATTTTGAGTTTTTTCAGTAACTATATCTCCAGTGGGGCACAGAGTAAAAATCTGAATTTTATATCAGAGTGACTTCTGTTTGGTAACAACATCATACCAAAATTTTATCACTTTGTTTTGCCTAATAATGAAAATATTTGAGATTAAAGTTGTGAAAAAATCCACGTTTTTCCATTTGTTTTGAAGGACAATTTTAACTACCTTTCAATATCTAACTGAAAGACAGAAAATGAAGAAGAATGTGTAAATAAAGAGTAATGTATGAAAAATATAAACTGGAGGAAATATGGCGCAAAAGTTAAGACTAGTGTACGAGTTTAAGGGGAGGAATGTTGAAGGTTTCAATTACGTAAACATTAGCATTACAATTACAAGAAAAGATTTAATAAGAAACAAAAACTAGATGATTACTTACATGACTTGTTGCTTATGATTCTGCACACAATTAATGAAAAAAATAATTAACCTAGACTTAAATTTTAAAAACTAATTTACACAAATTTTATAGTTATGAATAATAAGCCACTTGAAAGTGACACATCTGGTTGGTAATTTTCAAGGTGTTTTTCTTTTACCAAAATGATATTCACTTAATGAGTTTTTTTTGTCTTGAGATTGATTTCTTGATTTTGTGATGTAACAGTTCATTAAGTTCACTGCTCAACCCCGGTTCAATGTTCCATGTTCTTCCAGTGGCAGTTGACAACTCAGCAAGAGTAAGAACATGCAAAAAAAATTTATATGACATCCAAACAGTGTCTTTTTAGACTTTTCAAACAATGTTGATGGTCCCCACTGGATAGAAGAAGTGGACTTTGCATTCCTTCTCTGACTGCTGGACCTCAATCACTTGTGCCAGCCACCAATGGGAATCGTAAATGCACGTGATGTAATCCCTTTCTTTAAGCTCAAGAGAAAGATCTGTTGAAAGTTTGGTAATATTCAGTTCCTCAAAGTCCTCTGAAGCTGACGTGATAAAGCACTTTATCCAGTTGCAGTCTACAGGTACAAATCAATGTTTCTGTCTTGTGTTAGGTATCATCTCAGCATTAGCAAATCACTCTTCCAGAAGTTTGGCGTTTGACACAACATCACTTTCACTAACACACATGAAGAAAATACCCTTTATGGTTTCTGCACAAAAAGTAAACATCTCACGAGGTGTCAGGATGCGATTCCCTGCTACTCTTTACAGGCTTACCTTGGACACTAGCCATTTGACTCTCCCACCTATTCTGTCACATGGCCCTTTTCCATGAGATGTCCAAAAAACTCCACTCTGCATCAAGATCAAAGTTTTTCTTAATGTAACACAAGTTTGCAAAGTTTTTTCTGTTCTTGTACTGTACAGCAGCTCCATCTGAAAAGTACACGATTTTTTGTACAAAAGATGCCATGATATTGATCTCCACCTGCAGAGCTTTTTGAAAAGCATATACTGTTGTGGTGGTATTTTTCATGCAGTTGCTGATTACACAAAAACGTTTTGATATCAGAGATTGATCAACTGAATCTTTGTAGTACATTACAAAAGAATGTAAAGTTTCTTGGTCATTTATTCAATGAAAGCTTTGGATCTCATCTTGAATAACAAATGAGAAGTTCTCAGAAAAAACCCTATAACTATGCATTCATTACTTTCTAAACTATCCTTTTTGTGTTTTATGTAACAAGACTGTGCTTTAGAAATGAAATGGTGTTTTCTTCAGAGAAACTAGTCGATCCAGCAAATCCTCAATTAATTCATCAGTAGACTTTAATAGTTATGAGAGCCACCCTATCAGTCGTTACCCACTGTCTGTATGTCACAGTCATGACTGTTTTAAGGGGTGGGACAATGGGGTTGGTGCCCATGGACTCCACCTGAACTGAGGGCTCCCTACACCCCAAGAGTCTTATGGGTTTACAAAAAGTCAAACTTTTGACCACCCACCCGCAGGCTGTTGTTTTTTTTTTTATTATTATTATTTAAAGAAAAGAAGAAACATCAATCCAGAAAGTTGGAAGTTCTTCTGACTTTTTTTTTTTTTTTAACCTTGCTCGTAGCTTCGATTTCCCGAGGAGGCAGGTGGAAAATTAGGTGTTAGAGTGGATCTTTTGTGACAAAATAAGAAACCTGACCTCCCTCTCGATTCCAAGTGCAGGTGAGACTTGAGCCTCGAGGGCCATGAGGGCCATGCACAAATCTCATTTTTTCTGAATATTTTTTTCCTTTTAAACAGCCATTTTTGTTGTCCACATGAAGAAGTGCACATATGTTTATCACTGGTGTTTGCCTACCTGTGTATACGTAAATTATTTCAATCATTGCTGTTTAAACAAAATAAAAAAGACGGAAGACCCATATCGCCACTTCTGTCCGAAGCGTCATGTTGTCTGGAAACAGCGCTGGTTGGTTTCTTTCTTTCTTGTGTTTTAATTTAATTTTTGTTGAATAATATGTATTAATAGAATGGGGAAAAAACATTATATCTTTCAGCACCCATTTTCTTGTAATTTGCTATGCAACAAAATGTGAATACATTTCGTACACTTCATGGAGTTCTACAATTTTTGTCATGTACCGTTTTTCATTCAAGTGGTATTTAAAAAGTTACTGGATATTGAATGTTTCTTCTCATAAGGATAACATGGTGATGGTGGTGTATATAATAATTCTTGTACGTTGTATATATATCCATATGTTGTATATAATGTAATAATATGATATGTGAATTAAAAAAAACACATAATAATACCATATGTTGTATATGTTCTGTCTATATAACATCAGAGGCCCCGAAAAATATGACGGCCCAGGGCCCCAAAAAGTGTTGCAGTGTCTAAAAAATTATCACTTTCCTCATCCAAACCATTTGTAATCAAATCTCTTATAACATCTGTTCTAGGGCAATCACTACAACTCCCTAACATACATCATTTGCTCTGTAAGTCACACACCATTGAATCCACTAAGTCTTTGTAATCAATGTTACACCACCATGTAGCATAAGTTTGATGTTTTGGTGTTCAGCACATACACACACAGAGTGGGTCCCACAACTGCCTGTCAAAACACACCATTTTGGTCGCAATTCAGCAAACTTGGTAAACCCTATTTTTTCTTCAGGGTTTTTAGCACAGAAGTTCTGATACAGTTCTTGAAGGTTGCATAATATTAGTCTTTTCTGTTTGGATTCCTTTTGCCCATCCTTATTCCTAATAGAAACACAGTCTTTTGCACCAGGGCACATCCTACTGTTCTCATCACTCTCATAAAAAGCTACAACCTTATCAACCACTTTCTCTGAAAGTTTTCTGGACTTTCTGTACTCTACATTAGGGAGGATACCATACCTCTCAACTAAGCTTTGTGTGTTTCTCACTAAGTACTGACTAGCACCAAATTCAGGACAAGTTTTCGCTACAGACCATGACCCACGCACTAAACTTAATATTTTTACTTTCTCTGACACAGGTGTACTTTCTTAAATCTTTCTTTCAGTTTATTTAAGAGAATAGTGCACTCATCTTCCTTCAGATCAGTATCTTTGTTTCCAAAGCACGCATCCAAATTGACATCAAAATTAGCACTTAGTTTCTTTTTCATTGCTGATGTAACTTTTTCTACTTTTTTTCTATAGCTAAGGGTCTTTTTTTACTGCCGAGCTTCTTAATCTTAACAGGTGAAAGCCCTAAAGCCTCACATGCAACATTAATGTTATTTACTGCCTCATATACTGGGCAAAATGTCTCATCATTGGTTTCTTTATCATTAAAACTGTAGATTCTTTTAAAACAAGGATTACATAAACTTTTACCTGGAACTAATCCTAAGTTTGGATGGCTTTGAGCAACATCTAAAGATATTTCAGTAAGACCTTTTGTTATAATTTTTTTATGACACCTGAAAAGATCTGAACAGTTCTTTCCAGACAGGTGATGGTATTTGACTAGATACTTCTTCTCATGATACTGGCAAATAGTTGTTAGTTCTCCTAACGTTACGTTCAGAACGTTTTTTTCCTCATTGTTAAATTCACTGAAATCCTTTAATTTACATGACATAGGCCCATAAGAAGTATTATGACAATCCTCACTCACTTTAACTCCCACAGAACACATCATCTTTGACTTCACTTCATCACATGTGTACACTATACCACAGCCTGGAGCAAACTGACAGAATGCAGTGAGGGCTCACACTTGCCTGTAACAGCAAGTTGGAACATGTTTGTTCTTTCACTGACATTCAAGACTGTGCAGGTTGTGACAAGACTTTCGTTCCAACAACTCAGCAGCTTTAGCAGTTATAAATTGTAGTGTATTTAACATGTGTACTTTCTCCATCTTTAGCACTTTCAAATGGTTTTAATTAGAACAAGTCTAAAAGAAACAATACCTCCCACCCCCCACACACACTCCTCAAACTAGTTAAACCTTTTACACCATAATTTTATCACTGGAAGATATTTTTCTTTCAATTTACGGTCTACAATATTCACTTAGATCTATGGCAGACCTGCCAACTTTCAGAAACAGAAATCCGTAAAAAAAATTTAATCAATATATTCGATGAAATTTTTAATCCATAAATTCGATAAAATTACTTGTCGCGCATATTGATTAAATGTACCGAACATATCGATTTAAAAACGATGTTACCCAAATGAACTATCAACTTTTATTGAAGTGACTACAGATGTTTAAATTTATCGGCACATTTATATCGATTAAAATAAATTCTATACATAATTTATCATTACTATGCTATCATTATGATCTATAAAGTGATAAAAATTTACTTTTACAGAAGTTTGCATCTAAAGGGAAGGATGTTCTACCCTTTCAATGGGATCGTGTCCCACGCCGAAATGAAACATATTAAAATATTTTCAAAAACGAACCATTTTCATGTTAGGTTTTTATCTTACGGAGACACGGACGATGAGACAGTCAAATAAAAAATAAAAAATAAGTAAGAGTGACTGAGAGACACTAACTGGTAAATTATGTTCAACTAAAAATGAAGTGAACAAACATTTTGTACGAATCGCATCCAGTTCATTATAACTTTTAACAAAGGAAGTTAATTTCGTTATTTTTTTCCCCACACAGTCAACGTTATATTTATGCTTGTCACTAGAAATATGATTTGTAATATCATTCTTTCCACCATGCGAAATGTTGAAATTGCATCGGCACATAGTGCGAAACGCATATTTTCCTTTTTTGAAGATTTCGCAATACACGGGAATTCCGCAGAATACGAATCACGGAATATTTTATAGTACTTTTTTCTTTCCTTTTATATTGCTGCTCATAGCGAATCACTAATATTAAATTTATTATCACTCGGGAAAAAAATGTAAGTAAAAACTGCTATAGTAGAGGGAAAAATACCGATTACAAAGTTATCCGATTCGAGCTGGTCAGCTAAGAAAGCATGAGAGCAACTGAAAGGTTCTATCATCTAGAAACAAAGGTTTAGGTTTTAATTACAAATGTCATCCTCTGGGGTCGTCCCCTCCCTTCCCATCATTCCTCACAGGCGGATCGATGCCTTGTCTTTTACTAAATCCGATCCCTTTAGCGGCATCCGTTATACTTCCAAATGGCACTGATTTTATAGTTCTGTCTTCTCTTCCTGTCCTCCCCCCTCCCTTCATCTTACCGAATAGAGCTTCTCTAGTCATTCCTTTTCAAAACAATCTGGGCCCATCAACGTCTGAACCAACCCCTCTCCTGCAGTAAACTAACACAATGTGTTTTGCCAAAACAAAACCAACTGTCTTTTACACCAGGCGTCAGGGGAACGATACAGCCACTCCGTCGGTGACATCCTCCCCATCTCGTCCCCTGCTCCCTTTGTGGCGTAGCCACGGCATAAAATGTTTGAACCGGGATTTTAACTCTGATCTTATGTCTCTGCAAATAAGAAAAAAAAAAACAAAGGCCTAACATGACAAAATGTGGAATACACGTACTCTGTTTTAGAAAATGAAAATCTCTAAATATCACACAATTCGGTTTGATAGAAGTTACAAAGCCAATGGCGCTTCCTTTTTCAAACAGATAAAAAAAAAGTCTATACTTCCTCCCTAGATTAAACTCGTGCTGTCAAAATCCGGATATTTTAAAATTCAGAGTTGTTTACTAAAAGTCCAAAATTTCATACCTACAAAAAAGTGAGGGTTTGCAAAGGCAACAGTGTTCTCCACGATACTTTACTGTTTTCTTTACGAATCCCTTAGTATGAATTAATTGATATTTTGCGCGTTTTTGCTTTATTATAGAACATTTTTTGTGCCTGTTAATTTCTAAATTAAAAAGCTGCCACACACGCGTCGTTTTATAATTAAAAATTCTATCCAAATCGGTCAATTTCCACGGAAGATATTGTGCTAAAATTCTGAAACGCGAGCGAACAAATCTCGCGCATGTACTACTGCACTGTCTCCGTGAATGCTGATACCAACCATTTTCAATAGGATAGGTCCACTATGGGTGCTAAACAACCATACCCAAACTTCATCACAATCATGCTTTGATTTTACGGAAGTCATCACGCAAAAGGGCGGAAGAATGAATCCCGCTCCTATGTCTTGATCTTACCTTTGACCATTTTCAATAAAGATTAGATGAATTAGTACGTACCCCAACATATTAATTTCATTGAATCAAGCCAAGACATTTTTATGAACGTTACCGAGCGATGAACAAAGCACGGTTGGAAAGCGAAAGCGTAGAAAACTTACTAACGGACCAGCAAAATAAATCATTGCTGGAGCAGCACTGGCTCGAATGAACATTGGACTCACTTTTTTTTTTTTTTTAACTTCCTCTTATAGTAGCATTCTTTCGTTAGGTCAAATTTATTGCCAGAGAAGAAGTTACGAAACCATGCATGCCCCAATGCATTTTTAATTTCACAAAACTGGCAGTTTTTGCTTAATTTCGTCATGTTGGGTATCAATCTGGGCTTAAAAATTCCACAGATTTAAAATCCGTTTGAATTTGTTTTCTATGATAACTACGTTCTGAGATAGCATTTCGAACTGGGAGGAATAAAGATAAAAGACACCTGCTCCAACGCGGACACACCCCACGCTGGCCTTCTGAGAAGTTGCGACTCGGGAGATGAACAATGCATTATCTGAAAAGAAAGGCGGGGGAAACAGTGTGCACAAGAGAGGGAGAGAACCAAACCGAAGGTTAAATAAGCCCAGCTGGTTGGTGTTCTAGTGTTTAAAAAAAAGGCAAAACAATAACCTAAAACGTGGGAAAACTGTAGCAAAATGTTCCCAAATAAACACATGTAACTAAAAACTTATTCGTAACTTACATCGAAACTTTACTTTGAATGGATTAAGTTTAAAAAAAAAAGGAGTTTTAATAGAGGGTGTAAAATCATCAGAAGAAGAAAAAAATCTCGGAGAATCGCCAAATCCGTAAAATTAACATTTTGCCCATAAAACAAGTCACATTTCCGTAAATTTTATGGGTAAACCATAAAACCTGGCAGGTCTGCTATGGTTATTTAATAAATTGTAATAAAAAGGTAATAAATTGTCCGTCAAAACAAATGGAAAAACAGATTTTTTCATAACGTTAAGCTCAAATATTTTCGTTATTAGACAAAACAAAGTAATCATTGGCATGATGTTGTTACTAAATAGAAGTCTCTGTGGTATAAAATTCAGATTTTTACTCTGTACTCCGCTGAAGATATAGCTACTGGAAAAACTAAAAATTTAAAAATATCCCATTTTTATCAATGAAAAAAATCTTAGAAGGGCTCAAAAAATCCTGTTTTCTTACCCTAGATGCAATCTACTGTTACTATGGTTCTTGCACAATACAATTGGTTTGTGTGTTTTGACCCCTTCCTGATAAAGGATAAACCAAAGTAATCAGCCTTTTATTCTGAGTAAAGTGGATTTTGAATTAGCTAAATTAGGGGAAAGTTACAGCATTTTGCAAAAGTGCTTCCAACTCCAAAAATGGAGGTGTTCCAAGCGCCATCTAGGGACCTCCCCGCCAAACGGTCAGGAACTTTTTTTTTATGACATTGGTTTTGAACTCTCTAAAGATGTATAAACAACTGTGCAAAAAATTAAAAAAAAATGGGTCTGCAACAAATTTAAAGGAAATTTGTTGAAATAGTACGGAATGATCTGTACATAATTTTCGTTTTCACCCTTGGGCAAGAACGCATTCCTAACCCCACTCAACAGACCATCACGATTCGCAAATACATCATTCCCCTTATTTTAATCCCATGGCTGAAGTTTTATTCCATAGTGATATCATCCCAAAGGTACCTGCTGTCCACGCACTCCTCTGAGTTGAACGCAAGTTCTGAGCAATTTGATCATCTTGGTGTTTTTATTGGAACTACACACAAATCTCCTATACAACTGTTTAACACAGATAATTAATTATTTACACATGCTCTGCATATCATTACTTAAAAAACAAAAAAACAAAATTTCAATTACTATTTACGGAGTTTTCAACTTTTTCAAATACTTTCAAGGACTTGAAAATCTTTTTTTTTTTTTCTTTCAAGGAGCATACAACAAACCATGTGGCATTTTTCAACAAGAAAATGCTCCATGCCACACTGCAAAGAAGATTCCAAGAAAATTAAGAGGAATTCCATTTATTGCCATGGCCCTCAATCTCTTTGAGCATTTGTGGTTTGAGTTGGAGAAACGGGTACAAGCAGTAATTAGAAACGGGCACACCCAACCAAGTAATTTACAGGAACTGTGGAATCTTCTGTTGCAGGTATGGTGCCAAATATCAAGAGACACACCTACCAACATCTCATTGAATCTATGCCAATCGGAAAGAGCTCAAACCACAAAATGCTAAAAAGAAGAGAGGAGGAACTACATCATATTAGGTAGGTGTTTTGGCTGATGGCATCATATTTTCAACGAAAAGCAATGAATTCTTAATTTAAAATGACATACATCTTTAAGGACACATATGCTACAATGAATCATACAAAATGACACTACTGTGTATACAACTAAGTCCTATCATAGTTTCACGTTCATCATGTGAGCAGGTACACAAATATGGCATCTATTAATTGATTTCTCATACTGGTAAAACCTAATTTGCAAAATGAAAAGTGTTACCAAAATGACAACTTACAGGAGTTGAAGATAGGGATATTTTTCCATCACCTTCTGGGGGAATGTAAGCATCAAACACACTACCTATTTAAAAAAAAAATATATATATATATATATATATACATGTATGGAAGAGTGACAACAAAGATAAAGAAATCATTTTTGATAATTTGATTTCTACATAGCAATTAGAAACATGGTATTAGAAACCATAAAACACTCCAAAATTAACTTTAAAGCAGCATTTTGTATATCACACATTTGACTTTGCTCTGGGATAACACAGCATTTAGTAGTACATTATAAATGTTTTGAACACAAAATAAGTAAGGCCAAAATGTTTTTGAAACACATACACTGAGAGATCACTGAATTATGACCACCTACATAATACTTCGTCGGTCCTCCTTTTGCTTTCAGTACAGCAGCTATCTGACATGGCACTGATTCAGTAAGATGCTAGAAGCAGTTTGGTGGTATGGCTAACCAAGATGTGTGTAATGCGACCTTCAATGCAGGTATGAAGGTGGTTGGTGTATCCAGATTAGGGTGGAGCGAAAAACACTTTTTTTTTAATTTGAAACGTCACCATGTGCAATAGTTGCGATTTTATTACTGAAATGACCCCCGAAATATGGATGACATTATTTGATATCTTAGGCTGCCCCAAGAACCTCGAAGTTTGAAAGTTATAGGGAAAAATGGTTTAAAACCACCCGCTTTCTCCATTTTGTAAATATAAAAAAAACCTGTATCACCATGTTATTTAATATCACCTTTGAATGTATGAACACAGGTAAAAGTTCAGCAGACATGAGTTAACTTCTTAGGCTTCCCCAGATCCCTTAAAGTATGTAATTTTTGCCAAAAATGGCATGATAAGTTGCGTAAGCATTAAGTTCGACAGCAGCCTTATTGTTACCAATTTGGGCTTAACATGAACAATCCCCCCCTCTCTTATACTTTCTGGTGGAAACCTCTTGTTCATTTTCAGAAATATAGCTTGCTGTTTTGCGCTCTGCTTTGTTTTCGTTACCTTTTTCATCTCAGCCCACCCCCTCTCTCACAGCGGAGCGAACTCCGCTGTGAGAGAGGGGGTGTGTTTGCGAACTCGCTGAGTCATCTCATCACAGTCGCACAGGCCCGTTTGGGAGAGAGTGTTGGCGGGTTTGCGTCATAATGATGCAAAAGTTTCTTTCACTCCTAGTGACGTTGATTGGATCGTGCCGGCATTTTCGTTTTGTCGTCCAACTACTTAAGATGGCTGAAACAAGAAATAAAGCTGATTGCCCTATCCTCAGGAGTTATAAGGAGATGCATGAAAATGTGTTGCCTACGTGCGAAGATGTAATGTGCCATTACTACCTTGTGAGGAATACTCTTAGGCAGGAAGGTGCAAATTATGAGCCTGCTGCAGCAGAAATAGCAAGTATTGTCGCGGACAAAGTGCTAAGTATATGGAAGAAAGCATCTCTTCTGACATCTCTCTACAAATCTGTTGCAAAGCGTATTACCGCATACAACACTGAAATCCGAAAGCTGAAAAAATATGCTGCAAGAATGGGTGAAACCTACCGAAAGAAGATTGAACAATTTCGTGCAGATTCGCAACATATCTTTGACATATGCTCATGCAAGTGCAAATGTTTTAGAACCTGCAAATGCAGCTCTGCAAAAAAGGTACCCGTGAAAGAGCGAGACTTTCTGATGGATCAGGGAACAAACAGAAGAATGATAGTAGGTGGGCTTGACGCAAAAACCACCAGTGTACTGAAGAAAAGATCAGCTCGAAAGAGTGATAGGGAAGAGCATGTCTGTAGGAAATTACAGAAAACTGCATCACTGAAATCGGCCCTGCGAGTCGAGGATGATCCTTCAGAAGAGGATACAAATACTAATTCTGCAGGAAAACCAGACGAGCGTGGTTCTAGTCATTTGTTAGCCTTGGAGAAAGATTACGATTTCACTCAACGTCGTTTTTCGAAACCTAGGCGTCAGATGACACTGTCTGCATTTTCTAGAAAGTGCGATATGCGAGGCATCAGCGACCGAGCGGCAGCTGATCTTGCGTCGGCGTTGCTTCATGATGTAAGTGAACCGGTTCATTCGAAAGAATGTAATGTATCTGTTATTGACCGGCATAAAGTACGACGAGAAAGGAAAAAGATCCGTCAAACAATTCAAAATGAGGTAAACTTGACTGGTCGCAAGATTGTAGCTTTATTTTTGGACGGAAGAAGGGATGAAACTCTTATGAATACACAGACAGATGATGGCAAGTGGCACAAGTGAAAAAAATGGGAGGAGCATTGAAGAGAACCGGGTTCAGTCTATTTGGGACATTTTGCACCGAAGAGCAAGAGTGCAAGGGACATTTCCGACGGTATCTTCAGCTTTGAAACATGACGATTATGGGCAAAACACGTAACAATATTAACAAAGAAAGGTGGCTTGATCACGCTAGTTACGTTAACTAAAACTTTTACAAAAAGTTCGTAAGTTGGAAGCTTTCGACCTTATCTTAGGTCTTCATCACGCCAATGGAGGACTAAGATTGTTGCCAGATTCTACATTTGAATTTTTCCTATTTTTGTTGCCAAAACTTAGAATTGATCTCCAGATTAACGGAATGTAGAGAGGAGATTCGGAGTTGCAAGTCATTGAGTTGAAAATAATTTCTATGCTTTCACGGTAACGGAGGGCAAAACGATTGTCAAACGAAGCAATTCGTTTTGCTTCGTTCCAGTGGGGAACTGCAGATGTGTCTTCCATTGTCAAAATAGACAAGGCAGTGTTGGGATTGCCTTTCGAAACATCTTTTCTGTGTTCTAAAATTCTATGGCTTATGCTCCTGTATGTGCTTCCAATGTATAAGTTATCCCCAGTAGAAGAAGAGATAGGAATGCAGTAAACTCCTGGGAGGTTCAGGCTTTCAACTTTGTCCCTATCCCTTTGTAGAAGTTTCAAGATGTTTGGGGTAGATTTAATGGCAAGATGGTAAGCAAAACTTCTAAAAGAATCTGTAACTTATAAGCATAGGAAGGATGGTAAGGAACAGAACCACAGAATTTCAGGTCTTCTTTCTTGTGAGGAAGGAGGCATTCGATTTTCGAATGGTTTTCATATTTCTTTATGAGGGAGTTGACTGTAACAGCAGGGAAACCATGAGAGAGGGCTATTGTAGAAATTTTGGAGAGTTCTTCTTGAAGAGAGAGTTGGCTGTTGCATTTGCAACAGCCAGAGAGTTGGCTTCTTGAAGAGAGAGTTGGCTGTTGCATTTGCAACAGCCAACTCTCTCTTCAAGAAGAACTCTCCAAAATTTCTACAATAGCCCTCTCTCATGGTTTCCCTGCTGTTACAGTCAACTCCCTCATAAAGAAATATGAAAACCATTCGAAAATCGAATGCCTCCTTCCTCACAAGAAAGAAGACCTGAAATTCTGTGGTTCTGTTCCTTACCATCCTTCCTATGCTTATAAGTTACAGATTCTTTTTAGAAGTTTTGGTTACCATCTTGCCATTAAATCTACCCCAAACATGTTGAAACTTCTACAAAGGGATAGGGACAAAGTTGAAAGCCTGAACCTCCCAGGAGTTTACTGCATTCCTATCTCTTCTTCTACTGGGGATAACTTATACATTGGAAGCACATGCAGGAGCATAAGCCATAGAATTTTAGAACACAGAAAAGATGTTTCGAAAGGCAATCCCAACACTGCCTTGTCTATTTTGACAATGGAAGACACATCTGCAGTTCCCCACTGGAACGAAGCAAAACGAATTGCTTCGTTTGACAATCGTTTTGCCCTCCGTTACCGTGAAAGCATAGAAATTATTTTCAACTCAATGACTTGCAACTCCGAATCTCCTCTCTACATTCCGTTAATCTGGAGATCAATTCTAAGTTTTGGCAACAAAAATAGGAAAAATTCAAATGTAGAATCTGGCAACAATCTTAGTCCTCCATTGGCGTGATGAAGACCTAAGATAAGGTCGAAAGCTTCAACTTACGAACTTTTTGTAAAAGTTTTAGTTAACGTAACTAGCGTGATCAAGCCACCTTTCTTTGGTATCTTCAGCATATTGAACCAGAAGGCATTTGAACTGTCGGAGTTAGTCTTTATTGGAAGTGACGGGGAAGTGACTAATACCGGCATAAATGCAGGTGTAATTAGGCGCCTTGAAGAGAAGCTCAATTCTCCCGTACACTGGATTATATGTCAAATTCATTTTAATGAACTGCCTTTACGCCACCACACTGAAGCACTTGATGGGGAAACATCAGGTCCAAGAGGATTTAGTGGATTGATTGGAAAGCGCCTGAAGTCGTGCGCAAACCTTCCTGTCGTTAATTTCCAGAAAATTTAATTTCCGCTTCAGTCCGACATTAACTATGGAGATCTTAGTTCGGATCAACTTTATTTGTGGAAAATTTGTAAGGCAGTCTCTGCAGGTGATTGCCCCCAAGATCTGGCAAATCGGGATCCTAGAGCACTTGCACATTTCCATTGGCGGACCCTCGCAAATCGCATTCTGCGTTTGTATGTTGGAACTAGTGATCCAACACCACAGCTTATCTCATTAGCCACCTTCATAATGAAAGTATATGCACCATCATGGTTCACTATCAAATGTAACAGTACCTGTAAAGATGGTCCAAGAAATTTGCAGCTTTTTATATCTAGGTTTCAGTATTTTCCAGATAATTTAAAGGATATTGTAAAAAGAGTCGTCCAAGACAACGCGTATTTTGCCCATGCAGAAAACTTGCTCGCTGCAATGTTGTTTGACAACAGAAGGTATGTCCATGAGCTTGCTGTTCAACGTATCATGAAGACCAGGAAATCTTCCGAACAAACAACTACCATCAGGAAGTTTCGGATTCCTAAGTTGAATTTCCAGAGCAATGATTACATCGACTGGCAAAAGTGTAATGTGACTGAGCCTCCCATCACACGGAAATGGAGAGACGATGAGCTTCTGGAATTACTACAGTCGGATAAATATCCAAGTTCTTGCCACGAATTTACAAAAATACCCTGCCATTCTCAGGCAGTAGAGAGGATGATTAAAATTGTAACAGATTCTTCTGCTCATGTGTGCGGCCATCTTGCAAGAGATGGATTCATCAGAGCAAAAATTTTGGATAAAAAGCTGATGCCAAGTTTTGAAAAAAGTCTGATTTCCAAGTGAAATAAACTCACTCCTCGAGTTATGCTACTAGGTAAGGCTGGTGTCTATCATATTTACATAACTTATGTCATTTTTGGAGAAATATGACAAATCTTGAGCTCTTTGGGGAAGCCTAAGAAATTAACTCACGTCTGCTGAGTTTTTACCCGTGTATATACACTCAAAGGTGATGTTAAATAACATAGTGACACAGTTTTTTTTTTTTTTATATTTACAAAATGGAGAAAGCGGGTGGTTTTAAACCATTTTTCCCTATAACTTTCAAACTTCGAGGTTCTTGGGGCAGCCTAAGATATCAAATAATGTCATCCATATTTCGGGGGTCATTTCAGTAATAAAATCGCAACTATTGCACATGGTGACGTTTCAAATTAAAAAAAAAAGTGTTTTTCGCTCCACCCTAATCCAGATGCCTGATATGCCATTCCATAGTGTCCCACAAGTGCTCTATGGGATTGATACCAGGGGAGTTCCGAGGCCAATCGATATACTGGAAGTCTGAAATGTGTTTCTCAAACCATTCCAGCACAACATTGGACCTATGGCTCAGAGCATTGTCATCTTGGAAGACACCATCACCATTCAGGAAAAAGTGCAACACTGCTGTTTGTAAAAGGTCAGCAAGCAATTCACAATACATTGTTCCACATGCACCAGGGGTGCAAGTTCCTGCCAGGTAAACATGTCCCACACCATACAACCACCTCCACCAACTTGCACTGTGGAGACCATGCAGGATAAATCAAGTGCCTCGTGTTGTTTGCACCAAATACATGCACACAATCATCCACAGAGTAAGTAAAAAGTGTGACTCGTCAGACCAGCACACCTTTTTCCACCCACTGGATGTCTAATATGCATGATCTTTGCACCGGGCGAGTCTTTCCTGCCAGTTCCTGCCAGGTAAACATGTCCCACACCATACAACCACCTCCACCAACTTGCACTGTGGAGACCATGCAGGATAAATCAAGTGCCTCGTGTCGTTTGCACCAAATACGTGCACAATCATCCACAGAGTAAGTAAAAAGCGTGACTCCTCACACCAGCACACCTTTTTCCACCCACTGGATGTCTAATTTGCGTGATCTTTGCACCAGGCGAGTCTTTTGTGTCGATGAACCGCAGTTAGGAGAGGATGACATTGTGGTCATCTGCTGTTGTAGCCCACACGAGTGAGCGTGCAACGCATGGTCACGACACATATTGTTCCGGGTTGACCTCTGTTGTATTGGGTAATGAACTGTTAAACAGTGCTGAATAATGGTGCTATTCGCTGCGTCTGTTGGCCTGTACGAGTCGTCGGACCCAGTGCTCACCTCTCACATAAAACTTTCGCTTGTCCTGTGCAGTTTTGTCTCCGGGTTGTTGTTTGACCATTTACACACTAATTCAGCTGTTTCTGAAATCGAGGCACCTGCTCTCTGTAATCCCACAATCTGTCCTTTCACAAAGTCCAATAAATCATTCTGTTTACCCATCACGTTCTGAATTTTACTACCTAATGTTCCACTCACACCTTATATACGCTATGTCAGTCGTGCCCTCTTGGAAATCACAGTCGATGGGCCACACCCACTTTTGATAAGGGTGGTCATAATTCAGTAATCAATTGGTGTATTCTGCAAGAACAAATTTGGTTTGTTATGACCAGGGCCCAGACTTTGATGACATTTGCATTTTTTTTTTTCATTTTTAGGCCTTTTTTAGAGTTTCTAAGGCACTTTTTTGAGGATTTGGGACATTTTTTTATTTAGGTCATTTTTTTGCATTTACTGTCATTTTTTTAATGAAATATTAAATTTTCGTAAGGATTATGTTTTCAAATTGCAACACTCAAAACCAGGATTGCCAGATGACCAAAGCAAAAAAAAAAAAAACCCTTCAAGAGTAGCTCTCATTCTGGCAACTTGGTTCAAGACACTGTTTAATGCCTTCCAGTTTGAGGGAAAGAATCCCCATTGTCTACACTTTTGAAAGGGACTGTGCGAGAGGGTAGTGAACATGCAAATTCAAATTTAGAGCTTCTTTATGTCCTATTGTTGCTGACATTTCAAATACTTTATGTACTTACCTGGCAGGTATTTACTTGCTTCTTTTTTTCTGAGGTTTTATAGTGCATTTTTATAAAGAAAAGACAAAATTCTAATTCATGAATTGTCTACGATTGAAGTTATTTAATTTATAATTTTGAAAAAATATAATACAAACTGTTTTAGGGGGATTTTAAGAGCATTTTTTTCATCTTTTTAAGGGCACTTTTAAAGAATTTTTATGTCATCAACATCCGGGCCCTGGTTACGACTAACTCAATTGATTAATGGTTCATAGTAAAGACGCAATTACATCTAAATCATTAAGAAACCACAGCTGACATATTTATGGAAAACGTTTTTCATTTTTTTAATACAACTTTTCAAGAAAGTCAGAATCTATAACACACAGAACCACAATTAATTCTGCTCACCTACTTCAAAAAAAAAGCTTTGAGCTGTATGCATGGTGAACTTACTTAATTAGTCTTTCATTAGGGGAGAGGATAGCTTAATAAATCATGTGTATCTACATCCATAGGAAAAATCATCAGATTCTAATTTAGGGCTATTGGTTTCATTAGAGAGAAACCCAGAACACTGTACCATATACAATACCTATGTCTCACCTGGTACTTGAACTTACAGCGGTGTACCAAAGTATTGCAGCACCTGCAAAAACCGTGAATTTTTGAGTTTAACTCTTTGTTTAACTAATTCATTTCAACAGTTATTTCATCGTTTATTTGTCATTAGATGCAAAATTTAAGGGAGATTTCAAAAGTCTTAGTTTTTCCTGTAGCTACTTCTGTTCTTAAGATATGACATAAAATATGGGGTATGAAAAACACGATGAAATTCATGTTAGCTGCGTATCAGTTGTTACAGCCAATCATAGACATTCTTTTACCTGATTGGCTGCTTCCTAATGTTATCCTAATCCTACTCCAGCTTTTATATGGGTTGACACAGAGCTAGCTACTAGAGCATTGTAGTGGTCATTTCTTGTTCTTATTAGGGTATAATTTGTGTACATTCTCAATAATGGTTAAAACTGCGGAATTGTCCACGGCGGACAGAGTAAAAATAGTTACTCTGCATTAAGAGGAATATTCTTCAAGGCAAATCACTGAAAGAGTGGGATGTAATCAGTTTACAGTTATTGGGCTACTGAAGAAAGTAAGAGACACTGGTGATATTAAAAATATGCATGACAGTGGAAGGCCCAAATCCATTACAACCAGGCAGGACAGAGTGCTCAGGAAGCTAAGCTTGGCAGACAGGAGGTTCAATTCACCTGAATTGCTTCAAAGATGGTCTGAAGTGACTGATGTTGCTGTTAGCACATCTACTGTTAGGAGGAGGCTGCTTCACTATGACTTATGTGGCTGCAAAGGCAGGCGTAAGCCACTGTTAATTTCAAATCAAAGACATTGTAGACTTCAGTGGGCAAAGCAGCATGTCTCATGCACAACCAAGCAATGGGAAAATGTTCTTTTCAGTGATGAATCAGAATTTTACCTTAACGGGAATCAGAGAAGTGCATATGTAAGCAAGGACTTGCCAAGGGGGGGGGCAGGAGGAGCGACTCCCCCCAGAAATCTAAGTGGAGGGGCAGACTATATTTTGCCCCTCCAGTTTTAGCACCCAAAATATAAGTTCATTTAATTTAACAGAAAAAAAATAGCTTTCAAATTGTTTAAAAAACAAACGAAATGCTGGTGATTTTTATAGCATTTTAGCAGTTTTTAATTAGCATTTTTACCTTAGGAAAAGAAAACAAAATAGTAACGGGAAAAGAACCACCCCTGTGCTCCTAATTTTTTCTGCTCTGTTCTACGACTGGTTAATTAATGGGTGGGGGTGGGAAGAGTGAGGGAGAATGATCCTACACAAATACAACAACAAATAGTTGTGTGAATGTGTGTAGAGGGGGCAGGGAGTCAGGGACAGTCCACTCCATTTTTCCTTTTGCATTCAAGTGATTTTGAAATCTGTTCTATGAGTATATTCCCAGTGGGGTAGGGGGGTTCGTGTTTATCTAGTTCTTGAACAATTAGTGTTGTATTATCGCCTATTAAACATCCCGCTTTTCTTAGCTCAATCCATCAATCGGCAAGACCAGACGGCAAGTGCGTTTCTGCCGAAAGCAATAGTCTGAAGTATGGCATCACTGGAGACACTTTCTGGGACTCTGGGTGGGGCCTTGAGCTGTTTTTTCCCAGTGTAAAGACCTTTCATTACTGCCGTGCCCGCTTCCTACCCCATCTGGGTTTCCTATCCTCTGGGCTGGGAATCATGAAGGAAACAATCTTTATTGTATTGTAGTTTGTGGGTGGCCGGGGGAAGGGGAAATGCTTTACCCCAATCTTCACTTCCATATTCATCGTCGTATCGTACTGTGACTGTGTAGCCGGTGTTCAGATACTTCACCAGTTTCACTTCCATGCTTTATGCGTGCTTACAAAAGCGCAATTTTTTTTTAGTGTTTTCGATATCGTTTTCGTGATCAGAGAAGAATTTTGATCTTTGAAAGCTGAATGGAGAAACTTACAAGCAAAAGGAAAAGGAAACGTGAGACGGGTGCAGTATCAATAAATGTAAGTCCATTTTAAAAATCCTTTTTAACAGATATTTAATATTTTGGGGGAATGCGCCATTGGCTTGTTTCACATAAAAGTATTTTGAATTCAGTTGTAAGATCTTGGTGAATTGGTGATATTGATTGTAGGTTGTGTGAGGAATTCGCACTGGTATGGAACATATTCCAACAGGGGCTTGGCGGCACAAGTGGTCAGAATAATGTGACTCGACCCTGTATATATATATATATGCGCGAGCGCAACGTTCTGATATAGTTTTAGAGCTTTATTTAGAAACTAGGAAAATACTTTGCCCCCCTCCCAATTTCTGAAACGTTGGCACGTCGCTGTATGTAAGGAGATTCAAGCATGAAGAATCCCATCCAAGTTGCTTAGTGTGACTACTGTTAAGCATCAGGTGAACGTCATGGTTTGGAGCTGCATGTGTGCACATGGCGTTGGGAACCTCCATATTGTCGATGGTATGGTAAATGCCCAGAAATACATCTGGATATTAGAAAACAAGATGCTACCATCATCTAGAAGACTTTATGATGGAAATTTAATTTTTCAAGATTACAATGCTCCCTGTCATCATGATCATAATCAAATGTAGAGGATTTTAGGAAGGGAGTGTCTGACCCCAGGTCTTTCACAACCCTTAGAAATAGGAAGCTAGGAGATTTGGGCTAGAGTGCCCGATAGGAAAGTAACACAGAAGCGAAGTAGAAAGGGGGAGAAAGATGTCCTTATTTATTACCGGGGGCCAGTACCCGGGGTCCGACGGCATAACGTACCCATCTGACGCACGGCGGGTATTTAGTGGATCGAGCGTTCGCACCTGCCTGGGATCGAACCTAAGGTCCTTTCCGCAGAAGTCACGAACGTCGCCCACTAGACCACCCGTGGCCCTACTCCCTGTCATCATGCTAAAGTAGTGTAAAAAAGGTTTCAGGAAAAAGAATATTCAGCATTTTGGTTGGGCACCACAGTCACTGGACTTAAACCTGATCAAAAATTTGTGGTTCAAAGTGTCATATGAACTATCAAAAAAAGAAGCCAACAACCAAAATTCAACTCATTGAAGATGTAATTCAAATTGGAATTGTACTGTTCAACCCAATCTTTTACAAAACCTTGTTCACAGTATGCATTCAAGATGCAACTGTGATTAAAGCTAAAGGCTGGGCAACAAAATATTTGACACAGTTTATAATTTTGCTTCTAATTATTGGATAAAAAGAATCCTTTTCATAATAATTTCAACTTGCTCATGATTTTTGTAATGTATCTTAAGAACAGAAGTAGCTACAGGAAAGACTAAGACATTTTGCAATCTCTATTAAATTTTGCATCTAATGACATATAAGTGATGAAATAACTATGAAAATTAGTTAGTTAAAAAAAAAAGAGTTAAACTTAAAAATTCCCAGTTTTTGCAGGTGGTGCAATACTTTGGCACATCACTATAGGTTCTTACGACAAGTAGCATGCATCCTCAACATTCAGTCTCCAGACAATTTTTCATGACATAGAACTTATGAACAGAGATTAATAACAGGTTGATCATTCTCTATATATTACCACTGTTGCAATAAGCTGTGACATTAAGCCAATTCATAAAATCCTTTCAAATTCTACACAAGCATTTGTGATCATACCATTTCGAGCAGGCCAGTTAAAGAATACATTGAATATGTAATCATCGTATATCCCACATGTGCATAACAATGATCTGCAAATTACGCTATGTTTGGCTAAGGGAATAAGAACAATGGAGGAACTATGAAATCAAACCAAAAGAATAAATACTACAAGAATGCATCCTATGAAAAGAATTGAAAGAAAATTACTGTAATCATTTTAGTTTTGTACTAATATACTTTGAGAGTGCTTTTTAAGTCTACTTGCACACATAATAAACAACACACCTTCACAAGGTACATATTTTAAGGGAGTGTTTCTTTGCTTCTATGAGAAAGAAAAATGCCTTTCTTTCTCACAGATGCAAAGAAACACTCTCAATGTAAAGCTGCTGCAAGCTTTCCAACTGAAGCAGCTTTACACTTTTCTTCACAAAATTTCTTCAGATCTGGGTCCAAGAAACAAAAGAACATCAAGAAACTGTGGAAAGTCATAAATGTATTGACTACTTCACAATTTCATATCTTTAGAAAGCTGAGCTTTCAGCCATAACGAGAAAACTGAACTGCAGCTGCTCAAACTTCACTCTCATTCAACAACAGCACCTATATAAAATACTCTCTAAAAGAAGTTCAAAATTCCCAATAAAATTAATAGTAATTTCAAACATTGTGAGAAATTTTTTAACCAAGTTGCTTTATTTTTCTATGCTAGTTTGCCTCAACATAAATAGTTAAGTGCTAAGAATCCCCGGAGGACCGGACTAGGCTGCCATCTGATGCTGACCTTGGCTACGCATAATGGACGCTCCCTATCTTCTGATTCAAGGCTTCTTGAATTTGAAGAGGAACTACAAAGGATCAAGTGAGACATCGTCGGGCTAAGTGACATAAGGAGAAAAGGAGATCTCATTGAACTGAAAAGTGGACATATCTTCTACTATTGTGGGATAGATATTGGCAGAACTAGTGGTGTTGGATTTATAATAAACAAAAAAATGAAGGATAAAGTTGTAGAAGTTGAAAGTTCCTCTGACAGAGCTGCACGACTCGTTATCCAACTCTCGAAATGATACCAGACTCAGATTATTCAAACTTATGCACCCACCACAAGTCATCCTGAAGAAGAAATTGAAGAATTTTATGAGGAAATTTGTCATCTAAATAATAAAGGTAAGCAGCACTTGAAGATAATTATGGGAGATTTCAATGCAAAAATAGGGCAATGGCAACAGAATGAAACTTCAGTAGGTAAATTCGGTCACGGCAACAGAAACCAGCGTGGAAATACTCTCGTTAAGTTTGCAGAGGCAGAAGGGTTTTTCATCTTGAACTCCTTTTTCAAGAAAAAGCCACACAGGAAATGGACATGGAGACATCCAAATGGGACGACAAGTGAAATTGATTTTATTATGAGTAACAAAAAATTCGTCATAGAAGACTGCAGTGTGTTAAACAAGTTCAACACAGGTAGTGACCATAGATTGGTGAGATGTAAGAAGCACCTCAACACTAAACTTGAACGTGGCAAGCTCATAAGACAAACAAAATCTATTGACATAACCAACCTTAAAAAACACCATACTACCTTCAAGTTGGAACTGAAGAACAGATTCTCTGCTTTATAAGGCCTAACATCGGAAGAAGTGGATATTTCTGAAGTTAACAGAAAAGTAACCAAACCTCTTATGGAAACAGCAACAAAAGTAGCTGGGTCTAAGAACAAGTTGCATGTGAACAAATTATCAGGAAAAACCAAAATGTTGATGCAAAAAAGAAGAGAGATGAGGACAACTAAAGAAGATGTGACTTCCAAAGTGGAATATATAGAGCTATGCAAGACAGTAATAAAAAATAACACTGAAGACGTAAGAAAATTCAACTGTGAACTAGTGAGGAAAACAATTGAAAACAACCAAAGCCTAAAGATAGCAAAGGGACATCTCAGTAAGGGAAGAAAACAGATTATGGCACTGAGAAAAGAAGATGGTTCTGTAACACAAAATAGAGGCGAAATTTTGACAAGAGTGAAAGATTTCTACTCCAAATTATATGAAAGGGATGATACATGTACTCCAGACATCATGAACGGTACCAGTACTAGAGTTCCTCCAGTCCTCCCAGCAGAAGTTGCACATGCAATCAAGAACATGAAGCGGGGAAAAGCTCCAGGAGAAGATGGAATTACTGTAGACATCATACAAGAAGCAAGTGGAGAAATCGAAACAGTACTCGCCCAAATTTTCACTCGATGCCTTAATGAAGGGAAGATTCCTGAGGATTGAAACAATGCTACAATGATCCTGCTACATAAAAAAGGTGACATTGAGGATCTCGGGAACTACAGACTTATCAGCCTCCTATCAGTGGTTTATAAAATCTTCACTAAAGTTCTTTCACACCGCTTGAAGGTAACACTGGACATGGCTCAACCGAGAGAACAAGCTGGATTCAGGAGTGGCTACAGCACAATAGATCATATCCACGTACTGAGAGAACTAATTGAAAGAGCGAGGGAATATGAACTTCCATTGTGCATGGCTTTTATCGATTATGAAAAAGCCTTTGATTCGGTGAAACCATCAGCAGTTACAATGGCTCTGAAATCCTGCGGTATTGAAGATGCATACATTAATATTATTAATAACATCTATGAAAATGCAAGTGCAAAGATTCAGCTGTTTGAAAATACAACACACATAAAAATTGGAAAGGGAGTGAGACAAGGCGACACCATATCTCTGAAGCTCTTTAATGCCACATTGGAGGGTGTCTTTCAGTCGCTGAGCTGGGAAAACAAGGGGATAAAGATTAATGGAGATTATCTAACCCACCTTCGTTTTGCTGATGACATAGTCATTTTTGCAACTACCCCATCAGAGCTGCAGAGTATGATCCAGGAACTTGCTGACAAGAGTAAAGAAGTGGGATTAAAAATGAACTTTCAGAAGACAAAAGTGATGTTCAATGCTTTTACAAGAAATGAAGATTTATCGATTGATGGAGAAAAGCTGGAGATAACAGGCACGTACGTTTATCTTGGACAGCAGATATCAAGTGAGGGTCACATTGATGAAGAAATTAATCGGCGTATAAAACTTGCCTGGAGAGCTTTTGGAAGAAACAGCATAATTTTCAAGAGCAATATGCCATTATGTCTTAAAAGAAAAGTGTTTGATCAATGCATCCTTCCAGTGCATATGTATGGTGCAGAGACGTGGACCTTAACTAAAAGAGACGTACAAAGGCTGCAGACAACTCAAAAAGCATGGAGAGGTGCATGCTTGGTGTAATCAGGAGAGATAAGAAGAGGAACTCGTGGATCCGAAAAATGACAAGAGTGGAAGACATCATGATCAGAGTTAAATCCCTGAAATGGCAGTGGGCTGGACATACTGCCAGAAGGACAGACCATCGATGGACAGCCGAAATTTTAGATTGGATTCCATGGGACAGGAAAAGACCCAGAAGAAGACCACATGGGAGATGGGTGGATGAAATTTGAAAGTATGCAGGAGTGACATGGAGGAGACTGGCACAAAACAGACCGTTGTGGAGGAAACTTGGGGAGACCTTCGTCCAGCAGTGGATTGATAATGGTTGACGATGATGATGATATATTATATATTGAAGCTGATAAATTAAACTTCAACAATACAGGGCTGGCGTAAGGCATGTGTAAAGTGTGCCACCACACAGGGCGGCGCTCTAGGGGAGGGGGGCAAGATTGCATTTTTTTTTTTTTATAGCAGTGGAGAAGTGAAAAGGGAGAAAGCAACCTATCCTATTTGTAAAGGACTTATTTCATCCAATATTAAAAATATGCAGAAAGAAAAGAGTTTGGTTGTTTATCCTTTTAGTGTTGCTTACATGAAAAGCAATAGGATCGTGCGGCCTTGTCCACATCAGACGCAGGTGTGGGCGTGTTGAAAGGGGAAGCGGGAGCAAGCAGTTTACTTATGAAAGAGATGATGAGCCTATTAAAGATCTAATCATGAGTTATAAAGTTGAATTTTACTTTCACCTTTTAGACATTATAATTGCATCTTTGAAGAAATATTCATACAATTGAAATCTCCCTGTGATACCTTTGCTTTTCTTTATAATGTAAGCAAGCTCCAAGACATGGCCATTGATCTGCTCAGTGAAAAATGACAGAACAAAGATTCGAAAGAAAGAAATTCTGATGAGTTAAAAGATGAACTGAAAGTGCTCTCGACTGTAGTGGAGCCTCGTATTGGTCCGATAGAAACTTTAAAATTCATTAACCCACACAATTTTGCCTCAAATGTAAGAGCCGCACTCTGTATCCTACTGACTCTACCTGTAACTGTAGCTAGTGGGGAGAGAATTTTCTCGAAACTTAAGCTTATCAAGACATACTTGTGGTCGACTGTGTCACAGAGCCGTTTGAGTGGACTGGCAATGATTCCTATTGAACATCAGTTGGCTAAAAAATTAAACTACACAAAAGCAAAGTATGTGCAAGATCTAAAGCAGAAATATTCCTTGTATTTGAACTATCTTTACATTATTTTCTTTTCCTGTTTAAACAAAATTATCAATTATTTTGGCGTAATTTATTGATTACGAAATTCTGTGATGTAATGAAAATATAGGTGTTTTTTTTCATCATATCACAGAATTTAATTGGTACGTCTAATTTGTAATAAACCCGTTTATTTATTAACCAGTGGGCTCATAAATTTCTATTTTATTCTAACTTTTGTCAAGTACTAAGCTTCCTGATGAGTACTAAGTTT
Organism: Macrothele yani; assembly: GCA_039090855.1. Lineage (NCBI taxonomy): Eukaryota > Metazoa > Arthropoda > Arachnida > Araneae > Macrothelidae > Macrothele > Macrothele yani. The sequence continues at coordinate 32,688,961 of CM077012.1, forward strand.
CACATTTAGAATACTTAGTACTTGACATCAAGCAGGTTTTTTGCAGCTAAAGAAATAAATATGGAAGTAAAGTTTAATTGGCTTCCTTATTCATCCAAGAGTACCTTTACCCAATGAGCCATTACATTATGACCAACGCCAGCCTAGAGAAATGAGAACACCTGGAGACCGAACGGTGGCGCAGGTGAAGTTCACAGAGTAGTATATATATATACAACTCGAACACCGGCTTTTGGTTAGTACAGTGTTTCGAGTGAGATTGGTAAAAGCTGCTGTTTTTTTATTGGAGTTTGATAAAGGACAAATTGTGATGACAGAGCCTCAGAACTATGATCTTGGAAATGGTGCAGCTTGTGGGTTGTTCACATGCCACTGTAGTGAGTACATATCAAAAGTGGTGCACAGATGGCCAAACGACGAACCATCGTCCATCTGTGTGTTGTCTACAGCCCATTGCCGCCAGAGGGGAGCGGAGACTGTCGCACATTGTTCACAGCGATCGCAGGGCCACAGTGCGACAAATCACCCGCAGCTGCAACTGTGGTGATCAGGGCAATGTATCACAGCACACAGTTCATCGCAGCCTTCTGCGTAGCTGAAGACCCAGCCGGGTCCCCATGCTCACTGCACATCATCAACAACGCATGAAATGGGCCCAAGATCATCGAGATTGGACCGTGGATCATTGGAAGAAAGTGGCCTGGTCTGACGAATCAAGATTCCTGGTGCATCATGTAGGCGGCCGAGCGTGGATACACTGATTAACAACGGAGGCTATGGCACCTGGATGCACTGTTGGGCGGAAACAGGCCGGTGGCGACGGTATTATGATGTGGGCAATGTTTCTTGGTACACTTTAGGTCCCATTATCCCAATAGCACAATCCCTGACAGCTGTCAGGTATCTAAGCATCGTTGCGGACCATACATACATATCACTAAGCTGTTCTCTGAAATTCAGAGGTTAGCTCCAAAAAGAAATCCAAACTTCCAGATATTTTTACTTATTGTTGTCGTATCAAATTTCGCCATTTACAGCGATCTTGACATACAACTCGTGCTTCACTGATATCCATTACACGCCGTACACAAGATCTTTTATACTTCATATTCATAGTCTTTTTCTCATGCAGACACTCCTGAATCTGATCCACCCATGTCTTCCTTGGCCTTCCTCTGCCTTTCCTTCCTGCCACTTGGGCTGAAAAGATTTTCTTAGTAAGCATTTCATCACTCATTCTTTCAACATGGCCAAACCACCGAAGCATATTGGTCTCCACCTTGCTAACAACATTTTGCTTTACAACTGCAATACATCTTCATTCCTCACACAATCAGATCGTGTCATGCCACAAACCCCACGTAAGTAACGCATTTCTCCAGCACACAAACGACTCATATGTTTCTTCTGCAGTACCCAGGTTTCACTGCCATACATCAGAGTATGAACAATTACTGTTTCATACACAGCCATGCGGGACTCTCTAGAGAACCCATCATTCCTGTGAAAACCTCCCAGAGCAGCTATGACTTTCAAAGAAGAATTCACTAGCCTACTGATTTCACCATCCAACTTGTTCTCTCTGTCAAACATGCTTCCTAAATATACAAACTCACTCACCTGGTCAATCACAGTGCCATTTATACTTACATTACATTCAGTGCTACCCATTCCTCTCTCAAGCACCATAACTTTGGTTTTTCCCTTATTTATACTCAGTTTGAATTTCATGCAAACTTCGTGCATCCGAGTCAACATACTCTGCAACTCACTTTTGCTCTCTGCCAACAGGACAGTGTCATCAGCATACAGCAATCTGCACACACGGATATCACCAAGACATAAACCACTATTATCTATTTTGGCCTCACGCATGCATACGTCCATAAATATATTAAACAGCCATGGTGACATTACACAACCTTGTCTAACTCCTGCACCAATGGAAAACCATTTTGATAAAACACCATTCACTCGTACACAAGCTCTACTACCAGCATACATGGCTTTTACACTATTAAGTATATTCCCGGTAACACCATATTCATTCAATACCTTCCACAAAAGTGTCCTATTGACTCGGTCGCAAGCTTTCTCTAAATCTATGAAGGCAGTAACAACTTTCTTTCCAACAGTCAGATACTTTCAATCATCGTGCGTAATGCAAAAATCTGGTTAGTGCAGCCTTTACCAGGCATAAAACCACTCTGAACATCCCACACTTTCAATGATGTAAGACCCCGTACTTTTTCAATCACAACCTTACTAAACACTTTCCTTGGCACACTCAGTAGGCTAATACCACGATAGTTCTTGCATTCAGTCTGATCACCTTTTCCCTTACGCAAGGGAACAATGATAACATCCTTCCAATCCCAAGGGACCATTCCTAACTCCCAGCACAACTGGCAAATTTCAGTTAACCAGTCAATTAGAGCCACCACCATATTTCAACATCTCTGCAGTTATGCCATCAACTCCTGGAGCCTTACCATTCTGAAGAGATTTTAGAGCTTTACACACTTCTTCTCTTGAGATCCCTCCTGTGCTTTCATCCCTCATTGTGACGTCATCTGCGTCTGTCTCAGAATCATCTTTGCTTTCCTGCTCTAATAACTCACAGAAGTATTCACCCCATCTGTCACTTAACTCATTGGGCTCCCATATCATTTCCCCAATCTCATTCTTCACACAACTTACAACTTTGTTTCCCCTATTTTTCCTGAGTCTCATGTACTTCCAGAAGGACTTTCTATCTTTCCAAAAGCCAGTTCATGCCTTTCCGCTTTCTCTTTCCTATCTTTTGCCTTACTGTGGCGAACCAGCTTAGCAGCTTCACGCTTCTTACAGCGATATTCATCCACAGAGACTCTACTTTGCAACATCCCCAAATAGGCTTCCTTCTTTCTCTTTACTGATTCTTCAACCTCACTATTCCACCAACCATCACCTCTATTGTTACCCACTATTGTGGTGCCACAGACCTCTTTAGCAGCAGTGACAACACAGTTCTTAAAACATTCCCACTTCTTTTCTACATCCCTCTCACAAGATTTCAGATCCTTCAGTCGTTCTCTGAGTAAGTCAGAGTACCGCTGATGATCTTCAAGGAGCCTATCAACCTTTATTCTTTCTATCCCGGGTCTCTTCTTATTCCTTTTCCTCCAACCAACATTAGTGATAAAAAGTTAATGTCGAGTAAGTTCGAAGAGTTCGCCATTGCCCACGACGCGCGACGATTCGAATCTGCATATTCACATTTCGCAAATGTAGCCGTATGCAAATGCAGATTGCGACGTTGTACCGTACCTATGATATAAAAACCAGTAGCAGGATGTACCCTGATCAGAAGTTTAGGTCTACGTACACTGTGTGAGAATGGCGAGCTTGGATTTCTGGGGTTACGTAAAAAATCAGGTGTATGCAACAGCATCTACGAGTCTGCTGGATCTATGTCGCCGTGTTACAAATGGTTGCAATAGTGTGACACCTGCCATGCTGAGGAATGTGCATGCAGAGTTATTTTCACGAATACAAATGCGTATCATGGGCAATGGCGAACTCTTCGAACATTCTCGACATTAACTTTTTATCACTGTGCGTCAGTTTGCCTTTTTTGTTTTTGTTTGTCTGACGTCATCAAACTGCATTGACATAAGTACGTATTTATGCAATAAATTGTGTGTATTTGCTCATACCTATGCCTGTTTCCTTCAAACGTTCACACAAAAGGTCGCGCATCGATTTCGGACATTTTAGGGTATTCAGGCGACAATTTATCTTATCTGTGTGAAACAAATGTTGTTTTGTACTAATTAATTGATGCTCTACAACTTTGTAATTGGAAATCTTGCTCTATCTCTTTTCGTTTTCAATTTGCAATGGCTAACTTTCACATTTTGCCACTAGGGGCGCTGCTATCGGTTGCATTCGATCGGGCGTAGTCACTTTACTATACCGTTATCTCACTTGCATAACTATACCTCTCTCCGTTCGTACGTTATTCCAGGCTAAAGGGACTTTCCTATGCACCCTGTATATACTGTTGAGGTGCCAGCTAGTCCTGTATGACACTGGCCAACAAACTCCAGCTCACTGGGTTTTGTTCTCAAATGTTTAGGTGGAATGGCCAAATAGAACTGTCAGTCGTAGGACTGATCCTCCACAGTGATGCATTTATACAATTTTTTTAAATTCAAAGACTAAAATTGACAGGAATACAAGATATGGTGAACCTACTGTACCTGAGAAGTCTAGTCTAACACAAAAATGACCTGGCTATAAAATGTCCAGAAAGGGAGGCAGACACCAGAAAAAGGTTTTATGTGACTCTCAAGACATAAAAAGTGCACCAATGGGGGAAGTCAGAGACACACAACTAATAAGTGAAGGAACTAAATTTTGAAAACAATTTTAATGAGCACTGCAAAATCTAACATAAAATATATGGTTTTCACTGCTGTGTTTCCTCTTGGCTGTAGAAAACACAAAATTAATAATCAAATAACCACTGCATTCTGTTTTAAAAAATTCAGATGTCACTTGATTTTAACTACTTAAACTTTTCTTCTGACAATTGTTCTTTAAAATACCACAACCAGAAACTCTAAGAGGCAAATATCAAAATATTATGTCAGACTGTTGAAATTGTTAATGAAAAAATACCAATCAATGAAATCGGTGAGGATATACTGATGCAGAGGTAAACTTAAAACAAAAACTTGTTTTGTCAATACAAGCAGTATTTTAGTAATTTTGAACTGATTTAGCCATGACCATAATATAAGCTTGGGTTGTATCAATTTAGTCAGTTCAGAAAATGTTCACAAGTTTTGCCAAATAATTTTGAAATCACCTGTTTGCTTTTCTTTACAATCTTCTATTAATACTGACATTCCCCCCCCCCCCACCTTTTTTTTTTTTTTTTTTTTTTTTTGTCGTTCCTACCCCTTTTATTTCAGTGTGGTGAGATCCTCTCATCAACTACCTTTGAATGGTGTGATCAGCATTCATTCAATAAAATTGATTCTGGTACTGCTTGGAGTAACAAGATGATTTCTGTTTCATTGTAAAGTACACTATAAGGGCTTTTCATCCTGGCATTTTCAAATTTTGAACACCTGTCCCACATGACTTTTTTAGAGCTATAAAAAAAGCACATTTTTGAAAATTTTCAAAGTTTAAGCAATTTTTTCATGGTGAAGGACTACCAGTAACAGCTCATGTTTTTTCCAGCACATATTACTCATACACAAGTGTAACTGGGGGAAAATTAGCCTGTTACTCAAAATCCTTCACTGTATTTTTTTAAATACAAAAATCAACAGTTCATGAATAAAAATTTAGGTCTCAAAATCTCTGTTTAAGCCTTATATTAAATGTAATTCATATGGCACAAATAAAACTTCATTCTTTAAGCTCTGCAATGAGCTTTATCTGACAACCTTCCTACAATTTCAAATAAAAATTCTAGTCTTCAGAAGTTAAGTCTAAAATGGCATTTTTCGCCTGTCCGTGTAGTGAACACAACTGCCTGTATCTCAGGAGAGAATTTCCTTTTTAAACATTAAAAAAAAAACTGTTTTGTGGTCCAGAAGATTGGTACATATCACCTTACTGAATTTCATCAAAATCAAAAAAGCACATTTGTTGATTTAACATGGAATGACCCTAGGGTAAAATGTATCATATTGTCCAGAGGAGAAGTGGTCTTCTTACACTGTGAGACAGTTTTTGAACAAAAAGAATAAAAAAAAAAAGTTGTCACACACATACACTTCATGGTCATAAATATCCCAACACCCCTTTTGATTAGTGAATTTGTCCATAAATATCATAGCAATGGCTCATATAGGTATAAAAAGACATGTGTAGCATGGCAACCATCATAGGCAATCATAAACAGTAGACTCAGCACTATGGCAAAGCTCAGTGATTTTTAATGAAGAAAGGTCATAAGATGTCATTTTAGCAACAAGTCTGTTCAGGTAATTTCGGCCCTACTGCAGTTTCCCCGATCAACTGTAACTGATGTTACTTTAAAGTCAAAATGCCTAAAAGCAACAGCACTGCAATTGGTAGACCATGTAAAATGGCAGAGTGGGACTGAAGAGTGCTGAAGCATGTGGTGCAACAAAAATCACCTGTCCTCAGTTGCAACAACACTCACCACCAAGTTCTAAAATGCCTCTGGAAGCAACGTCAGCACTATAACAGTATATTGAGAGCTGAAGAAAACAGGTTTCCGTGGCTGAGCAGCTGCACACACGCCTAAAATCAGCAAGATCAATGCCAAGTGTTGATTGAAGTGGGGTAAAGCTCAGCACCAGTGAACTCTGGAACAGTAGAAATGCGTTCTCTGAAGTGATAAATCACACTTTGCCATTCGGTAGTCCAACAGAAAAAATATGGGTGTGGAAGATGCCAGGTGAACACAACCTACACAACTGTGTTGTGCTAACTATGAAGTTTGGTAGAAGAGGCAATATGCTCTGGGGCTGCTTTTTATGGTTTGGACTGGGCACCCAAGTTGCAGTGCCTGGGCATTTTAACATTGTAGCCTATAAGAACATTCTAAACTAGGGGTGGGGAACCTGTGGCCTTCTAAGGCCATTAAGTGCAGCCTTCTAAGTGAATACAAAATTTTCAGAACAAATCCTTTTATTTTTATTAATATGTTTTTGTTTGTCTTTTATTATTTTTTATTTTAATCTCAAAATGACCGTATTTAAAATACCAAAGTGTAAAAGAAAATTCAACGTAATAATTCTTTCCGACTGACGGCCACAATTAAAACATTAGTAAGTCATAAGAGCTACTTTGACTCCTGCTGCGCTCACAATTTTGTTCTATGTGTCCTAAAGAACTACAGGTGGAATTGACTGAACTGTCAGAAGATGACTTTTTAAAGTCCTTATTTGACGCAAAGAAAGATCCAGTTGAAACATGGAAAAATGAAATAGAATGCCCACGCCTTCGGCAACATGCATGAAAAATGCTTTCTTGCTTTTCAACCACTTATTGCTGTGAATCTACATTCTCTTACCTAACCCAAATCAAGATGACCTTAAGGTCACAAATGACGGATACCCATCTAGAGGATCAGCTGAAACTGCAGACCTCTATGTTGCAACTAAATATTCAAATGATTTCCAACAAAAAGCACTCACAAAAAAGTCACGAAAAGGTTAGTTAACTTTATAATTAACAATTTTTTGTCATTTTTTGAAGTTAGTTAGTACATAGTAAGGTTTTTACAAAATGATGTACATTACAAAGTATATCTAATAGCAAATTCTTGAATGCGGCCTTGTTAGATTACAGCACACTTAATGCTGCCTTCCAACACGAAAAGGTTCCCCACCTCTGTTCAAGACCATTCTGTGTTCCCAACAGTATGGCAACAGTTCAATGAAGGCTCTTTCCTTTACCAACAGGACAACAACAACCACAAAGTGAGGTCAGTGCAGGAATGTTTTTTATGAGACTAGTGTGGATGAACTTGACTGGCCTGCATAGTGCCCCAATCTCAACCCCATGGTACACCTTTGGGATGAATTGGAACACCAACCGAGAACTAGGACATACCGTCTGACATTGTTGACCAAGCTGACTAATGCTGTTGTGGCAGAATGGAAGGCAATTTCCGCTGCGGCATACCAGAATCTAGTGGTAAGCCTTCCTCGCAGAGTGAAGACAGTGATAGCAGCAAAGGGTGGACCAACTCAATATTAATTCCTTTCCTATGCAAGGAGTTTGTAAATAGGCAAGTGTCTAGATACTTTTGATCAGACAATGTAGTAGAAATACAGCATTTCTGTACGAAAAACTGCCTCCTATATACCTGACATGTAGTTTGCAAAGATATTTTTTTCATTAATTTGAGTGATGTTTAATTTATGAAGAACTGGTTTGATTCATGGCCTAGATCAATTCACACATTTGAACGACTCTCACTACAAGAATATTCAAAGCAAACAGAAATATAAATTCTGAATTTGCTTGTAACACTTACACACCTCTAAAAAAAACTTGAAAATGTCATCGCCCTGGAGCGGGATTCAAACCTGCATCTCCCGATTTCCGTTCAAGTATGCTAACCATTACACCACCCAGTACAGTGAAGTTTCAAGCAACTGAGATTAAGCAAACTTAGCTTAGGAATCTGAACATCCTCAGATTTTCACTAGTCAAAGCATCGTTGCTTCCCCATAGCATTTTGACCCAGCTCCCATCTGGAAATGGATGTATGTCGGAAATCACCAGCACCACAGATAAATCAATGAAGGAACAAATATTTCCACGTGCTATGAAGAATATTTCTTCCTTCATTGATTGGTCTCACTACAAGGATATACTGGATGCCTTAACTCAGTGGTTCCCAAACTTTTTGAGTCGCAGAGCACTTTTCAGGGGAGAAATTCGTCACGGAGCACTATCGTTGCCTTTATGCAAAGCACCTATGTATATTTTTGGCTGTTTTTACCTAACCACATTTTTCAAGTTATTAGTCGACGTTTTATTGTATAGCAAAAGCACGATATAGTTTTCAAATTCTAAATAGCTTAAACTTTGATCTAAACTAAATTTTTCTCACTGAAAAACATTAAAAATTGGAACTTTAAATACCGTTTTTTTCAAAACATCAATTTTGCACATTCGTTTCTTTGGCATAAAGGCGCCGATATTTTCACCTAGAACCTACATAGGTACTAAACCGAATGACAGCAGTATTGATGATGGAAGGTACTTTTAAGCATTTGTGCACATTAAACATCAAGTTTTATTTCATTTGAAATGTTAATTTTTCCACTAATTGTTGAGAAATAAGGAACTTACTTAACTACATGAACAAAAGCTGACTGAGGTGACGCATGACATGGACTTCGGTCTACAATACTTGTTATCTACACTTGCACCCTGCAGGAGCTAAATGATTTCTACAAAATACTTACCTATACACAGTTTATGGCCACACAAATTCACAGTTTTGAGATCTTGTTATATTTATTTTATTTATTTTTCTTTCCAATCTCTTCGCGCAGCACTTGGAGATGCTTCACACAGCACAGTTTGGGAACCGCTGCCTTAACTAATGAAATGGTCTGTTCAAAATCTTATACTTCAATCACTTAAAATTACACTGCCCTAAGTGGTGCAAAAGTAGCATGCCGGTGATGTAGTTTCAAGACCCACTCACGACCTCATAATTTTCATGTTTTCTGTATAGTTAATTACATGACAACAACTAAATACAGTTCTTTGCCAATGAATAATAACAGCTAGCTCAAAGATTTTGTACTGATTACAGGAACTCATACACTAAGATTAAATACAGTGAAGTATGGTAGAAGTCTAATGAGAAAAATATACAAATGAAGTTATTTCATATGAATGGCAATAACAAATTCACAATTCTGTGGTTTTATGTGAATCTTCTATGCATAATCATACAAGTACAACATTTTGAAGTTTACTAAGCACTCATTACACGTACTTACCAGTACAGCTGACACACATTGGTCTTTCATTCCATGTCCGATGAGGTACAATGCCTTTCTCTTTCAGCTTTGTCCGCATTTCTTCCACAGACAACTTTTCATTTCGTCTCAGCTCATCAAAATCTGGAAGTTCTATTTTTATAACCTGGCAAAGAAAAATAATATCAATCAGAAACATACCACACAAAAAAAGCAGCAAAAACAAATCACAATTTCAATGAAATCCACTGCTTCCAATTTTTGCTGTAACATTTATACAGTTGACATGATGTTTTGCAACAAATAAGAAAACTAATAGCTGTAGTGCTGCATACATTGTCTCTCATACTGCATGCCTATTGATACAGCGTGAATATCGCCTTTGTAAATAACATTTGTTATGCCCCTATGTAAGTCAGCAACATTTGCTGTTACTCTATGTATATTAATAACATTTGTTACGAGGCTTAACTGGAAAGTAAGTACCGTTTGCAAATATTTTTGCTGCAGCGCTGCGGTCATGACATCACGCATGCATGCTGACATCCCTCATTTGTGGGCAAGCCACAGACGACATTATGAGAACATCATATCGTATTTGCATGTTGTTTCGTGCATTTAACATGCTTAAGAAGATCGAGCGGACCGCCAACTGTGAGATACGGTCTGTAATTCGATTTTTGAATGCAAGAAATGTGAAGCCAGCTGACATTCATTGTCAGATTTGTGAGGTCTACGGTTAAACTGCCATGAGTGATGGAATGGTGAGGAAATGGGTCAGACAGTTCAAAGAAGGTTGTGAGAATGTGCACAACAAAAAGTGGAGCAGCTGGCCATCTGTGCTGAACAATGATTTGGTGCGTGAGGTTGACGCAAAAAGTTCACGAGGGCAGACGTTTTACAATTTTGGCACTTTCTTTGCACTTCCCGCACATTTCAAGGTATGTTCTGAAAGAAATTTTGACACATTGTTTGGGGTTTTGGCAGCTTCGTTCTACTACAAAGGAATTTAAAAACTAGTTCCCTGTTATGATAAGTGCCTCAATAATGGCCAAAAGTTTATAGAAAAGTAGTTTAAGGTATGGATAATCATATAAAAATAACATTTTTTTTCAAATACATTCTCATTTAATTTTAATAGCCAAACAGTATTCCCTTTCCAAATATGACTTGTATTACTTTATGTAAGTCAGCATCACTTTATTTAATTTGATTGCTATTACTCACACTGTGCAATTTTGCAGCTCTTAATTTTATTTTTTGAGCACTGAATTCCCTCAACTAACAAGCAAATCATGTCAATAAATTTTTAAATACTGTTTCAACAAAAGCATCAAATACACTCATTGTCATAAAAATTTGTGCACTAAGAAAAAAATGTGCAATTAACGTGAAACTCAGCAAATAGCTACAAGTAGGGCAGACATGCAAATGAGCACGGTAAGAGTCAAGTGAGATCCCTGAGCGATAGACATGCCAAGGAGCTGCCGTAGATGTGCATACGGGCAACTGACGGAGTTTGAACGAGGCCGTATCATCAGGATGAGAGAGGCAGGGTGGCCGGCGCGCCAGATGGGCCGGTCGGACAGTACGATGCAACTGTGTTGGGAGCAATGGACACAGAGAGGCACCCAGACAGATCGAACTGGCTCTGGATGACCTAGACACACCACCAGCAGAGAGGACCATGGGATCGAAAGAGCGGCACGCACAGATGCAACGACATCCTTGTCCAATATCCAGAGACATGTGGCGGCTGTACAAGGGACTCCTGTGTCTGCCAGAACCATTTCCAGATGATAAAATAAATAAGTGGTAGGCAATGCACGTAACTAAAAAACAAGCTAAGTTGATGGTAGTTGAGAGCATGCTAAGTTATGCATAATAGTTTTTAAGGCAAATATATTTCAGCCATTAATACTATGGCACTAAGTTATGTATAATAGTTTTTAAGGCAAATATATTTCAGCCATTAATACTATGGCACTAAGTTATGAATAATAGTTTTAAGGCAAATATATTTCCGCCATTACTATGGCCGAAATATATTTGCCCTAAAAACTATCATTTGTAACTTAGCGTGCGCTAGTCACGCTGATGAAGGCCATAGTAATGGCTCAAATATATTTGCCTTCAAATCTATTATACATAACTTAGCATGCTCTTAACTACCATCAACTTAACTCATTTCCACATACCTGGCACAGGCGAATCTGCACTCTCAACGGCCCTTACGTTTTCTGTCATTAACACCTGACCATCGTCAGTGTCGATTGCAGTGGTGTCAGCAGCGAGCAACATGGAATGCTACGGACTGGTGACATATAGTGCTCAGCGATGAATCCTGCTTCTGTATGGGTACGGAAGACCACCATGTCAGAGTGTGGGGGATCGCAGGTGAGCGCTACAATCCCAACCTCACTGTACAGCGGCACATGTCTCAAACTGCAGGCGTGATGGTCTGGAGAGCTATCGCGTATGACAGCCGGACTTCCCTCGCAGTGATCCGAATGACGTTGACAGCGCAGCGCTATGTACAGGAGATCCTGCGGCCCCATGTGCTGCCTTTCCTGATGGGGTGGCCCGGAGCCATTTACCAACAGGATAACACCTGTCCATTGAGTTTCCCAGGACTGTCTACATCATGCTTCAATGCTTCCGTGGCCTGCCATATTGCCTGATCTCTTGCCCATCAAGCATGTGTGGGACCAGATGGGACACCAGCTTTCTCCGTGTCCCAGTGTTCATGATTTAGAGCGTCAGTTGCAAGAAGTGTTGGCCAATCTGTCCCAGGACAACATATGGCGTCTATTTGACTCCAAACCAGACCATATCACCATATGTATTTGAGCATGAGGTGGTCCAACGCAGTACTAGCATTGACTAGAATGTGTACCGTATGTCCACGGGAAATCGTCCTGCTGCTGTGATATTGTAATCACTTCTGTGGTATGTACCATCTCACTACTAAAATCTCATTTCAATCCTAAAAGCGCAACAACTCAAAACTATACAATTCTCGAATTGTCCTTCATTAACGTGCCGATTGTATTTAAACCAATTGAGGTAAACTCACCTTCACGGGTTTATTCCTCTCACTAACATTTCAAGCACGTATATTTTCAGCAGTCTTGTAACTACTCATAGAGCTTCTGTGGTCATTACAACTATCGTCCTTGTAGCATCATGTATTTCCTCTGCCGGTCCTGGAGTCTGTTCTTTCTTTATTTCGACTTTTGAACCACTTTATATAGTTACAACATTACTTTATTTTTATTTTTTTTTGTCTATACTATTTACAACCTCACCTACCATACAACCGTTTGACAACACAATCACTACATTCACATACCCTCATATTACAACTCATTAATAAAAACCTTTATATGCACTATTTACAGTTTGTTTGTTTTTTTCATTTCAATCCGACACCGCCTTCTTGGTGCGTGGATTTTTATGACAATGAGTGTACATAAATACAGATCCAACTTGCTTATAGTGAATATGATGGGGGATCAGTACTTCTGATCATTAAAATCTGAGTGCTTGCAAAATTAGGGTTTTTGAAATCAATAGAAGAAGCCAAACGTAATAACTCGTATGTAAAACAGAAAATACATAACAAATAGCTGTCAATAAATGCGAAGCAATAAAGGATACAAATGCACATTGAGTACAGATGTGCTTACGCACCAAGGAACATACAGAGTCAGAAAAAATATACATGTATTATGTACTACCCATCCGTAATGGTTACGGGCTGACCATGAATGTATTAGGTCTATGCCTAAGTTTTCGCAGCTCTACAAAGCAATCTTTAATTGTGAAATGGTGGAATTTTTCCTCAGAATTTTGTGGGGTGGGGTAAGATGGCAACACTGTGTCAAACGATATGTGCTGCTGCTAGCTCACATGTGCAGGGAGTTGAACTAGGACATGGCAAACTACATGATGCATATTGGTCACTGTCTGTTGTTCATGTTTAATTATGGGAAACCCACTGCAGAAACACGAGAGTGGATTTGTTCGGCATATGGCAAGAAAGATGTAGGTGCAAGCACCTGTTGTGAATAGTTTATAAAGTTCAAAAGTGGTGATCGCGGTGTGGAGGCCAAGCAGCATAACACACAGCCAAAGGAGATGCAGAGTGTAGGCATACTTCAATGATGATTAAATGCCATCTGTTTGTGTAAGTACATCTATTCGACCAAAAAATGCTGGTAACTTATGCATAGACCTATTAGCTACAATATAATAAAATACATTAATATTTATCATTATAATATCCATAATTATTTTCTATTTTATACAAACCTGTTAAAGATTCAGAATGTGGTTTGAATTTTTCCTTTGTCTCTTTTGTCTGTCAGTGTGTATCTAATTATATCTAATTATGATCACTGCATGGAAAACATCATTACCTGCTCCTCTGGCTTCAAGGAAATTTTGAAGCTCCTCTGTGTGTTCCAATGCTACAGAATAAGTTAGTTATCATTCTGTATGAAACTCTTTGCTACTATCATCTGCTGATAGACTGCATACAGAACAAAGAATCTGTAGCAAATATTCAGTACTGATGTTCCTGTGTCCTGTGACAATGGAATGTGATTAGCAATTATCCATAGGAAGCAGAATTTTGTGGGGTTTTTTTTCATTAAGTTACTGTTCCCATTTAGAAATGTGATTTGTGAAAATGTCCAAATTAATCCTTGCAATTTTTTTAGTGTTGTCACAGTCAATTGGATTTTTTTTTTTTTTTTTTTTACATTTTTAAAGCATCTTGGGTTTTTTGACTTGCTGATAATTAAAAGTTTCTTCTTGTTGGAGCCAGACATATTAGTGCACACTAACATTGTGTTGATCAGTTTTTTAAAAACTTCTCTCCTCAGCACTTTTCACCTTCAAACTTCAAAGCCTGTTAGGAGTGATGTTATAAAAAATGCCCTTTTCATCAGCATTATAAATAGTGTCTGCAGTGTAGTTCTTATTTAGTTCAGACTATTATTTCATTCAACCAAGCTGATAAATCTTTCATGTTTGTGAACTTTGCTTTGCCACTATTTTTCCAAAAGAAATGCTATGTCTGTTCTTAAAGTGATGAAGTCACCCACTTGAACATACAATGCTGAATATTCCAGCTGCACAGTAAACTTCTCAGCTTGAATTTTCAAAAGAGGACTTACATGGAAATCACTAATATGTTGAACAGTAAATTACCTGATCACCAAATTTTTCTCACATTTCTTCAGTTGTTTATTCCCAATGTTTTTTTCTTGGAATGCCTTTTTCAGGGTGTCCTTGTTTTTTTTTACCAGTGGAAATATTATAGTAGAAAATGAAAGTTCATATTTTTAGCATAGTTCCACATTTCTTTTCCCTTATAACTCACGGATAATCTCTACTTTATCTTTTACGAACAAAACTCTTCACTCTGACATTGTAAAAGACAAAGTGCTCAAACTGATGCAACTTTAAAATGCCTTGTTCATGTCATGATTGAATGTAGAGTGAGCTCTGACCCAAAATGACCAACCTAAAAATATAGTGAGCTTTAACTCCCTTTCTTTCTCCAGTTTTTCCCATCTGAAAGATATTTATCTTAATTTTTCCCTCTTCCCACCAGTTCCATTGCAGTGTCAGATGCAATGTAGCAACACGTAGCACACTCATCCTCTTTACGTAAAAAATCACTCATTTACGTAAAAAATCAGGTGTATGCAACAGCGCCTACAAGTCTGCTGGATCTACGTCGTCGTGTTACAGATGCTTGCAATAGTGTGACACCTCCCATGCTGAGGAATGTGCATGCAGAGTTACTTTCACGAATACAAATGTGTATCGTGGGCAATGACGAACTCTTCGAACATACTCGACATTAACTTTTTATCACTGTGTGCCAGTTTGCCTTTTTTGTTTTTGTTTTGTCTGACATCATCAAACTGTATTGACATAAAAGTACGCATTTATGCAAAAATTGTGTGTATTTGCTCATACCTATATGCCTGTTCCCTTCAAATGTTCACACAATAGGTTGTGCATCAATTTCGGACATTTTAGGGTATTCAGGCGACAATTTATCTTATCCGTGTGAAACAAATGTCGTTTTCTACTAATTAATTGATGCTCTACAACTTTGTAATTGGAAATTTTGCTCTATCTGTTTTTGTTTTCGATTTGCAATGGTTAACTTCTGCATTTCGCCACTAGGGGCGCTGCCATCGGTTGCATTCCATTGGGCGTAGGCACTTTACTATACCGTTATCTCACTTGCATAACTGTACTTCCCTCCGTTCGCAAGTTATTCCAGGCTAAAGGGACTTTCCTATGCACCCTGTATACTGCTCTGTGAACTTCACCCGTTCCAGTCTCCAGGCGCACTCATTTCTCTAGGCTGGGGGGTGGTCATAATGTAATGGCTCATCGGTGTATTACCTATTCATGGTGTAAGTTAAGTTTTGTGTACTTCGAGTTCCAATAATGAGTACTATGTGTACTATATAAGAACTACCATACGTTAAAACTCAGAAATGATTTGCAACAGTAACTATGTTCATGATCAACAGACTTGCGAAATAATTTATCGTTATTTATTCTTGAATAATCACACAACTAAAACGCTAATGTAGTTCACTGATAATACTAAACATAGAAGGAACGAGTTATTAATCAACAACTTCTCACTTTAAGTTAATGCATATTTTCGCTTTCTATTTAGTCTGTTTTAAACAGTCTTAACAGGAATTAATATCCATTTGGCACTTAACACAAAACAGTTTATATTCCAGCGAGAATCCTTTTAGGACATCATAATACTCTTTCAGAGCTCTTTTTGTAAGAACAACAAACAGCAAGTTCCCACACATCACAGCAACGTCATCACAACTAATCCAGGGTCATGATCCCTTAATCCTCTGCAACGAGCTACTGGCTGGTCAGCATCCACGCAAACATGAACCAAAACTCACAAATGTAAACTTGCAGAAGGTGTTTTGATGAAAACAAAAGAAACAAGCACCATCATCCAACACCTATTAAGTATCGACCTGATTAAATTTTTAGCAAAGTACTCCATTTTTAAGATCAACTGTTTGGTTTTTATTTCGCATTTACAGCCAAGAAAGATACTAAACTAATTTCTAAATTCACATATACAGTGTACCTGTTGTTGTACATATACCAATTTGTTTGCTACCACACTCAAATCAAAAGACATACATGAGACTGACCAAGGAATAAAAAAAAGCTGAACTTTTTATTTGGGCGAAAAAAATCAGAACATGCGACGAGAAAGTGCGAATATAAAGCAGCACGAGCAAGATGGAATTGTTCACTGTTTTCACAATATCAAATTACTGAATTCAAAACAAAATAAAGTGATTTTAAAAGGCACTGCTTCAAACACATATCATCATCATCATTGTCAACTATTATCAATCCACTGCTGGACGAAGGTCTCCCCAAGTTTCCTCCACAATGGTCTGACTTGTGCCAGTCTCCTCCATGTCACTCCCGCATACTTTCGAGTTTCATCCACCCATCTCCCATGTGGTCCTTTTCTGTGTCTTTTCCTGTCCCTTGGAATCCAATCTAAAATTTTGGCTGTCCATCGATGATCTGCCCTTCTGGCAGTATGTCCAGCCCATTGCCATTTCAGGGATTTAACTCTGATCATGATGTCTTCCACTCTTGTCATTTTTCGAATTCACATGTTCCTCTTCTTATCTCTCCTGGTTACACCAAGCATGCACCTCTCTTTGCTACTTTGAGTTGTCTGCAGCCTTTGTATGTCTCTTTTAGTTAAGGTCCACGTCTCTGCACCATACGTAAGCACTGGAAGGATGCATTGATCAAACACTTTTCTTTTAAGACATAATGGCATATTGCTCTTGAAAATTATGCTGTTTCTTCCAAGAGCTCTCCAGGCAAGTTTTGTACGCTGATTAATTTCGTCATCAATGTGACCCTCACTTGATATCTGCTGTCCAAGATAAACGTATGTGTCTGTTATCTCCAGCTTTTCTCCGTCAATCGATAAATCTTCATTTCTTGTAAAAGCATTGAACATCACTTTTGTCTTCTGAAAGTTCATTTTTAATCCCACTTCTTTACCCTGGTCAGCAAGTTCCTGGATCATACTCTGCAGCTCTGATGGGGTAGTTGCAAAAATGACTATGTCATCAGCAAAACAAAGGTGGGTTAGATAATCTCCATTAATCTTTATACCTTTGTTTTCCCAGTTCAGTGATTGAAAGACATTTTCCAATGTGGCATTAAAGAGCTTCGGAGATATGGTGTCACTCCCTTTCCAATTTTTATGTGTGTTGTATCTTCAAACAGCCAAATTTTTGCACTTGCATTTTCATAGATGTTATTAATAATATTAATGTATGCATCTTCAATACCGCAGGATTTCAGAGCCATTGTAACTGCTGATGGTTTCACGGAATCAAAGGCTTTTTCATAATCAATAAAAGCCATGCACAATGGAAGTTCATATTCCCTCGCTCTTTCAATTAGTTCTCTCAGTACGTGGATATGATCTATTGTGATGCAGCCACTCCTGAATCCAGCTTGTTCTCTCGGTTGAGCCATGTCCAGTGTTACCTTCAAGCGGTGTGAAAGAACTTTAGTGAAGATTTTATAAACCACTGATAGGAGGCTGACAGGTCTGTAGTTTTCGAGATCCTCAATGTCACCTTTTTTATGCAGCAGGATCATTGTAGCGTTGTTCCAATCCTCAAGAATATTCCCTTCATTAAGGCATCAAGTGAAAATTTGGGCGAGTACTGTTTCGATTTCTTCACTTGCTTCTTGTATGATGTCTACAGTAATTCCATCTTCTCCTGGAGCTTTTCCCTGCTTCATGTTCTTGATTGCATGTGCAACTTCTGCTGGGAGGACTGGAAAAACTCGTTGGTACTGGTACCTTTCATGATGTCTGGAGTACATGTATCATCCCTTTCATATAACTTGGAGTAGAAATCTTTCACTCTTGTCAAAATTTACGCCTTTATTTCTTGTTACAGAACCATATTCTTTTCTCAGTGCCATAATCTTTTTCTTCCCTTACTGAGATGTCTCTTTGCTATCTTTAGGTTTTGGTTGTTTTCAATTGCTTTCCTCACTAGTTCACAGTTGAATTTCCTTACGTCTTCAGTGATACTTTTTCGTACTGTCTTGCATAGCTCTATATATTCCACTTTGGAAGTCACATCTTTAGTTGTCCTCATCTCTCTTCTTTTTTGCATCAACATTTTGGTTTTTCCTGATAATTTGTTAACATGCAACTTGTTCTTAGACCCAGCTAATTTTCTTGCTGTTTCCATAAGAGCTCTGGTTACTTTTCTGTTAACTTCAGAAATATCCACTTCTTCCAATGTTAGGCATTCTAAAGCAGAGAATCTGTTCTTCAGTTCCAACTTGAAGGTATTCTGGTGTTTCTAAAGGTTGGTTATGTCAATACATTTTGTTTGTCTTATGAGCTTGCCACGTTCAAGTTCAGTGTTGAGGTGCATCTTACATCTCACCAATCTATGGTCACTACCTGTGTTGAACTTGTTTAGCACACTGCAGTCTTCTATGACGAATTTTTTGTTACACATAATAAAATCAATTTCACTTGTCGTCCCATTTGGATGTCTCCATGTCCATTTCCTGTGTGGCTTTTTTTTTAAAAAGGAGTTCACGATGAAAAACCCTTTATATATATATATCATCATCATCATCATTGTCAACCATTATCAATCCACTGCTGGACGAAGGTCTCCCCAAGTTTCCTCCACAACGGTCTGTCTTGTGCCAGTCTCCTCCATGTCACTCCCGCATATTTACGAATTTCATCCACCCATCTCCCATGTGGTCTTTTTCTGGGTCTTTTCCTGTCCCTTGGAATCCAATCTAAAATTTCGGCTGTCCATCTATGGTCTGTCTTTCTGGCAGTATGTCCAGCCCATTGCCATTTCAGGGATTTAACTCTGATCATGATGTCTTCCACTCTCGTCATTTTTCGGATCCACGAGTTCCTCTTCTTATCTCTCCTGGTTATACCAAGCATGCACCTCTCCATGCTTCTTTGAGTTGTCTGCAGCCTTTGTATGTCTCTTTTAGTTAAGGTCCACGTCTCTGCACCATACGTAAGCACTGGAAGGATGCATTGATCAAACACTTTTCTTTTAAGACATAATGGCATATTGCTCTTGAAAATTATGCTGTTTCTTCCAAAAGCTCTCCAGGCAAGTTTTGTACGCCGATTAATTTCTTCATCAATGTGACCCTCACTTGATATCTGTTGTCCAAGATAAACATACGTATCTGTTATCTCCAGTTTTTCTCCATCAATCGATAAATCTTCATTTCTTGTAAAAGCATTGAACATCACTTTTGTCTTCTGAAAGTTCATCTTTAATCCCACTTCTTTACTCTTGTCAGCAAGTTCCTGGATCATACTCTGCAGCTCTGATGGGGTAGTTGCAAAAATGACTACGTCATCAGCAAAACGAAGGTGGGTTAGATAATCTCCATTAATCTTTATCCCTTTGTTTTCCCAGTTCAGTGATTGAAAGACATTTTCCAATGTGGCATTAAAGAGCTTCGGAGATATGGTGTCACCTTGTCTCACTCCCTTTCCAATTTTTATGTGTGTTGTATTTTCAAACAGCCGAATCTTTGCACTTGCATTTTCATAGATGTTATTAATAATATTAATGTATGCATCTTCAATACCACAGGATTTCAGAGCCGTGGTAACTGCTGATGGTTTCACCGAATCAAAGGCTTTTTCATAATCGATAAAAGCCATGCACAAAGGAAGTTCATATTCCCTCGCTCTTTCAATTAGTTCTCTCAGTACGTGGATATGATCTATTGTGCTGTAGCCACTCCTGAATCCAGCTTGTTCTCTCGGTTGAGCCATGTCCAGTGTTACCTTCAAGCGGTGTGAAAGAACTTTAGTGAAGATTTTATAAACCACTGATAGGAGGCTGATAGGTCTGTAGTTCCTGAGATCCTCAATGTCACCTTTTTTATGTAGCAGGATCATTGTAGCATTGTTCCAATCCTCAGGAATCTTCCCTTCATTAAGGCATCGAGTGAAAATTTGGGCGAGTACTGTTTCAATTTCTCCACTTGCTTCTTGTATGATGTCTATAGTAATTCCATCTTCTCCTGGAGCTTTCCCCCGCTTCATGTTCTTGATTGCATGTGCAACTTCTGCTGGGAGGACTGGAAGAACTCTGGTACCTTTCATGATGTCTGGAGTACATGTATCATCCCTTTCATATAATTTGGAGTAGAAATCTTTCACTCTTGTCAAAATTTCGCCTCTATTTCTTGTTATAGAACCATCTTCTTTTCTCAGAGCCATAATCTGTTTTCTTCCTTTACTGAGATGTCCCTTTGCTATCTTTAGGCTTTGGTTGTTTTCAATTGCTTTCCTCACTAGCTCACAGTTGAATTTCCTTACGTCTTCAGTGATACTTTTCCGTGCTGTCTTGCATAGCTCTATATATTCCACTTTGGAAGTCACATCTTCTTTAGTTGTCCTCATCTCTCTTCTTTTTTGCATCAACATTTTCGTTTTTCCTGATAATTTGTTTACATGCAACTTGTTCTTAGACCCAGCTAATTTTGTTGCTGTTTCCATAAGAGCTTTGGTTACTTTTCTGTTAACTTCAGAAATATCCACTTCTTCCGATGTTAGGCCTTCTAAAGCAGAGAATCTGTTCTTCAGTTCCAACTTGTAAGTATTATGGTGTTTTTTAAGGTTGGTTATGTCAATACATTTTGTTTGTCTTATGAGCTTGCCACGTTCCAGTTTAGTGTTGAGGTGCATCTTACATCTCACCAATCTATGGTCACTACCTGTGTTGAACTTGTTTAGCACACTGCAGTCTTCGATGACGAATTTTTTGTTACACATAATAAAATCAATTTCACTTGTCGTCCCAATTGGATGTCTCCATGTCCATTTCCTGTGTGGCTTTTTCTTGAAAAAGGAATTCAAGATGAAAAATCCTTCTGCCTCTGCAAACTCAACGAGAGTATTTCCACGCTGGTTTCTGTTGCCGTGACCGAATTTACCTACTAAAGTTTCATTCTGTTGCCGGTGCCCTATTTTTGCATTGAAATCTCCCATAATTATCTTCAAGTGCTGCTTACCTTTATTATTTAGATGACGAATTTCCTCATAAAATTCTTCAATTTCTTCTTCAGGATGACTTGTGGTGGGTGCATAAGTTTGAATAATCTGAGCCTGGTATCTTCTCGATAGTTGGATAACGAGTCGTGCAGCTCTGTCAGAGGAACTTTCAACTTCTACCACTTTATCCTTCAGTTTCTTGTTTATTATAAATCCAACACCACTAGTTCTGCCAGTATCTGTCCCACGATAATAGAAGAGATGTCCACTTTTCAGTTCAATGAGATCTTCTCCTTTTCTCCTTACCTCACTCAGCCCGATGATGTCCCACTTGATCCTTTGTAGTTCCTCTTCCAATTCAAGAAGCCTTGAATCAGAAGATAGGGAGCGTCCGTTGTAGGTAGCCAAGGTCAGCATCAAATGGCAGCCTAGTCCGGTCCTCCGGGGATTCTTAGCACCCTCTGCCTTCATGTCGCACTGGCCGCTGCCTTGGCCAGGTACATTCCAGCTGCCGGAGACTGAGGGCCAAGATTTAAGTTGTAGAGTCATTTTGGAGGTGTTTGGCCATAACTCACCACGCTGGCCAAGCAGGTTGGTGAGTGTGGGATAGCATTTCCTCTGATCCCGATGGTATAGTTATACCGCTATTTGCGGTCGTCAGAGCCCCTTTAGTGGGAACAGGATGCACCACGAGAAGGCGGGGTTGACATTTGTCAAGGAGAGGCTGTGATGTTACGCATCACCTGACCTTACATCCCATATATATATATATATATATATATATATATATATTTGTACTTGCTAGAACATCAGCTCAATTTTCTCATTTTGTTGCTTTCTATTCAGCAAGTTCCATGGCCATATTTGTCTTTTGTTGACTCTGCAGCTGCACAGCAATCTTTGCTTAGTTTTTCTTTTGGTGTGTTGATATAATTCCCTTCCTATTTCTTCACTACTTTTCTTTCCTCGTCCCTTTTTATTTCCTCAGCTCACAATAATTTATCCATCATGCTCAAACAACTTTCAGCCTGAGGACCACGAACGCATGATATCAAGGCTTTTGCTACTTTAGAAGAATGGTGTGACTTTTCAGAATATGAATACGTTTGAACACCATGCATCAATTCTAGAAAATTTTCAAAATCAGTCACTTCCATTTTTTGAAAATTTCCCTCCCTTATCAAGCTTAAGTGCAGACATTTAGGAGGGGAAAGTAACACTTTAACAACACAGGATAGTGAGAACATAACGGGAAGAAAAAAAAAAGAGATTTCGCAAGAAATCTTTGCTCTGACCGACTTCCGTTTTCGGAAACTTCTTCCTCCTTTTTTAGGTTGAAATGCAGTATTTGTAGAATAAAAGGATATATAAGAACAATACTGGGCAGAAGGAACATCACAAGAGAGAAAAATGAGATTATGGGAGAAATCTTCGCTGCATTTTACTTTCGATTTCGAAAGTTTAGAATGACGGAATCCCATCGTCAAACGAAAAACGAATCCCTCTCCCCCACTATTACCCACCCCCCACCCCCTCCCCAAAATTTCTGTTCAGTTGTGCATTGATCTCGAAAATGCCCAAAATGATAACGGAAATGAATTCTTCGAATCCATGGAAGAATCTCATGCCTGAAGACTGCAGGAAAATCGTCGCGCCGTCGTAACTTCCGTTTTTGAAAATCGTTGCCCAAAGTTTCATGCTGAAATACAAACATTTATGCAATAAAATGATATTTAATAACAATACTGGGAACAGGCAACATCGTGAGAAAAAACAAATGAATTTCCGGAGTTTTCCCTGAGATTTCCAGAAAATCAGTTTCCCCTGAGAAATCCCTGATTTCCAGGTTCTGTCACCACCCTGAATAAGTATTAAACTTTAAAACATGCTTATGTTATATAAGAAACATGTGATAGGGGTACTGAACATGAAACAAAAACATATTTTGATTTATTACCTGTATTTCAAAGCAATGTTGATGTTTTTGTTTGTGCACTGAAAATATTAAACCCTACAGAATTTCTTAGCCTAGTTTTTATAATGAAATTATAGAATAAAAAAAATTAATACAAAACTCAAAATAGGCATAAGCTTAAGACAGCAAATAAAGTACTCATGTAAGTATGTATGTCTTACGTTATAAATTAGCATAATGAATGTAAAATTACAAGCTTCTCCTCCCCCTTTTTGGGAGCATTCAAAATTTCACAATATTTAACATTCTGAAATCTCATTTACACGTTTTTTAGGCCAGCCCCTAGAAAAACGTACAACCCAGGTCCCACTGCATTTATGTTTTTGCACAAAAACCTTCTCCTGTACACCAAATTTATGTAACCACAAAAATACAACTTACACCTTTAGTACACCTTTTGGGAATAAACTGTCATAAGCAAGTGCAAACTGCTGGAAATTCACTTTCCATTCGACAACTTATATAATGCTGCTTTTTGGTCAGCTATACTTTCGTAAAACAACCTTTTTCTGAATCTCTTTGTTTGCAAACAGTCAAGCATCTCAGGAAACTATAATTTCTTTACATGATACATTGCTGATTATGTTTAGCAGTACTTTAAGATTTTGTCATTTGCAGTGCCACAAAGGATATACAACAATAATATAGACTCCAACTCTGACTGGAAGTTTTCAGTAGTAAACATTAAACAAATCTGAAATTTAAAGTGTTTTTGAGTAGTAAAAACCACAAAAATCTGGGGGGTCATTTTTCAGTAGTAATGAATAAAATTGTATTCCACACTCTGCAACAAATAGTCAGGGCAGCATAATGACAGTGTAAATTCATAAAAAAAACAAATTTTTACTTAAACAATTGTCTATCTATATTTAAAAGGGAATCTTTAAATAAATATATAGTAAGTGCCTACACAGATTTGAAGGTGCTCATGGTTGTCTTCAAACCCCAAAACAACAAAAAGCATTTACAAAAAACAAGGAATGTTATTTGTAAAAAATGATAGCAAGCAGTGCACAAAAGTGACTTCATATTTTTTTGAAAAATTTCCAAGTGAAATGTACCTCTTCTTATTCCTTACAGTACTTTCTTTTTACATCAATCAATGGAACAAGCATCTTTGCTTTTTAACAAGACAAAATGTATTAAAGAGAAAACCACTATTTATCTGGTCCTTGCTCAAAATTGCACTATTTCCATGACCAGTACAGTTGTTTTCATTGCAGAGTGGAGATAGGCGTTATCGCTTTTTAAACTTTAATTACACTGAAAATGCATGGTTTTTCCATTACTTTTTGCTATATCTAAAAACAAAAAGAGCATTTTTCTTTTTGTTCAAAAAGAAATTCAAGTTCAAAATCGGAACTTCAACTCTCTGTCACCTATTTTTGTTCTTCGTAAAGTTGTTTTCTCTGCAAAGCAGTAGCATTTCTGAACTTTAATTTCACTTTAAGCAAAAGAAAAAACTCTTGCTCTGTCCTGTGATGTAGCAAGACAGGACTAAAAAATCGGGGAAGCACACATTTTAAAGGAAATTAAATGTGGAAAATCAATATTGCGTCGTTCACCCTCGTGAAACAATTTTACGAGTCACAGAAATGATGCAGATTCTACCACAGACACATTAAATACCAGTTTTGAAATTTAATTTCACTTTAAAAAGGGGGACTGGAGCAAAAATGCTTGTTCTCAACTGATCGGTTTTAAGAAGATGCTATGAGAAACAGGAAAACATGCAGTTCATTAGAAAAAAATTCTAAAAAATGTCTTTTTTCACTATCACCAAAGGTATTGAAAACAAAGCAGATGATCAGAAAAATATAACAAAATAAATAAGAATTTAATAAGGGTCAAATAACAATAACAACAACAAAAAAAAAAAAAACCAGCAGTACTTTCTTTGGTGTTTCCAATCACTTGCCATCCTATCTTAATTTTTCTTTTTTCTTAAAATTGTTTGTTGCAGGAAAGAATTCTAGCACTACTCCTGGACTTTATGAATAAATGAAAAAAATTAAGGACTTTCCAAGACCTCATGTTTGGTATCTCGCCTGGCCAGATGGCGCTGGTACTGTGGGAATGGAGTTGTTGGAGTCATCGGCTCGCTCAGAGTTTTCGACCAGTCTGTTGTTTTGCTTTTGGGAGGGAGCTTCGCATAAAACCTTTTGTGTATGCTTTTTTTGTGTATTAAATGTGTTGTTCGTACTTGTTGTTATTGTGCGGCTAGAAGTCTTTCCATCATTGACTCCTGAGCTCGATCATAGTCTTAGTGAGTCGGAAGTGAAAATAATTCAGCGTAAGAGACTCAAGCCTTCGTGTGGGAATTCTTATTCAGTCGCTACCTTTGTTAAAAATGGATGCCCTGATTCGCAGCCACATTCTTAAAGGTAAGATTACATATAATACAAATAACAGAGGTGCTTGCAAGGCAAGGCACGAAACGCTGAAATCATCGGCGTCTCCCAACGGTGCAAATGCATAAACTCGAGACATAAATGAACATGTGTGGGTAAGTGGTTACCCCCCCTCCCCTCCTTAGCACAACAAAAGTATTTCCATTACTATTAGTACCTTTAATTATTATACTTATGAGCACAGCTGTTACCGATACTTCAAAAGATAAAATGGTTTCACTTTGGGAAATACTTACTACCTACCTATACCTTTTGCTCACAACAGTAAATTATTTTTGGGGTTAAGCTTGCGGTATTAATTTGTTGCTAAAAAATGAATTCTTCAGTGAAATTTAAATAACTTTGATTTCGACAACTACATGATATTGTCTTTAACATATACCACACTAATGTTAATAAAAATTTTGCATTTGTATAAAATAAACCAATTACACACATAACATACCTTTTAAAAAAGTTTTGCCTTTCTTTCCAATTGTAAAATTACCCATTTGGCAAATAAATAAAACAAGAAAATCTGCAGTCAAGTTTTTATATTACTAGAAGGGCAACTCCTCTTTTTCATAGGATATTGATCTTTTTTTTAACAGAAATTTTAGTCGTTCAGTTTCAGTCAGGTGGTATTGATCTAAAGTTCTATTTACTATTAAAATAACAGTATATTTAGCAAATTGGATGTTGATCTAAAGTTCAATTTATTAATAAAAAAACACATCAATCTAAAGTTATATTACTAATAAAATAAAATTGTGCAATCTTCATTTGTTTTTTAGCGAAGACGCTATCAGGCTGACGCTTACATTTACAACATTCTTCATTTGCAGTGTCTTGTTTGTGTACCGAAGAGGAAGAAGAACCTTTACTATTACAAGTAGCCGTTTTAATTGCTTCAACAGATTTTGGAGGCAGAACTGTAGTACGTACTCCATTTATATATGCAGTAACATGGCACAGCTGTATCAATTTTCCGACACCATATCCCAGCTTTCTCCTTCTGGGTGTCTTTTTTTTTCTAGCCAATCCCACCGAAATTTATTTTTGACTGAGGCCTCTAATGTCTTGAGATCGTCAGTTTCGGTTAAAAACTTCATCGTTTATTTATTTATTGTAAGCACATCCCTTGATAACGAACTTAACTTAAACTGAAATCGTGTACACTTTCAAATCCCTAACAACATTCTCTCTCTCACACACACACACACAAAACCATCACTTTTGCCTAAACAAAAACCACAAACGTTTCATCAGGGAAACAAAGACACCTTCTCCGTCACTGACTTACTAATACATTGAAGTGTGAGTGACGCACTTTATTTGCTTTAACTCGCTCCCCCCGCCGTCTTTCAGTTCCAATCCTACATCACTCATCAGAGCAAAAAACCGGTTTTTTGCATCGAGGAGAAGAAGCGCCGACGAAATGACTGAGAATTTATGCGCATGCCCTTCCCACAGAACAATGGACAACCACAGCACGAACTGCCGGCTTCATGTCGAGACTTCAGGCGTCAAGCTCGAGTCAGCTGCATCGGCGAGGAAGACAATATTATTATCACATTAATTCATTGGTGAAAAGCAATTTTTTTTTAGTAAATACTTTTGCCATGAATTGTTTTACATTTTTTTTTTGTTTGCTTTGTCGCTTATTGGAACTCAAAATTTTACAGTTTTAAAAACATCCGGAATTCCGGGTATGAAAGATCGCCCAAACCCGGAAATCCGGGTTAGACCCGGAACACAAACAGCCCTGAAATATCATTAATTTGTCTGGATTATCAAAATCCAATGAGTCACCAGACAGGCATTGGAGGTTTATTTAGAACAAGTCAATCAACTGTGGATTGAATACAACACTATTTCTGATGAAATGTCTGCAGTTTGTAACGATGAAGAGTATGATACACATGAATCAGAATTCAATGAGCTTGCAAACAGAGTCGATTCCTTAAAGGTTGAGTTGTGGAAACTGAGCTTGTTCCCAAACATAGCAAGCAAAGCTGAAAGCAAGCGAACATATTAGTTCTTCGATGAACCATTCAGAATAAAATCAAAATTCATTTGTTAAGCTCCAGAAGTTTGAATTACTGTCATTCAATGGAAAATTTCAAGAATGGCTTTCATTTTATGATCTCTTTGTAGTGACTGAGCACAACAATAATTTGTTATCAGGTGCTCAAAAGCTGCAGTATCTTAAAACAACGCTTAAAGGTGAAGCGTCGGTACTTCTTCAGGCTATGCAAATAACCGATGCCAACTATGCTAAGGCATGGGAAATTTAAACAAATAGGTACCAAAATAAGGCACAAATAACATATGTGCATTTTTAAAAATTATTCAATCAATCCGCTTTAGTGCATGAATCTGCTGCAGGTTTACAGAAGCTATTAGACGCTATGTCGGAATGTATCGAAACCTTAAAAATCCTGGAGCAACAGGTTGAACATTGGGATGCTGTTTTGGTTTACTGGGTGAGAAAAAAATTGGATCCTGAATCTCTTCATCAGTGGGAGTTGTCACAGCCCAAAGACGGTCTTCATCGCTTTACTGAGTTCGAAGAATTTCTTGATACAAGAGCTCGTGCTTTGATGGCGTTAGGAGTTAGTAAACAAAGAGCAAACATCACCAATAAACATGATAAAGGTTTTACACCACCACGACCATTTTCGACTGCTCATTACATTTCCTTAACCGCAACATGTCCAGTTTGTCATAAAGATTACACAATTTTCAAATGTGAATCATTTTCATAGGCATCCACTCCAGAACATACTAACCTGGTAAAGAAGCATTCTCTCTGTTTAAAAACTGTTTAAGGCAAGGTCAACAGGTCAAGCAATGCAAAAGTAGAACTCTTAAAAAATGCAATGCATGGCATCATACTCTTCCTCATGCTGATGTACAATCTTCCTCTGGAGCAGCTGATGTTCTTCAACCAGTGGTAACACACTACTATCAAAATATTTCAGATGTCTCTCAAGTTTTGTTATTGACTGAACTTGTCAAGGTTTGTGATAAACATGCAAATTTTAACACGTCGTGCTCTACTCGACTCTGGTTCCCAGTCCAGTTTCGTTAATGAACAGTGTGGCAATGTCTAGGGTTTAGTCGGCGTCACGCCAAGATGACCATCTCGGGTTTATCATCAGTCGGTACAGGAACTTCACACAGTGTTGTTTTATTAAAAGTTTTCATCACTTGTGGATCCTAAAATTTTATTTAACGTTGAAGCGCTTATTTTGCGCCATGGGTGACTTGCACACTTTCCCAAGCTTCCTTGGACCATTTGAACTGGAAACATTTGAATAATATCAAACTTGCTGATCCTCACTTTTTTGAACGAAGTCACTGTTGGGAATCGCTAGTCTAGCCGCTGCCAAGGTCGAACACTTTCTCTCTTTTGAACGATCCCGACTCAGGTTCTTTTTTTGTGTAATGTGAACTGCAAGCTGTAATGTCCGTAGCAGATCGTCAAATAATGCACACACTCGGGTTCAGTCAATCCTTGGAGGAAACAGTCATGTGCAAACTTAACAAGTTTATTCGAATCCGGCTCCGGCTGATAAATGGTATTTCGACGTGGACCAGCTTCTAGGTGCAGGAATAACACTGCCTTGCGCCAAGGTAGTTCTCTCGGGAACCTTGCTGAAATCCTCGTCTAGATCAGCGAACACCCCACGTGCTCCTTCGCTAACCGAAATGCATGTCACCCGGAGAGCTTAACAGAGCATTCTCCCCACACTCAGGTGTAATCCAAGGCCCTCTGTCCAGAGACCTCAACACCAACCGGCAAGCAAATGACCAAACTCAAAAAGCCCCGAGCGAAACCGCTCACCACCTTTTATAGCATTCCTAATCTCCTCCCCTTTCCTGCCTCCCGTCTCTGGGAGCCGTCCATGCCTTGGAAGACATTCTATAAAGCAGGGTGTGAGCGACCTTGACGCCCTACATCATTGACCATGAGCCAACATCACCGCAGGCAATGCATTCACTTGACTTGGCAACCATACCATGTTCATATAGTGCAAAGGAAATTTACCCACATGCACTTTATTGTTGCTTTGCGCAGCATGCTTAACATTAATTCGTACAAAAAAACATTACAAATAGACTTCTGGGGCTGAACCACTGTAACCTTACAGTCACATTTACATTCTTCTCAGAGCAGATGTCTTTGCACAAATTCTACTACGTGGAAAAATTGTCCCTGCTACAGGTTCGCATATAACCCAAGAATTAGTCTTCGGATGGATTGTTTCAGGGCCTGTTTCTGGTGCTGTCAAACATCCTATTGCCATGCATTACGTGAATTGTGATTTAGATTCAGCACTTCGCAAGTTTTGGGAGGTCAAAGAGTTTCCAGAAGTTAACTTCATCACTTCCAACGAAAGAATGTGTGAAGATCCCTTTGAGTCAACTCATGCTCAGGATGATACTGGTAGATATGTTGTAAAATTACCATTTCGTCCGTCTGCTCCTGAATTTGGGTATTCTAGAGACACAGTAGTTTGTCAATTAAAACAATTGGAAAGGCGTCTAAGCACTTGTCCAGAACAATTGAAACACTACAGAAGGTTCATGAAGGAGTATCAGAACCTGGGACTCATGGAGCTCAAAACGAAAGATTCAGCGAAGACACCTGATGACACTACTTATTATTTACCTCATCATGCAGTGTCAAAAATTGCAAACGGGAATCTTACATCTCGAGTAGTTTTTAATGCATCGGCGAAATCTACTTCTGGTGTGTCACTCAACGATAAACTTTTAGTTGGTCCAAAATTACAAGACGGCATCGTAGCACTGCTGTTACGTTTTCGGGAGCATCTGATTGCTATGATGGCTAATATAGTAAAGATGTACAGACAAGTCCACATACACCCTGATGATGGTGACTACCAGAGAACTGTGTGGAAACAGTCTCCAGATGAGCCTATGCTAGACTATTAGTTACTCACTGTAACTTATGGAATTGTTTCGGCACTGCATCTGGCCACCAAATGCGTGCAACAGTTATCTCAGGACGAAAGTAAGAGTTTTCCATTAGCTGAAAAGGTTTTAAACAGTGATTTCTAAATAGACGATTTGATGTCAGGTTCAGATACACATAAAAATGCACTTCAGTTGCAGTCAGAACTTATTGCACTTCTAAAAATGGGAGGATTTGAGCTAAGAAAGTGGGCATCCAATGATCAGGGGCTTCTTAATGTGTTCCCCCTGAAGCATGTGAAACAAATGAATCCCTAGAGATCAATCAACATGGATGACTCGATTAAGGTTAGGCTTAGGGTATATTTTGGCATCCAACCTTGGACTACTTCACATTTGGAGTAGACCTTGTAGCTTTGTCAGCTAGACAGACCCAACGAACGTTGCTATTGAATTTAGCAAGGATTTTCGATCCTCTCGAATGGCTATCCCCCACAATGATCAAGGGGAAGATGCTTATTCAACGGCTATGGAAAATGAAATTAAATTGGTATGAACCCTTCTATTCTAGATGAATGGGAGATTTATTGTGTTAATCTATCAAGTATTGAGCATATTAAAATCCCAAGATATGGGGTATTCCCTAAAACTGTGGAATTCCAATTGCATGGATTTTGTGATACTTCAGAACTTGCATATGCTGCCTTAGTTTATGTGTGTTGTATCGATGCTTTGGGTAATGTCAAGACACACCTGCTTGCAGCCAAAACCAAAGTGGCTCCAATACGAACTATTTTCCTGCCACGTCTAGAACTCTGTGAAGCTTTGTTGCTTGCTGAGTTGGTGGACTTAGTATGTCAATCTTTAGGGTTATCCTTTAGTGAAATCACTGCTGGACTGATTCAACCATAGTGCTCTCTTGGTTATCATCCCATCCTAGCCATTGGAAAACTTTCATCGCAAACAGTTTCTAAGATTCAAGGTATTGTCCAACCTAGCCAATGGCACCATGTCAACGGCCCCATGTCAACGGTGGGGATAATTCTGCAGACTATCCATCACGAGGCACCAATCCAGTTCAGACAAAAAGTTTAAATGTGGAACAGACTGTCAATCCAATTAACAAGTTAACCTTGAATGAAGAAAAGGCTGGGTTCTCTCATACCTTTGTTACTCAAGTGGGTGAAGACCTGTCGCTGCTAAGTCGATTTTCCCGACTCTCAAAATTAAAACGTGTGACTGCATATTGTATGCGATTTATCCACAATTTAAGGTCCCCCTCCTGGTCAGAGAAGAATTGGTTTCCTTGCATCGCAAGAGCTTGAAGCTGGTTTGTCTCACTGGATCAGAGTGGTGCAATCTATTCATTTTGAAGAAATCCACCCCATTAAACCACTCTCTTACAAAAGTCGAATACTTTCGCTGAATCCATTCATCGACAGTAACGGACTTCTCAGGGTGGGTGGTAGCTTAAGGCATGCAAAAATTGCCGAAAATCAAAGACACCCCATTTTAATGCCTAAGAACCATGTGCTTACTGACTTGATTATCTCGCATTATCATCTAATCAATCTCCATGCAGGCCTTCAGTTGTTACTGGCTGCCATTCAACAAAGATTTTGGATTATCGCAGCCAGAGATGTTGTGCGTCGTCATGTTAAAAAATGAATCTTTGCTGTCGACAAAGGGCCAAAACCGCTGACCAACTTATCGGAGATCTGCCGTTTGCAAGCGTTAACCCCACTTGCCCATTTTCACAATGTGTAGATTACACAGGACCCTTTCTACTGAAGGTATCTACAGGACCATGTTTCAGGACCATGAAAGGATACATTTCAATATTCATATGCTTTGCCACTCAAGCTATTCATTTGGAACTTGTTAGTGCTCTTTTCACAGCTGCATTCATTGCAGCATTAGAGCATTTCATTGCCCATTGAGGAATATCCATAGATATCTACAGTGATAATGGCACGAACTCCATTGGTGCACAGAGGAAACTAAACGAATTATTCCAACTCACCCAGTCTCATAAATTTCATGACAAAGTCTCACATTTTCTTACAGAAAAGGGAATTAATTGGCACTTCAACTCTCTGGCTACACCTCACCAAGGTGGCCCCTGGGAGACAGATGTAAAATGTGCGAAGTTTCATCTGAAATGTATCATAGGGAGTGTGACACTAACCTTTGAAGAAATGTACACTGTGCTGACTCAGATTGAAGCATGCCTCAATTTACGTCCTCTAAGTCCTATGTCCAGTGATCCAACAGACTATTCCGCACTAACTCCAGGACATTTTCTTGTGGGTGGTGCTCTCACAGCGATTCCAGATCCTGACTACACTTCTGCAGCTGTGAACCGACTATCTCGATGCTAGCTTTCCCAGAAGCTCGTCCAACATTTTTGGAAAAGCTGGAAAATGGAGCACCTATCTCGTCTACAGCAACGTCCTAAATGGTTTTTCACAAAAGGGAATCTCAAGGTAGGTGAAATGGTTCTACTTACCGACAACAGACTTTCTCCACTCAAGTGGCACCTGGGCAGAATCTCGGAACTCCATCCCAGCCCAGACAAATGTGTTCATGTAGTCACTGTAAAAACCGTTGAAGGAGCCTTCAAGCGTCCAGTTACAAAAATATGTCCTCTACCTATTATTTATTGAAAGTTTGAACTAATGCTTTCTGTGTACATTTCAGTGACATTGAAATTTAAAATTTCAAGGTGGGCGGTATGTTCGGTACCTTGCCTGGCCAGATCGCATTGCTACCGTGGGAATGAAGTTGTTGGAGTCATTGGCTCGCTCGGAGTTTTCGACCAGTCTGTTGTTTTGTTTTTTGGAGTGAGCTTCACATAAAACCGTTTGTGCATGCTTTTTTTGTGTATTAAATGTGTTGTTCGTACTCGGTGTTGTTTTTGTGCTACTATAAGGCTTTCCATCATTGACTCCTGAGCTCGAGCACCTGGAAAGGGAAATACGATTTCAGGGTGTTTCTGGGAATTTAGTGGCCGTGTATTCCTCACATTACCAGAGATGCTTCAGACATCCAAAACCTATTGAAAAAAATCCAAAAAATGCCATGATACTGAAAACATCCGAAAAACACTTTCCGAAATGTTTAGTGAATGTTACAACCTTGAAAACATAAAAACAAACTACACAGATCATTAAAAAGACTATTTCACTGAGATTTTCAATTCCATAGTACATTTGATGCTTTCCGTAATACGTAGTGGATCAATGATTTCCGTAATGACCACAGAGAATCTATAGTAGTTGGAGTTTGCAGTAATGCACCTACCATCCTTCATATAAGACAAGAAAGGTTCAAGTGCTGGTGAATCAGACACACACTGGAGTTTTTGTCACCCTGTCAAAAGGACCATGGCATGCTCTTGCCAACACTTTCGCATGGCATATTTAGGTGACTTTGCTTTTAGAGTGGCAATGCAGGGGCCATGTACTTCATTTAAAAATTCACTGGTTGGCACACAAGCAGTGAAGTTTTAAATGAAGCAGAAGCAGGCTTTTTTGTTTGTTTATTTTTTCATTTGTTAGTTGGAACCTTTCTTCAAAGGGAATAATGATTATGACTTTTGAAGTGCTACACAACATTTCTTTTTTAACTGAATTCCTTTGATTCACCATTTTATCTAGTGAATGCATTAATTACAAAGTTCTATGTTCAATAAATATTTCTAGTGAAAAATTACACTATTAAACAAATTCTGTTCAACATGTGATCACTACAGAGCTATTAAGTTGTATTTTGTGACTCAAGCAGTTTTCATGAAGAACCACTTTGCAATCATCGAAATCCTATGATCAAATTGAAAAATTTCTAAACAATTGTTGCAACTATGCAAGGATTGCTCAAACATCAGCAATATAAAAACTGAAAGAAATTCTGTCAATACAGGTGAAGACATCTAACCAAATGTACATATTACGTTATACTTTCAGCACTGGCTTGGACAGCATACAATACGGTTTGATCGCAATACTACAAGAAAATGGTCCATTGAATAATTTTATATTGAATACATAATGGCATTTTTAAATTTATTTATTATTCACACCACCATCTGTTTTCAAAGTAGTCTTAAATCAATATTGAGGCTAGTCACTATTCCCAATGTGTAATAATGATCACATGTTGAATAGAAATATTAAATGGTGCAATTTTTCACTATAATATTTACTGAAATTCTTTTTTTTAAATTTTGAAAATAGGCTCTCACATTGCATGTAGCTTAAAAAGTGAAACAGATAGAAACTCAAGCGTTGCCCAATAGATTTTCCCAAAAACTTACTAAAGAAATAGCTAATTATACATTTATATTGTTTTTAAATAACAGTAATACTTGTGTTTTTATGCAAAAAATGGCTCAACATACACTCAATTTCCTAAAATTAAATGTTTACTGATTTATCAAGAATAAAAGTATTTAAAATGAGGATTTTCATCTGTCGGGGGTATCAACTTCTAAATCAAAGAAATAAAAAAAAATCAGGAATGGTGGAAAATGTATTCACTTTTTATTTAACATGGACAGTTGTAGTAAGAGATCTTTAGGATCTGCATGCCAGACGATGATCGTTTCGCTTCTAATAAATATCTTATAATTATAAAATAAGACTTACCTTCTGACCCCTTTCCTTTCTAAACTTAGGATTCCAATGCTTCCTCCTTTCAGCAGTAATAAAAACAGCACTCTGAGGGTAATGCTTTGTCAACATAGATTTCCACTGTATCCCATGAATCTGTACAAAATGAAGTGGCACTGAATTAAAATTTATAAAAAAAAAAAAAAGCCCACACTATGCACTATACAGCAAAACTTAAATCAGAATTTAATTTAACTGAGCAACAACACTTAAGAACACATTACAAACAGCAAAAATTATTACAACAGTAAATATTATACAGTAGGTTTCCAACCTGTTTGGTACGTAAATCCTATTTCAGCCTCTAAAAAAATTTGTAAAATCCATGAGCTACAAGTAATCAAATAGGTTTTGTACTCTTTTTAAGTCAATCTAAATGCTATCAGTTAAAAGAAAAATCACTCAAAGTTTCATATACATTGAACACCCATTGAGGAGACAAGAAAAATAGCTATATTGTTCATTACTATGACTTTGGACACAATCAGTCCAGATCAATAACTAGGAAAGGGAGATGATATACAAAATGCTGTGTGAACCTTGGAGAGGTGCCAGCCAGTTCTGTGTGACATTGGCAAAAAGATCCCAACTCACTAGGTTTTGTTCCAGAATCCTTAGGTTGAAAGACCAACTGGAACTGTCAGCTGTGGACTAATCCCTCACACTGATGTACTTACCTGAGTAAAAAGACAAAAAGAAATCAATATCCGGACTCAAGTGTGGGATATGGTGGACCTACCACACTTGAGAAGGATGGTCCACCACAGAATCAACCTGGACGTTCTAAACAGCATATGAGAAAGAGATCTCGGCTGAGTGAAATAAGATTGGTGTATGGAATACTAGAGGTATAAATGGCAAGATGAATGGTGTGATTGAGGAGATGAATAAGCATAGATTAGATGTGCTGTGTGTAACTGAAACCAAAAAGAAGGAAATTTGGATAGAAGTGAAGTGTGGTCTGGAGTATTGAATAATGTGAGAGGACAGGCTGGTGTAGGTGTGATTTTAAGTGAAAAGATGAACAACTTGATTCACTATAGTTGCATAAGTGAGAGAATTCTTTGGATTCGTTTGAAAGTGAAACTTCAGAGAATAGTAATTGTTGTAGTGCATGCTCCTTGTGACTCTGAACCTTCTGATAAGAAAGAAGATTTCTGGAATGAGCTAAAAGCTGTTTTGAGCCAGTTTGGTGCTAAAGAAAAAGTTATAATAGCAGGAGATTTCAATGCTAGAGTAGGTGTGTAGAATGCAATTTCTGACAATGTTCTGGGTAAGTTTAATGATCCTTGTGTGAATGATAATGGTGAAAGATTAATTGAACTCTGCATTGAGAATGATTTGTGTGTATCTAATACATTTTTCAACCACAAGTATATCTTATCTACACATATACTTGTGAAAATTGTACTCTTAATCAAAAGAGTGTGATAGATTTTGTTGTCTACGATCAGCGTCTGAAACATTTAGTTGTTGACACCCATGTGATGAGAGGTGCGGATATTGGTTTTGATCATTACTTGGTAGTGTCACGAGTGAAACTGAATGTTGGTTGGAGGAAAAGGAATAGGAAGAGGCCGAGGATAGAAAGAATAAAGGTTGAAAGGCTCCTTTAAGATCTACAGTGTTATTCTGACTTGCTCAGAGAATGACTGAAAGTGCTGAAATCTTGTGAGAGGGATGTAGAAAAGAAGTGGAAATGTTTTAAGAACTGTGTTGTCACTGCTGCTAAAGAGGTCTGTGGCACCACAATAGTGGGTAACAATAGAGGTGATGCTTGGTGGAATAGTGAGACTGAAGAGGCAGTAAAGAGAAAGAAGGAATCCTATTTGAGGGTGTTGCAAGGTAGAGTTTCTGTGGATGAATATCACTGTAAGAAGCGTGAAGCTGCTAAGCTGGTTTGCCAGAGTAAGGCAAAAGTTAGGAAGGAGAAGGTGGAAAGGCATGAACTGGCTTTTTGGAAATACAGAAAGACTTTCCGGAAGTATGTGAGACTCAGGAAAAATAGGAGAAACAAAGTTGTAAGTTGTGTGAAGAATGAGATTCGGGAAATGATATGGGAGCCCAGTGAGTTAAGTGACAGATGGGGCGAATACTTCTGTGAGTTATTAGATCAGGAGAGCAAAAATGATTCTGAGACAGATGCAGATGATGTCACAATGAGGGATGAAAGCACAGGAGGGATCTCAAGAGAAGAAGTGTGTAAAGCTCTAAAATCTCTCCAGAATGGTAAGGCTGCGGGAGTTGATGGCATAACTGCCGAGATGTTGAAATATGGTGGTGACTCCGTAATTGACTGGTTAACTGAAATTTGCCAGTTGTGCTGGGAGTTAGGAGTTGCCCCTCGGGATTGGAAGGATGCTATTATTGTTCCCTTGTATAAGGGAAAAGGAGATCAGACTGAATGCAAGAACTGTCGTGGTATTAGCCTACTAAGTGTGCCAGGGAAAGTGTTACGTAAAGTTGTTATTGAAAAAGTACGGGGTCTTACATCAGAGAAAGTGTGGGATGTTCAGAGTCGTTTTATGTCTGGTAAAGGCTGCACTAACCAAATTTTTGCATTACGCATGATGATTGAAAAGTATCTGGCTGTTGGTGAGAAAGTTTTTGCTGCCTTCATTGATTTAGAGAAAGCTTACGACGGAGTAAATAGGAGACTTTTGTGGAAGGTATTGAATGATATGGTGTTACCGGTAATCTACTTAATAGTGTAAAAGCCATGTATGTAGAGCTTGTGTACGAGTGAATGGTGTTTTATCAAAATGGTTTTCTATTGGTGCAGAAGTTAGACAGGGTTGTGTAATGGCACCATAGCTGTTTAATATATTTATGGACGCATGCATGCGTGATGCTAAAATAGATTATAGTGGTTTGTCTTGGTGATATCCGTGTGTGCAGATTGCTGTATGCTGATGACACTGTCCTGTTGGCAGAGAGCAAAAGTGATTTGCAGAGTATGTTGTGTCGGATGTACGAAGTTTGCATGAAATTCAAACTGAGTATAAATAAGGGAAAAACCAAAGTTATGGTGTTTGAGAGAGGAAATGGTAGAACTGAATGCAATATAAGTATAAATGGCACTGTGATTGACCAGGTGAGTGAGTTTGTGTATTTAGGAAGCATGTTTGACAGAGAGAACAAATTGGATGGTGAAATTAGTAGACAAGTGAATTCTTCATTGAAAGTCATAGCTGCTCTGGGAGGTTTTCACAGGAATGATGGGTTCTCTAGAGAGTCCCGCATTGCTGTGTATGAAAGTGTAATTGTTCCTACTCTGATGTATGGCAGTGAAACCTAGGTACTGCAGAAAAAACATAGGAGTTGTTTGTGTGCTAGAGAAATGTGTTACTTATGGGGGTTGTGGCAAGACACAGTCTGATTGTGTGAGGAATGAAGATATGTTGCAGTTGTGTGATGTGAAGCAAAATGTTGTAGGCAAGGTAGAGACTAATATGCTTCGGTGGTTTGGCCATGTTGAAAGAATGAGTGATGAGATGCTTACTAAGAAAATCGTTTTAGCCCAAGTGGCAGGAAGGAAAGGCAGAGGAAGGCCAAGGAAGATGTGGGTGGATCCGATTCAGGAGTGTCTGCATGAGAAAAAGTTTATGAGTATGAAGTATAAAAGATCTTGTGTATGGCGTGTAATGAATATCAGTGAAGTCCGAGTTGTATGTCAAAATCGTTGTAAATGGAGAAGTTTGATACGACAACAGTAAGTAAGAATATCTGGTGGTTTGTGCTTCTTTTTGGAGCTAACCTCTGAATCTCGGAGAACAGCTTCGTGTTATGTATGTATGTAAAGGTTAAATGAAACATATGTAGTAACTGCTGAATGGTAACTTAGCTTTTACCAGTTCAATAATTATGTGTGCTAGGAACCAGTTTTACAAAATAATGAAGATTCTACTTTATACAAAATACTTGGTCTTCAATAGATTGTTTTTTATTACAACAATTCACTGTCACTTTCTCTAGCAGTAACAGCTAAATAAAGAACAGAGAGAGAGAACTTTCTTCAAAAGTCTACAAATTAAAAAAAAATGAAAACTACTGCTGGTTTATTAATCATTATAGCCAGCCATTAGTTCGATAACTGTAATGAAATTCAAAATACTCTCAACAACTGAAAGGTACATTAGAAATATTTTTAACGAAAACCATGCTAAAGTTTTGGGAAACACAGTTCTGGTAGCGACTTCTACCTTCTTCAACGACACACACATTTCATTATCTAGTCACACTAGAAAAATTCATTAACAACACTAAATATCATTTCTTCTGAATTCCCAAATATGAAGTCCACATCTAATAAACAAGTTAATAGAAAATAAACTTTCTTGTTGTTAACATAAACTATGACTATTCACTTCACCTTTCAGTCTAAACGAAATCTACTTCCACTCACAATATCATCTCTTACCATTCTTATTCCTTAAGAGAAATACAAATTCAGTCTTTAAATCTTACATACACAGAAGTAACCTTACTTGCAATAGCCCTCTTTCACTATAAGAATATACTAATCATTTAAATATTGGTAAGTCACATAACATAGTTCTCACTCTTTGTCCACCAAAAAAATCAAGGACTTTTTTTAAGGACTAAGATTTTCAAGACTATATTCATGCCCAATAAGAACTCTCATGAAACACCAAAATAAGTTGTAACAAACAGTCAAAAAGGTCAATTAAAATTATAGTTATATCTAAATACAGTAGCATACTTTGGTGAGGTATTATTGTTCCACAAGATTTCACGTTTCCACTGATACACTTTTTTCCTGGAACTAAGCACCTTTAACAATTTATCCCCAGTGAAGCCAAGGCTCACTTTACTGATGCATGAATATGCAGATGTATCAGTGAAATCAAAAATGGTCACATAATATGCAGTGTTGATTTCATTTAATTTCTGAAATTTCAATATATGCCAAAACATTTTAAACAGTCCAATACTATTTTCTTAACATCTCCAGCCAAAAATGGCAATGGAGAGTCCCTTTGGTAGTGAACTAAGAAAGTTTGCAAAATCTTGGAAATTGAAAGGAAAAATTCAGCTTCACTTTCATCAGAACATCTTTGCATGCCTGTGAAACTACAAGGTATGATTTACATTTTGGAATATTTGCAGAGTTCCCTTTGCCAGTAAGTGACACATAATTTTGTACATTATTCCACACCACAATAAATCAAAACGTCCAGCTTCCAATAAATCCAAAAATCGAATTGTCCATGTTCCAATAAATCAAATTGTCCTGCTCCTTCAGTACAGTACAATGTTTCAGCAACCAAAGGTTGCAAAACTTGTAAGGCATTTTTCCAGAGTTTGTAGTATTCTAATAGTCTTCCCTTCTTGCAGGAGTTTTCATAACGTTGATACAGGCTTGTCAGAAAAATTGCTACATTCCATGAGCTATGCATCCATGTTTAATGCAATTGTTCAGTGTATGATTACCAAAACTACCTAAACCATTTGGCAACCATAGTCTTTCTTAATTTCTGCTTGCAGAAAGCTAAAAATTTTCCAATTAACTGCTGGACCATACACTGGTATGTTTAAATTAAGTACTTGTGTAGCATCACACAGAGATGCCAATGTTAATTCAGCAATGGAATGACCCATGAAAACAGAGGTACAGTATCTGCTAAGAACTAGCTTCTTTTCTGCACTCTAGAAGCAAACATGATAGTCCATCTGCTTTGACTGTGTAGCAAGGTTCAAACTCTCATCAAACAATAATGTGTAGAAGTCTAGTTCATTAACACACCTAAGAACAGCTGTAGTAAAATGAGGTGCTATTCCAAAACAGTTTAGATAAGCACACTTTTTAGCACGGCACATAGACCTCTGCAGGACTTTTATTCCTTACCACTAAGATCTGCATCTTTATACTAGCTGACTGATTCTGATGCTCATGACAACTATAAAGACTTATACGATGTGTAGTACTTGCACTCACACATTGACGTGACAGAAAGATGAACAAAAATGAGAAGATAGTAAAATAGGAAGATGAACAAAATGTGAAGATAGCAAAATATACCAGTCCACAGGAAGATAGTAAAATATACCAGTCCATTTAACTTCTGCAACAGTTACATTTTAAAATGCTTATCAATGAGGCATGATCTCATGAGCACATCAGAAGCGTTACAAAATAGATGCTCTACTGAAGCACTACTGCTGGGTTTTTTTCTGAAATGCGAACAGGAGGCGGTGCCTCAAATGTTGCTTCTCGAACGACATTGCTTTCACCATCAACTTTCATCCCTTCTGTAACTACAGCTGTGAGTGGTTATGGTTGCCTTGAAAGCTGTTGGATGGCACTGCAATCAGCCATTATTGCACACAGCTATTTTCATTTACTGATGTTCTGTGATCGCTTGCGGTTAGGGGCCAAGAATTAAGTTGCACACCTAATAAAAACGGTTTCATGTTTCTAGTAGGTACGAAGAATCGTGTTGTGAAATTAATAACATCAATTGTAGTAAGTGATGTATCAATGTGTCGTGGATGCTGTAATACGTAGTAAATCAGGAACACCTAGGTAGTAAATTAGGAATAAACATTTTTTTTAATTCTGTATAGTAGTTTAATGACCCTTTTCAATACTGAAGATTATGGCTCTATTCCTGGCTCAATTTATGATATAACATTCTATGCTCTAGGAACGGTGGAAAAACAAAGTAATATGAAGTCTCATCCATATCTCAAGACTATTGTTTTGGCATCAAAGAACCATACAGACAACCAAGATTGTTTTGTGTATGGGGATGGAGAAATTCTGATAATTATTACTCACCAGAAAAACTTTACACCAGCAATTATGTGCAGCTGGGGAAAGATATAAAAATTAAATCACATATTTCCCTATGCACATCAGAAAAGATTTTCGATATTAATTTATATACATTTCGATATTAATTTATATTATGATAGAATATTAATTTTTTGTATCACCAAAGTATGAACTCAAAAAAAAATTAGTAGCAAATATGTTTCATACACAGTGGTTTTTAAGAGATGAGAGCTATGGCATTTTGTTGATATGTCAAAAACTTTTCTCTGTCCAATAACACATTTAGTACAAAAATAATGATAACCACTTGCCAATCAAATCCCATGGAGAAAAATCTTTTTAAGTGTTCTTATACTTGGGCTCAACATTTTGCTTTCTATTTCACATGAAAAAAAAAAATTATGTAGTGATAAGGATGATCCATCAACCTAACCTCTCCACCCTCAATAGAGTAGCAGTAAATATATTACTTTGTTGCATTGTAATGATCGTGTTTACCATACTTGTG
This sequence comes from Macrothele yani, assembly GCA_039090855.1. Taxonomy (NCBI): domain Eukaryota; kingdom Metazoa; phylum Arthropoda; class Arachnida; order Araneae; family Macrothelidae; genus Macrothele; species Macrothele yani. Next base: position 32,731,862 of record CM077012.1, read on the forward strand.
GATTAAAAAGAAAGCACTTCATTTTTCGCATTTCATTAAACAAATATACACAGTTAAGTTCCCTCATGAAGCACCGAATTATTTTAAATAAAGAGGCAAAGAGATAATTAATTACTAAGCCCTTTAAGAATAAGCAGATGAAAACTCGGGAAATAATTTGACGACAGCTGGACTTCCAAAGTGTTACATGTTTTCTTCCATGGCACTTGCCAGCTGGTTTGTTTACATTTGACATTGTGACTCTCCATATGCCCCTACACGATATAAATAGTTCCATGATGAAATAAGAAAGTAATAACTGAATCCCTAATACAATAACACAATAAAAAGGTTAAACACCACAGAGATTTTTAATCTGACAGCAATATTTGCTATTTCCAGAGATCATTGATTTCTGGTTAAAAGTGACCATTAAAAGATTATCTGCCTTTCCAATTTCTTAATCAGATAAAAAAGCAGAGTTCAAATTTCAATAAAAAGTTATTTACTAATTAATTCTTGGGAATTTATTTCCAAGACTTAGTAACTTTTTATTCAATATATATCCGCAAAGTTACCGAACAAATCATAGTAATTTTGCTGGGATCTACACCCTTATTTGCACGCAAATAAATTTAACAGCATAATCTTGGTCTGTAAACAAATCTACACACCAAAAATATTTTTAATCTCTGACGGTAATTTTCACTATTTTTGTAGTTTTCTGTAAAAGTACGATCCAGCTGTAGATAAAAATCTAGGTGTACTGGAAGCTAATTTATTGGTGATTTGGGAGAGTGATACTGTATGTACCGCATAAGCTCATAAAATAAAAACACCCAACACCATTCATTAAACTGCCTTAAAATTGGAAAAACCTAGTGGGAAGACAAAATTTTGAAAAAAGGCAAAGAAAAGCTGTGGGGTGCTCTAGCACTTCTGGGTAAAACCAGGAGAGCTATCAGAACTTTGACTCAGCGAAAAGATGAAATAATCTAGCATTTTAAAAAGTTCCAACAGAGGAACGAGAAATGAATTTAAAGGTAATTCAAATAACATAAATATTTGGGCCAAAATATTTTGAGCCCTAATTTATTTGCATGCAAATAAATTTAACCGTGTACTTTCGATCTGTAAACAGACCTACACCCCAAATAAAAAAATTTAATCTCTGACGGTAATTTTCACTATTTTTGTACTTTTCTGTAAAAGTATGATCCAGCTGTAGATAAAAATCTAGGTGTACTGGAAGCTCATTTATTGGTGATTTGGGAGAGTAATACTGTATCCATAAGCTCATAAAGTAAAAGCACCCAACACCATTCGTTAAATCACCTTAAAATTGGAAAAACCTAGTGAGAAGACAAAATTTCGGAAAAAGGTGAAGACAAGCTATAGTGTGCTCCAGCACTTCTGGGTAAAACCAGTATAGCTACCAGAACTTTGACTAAGAGAAAGGATGAAATAGGCTTTGGGCTTATATCTAACACCTTAAAAAGTTCTACAACCACCACCCACTTTTGAGCAAAGTGCTGGAAACAAGTCCATATAGGACAAAATTGCTCAGAAGAGGAAGGAGAAATGTATTTAGAGATAATCCAAATAACATAAATACAGGAGAAATAAATCAAATTATGTAATAATTCAAGAGCAGCCACACAAAACAACCCTGTTATTCCCCTGAATTTAAAACTAAAGCAGGGAAAACGATGATCAAAATGTACAAGTCATCAAATTGGCAAAACACACAGAACCTATTAAATGGCAAAAGGATTTGCCGGGAGGTTGGGATAGGTGTGGTATAATAACACTTTTCCAAAAAGTAAAAAACGCTTCACCTTAAATAATATCAAAGAGAAATTAATAAATTAAAATAAAAGGTTTAAAGTACTCTTGCGCAAGTGCAAAGAAGCAAATATCTTTGCTGCTCTGTTCTTATGGTTCAAAAAACTGTAGTGTGTGCAAGTTCATATCAACGAAGTGATACATTGCACTACTTAAAAGCACCAAGCTTCTGAAGAGCATTCTTGCTATACAAACTACACATTAGTTTTGTGACATTTCGCTAGTCAGGGCTGATCGCATTCCTTGCAATTTGCAAAAAAAGAAAAGTTTTGGCAATGGATAAAAAGTTTTGGCGAAAATATTGGAGATTACCTTTTTTAATGACATCCGATCACACACAATCTTTAAAAAGATTGTTTTTGCTCAGACGTCACGTCAAATTCTGATTTGGCAATGCCAAAGTATTTTTAAAAAATTAATATAGAACCTTTTAAATGCGATAATATTTGTGGATTTCTTTCTTATGTTTTGATGTGAGCCATTACCAATACTGTTCAACTTACACAAAAATAGTTATTAGATGACAGTTCTGTAAGTAATAAAGTGCAATTTTTCAACATCTGTATTTTTTTACACTAGCCCTTTTAGAACCAAGAGAATGACTGTAGTACCAAACTTTTCAATTAATTTGAAACTTATAATGCCAATAATTCTTCGTTTAGAAATTTTAAAGGTAATTCGCAACCAGGAACTGTACATCATATAAGGTATACTCAAAATAGTATAACTATACTAGTAATCCTGAACTTCAACCATACTAGTATTTGTTGAAGTGTTCTATTATTCAGTTTGCTGCCTACCTTCCTTGAAAACGCTATCTGGTTGATGTGCAAAAGCTTTGGAACTCTGATTTTGATAGGTAGCAATAAACTCAAAATTGAATAAGTGTGTTTATATTTCTTCCTATTAGGATTCAAGATCTATAACATAATATTTTGATGCCTAACAATCATAACACTATGTTTTTATGGTTTTTATATTTCCAATGGAGAGTGAAAAATTGGCAACTTCAAATTACATTTGGAGAAAAAAAAATTAATTTGGTGAATGGGTTGGCAAAAACTTTCAAAAAGCCAAAGCAACTGCTCCTAGTTATACAGCAGCTGCATTCCCATTCCCTACCTCTAACAGGAAGGGTACAACTATGGAAGATAACTATTGTTCATGATAGTTTCAACAGTCATGCAAACATAAACAGGATGTTGGCTTTCCTGCTGTGCACATCATGGCCTTATCGATATATGTATGTAGAATGAATCGGTATGAACAAAAAAACAGCAAAAAGCAATTGAAATATGAAAAGAATTTTCTTTACAAATATATGGAACAACTACAGGATAATTAACAAAGCAATCAAAATATCCTAAACTGTCTTGTTTACAGTTCAGCATATAACATCAGATCACATACAATTGATTCCCATTCTAGGGCAATGCAAGTATTTTCAAGTTTCTGATGTGAAGTTACATGTTCAACAGTAAACTAGACAATTCAGGCTACATGAACTATTATTTCCACCATTTTTAAAATGAAAGACAGCATCACTTATCATCAGAAAAAAAGAAAAAGTGTTCTCCCACATACGAAATGTGTAAAACAAATGCATCCAACTTCCAAATATTTGCCCAAAATGTTGATACACTCTCAGACAAATCACACACAGTTTAGGGATGACACAATTAATAAATACAAATAAATGAAGAAAACTGAATACAGTGGCAGTGCTAAAGAGCCAGTTGTTACAGAAATTGAAAAAGATGTACTGAAGACATTTACAAAGACTTACAGCGATCAATGCTACAATAAAAACAGAATTTAAGAAAGCAACTTAAGTACCACTGGAGATATGCCAAATACTAATTAAAATGTATTTTTCAATGAAGTCTATTAGCAATAAATTTACCAAGTAGAAACTAAACATAAACCTCATGTAGAGAGGAAAACATGCAGACAGATTACAAAAAAGATTATTTTTAGGTTAAACAAGAAGTTTGTATGTAAGTGCAACAAGGTTACAAGCAATAAGATGTTTCAAATACAGTATGAAGTGCCCTAAAGTAACTCATATGAATGATAGTAAGAGACAGTACAGAAACACAAGAGCAACAGTATCTGGTTAACATTATACCCTTCTTTTGTGTTACCACCTAATGGATTCTGGTGTCTTACAAGGAATCCTCAAAGATTGCCCTTAGGATATCAGTAGTTCACTACAGTTTTTTCTGGCCTGTCAGTTATATCAGCTATGTTACAAACACATACAGCACACTGATGCATCATATGCAAAGGTCTCCATTGAGGCTCATTATTCCAAAAATTAGTTCTCCAATGAAGTACTTATTTACCAGATTCCAACCATGTTATTATCTACTAGGGGCTTCACTGGCAAAATCAGACAACTTACGGTCTCCTAAAATGAAAGACTTGTTAGTTTTTATACACTATTACTGTATCATCCATCCTGGTACAAAATACCATGAACATACTAATGGAAGCTATCCCTCAAATCTCTCATTTCACATTAGTGGTGATATGAAACATCTCAGTAGTGCTAAGTTTTGCCACTAGTAGCACATTTTTCCATTTTAAAGACAAAATCTACAAGCAAACCAGTAGAACTCCTTGAGCTCTTTTCTTTCTTTTGTGTTGGTAGTACTCAGAATGTTTGAAACTAAAATTCTGAATGAATTATCACTAAAACTGTCAACGTGGCTGAGATACGTTGATAACATTTTCTTTATATGATCACATAGTAGTGCGGACATTTAATATTTCTTGGAGACAATCCACCCCATAAACCCGTATCAAATTCACCATGAAAACTGAATTGGATAATTCTCAGCCTTTTTTAGATGCTACAGTTCAATAAACTGTCAATGGTTCACTATGCCCAAATGTTTATGACAAACCCATATCAATAGAGAATACCATGCACACCAGGTCCTTTTGCCCTAACAGTTACAAAGAAGCTTTCATTAGATCTTGCACCATCCATGCAATTTTTATATCTTCAATGATGACATCACGGGTGCTGAGATTAAAAATCTGCTTGATCGTGACATTTCCTCAGGTTATGAGTGAGATCAAGTTGCAGATTTACTGAAAAAAAAACCACACAAGTTATAACACTGATAATAGACATATTGTCAAACCTCTGGCTTGATACATTAGGTAGGTCTATTCCCTATACACCAAGATTCTAATTCTGGTTTGGAAATGCCCTAAGAAAGTTCAAAGATGTGGGGATAAGTTTATAGGGATGTACTGCTGATTTTCTTTTTCCCACCATAATCCTAAGCCAACCCCTTCTCAGAGTGCCAAAGTCTACTCAACCCCTTTATTGTGCCATGATCGCTCCAAGATCTGTATTGGTATGACCAAGAAATCTTTTGCTACTAGGATTGATGTGCATAAAAGGGATGTTAAGTCTGGCAAGTTCACCACTGCATTGTCAAGGGGCATTTCATCTAACGGAGCAACCCCGTTCTGGAATGACTTGGCACCTATTATACAGTATTCTTTCACAAAGGAAGCATTAATGAGACACCACTGAAATAATTTTTCACCAGAAGTTGACTTGGGTAATGATTACCTTCCTACCAAATTACCACATGCATGGACTTACTGCTAGACATGAGAAAATGCACAAGAATATTTGCACAGCAAATATAAAAAATTTTTATAATTTTCAACATGCCTGTAAGTCTTCTTTCATCGACGTTGGGAGGTGTGATTTGCCACAGAGGCTGCATGTTCAACACAAACTCATAATATGTACTATATAATTCAAAATTCAACTAACTTTTGACATTCTGAAGTACCTCAACATTAATTAGAATATAATTTTATTATTAAAAGGCAAAATCCATACCTGGAGCCCATGAACACAATTTTACCAAATTAACAACTGAAACAGAATTAACCTCAGCATACATTAAAAAGTTTAAATATTTGCAGGATTTAAAAACATTTAAAATGTTAAACACTATTCTGAATTTTAGCATTATTCATGGTAAAGCCCTTCACTACTGCTGTAGCATGCTCAAACCCACAATACTATGCATGCCACATACTCTGCAAACACTTGTGTGATGTAATTGCAAGATGGTACACACAGCTCTCCCCAATGAAGTCAACAGATGTTACCCATCATCTGCCTTGTCATAGGTTTGTGGTGGTGTGTTGTGCTACCATGTATTTATATCAAGAAGAGAATGGGATAAACTAGTATATTATTATTTTTATGTTTTCTGTTTTTTCTTCCCATTATTTAACTGTTTGTTTTTTGTAAATCCCTTTGTGATTAAAATTTTTCAAGATTCCTTTAACTTTGTTTTTATTTGTTTTGTTTTTTTCTGTAAATCCTTTTTGATTAAAATTTTGTAAAAACATTTTAAATGTTAAACACTACTCCAAATTTTAGTGTTATTCTTGGTAAAACCTGATAATCATAATAAAATATAATCGGAAAGCTAGCCAAACATAGCTGAAAGCTAGTCAAACATGGGGTGATAATCGGACAAACATTTAAAAATGCAACTGCAATGTAGGCTAATTTTTTTCCTGAATCAATAACTTCCTCAAAGGAAATCAACAAGCAAGTAGGCACTTGTTCCCATCATTTGGAAGTGTTTAAGGGAGGTATGGCAATGATATAAAATAAAATATACGAAACCCAATAGCTACAGAATTCAAAGAATTGTCAAAGTCAACAGGCAGTCTGTGACTTAAATAATAATGTACTGTGGAATAACTTTTTTACTGGTCTTATAAAGGTTATTATTCAAAAAAGTTGGTGGTGAAATTTTTGAACTAAAGTTTTCTAAAAGCTGAGTCCTGATGATGTTCATCATCAGGACTCAGCTTTTCAGAAAACCCACTAACACAGGAAATACGTCGAGACAATTTTTGGAAAAAATTGAAGTCCTTGTCTCTTCAGATGCTCAAAAAGATCTTCACAGAGAAGAATTAAACGGAATATTGGCAGAAAACAATTACTCCTCCCCATATATCAAGAAGTTATTTAGACAAGTGCCAAAAAAGAAGCAGGAAATAAACAACTTAAAATTCATCAGCAAAATTACGTACCACAAGGGACTTTTCGAAAAACTGAAAAGGATCAGAGCAAAATATAATATCAGGCTTGCTCCAGATCTAAATAACAAATTAAAGAAATTCCTGCCAGCTTTAAAGCAGAAAGAAATGGACATCCAATTGCAAGAAGGAGTAACATATTGCATCGACTGTAACTGGGCTCAGCTATATAAGAGAAACAGGGAGAAGTATTAAAGTCCGAATGAAATAAAACTAAGAAGCTATTAACAACATTAGTAACAAAACAGGGCTAGACAGACATATACAAAAGAGTGAACACTCCATAAATTGGGGCTCAGTAAGGATAATCGCCCACCAGTCAAACTTAGTAAAGAGGAAACTAGAAGAAGGGATCGAAATAGAGAGAAGTACCACAATTAACGATAATTGCGGTTGGACACTTCCGACTGAGTGGCAGCAACTACTCCAGTGACATAGTCCTGATGATGAACTAGGCTTTAGTTCGAAAATTTGACCACCAACTTCTTTGAATAATAATCTCTATAAGACCCACAAAAAAGCTATTCCACAGTAAACTATGAATAGAGGTGCCATAAATTTATTTACAACTAGGATAATAATGTAGTTATGAAAGTTATCAAATTTGGCAATATTTCTATCACACTTAATAAAATTACTATGGATTTTTCACAACAGTATGGTAATTTACTAGCAAACCTAGCTGTGGGTCAATAATGGCAATCATTTGTGCCTTTCATTTCTTTGTGAAGAAATATTTTTCAAGGACATTAGTTTCTCATTGATATCTACAATTCAATTATTTTTTTTTTCATTAAAGTTTGAAATTGGTACTCACTCTGCTCAGCCTGGCATGAAAACATTTGTACAAACTATGAACGATAAGATGGACAGAATTATGTGATGAATATGTCAAAATGCTCCACACTGAAATAATTTTGAGAGCTAGGGGATAATTGGCAAGCATGTACCTAGGAGTAGAAATGTCATGTCCTTCATCACTCTAAAAAAAAAAAAAATATTCAATCTGTATTCACCCATCAACCTCAATTCTAATTATGATAATCATGGAGATCAACGCACTAGTTTTTTTACGAATTTTAAGAAACTCGGTGAATTCGTTTTCATTTTATTTTTGGAATATTCCAGACGTACTGCTTACCTTTGAGGTCCACTTCTGGAAAAAACATCACATTTTACACACATTATTTGAAATGTGATGTTTTTTCCAGAAGTGGACCTCAAAGGTAAGCAGTACATCTGGAATATTCCAATATATATTGAAATAAAGCACATAAAAAAAAACGAATAGTAGTGATATCTGGACTATACATTAAGCCTAAGATATGAGCTTCAAATTTGAGTTAGTATCATTTCATTTTGTTCTGCTGCTTAAACAAATATTTCAGATGGAAGAAATTATATTGCACGTTTTCCTTTCATTCAAGTAACTTCGTCAAAATTATGCCACCAATGTTTGACGGGAAAGCCGCATTCTTGTTTGTTTACACTTTCACGGCTTTTGTGTACAACCATAGTATCCCATAGCTTTCCAGTCTCGCTGTTTAAACAATCATTTCCAATAGCGGAAGTTATATTTCACATTTTTTTTTATTCACATAACTTTGTCGAAAATATGCTCCGATGTTTAGCAGAAAAGCTGCCTTTTGGTTTATTTACGGTCTTACAGCTATCACTTCCCCTGTCCAACAAGCTAGGGATATAACCACGGAAAAGAAACAAAACTTTCATATTTTGCAGAGCAAAGCCCAAGTACTGTTAACTTTTTTAAACAAAGGTGTTATCATGACTATCTAATCCTTACGGATGTGATAGCACGTGACGGAATGAGTCCAAGTTTCAATCAAAAGGCAAAAAAATTATGATACTTTTCCAGCATTTTTCAAGTTATATTCCCAGCTGCGCTCTCTCCCGCATGGGGTGGGATGTAGCTATGGATAACAATTGTCATGTACCACAGCTGGTAGATTCGATAGTAATAAAAGCATAAACAAACAGGACCTGCTGAACATCGGTAGCATATTTTTAATTAAGTTTATTACAAAGCGCCTGAAACATATGTTTTCCTCACCAAAACTTAATATCTGATTGCTGTAAAATTGTGCCCTGATGTACCTCTTTTGACAGAAGTTACTGAAAAGCTTTTTATTATTATTATTTTTTTATTTCAAAGTTTAAGGACCACCACGAATAACTCATATGGTTGTCATAAGCAGTTGCCCTTCCCTTATTTCGGGCACCTGGTTCCAGGAGTTTAATTCCAGCGCCATATGACAAATACACCTCACCACCCAACCCCAACTTTAGACATGTTTGAAAAGCATGAAATATATAATTTAATAATAGTGTTATTCAGCAAATAGTTGATTACTGACTTTGGTCTTTTTCCACAGATCCTTTCCAAATGGTAGCTGGCGCTCTTTGGCCAGGCATGGCCCTTGCGCCATAAAAACTAACCAACCAACCAAATGGTAGCATAAATAAGAATTCACATAATTATCCAGCACATTTTGAATTTTTAGTCGCTGCAGTTAATGTGACAGCGTAACAACAGCTTTTCAGTACTTACTGAGACTTCAATTTACTTTAAGCAATTACATTTGTTCTCTTTCCAGATTTCAGATGTTTTTTCATGTAAAATGTATGATCTACGACATTTGCAAAATCACTCAGATATGCGGTACATTATTTTCAGCTAACCCTTATTATTGCCAGCTCTGAGCTGCAATTTGCATTGTAATGATTTTTTTATCCACCATTACTCTTCATTCCATGTGCAGTGTTCACAACACCATCAATACCGATTTGTGTTGCACATTGGGGTCAACATAACGCACTGTACAGGTTTTCGGGCATATAATCCAAAATAATTCAAACACCCTGATATATTTTGGTACCCATGCTTGATTCCAGCTGTTTTGCTAACTTGCCAGCGGTTATTTGGCGAGATCTTTCAGCCATTACAACAAGATAACAATCTTGCGATGGAGTAGTTTTGTGTGGTCAAACACTACTGAACCTTCTGGTAGCTATTCCATGTTCAGAAAATTGTTTCTAGATCCATGATACTATGCTCTGGGCAATTCTGAACTCTTTTGCTACATCTCTCACTGTCTGCTCTTCTTCCATTTTACCAACGGTTAGTCCACAGGTAAAATCATCCAGATGAGTTCTTTTAGATGTGTTACAAGTTGCCATAACAACAGAAAAGGCAGATCCAAACTTCAACACCTACAAAACAAATGATTTCTTCCGACTCACGCTTCAGCTTTTCTCACCAATCGGCAGTACACAACTGTCATGCAATTCCTGCCAACTTATATATGATCCAACACTTTCACGTAGCTTACTCTTACGTGTTTTGACAATGTCTGAATGTTTTTACCACTAACCAATGACTTGCAAGTCCAAAATTTTGCCTTTTGTTGCTGATCCTTAGTTTTTGGACATGAGTGTAGATCTTTTTACGATATGGTCACTACTGGCATTAAAAGACGTGACAATCCACGACATAAAAAATCTTTTATTATATCTTAGCAAGATCTATTCGACTGATTATACAGAGGGTGATTTGAAAGTTTTACAATATTTGCATAAATGCATGCACTGTGGCGGGTATGGCACGTGTTTAAACTAGTTCAAGTCGCACACTGCAGTCAGTCGAAAAAGATATAAAGTGGTAGTCGTTGCTGTGAACAACATTGCATGTCGTCGTTCTGTGAGTGGTTCGAACGCCTAAAAGATGAACAACCACAACTAGCTATTAGGGAATTGTTGCTTTAAGAGGTTGAACTTGGCCATAATGCTGCTCAAGCAACATGAAACATTTGTTATGCGAAATGGGAAGGTTCCGTAAAGCACAGCATTGCAACCACATGGTTCAAGAAATTTTGCTCAATGACAGAAACCTTGACGATCAGCCACGGTCAGATAGGCTGTGAATCGTGGATTTAGAGACCGTGCATCAGGCCGTAGATGCAAATCCGACAACCAGCACTCGGAGATTATCAGGCGAGCTGGATATATCACAGTGGTTCGTCACCTTCAGGACTATAGGTGCAAACTAGAATTTTAGCTTAGTGGCCAGTAAGTCCAAAAAAGTTAGTGGCGAAAAAAAAAAAAAACTGGCCAGTAAGTTAACAAATCTTAGTGGCCAAAATAAAAGAAATCTCCAGTATAAAAAAAGATAGAAGGGGGAGATTAATAGGACCAAACTTTAATGTAACTGCTATTATTTACATGGATGTGGCTTTATCTGAACATAAAAGAAGCTACTCACTGCGCAAAATAAAACCCATTTTGTAAATCTTTTTTTCCCTCTGGGTTTACTCATTCCCAAAACATCGATAGTATCAGTGGAAATTTACCATGTATCAGTGAAAACCTTGATCTTTCAATGTTTTTGCTAATAAGCCGATGAATTCGTACTTTTCCATCTGCAGCAGAAAATGGGCACATCGGTGTGTAAAATTGCTGCTCAATAAATATCTGTTAAAACGCTCAAAGTATCGGTGGAAACTTCAATGTTTTTTGATGCATCGAGTTCTGTAGCATCGAGGAAAAGAACTTCGATTTCGTCGATGAAACATCGAAAAAAACCAGCCAATTCATGACACAAAAATATAATATTCCCTTCCTCTTTACAAGAATGCAACAAAAAGAAATTCATTTACTTTACGCAGAAAACATTCTTCAGCAGTTTCAAACATCGGTAATGAAACTTCGATGTTTTTTTTTTATGTATCGCCTTCTGAATATAGAGGTTTAAGCCCTTTTAGTGCTACATGTACTACAGAGGTGAAAACATGTGTCAAGACGACAAATCTGCATAGTGAAATTCTATCCGCGTAGCTCAGTTGGGAGAGCGACTTATTCCGGAGTGAGGGGATGCGAATACGATGCCTGTCGCGGATAAACTTGTGTTTTCACATTGGCACCCGATTCTGGAAAATGGATCCACTGGCAGTTCGGTTCTTCGAAAAATGTGTGATGTTTGTTCCACACATTGTTTGGAATTAATGACAAAATTTCTACTTCGCTTCAAAGAAGAAGAAAAAAATAAGAGAGAGATAATGTGACGTACGACAGAGGTGAAAACATGTGTCAAGGCGACAAATCTGCAGCGTGACATTCTGTCCGCGTAGCTCAGTTGGGAGAGTGACTACTCCGGAGTGAGGAGGCATGGACAAACTTGTGTTTTCACATAATGTGTGTGTGTGTATATGCCAGAAATGCTAAACCATCTTCTTAGAAACTGCAAGCTTCAAGAAAAAGCTCTGTACTTTCCATAAATTTTAATATTTTGGGCCAAAATTTTCCCCTGAACTTAAAATTTTTCTTAACATTTCTATAAATGTAATTTATGTATATTTTTAAACATATTACATTTCAGATAACTGAATTTTGTTTAAAAAATAACTTTACGTGAAATAATTTTCTTGAAATAGAAATTGAAATTCAAAACAAATTTTCAAAGAGTGTTCTTTCTTCTGCAAAAAAAAATGAGGAAATATAATGATAACTCTCTTAATTTTGAATACACCCTTACAGATTGATGTTTATTCTAAAGTAATTCAAAATCATCACAATCACTTGGCAAATTTTCCCTACAACTAGCCATTTCAAGATTTCCTTACAAGCTGATGTTTGTCTAAAGTGATTCAAAACACATATCTGCAAATACTGAGGAACAAGTTGTAAATAAGTTCGTCCTCACATAACACACAAATTTGGAAAAAGATGTGGGGGATCCGTAAGTCGCTGAATTTTGCGATAGTGTCGGTTTGTTTGGGTAAAAAGAAATGAATAATGTGAAGAGTGTCTAGTAATAAAACACATTTCTTTCCCCTGCACGGCAAAGTCCGCAAGAAAAATAAACATGCTGTTGTCACTCGACCATGAGTTGCGCGTTATTGCACTTTGAATGGGGCTAGAAAAAGTTATTTCCGACAGTGTAGTGTTCTATAATTCACCCACAATCCCTTATGAACAGCCCTGCCTGAACTGTAGTAGGAAAAGTTTTGGCTAAAATTAGCCTTCCTCCCGTCATGCAGTGAAAGTGCGTGAACAGCCACGTACTTTTTTTTTATTTTTATTGAACTTTCTTTGAGAGTTCAATAAGAACCAAAAAAATGATTCTTCGAACTTTTTTTTTATAGTATATTCTCATGATTTTTTCAACAATATTGCTGTTTGATGGTATGATTTGCAGAGATTTCATTTCAAAACAATATGATTAATAAATGACAATGATCATTCATGCCAATATCTGCCGTCTGATTCTGGAAATACTCGGGTCAAAATCGAGGGCTGATCATTCAGCTCACGGCGCTTTTAGCACAACACACGCATCCCACTAAAAGGATTCGGCAACATCGAGGTTTAAACATCGATTATCGGTAGCAAAATTTCGATGTTCAAAAGCATCGTTTTTTCTGCCATCCCTAGTTAGCACTGGCTTCACTTCCTTTTACCTTTACTTCTGAATTATTATACTTTTGTAAATCGGCACTAAAAAATAACAAATGGCCAAACTGGCGACCACTAAAATAAATTTAATTGCCAAAGTTGCAAGTTAATCGCCATCTGGCGAGTGCTAATTTGAACCTATATTCAGGACCTTGAGAAGGTCTACAGGAGCTACAGCATTGTCCCTCACGAACTGACACCAGCTGAAGCAAGCCACCAAGTGGAAGTGTACACGAAACTCCTAGAAAACCCGCGCGATGTAGGTTTCATCAAGAGAATTGTTACGTGCGATGAAAAGTGGGTCTATTTCCGTAATTCTAACACATAATGACAGTGGTTCAGCCCAGGCCAGTTTCCAGAACCTGTTGCCAAATGTGGGTGCTTCGAGCACAAGGTGATGCTCTGCGTCTGGTAGAATTTCAAGGGGATAATCCATTACGAATTTGTTTCAGATGGTCGGACCATCAATGCCAACCTCTACTCTGAACAGCTGGAGCGGATGTATGCCGTTTTGGAGGAGAAGTACCCGGCACGGGTGAACAGAAAGCGCGCTCTCCTACAGCAGGACAACGCTTGGCCTCGTACCACACGAATGACCCGAGTAAAACTCCAGGAACTTGAGGGCACCAAACTGATGCCACGCCCAGCATATAATCCAGATTTTGCCCCGTCGGATTATTACCTGTTCTGGATGGCCCACTTCCTTCACGGGTGGCACTTCAACAACCAGGCAGAGGTGGCAGCTGGGGTGAAGGAGTTCTTCGTCTTGAAGGACAAGAACTGGTACTGCCGCAATATCAAAGAATTGGCACACAGATGGCTAAAGACGGTGTAACATGCTAAACATATATCGTTGTTCAATTTTCGCTAAGTTGTTCAATTTTCGCTGCATACCTGAGCGAGTGAGTGCGGTAATCCTAATGTCCGTGCACCTACCACTGATGATGGCTACAAATGTTAGCAGAAACTAGTTTGGTGCTTCGCATTCGGGAGATTTGTATGTTTGTATTTTCTTTTTCAAGATTGTTTATTTTTGAGGTTTTGGCAAAAGTATAATTCATCTTCAGTTTTCATTATGTATCAGGGTGCTTCGCGGTCAAGATTGTCTCCCCTTCAGGATTGTAGTTTGTTTTTAAATAATTCAACAAGGTTTTAATTCAGTTTCTTATTTCATCAATGTTAAAGGATTTTTTTGCATTGTAAAAATTCATCTTGTTTAATTTTATCTGGTGCAGATTTTACAATATCATGAATTTTAACTTCACAATTGAAAGAATTCACATTCTTAGATGACGCACATATGAAGCCCCGACAGCCACTATGAATATTGTAAGTACTGATACTTATTATTATTATACTTGACTTCAATTGCCAATACTGTGTTAACGTCTTTTTGCAATCTCCCGATAGCTGAACTTGCATAACGTGTGAAACAGTATTTACAGACATTTAATGTCAACCGAATTAAAAAAAAAAAAAAAAAAAAGTAACATGCTAAAGTCGGTGCAACCATACTTTGAATGCTAGTCAGATTTTATCGTAACGGTATGTATGAAGACATAAAGTGATCCAAATAGTGCAAAACTTTCAATTCACCATCTGTATCTTAGCAAGATCTATTTGACTGATTACATCTTAGCAAGATAGACCATCATGTGGGGCCAGAAAAGGGAATATGTACATTAACATGCACAGTACAACTCAAAGCATCACAAGCAGCTCTGTGTCAAATGTAACATTTGCTAGTTGAAGCTATTTCTGCTCTGCTGTAATATGAGAGCACGAAGCTGTCTTTAACCTATCCACTGCTTTTCTGGTTGGCAACCAGAAATTCCGTGTAGCAGAGGACAGTTGTAAACAACTTTACATGCTCTTGCAAATGACAGTTTGTGAAGTAGGTAGGTAACAATTTTCAAATTTCATTTTTACAAATTTAAACGCTTCTTGTGAGCACGCACTTTTTGCGAGCTCTGACGACTGACCGTTCCTCTGTTCAAAAGGAACCACAAAATATGCATTTCATGAAGAAACTCATGTAAATTATATGAAGCCACTAAAATGAGCTAATAAAAAACATTGAACTGCAAGGATACTTTTTTTTTCCCTCGACTGGGTGTTTAACAAACACCGTTAGCAACTCAATGGGCTATCAGCACTCGCTCATCCCTAGTTTAGGGCCACTGGTTCCAGGGAAAGGAGAGAGCTAGTACTATAAGACAAAAACAACATCCATACCTCACCAGGATTCAAACCTGGATCCATCTCCAACGAATGGTCAGAAGCCAGTGCTTCGACCACTGCGCCACTGAGACAGCCTTTAATGTTTCACTGAAACGTTTAAAGTATCCATGAGCAATTTTGTAAAGAAATATAATTTGTCTCATTGAAATGAAATGAGAAATAATAAAAAATACATTAATTGCTAGTTTCTTTGCTCCGTTAATGGAATTACTTGCTGTTAATAGGAAAGTTAACAGCGTATCTGAGGAACTTTGCAAATTCCGTATGACACACATTACACATGAAAAAAAGGTGAAAGTCTGGGAAGAGAATAAATGCAAATGCTTTAAGTAAATCAACATCATAGTAAGTACTGAAAGCTGTTGCAAAGCTGCCACACATAACAGCAGTAACTAAAGATGCAAAATACACTGCATATCTATGTGAATTTTTATTTATGCTACCATTCAGAAAGGATCCTTGGAGAAGACCAATGACAATAATCACCTACTTGCAGAATCACACTGTTATTGAATTACTGAATTCGTACTTTTCAATCACGTCAGTCTGGCCCGGGTTCGAATCCCATATAAGGCATGGGTGGTGTGACGAGTCCTGATCATTTGAGTCGGTATGTTTGTCTCAGTGCACTGAAGCAGTAGTCCTCTAGGTTTTAAACTCTGTTACATTCCAATTAGAACTATTTGCCCTAACCTAGAGGACTACTGCTTCTAATTCTATTAATTGCTCACGGTGGTCATTAAACCCCGAAACAAAAAATAGTTTTCAATAATTTGTGTCAGAAATAAAACTGGAGTATATCCCTTCCCAATAGTTACACACGATTACTCCTTTAGCTCTCGAAATTACGTCGAGGAGCAGCCCTCTCACATGTCCATCGCATAACTGAACTAAGATGCTACAAAAGCATAACACACAAAAGAAAGTTGTACAAAATAACAAACTTACCGAACTGCAACGAGAAAAATATTGAAAGATGGAGTTCATATTTGCTCACTGGAAATTCCAAATCGCTTCCGATTAGCGACAAAACTCAAACAGGTATCCGCCAAAACATAAAAAAACACCAAACACAAAAGTACAGTTAACAATATTACTAATAAACTGTAAACATCATACTGCTACCGTACAAATAAAGCACATTGCCTTCCCTAACGTACACAATGTTTACGCTTGCGGTCAACCAGGAAAACAACGGTTACGGTGAATTGGAGACAGGCAATATATTAATTTTTCCAATGTACCACCCCTCTGACGCAGTGATCTAATACCTAGATTTTGACCATTCGTCGAGATAGTTCCGGGTTCGAATGCCAGTGAAGCATGGATGTTGTGCTTGTCTTAAAACACTAGCTCACTCCCTTCCCTGAAACAAGTGGCCCTAAATTAGGACAGGCGACTGTTTATAGCCCATTGAGTTGTTCGCAGTGGTCGTTAAAGCCCCAACGAACAACAAATCAACACAAGCAGTAATTAATAGAGAATATTTTTTGTCATGCAATAGAGATGCTGAAATCTCCGAAACATTTTTTGGTAAGTCTACGTCCAGCTCGGTCATCGCTGGCGTGCGGTCGACCATTGCTTGCTCTCTGGGGATTGGTACCTACGTTGATAGTGTACTAGCAGTATATACAGTACATACACTATCTACCAACAAGTAATTGTACACCTGTGATAGCAAAGGAAAACGAAGTTTATTCACCTTCAATAGTTGGTGGAGCATCCACGAGCGGCGATTACAGCTGCGACCCAGATACGTTGGTCCAGGAAAATTTTCGATACGCCGCCCCGGTGGCGCAGTGGTCTAAGCGATGGCCTCTGATCATTCGTCCGAACGGGGTCCGGGTTTAAATCCCGGTGAGGCATGGATGTTGTGTTTGTCTTACGGCACTGGCTCTCTTCCTTCCCTGGAACCAGTGACCCTAAACTAGGGACGGGCGACTGCTTATAGCCCATTGAGTTGCTCACGGTGGTCGTTAAACCTACAATAAAAAAAATTGAAACATAGAGTTCTTTAAGTTCCAACAGTACATGTTCAGGGAAGCTTTCACAAAATTTATCAAAACAGTTCGAATCCAATAAAGCCACGAATTTAAGATATAATATCACTGATTTTAATTCATTGACACTTCACGCAAACTGAAACAAATCTCGTGAAACACGTGCTGTAACAGATTATCTTAAATCTGTAACACATGCTGTTACAGATTTAAGATATAATATCACTGATTTTAATTCATTGACACTTCACACAAACTGAAACAAATCTGGTGAAACACGTGCTGTTACAGACGAAAGCATGTGAGTGACTGAAGTAGCTGGATGCTGGAGTCTTCTTTTTCTGAGCGAACCGTTGACCAAAGCAAGCAGCCCCGGGGGCGCAGTGGTCTAAGCGATGGCTTCTGATCATTTCGTCCATAAGGGGTCCGGGTTCGAAACCCCTGAGGCATGGATACTGTGTTTGTCTTACGGCACTGGCTCTTTCCCTTCCCTGGAACCAGTGACCCTAAATTAGGGACGGGCGACTGCTTATATCCCATTGAGTTGCTCACGGTGGTCGTTAAACCTCCAATAAAGAAAATAAAAAACCAAAGCAATGGTCCATTCTCCCCCACCCGCTATTTCATGTTGTCATGGAAACGCTAGCAGGCGATCATATGGGAGGTCTTCGAATCAGAACAGCGAAGACTCTGAAGAGCTGGTTGCTTTACGCCGTTCTACTTCGCTCGATAGACTGAATGAAAGAAGCGAATCCGCACGCGTTTTTTTCGCAGCGAAAACATTGACATATCTTAATACCGTTGATAATTGACTTTTATTTGTGTATATTTAATTGACTTTTATTTGTGTGTATTTAATTGATTTTTTTGTGTATATTTAATTGACTTTTATTTGTGCATTCCCTCGGTTTTACAGCTAGCCTCGAATATAAGCTACTGCATGGGCCTTAGGATGAGAGGATTTTCAGGCGTCTAGGTGATCAGCCAGCACATGCTTGCAGCGGTAAAGGACTTCTCCAAAACCACTCAAGGACCTAATGTGCCCCATGAGAAGACAACCCAAACCATCACAGAGCAGCCACCGCCTTGAGCAGAGCCGACTTGGCACGACGAGGCCCTGGCCCCATGCTGTCGAAGCCACATCCGCGCCCTTGCGTTAGCTCGGTACACGTGGAAACAGGATTCATGTGACCACATGAAGCGGCGCCACTCTGCTGAGGTCCAATTTTGAAGTTCCCGACTCAAGATAAGGCGTAATTTTCGATGATGAGAAGTCAACAGTGGCACACGAGTAGGGCGACGGGTCCCGTAGACAAGTATATGCAGCGGGACCCGTAAATTTTGCTCGCTAACGCTGCATGGACCTCCGACATTTAAGGTAGACAGGATTTGCGCCGCAGCTGCCAAGCCGTCGACCTGTACGAGCCTGCATAGTCTACATCGACCCTAGCTATCAGTGGCGTGTGGTCGAACACCGCTTGCTCTCTGAGAGCTGGTACGTCAGTCGATGGTACACTAGCGGTACATTCTTCACACGGTTCATCTTGGAAACCCAAGCCGCCCCGGTGGCGCAGTGGTCTAAGGCGCTGGCCTCTGATCATCCCCCCGTAAGGGGTCCGGGTTCGAATCCCGGTGAGGCATGGATGTTGTGTTTGTCTTACGGCACTGGCTCTCTCCCTTCCCTGGAACCAGTGACCCTAAATTAGGGACGGGCGACTGCTTATAGCCCATTGAGTTGCTCACGGTGGTCGTTAAACCTCCAATCAAAAAAAAAACAAAAAAAAACCCAAGGGTTCTCACCACTTGTGCGCTAGAATGATACACTGTCTTGCACCAGCAATGCGTCCACGATCAAAGTCGCTGAGATCACCACGTTTACCTACGTATATTCGTCGATTGCGTTGCACTGCTGGAAAGCTCTGCTGTCCGCCTATTTATCCCCTGCGTTCAGTTTGAGTTTGTTCCACTCTGCGCGAGGAGTGCCCATGTCAACTGTCCCTATCGTCCTCCATCTGTCTTGTCTATTGAATGTGTATATATATACACAAGGGAGAATCGAAAACGAAAGGCAACATACCCTTTAATACCTGCAACTGTGAGAAAATTAACATAATGGGTTTCTCGCTTCTTCACATAGTCCCCCCTGCAGGTCGACGCACTTCTTTTCCGCTCCACTAGCTTCTTCATTCCTTAGGTGAAGAAGCTTTTCGACTGCTCCCAAATGCAGGTGTGCACCGCTTCCTTAACCTCATCATCAGAAACAAACCTACGAACACGTAGAGCCTCTTTAAGTGGACCGAAAGTGTAATAATCCCATGGCGTCAGATTAAGGCTGTAGGAACGTTGTGGAAGAAGTTCAAACCGTAGTTGTTACTGTGGTTGTTACATTGCCTCCACCGTTGCGGCCGCTACATGGGGACGTGCGCTGTCAAGGTGCAGCAACACTGATTTTGACAGCATTCCTCTTCTTTTGTTGCGAATTGCAAGTTTCAGTTTCCCTCTAAGTACATCACAGGACGGTGCACTGGTCACTCTTTGTCCGTGTTCCTAAAAATGCGCTAGAATAGGACCCTTCATG
This sequence comes from Macrothele yani, assembly GCA_039090855.1. Classification (NCBI taxonomy): domain Eukaryota; kingdom Metazoa; phylum Arthropoda; class Arachnida; order Araneae; family Macrothelidae; genus Macrothele; species Macrothele yani. The sequence goes on from CM077012.1 coordinate 32,752,067, forward strand.
TCCCAAGAAAAGGTCAGCATGATTTCCTATGCGGAGTCTTGTCATTTGAGTTCCTTCTTTACCGGAGAAGACGAATGTTTCCACTGCATGATGTCTCTTGCTTTCTGGTTCACAGTGATGAACCCATGTCATGTCGCCTGTGACAATCCGCTCCAAAACACAAGGATCTTTTTCATAACGTTTCAGTAACTGTGTCGTAACCACCACGCACTGTTACTTGTGCAGATCAATAGGCTGTTTGGGTACCCAACCCCTACGGCACCCCAAGTCATCATGCCCTATGGCATGCGCAAATCCATCGGTGATATCCAAATGTACAGCAATAGTGGACAACGTAATCCGTCAATCTTCTCTAATCAAACCCTTTCGAATTGGGCTCGTGTGCGCGATGCTGATGGCCGACCAGATCGAGCTCCGTCGTTTAAACTTGTTCTTCCCGCTTTAACCCTTTATACTCATTCATAAACTTTTCGTTGAGTCATGCTGCTTTTCCTTCCGTACGGAGACAACATCCTTTGGTGAATTTCTACAGGTTTCACTCCCTGTGCAAGGAAATCTCACCACGGCACGCTGTTCAACAATGGTACAATCCCGCAGGGAACAATCCATGTTTATTTGATCTTGGCTTTCAACTAGACTAACGGCAAAGCACTGAGCTGTGCAATGGCGCCCATATGAGTACTTTTAGGGGGGGGGCTAAGAAAAATGCTTACCTCCTTCAAGATTGTCAAACATTTTAGTAAATGTACAAGATACTAAAATACAACAAAAATAATTGATACAATCAATCATTAATATCTTATTAGTTTTAAAAATGCTTTAAAAAAGGTTTCTTGCGTTTTAGTGTTTTAAATTTATCAAAAAATTGGCTATACCAACGGCTGGGGAGGGGGCTCGAGGCCCCCCATGACCCCCCTCATGGGCGCTCTTGGCGCTGTGCGTATGCGAACTACACCTAAACCAGTGCAAACGTGTTGCATTGCGTCAGCTTCTCTTCATTGCGGTTACCGCGTAATTTTCAAATTGCCTTTACTTTTTGATAGGCACCTATCCAATTGCTTGTTAGTGCTCCACTAGCGCGTATGACAGCCTATACACGCCGAGGCATCGCTATCGTTTCCACCAGATGTCGGAGGTAATACCAGTCATACATGTTGCAGCATTGTCCGCAACACTGCCCGTGTAGCCGAGCATCAGATCAATGGATCTGATGCTCGGCCAAACGGCGTCCCATAGAATTTCCACAAGGTTTAAATCAGGAAACCTTGATGGCAAATGGTGGTACCAAGCTCAGATGATTATTCCACGAGCCACGCGCGGGTGTTTGTGGTCTGGTGGAGCGGCTCATTGCGTTGCTGAAACCGACCGTCTCCCACAGGATATGTGGAGGCAGGGGCAGTTCGTCGTTAGGGGCAGTTCGTCGTTAGGGGCTAGAGGGGTCGTTCCCTACCTAAAAATTTCTATTTCTAGAAATATATTTCTTTTTGCCGTGATTCTTATTCTCTCTCTTAACTACATGGTGTGGTCTAAGCGATGGCCTCTGATCATTTATCCGAACGGGGTCCGGGTTCGAATCCCGGTGAGGCATGGATGTTGTGTTTGTCTTACGGCACTGGCTCTCTCCCTTCCCTGGAACCAGTGACCCTAAATTAGGGACGGGCGACTGCTTATAGCCCATTGAGTTGCTCACGGTGGTCGTTAAACCTCCAATCAAAAAAAAAAAAAAAAAAAAAAAAAAAAGAAAGGAAGTTAGATGTTACATACCATGTTTTCCCATCGGATAGAGATTTCTTGAAGCAATGGATAGCGAAATGCTGTCGAAAGGATGTATTCGATGCAAAGAAAGCACGAATGTGTTCAGAACACTTTGATGTCTCGAAGTAAGAGCGAGATCTTAGAAATGAATTACTGAACTTGCCTCCCAGAAAAAAACTGAGAAAAAATGCCGTGCCTACAAAAAATATGCCTTAGCAGATGGAGCAGCAAACTTCTGTTCGAAGTGAACGGTTTAAGATCGGAGAGGTCAGAAAAAAAATGCATTAAATCGAATTTTTTTTTTTTTTTTTTTGATTGGAGGTTTAACGACCACCGTGAGCAACTCAATGGGCTATAAGCAGTCGCCCGTCCCTAATTTAGGGTCACTGGTTCCAGGGAAGGGAGAGAGCCAGTGCCGTAAGACAAACACAACATCCATGCCTCACCGGGATTCGAACCCGGACCCCTCTCGGACGAATGATGAGAGGCCAACGCCTTAGACCACTGCGCCACCGGGGCGGCCTTAAATCGAATTGAAAGTATATCTCCAATTAAACGTCAAATCACAGGTCACAATGAAAGTGACATCATTCCTGACCAACATTTATCATACCGTCAACGTTATGTGAGAAGTGCGAATGTCTGAACAAAAATATAATGCGACTGAAGAGTGAAAATAATAAAATAATATAGGAAGAATTATCAAACGTAAGAAAACAGTTGATAATGGTAAAACTATGCTTTTGCCTCGAGAAAAGAAGCCTGAAAACGGAAATTAATATAATGAAACGCTTACAGAAATTTGCTGACAACAGTGAAAGGTGGCCAGCTATCATAAATTTGCTTGGCCATTGTTTCACTGAAGTGCAAATTAAAACTCTTGTGTCAAAAAAGAGACCAAAAAAATGGAATGAAGAAGATATAAGTCAAGCACTTGTCTTGCATGCTATTTCTTGAAAAGCATATCTGTTCATCAGAAAAAAATGCACATACTGCTTCCAAGCATTTCCTTTCTGAAACGGTGGTGTGGTAGATATGTGTTACCGATGGTTTAATTGAGCCCGTTTTAAAGGTGATGAAAATGAATGCTATACACCTAACCGAATTCGACAAAGTTTGTTTTATCTTTTGGTGAAATGAGCGTTGATTGCCGATATTGTTATGATGCTGCTGCAAATAAAAATTTAGGACCGCATAGTAACGTTTTAGTAGTTATGCTGAGAGGCTTCTGGAAAGCTTGGAAACAACTATATACTGTATTATTCCTTTGATAAGCAGATGGATCAAAAGCTGTTTGTTAACTGACATAATTCGAGCCGCTGAGCAATCGGGTTATTTAGTGCATGGAGTAGTACCTGATCTTGGGGGGGGATATCAAGGTTTGGAGGCAGCTTGGAATAACCCTAATATTGTCTTCTTTTCCAAATCCAGTAAATGAAAATCGAAAAATATGGATGTTTGCCGACGTGCCCCATCTAATTAAACTTCTCCGAAATCATATATTTGATCGCGGAACACGCTGTATTGTGGAACCATCACTCGCCAGATATTTGACCTTTTACTGGAACGTAATAACTCAGAATTAAAGGTGTTTCATAAAATAAAATGGATCCACACAAATGTAAGAGGCCCCATGAGACAGAGAATTAGTTTTAGCGTCCCAGATGCAATCTAACAAAGTAAACACAGCTATAGAGTATTTTTTTTCCTGAAAGAAAACAAATTACTAATTTTATAAAATTGGTAAATGACCGATTCGACGTAATTAAATGTAGATTCCCCAGCTCCAAAGAACCATTGCAGTGTGATTTTGGAAAAGAAAAAAAAATATATTCAGCAAAAAAGCATCGAACAGGATTCATGTCATATTCCCTTTTTTTTTTTCAGTATATATATATATATATATATTTTACTCTATTTTGAAAAAATAGTTTAATGTTTGTACAATTTTTACTTTAAAATTATTTACTCAAAACTATAGCTCTGTTATTTCGATTGAAAATTCACAAAGCACACGACACTTTCTCGGTATGGCTCCGTGCGCGTTACAGCTTCGCTTATGGCCACCGTGACGTCACAGCGCAGCGAAGAGGAGCGGAAAGACGGCGCCGTTACGATGGACCTACCTCTCCTCCTTCTAAATACCTTGACGATTTCCTCCCAGAGTCACTCAGTATGATGACCTACATACAACACTGCCTTAACCGTGTGTGCAAAAAAAGCTGTGGGGCCAGATCTACCTGGCCCGCTTAGCAACACGACGCATTTCCTTAACGCCGTGGGTTGACAGAGAAGCTTACCCCGACCAAGCTCAAGGGTGGCGGGAGGGTTTCAAATGTCGTAGGAAAGGTCAGTTAGTTGTTTTTTCTGTGTGTCTCTCTCGGTGATGTGTTGTTCCTTTGTGTCGTGACTTTTTTGCTTTTGCTTGTCGAGTACAATGGAGTGGATATTTTGTTAAAATCTCCGGTCTTTTCTTTGCTTTAAATCTGGAAGAAAAGCTTCACTTAAAAAACTCAGTGCTTATCACCCTAAGAATTTTTAGTTTCCAAGAGTTTGAAGTTTACAAAGCGCTTTGCAGAACTAATTTCAATTTTAACTAACATGATTTTCTATGTTCAAAATAAATAAATAAATGAGAAAACCTGCAAGTATAATTTGCACATGAGTACATATATGTTTTTAGGTTTCACAAGTTCTTTAAAAAAAAGGTTAAACCTTTCAAATAATGCAAATGGTAGTATGGTACTCATTCTATATGGGACAAAGTTCATGAAACATTCCCTTCCTGCATATATTTGGAGTTATTATTTTGTCACTACATTTTTTTATCCTGTGAATCCTGTGATTATTCCTCAGTTGAGAAATCTGAAGAAACACAAAGCGCAACTAACATAAATTAATGCTCATATGTTTTAAGGTAAAAAAATTATTTAAGGAGTTTAAACATTTTTTTTTGTTAATAGTTATGCATTCTATTCTGATGAAATTTTCTTCGTGTGCAATACAATAGTTGACACATTCCAACCTGATTTGGGCATTATTGTGAGTAAAGGTGGTAAACAGAGGCAGAGTAAAGGAATCTTGGAGGCGGGGTGGTCTGAATAGTTGGCCTAATAATGACAGATTTTTTCATTTCATTGTTTGACTTCGGCTACTGGCCCCACCTGTTTCATTTGCCACGAGCAGCCACTGCGCGGAGGTTATGAAAGTGGGTAGGTGATCAGCCGGCACATGCTGGTAGCGCGCAACGGTTAAGGAACTCTCCAAAGACACTAAGGCACCTCATGTGACTTACAAGAAGGCGCCCCAAATCATCACAGAGCCACCACCGCCTTGAACAGAAACGATCTGGCACGACGGGGCCATAGCCTCATTCTGTCGACCGCCCAACCCGCACCCTCTCGTCAGCCCAGTACAGCTGGAAACGGGATTCGTGTGGCCACACGACGCGGCGCCACTCTTCAGAGGTCCAGTTTTGATGTTCCCGGCACCAAGCGAGGCGTAATTTTTGATGACGAGCAGTCAACTGTGATACACGAGTAGGGCGTTGGATACGATAGCCCAGGGTATGCAACGTGTGCTGTACTTTTGCTCGCCGACGCTCTTTAGGTTTCTGAAATGTAACCTGGATGTGATTTGCGTCGTGTTGCCAAGCGATTGGTCTGTACGAGCCTGGATAGTCTATATTGACCCTGGCAATCAATAGCGTGCGATTGGCCACCGCTTTCTCTCTGGCAGGTGCGTCCGACGATGGTACACTCGCGGTATACGCTTGATACGGTTGCACTCAGGAACCTTAGGGTTCTTACTACTTGTGCGATAGAATGACCTTGCATCGTGATTGGCGCTCTTTGGCCAGACCTGACCCTTGCGCCATTAAAATACACCAACCAACCAACCAACCATAGAATGACCCATCTGTCTTGGGTATGAAATGCGTCAACGTCGCTCAAATCATTACGTGCACCCATTTTCGTCGGTTGCGATATACAGTAGCAATGCCCTGTCGTCGAACTAATTTATCGCTTGCGTTCGGTTTGGGTCTGCTCCCCTCTACAACCGGATGCCAACATCAACTGCCCATCACCCCTATCTCTAACGTTTTGTCTACTGTGTGCAGTGGCGTAGCCAGAAATTTATTAACGGGGAGGGGGGGGGGTTCCATGGGTTTGGTTCATTGGTGAAAGCCTCGTATACACGCATATATCTCTTTAAATTCGTGCTCAGTCTCCCCTCAAGGGAGGAATTCAAACCCCGAACCCCACCCTTCTGGCTTCGCCATTGTGTGTGTGTGTGTGTGTGTGTGTGTGTGTGTGTGTGTACACCTACACCGATGAGCCATTACCACCTATGTAATAAGCTGTATAGGACCCCCTTCAGCCCACGAAAGAGCGTCCACTCAGCGAGGCATCGATTCAGTGAGGTGGTGATAGGTATCCTGGGGTATCTGGTACCATAATGTCAACAGTAGGTCCTTCGGTTCCCGTACATTTCGTGGTGGTGGGGATTTAGGTCGAACCCACTTTTCCAAGTCGAACCACAAATGTTCGATTGGGTTCGTGTCAGGTGAATTTGGAGGCCAGAGCATTAACAGAAAGTCACCAGCATGTTCCTCGAACCACTCCTTGACGATTCTGGCAGTGTGGCATGGCGCATTATCCTGTTGGTAATGGCCATCACCAGCAGGGAACACAGTTGCGATGGATTGGTGAACTTGGTCAGCAACGATGTTCAGATACCTGACAACTGTCAGGGATTGTGCTATTGGGATAATGGGGCCTAAAGTGTCCTAAGAAAACATCGCCCACAGCATAACACCGCCGTCGCTATCCTGTTTCTGCCCAACAGTGCATCCAAGTACCATAGCCTCAGTTGGGAATCAGCGTATCCGCGCTCGGTCGTCTACGTGATGCATCAGGAGCCTTGATTCGTCAGAACAGGCCACTTTCTTCCAATCATCCACGGCCCAGTCTCGATGATCTTGGGCTCATTTCATGCGTTGTTGGCAATGACGTGCAGTGAGCATGGGGACCCGGCCGGGTCTTCGGCTACGTAGGTTCATGCGTAGAAGGCTGCGATGAACTGTGTGCTGTGACACATTGCCCTGATCACCACTGTTGTAGATGCTGCTGGTTTGTAGCACTGTGGCCCGGCAGTTGCTGTGAACAATGCGCGACAGTCTCCGCTCCCCTCTGGCATCAATGAGCTGCGGACGGCACACGGCTGGACGACGGTTCGTCGTTTGCCATCTGTGCACCGTTTTTTATACATACTCACTACAGCGGCATGTGACCAACCTACAAGACACGCTGTTTCCGAGATTGTAGTTCCCAGGCGCCGTGCCATCACAATTTGTCCTTTATCAAAATCTAATAAATCGGCAGCTTTTCCTATTCTGACTCCGAACACTCTACTAACCGAAAGCCGGTCCTTGGGTTGTACATACACTGCTCTGTGAACTTCACCTGCGCCACCGTTCGGTCTCCAGGCGCACTCATTTTTCTAGGCTGGGGGTGGTCATAACGGAACGGCTAATCGGTGTATAAGATGTTATAAAAAAATAGGTGAACGTTTTTACAAGATGGCAAAAATTTAATAATAGACTTACACAAATTATTCCCCTTCAAAATAATCTCCCTGGGCACAAAGATACTTATTCCAGTGGTTCTGCCATTGTTGGAAACACTCATAAAAATCCTCTTTCGGAATGCCCTTTAAGACCCTCGTTACATTATCATTGACGTTTTCCACATAGTCAAAGCGTTTACCTCTCATAACCACCTTAAGTTTGGGAAACAGTCAAAAGTCAGTCACTCGGTGCTAAGTCCGGTGAATAAGGAGGAGGCGGAGCACCGGAATGGATATTGCAGACAATAATTAGATGATCAGTAAGTTTGGCGCGATGTGAAGTATCCATATCACGAGATTCATCTTCGATGGGAGTAGGGTCCATCTTTAAACCTGGAAATCCACTGAAAGATTGTTTCTTCGGTCACAGCACTTATCACTATAAGCAGTTGTAAGTCTTTCATGCGTTTCTCTTACTGAATATCAAAACCGGAAACAGAATTTCATGTTTGCGTGTTGCTCCAAATTCGACATCTTGATAGCGTTGAACAAACGAGAAACACGCGTCTTGCTTTCTGGAAGACTACTGACATTTGCTGCAAAACCACTTTCTGGCCAGGAGATACATGCGAGGGTTAAGGGTTACTGACGGCTTACGTCCGACACCTGTCCTTTGCTTCGGCAGCAAGAGCGGCTCCATTCATCTTACTTTTTGATCACCCCTCGTATGTACGTTATGTATGTGTGTGTACAATATATTGTTTTTCTAAGTCTATGAACCCTTAGGGAGAAAAAGAGCAATTTCTTCCCGCCGTTTTAAGAGTTGTTTAAAATTTTACAAAACTACTTCTTGCTGTTAATAGCAACCAAACATTACGTATACCTATGTGCACTGCTTATTTACTTGCAGGTAATTCAATTAATGTTAATAACTTAGAATTAACAGAATTCAAGTAATCGGTAGTATCAGAGGAAGTTGAAAACATTTAAAACAGCGATCATGATATGCACAAAACAAGCAAGCAATGCCTCGTACAGGGTGATTCAAAAGCAAGCATTGGCTCATAAAGGTGATTCAGAATTCAGAAGTATTGATCATAAATGGAAACATGGGTAGCACTCATCGAAAGAAACGAAATCTTAGGCAACATAGATCAGGAAACGAAAGGTTTCTGAGAAAATTGACATTTTATTGTAGGGTTGCCAAAGGTAATGTAAAGTTGTTTTTCCCCAGCTGTCAGCTATTTCGATAGTTTTTGCACCTCTGGGGAAGAAATCGGAGGTGTCTGAAAGGCCAGTTTGATCCCAAACTCGCGCCTCCTGAAAGTGCCCACCTAGACTTCTCACAAAGCTAAAAAACAAACCACCCCAGTACTTGGAGTAAGACATCACACATGGGTAATACTTTGAGCTCCTGGGGAACAGTGAAGAGGTTGTTTGGGGGGGGGGGGTCCAACTTTCACCCCAAAAATAAATTCCTCCGAGATGTGACTTGCAGGAGTTTGCCAAATACAACAGAAACAAACTGTGGAGAGAAACAAGCGTTATATCTGGCAAACCTGCATGATGTTAAAACGGCAAACAACACGTACAAATACGGACAGAAGTGTCATGTAGGGTGTTTATCTTCACATTCAATGTTCAAAATGTATTGCTTCGATACAGGCCTCCAGACTCCTCAGCGAGGCTCGCATTCGTTCAAATGTACATGTGTTCTGCCTTATTTCTGCTCATACAGTTTTGATTATTTTCCGCAATTAGTCTACGTTGTCCACGAGGACAGCATACACTGCTTTCCAATAGTCCCAGATGCAGAAATTCAATGGACTGGAGTCGGATGAGCACGGTGGCCACGAACGTGGCCCGCTTCGACATATCCATCGCTCTCCAAATGTTGCATTCAGACGCTGCCTCACCATGCCGACGAAAATGCACAGGTGCACCATCGTGCACGAACCACATTGTTGCACGTGTACGAAAGGGGATATCTTCCAATAGCTGCGGAAGGTCGTGCTGCAGGAAGTACAGATACATATCACCTGTAAGACTGCTGGGAAGCACAAATTGTCTTAAGAGACTATCACCCAAAACACCAGCCCATACGTAAATTACGAATCGAGCCTGGTGACGTGATTGCTGGATGGCTTGGGGATTTGTGACAGTTGAAATGCCATGTCTGGTAAATGAGGCCTCATCAGTAAATAAAACATTACCAAGAAAGTGCAGATTACGCGCGCATCAATGTAACAGTCACCAGCAGAACGCAACCCTTGGTGGAAAGTCTCTTACACCTGGGGTTTGTACTTGCTGGATATGTAAGGGTGTAGCCGATTGTCATGCAGAACTTTAAAGATGGTACTTTGACTCCAATTCTCCGTGAAAGCAATTTTTTTTTTTTGATTGGAGGTTTAACGACCACCGTGAGCAACTCAATGGGCTATAAGCAGTCGCCCGTCCCTAATTTAGGGTCACTGGTTCCAGGGAAGGGAGAGAGCCAGTGCCGTAAGACAAACACAACATCCATGCCTCACCGGGATTCGAACCCGGACCCCGTTCGGACGAATGATCAGAGGCCATCGCTTAGACCACTGCGCCACCGGGGCGGCCCGCGAAAGCAATCCTTCTAGTGCTGGTTGCCGGGTCTTGTTCTATTCTTCGTAACAGTCGTTCGTCCAATCCAGGATCTCGGAAAGTTCTTGGTCTCACCGCTGGTGCAGCAAACTCAATCCGCACAAACAATGGAATAATCGGGATGCCTTCGGTTTGGATAGGCCTCGGTGTATGCATATAAGCACTGCATTTCCATTTGCCCGACCATACATGAAATGGATGTCAGCTAATTCTGCATTTGTGAAAGCGTAAGCCATAACAGCATTTAATGGTAACTGTACGGAACACGCTTCGATATTGCCTATAATGTACATATGTGAGCCTCCAATGATAACTGATGCCACGCAGACGAGGTGCGTTCGCCGAACCGCGATGCTGTAACGGTGGCATTTGCATTTCTTCTGTCACGTGTTAAAAGATGCTCGCTGTACTGATACGGAGGTTTTTGCGTGAACTCGGTTAGTATCATACAACAGGTCGCTGTCGGTGTGTCGCCAGACTTCCGTGCACCTGGGGGTGCCCCATGGATTTGTCAAGCTTCCGCGGGAGACACGCCAGAGGTATTTGTTTTTGGGGTGAAAGTTGGGACTCTCAACCTACCGCTTCCCTTCACTGTCCCCCAGAAGCTCAAAGTACTGCTTGTGTGTCGTGTTTTACTCCAAGAACTGGGATGGTTTGTTTTTTAGCTTGGGGAGAAGTCTAGGGGGCACTTCCAGGGAGAAGCGACTTTGCGGTATAACTGCTCCCTTGAACAATTCAACCTTCCGATTTTTTCCCCAGAAGTGACAAAACTATCGAAATAGCGGACAGCTTGCGAAAAACAACTTCACATTACCTCTGGCAACCCTGCAGTTAAATGCCAATTATCGCAGAAACGGTTAGTTTCCGGTCCTGCGCTGACTGAGATTTTTTTGTTTGTTTCGATGAGTACTCTCCATGTTTCCATTTATGACCAACACTTCTGAATCACCCTGTACATAGGACGTAACATGTCCGATGTACAGGGTGATTCATATATTGCGCACATCGGACGTAACATGAGGTAAAAGTGGAGGGTTAGCCTAAAAAAACATAATTTGCATGCTCATATTTATATATTATAAAAAAAAACAGCATTCCTTAATAGTCTTACATTACACAGCAAATGCTGAAATACAGTTTGATACTAAAATAGTCTAGATTTTGTTCAATTCTTGATATATTTGTACCACTCTGGTGCGTTCCTTGCATGCTTCGCGTATTTACTGCCGATCCTCGAAGAAGACACGATCGGACGTATCTTGTAGGCTCAAATTGGGCAGAGGAAGACGCAACAATTTTTATGAATAACAATACGGTTACTGCTCTCAATGAAAGACATGACTTAAATGCAGTATTGTTAAATTCCTCGGAGAAAATTCCTTTTCACATTCGCTAGAATATGGTGCTGATTTCGAAGTGACGCCTCCTCGCTCCGCAGCCAGTTGTTCTACTGACTGAACTACACCAACGGAATGTATCACTGCTGATTTGTCGTCTTGACTCGTGCTTCACCTCTGTAGCAATGGTTTGCAAAGTTCACTTCAGTTGTAAAAGTTACTAAGGTTTTTCTTTTCTTGGAAGTTGTAGGCATTCGATTAAAAAAAAAACTCCACAAATATGTCTCTTTCATTAAGTGCAAACCGCCACCCTGGTGGTCTAAGAGTTAACTTCTGACCATTCGTCCGAGGTGGGCCCGGGTTGAATCCCGTAGGGTACGGATGTTGTGTTTGTCTTACGGCACTGGCTCTCTCCCTTCCATGGAACAAGTGACCTTATTTTTTTTATTTGGGGTTTAACAACCACTGTGAGCAACTCGAAGCAGTTTAGGGCCAATGGTTCCACAGTAGGGAGACAGCCAGTGCCGTAAGACAAACACAATATCCATGCCTCACCCGGAACAATCCCAGATGAATGGCCAGAAGCCAGCGCTTAGTCCACAGCGCCACGGGGGCGGAGAAGTATAATTCAGTGAGGCTGTAAAGTTTATACTGCTTAGCTGCTTATAGCCCATCGAGATTTTCACGGAGATCGTTAAACCCTTAACTAAAAAAAAGTTCAAACCTATTATATAACTTCCGGATTTCTTGTTCACGATACAGTGTATTTCTCTTGGTACAACAGAACCCACTTAACCAGTTAACCCCAGTGGAAACAAATATCCCCCCTTCCCTGGAAACAAATTCTAAAAATTAACAATTCTTCATCATTGCCACCTCTACCCCCTCCCGCCTAAGGTGATTGGTTGAGCATTAAATGCAAGCATTAATAGACGTATGGCGTCAGTTGTATATGAAGAACATGCGACTTGCAGGTTTCTTTCAGTACCATTTTGCTTTTAACATACATCTGATGAAGGATTCTAGTGAATCCGAAAGTACTAATGTGTTTTTAACTATACTGTATATACACTGCCGGAAAGTGAAAAAAGAACACCACGAAGGAATTGGCGGACGATCATGAAATTTACATATATTAATAGGGTCGAGTTTACGTAGGTGTGATGTTAATTTCGGGACCAACCGGTAAGCGCTTATGCCACAGCACGGCATAATATGCAAATTATCATCGGTGGTATTTAAGGAGTACGGCGAAGTGAATGTAATCTGTTGTCGGCGTACGGACACGTGCGAAGACCCTGAAGAAGCTGCAATGCCTGGACATGGAAGACGTGTACGATTTCAACAGTTATAGGACTTTGAACGAGGTCGTCTAGTCAGACTCCGCAAGGCCGGGTAGTCGTATCGTCGTAATGCGGAACGAATTGGACGGGAAGTATCGGTGGTGGTACGATGGTGGCGTAGATGGTCCGAGCAACATTCCCACACGAGAAGACGTGGAACCGGGAGTCACAGACGGACTGATGAGCGGGCCGATCGACGCATAAGAAGAGCGGTGTTGTCAAGCAAAACATCCACTGCGACGCACATCCGAGCTACCGTTGCACCTGAGGTGACTGTGCGAACAACCCGCAACCGTCTACTGAATGCAGGACTACGTGCACGTGTGCCTCTGACTCCAGCCCACCGTCAGGAACGGCTGCAGTGGTGTCGCCAACGCCTGCACTGGAGAACGCAATGGCGATCTGTCGTGTTCAGCTATGAAAGCAGATTCTGCTTGGGAGCCTCCGATGGCCGTATGCGTGTTCGCAGACGCACAGGGGAGCGTCTTCACCCTTCTTGTATCCGCCAGCGACACACAGGGCCTACACCTGGTCTCTTGGTGTGGGGAGCGATCAGCTATCACTCCGTACACAACTAGTGTTTGTACCGTGTACGTTAAACAGCACCTCCTACATCAAAAACATCATTCAGCCCGTTGTTGTGCCATTTGTAAGATCGGTCCATCGTGGTGTTTTCCAGCAAGATAACGCACGCCCACACACGGCACGTGCAACGCAACATGCACTTCAGGGTGTGAGACAACTTCCATGGCCTGCACGTTCACCGGATTTGTCCCCCATTGAGCACGTGTGGGATTTTATGGGACAACGATTTATCCGGTCTCCACGGCCAGCCACGACCGTCCCCGATTTACGCGTCCAGGTTGAGGATGCTTGGAACTCAATACCCCAAACTTACATCCAACATCTGTACGACAGACTCCATGCCATAATTGCACAGTGTGACGCAGTTTATGGCGGTTCAACCTCGTACTAACCATGTTACATGGAAATGTTATTTTTCAGTTTACCAGCAAATACAGCTGTATTGTGCCGTAATGTTTTGATCACGTTATCCTCTGTATTCCGTTATTATGCTGTATAAATTTCGTTGGTATCAGACGTATATTTTACTATATGTGGTAACGAAGTTATTAAAAATCGTGCATAAGACGGAATTATTTGCTTTTGAGTTTTGAATAAAATTTCTTTTTTGCTCGAAAAATCCGGGTTCGTGAAAAGAGGGCTCTTGTTATCTTGTACTGCTATGCAAAGGTTCTACAGCAACACATTATTCACAGGAAGGAAACTTTTCCATTCGAAAACAATCGAACGTAAAGGATAAGCTCCTGCTTTCTCTCTCTCTCTCTGGTGTTACGATTAGTGCGATAACTTAATGAAATAATTACTAAAAAATCAAACATTTTATGTTTGAAAAAGGTGCTTGAATGCCATTTTTCCCGTCGGAAAATAAAAGCCATGCGTGTAATCATTCATTTTCAGTACGATTTCTCCCACAGGCTAGCTGACAGAAACAGAGAAAGCATGGTCGGAGTATAAATTTTGAACGGTGGGTAAATTCGACATAGGCCTGAATTCAGGGCCGTAGTCACCAGAATAGCAGGGGGAAGGATGTCACCCTAGAATGGTCATATATATGTACACCGATGAGCCGTTACATTATGACCACCTACCTAATAAGCTGTAGGACCCCCTTTAGCCCGCAAAATAGTGGCCACTCGGCGAGGCATCGATTTGATAAGGTGGCGATAGGTATCCTGGGATATGTGGTACCATAATGTCAATAGAAAGTCCTCCAGTTCCCACACATTTCGGGGTGGTGGTGATTTACGTCGAACCCGCTTTTCCAAGTCGAGCAACTGTTCGATTGGGTTCATGTCATGTGAATTTGGAGGCCAGGGAATTAACAGAAAGTCACCAGCATGTTCCTCGAACCACTCCTTGACGATTCTGGCGGTGTGGCATGGCGCATTATCCTATTGGTAATTGCCATCACCAGCAGGGAACACAGTTGCCATGAATAGGTGAACTTGGTCCGCAACGATGTTCAGATACCTGACAGCTGTCAGGGATTGAGTTAATGGGATAACGGCGCCTAAAGTGACACAAGAAAACATCGCCCACAGCATACCATCGCCGCCGCTGGCCTGTTTACGCCCAACAGTGTATCCAGGTGCCATAGCATCCGTTGGTAATCGGCGTATCCGCGCTCGGCCGTCTACGTGATGTACCAGGAATCTTGATTCGTCAGACCAGGCCACTATCTTCCAATCATCCACTGTCCAGTCTTGATGATCTTAGGCCAAATTCATGCGTTGTTGGCGACCGATGTGCAGTGAGCATGGGGACCCGGCTGGGTTTGCGGCTACGCAGGCCCATGCGTAGAAGGCTGCGATGAACTGTGTGATGTTTAGATAATGGAATCGTTTCATGACTTCCGGCACTTTTTAGTTTTAATGTAACCAAGTGTTATAGAAGAATGTCTCCACGCTCTGAGAAAAACGTTTACCTTACACACTAGTAGATGCGACCCTGTGATGCGTAGAAGAAACTCTACTTTAAGTAGTGGTGCAGTCCTGAAAAAGGTGGCCTCGCGCTCCGAAGACCAGCCCAGTTCAGCAGGTATGTGGAAAGGAGAGGGGGACGCTAACAAACCTTTGAAATCGAATATATACAGGGTGCATAGGAAAATTCCTTTAGCCTGGAATAACTTGCGAAAGGATAGAGGTACAGTTATGCAAGTGAGATAACGGTATAGTAAAGCGACTACGCCCGATCGAATGCAACCAATAGCAGCGCCCCAAGTGGCGAAATGCGGAAGTTAGCCATTGCAAATCGAAAACGAAAAGAGATGGAGCAAAATTTCCAATTACAAAGTTGTAGAACATCAATTAATTAGTACAAAACGACATTTGTTTCACACGGATAAGACAAATTGTTGCCTGAATACCCTAAAATGTCCGAAATAGATGCGCGATTTTTTGTGTAAACGTTTGAAGGGAGCAGGCATAGGTATGAGCATATACACACAATTTATTGCGTAAATGCGTACTTATGTCAATACAGTTTGATGACGTCAGACAAAACAAAAACAAAAAAGGCAAACTGGCGCACCGTGATAAAAAGTTAATGTCGAGTATGTTCAAAAAGTTCGCCATTGCCCACGATACGCATTTGTATTCGTGAAAATAACTCTGCATGCACATTCCTTAGCATGGAAGGTGTCACACTATAGCAAGCATCTGTAACACGACGACGTAGATCCAGCAGACTTGTAGGCGCTGTTGCATACACCTGATTTTTTACGTAACCCCAGAAATCTAAGCTCGCCATTCTCACACAGCGTACGTAGACCTAAACTTCTGATCAGGGTACATCCAGCTACTGGTTATTATATCGTAGGTACGGTACAACGTCACAATCTGCATTTGCATACGGCTACATTTGCGAAATGTGAATATGCAGATTCGAATCGTCGAGCATCTATTTCGGACAATGTAGGGTATTCAGGCAACAATTTATCTTATCCGTGTGAAACAAATGTCGTTTTGTACTGATTAATTCATGCTCTACAACTTTGTAATTGGAAATTTTGCTCTACCTCTTTTCGTTTTTGATTTGCAATGGTTAACTTCCGCATTTCGCCACTAGGGGCGCTGCTATTGGTTGCAATAGATCGGGCAAATTTGCTTTGCTATACCGTTATCTCACTTGCATAATTGTACCTCTCTCTGTTCGCAAGTTATTCCAGGCTAAAGGGACTTTCCTATGCACCCGGTACATACCTATATGTACAGTATATGCTGTCAGGTGTGATGCAAGGTCAGGTGATGCGCAACATAGCGCCTCTCCTTGACAAATGTCAACCCCACCTTCTCGTGGTGCATCCTGTTCCCACTAAAGAGGCTCTGACGACCGCCTGTAGCGGCATAACTATACTATCGGGATCAGAGGAAATGCTATCCCACACTCACCAACCCGCTTGGCCAGCGTGGTGAGTTATGACCAAACCCCTCCAAAATGACTCCACAACTTAAATCTTGGCCCTCAGTCTCCGGCAGCTGGAATGTACCTGGCCAAGACAGCGGCCAGTGCGACATGAAGGCAGAAGGTGCTAAGTATCACCGGAGGACCGGACTAGGCTGCCATTTGATGCTGACCTTGGCTACTTACCATGGACGCTCCCTATCTTCTGATTCATGGCTTAATGAATTGGAAAAGGAACTACAAAAGATCAAGTGGGACATCGTCGGGCTAAGTGAGGTAATGATAAAAGGAGAAGATCTCATTGAACTTAAAAGTGAACATCTCTTCTACTATCGTGGAACACATACTGGCAGAACTAGTGGTGTTGGATTTATAATAAACAAGAAACTGAAAGATAAAGTTGCAGAAGTTGAAAGTTCCTCTGACAGAGCTGCACGACTCATTATCCAACTCTCGAGAAGACACCAGGCCAGTGGTTGGAAAAACTACTTTTTATTTGTAGCGAACTACAACTACAACTACTTTATGATAAACGCAGTTAACTACAACTACATTTTTAACAAAGTAGTTACTACAAACTACTTTGAAAATGTAGTCACAACTTCACTACTTTCAGGACCCGAATTTTGCGAGATTATTCAATACACACTCAAAGTTAAGGGTGTTATATTACTACAAAATATTGTATATCACATACACTATCTACCAACAAGTAATTGGACACCTGTGATAGCAAAGGAAAAAGAAGTTTAACCACCTTCAATAGTTGGTGGAGCATCCACGAGCGGCGATTACAGCTGCGACCCTCCGGGGCATACTCTCAACCAGTCGTTGTACCACGGCTAGCGGTATTTTCTTCCACTCGGCTTGGAGAAGACAGGTCAGTTCCTTCAACTATTTCTGACGGTGGGGGCACCCCTTAAGTCAACGTTCCAACTCGTCCCAGAGGTGTTCGATAGGGTTAAGGTCCGGGCTCTGCGCAGGCCAGTCCATTCGATTAACCCCATTGTCACCATACCAAGCCATGGTGGACCTCGCAACATGGCAGGTGGCATTGTCATCCTGAACGTAACATGGATCGACCCCGTAAAACTCCCACAACGTAGGAAGCGCATGGTCATCCAAAATGGTGCAGTAGGTCTCGGCGTTAAGTCTACCAGGAATTGCGACCAAGGATCCCTTGCCATACCAGGAGAAATACCCCCATAGCATAATTCCACCGCCGCCGAACTTCACAGTTGGCACAATACATTCCGGCAGGAGGCGTTCTCCAGGCAGACGCCAAACCCAGACTCTGCCATCCGAACGGTAGAGGGTGAACTTTGATTCGTCGCTCCAAAGAACCTGTTTCCACTGTTCAACGGTCCACTGTCGACGTTCTGTGCACCACGTTAGCCGAGCAGCGCTATTAGACTCGGTGATCAAAGGCTTGTGGGTGGCAGCACGTACATGATAACCGAGCAGATGGGCTTCCTTACGGATGGTATTCATCAAAAGAATACACCCGGATGCCTGTTGAAACTCCTCGCGTATGTGGCGGCCCATCGATTTGGTGCTGTTCTTCCGAATTTCTCTGGCCAGTACCCGTCGGTCTCTAACTCCCAGTTTTGTGGGTCTGCCGGGTCGGGGCACATTCCGACAGTCACCTCTCATCTTCCACTTGCCAATCACGTAGGCCACTGTCAATTTTGGGTACTTCAACTGGCTGGATATGTCACGTATGGATCGGCCATTTCTGTGATACCCGACGATTACACCTTTCTCGAAATCAGAGATCTCCGAACTGCGTGGCACCTTGCATGCGACTGTTTGCGTTGTTGTTTCCACACGATACTTAACGGCGGCGGCCGTGACGTGCATCAGGACCGCATATATCGTCGATTGCAGGGGTGTCCAATTACTTGTTGGTAGATAGTGTATATACACCAAACTTTACAATGTAGCATATAGCATATCATATAAAATGTGAACTGCACAAGACTGTACAATGTAGCATGTAGAATATAGCATATCATATAAAAACTTGCTTATGACATATAATTAGGGTTACCAGTCGTCCGGGATTGGCCCGGACAGTCCTGGATTTGTAATGACGTCCGGGGCTGTGTCCGGGATTGAAAAAAGTCCGGGATTTTTAAATGAGTGGTTATAAAAACAGCGAAAAATGCACATAACTAATTATTTATTTCATTACTATTAGTACTGAAAATTTTGACTTACCTCTATGAGCAATTTAAAATAAGAGGCGGATGACTTTGAAACCGACAGCTTCTTATTTAACGGGAAAAGTTTGCACGTGACTGTAAAATTCCCTTTTACTTGTTTCTCGAGCACTGGGAAATAATTGTTATACACCGACCAAGGCAGTTCAATTCTTTCTTCATCAACCTGGACAGTAGTTGCCATATTTCACGAAAACAGAAAAAATTATAATCACCTGGAAACATAAGTTAAATAAGTCTTTGAAGCAAGGAAAGCAAACACGTTCGTATTCACACGAGACGAAAACGACAACGAGACAAGTGTTGGTGTGCCGCCCCGGTGGCGCAGTGGTCTAAGCGATGGCCTCTTATCATTCGTCCGAACGGGGTCCGGGTTCGAATCCCGGTGAGGCATGGATGTTGTGTTTGTCTTACGGCACTGGCTCTCTCCCTTCCCTTGAACCAGTGACCCTAAATTTGGGACGGGCGACTGCTTATAGCCCATTGAGTTGCTCACGGTGGTCGTTAAACCTACAATCAAAAAAAAAATGTTGGTGTTGCCAACCTATGCTAGAAAACTCTGGGCTTTGAAACACCAAACGTTCTTATTCCGAGACCCTCGTTTGTCATAACCTGTCCATTTCAATCCGCTCCATAGCCGATATCATTAAAGAAATGCTCGCTAGATGGCGATACTTAGCGCTGGTGCTGTGCAGTTCAAACGAGGAGTATTAGCGTTGTGTCGAAAACACACGTGACGACCAAGTGATATGTAGGAGGGCACCTTGTTTGTTTACTGAAGTAACGTTAAAAGTAGTGTCGAAACTCTCTACAAACTACAGAGGTTTGCATCGCGCTACTCGCTACATTACTTTTCCGTTAAAGTAGCGCGTTACACTACAAACTACGCGGAAAAGTAGCGACTACAGTAGTTTCGCTACTTGTAGCGCACTACTTCCGAGCACTGTACCAGGCTCAGATTATTCAAGTTTATGCACCCACCACAAGTCATCCTGAAGAAGAAATTGAAGAATTTTACGAGGAAATTCGGAATCTAAATAATAAAGGTAAACAGCTTTTGAAGATCATTATGGGAGATTTCAATGCAAAAATAGGGCAACTCCAACAGAATGAAACTTCGGTTGGTAAATTCGGTTAGGGGAACAGAAATCAACGTGGAAACACTCTCGTAGAATTTGCAGAAGCAGGAAGGTTTTTCATCATGAACTCCTTTTTCAAGAAAAAGCCACACAGGAAATGGACATGGAGACATCCGAATGGGGTGACAAGTGAAATTGATTTTATTATGTGTAACAAAAAATTCGTCATCGAAGACTGCAGTGTGCTAAACAAGTTCAACACAGGTAGTGACCATAGATTGGTGAGATGTAAGATGCACCTCAACACTAAACTCGAACGTGGCAAGCTCATAAGACAAACAAAATGTATAGACATAATCAACCTTAAAAAACATCATAATACCTTCAAGTTGGAACTGAGGAACAGATTCTATGCTTTAGAAAGCCTAATATCGGAAGAAGTGGATATTTATGAAGTTAACAGAAAACTCACCAAGGCTCTTATGGAAACAGCAACACAAATAGGTGGTACTAAAAACAAAATACATATGAAGAAAATTTCAGGAAAAACAAAAATGTTGATGCAAAAGAGAAGGGAGATGAGGACAAATAAAGACGTAACTTCCATCGTGGAATATATAGAGCTATGCAAGACAGTGCGAAAAGGTATCACTGAAGACATAAGGAAATTCAATTGTGAGCTAGTGAGGAAAGCAATTGAAAACAACCAGAGCCTGAAAAGAACAAAAGGACATCTCAGTAAAGGAAGAAAACAGATTATGGTTCTGAGAAAAGAAGATGGTACTATAACAAGAAATAGTAGCAAAATTTTGACAAAGGTGAAAGATTTCTATTCAAAACTATATGAAAGGGATGATACATCTATTCCAGACATTACGACAGGTATACCAGTGCCAAAGTCCCTCCAATCCTCCCTGCAGAAGTTACATATGCCATTAAGAACATGAAGCGGGGAAGAGCTCCAGGAGAAAATGGAATTACCGTGGACATTATACAAGAAGCAAGTGGAGAAATTGAAACTACAATCACCCAAGTTTTCACTTGATGTCTTAATGAAGGGAAGATTCCTGAGGATTGGAAAATGCTACAATGATCTTGCTCCATAAAAAAAGGTGACATTGAGGATCTCAGGAACTACAGGCCCATCAGCCTCCTTTCAGTGGATTATAAAATCTTCAGTAAGGTTCTTTTACATCGCTTGAAGGTAACTCTAGACATGGCCCAACGAAGAGACACAAGCTGGATTAAGGAGTGGCTACAGCACTATAGATCATATCCATGTACTGATAGAACTAATTGAAGGAACAAGAGAATATGAACTTCTATTATGCATGGCTTCTATTGACTATGAAAAGGCCTTCGATTCCGTGAAATGATCAGCAGTAACAATGGCTTTGAAATCCTGCGGTATTGAATATGCATACATTAGCACTACTAATAACATCTATGAAAATGCAAGTACAAAGGTTCGGATATTTGAGGATACAGCACAAATAAGAATTGGAAAGGGAGTGAGACAAGAGGACACCATATCTCCCAAGCTCTTTAACGCCACATTGCAAAATGTCTTTCAATCATTGAACTTGGAAAACAAAGGTATATAGATTAATGGAGATTACTTAACTCACCTTCGTTTTGCTGATGACGTAGTCATCTTTGCAACTACCCCTTCACAGCTGTAGAGTATGATCCAAGAACTTGCTGACAAGAGTAAGGAAGTAGGATTAAAAATGAACTTTCAGAAGACAAAAGTGATGTTCAATGCTTTTACAAGAAACGAAGATTTATCGATTGATGGAGAAAAGCTTGAGACAACCGATTCCTACATTTATCTTGGGCAGCAGATATCGAGTGAGGGTCACATTGATGAAGAAATTAATCGGTGTATAAAACTTGTATGGAGAGCTTTTGGAAGAAACAGTACATTTTTTAAGAGCAGTATGCCAGTATGTCTCAAAAGAAATGTGTCTAATGAATGCATCCTGCCAGTGCTTACGTATGAAGCCGAGACATGGACCTTAACTAAAAAAGACATACAAAGACTGCAGACAACTCAAAGTTGCATGGAGAGTGGCATGCTTGGTGTAACCAGGAAAGATAAGAAGAGGAACTTGTGGATAAGGAAAATGACAGGAGTGGACGACATCATGACCAGAATGAAATCACTGAAATGGCAATGGGCTGGACATGTTGCCAGAAGAACGGACCACCGATGGACAACCGAAATTTTTGACTGGATTCCGAGGGACAGGAAAAGACCCAGAATAAAACCTTATGGGAGATGGAAGGATGAAATTCGAAAGTATGCTGGAGTGACGTGGAGGAGACAGGCCCAAGACAGACAATTGTGGAAGAAATTTGGGAAGACCTTCATCCAGCAGTGGATTGATAATGGTTGATGATGATGACGGTAATAATGATGATATGCTGTCAGGTACCCACTTCACTGGCTATTTCTGAGGTGGTTTCGGTAAACAAAAGATCTACGGATTTGTGCATAGCCAACATGAAGAAAAAAATAGAGAGAAAGAAAGAGAAAAAAAAACTCGGTTAAACGTTCGCTGCCGCTGTGTTATTTTAACGGCAAGCACGCGGTTCCGATAAGAAACCCGGGAAAATCTCCCGAGACGCCACAAGGCGTCACGTTGCACCATGGTTCAGCTTCTATGCATTTGGATCAACCTACACGAGAAAAACGATTGCAAACGGCACGGGCGTCAGTGGAAGACAACATAAAATAGGAAATGCCTGCACACCCATGTTGGTCAGTGGATCCATGAAATGATGCGCAGATAGGATTTCGAAGAAAAAACATCTTGGCATGACTGTCCGACATGATAGGGAGTAAGGGAGGGCGACAGTGAGGTCCGGTCAATCTCTAATCACAGGTCAAAAGTTGCTGCACCAAAAGGATTCCAGGCTCCACCTAAGTCAGAAATAAGAGAGGCAAACCACGATGAGTTTTTGTTTTTTTGATTGGAGGTTTAACGACCACCGTGAGCAACTCAATGGGTTATAAGCAGTCGCCCGTTCCTAACTTAAGGTCACCGGTTCTAGGTAAGGGAGAGAGGCAACGCCGTAAAGCAAGCACAACATCCATGTCTCACGGGATTTGAACCAGGATCCATCTCGGACGAATGATCAGAACCCATGGCTTAGACTACTGCGCCATGATGAGGTCGGATGTGGTCCGAGGAAAATAAGGCGATATCCCAGACATCGTGTGGACATGTGGGAGGGTGAAATCATTGGTTTAGTTTCCTCCGGCATAAAAGACAATCCGTCGAAAAGCCGAGACGAAGGTTAGGAAAGGACTCGGTTCAATTTGTATCAAAGTAAATAACACACAAGTGGTTACTCCTGCGGACAGTAATTTTAACATCAGGATGGGAGATACTTGAGAGCTGCAGCCCATCGCTGTAAGGTTGCTGTTAAGTGAAATGAGATATTAGCCTCCCCATCACATCGGGAGGGAAAGCACATCAACAGCAATCAAGTGCTATGTTTCCCATACAAAATTTAAGGTGAACATCCACGAGAAACAACACAGGACTTGGAAGAATTTTGTGCAAATACCCCAAACCGGGTGCAATCCTTTAATGAAAAATGCGGACGCAGCATCTACACTCACGGACAATGAAATTTGCGCACCTAGAAGAAAACATGCTACAACCGCGAAACTTTGCAAATAGCTAGAGTGCTGCTGGTATGCAAATGATCCACGTTTGGTGCGAGTGCGCATGACCGCACACCCCGTGGTGACGCTGCAAGCACGAACCGGCAGCCTTATAAACCGGCGTGTACTCGATGCCCCAGGAAAGCGAAAAGCACCGGCCGACGTGAGCAAGAGTACAGAGTGACGAGTATGCCAGGTAGACGCCAGAAAGTCGATTTACGCAACTTACGGACTTTGAGAGAGGCCTGATTATCGGGCTGAAAACCGCAGAGTGGTCGGCGCGCTGTATAGCCTGACACGTGGATCGTTCTGACCATAACGTCTGACTGTGTTGGGAGCAGTGGACACGTGACGGCAATGCCACACGGCGAAGCGGCTCCGGACGGACCACCGTAGAGAGGATCGTGCGCAAAGCACGAACGGATCCCACGGGGACCCGGTCCACTATACAGGCAGATGTAGAGGCTCCTATATGCCTACGAACCATTTACCAACGCCTCGCGGAAGCGAATCTGTGATCCCAACGCCCCTTACGTGTGCTGCCATTAACACCAGAACACCACCGGCTCCGTGTGCAGTGGTGCCAAGCCAGAACGACGTGGAACGCCACAGACTGGCGACATGTGGTGTTTAGCGATGAGTGCCGTTCGTTTTGGGGACAGATAATTTTTTTGTTTGGAGGTTTAACGACCACCGTGAGCAATTCAATGTGTTACAAGCAGTCGCCTGTCCCTAATTTAAGGTCACTGACCCCAGGGAAGGGAGGGAGCCAGTACCGTAAAACAAGCATAACACCCATGCCTCTCCGGGATTCGAACCCGGACCCCTTTCGGACGAATGATCAGAAGCCATCGCTTAGACCACTGCGCCACCGGGGTGGCCAGATGATCATCGTGTCCGGGTGTGGAGGTCCCCGGATCAACGGCGCAATCCCAACCTAGCGCCACATCTTCCCCACTGCAGACATTACGGTCTGGGGAGCCATTGCCTACGATAGCCGATCAGCTCTAGTAGTGATACGGGGATCATTGACGGGCCAGTGGAATGTGGATGAAATTCTACAGCCCCATGTGGTCCTATTCCTGGCCGGGATTCCAGGTGCGCTACACCAGCAGGGTAATGCCCGCCCGCGGCTCAGGTTGCCCAGGACTGCCTATCGGGCATGTGTGGGACCAGTTGAAACACCAGCTGCCGCAGGACATCAGGAGCCTGTTCGCCTCCATGACGGACCGTATTGCAAAATGTATAGCCCTGCTATTGAAGATGACCGGACTGCGTGCCACAGATCCCTCTGTAATTGTCCTGCGGCTCGTTTTTGCCATCATGTGTATCTTTCATCTGTATCATTAGTCCATAAAATTTCAGTTCAGTCCGATGCTTCGTTCTTGGTGCGCAAATTTCATTGTCCGCGAGTGTGCATAAAACCGAACCCTTCATTGACGTCAAGTCACTAGGTTAGTTTGTCAATAAAGGATTCCGTGGCCAGTGGTCTAAGCAATGGCCTCTGATCATTCGTCCAAAACGGGTCCGGGTTCGAATCCCGTGAGGCATGGATGTTGTGTTTGTCTTACGGCACTGGCTCTCTCCCTTCCCTTAAACCAGTGACCCTAAATTAGGGACGGGCAACTGCTTATAGCCCATTGAGTTGCTCACGGTGGTCATTAAACCTCCAATAAAAAAAGGATTAAAGAAGTGGCCACCGAAGTGAAACCCCCAAAAATTTTGACATGTGGAGGACCACGATGCACCCAATGGATTGCCACGTAGTGACCTCCATAAGCCACACCACAGTCTAATACACTTTCGACGGCTAAGCGCAGTTTTTCTAACCGAGTAAGCATCGAAGGTAGTTTGCAGATGGTCGAATTCGTCATCCAGTCGAACAAAGACTGTTATATCATCGACATATGCCATCAACACAACATCAAAATGCTAAGCACTGGGAAGGCGGATTTTGGACTCTAGCAGCTTCGAACGAACTCTTTGCAGAAAAGGCTCAGTTGCTAAAGCAAAGAGCTGTCCCATAATGTAAATTCCACGTCGGAATAGGATAGCCGCAGTTATGAATGATCCGCCTTTAAGCCTGACAAAAGCGTTATAACAGAATGAAATGATAACAGCCGTTAACCCCTGGGAAGCCACACCGCTGTAGAAGAACAAACAGGTAAGTATGAGCTGGATTGCAAAAACGTTTTGATAATCCAGCGTAACAGTCACTGTTTACCATATCACGGAGGACAGTAAGATTGCTTCGATGGACCAAGTAGGTAGAGTATACACGGTCGTATCAGAATAATGTGACCACCTCCGGAATCACAGTGTACAGGCCCAGGCGCGTCAGAGTGCAAGTGACATGGTCGACCACACGGAGAGATAAGCGGCCGACCAAGACAGGTGATCCATAGTGCGTCACGTGAGCACAATGCGCAAAGATAACGATTTCACGGGCGTTCAAAACGGAAACCAGCTACCGCGCCAAGGGTGGAAGCACCTCAGAAACAGCAGACTTCGTGGGCAGTTCGCAAAGTGCTGTAGTAGGAGTGTACCAAGAATTAACTGCTGGCATACCGAGTACCTCCCGACGGCATAACTGTGGAGCCCCAAAGCCCATCGACCAAAAAGAACGTCGCTTTCGTCCTCTAGTAAAGAGCAATCGACACGGAACAGTGCAGCAATTGACCACGCAAACGAACACAGGGGCACCCAGGTACGTGTCCGCTGAGCAAATCCTGTTACGCATGGGTATCCAGAGTCGACGCTGCGGCAAGACGCCCATGTTAACCCTGGTCCATCGGCAACCACGCCTGCAGTTCGCGTGGGACTACCGTTATTGGACAGTGGGAAAAGGTTGCATTCTCCAACAAATCGAGGCTTCTACTCTACAGGAGTGGCTGGCGGGGCGTCGGTCAAGTACAGGCCGGTGGTGGCAGTGTGATTCTTTTTTTTTTTTTGATTGGAGGTTTAACGACCACCGTGAGCAACGCAATTGGGCTATAAGCAGTCGCCCGTCCCTAATTTAGGGTCACTGGTTCCAGGGAAGGGAGAGAGCCAGTGCCGTAAGACAAACACAACATCCATGCCTCACCGGGATTCGAACCCGGACCCCGTTCGGACGAGTGATTTTTTTTTTTGATTGGAGGTTTAACGACCACCGTGAGCAACTCAATGGGCTATAAGCAGTCGCCCGTCCCTAATTTAGGGTCACTGGTTCCAGGGAAGGGAGAGAGCCAGTGCCGTAAGACAAACACAACATCCATGCCTGACCGGGATTCGAACCCGGACCCCTTACGGACGAATGATCAGAAGCCAACGCCTTAGACCACTGCGCCACCGGGGCGGCAGGCAGTGTGATTCATGTCTGGGGAATGTTTTCCTCGTATGATTGGGACCGCTGGTACCACTGGACGGGTCCCTGAACGCCAATGGCTACTTGTCCATCCTCGCTGACCACATTCATCCCTTTACGTTGGACGCGTACCCTGGTGTCTACTAATAGCACAATGCGCCGTATCACATCTCTAAGGGGGTGCGTGACTGGTTCCAGGAGCACGACAGCAATGTCTCCGATCTCCCTTGGCCAGCGAAATCGCCCGACCTCAATCCCATACAACACTTGTATGGGAATATTTGGATTGACAGGTTCGACCCACAACCACGTCATCTCCAGGACCTCTGTGCTCTGCTGCAGTCCGAATGAGCACGTGTGCTTTTTTTTTTTTTTTTTTTTTTTGATTGGAGGTTTAACGACCACCGTGAGCAACTCAATGGGCTATAAGCAGTCGCCCGTCCCTAATTTAGGGTCACTGGTTCCAGGGAAGGGAGAGAGCCAGCGCCGTAAGACAAACACAACATCCATGCCTGACCGGGATTCGAACCCGGACCCCTTACGGACGAATGATCAGAGGCCAACGCCTTAGACCACTGCGTCACCGGGGCGGCACACGTGTGCTTCACGCAACCTTCCAGGACCTCATTACGTCCATGCCAGACCGTCTCGCCGCTATCATCCGGGCCAAGGGTAGTTATTCCCATTATTAGATAGGTGGTCATGTTATTTGATACGACTGTGCATGTTTGGGAAGGGTGAATTAGAAACAGTAAAAGTGTATTACGATTTGATAGGATTAATGCAAAAATTTTATTGTCAAGAATCGAAAAACTAATGGGCTTCCAATTATCAATGCTATGTAAGCCTTTCTGCGGTATAAACTTTATATAAGCTGTTACAAAGCTTGATGCAGAACACCCTCCAGAAAGAATGTGTGTTTAAAGCAGCTGTAAGAAACGGTAAAGTATGTGACGTGGGTGTTGCATAAAATGCCAGTACCAGCCTATCAGGAAACGCGCAGCATGAGCATTTAGCTTGCGGATCAGATCGTACGTTTCACTTCCTGAGAAGCAATGGGCTGGTAATACAGAGAAGTGTTCAGCTTGGAGAAGCTAATCAATAGCGCCACAGAAGTAAGTTGTCAGAGTGTCAAGCGGAGAGAAAACGCTGAGGAAATGGCGTTGAACGAGGTTCTAGGAGTGCCTCCACTGCACCAGTTGGGATGAAGAGACGTTCTGCCAGCTGGTTGTAATAGGTTGGGAACTTTTCAGTTCCCAGAAGATGAAGCAGTCGAAGAGCTTGCTAAGCAGCACCGGTTTGCAAAGTCCTTGACTTTTCCATCTGTAACAGGCGGCGGCCATCACCCGACGGATAATGCTTGATCTTATATTAAATAGTATTTTACATATTAGGGAAGGCTTGTCGGCAAAAGTCGTTTTTAAGGAACAGCTACAGCTTCGGACATGGTAAACCGCCGCGTCAGCATCGAAATATGAGGCCAATAATCTGTGCGTAAGGTGTGAACAAATTTCTTCACAAATCATCTAGGATTCAAACTGAATTGTTCGACATCGTCACAGAAACACAAGTTTCTGAATCAAAGGACCCACTTCCAGGTGGTCGGCGATAAGATCAAACCCACGTTCTTTTTTTTTTTTTTTTTTTTTTTTTATTGGAGGTTTAACGACCACCGTGAGCAACTCAATGGGCTATAAGCAGTCGCCCGTCCCTAATTTAGGGCCACTGGTTCCAGGAAACGGAGAGAGCCAGTGCCGTAAGACAAACACAACATCAATGCCTCACCGGGATTCGAACCCGGACTCCTTTCGGCGAATGATCAGAGGCCATCGCTTAGACCACTGCGTCACCGGGGCGGCAAATCCACGTTCAACTAATTGAGGTCACCACTTGGAAGACTAAATAAATGTAAACCTTCTTGTCAGAGAGTGAAATATGAAATACTGCAGCAGGTAATGCAACGGTAAGAACAGCTTTTAAGAAATGACGAGACGTGTCTCGTACCGAATGCACATTAGCCATAAACTCCGTTGGTGTTAAATGTTTTTTTATTTTTTGATTGGAGGTTTAACGACCACCGTGAGCAACTCAATGGGCTATAAGCAGTCGCCCGTCCATAATTTAGGGTCACTGGTTCCAGGGAAGGGAGAGAGCCAGTGTCGTAAGACAAACACACCACCCATGCCTCACCGGGATTCGAACCCTTTACGGCGAATGATCAGAGGCCATCGCTTAGACCACTGCGGCCCTGGCTTGGTTTAGGAGAGATCTATCCACAAGGCACATCATGCTGCACAGTTCCTGAATAAAGCTCGTGACAGCAAAGAAGTGGCCGCCCCGGTGGCGCAGTGGTCTAAGGCGCTGGCCTCTGATCATTTGTCCGTAAGGGGTCCGGGTTCGAATCCCGGTCAGGCATGGATGTTGTGTTTGTCTTACTGCACTGGCTCTCTCCCTTCCCTGGAACCAGTGACCCTAAATTAGGGACGGGCGACTGCTTATAGCCCATTGAGTTGCTCACGGTGGTCGTTAAACCTACAATATATATATATATATATATAAAAAAAAAAAAAAAAAAAAAGCAAAGAAGTCGCAACAGAATAACAGTGTCCGGCAGAGCGAAACGAGTGAGGCATAAAACCAATTATAACGAAATCGAGGGAGAACAATGCCTGAAGCTTTTAGAACATAACATACCTTCACGAAACACCACACGTCGGAATCTACAAAATAAGTACGAAAACAACCGAAAGGCGGGGGGAACACGAGCTCTGTAACACGTATAACGACCATCGCAAGCAACTTCAAGGGATATGAACAGTCATCGTTCCTGATTTAAACAAGTGTTTTCATAGAAGAAACAAAGCCAGCGCCATCATATATGCACACGGCCCATGAATCAGGTACTCTCTCACGGACAAACTGTCAGAAGCCCTGATATGTCAATATATTATAATCAACATAGATGCAAGAAAACTGAAGGAATTTATTTCATTTCAACTTTTAGCAACTGGTTTTTGTAAAAATTGCTAATTACTAGGATTTGTTCTTTGGAGTGACTAATTTTTATTTATTTAATTTTTTTTTTTATTGGAGGTTTAACGACCACCGTGAGCAACTGAATAGGCTATAAGCAGTCACCCGTCCTTAATTTTGGGTCACTGGTTCCAGGGAAGGGAGAGAGCCAGTGCCGTAAGACAAACACAACATCCATGCCTCACCGGGATTCGAACCCCGTTCGGACGAATGATCAGAGGCCATCGCTTAGACCACTGCGCTAGTGACTAATTTGGATTTAATTATACGTATCAATTAACTCCAGGTGTGTTTTATTTGCTAGCAACTGTAAGGGCCCGTCCCTAATTCAGAGCCGTTTCAGGGAAAGGCGAGATTTAGTGCTGCGTAAACCAAACACGCCACCATGCCCACAGGCTAGGATTTTTTTTTTTGATTGGAGGTTTAACGACCACCGTGAGCAACTCAATGGGCTATAAGCAGTCGCCCGTCCCTAATTTAGGGTCACTGGTTCCAGGGAAGGGAGAGATCCAGTGCCGTAAGACAAACACAACATCCATGCCCGACCGGGATTCGAACCCCTTACGGACGAATGATCAGAGGCCAGCGCCTTAGACCACTGCGCCACTAAGATTTTTCCTCCGGTTTTTAATTAACTTCATTCCATGTGACAAGTGCTGGTTTGATGAAGTCATCTTGTTCAGCTGCATTTATTTATGAACGTTCGTGTTGTTCTCCAGTGAACGCGGACATCCCGAGTGTCACTGACAGACACTAAATTTGTCCTAAGGTATATCAACGCTGTTCCGGTGGCGCAGCTGTCTTTTTTTTTTGATTGGAGGTTTAACGACCACCGTGAGCAACTCAATGGGCTATAAGCAGTCGCCCGTCCCTAATTTAGGGTCACTGGTTCCAGGGAAGGAGAGAGCCAGTGCCGTAAGACAAACACAACATCCATGCCTCACCGGGATTCGAACCCGGACCCCTTACGAACGAATGATCAGAGGCCAACGCCTTAGACCACTGCGCCACCGGGGCGGCACCGCAGCTGTCTTACGACTATTCGTCTGAGCACGAATCCCAGTGAGGCATTAATGGATGTGTTTATCTTACAGCCTTTCTCCCTTTCCTGAAATCAATGGCCCTGAATTAGGGACGACTTATAGACCAACGCGTTGCTCATGGTGGTCGTTCAGTTTCCAAACGAAAAGAAAGAAAAAAAATGGAATCTTAATAACTTTGGATAAATAACAGTTGCTGTGAAAACTTAGAAACCGTGATATTTTGAATTTTCACAAATTGCAAAACACAAAAGTTCTGCAAGTCATTTTTCATTAGTTCTTGAAGAAATGGCAACAGTAATCTGGTAACTGCCTTGAATTTCCTCGTTTGGTTTTTGATATTTGAATAAGTTTTAGGAAGGGAGTGTGTGACCTAAGGTCTAAAACTGCCCTGAGAAATGAGAAGATCTAAGTGAACTCAATAGGAAAGACAAACAGAAAATCCAGAAAACCCTCGTTTGATTTAGTAGGTGTATAATACTACAAACGGTCTAAAGACCTTGGGTCCACAGCTAATTCTCAGAGGTGTTGAAGACCAGAGGTATTAGGTGAGCGCATTTTTTTTTTTCAGTCTTAAGTTACATACACATTTAGTTTATTTAAAGTAATGAAACGATTTCATGAAATTTACAGTTCATGTCTTGAATCTTTATATTTTTTTTTAAATGACTGTGAATCCCTTTCCTAAGAACTTTAGCTGAGCAATGGCTGTTCATTCCGCACAAAAGCGGTCGGCCGTCGCCATTTCGTTTGTTAGGCTTAGTAACCAGGTAAGTTTGTTGCGCATGGTATTACTTTTTATTTTTCGTATGGCTTTATGATTTATTTTTGCAGGGTTGATTGCTAAACCTACCATCGAAGGTCAACTGAAATATTTACTATCACGATTGCACAATGTACTTATTCTGGAAGAAGATTAAAAAAAAAAAAAAAAAAGTGCACTAGAAGTGGCCCGACGTTTAGAAAAAAAATGGCTATTGCAATTTATGTACGTTTTTCTATTATTTTTAGAAAGTAACTTTCACAATTATGTAATAGATTTTGGAATATTTTTTTCCATTCAAGTTTTGAGTTGTTGCTAACCTCAATTTCTTTCCTTTATGGTTACATTAAATTTTTTAGGTAAGTACTTAAAAATGTATTTTTATTTCAGTGAAGTGGGGTTTTTTTTTTTATGTTTTGTTGAAAGACTTAACAGCATCAACATGAGTATCAGTTAAGTTTCATGTTATTTCAGATTAAAGCAGCATTTGTATACTAACA
Source organism: Macrothele yani (assembly GCA_039090855.1). Taxonomy (NCBI): domain Eukaryota; kingdom Metazoa; phylum Arthropoda; class Arachnida; order Araneae; family Macrothelidae; genus Macrothele; species Macrothele yani. The sequence continues at coordinate 32,784,347 of CM077012.1, forward strand.
TGTTTTACTTGATTTATTATTCAGTAAATGATAATTAACTGGCATTTTGGATAATAAACTCTCCCAGAGTAGAGTATTGCTGTGTAAGGTACATATTTGGTTTTGAAGAAAAAATTTAGGATGGGCAACATTAAATTTTTTAGGTAAGTACTTTAAAATGTATTTTTATTTCATTGAAAAAAATACTAGAAGTTTTTTTGTTTTGTTTTGTTGAATCGCCATCGCTGGGGCGGTGGTCTAAGCGATTGCTTCAGATAACTTGTCCAAGATGGGTGCGTCTAAGCAATGGCTTCAGATAACTTGTCCAAGATGGGTGTGTGTTCGAATCCCGTGAGGCATGGATGTTGCGTTTGTCTTATGGCACTGGCTTTATCTCTCTCTTCCCTGGAACCAGTGGCCCTAAATTAGTGACGGGCAAATGCTTATAATAGCCCATTGTGTTGCTCACGGTGGTCGTTAAACCTCCAATAAAAAAAAGTTTCATGCTGTTATTTCTGATTAAAGCAGCATTTGTATATATATCATGTTTTACTTCTTGATTAATTATTTAGTAATTTTATGATAATTAAATGGCATTTTGTATAATAAACCCTTCCAGAGTAGCGTATTGTTGTGTAAGGTACATAATGTTCTTAGAATGTTTAAATTATATGCAGCATAGCTTTTATCAGTGGAGATTACTATCATGCACATTTTTTATATCAACCTCTTTTAAGCTGATCTCAAGATTTACTTCCTTTCAGATCAGCTTAGAAGATATTTTTGTGATCAGTTTCATATTCAGCAGAAAGTTTGCATCATGAAACTATATTTATCTGTCAAGATGTTTTGACAGTATGCACATTTTGTTTCTGTCATCTCATATTTGCATAATGATGTGTTTAAATACATTCTTGAAATACCACATAAAATACCTTTCACTGTTGATTTATTGCAAAATTTTTCTGTCACTTTCAGTAATGAAAGGTTTTCTGCCTTTATTATCTATCTTGCTATGTTCTACATTTTCACATTGGTCTGCAACTTGATATCGCCAAATGCAGTATCCATCTAGGTGATCTTTTATTTTCCATGGTCTACTCAGCTTAATATTTTTGTCAATTCTTTTACAAACAATCCAGATGAAATCAAATGTTCATTTTGCTAATGCCATTCTATTCATAAACCCACCTATTTTACCATATGTATCTTATGTTTTTTTGTTGTGCAAACTTCGACGTCCCTGTTTACTTTGCATTTCTTCTCTAACTGCTGCAAAAGAAGACAGGTCTGCACATTTTATACAAGTTCTGGTTTTTGGTAAACTCCCTTCTTAGTAAAAAAAAGTGATCTTATGTAGCTGTTTATTTAGCAACTGATTTTATAATGTCATATCAAGCTTTATTGTCTCATAAATAACTATGTTCAAATAATTGAAATCTGTAGCCCCTTATCTTGTACTACTACTACACAATAATAATGGTTAGGGTTAGATATTTCAGCAAGATAATGATTACCTTTGCATTTCTATCTTGCTTGACTTTACATTTCCTGCACGTGGTCTGGTTGTCGCTGATGTTATCGTTCCAATCGTCCGTTTCAGGTATAGCTGTTCTTGGCGCTATTCTCGTTTAATGCAAGAAAACGGTAAAAGTTGGTATTAACGGAACCTAATCGAAGTTTAGTGAAGCAAACCTGCATTAAACGAGAATAGTGCCAAGAACAGCTATACCTGAAATGGACGATTGGAACGATAACATCAGCGACAACCAGACCACGTGCAGGAAATGTAAAGTCAAGCAAGATAGAAATGCAAAGGTAAGCATTATCTAGCTGAAATATCTAATATGATGAACGTATGCACGTTTAAAGGACAGTAGTTTTCTGATGATATCAGAATTAGAACTACGAATATTTTATGGCTAGGGTTGTTAAAAAAATTAGACTACCCAATATTTATGTCTGTCCCAAAATTTTCAAAAGCCTTGCTTGAATAAGGTTGCACTGCAAATTATGCAAACAAAAAATTTAGTCCCAAAGCATCTTTTCATTTCATTTATAGATCATTTCATCTAAGTCAGTAAAAATGAATAACAAATAGGGTTATCTCGTATTCCTGTCTTACACCCCATGCTTTATCAAGTCACTTAATTACTAATACTTCCCTCCAAATAATGAATTTTGCACATACAGTGGGTAAAAAAGTATTTGCACACCAAGTGTTTTTGCAATGATGTCATGATAACAAGATAAACAGAACTAAAAACTGTTTGATTGGAAATATGAATGTCAATTATTTACGTAAAAATATTTCTGTTGAATTAGTCAGAAAAAGTGTACTGAGCAATTACGAAAATAATCGCTACCAAAAAAAGCATTTGCACACTGCAGAGACATCACTACGTCACCTCTGAAATTCGCATAAGCCGATCTGCAGCGATATTATAAGTACTGCAAACATCAAGAGGTTGCTACAGTTGTATGTGTGAATTTCAGACTAGCAGCAGTGCTCAGTTCGAGTTGTAGTTCAACATGGCACGTAAGTCCGAGTTAAGCAAACATATACAGGAAAAAATTTGTTCTTTGTGTACAGAAGGGAAAAGTTATCGAAAAATTGGTGAAATTTTGAATTTGAACTTTTCAACAGTCATATGTGGTGAAAAAGCACGAAGAAACTGGTAGCACAGATAACAAGAGGAGAACCAGTCGCCCAAAGATTCTTACTACCAGGGAGCAACGCCATGTTGTGAAAAAAGTGAGGAAAAACCCATTTACTAGGGCTCGAATCTCGATGCTGTACAACTTGCGACACTATCAGGCAAGACTGATCGTGCACAGTTACACGGCAGAACGACAAGGAAAAAAACCCTTTTATTAGTGAAAGAAACAGACAAACGTTTGGATTTCGCTAAAGCTCACGTCAGTAAATCAGTCTAATTCTGGAAGAATGTTATATTTTCTGACAAAAAACAAAGATCAATCTGGCCCTGATGGTAAAAAAATTTGTGTGGTGCAGACCAAACGCTGAACTCCTGCAACAAAATCTCAAAGCAACTATGAAGCTTGGTGGAGGTCATATAATGATATGGGGCTGCATGGGATACACAGACGTGCCAACTCTCCGGGTTTAGGCCGGTAATGCCGGATTTTAGGACACTTGCCGGAATTCTGGATTAGAAAATAATATTGTCGGATTCCATCTTAATTTCCGTAGCGTAAATTAAAAAGTAATGAGAAAAGTTCGAAGTTCTCCAAGGCATCGGAAAATTTTGTTGATTACCGTAGCGTAAAAAGTAACGAGGGGAAAAGTTCGAAGTTCTCAGAGGCATCGGTTCATTAGCGGAGAAGCAACCTTTCCCTTCTGAGTCAGCAGCCAGCAGTTTTGCTTTGCCGTTGGCAGCGATGTTTACTCTTCTGTCCGGTAATGATCTCTGGCGCTGCACGCACGGAATAGGAGCGGGCTTGGCTTTGGCGCGCACTGTACGTACTGACGCAGATTTCTATCGTAAGCGCGCGGTAGTGTTTTGGTTTGTTTCATGTACTTCGTCTGCCTTAAAAGGAATTTCTGAGAATTTTTTTGTGCACGCGTTTAATCAAGCGATGGCTGGTAGAAAATATCAGTCTGTTTTTAAGAAGTATACGACAGATTATCCGTGTATAATCGAATCAAGAAACCGCCAACGATTTGCCTTTTGCTCTATTTGTAGGTGTGATTTTTTCGTTGTCCACAAGGGCAAAGGAGATATCGTTAATCACATTCTTACGCAAAAACACGTGGCCAATTCTAAGTGCATGGAAAATAACAAAACATTAAATTTTGCTCGAGATAGTTCATCTTCTGATGCGATTATCCATGCTGAGTGCTTGGTTACTTCATTCCTCGTGTGACATAACTTACTTTTAAGCTGTGCTGACCATGCAAGTGTGCTTTTTAAGAAAATGTTCCCAGATAGTAACATTTCAAAAACATATGCATGTGTGACAGGACAAAAACATCGTGCGTTGTTGCTGAAATGGGGAAATCTTCAAAAATAGACTTGCATACTTGCCAACTTTTACGGATTTCTGCTTAATTTTACTGATTTACGGATAGAGGTCTTTTTTAACAGATTTTTTTAATATTTAGATTGCTCAATCGAAATATTTCAACCCCCTGCAACCATCCACTAGATTTTCTAACAGACCTTACGAGCGCTGTGTCACGCGATGATGTCATCTTTGACTCTCTCTCCACGGGAGTGTGCTCAAGTGATGTGCCGACCAGAGTTTGCCAAAATGCATAATTGCGCGTCTAGTATGCATCGAAATTTTACCAACGTGTAAAAATACGGATCGGGAATTTTTCTCGATGCGTAAAAATAAGCGTTGGGAACTTTTTTTCTCGCGCGTAAAACTTCGCATCAAATAATTTTACCAATTCATAAAAAATGCGCATCGGGACGGTACAGAAACGGAAGTAAACGAAATAAAGGTTTTCTCCGTAATCAATAATTTTTTTTTTTTTTCCCTGTGATGCTGCCTTCATCCAGTATTGTTGTTATATCTCATTTTATTCCATAAATATTTGTATTTCAGTTTAAAAATGGAGGAAAAATTTCCGAAATCGGAAATTTGACGGCAGAAAAATTTCGCTTTAGGCAAGAGAGTCCGACGGCTTCCAGGAATTTCTCCTTTTCCGTCTTAATTTGAGTTATCCTCCAGATCGATGCATAACTTAATATAATTTTCTTAAATATTTGTTAACAGAAATTGTTTTACATTTTTTATATACCTTAACGTAACATTAGTGCTGCAAATTATGTCCATTGATATTTCAAACATACGAAAATAAGCTTGCAGGATTTTCATAGAAAATTGCATTTATTAAGGGTATAATGAATGCAAAGAAATATATTGATGTGTTGCACAGCAATTTAGCAGACAGTGCAGCAAAATTAGGCATAAGTGATTGTTATCTCTTTCAACAGGATAATGATCCGAAATACTGCATGTATCACAAAAGAGTGATTACTGTACAATGTTCGCAAGAGGCTTCATACCCCTCCACAGTCTCCAGACATTAACCCTATCGAGATTTTGTGGTATTTATTGGATTTATCTTTAAGAAAAATTTTGGGGGAAAATGATCTAAAACAAGCAATAACTGAAGAATGGCATAATATTGCACAAGAAACGACTTAAAAAAATTAGTAGAGTCTATGCCAAGAAGGCTTCAAACCATTATTAATGCAAAAGGTATGCATACTAAATATTAGACAATTATTTTGGACTTTATTTATGACATATTGATGGCATCATTCGTGTGCAAATACTTTTTTGCCATTCAGAAAATGCCTTTTTCGCCCATGTCTTGTCCCGTATCTTTTTCAAAATTCTCAAGAGTATTTTTTCGTTTCATTAGCCCATTTGCCGCTAAATAAATATACTTTTCCATTATTATTATTATTATTTGTGTGAAATTATTGCTGATAAACACGTGCAAACACAGTAAAACCTCGAAAATCCGGCATCCAGAAAACTGTCAACTTCAGAAATCTGGCACTTTTCTGATTTCGTTTTCGTAAGAACATCCGATGTTTCACCAATAACCATGGAAATCTCCCGATGTACCGTCTCAACAACACATTGTGAGATCATCCGATCTCAGCGTGTGAATTGCCAATAGCCGCCTACGCGTAACATTGCAAGGTTTCTCAAAATTCATCATTCCATCGGGCCACACTGAAGTGATGCGGACCAATGAGGCGACGAATCGGCGTTTACGTTTGAAATGCACGTTGAACCCGTGATGATGATCTGTGCTTGATGGTGGCAGTATGTGGATTCGATCGTGTAATGACATCTACATCTGCCTTAACGATGCATCGCAGTAATTGCCTTCACGACGTATCGTAGTTTCGTCAGTCGAAAAATCGTAACATGAATGCAAAATTCACATCGGGTTTTTGTGATGTATCAATACATCGCCCAGTCCTAGCTGTTGCTCTGGATTTTTTCAAGATTTTGCCTAACCATTCGCCTAATTCCGTTTTATTCCCCAACAGAGTTTTATAACAAATAGTACAAAAACGTAATCGCCAATATTTTCGCCAAAACTATTTTCCAACTCCTAAACTATTTTTTTACACAAATTGCGAAGAATGTGACCGGCAGCGCAGGCCTTGCATATTTATAAGGCGTAGACGTGCAAATTTTCGTTAAATCAACCTGTTACCTGCAAGTGCACGTTTGCTTTACATAACGCCCATTATGCAATTTTTGGGTAGCTTCAGATATCCGTTGTTTTCATGAATCCGGCACTCGTCCGGTCCTGTTGATACTGGATTTTCCAGGTTTTAAGGTTTTACTGTACTTTTTTTACCCACTGTAAATGCTTGAATTTGACTTCACTGATTTGACTTTTGCTCCACAGATTTTTAACGTAATGGACAACTTTTTCACATGTACTTCACCATGTCTTTCTAAAGCTAATGATATATGTTGCTGAAAATCTGTGGACACCTGATCAACGTTTTCAGATTTTCATCAACATTATCCACGTTTTTCTTGAAAGAAAAAAATAAATAAATCGAAAGGATAATAGTGGTCAGTTCAGGAAAGGGTGACAATTCTTCCCTGGAGTGATTTGCTGTTAAACTTTTCGTAAATTTAGATTTCACCTCCCCTGGGTTCGATTTTTGGATCCAGAGAGAAAGTCAAGAAAAAGTTACAGAAAATTCTATTTGCTCATCATTGTTTTTTTTTTTCTCCTCATCTCTGCTTAATGTACAAAATGAGTGTTTTTACTTTGTTAAGGGATAGGAGAGTAGCAAAGGGCTACCCTCCCTCCGATTCAGTATTTATCATCGCTCTGGGGCTAGCCTATGGATTTTTGGTTAAGTTCCCCAAAAATAAGCACATAAATTGTGCAATGATAGTTGGCGATTGCTTTCAAAAAAATTGCTCAGCCCAGCAGGAGGGAAAAGAAAAACATACTCAGCTGAATTAAAGTAAGAGCAGTGTAAATAATTTTTTTTTCTCTCGATGTGTATGTACATAATGTAGCATTTGTATTATTCATTATCTAATCTATGAGTAGGACGATTCAGAAGTTAGTAGGATGTATTATAATTTTAACTTTGAAATTATGAAGTTGGTGAGGTAAGGCTGGGATGGACTTGATAAGTGGGCCTTAAAAACAAGAATAAATATAATCCAAATCAAGAAAAAAAAAAAGGGAAAAGAATAATCTATCGCCCGGGGCAAGTAATTTCATAAGTGATGATTACACGACCATTTCTTTTTGATGCTTATATACATGAGTTCCAAAATTACTGATTTTTCCAGAGTTGACACATTTATACACATGTAACATGAATACAGTGTGATGACATAACATATAGAAATAGTACAGGTGGTGAAAACAAAATTGTATATGTGTACACACAAGCTCCCCTACAAGTGAAAACCTCATACACATTTGTCAATTCAAAGTAACAAGAATATAGCCACCATAAAAACACTTTGGGTTCCGAAATGCATTTACCCATCTCCCGAAGTTAAATTTTAGTCTAAATTCAAAATTTTCCTTCAGGTTTACTTTTGGCTATCTATTGTAATCACCTTACATAACGTGGCCGAGATTTCCGCCACAACAGTAAACACCATTGTTAAATTCAATTGTTTCTTAGCTACTTCCAGAAACATACTAGTGACTGCACAGTATCTCTCACTGCTACATAGTAAACCTGTTTCCAAAACTAACTTTACATGTTGAGGGGATCAGTGTTTAGTCTTGTGACTATACACTAAAGCAGCCTCAACACCAATAAATTTGACTTTGTTTAGTGTAATTTCCTTATTTAATGAAAGTAATTTTCAATTGTTTCTTAGTTACTTAAGGAAACACATTAGGGACTGCATAGTACCTCTTATTGCTATGCAGTAAACCTGTTTCCAAAACTAACTTTGCAGGTTGAAGGCACAAGCATATAGTCTTGTGACTATATGTTAAAGCAGCTTCAACACAAACAAATGATACTTAGTTTAGTGGAATTTCCTCATTCAAATAAAGATATATTTAATGCTCTTTAGCTACTTACAGAACACCCAAGAGACTGTGTAGCATATGTTGTTTCTACATAGTAAACCTGTTTCCAAAACTAACTTGTAGTTGAGGGGATCAGTGTTTAGTCTTGTGACTATACACTAAAGCAGCCTCAACACCAATAAATTGAACTTTGTTTAGTGGAATTTCCTTATTTAAATAAAGTAATTTTCAATTGTTTCTTAGTTACTTATGGAAACATATTAGGGACTGCATAGTACCTCTTATTGCTATGTAGTAAACCTGTTTCCAAAACTAACTTTGCAGGTTGAAGGCATGAGCATCTACTCTTGTGAGTATATGTTAAAGCAGCTTCAACACAAACAAATGATACTTAGTTTAGTGGAATTTCCTCATTCAAATAAAGATATATTTAATGCTCCTTAGCTACTTACAGAACACCCAAGAGACTGTGTAGCATATGTTGTTCCTACATAGTAAACCTGTTTCCAAAACTAACTTTACAGGTTGAGGGGATCAGTGTCTACACACTAAAACAGCCTCAGCAAAAGTAAATTTTACTTTGGTAGGGAACATTTTCTGGAAAGTAAAACAAAACTTGATGGTTTAAGTAGACTTATCGAGTTTAATATCAAAGTAGATGGAAACCACAAGAACAGCAAAACCATCTGTGAAATAAGAGACAAAGAGTTATATGTATTGCTAGTAGTTTATTATTTTTCATACGAGTATTTATGGCCTGTATTCTAGTAAAATATTGTTTTCAGTGCCTGAGTGGTATATCAGGCTATATGAAGTAAATTAATTTTCTATTGTATGAAATGAATAATCCTTATGCTATTTGTAATTCATGTGTAAAAAACACACTGCTGTCCAAAATTAATGTGACAAATACGGATTTGAGAATATCTCCAAAACGAGATGACTGACTGTAAAGATTTTCAGACACATTAGCAAGGGGAAATGGTAAGTTGACATACCAAAGCAACATTGTGCTAGCTACTATGGAAATAAGCAAATGCTAACTGTATGTCATTGAGCTTGAGAAATGGTAACTGATGCTTGAATTTGACTGTTAGTGGAAGAATGTTTCCGCAACATTGCTTAGAAGACTGTTTATGGTGGAGAACAGTCAGTAGATTGGATGCAGAGCAATCACAAGCTGAGTAAGCAAGATGGATGAATGTGCCCAGGCAAGTGGTCACCAATCTCTGGAGACAGTTGCACAAAACCAGAAGTCCGGAACAACGGACACCTATAAGACACAATAAGTCAAGTTGACCGGAATTTATTTCTAACAGCTTGCTGCCATAGGGAGTTGATAGCCTGGCAACCCTAACAGGAGCTCTCCTCTGCTATGGGAATGGTGACATGTGGCAAACAGTTTACAGAAGACTCCACAAGAAAGGTCTGTATGCAAGAAGGCCAATAGTCTGTATCGAACTCGCCGCATCACACAGAAGCTTCAGTCTGAATTGGGCCCAACATCACCTTCTGATCAATTGGCCAGGGTTCTCTTCACTGATTAGTCATGGTGCAGCCTAAACACCAATTCTCGACATATTTACATTTAGGGAGAGGTGAAAAGACAAAATCTTCCCTCTGACGTTGGGGAAATTGACTACTACTTTGGTGGAGGACTCCTAGTTTGGGCTACCATCATGTTTGATGGATGGATGTTGTGTTTAGGAAGCATCCTGACTGCTGCATGTTATGCAGATGACATCCTTGAATCCTATGTATGGCTTTCTGAGGGTGCTGTTGTCTCCAGTTCATTTTTATGGATGACAATGCCTGTCCCCATAGGGCTAGCTGATGAATACCTGGAGAGTGAGGGATATTCACAGGATGGAGCCACACAAGATCACCGGACCTGATACAGAATGTCTGGGAAGAGCAATTGCAAGCCAGCAGCCTCACCTAGAACTTCTGGGGACTCCAACATGCCTTGGTGGAGGAGTGGCACTCATTGCCTCAACTCTAATTTGCAGCCTTGTAAATAGCACAAAGGCTCACTGTACAAGTTGTATCACTGTTCGGGGTAATCACACTCCGTATTAGCCCTTTGCCATGCATATACTACCTCCTCATGTGGTGATGGAATCCGTTTTCTGTTGTGTTATGGATATATACGTATGTTCATACTGACTGTCATTAAACTCTGCCATGTGGATTTTCCATTATTTATGATTTTGCGTTTTTCAAGTTTATTTTGGATACCCATGTAATTTAAAAGGAATTTTAACATACAGTTGCTCAAAAACACAAGGTAAATAATATTACATGATGTCAGACTTTCAAAGTGTTTGTGCCTCTGAATATCAAAACCAACAGAAAAAGTGAAGAGATTGCTTCTTGATAAAACATATACACTAAAGTGCCAAAAAACTGGTACAGACGAGCTTATGCAAAATACATAGCAACGTCACCTATGCGCGGACTCGGTTGCATCCACCAGTGTGTATATAAAGCGATAGACATCCTTGCAAGCTGTCAGAGCTGTTTTCGGCATGAGAATGACAAGTAATAACAATTTAAGCGATTCTCAACGCGGTGTCATAGTTGGTGCTCGTGAGATGAGCCGTAGTATTTCGGAGGTAGAAAACCCCAAAATACTATGGCCCATCTCACGATTTAAGTAATAAAGATTTAAGCGATTTTCAACGCGGTGTCATTGTTGGCGCTCGCGAGATGGGCCATATTATTTAGGAGGTAGAAAGCCATAGTATTTCGGAGGTTTCACGGACGACCATTGCAAGGGTGTACCGTGAATACAAGAATTCCGGCAAAACCTCCAACTTACGATACCAGTGTGGCCGTAAAAAGACATTTGGTGAACGTGACCATTGTCAGCTGTCAAGAATTGTTTCACTTGATAGGCATGCAACACTCTCGCAGGTATCATTGGAATTCAATGCTGGAGCCTCAACAGGTATCAGCGTCCGGACTGTGCAACATACCCTGCACGATATGGGCTTTGGGAGCCGACGCCCAACTTGAGTCCCCTTGATGGGTGCACGGCACAGAGCTATGCACCTCGCTTGGGCACGGCAACACCGCCATTGGACACTTGATGACTGGAAACAAGTAGCCTGGTCTGACGAGTCGTGTTTCCAACTGTATCGGGCAGATGGAAGGTTTCGTGTGTGGCGCAAACCCCATGAAGCCATGGATCCCGCCTGTCAACAGCAAACTGTACTCGCTGGTGGGGGATCCATAATGGTATGGGGTGTGCTTAGCTGGACTTCACTGGGACCCCTGGTATGTCTGCAAACATCTGTGACTGGCCAACGCTATGGGCACATCCTTTCTGACGAGGTACACCCCGTTCATGCCCTGCATTCATGCTGATGGGTTGGCCCTGTTCCAACAGGCCAATGCACCTCCACACAAGTATCGGGACACCACATTATGGTTAGAGGAGCATTCATCTGAGCTTAGGGTGTTGCCATTCCCACCCAAGTCCCCAGATCTGAACGTGATAGAACACATTTGGGATGCCGTGCAACGTGCTATCAAACACAGGAATCCGAGGCCTCGGAATACACCCGAATTGTGGAACGCTCTGCAGGAAGTACGGTGTGCATTGCCTACAGCATATTTCCAGAAGCTAGTGGAGTCCATGTTCCGTAGTATTTCTGCAGTCCTGCGCTACCGTGGGGAACCTACCAAGTATTATACTGGTGTACAAGTTTTTCTGGCACTTCAGTGTACATACATATCACTAAGCTGTTCTCTGAGATTCAGAGGTTAGCTCCAAAAAGAAATATGAAGTACCAGATAATTTTTACTTACCATTGCTGCATCAAACTTCTCCATTTACAGCGATCTTGACATACAACTCGGGCTTCGCTGACGTCTATCACACACCGTACACAAGATCTTCAATACTTCATACTCAATCTTTTTCTTATGCAGACACTCCTGAATCTGATTCTCTCATGACTTCCTTGGCTTTCCTCTAGCCCTTTCCTTCCTGCCACTTGGGCTAAAAAGATTTTCTTAGTAAGCATCTCATCACTCATTCTTTCAACATGGCCAAACCTCTGAAGCATGTTAGTCTCCACCTTGCTAACATTTTGCTTCACATCACACAATTGCAACATATCTTCATTCCTCACACATTCAGAATGTATCTTGCCACAACCCCCCTGTAAGTAACGCACTTCTCCAGCACACAAACGACTTCTAGGTTTCTTCTGTAGTAAGCACCCAGGTTTCACTGCCATACATCAGAGTAGGAACAATTACACTTTCGTACACAGCCATGCGGGACTCTCTAGAGAACCCATCTTCCTGTGAAAACCTCCCAGAGCAGCCATGACTTTCAATGAAGAATTCCCTCGGCTACTAATTTCACCATCCAATTTGTTCTCTCTGTCAAACATGTTTCCTAAATACACAAACTCGCTCACCTGGTCAATCACTGTCCCATTACATTACATTCAGTGCTACACGTTCCTCTCTCAAAAAACATAACTTCGGTCTTTCCCTTATTTATACTCACTTTGAATTTCATGCAAACTTCGTACATCCAGGACAACATACTCTGCAACTACTTTTGCTTTCTGCCTACAGGACTGTGTCATCAGCATACAGCAATATGCACACACAGATATCACCAAGATATAAACCAGTATTATCTATTTTTGCATCACGCATCCATAAATACAGTATATTAAACAGCCATGGGTGCACCAACAGGGAACCATTTTGATAAAACACCATTCCCTCGTACACAAGCTCTACTGCCAGCATACATGGCTTTTACACTAATAAGTAGATTCCCATTAACACCATATTCATTCAGTACCTTCCACAAAAGTGTCCTATTTACTCAGTCATAAGCTTTCTTTAAGGCAGCAAAAACTTTACCAACAGCCAGCCACTCAATTAGAGTCGCCACTGTATTTCAACATCTCCGTAGCTATGTCATCAACTCCAGGAACCTCAACATTCTGAAGAGATTTTAGAGCCTTATGCACCTCTTCTCTTAAGATCCCTCCTGTGCTTCCATCCTTAACTGCGACATCATCTGCTTCTACCTCAGAATCACCTTTGCTTTCCTGATCATCCCCAAATAGGCTTCCTTCTTTCTCTTTACTGCCCCTTCAATCTCACTATTATGGTGCCACAGATCTCTACAGCAGCAATGACATCACAGTTCTTAAAACATTCTCACATCTTTTCTACATCCCTCTCACAAGACTTCAGCTTCTTCAGTCATTCCCTGAGCACGTCAGAATAACACTGATGATCTACAGGGAGCCTTTCAACCTTTATTCTTTCCATCCTGGGCTTCTTCCTATTCTTTTTCCTCCAACCAACATTCAGTTTCACTCGTGACACTAGCAAGTAATGTTCAGAACCAACATCCGCACCTCTCATTACACGAGTGTCAACAAATAAGTGTTCTGACGCTGATCCTAGCCAACAAAATCTGTTACACTCTTCTGACCAAGAGTACGATTTTCCCAAGTATATGTGAGGATATACTTGTGGTTGAAAAACGTATTAGATACACATAAACCATTTTCAATGCAGAGTTCGATTAATCTTTCACCATTATCATTCACACAAGGATCATTAAATTTACCAAGAACATTGTCAGAAATTGCATTCTGCACACCTACTCTAGCATTGAAATCCCCTGCTATTATAACTTTCTCTCTAGCACCAAACTGGTTCAAAATAGCTTTTAGCTCATTCCAGAAATCTTCTTTCTTATCAGAAGGTTCTGAGTCACAAGGTGCATACACTACAACAATTACTATTCTTTGAAGTTTCACTTTCAAACGAATCCAAAGAATTCTTTCACTTATGCAACTATAGTGAATTAGGTTGTTCTTCATCTTTTCACTTAAAATCACACCTACACCAGCCTGTCTTTTCACATTATCCAATACTCCAGACCACACACTCACCATTCCATTCACTTCTATTCTAATTTCCTTCCTTTTTGTTTCACTTACACACAGCACATCTAATCTATACTTATTCATCTCTTCAATCACCTCGTTCATCTTTCCATTTATACCTCTAGTATTCCATACACCAATCCTACATTCACTCAGCCGAGATCTCTTTCTGATTCGCCTTTTCCCAGTTCCAGGTTGATACCATGGTGGACCATACTTCTCAATGTGGTAGGCCCACCATATCCCACACTTGAGTTAGTTTTTGCATTTCTTTTTGTATTTTTAATCAGGTAAGTACATCAGCGTGGGGGATTAGCCCGTAGCTGATGGTTCCAGTTGGTCATTCAACCTAAGGATTTTGGAACAAAACCCAGTGAGTTGGGGTCTTTTTGCCAATGTCACACAGAACTAGCTGGCATCTCTCCAAGATTCACAGAGGCCATTGTTGCTGTTCTGTGTGCCACTGTTTCTACAGAGCACCTCGAGGAGGAAAACCCATCCCTCACTAAAATCGCCCGCCTTCTTGATAAAACAAACAATATTTTTTTTATTCCAGGATAAATGAACAGAATATTTTTTTGACAATACTGTTTCATTGAAAATTGCAGGTTTCAGCTTGCTTTTAAGCACTGCAAATTGTGTTACATGGTTAGCAGTTTGTCTGTGTTCTCTATAATGTTCCAAAAGAGGCTCATGCACATCCCAAAACAAGGTTTGCAAGATTTTTTTTGACAGAAGGGACACTTTAATATCTTTTCTGCTGGAGACAAAGGGATGTTTCTCCTTCATATGTTGGCTCTGCTTTCAGGGCAAACACGACACATCCAGATCCCAGGGATAATCCTTTCCAATTGTTTTGGGACCCACATGGCACATACCATCAGGCATCCTAGGTCATCATGCAGCAATACAGGGGTGGGCAAAAATAGGTTTACAGTTGTGAGTACACAAAACACAGAGTTTATTCTTGTATTATTATTATTCCTTTATTAATTATTGCATTATTTATTTGTATTATTTGTCTTATTATTATTTTTTCGTATCCTTACTACATGGGTTATTAGAGGATAATCTGGACCAACATTTACCATTCTGCGAGGTGGTTCTTAATGAAAAAAAAATTGAGGTAATAGCGTCATTGATAGAATTACGTGGTCTGACAAAGCTCATTTTAAACTTTCAGGTGCTGTAAATCAGCACAACTGTGTCTACTATTCAAGAGAAAATCCTCATGTAACGATTGAAGGACAGTTGAATTAGCCAGGGATTATAGTCTGGGTTGGTCTTTCTTTGGAAAGAGCAATGTAAAGGGGTGCTTGGACCTATTTTTTTCCATACAACTGTTACGCGCAACCTTATCTAAATATGTTGAGTGACACTGTTTTTACCACAATTACTGACAGCATGATAATGATGACTTCTTCTTTCAAGACGGAGCTCCTCCACACTATGCCGTAACAGTGCGCGAGTTTCTTGATGAACAATTACCCAACAGGTGGATAGGTTGATGAGGGCTAGTAGAATAGCCACCACGATCACCAGATTTCACCTCAACAGACTTCTTTTGGGGTGTTGTCAAAGATAGTCTTTTCACGAAAACCACATACTGTGCACGTTATTTTAATAGACAAAGTCATCTCTCTTTCCATGTTTTCTTTAATTAACACACAGTCACCGAAAAATTGCTATCCGGACACCGTTGGTATCGTACCCCAGATCTCTCGATAACTAGCCGAGTGCATTCGCCTTATGCTACAGTGGCCAACAATCCACGGCGCTATGTGTGCATGAAGTGATTTGCTGCATAGGAGAAGCATGTCAAGAAACTGATGACAATAAAAGCTCTGTGGCAAAGTGTGCTTGAGTGTGGCAAGTAGACTACAAGGATGTGTAAATAATGAAGGCCGGCAATCTGAGTTCTTACAAAATTGTACCTAAGTTTACTGTGACATTCTTTTGAGTTAATAAAGCTATTGTAACCTGCATGTCTTTTTCCATACAAACAACTGTAAACCTACTTTTGCGTACCCCTGTACATATGCAGAACTTAAAAATACATCAGCAACTGCAATCTGTCAGTCTTCTTGAATGAGATAGTTCATACAATCAATGTTGTCTTGAGTTTGCAACATTAATGGGCTTCCTGATCAAGCTTTGACAGTCATATTTTTCTGCCAAATTTAACCTTTGTACCTATTGTAAACTTTTCTCTGGCATAAACTTTAGTACATATTTGTAAACTTTTCTCAAGCCCATACACTTATTTTCATGCTGTGCTACTATTCTTCTGTAAAATTAAGCAAGCTTGACTTTCTGCCCAACAAAACCTTATTGTGGCATGCTGTTCAACAGTGGTGCAATTGGAAAGAGCAGTTTTCATGTTTACACACTTGTGGTCAAGGCCAGACTGATGTAATGATAATTTACACAGCAATCACAAATTTCCGAATTGACTGTGTTTACTGTTTCACACGTAATATACAGGGTGTCCATAAAGTCTTTACCACATTACAAAAATTAATATTAAAAGTGTATTACACGTACAAGAAAGGGATTACACGACAATGATGGTGCACAAGTTTTTTTTTTTTTAGTGTCAGTACACCTCCACATGGGTGCTATTTGTGGCCCAGAGGACATCCAAGTGATATTCGATTTCACGCCATGTTTTGTTTAACATCTCAGCAGAGACAGAACCAATGACGTCCATTATTCTGCTCTTCAATGTCTCGACATCCGAAACACTGCAAGAGTAAACTTGGTCTTTCACATAACCCCACAGGGAAAGTCTAGAAGGGTTATGTTGGGGATTCGAGGTGGCTATGTCACGGGACAGTCGCAGGCCAAACCATCTGTCCGGAAATGTGGCATTCAAGAACTCACAAACGATTATTGACTAATGTGGTGGGACACCATCTTGTTGGAAAATAACTGAAGGTTGGAGTGCATGCAACTGAGGTGCTACAAAAAGTTCCAGCATGTACAGGTACATGTCGCCGTTGGCTCTGTAAAAAAAGAAGGGTCCCATGATTCTGTCATGCATCAGGCCGCACCATACGTTTACTTTCAGGCTAGCCCTCTGTTGTTTGATGACATAACAGGGACTTTCTGAACCCCAGATTCACACATTGTGCCTATTTACTGTACCAGAGATGTGGAATGTGGCTTCATCTGAGAAACAGACACGATGCAGATAATTACTATCATGAGCTATGCGCTGCCACATCTCCATCGCAAATGCAGCACAGTGAGACTGGTCATCAGGCTGAATAGCTTGAACGATCTGTACCTTATAAACATACAGATGAAGACGTTTGTGTAAAATTTTGTGAAGTGTAGCACGGGAAATCCCAGTCTCCAGTGAAGTATGACAAATGGATTTCCTGGGGCTTTGCAGAAATGTCTTTTGAATGGCTGCAGCTGTCTCTTGTATAACCGGGGGTCGGTCCGCTCAGGGAGATCGCCAACATTGCCCGGTGCTTTAAAATTTTCATACCAAGCTTTTATGCTTTTTTGGTCTGGTGGTGATCATCTGCACTCTTTTCTGAAATGACGCTGGACAGTTACCGCCGATTTGGTCTCACGGAACCACAACATGCATGCCGCTTTTTCTTGCGTGGAAGCCATTATCAATGAAATGCTCCTCTTATTCAGCAGTAGCGCTCATCTAAAGAACAGAAAAAAAAAAAAAAAACTTTCAGTGCTGCTATATTATGTTGTCAACCATTTTATTTTAACTTAGATTGTTTTAATTTACTTCCAATATTGGAGGTTATTTTTTAACGTGCATTAATGCATTTGCATTTTTGAACTTCCCGTTTTGTTGGTAAAGTTCGATTAACACTTACTGCACGTGGGGCTTGGTTTTCAATTCTTATTTCCGTTATGTGGATGCGGCATAGGGTTTTTTTTCATTCAGTTGCGGGTCCACTTCATTTTTTTCCCCCATTGGTATTTACTTGGCCTTGTCACTAAATGAGTTTTTTTCCTTTGCCGCCTCCTCATTTACTTCAATAATTTTTCATAACCCGAGTACTTTCGGTAATAATCCATTACCATCATCTAGGGGACGTTTTGCTCCGACTAGCACGGACCGTGTCAGCTGGGCATTTCGGTGGTTCTCGCGGGCTGCTTCTGTTATCGGCTATCGCTTCCTCTTGGGCGTTGTGGGGCCATCTCTTGTTGGTCACTGATCTCATTTTTCGAACTTTTTCATTTTTTTCCTCAATTTTAATTAAATTTCTCCAACTGTTTCTTAATATATTAGGGTCATTATGGTTGCAAACTTTTGCCCTATTTTTTTCAATCATTACCGACTCTGCTATTCTGAGGTGTTTCTCGGATTTATGGCTTTTAATAATTTTTATATTTTCGAATTTAGGATATTTTTGGTTAGCCAGACAGTATTGAATCAGTAACTTGTACAAAAAACTAGCGGATAATGCTTACCTTGGCATTCCTTTCTAGCGACGGGAACATTTCACGCACGTGTTTTCCGGTCTTTGTTGATGTTATTGTCCTAAAGTCCGTTGTATGCGATGACTGGCTTTACTTCTCACACTTTTCGCTGGGTATACTCATTGGATCTTGGCCTTAGGATTCAAACATCAATTTTTACCGTTCTTTATACTCGAAATTTTCGCCCATACTCTGGGCATCTTCAGGAGCGTGGCGACTTTACCACCGATGTTCGTGGTTAACTTCGCGCTAATGGAGTCCGATGCTCCTTGTTGCCATTCGTCGGAAAAACTTTCCTGGATATACTTTTCCTCCAATTTGAATGTTATGCTTTTTACAAATAAATATTATCTTTTTACAATAGATTGTTTTATATTAATTTTTGTAGTGTGGGAAAGACTTTATGGACACCCTGCAAATTACATCAGGGAACTTACAGATTTCATCACCCTGAAGCAGGAAATGAACCTGCATCTCCCAATTTCCGTTCGAGCATGCTATCCATTACACCACTAGATGAATTTTTAAGTTTTCTGATGTGATTGATGTTATGTGTGAAACAGTAAATACAGTAAGATATCTGATTGCTGTGTTAATTATCATGACATATTTTCCATGTATCACGAGAAGAATATTTTTTCCACACTATATGCCAGACTGATGTGTCTGTGATGCAGGTGCCATTTGCCAGCTTATTTAACTGTCATTATGATGATCAGGACTGGTGCAAGGCTGTTTGGTGGCATAGGCAAGCCATATGTAATATATGTTTTACATATGGCTACTAGGCAAGCCATGAGTAACATATGTTTTGGGGGTGTAAGCCCCCAAAACATACGTTACTCATTTGTGTGGTTAAACTTATTTTTTTTATTCAATAATTTCATGATGCAAAAATACAATGTAAATTAAATTTTCATTTTGTGTGCTTCATTATTCACAAAATTACCAATAAGTGTCTTCAAGTGTATATCACAGTCAATTTCTTGTTTGATCAATAACATAGATAAAAAATAATCCAAATCTAGTGGATCCCCTAATGGACGGAAAAAAATAAAATAAAAAATAATTGCAGCTGAATGAATATAGTGGCAGTCTCTTACTCTTTCTTGCCTCTGTTTTCATTAGAAATTAGCATGAGTGTAATAGTTGCTAACCTTTCAGGCATTGAACATTGCCGCCATTTTGTGACGAAAAAGAGGACAGTCTTGATATTTCCATGGAAACCTGGATAATACAGAAGCAATTTTTTTGTTTTAAATGTTGTGCCTCCTGCACAGGAATGGGCCTTGATTATGGCAGTTTTTCCACAGATGTGTGCTTTTGCATCTGCACTGGATTTATTGAAAGTTGGCTTACCGTCTATAAGCACAAGTCTCCATTTCTCACTGACTTAAGGATTAAGAAATCACTACTTATGTCAAATATTGAAAAGACCAAACACAAAGTAAAATTGTGTTTGTTTTTATTATTTTTTTCTCATTTATTAAATTATTTGATTTTAGCAACTAAATCTTGCCCCCCTCACCCCCATTATTATTATTTTTGGCACCCTAGGCAGCTTCCTAGTTTACCTAATCATTGAACTGGCACTAGTTATGGTGTCTTAACATTGGTCTCACACACACAGGTGCTGTTGTTTGTGGTAATAGCTTAATTTACAAATTTGACTTTATTTGCCTTTACTGCCAACTATTACGGATTTTCCGTAATTATTACAGATTTTCAACTGAATGTACGGAATTACGGATCATGCCGAAAAAATTATGGAAAATCACTTGCTAGTCAGTCTGCAACACAATTTGTGAATTAACCTCTAACTTTTTGAAAACAGTGATTTGTAAATTCCCTAATGTTCTACACACTGCTTTCTGTGATTCTCGGTCAAGGGGGATATGAAATGACTGACATCTTGAACTGTCATCATGATTAGTTAATGCTTACCTTAAAGTTCTGATGGGATGCTGCTGCTCCCACATGCTGTACCTCAAGTCTGTGGGAGGAGCATCATCCAGTCATGGACCCATGGTAAGCTCTGACAGATGGTTGATTCTTCACCCTCAGGTGGGGTTTTTGTAGCTGCAGCAGGAAGCACCTTTCTCTCTTATGTTTTCCCTTGTCGTTTGGCTGCGGAATTTTGGATGCTGTTTAAAATTCAGCCATTTTTTTTAAGTTTTGGATAAAAACGTAAGATACCACAGCTGTATCGAGATAACTATGCGTTTTGTATGACCTGTTGCTGTGACTTTTCGATCGTTCGTGGCGGTCGAGATGACTGCTGTCGGCATGTTATGTCAAAAAAACATGAAGAATTTGGCACATTAAAAGGTGTATCAAAACCACCGGCCAGTTTTTTCGAAAAAGTACAGAAAAAGACGTAACAAAAGCAGAAATGCTTTTCACTTCTTTTGTTGTGGAGCACAACTTACCTGTTGCTAGTACTGATCATGCAGGACTGTTGTTTCACGCCATGTTTCCAGACTCAAACATCACAAAAAAATTGGGTGTGCAAGAACCAAGACAAGTGAAGTGCTCTCATACAGAATATCGCTATCTCAACACGAAATGGCATCGTTAGTATTATAAAAAAAAATCCATTTTCTTTAGCAACAGATGGTCACATACCAATTTGAAGATATTGAATGCTCATTTTCCAGAATGGATATTGCATGGAATGAAATATCCAAACTCTCCGATGCCTCAGGTTGTCGAAAGTATGCTACCTTGCCCAAAGTAATGCTCGCTATATTAACCATTCCACATAGCAATGCTCCTGTAGAGAGAATTTTTAGTATGGTAAGAAAAACAGAATTTCAACCAAGTATGAGTACAAGTACTTTAAGTGCACTCCTTGTTGAGAAAACTAAAGCATTTTCTTCTGCAGAGGTATGCTATAATAAAACCTTTTCAATGAAAGAATTGAACTCTGCTAAACAAGCAACACAGCAGTTGCTTTTGAGTGAACAGCAGGCATAAAATTGATATGCAGAGGTACTTGGCTTACTCTCAGAACATTATCCGTAGTTATTTACTCCAGATATATTACTATCTGTTTGGTTCTATAGTCGAATTTTATAACATCAACATTTTTGTCATGCTGAGAAGACACCAATAAAAGTGGTTTTGAATGTTTATTATATAGACTGACAGGCAAGAAACTTCTAGTTTATTTTCAGCTTTTTTTTTTCTTTTCTTTTTTTACAACAGAAGTTTTTTTTTTTTACCATGCTTGGTATACAGTTATGAGGTGAGTGTACTAGTTTTACATTATAA
The DNA here is from genome assembly GCA_039090855.1 of Macrothele yani. Taxonomy (NCBI): domain Eukaryota; kingdom Metazoa; phylum Arthropoda; class Arachnida; order Araneae; family Macrothelidae; genus Macrothele; species Macrothele yani. The sequence goes on from CM077012.1 coordinate 32,806,022, forward strand.
CAGTCATTTTAGTTTGTAACTTTGAAAAAATGCCTATCATCGTGCACATGCTTTTCTAGGTTTTGAATGATTACTGATTAGACACCTTTAAGGTTGGCAGCTCTGGTATAACATCCCATTATCCACCATCCAAGACTTATATTTGTGCATTCCAGGAGAATCCAGGCTGTCTTGAATGCAAAAGGCAGTCCTACACCATATTAGGTACAGAATTCCTTCTTTTACCAGATGTTTCCATATTTTTGTCCATCCCCTGTATGTAGAAAATAATGTATCATTTCAATGGAATTATCTCCAATATTTGTTTTTAAACCTATAGTTTGCAGCCTAAAAAGAAAACCATACAGCAAGGTAAAAGAAATAGAAATTAATTTTTTAATTTGTGGCAAATAAAACTTAACTTACTAGCCATCCGGGCCAGTAAAATCAATCATTCAGTGGTCCGATGGAAGTTTTACTTGCCAGTGGCCAGCGGACCACTGGGTAATTCGAATGCTGTTTCACATAAACATACCTTTCAACTTATTAAAACCAGATGGATGAACTCCTGGCAGGATTCGTTTCTACAACAGTGATGAAGAAGTTCGAAGTATTTATTTACATATTTGAGGATCAAGATTGCTGTGATAATACTTAGGTGTGGAAGAGGAAATATGTTAACATTTGGAACACAAGTACGTAGTCAGGTCAAAACCATATCTGCGAGAAGAATTTATACGACAAATGGCGCTCTGTGTTACATTCCATTCCATTTACTATTGAGGAAGTTCAGTTTAGGAGAGCAGCCTTGTTTCTTCAAAAGAAGCCTAGCATTGTTTGCAATAAGTGGTGGAGAATATGGGATGAAATTCTGAAATGGGCTAGGCTATACACTAGAAAGACTGAACTGAGCCGGGCTGGGTTTCCCAAATTATGGCTGGTGCAGATCTCTATAATGAAGACCTTAAAAAAAAAAAAAAATGCTTCTAATGCAAAGTCTCACAAACTGGAGCCAAATTTTTCTTCTTTTGTCTCCTAGCTCCTGGGAGAGCTATTGTGGATGCAGCAAAACTGTGTCGAATGGCATGTTTCTGTGTTACATGCAAGGCCTCCATAATGTTTATATACAGGAAGTCTGGTACCATCTTTTTACATTGCTAATTGCCTGCCACATTTATTTCCCATCTAGTTTCCCTTTCTCAAGATTGTCTTCAGCAGGAAATTACAATTCCTGTCTATGCATCCTAAGTAAATAAGTTTCTGTCAGTAGTTTCTTTGAAGAAGAATCTTGGGCCTTCGAAATTTGCTTAACTCCCCTTCTTTTGATCTTTGATCTAAATACGAAATCAGGAGCATTCATCTATAGTATCACATTCCAAATAAATTTCCTTTTGCAGATTCCAGGCTTAAGATCAGAAGTTACTACAAGAAAAACTATTAAATCCAGAATCCTTAGTGTCGTCTTGATAGATATACCTCTACCTTTCCAGAACTATCAAAAGTTTTGTTTACATCTGAAGAATTTAAATTTGTTGCCAGTTATTAAACTGAAATGCTTTCATTGTGTATTTTGTAATTCTGTTGTTGTTGTAATTAAGTTGTTGAAAACACCACATATTAGTTTTGAAGGCCCAACAGAATTACAAAATACACAATGAAAACATTTCAGTTTAATAACTGGCAACAGTATTAAGAACCTGGCAACAAAATTTAAGTTCTTCAGATGTAAACAAAACTTTTGATAATACATTGAGAACAGGCCTTGACTAAAGTCCAGAGGCCAGAAGTGTCTGTATAAACAAACAAAAACAAAACAACAAAGGAACTCAGAGGAAAGGAAGATTAAATGAAGATTCTTCAAGTGGAACTAGAATTGAATAAATATATCTGGGTAAAGCCTTGAGTAAGTTTCTTCTATTTCACTGTGGCTACTGATTTTTATCCCAGTGTTTTGCAGGTCTTCCAGGACTTCTCTCAAGAAGTCTTCAGCATACAAACTGAAAAGATGTGAAGATAACATGTATCATTGTTAAACTAATATTATCAAATGAATTTTTGTTGCCCACATTGGTTTGCTTTATTTCTTCTCGTTTCTGCTAGATTCTTGATAACACTAATAATATTCACAGTTTTTCTTTGTTATGATTTGTGTTGCACATCTGTCTTGGTATATATTAAAGATCATACCCTGAAAAAAATATGAATCAGGAATGTCATGCATTTATTTATGCTGAATGCAATCAATGGCTTTGAAATAATCAATATAGAACAATATGAGAGGAACTTTTGACTCTGCATTTGTTAATCATGTGATGCATTCTTAAAAATTGGCCTTAGGTATCTTTACCTTTCTGTTCTGGTATTTAGACTTTGTTTCTTTTTGACATTCTATTTAACATCATTTTCATCATAATTTTGTTGACATGCAATATTAAACTTACCATTCAATAACTAAAACATGGTTTCAGGAAATTACTTTCTTCTAGCTCGATAGCCAATGGCCACTATTCTATTCCATATCTTGACAAAGATTTTACAGAGCACTTCATTTGGACCCAGTGCATTGGATAGTTCTGTAAATATCTAACCAATTCATAGAAATTTAAAAAAACAGACAAAATTTCTGAAATTTAAGTGGGAAAAATTATGAGCCCAAAAATAGTGTCCTATTTTTCACCCATATAGGGTCAACTTAATTTCATAAACAATAGCAAAATTGCTTCAATACTTAGAATTCATAACACAAACTAATAAGGAAGGTTTCACTGTGTACTTATAAAACCCAATACCTGTTGCTGTTAAGCTATCTTGTAAAGTATGCTTTGTAAGAAAATGATAAGCATCATTAATCGTGAAGACTAAAGAAAAGTACTGGCATAAAAATTAATGGGAAAAAAGAAAAAGAGTTGGTTTGTAACACTTGCCTAAAACAGCTGACACTGTGCACGAAAATAGAAGGTATGAATCTGGTACACAAAGTCCCTATTGGTTGAGACAGGTGATGGTTGATGTGCAGGAGAGTCAGAAGAGAAATATGAGGCTGAGTTTGAAGTACATGCCTAGCTTTTTGTAACAGTCCTTAATTTTAAATCAACAACACAGAATTCTGAAGTTTTTGTTCTCTTCTGTTTTTGGGAGGTGGGGGTTTGGGTCCTTTCCAGGTAGCAGAGCCATGCAATTTACTGTAGGCTCAACACTGAGTCACAGTCTTCTATTTTTAAAAGATGGTGGCTCAGTGTTGGGCCTATGTTAAATTGTAAGGCTGGGCTGCCTGGGTTGTTAATACAAATTGTACACACTGTAAGTGGAGAGAAGTTGAGTGCCTAGCAGACATCTTTGCTTTGCTCCCTCTTTTTATTTTTTTAATAACCTTTATTGTGCCAAGTGTAATACTACTACATAATGTTTTTCTTTCTCTTTAGGAGTGTTCTTCTATGACAAAAATGCACTAATAAACATAGGATGATATTTCACTTAGCAGATACTTGTATTCTATCAAATGGGTACTCAGTAATTAAAATCTGTGTCTTGTTCCTGTGCTGCAGGGGTCTTGTAAATCAAAATTTGCATATAAATTTCAATTTTTTGTGAAGTATTACCTGTAATGTTTGGACTTTTGTTCATCTACTGTTTTTGCCAATATCTCAGAAACAACATGAACCAAGACAATGGGGTTAGTTTAGCTAAAAAATATCATGGCTGGGCAATATAAAGTTTTTCTGTTTTTTTTTTTTTTTTGGTTTTTTTTTATTGTAGATGCTTCATACACATATTTATTTATCTAGTGTTGTGACTGGATGAAATCTATCAAGCACATTTGCAAGTGTGTGAATAAAAGCAGTGTTCAGGTAATTTTTGGATTACAGAATGAGTGCCAAGCAGCTGAGAAATCATTAACTATGGTGTTGATGAAAATACCATTAGCAAGGTACTATAAGGTATTTCATTATCACTTTCTGGGGTTGGAAAGTTACAGAAATTTTACCTTTATGTTGTATTCAATGGTTTATGATCTCAAAAGACACTAGCATATGTTTAGTATGTTAAAAGTGCAGGAAAGATACTGTGGTTAAAAGGGAAAATGTTTTTACATTTCAAGAGTAAGAAACGGATATTTACACATAACTTTCAGAACTAATATTTATCACTTAATTCACATGAAGGAATTGGTACATTTTAGGAATTTTGAGATGTTTTACCTGTTTTTAATCATCCTACAGTTATTTTGTACTCAGAGAATGACCGAAGGAGCTGGAGTCAAGTGAGAGCAGTGTTGTGGATCGGGAAAATACTCAGTGTGTAGGGTAAATATAAACAGGTATGTACTTGGATATTTACCCATTTCTTAAATACCCATCCAAAAATAGGTATTTAAAAAAAATATCTAACAACACTGATTACTAATTTTTGTTAGAAATATGTTACATAGCTTTAAAATAAAATTTAAAATTGTTTTTAAAATTACTTATTTTTAAATGCAATAATGTTATTCAATCAGAAGGTAGCAGCCTACCTACTGATTAATATACTTCTTCTGGTACAGGAAAATTGCAACTTCATTTCATGAAGGGGAAAAGGACATTTCTCACAAAATGTTTTAAATTAAAAATACAGGGAAATTTTGTGAGGCAAGGTTTTGAGCAAATATTTATATGTTTTTGTATATACATATATAAACACTGACAGAAAAAAATCCCAACACCAAGAAGGGGTTGTGTCAGATAAACGACAGTTGGTAGGCGGTGAGAGTACATCTGTAAGATGACATCTATGCAGATTTCGCGCTCGGTGCATACGTGTGGCGCTAGTAGCGCCCCTTGGAACATGCAAAGCAGGTTTGCTGTAAATATGCGCTGTAACGTTCGTGAGCGTTGGTTATCGTTGAGATTCGACGTAGTGTGTTGATGTTAGTCAAGAATGCCTTTAAGAAGACGAACAAGCCATTATCAATAGCTCACGGAGTTTGAACGAGGTCGTGTAATAGGGCTACGAGAAGGTGGATTTTCTTTCCGCAATATTGCAGAACGACTTGGCAGGAATGTAGCCACTGTGCATGATTGTTGGCAGCGGTGGTCAAGGGAAGGTACTGCCTCAAGAAGACCGGGTTCCGGCCGGCCACGTGGCACTACTGAGAGGGAAGACCGCCGTGTATGGCCGTGGGGCTTCGTACTGCGTCTGCAATTCGAGCTGCAGTTGCCACCACAGTGACACAACGAACTGTTACAAATCGGTTACTTGAAGGACAGCTCCGAGCCAGACGCCCTGTAGCGTGCATTCCACTTACTCCAAACCACTGCCGTTTGCGACGTCAGTGGTGTCAAGCTAGAGCTCATTGGAGGACGGAGTGGAGATATGTTGTGTTTTCTGATGAAAGCCGGTTTTGCCTGGGTGCCAGTGATGGCCGTGTGTTGGTTAGAAGGAGGCCAGGTGAGCGCTTCCAACCAACCTGTCTGCGGCCGAGACACACTGGACCTACACCTGGAGTTATGATCTGGGGAGCAATTTCCCATGACAGCAGGAGCACTCTCGTGGTTATCCCACGCACCCTGATGGCACAGTTGTACGTCGGTCTGGTGATTCAACCTGTTGTGCTGCCATTCATGAACAGCATTCCAGGGGGTGTTTTCCAACAGGATAATGCTCGCCCGCATACCGCTGTTGTAACCCAACATGCTCTACAGAGTGTAGACATGTTGCCGTGGCCTGCTAGATCACCAGATCTTTCACCAATCGAGCACGTATGGGACATCATTGGACGACAGCTCCAGCGTCACCCCAACCAGCATTAACCGTCCCTGTATTGACCGACCAAGTGCAACAGGCATGGAACTCCATCCCACAAACTGACATCCAGCACCTGTATGACACAATGCATGAACGTTTGCGTGCTTGCATTCAACATTCTGGCGGTTACACCGGTTATTAATGTACCAGCATTTCACATTTAAAATGGCTCTTCTCGCGCTTACATTAAGCTGTGATCTTGAAACCTTAATCGATTAAATATGTTACCTATACAAATGTATTGCCGCCATTTCATTCCTCTACAACTATTTTTTCGTGGTGTTGGGATTTTTTTCCCTCGTCAGTGTATATATTGGGATGCAAGGTCAGGTGATGCACAACATATAGCCTCTCCTTGACATAGGCCAACCTCGCCTTCTCATGATGCATCCTGTTCCCACTAAAGGGGCTCTCTGATGACTGATAAATAGCAGCATACCTGCCAACTCTTCTGATTTTGGCAGAAGTCTTCCGATTTTTTATACATTCTTCCGACGAAACTCACGTTCTTCTTTTATAATTGATTTTGGTTAGTAAAATAACCAAAAATAAAATATGTGGTATTATATAATAGAATAATAGCTATATACTATATTCACTACTGTTTCACACGTTATATACGTTCTGTGCGTTGTGTGCACATTTGCAGCTAAATCATTTTGGCATTTATATATCATATGAATAGGAATAATATTATAAGTTTTAATTATTATATTATTCTTCTTTTGTTCGAAAAATGTCTTTTTTTTGTGTGAAAAATAACCTGTTTAATTAATTTGTTGCTCTTCAATAATAAAAAAAAGTTTAAAAAGCGCAGCGATAACTTATTAGTCTTAATCTTGTATATTGCTCATTTTATACGTTTCGAGCCTGCAGAAGCTACGACATCATTCACGGCAAATGATATGGTCACGTGGCATATGACATTCTCATTCGCCTGCTCCTCTTTTTGGCTCCTTTCCTTCTATTGCTGTGGCAACAACTGGTGGCAGTTGCCCCCTGTTAGTTTATTTTATTAGCTTTGAATTGCCTCTCTGTTTAGGTGTTTTTTCAAATCATTTTATTTTGTGAAATATTTTGAAAGGGTACATTGTTTTTGTATTCCCTCCGGCAAGGATATGTCCCTAGCCCCAGTCAACAGAAGCCCATCATGATTTGCAAATACATCATTCCACTTATTTTATTCCCAAGGCTGACGTTTTATCTGTAATGATGTCACAGCCAAGTTACCAGCTGTCCACGCGCTCCCGAGTTGAACGCAAGTTCTGAGCTATTTGATCAGCTTGGCAGTTTTATCAGAGCTACACAGAAATCTCCTATACAACTTTCCACCACAAACAAATATTTTACACACAGATGCGCTTTTTTTCTTCTTTTGCTTTTTTTGATTGGAGGTTTAATGACCACCGTGAGCAACTCAATGCGCTATAAGCAGTCGCCCGTCCCTAATTTAGGGTCACTGGTTCCAGGGAAGGGACAGAGCCAGTGCTGTAAGACAAACACATCATCCATGCCTCACCAGGATTCAAACCCGGACCCCTTTCGGGCGAATGATCAGAGGCCATCACTTAGACCCCTGCGCAACTGGGGCGGCTCATGCGCTTTCATATCATTACTTAAAAACAAAACAAAATCTTTTTCAAGTAGCTCTTTATGGAGTCTTCAACTGTTTCAAATACTTTCAAGGACTTTTTAAGGTTTTCAAGAAGCTACAGTCCATGGAAATGCTATCCCCCACACACCAACCCGCTAGGCCAGCATGATGAGTTATGGCCAAATCTCCCTAAAAGATGATTTCACAATGTAAATTTTGGTCTTCAGTCTCCAGCAGCTGGAATGTACCTGGCCAAGGCAGTGTCCAGTGCGACATGAAGGCAGAGGGTGCTAAGAATCACCGGAAGACAATAGACTAGGCTGCCATACAATGTTGATCTTGGCTACATTTAACGGATGATCTCCATCTCCTGATTCAAGGATCTTCGAATTGGAGGAGGAACACCAAAGGATCAAGTGGGACATCATCGGGCTAAGAGAGGTAAGACAAAAAGGAGATCTCACTGAACTGAAAAGTGGACATCTCTTCTACTATCGCAGGACAGATACTGGCAAAGCTAGTGGTGTTGGATTTAAAATAAACAAGAAACTGAAGGATAAAGTTGTAAAAGTTGAAAGTTCCTATGACAGAGCTGTGTGACTCGTTATCCAACTCTCAAAAAGGTACCGGGTTCAGATTATTCAAGCTTACATGCCCACCACAAGTCATCCTGAGGAAGAAGTAGAAGAATTTCATGAAGAAATTTGGCATCAAAATAACAAAGGCAAGCAGCATTTGAAAATCATTATGGGTGATTTCAATGTGAAAATAGGGCAACAGCAACAGAATAAAACTTTGGTAGGTAAATTTGGACCAGCGTGGAAATACTCTCCTACAGTTTGCAAAGGCAGAAAGGTTTTTCACCATGAACTCCTTTTTCAAGAAAAAAAAAAAAAACACATAGGAAATGGACATGGAAGCATTCAAATGGAATAACAAGTGAAATTGATTCCATTATGTGTAAAAAGAAATTTGTCATTGAAGACTGCAGTGTGCTGAACAGGTTCAACACAGGGAGTGATCCAGAATGGTGAAATGTAAGATGTACCTTAACACTAAACAAACATGGCAAGTTCATAAAACAAACAAAATGTATTGACATGACCAACCTTAAAAAGAAGCATCATAATACCTTCAAATTGGAACTGAGGAACAGATTCTCCGCTCTAGAAGATCTAACATCAGAAGAAGCAGACACCTCTGAAGTTAACAGAAAACTAACCAAGGCTCTTATGGAAACAGCCAGAAAAATAGGTGGTACTAAAAACAAGTTGCATATGAAGAAAATATCAGGAAAAACAAAAATGCTGATGCAAAAGAGAATAGAGATGAGGGCAAATAAAAGAGATGTGACTTCCAAAGTGGAATATATAGAGCTATGCAAGACAGTATGAAAAAGTATCACTGAAGACATAAGGAAATTCAGTTGTGAACTAGTGAGAAAAGCAATTGAAAATAACCAAAGCCTGAAGAAAGCAAAGGGATATCTTGGTAAGGGAAGAAAACAAATTATGGCACTGAGAAAAGAAGATGGTTCTGTAAAAATAAACAGAGGGAAAATTCTGACAACAGTAAAATATTTCTACACAAAGCCATATGAAAGCAGTGGTTGGAAAAACTACTTTTTATTTGTAGCGAACTACAACTACTTTATGATAAATGCAGTTAACTACAACTACATTTTTAACAAAGTAGAGACTACAAACTACTTTGAAAATGTAGTCACTACTTTTAGGACCCGAATTTTGCGAGATTATTCAATAAACACTCAAAGTTAAAAATGTTATATTACTACAAAATATTGTATATCCCATATACACCAGACTTTACAATGTAGCATATAGCATATCATATAAAATGAACTGCACAAGACTGTACAATGTAGCATATACACTGCTGGCCACCCAAAATGCAACACCAAGAAAGAAGCATCCGATTGACCTCCAATTCGCAGCAAGCGTCGCCCGCGAGATGCCATGCAAACGATTGACATTGCAGGGCATATGCAAATCATGTGCGCCCGGCACGCCACCGAGTAGTACTATAAGAAGGGTGCAAAAGGCGGGGTGTAAGCAGTGGAAGTGTGTTGTGCTGCCGGACCTGTGCATGGGAAGCTTCCTGATGCCTCGTCACAGAATACGGCAATCATTCCAGCACGTTTTGGAGTTCGACAGAGGACGAATAGTGGCTTATCGCGACAGCGGTTTATCGTACCGAGACATCGGCGCCCGTGTGGGACGGCATCCAGCCACAGTGAGGCGAGTATGGATTCGGTGGGTGGAGGAGGGATGGACGGACGGACAGACGTGAGCGATTGCCGCAGCCGCAGCACACCGCCGAGCGAGAGGACCGGCACGCACCGCCACATCACGAACGTTAGCGCACGAATTAGAGTGTGTTGCGCAACAACCTGTGTCAGCACATACCGTTCCACGTCGTCTGCAGGAGCGGGGACTTGTCGCACAGCGGCCATTGCTCCGATTACCATTGACATTACACCACCGGCGAGTGCAGCGGCAGTGGGCCGTTGAACGCCGCACCTGGACTACGGAATGGTACGACATTGTCTTCTCCGATGAATCCCGCTTCTGCCTGCAACACCACGATGGTCGGATCCGCGTGTGGCGGCACCGCGGCGAGAGACTGTATGACGCCTGCATTATGCATCGCCATACCAGTCCTTCGCCTGGCGTTACGGTTTAGAGAGCAATTGGATATGACACCCGCACCCCTCTGGTACGCATCACCGGTACACTCAACAGCCACCGCTACATTTCCGACGTTTTGGAGCCTGTAGTCCTTCCCTTATCTTCAGGACCTGCCAGCGGCCACGTTTCAACAGGACAATGCGCGCCCGCATCGTTCAACAGTTCTTCATGGCCCACCAGGTGTCACTGCTGCCGTGGGCCGCCTGTTCTCCCGATATGTCGCCCATCGAACACGTCTGGTCGCTGATTGGCAACCGAGTAGCCTGGCAAGCGCCACCCGCTACTACGCCTGATGAACTGCGGCAATGTGTGGAAGCAGCCTGGACCGACATACCCCAAGCCCACATCCAAAGCCTCTTTCGTTCGATGCCGCGGCGTGTAGAGGCCGTTATTGCCAGCCATGGGGGCCACACGAACTATTGATGTCTGCGTGTTCCGCAAGTCGCACAGGCCTGTAAGCTCAATCGTTTCATCTTTGTATCTGTTGTTATGTGTCCAGTAAATCTGGCTTTGCTATCTCGTGTCCTTCTTGGTGTAGCATTTTGGGTGGCCAGCAGTGTAGAATATAGCATAGCATATAAAAACTTGGTTATGACATATAATTAGGGTTACCAGTCGTCCGGGATTGGCCCGGACAGTCCGGGATTAGTAATGACGTCCGGGGCTGTGTCCGGGATTGAAAAAAGTCCGGGATTTTTAAATGAGTGGTTATAAAGGCAGCGAAAAATACACATAACTAATTATTTCTTTCATTGCTATTAGTACTGAAAAATTTGACTTACCTCTATGTGCAATTTCAAATTAGAGACGGATGACTTTGAAACCGAAAGCTTCTTATTTAACGGGCAAAGTTTGCACTTGACTGAAAATTTTCCGTTTACTTGCTTCTCGAGCACTGTGAAATAATTATTATACGCCGACCAAGACAGTTCGATTCTTTCTTCATCAAGCTAGACAGTAGGTGCCATATTTCAGGGAAAAAATTTATAATCACCTGGAAACATAAGTTAAATAAGTCTTCGAAGCAAGGAAAGCAAACACGTTCGTATTCACACGAGACGAAAACGACAACAAGACAAGTGTTGGTGTTGCCGACCTATACTAGAAAACTCTGTGCTTTGAAACACCGAACGTTCTTATTCCGAGACCCTTCGTTCGTCATAACCTGTCCATTTTAATCCGCTCCATAGCCGATATCATGAAAGAAATGCTCGCTAGATGGCGATACTTAGCGCTGATGCTGCGCAGTTCAAACGAGGAGTATTGGCGTTGTGTCGCAAACACACGTGACGATCAAGGGATATGTAGAAGGGCACCTTGTTTGTTTACTGAAGTAACGTTAAAAGTAGTGTCGAAACTCACTACAAACTACAGAGGTTTGCATTGCGCTACTCGCTACACTACTTTTTTGTTACAGTAGCGCGTTACACTACAAACTACGCGGAAAAGTAGCGACTACAGTAGTTTCGCTACTTGTAGCGCACTACTTCCGACCACTGTATGAAAGAGATGATACACCTATTCCAGTCATTAAGAAAGGTACCAGAACCAAAGGCAGTCCAGTTCTCCCACCAGAAGTTACACATGCAATTAAGAACATGAAACAGGGTAGAGTTTTAGGAGAAGATGGAACTACAGTGGGCATTATAGAAGAAGAAATAGGAGAAATTGAAACTAGATTTGCCCAAGTTTTCACTAGATGTCTCAATGAAGGGAAGATTCCTGAGGATTGGAACAATGCTACAATGATCCTGCTACATAACAAAGGTGACATTGAGACTCTCAGGAACTGCAGACTTATCAGCCTCCTATCAGTGGTTCATAAAATCTTCACTAAGGTTCTTTCACATCGTTTGAAGGTAACACTGGACATGGCTCAACCGAGAGAACAAGCTGGATTCAGGAGTGGCTACAGCACTATAGATCTTATCCATGTACTAAGAGAACTACCTGAAAGAATGAGGGAATATGAACTCCCATTATGTATCACTTTTATAGATTATGAAAAGGCCTTTGATTGAAGTTCCATGCATTAATATTATAAGTTACATCTATGAAAATGCAAGTGCAAAGGTTTGGTTATTTGAGGATACAGCACCATTAAAAATTGGAAAGAGAGTGAGACAAGGTGACACCATATCTAACAAACTCTTTAATGCCACATTGCAAAATGTCTTTCAATCATTTAACTGGGGAAACAAAGGGATAAAGATTAATGGAGCTTTTTAATTCACCTTCATTTTGCTGATGACAATCATTTTTTACAACTACTCCTACAGAACAGCAGAAAATGATCCAGGAACTTGCTGACAAAAGTAAAGAAGTGGGATTAAAACTGAACTTTTACAAGACAAAACTGATATACAATGCTTTTACAAGAAATAAAGATTTATCAATTGGTGGGGAAAAGCTGGAGGAGATAACTGATACCTACATGTACCTTGGGCTGCAGATATCAAGTGAGGGTCACATTGATGAAGAAATTAATCGGTGTATAAAATGTGGTTGGAGAGCTTTTGAAAGAAACAGTACAGTTTTTGAGAACAATATGCTATTATGTAATCAATGGCACTGATGTGCCATATTTTCACTGTTGTCCATGTAGCCACTCTTCCAGAAAACTTGAAAATTACATTGCCCTAAATTACATTTCCCTTTCCCGCTCCAGGGCAATGTAATTTTCAAGTTTTCTGAAAGAGTGGCTACATAGACAATAGTGAAAATATAGCACATCAGTGCCATTGATTACGTTTGTATCGCCTTCCATGTATTTGATAAGAATTATTTCTTCAAGGAAATTTATTTCCCATTTATGTATGATATGCATGTCTTAACAGAAAAATGTTTAATCAGTGAACATCCTTCAAGTGCTTACATACGGAGCAGAGACGTGGACCTTAACTAAAAAAGACATACAAAGACTGCAGACAACTCAAAGAAGCAAGGAGGATGCATGCTTGGTGTAACCACAAGAGATAAGAAGAGGAACTCGTGGGTAAGGAAAATAACAAGAGTGGAATACCTCATGATCAGAGTAAAATCCCTGAAATTGCAATGAGCTGGACATGTTGCCTGAAGAACGAACCACCGATGGACAACCAAATTTCTAGACTGGATTCCAAGGGACAGGAAAAAAACAAACAAGAAGACCATTACATGGGAGATGGGTGGATGAAAATTGAAAGCATGCTGGAATAACATGAAGATTGGCACAAGACAGACCATTGTGGAAGAAACTTGGGGAGATCTTCATCCAACAGTGGACTGATAATGGTTGACAATGACATTCATATACAGCGTTCAAATTACCCAGTGGTCCACTGGCCATTGGCAAGTAAAAATTCCATCACGCCAGTGAAATATTTATGTTACTGGGCCGGGTGGCCAGTAATTTCTTTGTTTCCATTTCTTTTGGAATTCACAAGTTTATAAAGAACTGGAACCGTATTTCAAAATATCCTGGTTTGGCAATGGAAGTTTTTGGATTCTTTTTAAATTCAGATATATATTACTGAAAAGCTGAATATCGGAATTGCAAACTATACTTCAGATTTATTAAAATTTTAGAATGTTGCAAACTGAGGTCCGAATCAAAATATTTAAGTTAAGCCAGCACCATCTTTTTGCTCAAGTTGTGATGCCAGAGTATAAGTCTATTACAATGCTTTCCAACTGGAAGTTGAAGAGCCATTTATGCTCTGGCTTTGCCCATCTGTATTTCTGTCCATATGGGAAAACTTTCAGCCTTTCACACTGAAGTAAAGTATTCCATAAAGTTGGCTTTTGGTATGTTCCAAAGTACTTCATAATAATTGCATTGTATAGTTTGCCTGCGGGCGGTCGTAGTGAGCGATGGGTTTGCCTCCTCGGGGCGCTCCGTGGTAACAATGGCACACACAACAGCAACTAGGGCCTCTGTGAATCTTGGAGAGGTGCCAGCTAGTTCTGTGTGACATTGGCGAAAAGACCCCAACTCACTGGGTTTTGTTCCAGAATCCTTAGGTTGAATGACCAACTGGAACCCTCAGCTGTGAGCTAATCCCCCACACTGATGTACTTACCTGATTAAAAAGACAAAAAGAAATATTAAGAATGACTCAAGTGTGGGATATGGTGGACCTACCACACTTGAGAAGGACGGTCCACCACGGAATCGACCTGGACTTTCTAAATGGCGTATGAGAAAGCGATCTCGACTGAGTGAATGTAAGATTGGTGTATGGAATACTAGAGGTATAAATGGCAAGATGAGTGAGGTGATTGAGGAGATGAATAAGTATAGACTGGATGTGCTGTGTGTAAGTGAAACCAAAAAGAAGGAAATTGGGGTAGAAGAAGTGAATGGCACGGTGAGTGTGTGGTCTGGAGTATTGGATAATATGAGAGGACAAGCTGGTGTAGGTGTGATTTTAAGTGAAAAGATGAAGAACAACTTGATTCACTATAGTTGCATAAGTGAGAGAATTTTCTGGATTCGTTTGAAAGTGAAACTTCAGAGAATAGTAATTGTTGTAGTGTATGCTCCTTGTGACTCAGAACCTTTTGATAAGAAAGAAGATTTCTGGAATGAGCTAAAAGCTGTTTTGAGCCAGTTTGATGCTAAAGAAAAAGTTATAATAGCAGGGGATTTCAATGCTAGAGTAGGTGTGCAGAATGCAATTTCTGACAATGTTCTGGGTAAGTTTAATGATCCTTGTGTGAATGATAATGGTGAAAGATTAATTGAACTCTGCATTGAGAATGATTTGTGTGTATCTAATACATTTTTCAACCACAAGTATATACACACATATACTTGGGAAAATTGGACTCTTGGTCAAAAGAGTGTGATAGATTTTGTTGTTTACGATCAGCGTTTGAAACACTTAGTTGTTGACACCCGTGTGATGAGAGGTGCGGATGTTGGTTCTGATCATTACTTGGTAGTGTCACGAGTGAAACTTAATGTTGGTTGGAGGAAAAGGAATAGGAAGAGACCCAGAATAGAAAGAATAAAGGTTGATAGGCTCCTTGAAGATCATCAGCGGTATTCTGACTTACTCGGAGAACAACTGAAGGATCTGAAATCTTGTGAGAGGGATGTAGAAAAGAAGTGGGAATGTTTTAAGAACTGTGTTGTTACTGCTGCTAAAGAGGTCTGTGGCACCACAATAGTGGGTAACAATAGAGGTGATGCTTGGTGGAATAGTGAGATTGATGAGGCAGTAAAGAAAAAGAAGGAAGCCTATTTGGGGATGTTGCAAGGTAGAGTCTCTGTGGATGAATATCGCTGTAAGAAGCGTGAAGCTGCTAAGCTGGTTCGCCACAGTAAGGCAAAAGATAGGAAAGAGAAAGTGGAAAGGCATGAACTGGCTTTTTGGAAATATAGAAAGTCCTTCTGGAAGTACATGAGACAAGAAAAATAGGGGAAACAAAGTTGTAAGTTGTGTGAAGAATGAGATTGGGGAAATGATATGGGAGCCCAATGAGTTAAGTGACAGATGGGGCGAATACTTCTGTGAGTTATTAGATCAGGAGAGCAAAAATGATTCTGAGACAGATGCAGATGATGTCACAATGAGGGATGAAAGCACAGGAGGGATCTCAAGAGAAGAAGTGTGTAAAGCTCTAAAATCTCTCCAGAATGGTAAGGCTCCAGGAGTTGATGGCATAACTGCAGAGATGTTGAAGTATGGTGGTGACTCTATAATTGACTGGTTAACTGAAATTTGCCAGTTGTGCTGGGAGTTAGGAATGGTCCCTCAGGATTGGAAGGATGCTATCATTATTCCCTTGTATAAGGGAAAAGGTGATCAGACTGAATGCAAGAACTATCGTGGTATTAGCCTACTGAGTGTGCCAGGGAAAGTGTTTGGTAAGGTTGTTATTGAAAAAGTACGGGGTCTTACATCAGAGAAAGTGTGGGATGTTCAGAGTGGTTTTATGCCTGGTAAAGGCTGCACTAACCAGATTTTTGCATTACGCATGATGATTGAAAAGTATCTGGCTGTTGGGAAGAAAGTTTTTACTGCCTTGATAGATTTAGAGAAAGCTTACGACCGAGTCAATAGGACACTTTTGTGGAAGGTGTTGAATGAATATGGTGTTACTGGGAATCTACTTAAAAGTGTAAAAGCCATGTATGCTGGTAGTAGAGCTTGTGTACGAGTGAATGGTGTTTTATCAAAATGGTTTTCCATTGGTGCAGGAGTTAGACAAGGTTGTGTAATGTCACCATGGCTGTTTAATATATTTATGGACGCATGCATGCGTGAGGCCAAAATAGATAATAATGGTTTATGTCTTGGTGATATCCGTGTGTGCAGATTGCTGTATGCTGATGACACTGTCCTGTTGGCAGAGAGCAAAAGTGAGTTGCAGAGTATGTTGACTCGGATGCACGAAGTTTGCATGAAATTCAAACTGAGTATAAATAAGGGAAAAACCAAAGTTATGGTGTTTGAGAGAGGAATGGGTAGCACTGAATGTAATGTAAGTATAAATGGCACTGTGATTGACCAGGTGAGTGAGTTTGTGTATTTAGGAAGCATGTTTGACAGAGAGAACAAGTTGGATGGTGAAATCAGTAGGCTAGTGAATTCTTCTTTGAAAGTCATAGCTGCTCTGGGAGGTTTTCACAGGAATGATGGGTTCTCTAGAGAGTCCCGCATGGCTGTGTATGAAACAGTAATTGTTCCTACTCTGATGTATGGCAGTGAAACCTGGGTACTGCAGAAGAAACATAGGAGTCGTTTGTGTGCTGGAGAAATGCGTTGCTTACGTGGGGCTTGTGGTAAGACACGATCTGATTGTGTGAGGAATGAAGATGTATTGCAGTTGTGTGATGTAAAGCAAAATGTTGTTAGCAAGGTGGAGACCAATATGCTTCGGTGGTTTGGCCATGTTGAAAGAATGAGTGATGAAATGCTTACTAAGAAAAAAGTGGCAGGAAGGAAAGGCAGAGGAAGGCCAAGGAAGACATGGGTGGATCAGATTCAGGAGTGTCTGCATGAGAAAAAGATTATGAGTATGAAGTATAAAAGATCTTGTGTACGGCGTGTAATGGATATCAGTGAAGCACGAGTTGTATGTCAAGATCGCTGTAAATGGCGAAGTTTGATATGACAACAATAAGTAAAAATATCTGGAAGTTTGTATTTCTTTTTGGAGCTAACCTCTGAATCTCAGAGAACAGCTTAGTGATATGTATGTATGTATGTATGTATGTATGTATGTATAGTTTGCCTTACTTGTTTTCTTCCCTGCAAATTTGTGTGCCATGCATATATGCATTCAATTTTGTGACTTGAAAAAGAAACCTTTTGAATTTTTGTTATCAACTTTTACACCATGTATTTTACTATTAGAAAATGAAAATATCCAAATATCACAATTTGATTCATAAATTATAAATTTTATCATTCAAGACCAAAATTTTGTAGAAATACACACCAGAATAAATATTACAGTTGCAACCCCTCGTTCCTACTGCATAGCAAAGGTAAAACTGCGATAGGAAAGTCATGAGGACAAATGGGTTCTGCGTCTTCTACCCCTGAAACCAGAAGCAAGCCAGCTTCTGTTTCTGCTCAGGAAAAGAAACTGGCGGGAGAGGTCACATGGATGCGTGGAGGTCATTTTTGTGAAACAGCACTTTGCATTCAACATTAGCATTCCCGTGGGACTAAATGGTGCAAGGCATCAGGAGAAGAGCCGTGTTGCTGTAGTGGCAGACTGGAAAGTGTCAGTTTAAAAACCAACTCTCCAGGTCTCTTTTGCATTTGAGAATGGCAAAATATTTCATAATATTTGCACTATAAACTTGAATTTGAAATTAACTATATATTAAGCTTTGGTGTATTGTCTTTGATACAAACACCATATGCATACTAAATGTATTAGCATTTGTGCCATTTCTGGACCAGCTAAAATGGGTGGTCCACCACATTTTGGTATAAACTGGCTGTGCTGAAAAGTGAAGTTCTTTTAAGTTGCTATCTTTTTCAAATTTCTATGACTGCTTACCGTGCTTTGTGTTTTATTTATGTATTATTTCCATATGTACACATTCTGTTACTCTAAATTTGTGATATACAGCTCCAATGGAATAATACATTATTTTTTACACATACTGAAAATGTATGAGCTGTTTTTCTTTCACAGACTAGAGGGCATTTTGGCGGACCAGTGATTCACAAATTCGAGTGGTCGCCTGGGCCTGTAGAAAATATATACAGGGTGATTCAGCTAAGAATGTACAAACTTCAGGGATGGGTAGGTTGCACAAAGACAAATCGGAATCACATAGCAATGCAGGGTCGGAAACGCCATCTTCATGTGCTAGTGTACAGAGAGGATGAGAAATGAAAGAGCAGCACATAAGAGAACAAAATGTTTTTTAGTACTCACAAGACATTTGTGAAATGCATTGAGGTTACAGAAGGTGTTCAAAGTTACGACCATGAGCTGTAAACAACGCTTGACATCGTCGGCGCATGGAATCACGTACATTTTGAAAAATTCCTAGCGTGTCTCGGACTTCCAAAGCAGCTAAAGAGATGCGTGCTACGAGGTCCTCACCACTTTCAACGGGGGTGTCATACACCAGTCCTTTGATGTAACCCCAGAAGAAGTAATCAAGGCATGTTAAGTCCGGCCATCTTGCAGGCCAATGAACAGGACCACCATGCCTGATCCACTGATGTCCAAATGTCATGTTTAAGTGATGACGAACGTCATTGCTGAAATGGGCGGGGCCCCATCGTGCTGGAACCACATTGCACAGCGCAGTGACTGAGGGACCTGTTGTTCATTCAATAGCTCTGGCAAGATGTCCTCCAGAAATATCAGGTAACTCATTCCGCCCAGACAAGGAGGCATGAGGTATGGGCTAATTAAGTGGTCTCCGACAATGCCGGCCCAAACATTAACAGCAAAACGGTTTTGTGCTGCACGTGGTTGTACAGCATGGGGGTTCCCCATCGGCCATACATGCGCATTATGTGCATTGAAGCAACCTTCCCGTGTAAATTACAGTACCCTGAAAGAACGTATGAGTAGTCTCGCAGCCGAACAATGCTATCTACCACATGAAGATGGCGTTTCCGACCCTGCATTGCTATGTGATTCTGATTTGTCTTTGTGCAACCTATCCCTCCCAGAAATTTGTACATACTTAGATGAATCATCACCCTGTATATACATATTATATCATCATCATTGTCAACCATTATCAGCCCATAGCTGGATAAAGGTCTCATTCTGAAATCAATAGTGGATTTACTTAAAGTACAGTCAAATGAGCTGCTGATATATTCTGTTTTTGGAATTTGAAAATCTTCAGGCTATTTTAAATGAACAACTGCCTGCATCCCCTCTGCAAAAAGCTGAAGAACAATTGATACTAAAGAAATTTACAGAAAGGAAAGACTTTCAGATTTGGCAAACTACAGAGACAAAGATGGACTCTGGACAAGGAAGTTTGTATGGGAAGGAGATGGCATCATGAGCCCCATACTATGGTGGAGAAGTTGAAGAGAGACAGATGAATTGGTGGAAGTTTCCATTAGATTCTTAAGCGCACCAATAACAACAGCAGCCACTGAAAGATCATTCAGCTGGATCTACAGTAAAAAAAGAAATCACTTGATATCAGAAAAGGCTGCAAAATTAATCTATTTGGCATACAACTGCAAATTGTTAAATCAAAAACATATTCCCAAACCAGGTTTAGATAAGCACGAGCCAAGTGAAAGTACTATGACTACAACATTTAGCATGTTAGAAGACAAGAAAAGTCAGAAGATGGAAAAGAAATAGCAAAATAGAAAAGTAGATTCAGAAACAGAAGAATATGAAGATGAACCAAGCTTAAGTGATTATGACTATGAAGAGTCTGAATCACTTTCCGATTCAGATGCATAGAACATTAGCGAGATAAAATACTGAGGAGCTGTGATATATCCTTAACATTGTAAATTAATGAGTAAAGAATACTATTTTGATTTAAAATAAAGGTGATTTTTCATAAAGGTGTAATTGTTACCATTTTGGGTAAATTCCCTGGTTTCTAACCAGGGTATTTACCTGCAAAAAAAAAAACAACAACAAAAAAACAGGTATTTTACATCACTGTGTGAGAGAGATGTAGAAAAGAAGTGGGAATGTTTTAAGAACTGTGTTGTCACTGCTACTGAAGAGGTCTGTGACACCACAATAGTGGGTAACATTAGAGGTGATGACATCAAATATTTAATTTCGTGCACAAATGTTTACGTCCTCAAATAACTGTCTTTGCACGATTTAAAGAACTCTCATCTAATACACCACCATTTGCAAGATTAAAATATATTTATTATTTTACACTTAAAAACAGTATGTACAGATAAAAGCTTCGAAAACTAAATTGGCGAGATCTTTTGGCTCCAGAGAGGTGATACTTGGCGGAATAGTGAGATTGAAGAAGCAATAAAGAGAAAGAAGGAAGCATATTTGGGGATGTTTCAAGGTAGAGTTTCAAAGGATGAATATCGCAGCAAAAAGCATGAGGCAGCTAAGCTGGTTTGCCTAAGTAAGGCAAAAGATAGGAAGGAAAAGGTGGAAAGGCATGAATTGGCTTTTTGGAAAGATAGCAAAACTTTCTGGAAGTACATGTGACAAAGGAAAAATAGGGGAAACAAAGTTGCAAGTTGTGTGAAGAATAGAAACGGAGAAATGATATAGGAGCCCAATAAGTTAAGTGAAAGATGGGGAGAATACTTCTGTGAGTTATGAGATCAAGAAAGCAAAGGTGATTCTGAGGCAGAAGCAGATGATGTGACAGTGAAGGATGGAAGCACAGGAGTTATCTCAAGAGAAGAGGTGTGTAAAGCTCTAAAATCCCTTCAGAATGGTAATGCTCCGAGAGATGATGGCATTAACTTCCGAGATGTTGAAATATGGTGGTGACTCTGTAATTGACTGGTTAACTGAAATTTGCCAGTTGTGCTGGGAGTTAGGAATGGTCTTTCAGGATTGGTGGGATGCTATCATTGTTCCCTTGTATAAGGGAAAAGGTGATCTTACTGACTGCAAGAACTATCGTGGTATTAGCTTACTGAGTGTGCCAGAGAAAGTGTTTGGTAAGGTCATTATTGAAAAGGTATGAGGTCTTACATCAGAGAAAATGTTTTCTCTGTTGTAAGATCTGAGAATACGGGATGTTAAGAGTGATTTTATGCCTGGTAAAGGCTGCACTAACCAAAGTTTTGCATTGCGCATGCTGACTGAAAAGTATGTGGCTGTTGGTAAGAAAGTTTTTGCTGCCTTCATAGATTTAGAGAAAGTTTACGACTGAGTAAATAGGACACTTTTGTGGGAGGTACTGCATAAATATGGTGTTACTGGGAATCTACTTAATAGTATAAAAGCCATGTATGCTGGCAGTAGAGCTTGTGTACGAGTGAATGGCGCTGTATTAAAATGGTTTTCTATTGCTGCAGGAGTCGGACAAGGTTGTGTAATGTCACCATAGCTGTTTAATATATTTATGGATGCGTGCATGGGTGGTGCGAAGATGGACAATACTGGTTTATGTCTTGGTAACATCCCTGTGTACAGACTGCTGTATGCTGATGACACTGTCCGCTTGGCAGAGAACAAAAGTGAGTTGCAGAGTACATTGTCCTAGACGTACGAAGTTTGCATGAAATTCAAACTGAGTATAAATAAGGAAAAACTGAAGTTATGGTTTTTGAGTGAGGAGCTGGTAGCACTGAATATAATATAAGTCTAAATGGCACAGTGATTGTCCAGGTGAGCGAGTTTGTGTATTTAGGAAGCATGTTTGACGGAGAGAACAAATCGGATGGGGAAATTCATAGGCAGGAGAGTGAATTCTTCATTGAAAGTCATAGCTGCTTTGGGAGGTTTTCACAGGAATGATGAGCTCTCAAGAAAGTCCTGTATGGCTGTGTTCACAGAAGAAACATAGGAGTTGTTTGCGTGCTGGAGAAATGCATTACTTATGGGGCGGGGGGGGGGGAGAGACATGTTCTGATCATGTGAGGGATGAAGATGTGTTGCAGTTGTGTAACGTGAAGCAAAACATTGTTAGCAAGGTGGAGACTGATATGCTTAAGTGGTTTGGACATGTTGAAAGAACGAGTGATGAGATGCTTACTAAGATTTTTTTTTTTTTAACCCAAGTGGCAGGAAGGAAAGGCAGAGGAAGGCCAAGGAAGTAATGGGAGGATAAGATTCAGGAGTGTCTGCATGAGAAAAAAATATGAGTATGAAGTATAGAAGGTCTTGTGCTGGATGTCAGTGAAGCCCGAGTTGTGTGTTAAGATCGCTGCAAATGGAGAAGTTTGATACGGCAACAGTAAGTAAATAATCATAGTTAAAAAAATTTATCCAGTAGTTTGTATTCCTTTATGGACCTAACCTCTTAATCTCAGAGAACAGCCTAGTGATATGTATATATGCAAAAATTGCTTATAAAACATTTGCAGATGTTTTGTATGTCAAGACTGCAGGGATGATAATGTGGTTGGAAGAAGGGAAAATGTTTTGAACATTTCAAGTAGGAATTATTTATACATACTTTCAGAACTAACATTTATCAATGAGGGAACGGAAAAGTTTTACCTGTTTTTAATCATCCCACAATTTCATAGATATTTTGTCTGCCTTCTATATGAAATGAAATAAACTTTTTCCATATTGCGCCTTATTTATTTGGTTGTTGCTACTTGATATTTTTTTCATTTTAAAACACTCAAAGTGAGGGGCTCAGTCTTTAATCCCCTCAGTAGCACTGTGAGAGTTACATGTTCTGGAGACCTAGTATTATGTTTGAATGCATAACTTTATACAGGGTGATTGTAAACTACTTCAACAAAACAAGAGGGGTGATAGTACACATCAAGACGAATAATATTTGCAATGGAACATAGGGCCGCATTCCACTCCTAGTGCCAGAAAAGAGCATGTTAGTAAAACGTCCAGCAGGCACACGGAGTTCCAACCAGTGCATGAGAAGCACAAGATCCAAATCACGGGTGCTGAACACGTGCGTAGACGATGAGGAGCAAACATTTAAAAACGCAGCCGAAGCTGTTCAGCAATATTACCGTGCGAACATCACACGAGAATTGACATATACGCCTGACCGGTGCAGCGTACCGTGTGTTCCTGGAGCAAGTGCTTCCCAGTCTGTTGCAGAATGTTCCGCTCACCACATGGAGAGACATGTGGTTTATGCATGATGGGGCCTCAGCACACTTTGCCACTGAGGTCCGATACTTCCTAAATGCGAGATATCCCTGGCGGTGGATTGGTCATGTTGGACCTGTGGCTTGGCTTCCACGCTCTCTGGACCTTAATTCACTGGACTTCTCCTGGGGGCACATGAAAACATTGGTGTACGAGACACCTATGGACTCCATGGAATATCTCGTCGCGTGAATCGCTGTTGCTGTGGACAAGATCAACACCACACCGGGAGTCTATGAGAGGGTGAGACAGTCCTTCATTCGCCGGTGTGGACTGTGCAACGGCACCCTTGGATGCCAGTTTGAGCAGCTCCTTGGAGTTTTTCTCTGATGCGATTGGAATTGTGCAATTCATAAATTAGGCATGCCTCTTTGTTTTCGCTGTTGAAGGCTCAATGTGGATATGTAACTTTACTCTCTTCTGGCACTAGGAGTAGAATGCGGCCCTAGGCTCCATTGCAAATATTGTTCATCTTGATGTGTACTATCACCCCTCTTGTTTTGTTGAAGGAGTTTCACAGTGTATATTGGCCGCCCCGGTGGCGCAGTGGTCTAAGGCGCTGGCCTCTGATCATTCATCCGTCTGGGGTCCGGGTTCGAATCCCGGTGAGGCATGGATGTTGTGTTTGTCTTACGGCACTTGCTCTCTCCCTTCCCTGGAACCAGTGACCCTAAATTAGGGACGGGCGACTGCTTATAGCCTATTGAGTTGCTCGCGGTGGTCATTAAACCTCCAATCAAAAAAAAAAAAAAAAAAAAACACAGTGTATATTGATCTTCTTTATGCATCAATGCAATGGCAACTATTAGCAAAGTTTTTTTTTCTTTTTCATTCCATAAATTTTGCTTTATGTTGAAAATTGCCAATTATACAAAATTATTGTTGTTCAGACTTCTGAGTATGGATAGTGTTAAACTGTGCTGGATTGAAAACTATTAAAATGCATTTTTTGAAATGAAATCTTTGCAACCTACTTATTATTATTATTTTTCTTTTCTGGATATAAGTGTAAAGCCTTAAGGTTCTGTTATTTGCTTAGTAATGAAGTGCAAAAGAATAAAATATCATGTGAGGAATGAAGATGTGTAATGTGAATCAAAATGTTGTTAATAAGATGAAGCCAAATATTCTAAGGTAGTTATGACCATGTTGAAAGAATGAGCGATGAGATGCTTACCAAGATAATTTATTCACTCCAAGTATAATGAAAGAAAGGTAGAGGAAGCAAAAGAAATCATGACAAGACCAGATTCAGCAGCATCTGAATGAGAAAAAGATAACGTGGATGCAGTACAAAAGGACTTGCATAAGACATAGGACGGATGCCAGTGAAACTTGAGTTCTGTGGCGAGACCACTGCAAATGGAGATGTTTGATATATCAACAAATCCATCAGATTTAAACTTTAATATAGTGGGTGAGCTTTCTGCGAGAAACTAACCCTTGAATCTCAGATAACAGCTTAGTGTGTACGGATGTATGTGTGAAGTCTACTGATTTCCAATCTTACTGAAAGAAAATAAAACAAATTTTAAACAAAAAATAAGGAAATTTATTCAACAGCAAGAGGTGAAAAAAATACCTGGTTAAAAACAAAATATCAAAATATGATTTTCTAACTACAGTCGAATTTCCATATAACTAACTTATACATAGTGAATTTCTCCATTTAGCTAGGGGGGGGGTACTTTGAATTTTCGTGGAATTTTGCCTGAAAAATAACTTCCATTTAACAAAGACAATTTCTATTCAGCAATTTTTTTTTTTTTCCAGAAGTGGTTTATTTTGGGATTTACAAACAACTGCCTCCCTCCTTGGTATCTTCTCTCCTCGAATCTTCACCATTTATTCCCAGTGGAATTCATGCTAGGAGTGGTGCCCGAGGGCAGAAAAAGGGTTTGCAGCCGCAATCCCATCTCATCCACTGGATACACAGTAGCATCGTCAAATGGTGAGACATGATGGGACACCTGCTGAAGAGGGATTTAAAAATTCTCAGCAGAGGAAAGGGCAGCAAGGAGAGTTGTCCCTGTAGGAGAAAAAAGGAGCGCCCCACTTACTGGGTCAGCCCCCCTAAAAGTCTTCTGATTCCATGGAAGCCAGGTGACCTCACAGTGGACACTCCCTTAGTTCACTTATTGGAGGTTGTTGCTGAAATGTCAGCAGCTTAACCTTCTGATTTACTGGATTAACTTTCTATCGAACTGCCAAGAATAACCTCAGGCTCAACACCAGTGCACCACCCAACCATGTCAAACTGACACACTAAAAGGCAAATTTGATTCTGTGTTGTAGTCTTACCAGTTCAGGAAAAAATGTCCAAGAGAAAATGTTTGAGTATCAGCAAGAAAGTTAGAAGAAGTTGACAAAGGTTTTTTCTTAAAAAAGATGTTGCTTCAAAATTTGGTATCTCGGCGAACAGTTTGTCAATAATTTTGAAACAAAATTAAGATACTGCTAGCTCCAACAGAAAGCAGGTGTGTGTGTGTGTGTGTGTGTGTGTGTGTGTGTGTGATATATATATATAAAGTTGATGAAGCTGTGCATATAAATGGGTTCAAATGGTTCGTGGAAAGAGCATACTTATCTCCAGACCATTAATTCAAGAAAAAGCGCTTCAGTACGAGAAATCCCTCGGGTTTGCAGAATTTCAGGCAAGTACCGGATGGCTTGATAAATTCAAGAACAGGCATGGAATCGTCCAAAAGGTTATATCGGGGGAAAGCACAGCCATCAGTGATGAAGATTGCGCGCAGTGGAAAGAAACAGTTCTCAAACAGCTACTGGAGGACTATGATCTTAAGGACATTTTTAATGCAGATGAAACTGCTATATTTTTTAAGTGCTTTCCAAGCAAAACCTTAGCATTCAAAAAGGATAAATGTTTTGGGGGAAAGCATAGTAAAGAAAAAATAAGTGATGATCGGGGCAAACATGACAGGATAAGAAAAACTGAAGCTATTAGTAATACGCAAAAGCAAAAATCCAAGATGTTTCAAAGGAATGCAATGCAATCTTTAGAAGTTCAGTATGATCACAATAAAAAATCACGGATGACTGGACAAATTTTTCAAGAACGGGTTCTAAAATTTGACAAGCACATGGCTAAGCAACATCGTAAAATAGCACTGGTTATCGACAACTGTCCTGCCCACCCACAGGCAGTAATTTCAAAGCTGAAAAATATAAAACTTCTCTTTTCACCGAATATGACCTCAAAATTACAGCCAATGGATCAGTGTCAGCAAAAATCTCAAATTACATTACCGGAGAAGAATATTGAATAAAACTATTGTGGCCATTGAAAATAATCAACTAGCTGATATAGTTGTGGATCTGCGATTATACTTTTCTAAATTGGCTAAAGCATGGCAGCATGACGTAACAGAGACTACCATCTGTAACTGCTTTTCCAAAGCTGGATTTCGTAATGCTGTTTTTGTATCAGATCAGGATGCTGATTCGGAAGAAGATGAATTACTATACAATTTACTTTTTTTTTTCTAAAGAGGAAAAAAAGTAAATTGTACAGTTTGTGTGTTTGAGCCTTCAATATCAAAACCTGCCTCAAGAACTCTATCTTTCTAAAACTTTTATTTGATAACTGCTTATGGGAAACCAATGTGCTGTGTGGTGTCGGTAATTGCCATAACAGCATCAAAATTTTCCCTAAAGAAAATAATGAAAGAATCCAGTGTCTAGTCTTTATATGACTAGTACTTTTGCTACATCTGCACAGCTCTATGTAGCTTCAGAAGAGAAGCATTTCTCTAAAGAGAAAAAAAGTACAGCGTATGGTTTGTGTGTTGGAGCTTCTAATATCAAAACCTACCAGAACAACTATCTTTCTGTAACTTTTATTTTATAACTGCTTAAGGGAAACCAATGTGCTGTCAGTAATTGCCATCACAGTATTCAAATTTTCCCTAAAGAAATTGCTGAGGGGATCCAGTGTCTAGTCTTTATATGACTAGTACTTTTGATGCCTCTGCACAGCTCTATGTAGGTTCACAGGAGAAACATTTTTCTAAAAAGGGCAAAAAAAAGTAAATTGTACAGTTTGTGAGTTTGAGCTTCCAATATCAAAACCTACAGAGTAACTGTCTTTTTGTAACTGCTTATGGGAAACTAATATGCTGTGTGATGTCAGTAATTGCCATGACAGCATTCAAATTTTCCCTAAAGAAAATGCTGAGGGGATCCAGTGCCTAGTCTTTATATGACTAGTACTTTTGCTACCTCTGCACAGCTCTATGTAGCTTCAGAAGAGAAAAAAAAGTAAACCGTTAGGTTTGTGTGTTGGAACTTCTAATATCAAAAGCTGCCAGAACAACTATCTTTCTGTAACTTTTATTTCGTAACTGCTTACGGGAAACCAATGTGCTGTGTGGTGTCAGTACTTGCCATGACAGCATTCAAATTTCCCTAAAGAAAATGCTGAGGGGATCCAGTGTCTAGTCTTTATAGGACTAGTACTTTTGCTGCCTCTGCACAGCTCTATGTAGCTTCAGAAGAGAAACTTTCTCTAAAGAGAAAAAAAGTAAACCATAAAGTTTGTGTGTTGGAACTTCTAATATAAAAACCTGCCAGAACAACTATCTTTCTGTAACTTTTATTTCGTAACTGCTTACGGGAAACCAATGTGCTGTGTGGTGTCAGTAATTGCCATGACAGCATTCAAATTTCCCTAAAGAAAATGATGAGGGGATCCAGTGTCTAGTCTTTATATCACTAGTACTTTTGCTGCCTCTGCACAGCACTATGTAGCTTCAGAAGAGAAGCATTTCTCTAAAGAGAAAAAACCCACACCGTATGGTTTGTGTGTTGGAGCTTCTAATATCAAAACCCACCGGAACAACTATCTTTCTGTAACTTTTATTTTATAACTGCTAATGGGAAACCAATGTGCTGTGTGGTGTCGGTAATTGCCATGACAGCATTCAAATTTTCCCTAAAGAAAATGCTGAGGGTATCCAGTGTCTAGAGTTTATATGACTAGTACTTTTGCTGCCTCTGCACAGCTCTATGTAGCTTCAGAAGAGAAACCTTTTTCTAAAGGGGGAGAAAAAGTAAATTGTACAGTTCGTGTGTTTGAGCTTCCAATATCAAAACCTACAGAGTAACTGCCTTTTTGTAACTGTATTTTGTAACTGCTTATGGGAAACCAATATGCTGTGTGGTGTCAGTAATTGCCATGACAGCATTCAAATTTTCCCTAAAGAAAATGCTGAGGGGATCCAGTGCCTAGTCTTTATATGACTAGTACTTTTGCTACCTATGCATAGCTCTATGTAGCTTCAGAAGAGAAACATTTTTCTAAAGGGGGTGGGGGAGGGAAGCACACCGTATGGTTTGTGTGTTTGAACTTCCAATATCAAAACCTACAGAGTAACTGTCTTTCTGTAACTATATTTTGTAACTGCTTATGGGAAACCAATATGCTGTGTGGCATCAGTAATTGCTATGACAGCATTCAAATTTTCCCTAAAGAAAATGCTGAGGGGATCGGGTGTCTAGTCTTTATATGACTAGTACTTTTGCTACCTCTGCACAGCTCTATGTAGCTTCAGAAGAGAAACCTTTTTCTAAAGGGGGGAAAAAAAGTAAATTGTACAGTTTGTGTTTGAGCTTCCAATATCAAAACCTACAGAGTAATTGCCTTTTTGTAACTGCTTATGGGAAATCAATATGCTGTGTGGTGTCAGTAATTGCCATGACAGCATTAAAATTTTCCCTAAAGAAAATGCTGAGGACATCGGGTGTCTAGTTTTTATATGACGTGTCTAGTTTTTATATGACTAGTACTTTTGCTACCTTTGCACAGCTCTATGTAGCTTCAGAAGAGAAAAAAAGTAAATCGTATTGTTTGTGTGTTGGAACTTCTAATATCAAAACCTGCCAGAACAACTATCTTTCTGTAACTTTTATTTTAAAACTGCTTACTCAGAACCAATGTGCTGTCAGTAATTGCCATGACAGCATTCAAATTTTCCCTACAGAAAATGATGAGGGGATCGGGTGTCTAGTCTTTATATGACTAGTACTTTTGCTACCTCTGCACAGCTCTATGTAGCTTCAGAAGAGAAGCATTTCTCTAAAGAGAGAAAAAAAGCACACCGTATGGTTTGTGTGTTGGAGCTTCTAATATCAAAACCTACCGGAAAAACTATCTTTCTGTAACTTTTATTTTATAGCTGCTTACGGGAAACCAATGTGCTGTGTGGTGTCGGTAATTGCCATGACAGCATTCAAATTTTCCCTAAAGAAAATGCTGAGGGGATCCAGTGTCTAGTCTTTTTATGACTAGTACTTTTGCTACCTCTGCACAGCTCTATGTAGCTTCAGAAAAGAAATCTTTTCTACAGGGGAAAAAAAAGTAAATTGTACAGTTTGTGTGTTTGAGCTTCCAATATCAAAACCTACAGAGTAACTGCCTTTTTGTAACTGCTTATGGGAAACCAATATGCTGTGTGGTGTCAGTAATTGCCATGACAGCATTAACATTTTCCCTAAAGAAAATGCTGAGGAGATCGGGTGTCTAGTCTTTATATGACTAGTACTTTTGCTACCTCTGCACAGCTCTATGCAGCTTCAGAAGAGAAACCTTTTTCTAAAGGGGGAAAAAAAGTAAATTGTACAGTTTGTGTGTTTGAGCTTCCAATATCAAAACCTACAGAGTAACTGTCTTTTTGTAACTGTATTTTGTAACTGCTTACGGGAAACCAATGTGCTGTGTGGTGTCAGTAATTGCCATGACAGCATTCAAATTTTCCCTAAAGAAAATGCTGAGGGGATCGGGTGTCTAGTCTTTATATGACTAGTACTTTTGCTGCCTCTGCACAACTTTATGTAGGTTCACAAGAAAAACCTTTTTCTAAAGGGAAAAAAAAGTAAATAGTACAGTTTGTGTGTTTCAGCTTCCAATATCTAAACCTACAGAGTAACTGTCTTTTTGTAACTGCTTATGGGAAACCAATATGCTGTGTGATGTCAGTAATTGCCACGACATCATTCAAATTTTACCTAAAGAAAATGCTGAGGGGATCCATAGTCTTTATATGACTAGTACTTTTGCTACCTCTGCACAGCGCTCTATGTAGCTTCAGAAGAGAAAAAAAGTAAACCGTATGGTTTGTGTTTTGGAACTTCTAATATCAAAACCTGCCAGAACAACTCTATCTTTCTGTAACTCTGATTTCGTAACTGCTTACGGGAAACCAATGTGCTGTGTGGTGTTAGTAATTGCCATGACAGCATTCAAATTTTCCCTAAAGAAAATGCTGAGGGGATCCAGTGTCTAGTCTTTATATGACTAGTACTTTTGCTGCCTCTGCACAGCTCTATGTAGCTTCAGAAGAGAAGCATTTCTCTAAAGAGAAAAAAAACCCACACCGTATGGTTTGTGTGTTGGAGCTGCTAATATCAAAACCTACCAGAACAACTATCTTTCTGTAACTTTTATTGCATAACTGCTTACAAGAAACCAATGTGCTGTGTGGTGTCAGTAATTGCCATGACAGCATTCAAATTTTCCCTAAAGAAAATGCTGAGGGGGTCCAGTGCCTAGTCTTTAGATGACTAGTACTTTTGCTACCTCTGCATAGCTCTATGTAGCTTCAGAAGAGAAACATTTTTCTAAAGGGGGGGGAGGGAAGCACACCGTATGGTTTGTGTGTTTGAACTTCCAATATCAAAACCTACAGAGTAACTGTCTTTCTGTAACTATATTTTGTAACTGCTTATGGGAAACCAATATGCTGTGTGGCGTCAGTAATTGCTATGACAGCATTCAAATTTTCCCTAAAGAAAATGCTGAGGGGATCGGGTGTCTAGTCTTTATATGACTAGTACTTTTGCTACCTCTGCACAGCTCTATGTAGCTTCAGAAGAGAAACCTTTTTCTAAAGGGGGGGGGAAAGTAAATTGTACAGTTTGTGTTTGAGCTTCCAATATCAAAACCTACAGAGTAATTGCCTTTTTGTAACTGCTTATGGGAAATCAATATGCTGTGTGGTGTCAGTAATTGCCATGACAGCATTAAAATTTTCCCTAAAGAAAATGCTGAGGACATCGGGTGTCTAGTTTTTATATGACTAGTACTTTTGCTACCTCTGCACAGCTCTATGTAGCTTCAGAAGAGAAAAAAAAAAAAGTAAATCGTATTGTTTGTGTGTTGGAACTTCTAATATCAAAACCTGCCAGAACAACTATCTTTCTGTAACTTTTATTTTAAAACTGCTTACTCAGAACCAATGTGCTGTCAGTAATTGCCATGACAGCATTCAAATTTTCCCTACAGAAAATGATGAGGGGATCGGGTGTCTAGTCTTTATATGACTAGTACTTTTGCTACCTCTGCACAGCTCTATGTAGCTTCAGAAGAGAAGCATTTCTCTAAAGAGAGAAAAAAAAAAGCACACCGTATGGTTTGTGTGTTGGAGCTTCTAATATCAAAACCTACCGGAAAAACTATCTTTCTGTAACTTTTATTTTATAGCTGCTTACGGGAAACCAATGTGCTGTGTGGTGTCGGTAATTGCCATGACAGCATTCAAATTTTCCCTAAAGAAAATGCTGAGGGGATCCAGTGTCTAGTCTTTATATGACTAGTACTTTTGCTACCTCTGCACAGCTCTATGTAGCTTCAGAAAAGAAATCTTTTCTACAGGGGAAAAAAAAAGTAAATTGTACAGTTTGTGTGTTTGAGCTTCCAATATCAAAACCTACAGAGTAACTGCCTTTTTGTAACTGCTTATGGGAAACCAATATGCTGTGTGGTGTCAGTATTTGCCATGACAGCATTAACATTTTCCCTAAAGAAAATGCTGAGGAGATCGGGTGTCTAGTCTTTATATGACTAGTACTTTTGCTACCTCTGCACAGCTCTATGCAGCTTCAGAAGAGAAACCTTTTTCAAAAGGGGGAAAAAGTAAATTGTACAGTTTGTGTGTTTGAGCTTCCAATATCAAAACCTACAGAGTAACTGTCTTTTTGTAACTGTATTTTGTAACTGCTTATGGGAAACCAATATGCTGTGTGGTATCAGTAATTGCCATGACAGCATTCAAATTTTCCCTAAAGAAAATGCTGAGGAGATCGGGTGTCTAGTCTTTATATGACTAGTACTTTTGCTACCTCTGCACAGCTCTATGCAGCTTCAGAAGAGAAACCTTTTTCTAAAGGGGGAAAAAAAAAAAGTAAATTGTACAGTTTGTGTGTTTCAGCTTCCAATATCTAAACCTAGAGAGTAACTGTCTTTTTGTAACTGCTTATGGGAAACCAATATGCTGTGTGATGTCAGTAATTGCCACGACATCATTCAAATTTTACCTAAAGAAAATGCTGAGGGGATCCAGTGTCTAGTCTTTATATGACTAGTACTTTTGCTACCTCTGCACAGCTCTATGTAGCTTCAGAAGAGAAAAAAGTAAACCGTATGGTTTGTGTTTTGGAATTTCTAATATCAAAACCTGCCAGAACAACTCTATCTTTCTGTAACTCTGATTTCGTAACTGCTTACGGGAAACCAATGTGCTGTGTGGTGTCAGTAATTGCCATGACAGCATTCAAATTTTCCCTAAAGAAAATGCTGAGGGGATCCAGTGTCTAGTCTTTATATGACTAGTACTTTTGCTGCCTCTGCACAGCTCTATGTAGCTTCAGAAGAGAAGCATTTCTCTAAAGAGAAAAAAACCCCACACCGTATGGTTTGTGTGTTGGAGCTGCTAATATCAAAACCTACCAGAACAACTATCTTTCTGTAACTTTTATTGCATAACTGCTTACAAGAAACCAATGTGCTGTGTGGTGTCAGTAATTGCCATGACAGCATTCAAATTTTCCCTAAAGAAAATGCTGAGGGGATCCAGTGCCTAGTCTTTATATGACTAGTACTTTTGCTACCTCTGCATAGCTCTATGTAGCTTCAGAAGAGAAACATTTTTCTAAAGGGGGGGGGGGGGGAAGCACACCGTATGGTTTGTGTGTTTGAACTTCCAATATCAAAACCTACAGAGTAACTGTCTTTCTGTAACTATATTTTGTAACTGCTTATGGGAAACCAATATGCTGTGTGGCGTCAGTAATTGCTATGACAGCATTCAAATTTTCCCTAAAGAAAATGCTGAGGGGATCCAGTGTCTAGTCTTTATATGACTAGTACTTTTGCTACCTCTGCACAGCTCTATGTAGCTTCAGAAGAGAAACTTTCTCTAAAGAGAAAAAAAAAGTAAACCGTATTGTTTGTGTGTTGGAGCTTCTAATATCAAAACCTGACAGAACAACTCTATCTTTCTGTAACTTTTATTTCTTAATTGCTTACGGGAAACCAATATGCTGTGTGGTGTAGGTAACTGCGATGGAAAAATTGTGTAGGTATACATCAGTAAATACTAACAAAACGTTGAAATCCGTTTTTATTGGTGTAGTATTCCTAGAACAAAATGCTAGTTTTCGCCACCACGGGTGGCTTCTTCAGGCAGAAGTATAATTCAAAAGCAAAAATAAAAAACAGAGTTCCAGTTATGTATTCAAAATAGACGTTTGCTATAGATGTTATGGAACATGTGAATCATATTCAAGATGTGTGATTAAGGGTGCACATATTCAAGAGCTTCTGCCATACATGTGGAAGGTCCATTGATGTTTCCTTGTTGTATATAAGGACTTCTCACTACGGCACTCAAAAGAGGAGTGCTTACTACGGCACTAGGATGTGAATTCGCCAACAACGCTGCAACATCTTTGTGGGTATACAAAGAAAATCAAACGATACATGACCGCCAGAGAAGCCACGCTCAGAGAGACTATAGAAATCTATCCAGCCAAGGGATATGCAATGAGGAAAGATCAATGAACCTCCCACATGTATGGCGCACGCTCTTGAATATGCGAACCCTGAATCACACATCTTGAATATGATGCGCACGTTCTATAACATCTATAGCAAACGCCTATTTTTAATACAAAACTGGAACTCTGTTTTTTTGTTCTAGTTTTTGTAATATTACACCAATAAAAACGGGTTTCAGCGATATTTGAGAGGCAGAGGTTGTCCTGGTGTTATATTCCACCAGGACAATGCTTGGCCACCTATGACCCGGAATGTCCAAGACCTTTTCCATGCATGGCAGATACCACTTCTTCCCTGGCCTGCACATTCATCAGATATGTCCCCTATTGAACATGTTTGCTCAGTGACTGGACAGTCGAGTGCCTCTGTCAGTCACCGCAAATGAACTTTGGTCTCGCAAGCAGCCCAACAGGCTGCTTCTGTAGGATGATATCAAAAACCTCTTCCATTCAATACTGCACTGTGTAGAGGCTGTTATTGTCGCTTGAGGTGGATTTGCACAATACTGAGGTTTGATTTTGAAAAGCTCAACAAATGTAATACGATATCCCCTGTAACATACAGGGTGTCTGAGAATTATTGGACACTTTACAAAATTGCATAAAACAAAACATTAAGCAGATAGAATGAAACTGACTGTACTAATTTACAATGTAACTACCCAAGTTAATAAATTTTGATGTGAGATCCCTTCATTGCTCGTAGTACGGTCAAGTAATACTCGATTTCATACCATGTATTGGCAAGCATCTGAGGAGTTATGGAATTAATAGCAACTGTGATACGCTGCTTCAGTTCCTGCTAATCAGTACAAGGCGTCTGATAGACATGATCCTTTACATAACCCCACATGAAATAATCCAATGGAGTTAGATCTGAAGAGCGACGGGGCCTTGGAATGGAACCACCATGCCCAATCCATCTGTTGGGGAAATGCTCATTTAGGCACGTACACACGTTGACCAATACGGAGGCTGCTTGTTGGAAAACGGCATCATATCTTTTGATCTGGGGTATAGCGAAATTTTCCAGCATATCCAAGTAAATGTCACCATTTATGGTTTTTTCGCAGAAGAAAGGGCCAATCACTTATCTTTTTGGTAGGGCGCACCACACATTAGCTTTTGGAGAATCACGTTTCAGTTCAATAGCAGCATGAGGCGGTTCACTGCCCTATATCCTACAGTTGTGGCGATTCACAATACCTGATATATGAAATGTGTATTCATCACTAAAAATTACAGTACTGAGAAAGTTTTTGTCGTTTTCCACTCGATGCAGCATATCCACAGCGAAATCGTATCGCAGAGTGTGATCGTTTACATGCATCTTTTGCACTATTTGAATTTTATAAGCATGAAACTTTAATTTCTTGTGCAAGATATCGTGAACCGTCTATTTCGGAATGCACAGTTCTCTGCTTGCTTTACGAACGGATTTCCTAGGGCTTTGCTGGAAACTTTCATTAACTTGGTCAACCATCTCACCGCTGACGCTAGGCCTACTGGTTCCTCCTCGACGTTCCACATTGCCAGTTTCTTTAAACTGTTTCATCCACCGCTTAATTGAATTTGTCGACGGAGGATTACAACCATACTCTAAACGGTACCGTCTTTTAACTTTAATGACAGACTTTAATTCTGCAAGCCATAACATACACATCACCTTCTGCTGTATGGATGACATGACTACTGATTGCGCATTTCTCATACATTCCTCATCAGGCCACACTTAGCGCCATCTATCGGATTCTGGGAATAACAATTCTGCAAAGCAAAAATATAGAAGTCGTGTTAGTAATACATGATATAGAAAAAACAGACAATGCTCATCGTTTTTTTTTTTTTTTTTTTTTACATAATTTTGTAATGTGTCCAATAATTCTCAGACACCCTGTATATTCCAGCAGGACAATTCTTGGTCACATATGACACAGAATGTCCACGATCTCTTCCATGCATGGCAGATACCACTTCTTCCATGGCCTGCACGTTCGTCAGATATGTCCCTGATTGAACAAGTTTGCTAAGTGATTGGACAGTCAATTGCCTCTGCCAGACACCACAAATGAACTCTGGTATCACATAGAAGCAGCCTGGCAGGCTATTCCCTGGGTTGATATAAAAAACCTCTTCCATTCAATGCCGGACCATGTAGAAGCTGTTATTGTTGCTCAAGGTGCTTTCATACGATACTGAGGTTTGATCTTATACAGAGCTACAAATGTAATCAGTTATCTCCTGTAACATGAGGAATCTGTGATATCAATTTCTCATTTGAGTAGCACGATTCTTTCTTGGTGTTGCAATTTCCAAAAACAGTAGTGTATTTCGACAACCTATTAATTTTATGTTCACATGTTAACAGCTCAAATTTCTGAGCAAATCAAATCTATGTATGCTGGAAACATAATATGTTGTTGATGTTTTTCCTGCTGTGCAGGCTATTATTTTGTGATCATAACTGTGCTTGTAACACTTATGTTATGCTGTTTTGCCAGGTTTGCCTCAGATTCTGCATTAAGGTGCCTTTTTCTATGGATGATTAAATTATTTAACTTTTTTTTCACTATATAATTACATGTATATTAAATTTATTTTGAATCTTCTAAATGTTAAAAGATTTTGGGGAATCTTGAAAATCTAATTTTCTCCATTTCTTTTATTTGTTCATTTAAACTCTTCTTTAACTGGGATATTTAATATTATGAAAATCTGTTATTTTTTTCTCTGATTCTAAATCAAGAATTGCTTGTATACTTTTTTTTTATTTTCCTTATCTCTTTTCCTTTTCAACAGAAGTTTTTGAAGGTACTGATGACTTAAATTTCATGAATTCATTACAGTAACAGCAGAATAAGAAAAATAATCATCTCATTCTTTTCACTTTCTGTTCCTGATTTTGGTATTCCTGCAGCAATCAAGCATTTTTAAGTCTTGCTTGACAACTTGGATAGATTTTCATTTCAGTGAAAGTGAACAGATTTATTTTGTCTACACCTATGGCTGTGAACTTCAGCAATTTTCTTTCATTGTGTTATGCCTTTTTAAAAAAAAATGACTACAACATATTTTTCAAGAACTACAGGCTGTTTTTACTATTTTAAAATTTCAACTATGTATTTTCAATCTATTTCACATTTTGCATGCATCAAGGCCATGTTCAAAGAGTGAGTGGTGAGATGCTTACTAAGAGAATTCATTCAGCCTAACTGGCAGAAAAGAAAAGTAGAAGAAAGCCAAGGAAATCAAGGGAGCACTAGATTCAGGAATGTCTGAATGAGTAAAGGATAATCAGTATGGAGTACAAAAGGACTTGTGTGATGCGCATGACAGGCATAAAGGAAGCACAAGTTGTGTGCCTAAATTGCTGCAAATGGTGACATTTAATGCATTAACAGGAAGTAAGATCTAGTTCCATTAGTTTTAAACTTTAATCTTGCAATGGAGCTTTTTTTGAGGAGCTAACTTTTGAATCTCAGATAACAGCTTAGTGGCACGCATGTAAGAAAACCACTTGAACAATAAAGTGATACATACCTAAGTAAGTTCCTTTTTTTTTTTTTTATTGAAGGTTTAACGACCACCATGAGCAACTCACTGTGCAATAAGCAGTCGCCCGTCCCCAATTTGAGGTCACTTGGTTCTAGGGAAGGGAGAGAACCAGTGCTGTAAGACAAACAACATTCATGCCTCACCGGGATTTGAACCCGGACCCATCTCAGACGAATGATCATAAACCAGTGCCTTAGACCACTGCGCCACCAGGGGGGACTGACTTATATAAAATTAAAATGATGTATGCAAAACTTGTTATCATCACTACAGACATCTCAACTATTTAAAACTAAATCTGTACGACAACAATTAAACAAAATTAAAAATACTTAAAAACAATCGACATTTCTCTACGATTCTATTAAAATTAAAATTTTTGCATTATCACTTTTAGAAAATTTAAACTTTAAGATGTAAAACTGTGCTACTCTACTGTAAGTGTTAATTTGAGAACTGCTCAAGTTTGAGTTTGTTGAATTAGTAAGAGCATTTGTACAGATCCTACAAAAAAATGGTAATATATTCTCCTTCTTTACTCTATGGTAGTGACTTATATTGAAAAGATTTGCTGAAAAACATTCTTTGTAACTCTTAACTATTTTAGATTACCAATTTCACATTTTTATAATGTACCAAGTAAAGAAAGAGCTTCAATGTAAAATCTTTTAAATAAAAAAAAAGTCACTTTAAAACATATTATATTCACAGTTTTTAATTTTAATCTGTGATTAGAAATCATGTAGTTACCTGTACACCATATTAAACATTGTTCAATGAACAATGTTAAATATAATGTTTATTAAACAATGTTTAATAAACATCAAATTGAACATTGTTATTTATTGTCACACTTTCCAGTTTAAGTAAGATTTTCTGATCTTGTTCAGGATGAAATAATGTAATTTA
The DNA here is from genome assembly GCA_039090855.1 of Macrothele yani. NCBI lineage: Eukaryota > Metazoa > Arthropoda > Arachnida > Araneae > Macrothelidae > Macrothele > Macrothele yani. Next base: position 32,844,635 of record CM077012.1, read on the forward strand.
TGCTATATTTCATGCTCACTGGTGAGGTTTCTTTGTGCTTGTGCCATTTTCAGGATCACCTATGAGACAATCATGATATCTAGACAGAAAGGCCCTTAAAATTCTTTGTGAACTGGTGAACAATACTAAGCACACAATCATAGCAATGCATTGTGAGCTTAGTATTGTTCACCAGTAAAAAAAATGTATTGTGCTGATGTGTCAGCAAGTGTTTGCTGTTCTGTGTCGATGACTGGGAGCAGAAGGATTAGTTTAGGTCCTCACAGAAAACTGGGCAGAAAAATTAAATGCTTAGTGTGGCTAGCCAGTGAGAAATAAATGCCCCTGGGGTATCATGAAATATGGCAAAAGTGTTGTTTGGTGTAACATAGAAGTTTTCCGAATTTCAGATGCCATTCCCAGTGAGCATACACGAAGTTCATTCCTGAACCCATGTCAGGACACTACTCTTACGACTGTTGCCTTGGAGTTGCCATAGGGCATATCCTCTGGACATGCAAAAAAAAAAAAAAAAAATCAAGCTTGCTTGAAGAAGCGGCCAGAGCTTAGCATTGTAACATCAAACAGAGGTCACTGGAAATTACAACATCTACTGGCCAGAACGATGAGCATGAAATCCAGGTCAATCGGGTGTTCAAAATTTAGTATGTAAAAAAAAAACGAACACGGATGTATCCTTCTATCACACTATATTTCATTTCCATTTACTTCATTTTACTGTTTTAGAACAACAGAAGCCCAGACTCTTATTTTACATGTAAGGTTCTGTATGGCATAAAAAATTATAAATTGTAAAATAGAGAGACTAACAATACCTAGTCGTAGAGAGTTCAAATCAAGTAAAAATATTATGAATCCTACTGGATCTCAATACTTACATAAAGCCGTAGCTCGTTAAGTTCCCTTAAACAACAAAAGGAAATTGACTTTACTGTGTGATGCATTTATTACCAACCAGTTAGAGAGAAATTTCCAAAATATAAACAGAGGTATCCAAGTAGATAGTATTTCAGTGACTATTCATTTTCATATCCTCAGCACACCTGCTTGAATATGAAGTATTATTTAAGAATTTATTATGGAGAACAAATGGTGTTGATGTGGTTTGTAGGTGTTCAGCTAATTTAATGCCAAACACATGGAAACCACAAGTAAAGCTTGGCACTTGTGTTATAGAAGAAAGCATTTAGTTAACAAAACACAAATAACTATGCCCATTATTCTGTGACTCCAAATAGACAGCTTCACTCAACACTGCCCACATAATGTTATGACAAAAATTTGTGTTCATGTGTGTAGCCATCTGTTCATTAGATCAGGCTTATTTAGGTTATTTCATTTTCTCAAAACAATAAAAGGAAACTAACCTCACTATGTGGTGCAATTATTACCACATAGTTCTAGAAGTTTCCAAAATTAAAGTGGTGGTACCAAAGATAGTATGTCAATGACTATCCATTTTGATATGCTGAACATGACAAAGTTGGGAACTGAAGTATTAATTATGTGTAAATATCATACTGAATTTTATGTGGTACATATGTGTTTAAAAAATGGAAGATTTGGTTCTAAAAATAAAAGGAAACTATGCACACTGTGTGGTGCATTGATTAGCACATTGTCCAAAAAGTTTCCATAATTAAAGTTGGTGTAATAAGGTGGAGAGTATTTCAGCGACTGTTCATTTTCATAACCTCAACACAACTAAGTTGAAATATGAAGAATTTAGTATGGAAAAAAATATGTTGTTGTGGTTTGTACGTGTTTAGCTAATTTAATGCAAAATACATGGAAACCATAAGTAAAGCTTGGCACTGTAAGTAGTGTGTCAGAGAAGAAAACATTCAGTTAACAAAAGGCAAAGAATTATGTCTGTTATTTTGAGACCACAAATAGCTCTTACAAATTTTCGAGAATACAAAGAATTGCCTGTTATTTTGAGACCCCCCTATCACACAGGTCATATTATGAAAGATATTTTTCTGTTTTATGTGTGCAGCCATCTGTTCAGCAGATCAGGCTGGTTTTAGTCAACTAACTGATTATTTAAAAAAATGAAAGATTTGGTTAAACTATGTTAAACAGAAAAAGGAAACTAACCTTACTATGTGGTACATTTATTGCCATGTAGTACAAACATTTCCAAAATTTAAAGTTGAGGTACTAAGGTAGAAAGTATTACTGGGACTATATAAATATAATTCCCAAAACCATGAAATTAGCCTGCATGACCTTACTAGTATCTCTATGATTTAGGGTGTTTGTGATTGCCATGAAACTCAATTAATTGAAGTAACTGATTTTAATATTATTTTCAACTCCGCCTGCATGACCTAGTATGAGCGTTGTACTGGAGGTAATGCAAAAGTGGGCATAACTTTTTTATTAACTGACAGAGGACGTTCAAACAGCACATGCTGGTACAGTAACTTTCTCTATACAAAAGGTACTACTCAACATAGTCTCCATCACAAGCGATGCATTTGCACCATTGGTGAAAACAACTCTCAAATCCTCTTTAAAAAATTCAGGTGAGGACTGTTGTACCCACTTCTTCACAGCAACTTTCACCTTGTCTGTGTCATCAAATGGCTGTCCCCCGAGACTGTTCTTCATTGGACCGAACAGGTGGAAGTTGCAGGGTGCCAGATCTGGGCTGTACAATACATCCGGAACCACTGACCAGCTTAATTCGCTGATCGCTTGATTTGTTGCCAAAAATGCATGTGATCTTGCATTGTCACGGTGAATGTGGATCCTTTTCAGAATCTTGTTTGGTCTTTTTTCCCTTATGGCTTCTCTAAGCTTCTTGAAAATCTCAATGTACAGCTCGCTGGTCACAGTATGGCCACATTCTGGAAAATCAAAAAAGAATGACAACCCTGTCATCCCAAAAAACAGTCACCATGAGTTTCTGAGCTGAGAACTGGCTGTTGAACTTCTTAGGCCTTGGTGAAGCGGTGCGACGCCATTCCATGGACTGATTCTTCGTGCGCCCACGTTTCACTCAGTCACCAAAAAGGAAAAAAAATGTGTCTTCATTGGCTTCAAAGACTTCCACCCATATCTCCTTCAAATCGGGTGTCAACTGCCGAGGTACCCACTTTGCACACCTTTTCCGATACCATAAGTCTTCCACCATCTTCTGTACGCATTGCGACTTGAGTCCAGTTGTGCAACAAGCTCACGGATTGCGACTCGTCTCTCCGAGTGAATCAATTCATCCACTTGCTGACGATTTCTGCCAGTGGTCACAGACTATGGTCTCCCACTGTGTGGTTGGTGTTCAATGCAGGTTTCCCCTTCTTCGAACTTCTTCATCCATCTGTGCACATTGCTCTTGTCAATGGTGTCATCTCCGTAAACATTCTGTAGCGTCCTGTGGATGTCGGACTGCACCCTTCCTTCGTCAAGAAGTCAATAACAGCACCTTGATTCTGCTTGGAATCCATTATTTACCTGCAATGCAGAAGGAAGGTTACTATAGAGGAAGACTTACTCTACCAACATGTGCAATTTGAACAATTCTGTCAGTTAATAAAAAAGTTATGCCCACTTTTACATTACTTTCAGCACAAGCCTCATATCATGCTGCCGGTCCCAAGCCCGGATAAAGGAGGAGGGTTCTGTGCGGGGTTGGTAACCCTGCCAGGTAAAATAGAAACAGCTACAGAAAATCAGCTGGTCACACATTGAGATTCGATTACCAAATCAGGTGGAATAGGGAAGTTACTGCCTTAATTGACGCATGGATGATATCAAGAAGACCAATGATTCTGAAACTCACAGCTACATTAGAATCGAAAGATCCAAATCAGATGTTGCTAGTGTGGTGCTACCAATTTGGAAACCAAACGAATATAGCCTAGTAAAGAAACAACATCTTCAATATCAATGTTAAAACTGTGTTTCTGTATGTCTCAGACTTGGACAGCTGTGACATATGTTATAGGTGTCTATCAGATGAGGTAGCATATACACTATATTGACTAAAGTCACCGGACACCTAGAAGAGAAATACAACATAGCATTTATTGACATACATTAGTACGGGGTGGGCCCACCTTTGGTCTTAATGCATGCACTGACCCTTCAAGGCAAGCTTTCGACAAGGTTTTGGAACACAGCGATAGGTATGCACTTCCATTCAGTACATAATGCAGCCGCAAACTGTTGCTTAGTAGTAGGACTTGGTTCCAAAATGTGGGGTTCTAATTCATCCCATAGGTGCTCTATGAGATTAAGATCAGGGCTCTTCTCTGGCCAGTCCACACAAGATACAGAATTATCGTCAAACCACGCCGTAACAGTCCTTGCTTTATGGCTCGGTGCATTACCCTGCTGGTACCAACAAGGCTCGGTTCCATAGTATTGCCATAGAGTTGATAGGGCATAAGTGTCCAGAATATCGAGGTATATGTGCAGGTTAACAGGTTTGTCCACAACAACCAATGGGCTGGGACCATACCATGAAAAACACGTCCACATGAGTACACTGCCAGCTCCAAACTTGACCGTAGGAACAGTACACTGTGGTAAATAGGGTTCCCCTGGCTGCTGCCATACCCACACATGGCCAGCAGACTGATGGATCGTGTCTATGGATTCATTTCCATTGCTCTACGGTCCACGCTAAATGTTCTTTACACCATGCTAAACAACGAGTAGCATTCCGAGTGGAGATGAAAGGCTTATAAAAGCAGCAGCACAACCACAGTAACCCATTAAATGAAGTTCTTTGCCAATGATATGGGTACATACAGAGGTTCAAGCATTTTTACTTACTGTACTATTGAGGTCTTGCGCAGTACTCTGTCGATTCGCTGTAACGACTCTCCTGAGGCTTCAACTTTCCTCTATCACTGATTTTCTTTGGTCTGCCGGTACGTTTTGCTGCTTCAGGCACGCCATGTGTCTTCCACTTATTCAGTACATCCAAAACAGTAGACTTGGGTATGTTTAAATGCCTCTCAGTTTCTCTTGTGGACAACAAACTAACATAACACCCAACAATCTTTCCTTTTTCAAAGTCAGTTCTGTCCTGCTGCGACATTTTCACTCAACCTCACAGTGCGATGTGATCGAGGTCAGCTACAGACTTGTTTTTATATTGTTTCCAGGTGTACTGCACATCTTAACAACACAGCAGATTCGTTCATTTGCTTTTGAAAGGGTGTCCGGTGACTTTTGTCAATATAATGTATGTGTTTGTGAAGACATATTGGGTGAAGCAACATTTTGATGAGAAGTTTGCCTCATTATTTTGGATATAATGGCAGAGGCTAATCAGGCTCATTAATTCTTGTGCTCTGGTTGGATTTCAAGCAGGGAAAAGATTTTCCCAAAGTGAAACGGGGACCACCCAGAAAAGCTTTGTCATTTTGCTTGGCTTCTGAAGACTGCAAAACAGCTGTAAGTCAATCTAGAGTGAGACAAGTCATAGGCTCCATCGCCCACTTGAAGTCAGATTTATGGGAGACGGAGTTTTGGCCAAGGGATTCTTTCATATTCAGTGGCAGGTAACGCCTTCTCATGTATTCTTCTGTCCTAGTGTGCAAGGGAGGTGGTGGGTAGGGTGCATTTGTAAGATCTACTAGTGTGTGAGCTGAAATCAACAGAAGGAAGAAAAAATCAGGTATTCCTGGGCTCACAAAAGAAAGGGGTTCATTGCTGCATCCACATATATCATCACAGAAACCCTCTGTGAAGGAAATAGAGGACAGACAACTGAAAGAATCTAGAATCCACTGTAGAAATCTCAACTTGATAATCAAAGTGAGTGCAAGAAATAAGAAAGAAAAGTTGTTGATGTCTGAATTTGAAATTCCATAGCAAGGAGCAATGAGGTCCCAGCAACATTTGCCTGCAGCGAGGAGAAAGTGGTGCTGTCTTCAGTCCTGCAGCTCATTCTTCAGAGAACATCATACAGGGTCTGTGGTGCAACTCTCAAGCTGCTGCAGCCTGATTGCTGAAAGTTTGTGTCTGTGAAAATGGCATGCAGCCATTTCCTACTCAGCTTAATAGTGAGTTACGAGGTGTTTGCCACTAAAAGAGCCAGCGGAGAAGTTACCATATTCAACAAATCTCAATTAAGTGAAAGTCTTCCTGAAACATGAGCAGTTCTGTTGGAATATATAGTAAAAATGGTAAGTAACATTTTTGTTTGTTTATGTACACCACGAGAAATGATCTAGCCTTAACTGTGACTGGAAGTGCTAGTAAATTCTACTGAAGTAATGATTGGACAGTTCCATTGTTAAAATTGCAAAGTTGGTCGTAATGGCCAGTTACTCGACCTAATTTATTACCATAAATTATGTTTATATGACTTTCTAAATTAAAGTGTATTTTATGTGCCATCTTCCCTCACAGTTAACTGGTGGATGCTATAGTGACAGTCACATTAATTTAAGTAAGTGCATGCCCTCATTACAGCAGTCTTAGCGACACAACCTATTCAATTTTTTTTTTTTAAAGAATCATACTTAGTTGATATCAATATATTTTATTTCATTTAATTCTGGCGAGTTTTAAAACATACCTATCATTTACAATAATCACATGGTACAAATACCATGATATCGTCAGAGCCACTCTCTCGGGATACTGTTGTTAGGCTATATATTCACTGAAACTTATTGTTATGTATACATTTAATTTTTACAACCTAACAGGAATGTAAATAAAAAAACTTCTGGCCTCAAATGAGTCTTTTCATCAAGTACTGGGGTAAAATTCTCAATTGTCATGTGAGCTTGTATGACATAGCAGTTGCCATAGGTTTCACCCTAATGTCTGAGTGTTCTATACAGCTAAGAGTGTTTTCTGTAAGCTTCATAGATGTGATTCTATGTTTTCCTGTTCCTCTTCTGGCCACCTGATCTTCATTCTCCTTATATTAATATTTTTTAAAATCTTTTTGTTCTTCAGTATATATTCCACATAACTAATCTCTCTTAGTAATATATTCTTTGTGAGTTTGTAAGCAGCAGTTTGTCTTTGCCATCTCTAACAGTGACAAGTTTGTTTATTCCATGTTCATATTATTTTTAACATCCTACTTTAAAAACAATTTTTTTTCAAGAAATTTAGACATACACGAAACAGTATATTATCACAAGTTCTACTTCACTGAAAAACAAAATTTCCCTCATAAATCTTCAATCTTTTGATTAGACATGCGATTAGTTTTGTCTCTAATTCATAACGTTTAACAGATACTATCAGCAGATTGTTTCTGGCTAACAGCAGGAAGAATGATCACCCTACTACCTGTAGTATCTCCACACCATACTGAACGGTGGTCTAGCATTCATTATCATTTTGCACCAACATAGAAAAGCAGGTATTTCCATCTCATTATCAGACACATATACATGGAGCTCCTGAAACATTTGCATTGACTATTTAACCAGCTTATCTCTGCATTGGAAGATGGCAACTTTTCTTGGTGATTTGTACTTTTCTATTTTTCTAGGCCACCCGGCAGTATTGTGTATTCACAGTAGCTTTTCAAAGAGCGGTGCCATGTGGCCTATGTCATCTAGGACTGGTTCAAGCAACATGAAAATGACTTCCATATTCTCCCATGGCCATCCATGTTGCCCGACATGAACACATTTTGGATTGTATGGATCAGCAGGTGCAGAGTACAGACCTTCCTCCACAAGCACTGGAACAGTTACAGGGAGAATTTACATAAGGATATGGTACAGCATAACACAGTGGACACTTTCTAGGGACTTGGAGTCCATGCTTCATCACATGGCCATATTTGTGGCAGCTGGAGGACCTACGCAATACTAGGTAGGTGGTCATAATGTTTTGTTCCTAAAGTATAAGTGGGTTGTGAGATTATTGTTAATCTAAATATAATCAGCTCTAAATTCTTCCCATTCCTTTTATTTTTGGTTAGATTCTTCCATGTGTCAAAATAAAAAAATCCTATGTATGTTTCAAAAACAAATTTCATATCTCATGGTAGAACCATTTTGGGTATTGTGTGGTTGCCTGTACTAAATTCATAGTTATACATCTAACTCAGCTACAACTGGCTGAAAATGGAATAAAAACGAATTATGCAGGTTTAATTTTTTTTTCCTAAAGTTTGCTTGTTCATTAAATAAATACATGTTGGAAGAAGTGAATATAGAGGACTTCACTTCTGAAATGTGTTTTAGGACATGAAAGACAAAGTCTAGGTTGGTCACATGATCTTGATCCTGTTAAAAAAATCGAATGTGTTCTTGAGTAACGGAAATTTTTGCTTGGGCACAGGATCTTGATCCTGTTAGCTTTTTTCCAACATGGCCAATGAGTCACAGTACAGGTGCTTCTCCAGAAATCTGGCTTTATCTCACAAACTATTGACTTTCTTTATAGAGATAATTAAGTGTTACTACAATATTTCTACTAAGATGTGTTCATCTGGCTAAAGTGGCAATTTTGAAAACAGCAGAGCTAACTAGTTTCTGAAAAGGTGAGATATCCTGGGTCTTTAATCAGAGAAAAATAATCCAAATTGCTTGTATATAAGGATGTCTTAAGTGATATCTTTAACATGAAGGGGGGATTTGACTGGGATGAATTTATTACAGAAACTAACAAGAGTACCTTATTTTTGTCATTGCTGTTGTTTTATTTTAGTCACTACAGGCAGAACGCAGGGCAAATGTTACCACAATAATGGATCTTGGGAGGGGTATGCCACAAAGTACACTATATTATCAAAAGTATTCTAACACCACCAAATATTTTCATAAGTGCAAAAAACAGCTTCACATGAAGGTGTACTGTGAGTGGAGATGTACATATATAAAGCTGAGATGTTCTGTTTTGTTATCAGTAACTTTGAAGCAGAAATACCACATGGATGTGAGCTTTTTGAGTTCCAGCTTTGACTGGTCATAGGAGGTCATTTGAGTAACGTTGCAGCAAAACTGAAAATACCACAATTGACCGTTAGTGATGTCATGAAGAGATAGAAGAAGGACTGTGCAACTATAGCAAAAAAAAAAGTGTTCAGGACACCTGCACAAACTGACGAAACTTGAAAGAAGAGCCACAGTAAGAAATGTTAAGAAATCCTGTTTTTCCTCTGAAGTTTCTATCACAGCTGAAGTACGAAATGCCTGTAAAAACTAGGTAAGTACCATAACTATACGCAGAGAATTGCACAATGCGGGTTATTATGGTAGAGCAGCGGCACACAAACCACACATCACTACCATGAATGAGAAGCGTCGTTTGGAGTAGTGTAGAGAGTTCAATTAATCTTATACCATTATCATTCACACAAGGATAATTAAACTTACCCAGGACACTATCAGAAATAGCATTTTGCACACCTACTCTAGCATTGAAAGCTCCTGCTATTATAACTTTACTTTAGCACCAAACTGGCTCAAAACAGCTTTTTAGCTTGTTCCAGAAATCTTCCTTTCTATCAGAAAGTTCTAAGTCACAAGGAGAATATACTACAACCATATTACTATTCCCTGAAGTTTAACTTTCAAACAAATCCAACGAATTCTCTCACTTATTCAACTATAGTGAATCAAGTTGTTCTTCATCTTTTCACTTAAAATCCCACCTACACCAGCCTGTCCTCTCACATTATCCAACACTCCAGACCACACACACTCAGTGTACCATTCACTTCTTCTATCCCAATTTCCTTTTTTTTAGTTCCACTTACACACAGCACATCCAATTTATACTTATTCATTTCTTTTATCACCTCAGTCATCTTTCCACATATTGCTCTAGTATTCCTCACACCAATCATACACTCAGTCACCCGAGATCTCCGTCTCATTCTCTGTTTCCCATTTCCATATCCTTTCCATGGTGGACCATCCTTCTCAAGGATTGGAGGTCCACCATATCCCACACAAGAGTCCTGAAGAATAATTCTTTTGTGTCTTTTTAACCAGGAAAGTACACCAGTGTGGGGGGATTAGCCCACAGTTGACGGTTCCAGCTGGTTATTTCACATAAGGATTCTGGAACGAAACCCAGTGAGTTGGGGTCTTTTGGCCAACATCACACAGAACTAGCTGGTACCTCAGCACTAATTTAATACTGAAGCTTAAAATTGCACCAGTTGCTAAGAATCACAGAGGCCCTTGTTGCTGTAATGTGTGCCATTGTTGCTCAGTGGAGCACCTCGTGGAGGTAAACCCATCTCTCACTAAGATCGCCAACCTGAATACTTTAAAAATTGCTTATAAAACATTTACAGATGTTTTGTATGTCAAGAGTGCAGGAAAGGTAATGTGGTTAGAAGAAGGAAAATATTTTAACATTTCAAGTAGAAAGTAGGTATTTATACATAACTTTCAGAACTACAATTTATCACCGAAGGAATGGAAATGTTTTACCTGCTTTTAATCATCTCACAGTTTCATAGATATTTTGTCTGCCTTCTATATGAAATGAAATAAACTTTCTGCATCTTGTGCCTCATTTGTTTGTTGATACTTGATATTTTTCTTCATTTTAAAACATTCAAAGTGAGGGGCTCAGTCTTGTATCCCCACAGTAACTTTATGAGAGCTACATGTTCTGGAGACATAATTGTGAGAGTTACATGTTCTAGAGACATAATATTACAGTTGAATGCATACCTTTATATATGTTGATCTTTTTTATGCATCAGTGCAATGAAAACCATTAGCAAAGCTTTTTTTTTTTTTTTTTTTTATTCCATAAATTTTGCTTTATGTTGAAAATTGCCAATTATACAAATTATTGTTGTTCAGGCTTCTGAGTCCAGATAGTGTTAAACTGTGCTGGATTGAAAACTATTAAAATGCAAAATATGCAATTCATGAGGCAACCTTAAGGGTTGTCTTATGCTATAAACATGCTTTTGGTTAATTATACATAATATCTAAGGTATTGTTTACCCGACATTGTCAAAGTATTTTGCACGTTGTTGTTGCTCTGTGAGGCACGTTGTTGCTCTGAGGACCACAGCTCTTACATTGGCAGCACAAAAAATAGATTAATAAAAAGATTACACCAACATATAAAGAACTGGAACAAAAAAGAAGAAAAAACTGCACTTATCCAACACTGCATGAAACATAAACAATATCTAAATTTTGAAGATATTAAATTACTAACCACCCACACAAACAAAAAAGAATTAAGGATTTCTGAAAGCCGTGTTATTGAACAAAAAACAGATAAAATATGCAACTTACAAGACCCTACCAACCAAGATACAGCCTTTTATGTTATGTATAAATACCTATAATTATAAAAAGCGAAAAAATCCATAAAAAAAGACAAAAAAAAAAAAAAAAAAAAGAACATTACAAAAAGTCACTCCATTTAATAAAGGACTAAAAATAATACATCTGTTTCTACAAATAAATAACAATAGCTCAAAAATAGCTACACAAAAATAAAGAAAAAAATGTACTTACGACTGACATACCTGCCAACTCATCCAATAAATGGCGACACACGAGAAGCTATCACCTAACACATACAAACCGCAAAACTTTCCCTTCATTTTCCTGACAAGCAACTCCAGTGGCTACACACACGCGAGGAAACCCTCATGTAGATGTAGAAGGCCTGATGATGACACAACGACTGTGTCGAAAGCGCTCACCATAACATGGTGACGACGAACCCCTTGTGAGACTTCTCCTGACCCGATGAGTATAACTCTTTCTACTAAAATCTTTTAATTAATAGTAAATTTAAAATGTTTGATTGTACGAATGAATGAGTGTAGAACTGAAAATATATAACCTAATTGTTTTATTTCAATTTTTTTTTATAACTAACCAAAAACCAGTAACATGAAGACCTCTCGGGCCGGGAGCAAGTGCCTCACAGAGCAACAACGTGCAAAATACTTTGACAATATCAGGTAAACAATACCTTAGATATTATGTATTATTAAAATGCATATTTTGAAATGAAATCTTTGCAACCTACTTATTATTTTTGTTTTCATATAAGTGTAGAGCCTTTAGGTTCTATTATTTGCTTAGTAATAAAGTGCAAAAGAATAAAATATCATGTGAGGAATGAAGATGTGTAATGTGAATCAAAATGTTAGTAAGATGAAGACAAATATTCTGAGGTAGTTTGGCCATGTTGAAAGAATGAGTGATCGGATGCTTACCAAGACAATTTATTCAGTACAAGTAGAACACAAGAAAGGTAGAGGAAGCAAAAGAAATCATGAAAAGACCAGATTCAGCAGTATCTGAATGAGAAAAAGATCATGTGGATGAAGTACAAAAGGTCTTACATAAGACATAAGATGGATTCCACTTAAACTTGAATTGTGTACCGAAACTGCTGCAAATGGAGATGTTTGATATATCAACAAATAAATCCATCAGTTTTAAACTTTTATATAGTGGGTGAGCTTTCTGTGAGGAACTAACCTATGATTCTTAGATAACTTCTTAGTGAGTATGTATGTATGTATGTATGTATGTATGTATGTATGTATGTATGTATGTATGTATGTATGTATAAGTTTCATAAGGATCCTGTGAAGTTCAGGTTCATAGCTAGTGGAGTAAGGAGTCATAAAAAGAAAATAGATCTTGCTTTTGAAGATGTCTTAAAGAAGGTTTTGAAACACATTAGAAACTGTTCTAACTTGATGTACAGAGATTTTTGGATAATTAATAATAATGCAGAAGTAATTTCTACTATACTCAAAGTTTGTCCCCTAGATATTAATAGTTATGATTTTGAAAACCTATATACTAATCTGCCTCTATCAGATATAATCACTACCTTTAAAGAGCTGTATGCAGAATTTAAACTTAACCAATTTGTTGATGTAGGAACTTGGAACTCTTATCTCAATTGCTGCATAAAAAATAACCATATCTTATATAATAATACTCTCTATAAGCAAGTGAACGGTATTCCAATGGGAACATCAACGTCCACAAATATCGCTAATCTATTCCTGTTCTTTAAGGAATATAAATTCATTAAAAATCACCCCACCTGCTCAGATAACTACCTTTACACTTTTAGATATATTGATGATCTGCTGTGTATCAATAATTCAGAAGTTATAGAGAGTGATTTTGATAATATCTATCCTAGCTCTCTTAACTTATGTAAAACCAACCACAGTAATCAGGAACTTGAGTTCCTAGACTTAAGCATTAAGCTCAACAGAGGTAACCCATCTATTAGCCTCTTTGATAAAAGAGTTAATTTTCCTTTCAAAGTAATTAAATATCTACACTGGAATAATAACATTTCAACCAAAGTAATTGAGAATGTACTAATTTCTCAGGTCCTAAGAATTTCAAGAATTTGCAGCAACAATTTGGATTTCAATTACCACATTAATATACTATTAGAAAGTTTTCTAGAGAACGAAATTCCTTCTTCTTTCATCAAAAGAACTTTAAGAAAAATTATTCTGAATAATAGAGTAAGGTTGGCAGATCTGCTTTAATTTTCTACACAGTTAATAATATGATTCTGACCAATCAAAGCCGTAAGGAAGTTGGCTAGAGGATGCCTATTAACTACCTAAAGGAACCTTAGTGCTATGGATATGACGATCCTATTAAAACAAAAAATTAAATAATATAAACAAAATCACAAAAAAAGCTTAAAAATCTGTTTATAAAAGAAAATAAAAACAAATAAAAAAGAAAACTAGTTATTCATCACTAGGATAGCTATACTAAAAATAGTAAAACCAACATTAAAATTAATAAGATTCTGATTAATCTATAGAAACTCACTAAGGTGATTTAATACATGCAAAGATTATTAAATAAACTGCTCGTGTATTTTATAATATTTCTCATGTAATCTGGAGAGTTAATTCTGCTCATTCTGATCATACAGATCCACAGTCTTAAGTTTATATATTTTTTCTCTGGTTAAAATCTCGCGCGTTGGTTTCTTGCTGTATGAGGAGGCCATCAGCCCCACCCTCACTGCCCCCAGCGTCTAGGGAGTGGCGGAAGGGGTCAGCCATGTTCTCCTCTTGTGAGGAGAAAAGTTTTTGTCACACAAGAGGTAAGCTCTCTTCCTTGTTTTTGGGTTCTAGGTTTTATAAGTTCAATGTTTGTACTTTATGTACCTTTTCTCTGTCATTTTTTAGCTTTTCAGCTTTTAAGCATTGGTTTGTCTGTTAACATTTATGCGGGTTTTAACTCTTACTTTTCTTTGTAACTTTGAGCGTCTTTTGGGGTACCTAGGAACAGAAGAAGGCTAAGCTTGTTCCTTTTCTATGCGCTGTCTATGCGCTGTTTTTTCAAAGTAGTTAAGTTCTTAATAACTAATTAATTATGCACTTAAAGCACTGCTGAAATACTTTGTACATATTGCAACTAACTGTTTAAGGTATATAACTTTCACAAAGTTTTCTTTAGTTAATTATTATCTTTAACTTATTCTCGTTTTCGTGCTGTCATAAGTTGTAGAGTAGGGGTTTTAGACTCAAGTTTTCTTTCAAAAATCTGTTCGTTATAAATTAACATTTCCTTTTCTAATTGCAATGTAAAATTTGGATTTCTTTGGCATTGTTTTTCAGGTTTAAATTCTCTCTCAAACGAACTTGGAATTTCGTTATAGCTGAAAATCATTTCTATTTATTATGTCACTCTCACAGCTTGAGTTCTCTTTAATCTTCTTCTCTCTGTTTAATAGTAACAGATGAAGAGCATGGGTCGGGCCATGAAGGTTAATGGATGCAAGCGAAATTGTTAACTAGTGCTAGGTCATGCTACTCTACGGAGGACATGACTTATATATATATTTTTTAAACTATTTTAGGTGGGAATGTTACTTGCATCTATGGCCTTGCAGAAACCCATTTCCAACTAGGTCTTTGTGGAAGTGAGAAAATGCAGAGTTTTTGCTGGTCCTTGATAAAGCCAAGGCTCAGTATTCTCGACACCTTCTACATTCAGTTGTTTTATTTTATTTTTTTATCTTTTCTCCTTTTACTCACACAGGTAGATACATAACCTTTTCTATGTTGTATTAGGTGTGAGTCAAAATTATATATGTATTTTTTTGCTTAGGTATCTTCTTTATAGAATGTATGTATGTATGTATATATATATATATATATTCTATTAAGAAGAGACCTAAGCAAAAAAAAATATTTTTGACTCATACCAAGTACAACATAGAAAAGGTTATGTATCTACCGGTGTGAGTAAAAAGAGAAAAGATAAAAAATAAAATAAAACAACTGAATGTAGAAAGTGTCGAGAATACTGAGCCTTGGCTTTATCAAGGACCAGCAAAAACTCTGCATTTTCTCACTCCCAAAAGATCTAGTTGGAAATGGGTTTCTGCAAAGCCATAGATGCAAGTAATAAGCCCACCAAAAATTGTTTTAAAAAATATATATATGTCATGACCTCCGCAGAGTTGTATGACCTAGCTTTAGTTAACAATTTAGCTTGCATCCATAACTTTCATGGCCCGACCCATGCTCTTCATCTGTTACTATTAAACAGAAAGAAGAAGATTAAAGAAAACTCAAGTTGTGAGAGTGACATAATAATTAGAAATAATGTTCAGCTATAACGAAATGCCAAGTTCGCCTGAGAGAGAATTTAAACCTGAATAGCAATGCAAAAGTATTCCAAATTCTTACATTGCAATTAAAAAAGGAAATATTAATTATTTAAAACTCAGATTCTTGAAAGAAAACTTGATTCTAAAACCCCTACTCCACAACTTCTGACAACACAAAAACGAGAATAAATTAAAGACAATAATTAACTAAAGAAATGCTTTGTGAAAGTTATATGACATAAACAATTAGTTGCAATATGTACAAAGTATTTCAGCAGTGCTTTAAGTGCATAATTAAGTAGTTATTAAGAACTTAACTACTTTGAAAACAGCGCAATGTAAAGGAACTATGATTGGCCAGCTGCTGGGCCTAAGTTTCCTAAAAACGCGCAAAGTTACCAAGAAAAGTAAGAGTTAAAACCCGCAAAAAAGTTAACAGACTTGCCAGTGCCTAAATGCTAAAAAGCAAAAAACAACAGAGAAAAAAAGTACAAGAAGTACAAACATTGAACTTATAAAACCTAAAACCCAAAGACAATGAAGAGAGCTTACCTCTTATGCAACTGAACTTTCTCCACACAAGAGGAAACATGACCGACCTTTTCCCCAAACTTCCAAACTCCTCTGCCACTCCCTAGTCGCTGGGGGGCAGTGTGGGTGGGGCTGATGGCCTCCTCACACTGAAAGAAACCAACTCGCGGAGATTTTAACAAGAGAAAAAAATATATACTTAAGACTGTGGACCTGTATGATCAGAAAAAGCAGAATTAACTCTCCAGAATACATGAGAAATATTATAAAATACACAAGTGGTGTATTTAATAATCTTTGCATGTATTAAATCACCTTAGTGAGCTTCTATAGATTATTCAGAATCTTATTAATTTTAATGTTAGTTTTACTATTTTTAGTATAGCTATTCTAGTGAGTGAATAACTAGTTTTCTTTTTTATTTGTTTTTATTTTCTTTTATAAACAGATTTTTAAGCTTTTTTGTGATTTTGTCTATATTATTTGATTTTTTATTTTAATAGGACCTTCATATCCATAGCACTAAGGTTCCTTTTAGTAGTTAATAGGCATCCTCTAGCCAACTTCCAAACGGCTTTGATTGGTCAGAATCATATTATTAACTGTGTAGAAAATTAAAGCAGATCTGCCAACCTTACTCTATTATTCAGAATAATTTTTCTTAAAGTTCTTTTGATGAAAGAAGAAGGAATTTTGTTCTCTAGAAAACTGTCTAATAGTATATTAATGTGGTAATTGAAGTCCAAATTGTTGCTGCAAATTCTTGAAATTCTTAGGACCTGAGAAATTAGTACATTCTCAATTACTTTGGTTGATATGTTATTATTCCAGTGTAGATATTTAATTACTTTGAAAGGAAAATTAACTCTTTTATCAAAGAGGCTAAAAGATGGGTTACCTCTGTTGAGCTTAATGCTTAATTAAGTCTAGGAACTCAAGTTCCTGATTACTGTGGTTGGTTTTACATAAGTTAAGAGAGCTAGGATAGATATTATCAAAATCACTCTCTATAACTTCTGAATTATTGATACACAGCAGATCATCAATATATCTAAATGTGTAAAGGTAGTTATCTGAGCAGGTGGAGTGATCTTTAATGAATTTATATTCCTTAAAGAACAGGAATAGATTAGCAATACTCGTGGAGGTTGATGTTTCCATGGG
The DNA here is from genome assembly GCA_039090855.1 of Macrothele yani. NCBI lineage: Eukaryota > Metazoa > Arthropoda > Arachnida > Araneae > Macrothelidae > Macrothele > Macrothele yani. The sequence continues at coordinate 32,861,879 of CM077012.1, forward strand.
TATACCGTTCACTTGCTTATAGAGAGTATTATTATATAAGATATGGTTATTTTTTATGCAGCAATTGAGATAAGAGTTCCAGGCTCCTACATTAACAAATTGGTTAAGTTTAAATTCTGCATACAGCTCTTTAAAGGTAGTGATTATATCTGATAGAGGCAGATTAGTATATAGGTTCTCAAAATCATAACTATTAATATCTAAGGGACTTACTTTGAGTATAGTGGAAATTACTTCTGCATTATTATTAATTATCCAAAAATCTCTGTACATCAAATTAGTACAGTTTCTAATGTGTTTCAAAACCTTCTTTAAGATATCTTCAAAAGCAAGATCTATTTTCTTTTTATGACTCCTTACTCCACTAGCTATGAACCTGAACTTCACAGGATCTTTATGAAACTTAACCGTTGCAAAAAGAAATGGAAATTCAGGCTCATATCTTCTAGTTTGTGGAATTTTAAGTTTCTTGAAGAATGCCTTAAACCGATTTTCTAACTGCTTGGTAGAATAACTTACGGGCTCGTAGGTTACTCTATTATTGAGTTCCATAGTTAACAATTCAAAATAGAACTTCTTACAGATAATTGCAAAATATATATAAAACGACTCCACAACTTAAATCTTGGCCCTCAGTCTCCGGCAGCTGGAATGTACCTGGCCAAGGCAGCGGCCAGTGCGACATGAAGGCAGAGGGTGCTAAGAATCCCCGGAGGACCGGACTAGGCTGCCATCTGATGCTGACCTTGGCTACATATAACGGACGCTCCCTATCTTCTGATTCAAGGCTTCTTGAATTGGAAGAGGAACTACAAAGGATCAAGTGGGACACGTTGGGCTAAGTGAGGTAAGGAGAAAAGGAGAAGATCTCATTTAACTGAAAAGTGGACATCTCTTCTACTATCGTGGGACAGATACTGGCAGAACTAGGGGTGTTGGATTTATAATAAACAAGAAACTGAAGGATAAAGTTGTAGAAGTTGAAAGTTCCTCTGACAGAGCTGCACGACTCGTTATCCAACTCTCGAGAAGATACCAGGCTCAGATTATTCAAACTTATGCACCCACCACAAGTCATGCTGAAGAAGAAATTGAAGAATTTTATGAAGAAATTTGTGATCTAAATAATAAAGGTAAGCAGCACTTTAAGATAATTATGGGAGATTTCAATGCAAAAATAGGGCAACGGCAACAGAATGAAACTTCAGTAGGTAAATTCAGTCACGGCAACAGAAACCAGCGTGGAAATACTCTCGTAGAGTTTGCAGAGGCAGAAGGGTTTTTCATCTTGAACTCCTTTTTCAAGAAAAAGCCACACAGGAAATGGACATGGAGACATCCAAATGGGACGACAAGTGAAATTGATTTTATTATGTGTAACAAAAAATTTGTCATAGAAGACTGCAGTGTGCTAAACAAGTTCAACACAGGCAGTGACCATAGATTGGTGAGATGTAAGATGCACCTCAACACTAAACTCGAACGCAGCAAGCTCATAAGACAAACAAAATGCATTGACATAACCAACCTTAAAAAACACCATAATGCCTTCAAATTGGAACTGAAGAACAGGTTCTCTGCTTTAGAAGGCCTAACACCAGAAGAAGTGGATATTTCTGAAGTTAACAGAAAAGTAACCAAAGCTCTTATGGAAACAGCAACAAATTTAGCTGGGTCTAAGAACAAATTGCATGTGAACAAATTATCAGGAAAAACCAAAATGTTGATGCAAAAAAGAAGAGTGATGAGGACAACTAAAGAAGATGCGACTTCCAAAGTGGAATATATAGAGCTATGCAAGACAGTACGAAAAAGTATCACTGAAGACGTAAGGAAATTCAACTGTGAACTAGTAAGGAAAGCAATTGAAAACAACCAAAGCCTAAAGATAGCAAAGGGACATCTCAGTAAGGGAAAAAAAACAGATTATGGCACTGAGAAAAGAAGATGGTTCTGTAACAAGAAATAGAGGCGAAATTTTGACAAGAGTGAAAGATTTCTACTCCAAATTATATGAAAGGGATGATACATGTACTCCAGACATCATGAAAGGTACCAGTACCAGAGTTCTTCCAGTCCTTCCAGCAGAAGTTGCACATGCAATCAAGAACATGAAGCGGGGAAAAGCTCCAGGAGAAGATGGAATTACTGTAGACATCATACAAGAAGCAAGTGGAGAAATCGAAACAGTACTCGTCCAAATTTTCACTCGATGCCTTAATGAAGGGAAAATTCCAGAGGATTGGAACAACGCTACAATGATCTTGCTACATAAAAAAGGTGACATTGAGGATCTCAGGAACTACAGACCTATCAGCCTCCTATCAGTGGTTTATAAAATCTTCACTAAAGTTCTTTCACACCGCTTGAAGGTGACACTGGACATGGCTCAACCGAGAGAACAAGCTGGATTCAGGAGTGGCTACAGCACAATAGATCATATCCACGTACTAATTGAAAGAGCGAGGGAATATGAACTTCCATTGTGCATGGCTTTTATCGATTATGAAAAAGCCTTTGATTCGGTGAAACCATCAGCAGTTGCAATGGCTCTGAAATCCTGCGGTATTGAAGATGCATACATTAATATTATTAATAACATCTATGAAAATGCAAGTGCAAAGATTCGGCTGTTTGAAAATACAACACACATAAAAATTGGAAAAGGAGTGAGACAAGGTGACACCATATCTCCGAAGCTCTTTAATGCCACATTGGAAAATGTCTTTCAATCACTGAAATGGGAAAACAAAGGGATAAAGATTAATGGAGATTATCTAACCCAAGAGTAAAGAAGTGGGATTAAAAATGAACTTTCAGAAGACAAAAGTGATGTACAATGCTTTTACAAGAAATGAAGATTTATCGATTGATGGAGAAAAACTGGAGATAACAGACACATACGTTTATCTTGGACAGCAGATATCAAGTGAGGGTCACATTGATGAAGAAATTAATCGGCGTACAAAACTTGCCTGGAGAGCTTTTGGAAGAAACAGCATAATTTTCAAGAGCAATATGCCATTATGTCTTAAAAGAAAAGTGTTTGATCAATGCATCCTTCCAGTGCTTACGTATGGTGCAGAGACGTGGACCTTAGCTAAAAGAGACATACAAAGGCTGCAGACAACTCAAAGGAGCATGGAGAGGTGCATGCTTGGTGTAACCAGGAGAGATAAGAAGAGGAACATGTGGATCCGAAAAATGACGAGTGGAAGACATCATGATCAGAGTTAAATCCCTGAAATGGCAATGGGCTGGACATACTGCCAGAAGGACAGACCATCGATGGACAGCCGAAATTTTAGATTGGATTCTAAGGGACAGGAAAAGACCCAGAAGAAGACCACATGGAAGATGGGTGGATGAAATTCGAAAGTATGCGGGAGTGACATGGAGGAGACTGGCACAAGACAGACCGTTGTGGAGGAAACTTGGGGAGACCTTCGTCCAGCAGTGGATTGATAATGGTTGACAATGATGATGATGATGATGATTATATATATATATATGAAGTCTACTAATTTCCTGTCTTACAAAAAGAGAGTAATCCTTATGCTGTTTCTTACTCACATGCCAGAAAAAAACAAATTTTAAACAGAAAATAAAGAAATTTATTCAACAGCAAAAGGTGAAAAAATACCCAGTTCAAAAAGAAATATCAAAATACGTTTCTAACTATGTATCAAAAAACTAAATGTGCCATGTGTTGTTAGTACCCATGGCAGTATCCAAAGTTTCCCAATACAAAATGTTGAGGAGGTCCAGTGGGCAGTCTATGCACACGCACACATATCTGTGACTGGTTACTTTTGCTACACCTGCAAAACATTGCTTAAAAAAAAAAAAAAAAAAAAAAAATTTAAATTCTACGCTTTCAGAGTATTTGTGTCTCCAATATCAAAACCCACGGAAACCACAGAAGTACCTCTGTCTTTCAGTAACTCTTATTTCTTAACTGCTTATGGAAAACCAAATGTGTGGTGTGTAGGTAATTGCCATGACAGCATCCAAAATGTTCTCACAGAAAACATTGTGGAAATCCATTGTCTAGTCTTTGTATGACTGGTATTTTTGCTTCCTCTGTACAGTCCTCCTTTAAACATGCGTTTTAAGGAAGAAAAAAAGAGTAATATATTCTACAAATCCAGTGTGTCTGTGCCTCCAATATCAAAACCTAAGAAGTAACTATCTTTCTGTAACTTTTATTTCCTAACTGCTTATGGGAAACCAATATGCTGTATGGTGTCGGTAATTGCCATAACAGCATCCAAATTTTCCCTAAAGAAAATGCTAAGGGGATCCAGTGTCTAGTCTTTATATGACTAGTACTTTTGCTACCTCTGCACAGCTCTATGTAGCTTCAGAAGAGAAACATTTATCTAAAGAGAAAAAAAAAGTAAACCGTAAGGTTTGTGTGTTGGAACTTCTAATATCAAAACCTGCCAAAACAACTATCTTTCTGTAACTTTTATTTTATAACTGCTAATGGGAAACCAATGTGCTGTATGGTGTCAGTAATTGCCATGACAGCATTCAAATTTTCCCTAAAGAAAATGCTGAGGGGATCCAGTGTCTAGTCTTTATATGACTAGTACTTTTGCTGCCTCTGCACAGCCCTATGTAGCTTCAGAAGAGAAACATTTATCTAAAGAGAAAAAAAAAAGTAAACCGTATTGTTTGGGTGTTGGAGCTTCTAAGATCAAAACCTGACAGAACAACTATCTTTCTGTAACTTTTATTTTATAACTGCTAATGGGAAACCAATGTGCTGTATGGTGTCAGTAATTGCCATGACAGCATTCAAATTTTCCCTAAAGAAAATGCTGAGGGGATCCAGTGTCTAGTCTTTATATGACTAGTACTTTTGCTGCCTCTGCACAGCCCTATGTAGCTTCAGAAGAGAAACATTTATCTAAAGAGAAAAAAAAAGTAAACCGTATTGTTTGGGTGTTGGAGCTTCTAAGATCAAAACCTGACAGAACAACTATCTTTCTGTAACTTTTATTTCATAACTGCTAATGGGAAACCAATGTGCTGTATGGTGTCAGTAATTGCCCTGACAGCATTCAAATTTTCCCTAAAGAAAATGCTGAGGGGATCCAGTGTCTAGTCTTTATATGACTACTACTTTTGCTACCTCTGCACAGCTCTATGTAGCTTCAGAAGAGACACTTTCTCTAAAGAGAAAAAAAAAGTAAACCGTAAGGTTTGTGTGTTGGAACTTCTAATATCAAAACCTACCAAAACAACTATCTTTCTGAAACTTTTATTTTATAACTGCTTATGGGAAACCAATGTGCTGTATGGTGTCAGTAATTCCCATGACAGCTTTCAAATTTTCCCTAAAGAAAATGCTGAGGGGATCCAGTGTCTAGTCTTTATATGACTAGTACTTTTGCTGCCTCTGCACAGCCCTATGTAGCTTCAGAAGAGAAACATTTATCTAAAGAGAAAAAAAAAGTAAACCGTATTGTTTGTGTGTTGGAGCTTCTAAGATCAAAACCTGACAGAACAACTATCTTTCTGTAACTTTTATTTCATAACTGCTAATGGGAAACCAATGTGCTGTATGGTGTCAGTAATTGCCATGACAGCATTCAAATTTTCCCTAAAGAAAATGCTGAGGGGATCCAGTGTCTAGTCTTTATATGACTACTACTTTTGCTACCTCTGCACAGCTCTATGTAGCTTCAGAAGAGAAACTTTCTCTAAAGAGAAAAAAAAAGTAAACCGTAAGGTTTGTGTGTTGGAACTTCTAATATCAAAACCTGCCAGAACAACTATCTTTCTGTAACTTTTATTTCATAACTGCTTACGGGAAACCAATGTGCTGTGTGGTGTCAGTAATTGCCATGACAGCATTCAAATTTTCCCTAAAGAAAATGCTGAGGGGATCCAGTGTCTAGTCTTTATATGACTAGTACTTTTGCTGCCTCTGCACAGTCCTATGTAGCTTCAGAAGAGAAACATTTATCTAAAGAGAAAAAAAGTAAACCGTATTGTTTGTGTGTTGGAGCTTCTAAGATCAAAACCTGACAGAACAACTACCTTTCTGTAACTTTTATTTCATAACTGCTAATGGGAAACCAATGTGCTGTATGGTGTCAGTAATTGCCATGACAGCATTCAAATTTTCCCTAAAGAAAATGCTGAGGGGATCCAGTGTCTAGTCTTTATATGACTACTACTTTTGCTACCTCTGCACAGCTCTATGTAGCTTCAGAAGAGACACTTTCTCTAAAGAGAAAAAAAAAGTAAACCGTAAGGTTTGTGTGTTGGAACTTCTAATATCAAAACCTACCAAAACAACTATCTTTCTGAAACTTTTATTTTAGAACTGCTTATGGGAAACCAATGTGCTGTATGGTGTCAGTAATTCCCATGACAGCATTCAAATTTTCCCTAAAGAAAATGCTGAGGGGATCCAGTATCTAGTCTTTTTATGACTAGTACTTTTGCTGCCTCTGCACAGCTCTATGTAGCTTCAGAAGAGAAACATTTATCTAAAGAGAAAAAATAAAGTAAACCGTATTGTTTGTGTGTTGGAGCTTCTAATATCAAAACCTGACAGAACAACTCTATCTTTCTGTAACTTTTATTTCTTAATTGCTTACGGGAAACCAATATGCTGTGTGGTGTAGGTAACTGCCATGGAAAAATTGTGTAGGTATACACCAGTAAATACTAACAAAACGTTGAAATCCGTTTTTGGTGTAGTATTCCTAGAACAAAATGCTAGTTTTCGCCACCACTGGTGGCTTTTTCAGGCAGAAGTATAATTCAAAAGCAAAAATAAAAAACAGAGTTCCAGTTATGTATTCAAAATAGACGTTTGCTATAGATGTTATGGAACATGTGAATCATATTCAAGATGTGTGATTAAGGGTGCACATATTCAAGAGCTTCTGCCATACATGTGGGAGGTCCATTGATGTTTCCTTGTTGAATATAAGGACTTCTCACTACGGCACTCAAAAGAGGAGTGCTAACTACGGCACTCGGGTGTGAATTCGCCAACAACGCTGCAACATCTTTGTGGGTATACAAAGAAATTCCTCATTGCATATCCGGCCAAGGGATATACAATGAGGAAAGATCAATGAACCTCCCACATGTATGGCGCACGCTCTTGAATATGCGAACCCTGAATCACACATCTTGAATATAATGCGCACGTTCTATAACATCTATAGCAAACGCCTATTTTTAATACAAACTGGAACTCTGTTTTTTTTTTTTGCATTTGAATTATGCTTCTTCTTGAAGAAGCCACCCATGGTGGCGATAGCTAACGTTTTGTTCTAGTTTTTGTAATATTACACCAATAAAAACGGGTTTCAGCGATATTTGAGAGGCAGAGGTTGTCCTGGTGTTATATTCCACCAGGACAATGCTTGGCCACCTATGACCCGGAATGTCCAAGACCTTTTCCATGCATGGCAGATACCACTTCTTCCCTGGCCTGCACATTCATCAGATATGTCCCCTATTGAACATGTTTGCTCAGTGACTGGACAGTCGAGTGCCTCTGTCAGTCACCGCAAATGAACTTTGGTCTCGCAAGAAGCCCAACAGGCTGCTTCTGTAGGATGATATCAAAAACCTCTTCCATTCAATACTGCACTGTGTAGAGGCTGTTATTGTCGCTTGAGGTGGATTTGCACAATACTGAGGTTTGATTTTGAAAAGCTCAACAAATGTAATACGTTATCCCCTGTAACATACAGGGTGTCTGAGAATTATTGGACACTTTACAAAATTGCATAAAACAAAACATTAAGCAGATAGAATGAAACTGACTGTACTAACTTACAATGTAACTACACAAGTTAATAAATTTTGATGTGAGATCCCTTCATTGCTCGTAGTACGTCCAAGTAATACTCGATTTCATACCATGTATTGGCAAGCATCTGAGGAGTTATGGAATTAATAGCAACTGTGATACGCTGCTTCAGTTCCTGCTAATCAGTACAAGGCGTCTGATAGACACGATCCTTTACATAACCCCACATGAAATAATCCAATGAAGTTAGATCTGGAGAGCGAGGGGCCTTGGAATGGAACCACCATGCCCAATCCATCTGTTGGGGAAATGCTCATTTAGGCACGTACACACGTTGACCAATACGGAGGCTGCTTGTTGGAAAACGGCGTCATATCTTTTGATCTGGGGTATAGCGAAATTTTCCAGCATATCCAAGTAAATGTCACCATTTATGGTTTTTTCGCAGAAGAAGAAAGGGCCAATCACTTCTCTTTTTGGTAGGGCGCACCACACATTAGCTTTTGGAGAATCACGTTCCAGTTCAATAGCAGCATGAGGCGGTTCACTGCCCTATATCCTACAGTTGTGACGATTCACAATACCTGATACATGAAATGTGTATTCATCACTAAAAATTACAGTACTGAGAAAGCTTTTGTCGTTTTCCACTCGATGCAGCATATCCACAGCGAAATCATATCGCAGAGTGTGATCGTTTACATGCATCTTTTGCACTATTTGAATTTTATAAGCATGAAACTTTAATTTCTTGTGCAAGATATCGTGAACCGTCTATTTCGGAATGCACAGTTCTCTGCTTGCTTTACGAACGGATTTCCTAGGGCTTTGCTGGAAACTTTCATTAACTTGGTCAACCATCTCACCGCTGACGCTAGGCCTACTTGGTTCCTCCTCGATGTTCCACATTGCCAGTTTCTTTGAACTGTTTCATCCACCGCTTAATTGAATTTGTCGACAGAGGATTATAACCATACTCTAAACGGTACCGTCTTTTAACTTTAATGACAGACTTTAATTCTGCAAGCCATAACATACACATCACCTTCTGCTGTATGGATGACATGACTACTGATTGCGCATTTCTCATACATTCCTCATCAGGCCACACTTAGCGCCATCTATCGGATTCTGGGAATAACAATTCTGCAAAGCAAAAATATAGAAGTCGTGTTAGTAATACATGACATAGAAAAAACAGACAATGCTCATCGTTTTTTTTTTTTTTTTTACATAATTTTGTAATGTTTCCAATAATTCTGGGACACCCTGTATATTCCAGCAGGACAGTTCTTGGCCACATATGACAAAGAATATCCAAGATCTCTTCCATGCATGGCAGATACCACTTCTTCCCTGGCCTGCACGTTTGTCAGATATGTCCCTGATTGAACAAGTTTGCTAAGTGATTGGACAGTCAATTGCCTCTGCCAGACACCACAAATGAACTCTGGTATCACATAGAAGCAGCCTGGCAGGCTATTCCCTGGGTTGATATAAAAAACCTCTTCCATTCAATGCCGGACCATGTAGAAGCTGTTATTGTTGCTCAAGGTGCTTTCACACGATACTGAGGTTTGATCTTATACAGAGCTACAAATGTAATCAGTTATCTCCTGTAACATGAGGAATTTGTGATATCAATTTCTCATTTGAGTAGCACGATTCTTTCTTTGTGTTGCAATTTCCAAAAACAGTAGTGTATTTCGACAACCTATTAATTTTATGTTCACATGTTATCAGCTCAAATTTCTGAGCAAATCAAATCTATGTACGCTGGAAACATAATATGTTGTTGATGTTTTTCCTGCTGTGCAGGCTTTTATTTTGTGATCATAACTGTGCTTGTAACACTTATGTTATGCTGTTTTGCCAGGTTTGCCTCAGATTCTGCATTAAGGTGCCTTTTTCTATGGATGATTAAATTATTTTACTTTTTTTCACTATATAATTAAATGTATATTAAAATTATTTTGAATCTTCTAAATGTTAAAAGATTTTGGGGAATCTTGAAAATCTGATTTTCTCCATTTCTTTTATTTGTTCATTTAAACTCTTCTTTAACTGGGATATTTAATATTATGAAAATCTGTTATTTTTTTCTCTGATTCTAAATCAAGAATTGCTTGTATACTTTATTTTTTTATTTTCCTTATCTCTTTTTCTTTTCAACAGAAGTTTTTGAAGGTACTGATGACTTAAATTTCATGAATTCATTACAGTAACAGCAGAATAAGAAAAATAATCATCTCATTCTTTTCACTTTCTGTTCCTGATTTTGGTATTCCTGCAGCAATCAAGCATTTTTAAGTCTTGCTTGACAACTTGGATAGATTTTCCTTTCAGTGAAAGTGAACAGATTTATTTTGTCTATCACCTATGGCTGTGAACTTCAGCAATTTTCTTTCATTGTGTTATGCCTTTTTTAAAAACAAACAAACCTACAACATATATTTCAAGAAATACAGGCTGTTTTTACTATTTTAAAAATTCAACTATGTATTTTCAATCTATTTCACATTTTGCACGCATCAAGGCCATGTTCAAAGAGTGAGTGGCGAGATGCTTACTAAGAGAATTCATTCAGCCTAACTGGCAGAAAAGAAAAGTAGAGGAAAGCCAAGGAAATCAAGGGAGCACCAGATTCAGGAATGTCTGAATGAGTAAAGGATAATCAGTATGGAGTACAAAAGGACTTGTGTGATGTGCATGACAGCCATCAAGGAAGCACACGTTGTGTGCCTAAATTGCTGCAAATGGTGACATTTAATGCATTAACAGGAAGTAAGATCTAGTTCCATTAGTTTTAAACTTTAATCTTGCAATTGAGCTTTTTTTGAGGAGCTAACTTTTGAATCTCAGATAACAGCTTAGTGGCACGCATGTAAGAAAACCACTTGAACAATAAAGTGATACATACCTAAGTTCCTTCCTTTTTTTTTGATTGAAGGTTTAACGACCACCATGAGCAACTCACTATGCAATAAGCAGTCGCCCGTCCCCAATTTGGGGTCACTTGGTTCTAGGGAAGGGAGAGAACCAGTGCTGTAAGACAAACAACATTCATGCCTCACCGGGATTTGAACCCGGACCCATCTCAGACGAATGATCATAAACCAGTGCCTTAGACCACTGCGCCACCAGGGGGGCTTATATAAAATTAAAATGATGTATACAAAACTTGTTATCATAACTACAGACATCTCAACTATTTAAAACTAAATCTGTACAACAACAATTAAACAAAATTAAAAATACTTAAAAACAATCGACATTTCTCTACGATTCTATTAATATTAAAATTTTTGCATTATCACTTTTAGAAAATTTAAACTTTAAGATGTAAAACTGTGCTACTCTACTGTAAGTGTTAATTTGAGAACTGCTCAAGTTTGAGTTTGTTGGAATATTAAGAGCATTTGTACAGATCCTACAAAAAAATGGTAATATATTCTCCTTCTTTACTCTATGGCAGTGACATATATCGAAAAGATTTGCTGAAAAAAAATCTTTGTTACTCTTGACAATTTTAGATTACCAATTTCACATTTTTATCATGTACCAAGTAAAGAAAGAGCTTCAATGTAAAATCTTTTAAATAAAAAAAAAAGTCACTTTAAAACATATTCACAGTTTTTAATTTTAATCTGTGGGTAGGTGGGAAATCATGTAGTTACCTGTACATCATATTAAACATTGTTCAATGAACAATGTTAAATATAATGTTTATTAAACAATGTTTAATAAACATCAAACTGAACATTGTTATTTATTGTCACACTTTCCAGTTTAAGTAAGATTTTCTGATCTTGTTCAGGATGAAATAATGTAATTTATGTTATATTTCATGCTCACTGGTGAGGTTTCTTCGTGCTTGTGCCATTTTCAGGATCGCCTACGAGACAACCATGATATCTAGACAGAAAGGCCCTTAAAATTCTTTGTGAACTGGTGAACAATACTAAGCACACAATCATAGCAATGCATTGTGCTGATGTGTCATCAAGTGTTTGCTGTTCTGTGTCGATGACTGGGAGCAGAAGGATTAGTTTAGGTCCTCAAAGAAAACTGGGCAAAAAAATTAAATGCTTAGTGTGGCTAGTCAGTGAGAAATAAATGCCCCTGGGGCATCATGAAATATGGCAAAAGTGTTGTTTGGTGCAACATAGAAGTTTTCCGAATTTCAGATGCCATTCCCAGTGAGCATACACGAAGTTCATTCCTGAACCCATGTCAGGACACCACTCTTACGACTGTTGCCTTGGAGTTGCCATAGGGCATATCCTCTGGACATGCAAAAAAACCAAAAAAAAAAACCAAGCTTGCTTGAAGAAGTGGCCAAAGCTTAGCATTGTAACATCAAACAGAGATCACTGGAAATTACAACATCTACTGGCCAGAACGATGAGCATGAAATCCACGTCAATCGGGTGTTCAAAATTTAGTATGTAAAAAAAAAAACGAACACGGATGTATCCTTCTCTATCACACTATATTTCATTTCCATTTTCTTCATTTTACTGTTTTAGAATAATAGAAGCCCAGACTCTTATTTTACATGTAAGGTTCTGTATGGCATAAAAAATTATAAATTCTAAAATAGAGAGACTAACAATACCTAGTCGTAGAGAGTTCAAATCAAGTAAAAATATTATGAATCCTACTGGATCTCAATACTTACATAAAGCCGTAGCTCGTTAAGTTCCCTTAAACAACAAAAGGAAATTGACTTGACTGTGTGATGCATTTATTACCAACCAGTTAGAGAGAAATTTCCAAAATATAAACAGAGGTATCCAAGTGGATAGTATTTCAGTGACTATTCATGTTCATATCCTCAGCAGACCTGCTTGAATATGAAGTATTATTTAAGAATTTATTATGGAGAACAAATTGTGTTGATGTGGTTTGTAGGTGTTCAGCTAATTTAATGCCAAACACATGGAAACCACAAGTAAAGCTTGGCACTTGTGTTATAGAAGAAAGCATTTAGTTAACAAAACACAAATAACTATGCCCATTATTCTGTGACTCCAAATAGACAGCTTCACTCAACACTGCCCACATAATGTTATGATATAAATTTGTGTTCATGTGTGTAGCCATCTGTTCATTAGATCAGGCTTATTTAAGTTATTTCATTTTCTCAAAACAATAAAAGGAAACTAACCTCACTATGTGGTGCAATTATTACTACATAGTTCTAGAAGTTTCCAAAATTAAAGTGGCGGTACCAAAGATAGTATGTCAATGACTATCCATTTTGATATGCTGAACATGACAAAGTTGGGAACTGAAGTATTAATTATGTGTAAATATCATATTGAATTTTACGTGGTACATATGTGTTTAAAAAATGGAAGATTTGGTTCAAAAAATAAAAGGAAACCATGCACACTGTGTGGTGCATTGATTACCACATAGTCCAAAAAGCTTCCATAATTAAAGTTGAGGTAATAAGGTGGAGAGTATTTCAGCGACTGTTCATTTTCATAACCTCAACACAACTAAGTTCAAATATGTAGAATTTAGTACGGAAAAAAAAAATATGTTGTTGTGGTTTGTACGTGTTTAGCTAATTTAATGCAAAACACATGGAAACCATAAGTAAAGCTTGGCACTGTAAGTAGTGTGTCAGAGAAGAAACCATTCAGTTAACAAAAGGCAAAGAATTATGACTGTTATTTTGGGACCACAAATAGCTCTTACAAATTTTCGAGACCACAAAGAATTATAACGAAGTAAATTTCCCCGTCATTTTTGGTCTACACCGGGATTTGAACCCGAGTACGCTTATTCCGGAACAAGTCGCTCTACCAACTGAGCCATATGAATGCAAGAGAATCGAGGATGTTCTTTAGAGGGTATCTTCAGTTACCCATATAGGTCTAGTTTGAAATTGGTCTGCATGACCATTTGGTTCAAAAAATAAAAGGAAACTATGCACACTGTGTGGTGCATTGATTACCACATAGTCCAAAAAGTTTCCATAATTAAAGTTGAGGTAATAAGGTGGAGAGTATTTCAGCGACTGTTCATTTTCATAACCTCAACACAACTAAGTTCAAATATGAAGAATTTAGTACGAAAAAAAAAATATGTTGTTGTGGTTTGTACGTGTTTAGCTAATTTAATGCAAAACACATGGAAACCATAAATAAAGCTTGGCACTGTAAGTAGTGTGTCAGAGAAGAAAACATTCAGTTAACAAAAGGCAAAGAATTAGGCCTGTTATTTTGAGACCACAAATATCTCTTACAAATTTTGGAGACCACAAAGAATTAAAACGAAGTAAATTTCTCCGTCATTTTTGGTCTACGCCGGGATTTGAACCCGAGTCCGCTTATTCCGGAACAAGTCGCTCTACCAACTGAGCTACGCAGACGTTTGTTCTGACTACTATCTGCCTTTATGTCGTGTGCGTCCTGCTGGCAGGTACGTCACAGAATTGCCTGTTATTTTGATCCCCCCCCCCGCTATCACACAGGTCATGTTATGAAAGATATTCTTATGTTTTATGTCTGCAGCCATCTGTTCAGCAGATCAGGCTGGTTTTAGTCAACTAATTGATTATTTAAAAAAAATGAAAGATTTGGTTAAACTATGTTAAACAGAAAAAGGAAACTAACCTTACTATGTGGTACATTTATTGCCATGTAGTACAAACATTTCCAAAATTTAAAGTTGAGGTACTAAGGTAGAAAGAATTTCTGGGACTATATAAATATAATTCCCAAAACCATGAAATTAGCCTGCATGACCTTACTAGTATCTCTATAATTTAGACTGTTTGTGATTGCCATGAAACTCAATTAATTGAAGTAACTGATTTTAATGTTATTTTCAACTCCGCCTGCATGACCTAGTATGAGCGTTGTACTGGAGGTAATGCAAAAGTGGGCATAACTTTTTTATTAACTGACAGAGGACGTTCAAACAGCACATGCTGGTACAGTAACTTTCTCTATACAAAAGATACTACTCAACATAGTCTCCATCACAAGCGATGCATTTGCACCATTGGTGAAAACAACTCTCAAATCCTCTTCGAAAAAAAATTCAGGTGAGGACTGTTGTACCCACTTCTACACAGCAACTTTCACCCTGTGCCATCAAATGGCTGTCCCCCCCCGAGACTGTTCTTCATTGGACCGAACACGTGGAAGTTGCAGGGTGCCAGATCTGGGCTGTACAATACATCGGGAACCACTGACCAGCTTAATTCGCTGACGCCTGATTTGTTGCCAAAAATGCGTGTGATCTTGCATTGTCACAGTGAATGTGGATCCTTTTCAGAATTTTCAGAATCTTGTTTGGTCTCCTTTTCCTTATGGCTTCTCTAAGCTTCTTGAAAATCTCAATGTACAGCTCGCTGGTCATGGTATGGCCACATTCCGGAAAATCAAAAAAGAATGACAACCCTGTCATCCCAAAAAACAGTCACCATGAGTTTCTGAGCTGAGAACTGGCTGTTGAACTTCTTAGGCCTTGGTGAAGCGGTGAGACGCCATTCCATGGACTGATTCTTCGTTTCTGGATCGTACAGATGCGCTCACGTTTCACTCAGTCACCAAAAAGGAAAAAAAAAAAAAATGTGTCTTCATTGGCTTCAAAGACTTCCAGAAGATCAGAGCAGACTTCCACCCATATCTCCTTCAAATCGGGTGTCAACTGCCGAGGTACCCACTTTGCACACCTTTTCCGATACCATAAGTCTTCCACCATCTTCTGTACGCATTGCGACTAGAGTCCAGTTGTGCAACAAGCTCACGGATTGCGACTCGTCTCTCCGAGTGAATCAATTCATCCACTTGCTGACGATTTCTGCCAGTGGTCACAGACTATGGTCTCCCACTGTGTGGTTGGTGTTCAATGCAGGTTTCCCCTTCTTCGAACTTCTTCATCCATCTGTGCACATTGCTCTTGTCAATGGTGTCGTCTCCGTAAACATTCTGTAGCGTCCTGTGGATGTCGGACTGCACCCTTCCTTCGTCAAGAAGTCAATAACAGCACATTGATTCTGCTTGGAATCCATTATTTACCTGCAATGCAGAAGGAAGGTTACTATAGAGGAAGACTTACTCTACCAACATGTGCAATTTGAACAATTCTGTCAGTTAATAAAATAGTTATGCCCACTTTTACATTACTTTCAGCACAAGCCTCATATCATGCTGCCGGTCCCAAGCCCGGATAAAGGAGGAGGGTTCTGTGCGGGGTTAGTAACCCTGCCAGGTAAAATAGAAACAGCTACAGAAAATCAGCTGGTCACACATTGAGATTCGATTACCAAATCAGGTGGAATAGGGAAGTTACTGCCTTAATTGACGCATGGATGATATCAAGAAGACCAATGATTCTGAAACTCACAGCTACATTAGAATCGAAAGATCCAAATCAGATGTTGCTAGTGTGGTGCTACCAATTTGGAAACCAAACGAATATAGCCTAGTAAAGAAACAACATCTTCAATATCAATGTTAAAACTGTGTTTCTGTATGTCTCAGACTTGGACAGCTGTATAGGTGTCTATCAGATGAGGTAGCATATACACTATATTGACTAAAGTCACCGGACACCTAGAAGAGAAATACAACATAGCATTTATTGACATACATTAGTACGGGGTGGGCCCACCTTTGGTCTTAATGCATGCACTGACCCTTCAAGGCAAGCTTTCGACAAGGTTTTGGAACACAGCGATAGGTATGCACTTCCATTCAGTACATAATGCAGCTGCAAACTGTTGCTTAGTAGTAGGACTTGGTTCCAAAATGTGGCGTTCTAATTCATCCCATAGGTGCTCTATGAGATTAAGATCAGGGCTCTTCTCTGGCCAGTCCACACAAGATACAGAATTATCGTCAAACCACGCCGTAACAGTCCTTGCTTTATGGCTCGGTGCATTACCCTGCTGGTACCAACAAGACTCGGTTCCATAGTATTGCCATAGAGTTGGTAGGGCATAATTGTCCAGAATATCGAGGTATATGTGCAGGTTAACAGGTTTGTCCACAACAACCAATGGGCTGGGACCATACCATGAAAAACACGTCCACATGAGTACACTGCCAGCTCCAAACTTGACCGTAGGAACAGTACACTGTGGTAAATAGGGTTCCCCTGGCTGCTGCCATACCCACACATGGCCAGCAGACTGATGGATCGTGTCTATGGATTCATTTCCATTGATCTACGGTCCACGCTAAATGTTCTTTACACCATGCTAAACAACGAGTAGCATTCCGAGTGGAGATGAAAGGCTTATAAAAGCAGCAGCAAAACCACAGTAACCCATGAAATGAAGTTCTTTGCCAATGATATGGGTACATACAGAGGTTCAAGCATTTTTACTTACTGTACTATTGAGGTCTTGCGCAGTACTCTGTCGATTCGCTGTAACGACTCTCCTGAGGCTTCAACGTCCTCTATCACTGATTTTCTTTGGTCTGCCGGTACGTTTTGCTGCTTCAGGCACACGCCATGTGTCTTCCACTTATTCAGTACATCCAAAACAGTAGACTTGGGTATGTTTAAATGCCTCTCAGTTTCTCTTGGGGACAACCCACTAACATAACACCCAACAATCTTTCCTTGTTCAAAGTCAGTTCTCTCCTGCCGCGACATTTTCACTCAACCTCACAGTGCGATGTGATCGAGGTCAGCTACAGACTTGTTTTTATATTGTTTCCAGGTGTACTGCACATCTTAACAACACAGCAGATTCGTTCATTTGCTTTTGAAAGGGTGTCCGGTGACTTTTGTCAATATAATGTATGTGTTTGTGAAGACATATTGGGTGAAGCAACATTTTGATGAGAAGTTTGCCTCATTATTTTGGATATAATGGCAGAGGCTAATCAGGCTCATTAATTCTTGTGCTCTGGTTGGATTTCAAGCAGGGAAAAGATTTTCCCAAAGTGAAACGGGGACTACCCAGAAAAGCTTTGTCATTTTGCTTGGCTTCTGAAGACTGCAAAACAGCTGTAAGTCAATCTAGAGTGAGACAAGTCATAGGCTCCATCGCCCACTTGAAGTCAGATTTATGGGAGACGGAGTTTTGGCCAAGGGATTCTTTCATATTCAGTGGCAGGTAACGCCTTCTCATGTATTCTTCTGTCCTAGTGTGCAAGGGAGGTGGTGGGTAGGGTGCATTTGTAAGATCTACTAGTGTGTGAGCTGAAATCAACAGAAGGAAGAAAAAATCAGGTATTCCTGGGCTCACAAAAGAAAGGGGTTCGTTGCTGCATCCACATATATCATCACAGAAACTCTCTGTGAAGGAAATAAGAGGACAGACAACTGAAAGAATCTAGAATCGGCGGCTGTAGAAATTCCAACTTGATAATCAAAGTGAGTGCAAGAAATAAGAAAGAAAAGTTGTTGATGTCTGAATTTGAAATTCCATAGCAAGGAGCAATGAGGTCCCAGCAACATTTGCCTGCAGCGAGGAGAAAGTGGTGCTGTCTTCAGTCCTGCAGCTCATTCTTCAGAGAACATCATACAGGGTCTGTGGTGCAACTCCCAAGCTGCTGCAGCCTGATTGCTGAAAGTCTGTGTCTGTGAAAATGGCATGCAGCCATTTCCTACTCAGCCTAATAGTGAGTTACGAGGTGTTTGCCACTAAAAGAGCCAGCGGAGAAGTTACCATATTCAACAAATCTCAATTAAGTGAAAGTCTTCCTGAAACATGAGCAGTTCTGTTGGAATATATAGTAAAAACGGTAAGTAACATTTTTGTTTGTTTATGTACACCACGAGAAATGATCTAGCCTTAACTGTGACTGGAAGTGCTAGTAACTTCTACTGAAGTAATGATTGGACAGTTCCATTGTTAAAATTGCAAAGTTGGTCGTAATGACCAGTTATTCGACCTAATTTATTACCATAAATTATGTTTATATGACTTTCTAAATTAAAGTGTATTTTATGTGCCATCTTCCCTCACAGTTAACTGGTGGATGCTATAGTGACAGTCACATTAATTTAAGTAAGTGCATGCCCTCATTACAGCAGTCTTAGCGACACAACCTATTCAATTTTTTTTTTTAAAGAATCATACTTAGTTGATATCAATATATTTTATTTCATTTAATTCTGGCGAGTTTTAAAACATACCTATCATTTACAATAATCACATGGTACAATTACCATGATATTGTCAGAGCCACTCTCTCGGGATACTGTTGTTAGGCTATATATTCACTGAAACTTATTGTTATGTATACAATTAATTTTTACAACCTAACAGGAATGTAAATAAAAAACTTCTGGCCTCAAATGAGTCTTTTCATCAAGTACTGGGGTAAAATTCTCAATTCTCATGTGAGCTTGTATGACATAGCAGTTGCCATAGGTTTCACCCTAATGTCTGAGTGTTCTATACAGCTAAGAGTGTTTTCTGTAAGCTTCATAGATGTGATTCTATGTTTTCCTGTTCCTCTTCTGGCCACCTGATCTTCATTCTCCTTATATTAATATTTTTTAAAAATCTTTTTGTTCTTCAGTATATATACCACATAACTAATCTCTCTTAGTAATATATTCTTTGTGAGTTTGTAAGCAGCAGTTTGTCTTTGCCATCTCTAACAGTGACAAGTTTGTTTATTCCATGTTCATATTATTTTTAACATCCTACTTTAAAAACAATTTTTTTTCAAGAAATTTAGACATACACGAAACAGTATATTATCACAAGTTCTACTTCACTGAAAAACAAAATTTCCCTCATAAATCTTCAATCTTTTGATTAGACATGCGATTAGTTTTGTCTCTAATTCATAACGTTTAACAGATACTATCAGCAGATTGTTTCTGGCTAACAGCAGGAAGAATGATCACCCTACTACCTGTAGTATCTCCATCATACTGAAAGGTGGTCTAGCATTCATTATCATTTTGCACCAACATAGAAAAGCAGGTATTTCCATCTCATTATCAGACACATATACATGGAGCTCCTGAAACATTTGCATTGACTATTTAACCAGCTTATCTCTGCATTGGAAGATGGCAACTTTTCTTGGTGATTTGTACTTTTCTATTTTTCTAGGCCACCCGGCAGTATTGTGTATTCACAGTAGCTTTTCAAAGAGCGGTGCCATGTGGCCTATGTCATCTAGGACTGGTTCAAGCAACATGAAAATGACTTCCATATTCTCCCATGGCCATCCATGTTGCCCAACATGAACACATTTTGGATTGTATGGATCAGCAGGTGCAGAGTACAGACCTTCCTCCACAAGCACTGGAACAGTTACAGGGAGAATTTACATAAGGATATGGTACAGCATAACACAGTGGACACTTTCTAGGGACTTGGAGTCCATGCTTCATCACATGGCCATATTTGTGGCAGCTGGAGGACCTACGCAATACTAGGTAGGTGGTCATAATGTTTTGTTCCTAAAGTATAAGTGGGTTGTGAGATTATTGTTAATCTAAATATAATCAGCTCTAAATTCTTCCCATTCCTTTTATTTTTGGTTAGATTCTTCCATGGGTCAAAATAACAAAAATCCTATGTATGTTTCAAAAACAAATTTCATATCTCATGGTAGAACCATTTTGGGTATTGTGTGGTTGCCTGTACTAAATCATAGTTATACATCTAACTCAGCTACAACTGGCTGAAAATGGAATAAAAACAAAGTATGCAGGTTTAAAAATTTTTTCCTAAAGTTTGCTTGTTCATTAAATAAATACATGGAGACTTGGCCTGTTGGAAGAAGTGAATATAGAGGACTTCACTTCTGAAATGTGTTTTAGAACATGAAAGACAAAGTCTAGGTTGGTCACATGATCTTGATCCTGTTAAAAAAATCGAATGTGTTCTTGAGTAACGGAAATTTTTGCTTGGGCACAGGATCTTGATCCTGTTAGCTTTTTTCCAACATGGCCAATGAGTCACAGTACAGGTGCTTCTCCAGAAATCTGGCTTTATCTCACAAACTATTGACTTTCTTTATAGAGATAATTAAGTGTTACTACAATATTTCTACTAAGATGTGTTCATCTGGCTAAAGTGGCAATTTTGAAAACAGCAGAGCTAACTAGTTTCTGAAAAGGTGATATATCCTGGGTCTTTAATCAGAGAAAAATAATCCAAATTGCTTGTATATAAGGATGTCTTAAGTGATATCTTTAACATGAAGGGGGGGATTTGACTGGGATGAATTTATTACAGAAACTAACAAGAGTACCTTATTTTTGTCATTGCTGTTGTTTTATTTTAGTCACTACAGGCAGAACGCAGGGCAAATGTTACCACAATAATGGATCTTGGGAGGGGTATGCCACAAAGTACACTATATTATCAAAAGTATTCTAACACCACCAAATATTTTCATAAGTGCAAAAAACAGCTTCACATGAAGGTGTACTGTGAGTGGAGATGTACATATATAAAGCTGAGATGTTCTGTTTTGTTATCAGTAACTTTGAAGCAGAAATACCACATGGATGTGAGCTTTTTGAGTTCCAGCTTTGACTGGTCATAGGAGGTCATTTGAGTAACGTTGCAGCAAAACTGAAAATACCATGATTGACTGTTAGTGATGTCATGAAGAGATAGAAGAAGGACTGTGCAACTATAGCAAAAAAAAAGTGTTCAGGACACCTGCACAAACTGACGAAACTTGAAAGAAGAGCCACAGTAAGAAATGTTAAGAAATCCTGTTTTTCCTCTGAAGTTTCTATCACAGCTGAAGTACGAAATGCCTGTAAAAACTAGGTAAGTACCATAACTATACGCAGAGAATTGCACAATGCGGGTTATTATGGTAGAGCAGCGGCACACAAACCACACATCACTACCATGAATGAGAAGCGTCGTTTGGAGTAGTGTAGAGAGTTCAATTAATCTTATACCATTATCATTCACACAAGGATAATTAAACTTACCCAGGACATTATCAGAAATAGCATTTTGCACACCTACTCTAGCATTGAAATCTCCTGCTATTATAACTTTACTTTAGCACCAAACTGGCTCAAAACAGCTTTTTAGCTTGTTCCAGAAATCTTCCTTTCTATCAGAAAGTTTTAAGTCACAAGGAGAATATACTACAACCATATTACTATTCCCTGAAGTTTAACTTTCAAACAAATCCAACGAATTCTCTCACTTATTCAACTATAGTGAATCAAGTTGTTCTTCATCTTTTCACTTAAAATCCCACCTACACCAGCCTGTCCTCTCACATTATCCAACACTCCAGACCACACACACTCAGTGTACCATTCACTTCTTCTATCCCAATTTCCTTTTTTTAGTTCCACTTACACACAGCACATCCAATTTATACTTATTCATTTCTTTTATCACCTCAGTCATCTTTCCACATATTGCTCTAGTATTCCTCACACCAATCATACACTCAGTCACCCAAGATCTCCGTCTCATTCTCTGTTTCCCATTTCCATATCCTTTCCATGGTGGACCATCCTTCTCAAGGATTGGAGGTCCACCATATCCCACACAAGAGTCCTGAAGAATAATTCTTGTGTCTTTTTAACCAGGAAAGTACACCAGTGTGGGGGGATTAGCCCACAGTTGACGGTTCCAGCTGGTTATTCCACATAAGGATTCTGGAACGAAACCCAGTGAGTTGGGGTCTTTTGGCCAACATCACACAGAACTAGCTGGTACCTCAGCACTAATTTAACACTGAAGCTTAAAATTGCACCAGTTGCTAAGAATCACAGAGGCCCTTGTTGCTGTAATGTGTGCCATTGTTGCTCAGTGGAGCACCTCGTGGAGGTAAACCCATCTCTCACTAAGATCGCCAACCTGAATACTTTAAAAATTGCTTATAAAACATTTACAGATGTTTTGTATGTCAAGAGTGCAGGAAAGGTAATGTGGTTAGAAGAAGGGAAAATATTTTAACATTTCAAGTAGAAAGTAGGTATTTATACATAACTTTCAGAACTACAATTTATCACCGAAGGAATGGAAATGTTTTACCTGTTCTTAATCATCTCACAGTTTCATAGATATTTTGTCTGCCTTCTATATGAAATGAAATAAACTTTCTGCATCTTGTGCCTCATTTGTTTGTTGATACTTGATATTTTTCTTCATTTTAAAACATTCAAAGTGAGGTGCTCAGTCTTGTATCTCCACAGTAACTTTATGAGAGCTACATGTTCTGGAGACATAATTGTGAGAGTTACATGTTCTAGAGACAAAATATTACAGTTGAATGCATACCTTTATATATGTTGATCTTTTTTATGCATCAGTGCAATGAAAACCATTAGCAAAGCTTTTTTTTTTTTTTTTTTTTTTTTATTCCATAAATTTTGCTTTATGTTGAAAATTGCCAATTATACAAAATTATTGTTGTTCAGGCTTCTGAGTCCAGATAGTGTTAAACTGTGCTGGATTGAAAACTATTAAAATGCAAAATATGCAATTCATGAGGCAACCTTAAGGGTTGTCTTATGCTATAAACATGCTTTTGGTTAATTATACATAATATCTAAGGTATTGTTTACCTGATATTGTCAAAGTATTTTGCATGTTGTTGTTGCTCTGTGAGGCACGTTGTTGCTCTGAGGACCACAGCTCTTACATTGGCAGCACAAAAAATAGATTAATAAAAAGATTACACCAACATATAAAGATTTGGAACAAAAAAGAAGAAAAAACTGCACTTATCCAACACTGCATGAAACATAAACAATATCTAAATTTTGAAGATATTAAATTACTAACCACCCACACAAACGAAAAAGAATTAAGGATTTCTGAAAGCATTATTATTAAACAAAAAACAGATAAAATATGCAACTTACAAGACCCTACCAACCTAGATACAGCCTTTTATGTTATGTATAAATACCTATAATTATAAAAAGCGAAAAAATCCATAAAAAAAAGACAAAAAAAAAAAAAAAAAGAACATTACAAAAAGTCACTCCATTTAATAAAGGACTAAAAATAATACATCTGTTTCTACAAATAAATAACAATAGCTCAAAAATAGCTACACAAAAATAAAGAAAAAATTGTACTTACAACTGACATACCTGCCAACTCATCTAAGAAATGGCGACACACGAGAAGCTATCACCTAACACATACAAACCGCAAACCTTTCCCTTCATTTTCCTGACAAGCAACTCCAGTGGCTACACACACGCGAGGAAACCCTCATGTAGATGTAGAAGGCCTGATGATGACACAACGACCGTGTCGAAAGCGCTCACCATAACATGGTGACGACGAACCCCTTGTGAGACGTCTCCTGACCCGATGAGTATAACTCTTTCTACTAAAATCTTTTAATTAATAGTAAATTTAAAATGTTTGATTGTACGAATGAATGAATGTAGAACTGAAAATATATAACCTAATTGTTTTATTTCAATTTTTTTATAACTAACCAAAAACCAGTAACATAAAGACCTCTCGGGCCGGGAGCAAGTGCCTCACAGAGCAACAACGTGCAAAATACTTTGACAATATCAGGTAAACAATACCTTAGATATTATGTATTATTAAAATGCATATTTTGAAATGAAATCTTTGCAACCTACTTATTATTTTTGTTTTCATATAAGAGTAGAGCCTTTAGGTTCTATTATTTGCTTAGTAATAAAGTGCAAAAGAATAAAATATCATGTGAGGAATGAAGATGTGTAATGTGAATCAAAATGTTAGTAAGATGAAGACAAATATTCTGAGGTAGTTTGACCATGTTGAAAGAATGAGTGATCGGATGCTTACCAAGACAATTTATTCAGTACAAGTAGAACAAAAGAAAGGCAGAGGAAGCAAAAGAAATCATGAAAAGACCAGATTCAGCAGTATCTGAATAAGAAAAAGATCATGTGGATGAAGTACAAAAGGTCTTAGATAAGACATAAGATGGATTCCACTTAAACTTGAATTGTGTACCGAAACTGCCGCAAATGGAGATGTTTGATATATCAACAAATAAATCCATCAGTTTTAAACTTTTATATAGTGGGTGAGCTTTCTGTGAGGAACTAACCTATGATTCTTAGATAACTTCTTAGTGAGTGAGTATGTATGTATGTATGTATATATATATATATATTCTATTAAGAAGAGACCTAAGCAAAAAATATATATATTTTTGACTCATACCAAGTACAACATAGAAAAGGTTATGTATCTACCGGTGTGAGTAAAAAGAGAAAAGATAAAAAATAAAATAAAACAACTGAATGTAGAAAGTGTCGAGAATACTGAGCCTTGGCTTTATCAAGGACCAGCAAAAACTCTGCATTTTCTCACTTCCACAAAGACCTAGTTGGAAATGGGTTTCTGCAAAGCCATAGATGCAAGTAATAAGCCCACCAAAAACTGTTTTAAAAAATATATATATGTCATGACCTCCGCAGAGTTGTATGACCTAGCTTTAGTTAACAATTTAGCTTGCATCCATAACTTTCATGGCCCGACCCATGCTCTTCATCTGTTACTATTAAACAGAAAGAAGAAGATTAAAAAAAACTCAAGTTGTGAGAGTGACATAATAATTAGAAATAATGTTCAGCTATAACGAAATGCCAAGTTCGCCTGAGAGAGAATTTAAACCTGAATAGCAATGCAAAAGTATTCTAAATTCTTACATTGCAATTAAAAAAGGAAATATTAATTATTTAAAACTCAGATTCTTGAAAGAAAACTTGATTCTAAAACCCCCTACTCCACAACTTCTGACAACACAAAAACGAGAATAAATTAAAGACAATAATTAACTAAAGAAATGCTTTGTGAAAGTTATATGACATAAACAATTAGTTGCAATATGTACAAAGTATTTCAGCAGTGCTTTAAGTGCATAATTAAGTAGTTATTAAGAACTTAACTACTTTGAAAACACAGCGCAATGTAAAGGAACTATGATTGGCCAGCTGCTGGGCCTAAGTTTCCTAAAAAACGCGCAAAGTTGCCAAGAAAAGTAAGAGTTAAAACCCGCAAAAAAGTTAACAGACTTGCCAGTGCCTAAATGCTAAAAAGCAAAAAACAACAGAGAAAAAAGTACAAGAAGTACAAACATTGAACTTATAAAACCTAAAACCCAAAGACAACGAAGAAAGCTTACCTCTTATGCAACTGAACTTTCTCCACACAAGAGGAAACATGGCCGACCTTTTCCCCAAACTTCCAAATTCCTCTGCCACTCCCTAGTCGCTGGGGGCAGTGTGGGTGGGGCTGATGGCCTCCTCACACTGAAAGAAACCAACTCGCGGAGATTTTAACAAGAGAAAAAAATATATACTTAAGACTGTGGACCTGTATGATCAGAAAGAGCAGAATTAACTCTCCAGAATACATGAGAAATATTATAAAATACACAAGTGGTGTATTTAATAATCTTTGCATGTATTAAATCACCTTAGTGAGCTTCTATAGATTATTCAGAATCTTATTAATTTTAATGTTAGTTTTACTATTTTTAGTATAGCTATTCTAGTGAGTGAATAACTAGTTTTCTTTTTTATTTGTTTTTATTTTCTTTTATAAACAGATTTTTAAGCTTTTTTTGTGATTTTGTCTATATTATTTAATTTTTTATTTTAATAGGACCTTCATATCCATAGCACTAAGGTTCCTTTTAGTAGTTAATAGGCATCCTCTAGCCAACTTCCAAACGGCTTTGATTGGTCAGAATCATATTATTAACTGTGTAGAAAATTAAAGCAGATCTGCCAACCTTACTCTATTATTCAGAATAATTTTTCTTAAAGTTCTTTTGATGAAAGAAGAAGGAATTTTGTTCTCTAGAAAACTGTCTAATAGTATATTAATGTGGTAATTGAAGTCCAAATTGTTGCTGCAAATTCTTGAAATTCTTAGGACCTGAGAAATTAGTACATTCTCAATTACTTTGGTTGATATGTTATTATTCCAGTGTAGATATTTAATTACTTTGAAAGGAAAATTAACTCTTTTATCAAAGAGGCTAATAGATGGGTTACCTCTGTTGAGCTTAATGCTTAAGTCTAGGAACTCAAGTTCCTGATTACTGTGGTTGGTTTTACATAAGTTAAGAGAGCTAGGATAGATATTATCAAAATCACTCTCTATAACTTCTGAATTATTGATACACAGCAGATCATCAATATATCTAAATGTGTAAAGGTAGTTATCTGAGCAGGTGGAGTGATTTTTAATGAATTTATATTCCTTAAAGAACAGGAATAGATTAGCAATACTCGTGGAGGTTGATGTTCCCATGGGTATACCGTTCACTTGCTTATAGAGAGTATTATTATATAAGATATGGTTATTTTTTATGCAGCAATTGAGATAAGAGTTCCAGGCTCCTACATTAACAAATTGGTTAAGTTTAAATTCTGCATACAGCTCTTTAAAGGTAGTGATTATATCTGATAGAGGCAGATTAGTATATAGGTTCTCAAAATCATAACTATTAATATCTAAGGGACTTACTTTGAGTATAGTGGAAATTACTTCTGCATTATTATTAATTATCCAAAAATCTCTGTACATCAAATTAGTACAGTTTCTAATGTGTTTCAAAACCTTCTTTAAGATATCTTCAAAAGCAAGATCTATTTTCTTTTTATGACTCCTTACTCCACTAGCTATGAACCTGAACTTCACAGGATCTTTATGAAACTTAACCGTTGCAAAAAGAAATGGAAATTCAGTCTCATATCTTCTAGTTTGTGGAATTTTAAGTTTCTTGAAGAATGCCTTAAACCGATTTTCTAACTGCTTGGTAGAATAACTTACGGGCTCGTAGGTTACTCTATTATTGAGTTCCATAGTTAACAATTCAAAATAGAACTTCTTACAGATAATTGCAAAATATATATAAAACGACTCCACAACTTAAATCTTGGCCCTCAGTCTCCGGCAGCTGGAATGTACCTGGCCAAGGCAGCGGCCAGTGCGACATGAAGGCAGAGGGTGCTAAGAATCCCCGGAGGACCGGACTAGGCTGCCATCTGATGCTGACCTTGGCTACATATAACGGACGCTCCCTATCTTCTGATTCAAGGCTTCTTGAATTGGAAGAGGAACTACAAAGGATCAAGTGGGACATCGTCGGGCTAAGTGAGGTAAGGAGAAGATCTCATTGAACTGAAAAGTGGACATCTCTTCTACTATCGTGGGACAGATACTGGCAGAACTAGTGGTGTTGGATTTATAATAAACAAGAAACTGAAGGATAAAGTTGTAGAAGTTGAAAGTTCCTCTGACAGAGCTGCACGACTCGTTATCCAACTCTCGAGAAGATACCAGGCTCAGATTATTCAAACTTATGCACCCACCACATGTCATGCTGAAGAAGAAATTGAAGAATTTTATGAGGAAATTCGTGATCTAAATAATAAAGGTAAGCAGCACTTTAAGATAATTATGGGAGATTTCAATGCAAAAATAGGGCAACGGCAACAGAATGAAACTTCAGTAGGTAAATTCGGTCACGGCAACAGAAACCAGCGTGGAAATACTCTCGTAGAGTTTGCAGAGGCAGAAGGGTTTTTCATCTTGAACTCCTTTTTCAAGAAAAAGCCACACAGGAAATGGACATGGAGACATCCAAATGGGACGACAAGTGAAATTGATTTTATTATGAGTAACAAAAAATTTGTCATAGAAGACCGCAGTGTGCTAAACAAGTTCAACACAGGCAGTGACCATAGATTGGTGAGATGTAAGATGCACCTCAACACTAAACTCGAACGTAGCAAGCTCATAAGACAAACAAAATGTATTGACATAACCAACCTTAAAAACACCATAATGCCTTCAAATTGGAACTGAAGAACAGGTTCTCTGCTTTAGAAGGCCTAACATCAGAAGAAGTGGATATTTCTGAAGTTAACAGAAAAGTAACCAAAGCTCTTATGGAAACAGCAACAAAATTAGCTGGGTCTAAGAACAAATTGCATGTGAACAAATTATCAGGAAAAACCAAAATGTTGATGCAAAAAAGAAGAGTGATGAGGACAACTAAAGAAGATGTGACTTCCAAAGTGGAATATATAGAGCTATGCAAGACAGTACGAAAAAGTATCACTGAAGACGTAAGGAAATTCAACTGTGAACTAGTAAGGAAAGCAATTGAAAACAACCAAAGCCTAAAGATAGCAAAGGGACATCTCAGTAAGGGAAAAAAACAGATTATGGCACTGAGAAAAGAAGATGGTTCTGTAACAAGAAATAGAGGCGAAATTTTGACAAGAGTGAAAGATTTCTACTCCAAATTATATGAAAGGGATGATACATGTACTCCAGACATCATGAAAGGTACCAGTACCAGAGTTCTTCCAGTCCTTCCAGCAGAAGTTGCACATGCAATCAAGAACATGAAGCGGGGAAAAGCTACAGGAGAAGATGGAATTACTGTAGACATCATACAAGAAGCAAGTGGAGAAATCGAAACAGTACTCGCCCAAATTTTCACTCGATGCCTTAATGAAGGGAAAATTCCTGAGGATTGGAACAACGCTACAATGATCTTGCTACATAAAAAAGGTGACATTGAGGATCTCAGGAACTACAGACCTATCAGCCTCCTATCAGTGGTTTATAAAATCTTCACTAAAGTTCTTTCACACCGCTTGAAGGTGACACTGGACATGGCTCAACCGAGAGAACAAGCTGGATTCAGGAGTGGCTACAGCACAATAGATCATATCCACGTACTGAGAGAACTAATTGAAAGAGCGAGGGAATATGAACTTCCATTGTGCATGGCTTTTATCGATTATGAAAAAGCCTTTGATTCGGTGAAACCATCAGCAGTTGCAATGGCTCTGAAATCCTGCGGTATTGAAGATGCATACATTAATATTATTAATAACATCTATGAAAATGCAAGTGCAAAGATTCGGCTGTTTGAAAATACAACACACATCAAAATTGGAAAAGGAGTGAGACAAGGTGACACCATATCTCCGAAGCTCTTTAATGCCACATTGGAAAATGTCTTTCAATCACTGAGCTGGGAAAACAAAGGGATAAAGATTAATGGAGATTATCTAACCCACCTTCGTTTTGCTGATGACATAGTCATTTTTGCAACTACCCCATCAGAGCTACAGAGTATGATCCAGGAACTTGCTGACAAAAGTAAAGAAGTGGGATTAAAAATGAACTTTCAGAAGACAAAAGTGATGTACAATGCTTTTACAAGAAATGAAGATTTATCGATTGATGGAGAAAAGCTGGAGATAACAGACACGTACGTTTATCTTGGACAGCAGATATCAAGTGAGGGTCACATTGATGAAGAAATTAATCGGCGTACAAAACTTGCCTGGAGAGCTTTTGGAAGAAACAGCATAATTTTCAAGAGCAATATGCCATTATGTCTTAAAAGAAAAGTGTTTGATCAATGCATCCTTCCAGTGCTTACGTATGGTGCAGAGACGTGGACCTTAGCTAAAAGAGACATACAAAGGCTGCAGACAACTCAAAGAAGCATGGAGAGGTGCATGCTTGGTGTAACCAGGAGAGATAAGAAGAGGAACACGTGGATCCGAAAAATGACAAGAGTGGAAGACATCATGATCAGAGTTAAATCCCTGAAATGGCAATGGGCTGGACATACTGCCAGAAGGACAGACCATCGATGGACAGCCGAAATTTTAGATTGGATTCCAAGGGACAGGAAAAGACCCAGAAGAAGACCACATGGAAGATGGGTGGATGAAATTCGAAAGTATGCGGGAGTGACATGGAGGAGACTGGCACAAGACAGACCGTTGTGGAGGAAACTTGGGGAGACCTTCGTCCAGCAGTGGATTGATAATGGTTGACAATGATGATGATGATGATGATTATATATATATATATGAAGTCTACTAATTTCCTGTCTTACAAAAAGAGAGTAATCCTTATGCTGTTTCTTACTCACATGCCAGAAAAAAACAAATTTTAAACAGAAAATAAAGAAATTTATTCAACAGCAAAAGGTGAAAAAATACCCAGTTCAAAAAGAAATATCAAAATACGTTTCTAACTATGTATCAAAAACTAAATGTGCCATGTTTTGTTAGTACCCATGTCAGTATCCAAAGTTTCCCAATACAAAATGTTGAGGAGGTCCAGTGGGCAGTCTATGCACATGCACACATATCTGTGACTGGTTACTTTTTCTACACCTGCAAAACATTGCTTAAAAAAAAAAAAAAAAAAAAAAAAAAAATTAAATTCTACGCTTTCAGAGTATTTGTGTCTCCAATATCAAAACCCACGGAAACCACAGAAGTACCTCTGTCTTTCAGTAACTCTTATTTCTTAACTGCTTATGGAAAACCAAATGTGTGGTGTGTAGGTAATTGCCATGACAGCATCCAAAATGTTCTCACAGAAAACATTGTGGAAATCCATTGTCTAGTCTTTGTATGACTGGTATTTTTGCTTCCTCTGTACAGTCCTCCTTTAAACATGCGTTTTAAGGAAGAAAAAAGAGTAATATATTCTACAAATCCAGTGTGTCTGTGCCTCCAATATCAAAACCTAAGAAGTAACTATCTTTCTGTAACTTTTATTTCCTAACTGCTTATGGGAAACCAATATGCTGTATGGTGTCGGTAATTGCCATAACAGCATCCAAATTTTCCCTAAAGAAAATGCTGAGGGGATCCAGTGTCTAGTTTTTATATTACTAGCGCTTTTGCAACCTCTGCACAGCTCTATGTAGCTTCAGAAGAGAAACATATCTCTAAAGAGAAAAAAAAGTAAACCATATTGTTTGTGTGTTGGAACTTCTAATATCAAAACCTGCCAGAACAACTATCTTTCTGTAACTTTTATTTTACAACTGCTTACTGGGAACCAATGTGCTGTCAGTAATTGCCATGACAGCATTCAAATTTTCCCTAAAGAAAATGCTGAGGGGATCCAGTGTCTAGTCTTTATATGACTAGAACTTTTGCTGCCTCTGCACAGCTCTATGTAGCTTCAGAAGAGAAGCATTTCTCTAAAGAGAAAAGAAAAGCACACCGTATGGTTTGTGTGTTGGAGCTTCTAATATCAAAACCTGCCAGAACAACTCTATCTTTCTGTAACTTTTATTGCATACCTGCTTATGAGAAACCGATGAGCTGTGTGGTGTCAGTAATTGCCATGACAGCATTCAAATTTTCCCTAAAGGAAATGCTGAGGGGATCCAGTGTCTAGTCTTTATATGACTAATACTTTTGCTGCCTCTACACAGCTCTATGTAGGTTAACAAGAGAAACATTTTTCTAAAGGGGGAAAAAAAAAAAGTAAATTGTACAGTTTGTGTGTTTGAGCTTCCAATATCAAAACCTACAGAGTAACTGCCTTTTTGTAACTGTATTTTGTAACTGCTTATGGGAAACCAATATGCTGTGTGGTGTCAGTAATTGCCATGACAGCATTCAAATTTTCCCTAAAGAATATGCTGAGGGGATCTAGGGTCTAGTCTTTATATGACTACTACTTTTGCTACCGCTGCACAGCTCTATGTAGCTTCAGAAGAGAAGCATTTCTCTAAAGAGAAAAAAAGCACACCGTATGGTTTGTGTGTTGGAGCTTCCAATATCAAAACCTACCAGAACAACTATCTTTCTGTAACTTTTATTTTATAACTGCTTACGGGAAACCAATGTGCTGTGTGGTGTCAGTAATTGCCATGACAGCATTCAAATTTTCCCTAAAGAAAATGCTGAGGGGATCCAGTGTCTAGTCTTTATATGACTACTACTTTTGCTACCTCTGCACAGCTCTATGTAGCTTCAGAAGAGACACTTTCTCTAAAGAGAAAAAAAAAGTAAACCGTAAGGTTTGTGTGTTGGAACTTCTAATATCAAAACCTGCCAGAACAACTCTATCTTTCTGTAACTTTTATTTTATAACTGCTTATGGGAAACCAATGTGCTGTATGGTGTCAGTAATTGCCATGACAGCATTCAAATTTTCCCTAAAGAAAATGCTGAGGGGATCCAGTGTCTAGTCTTTTTATGACTAGTACTTTTGCTGCCTCTGCACAGCTCTATGTAGCTTCAGAAGAGAAACATTTATCTAAAGAGAAAAAATAAAGTAAACCGTATTGTTTGTGTGTTGGAGCTTCTAATATCAAAACCTGACAGAACAACTCTATCTTTCTGTAACTTTTATTTCTTAATTGCTTACGGGAAACCAATATGCTGTGTGGTGTAGGTAACTGCCATGGAAAAATTGTGTAGGTATACACCAGTAAATACTAACAAAACGTTGAAATCCGTTTTTTTTTGGTGTAGTATTCCTAGAACAAAATGCTAGTTTTCGCCACCACTGGTGGCTTTTTCAGGCAGAAGTATAATTCAAAAGCAAAAATAAAAAACAGAGTTCCAGTTATGTATTCAAAATAGACGTTTGCTATAGATGTTATGGAACATGTGAATCATATTCAAGATGTGTGATTAAGGGTGCACATATTCAAGAGCTTCTGCCATACACATGTGGGAGGTCCATTGATGTTTCCTTGTTGTATATAAGGACTTCTCACTACGGCACTCAAAAGAGGAGTGCTAACTACGGCACTCGGGTGTGAATTCGCCAACAACGCTGCAACATCTTTGTGGGTATACAAAGAAATTCCTCATTGCATATCCGGCCAAGGGATATGCAATGAGGAAAGATCAATGAACTTCCCACATGTATGGCGCACGCTCTTGAATATGCGAACCCTGAATCAAACATCTTGAATATGATGCGCATGTTCTATAACATCTATAGCAAACGCCTATTTTTAATACAAACTGGAACTCTGTTTTTTTTTGCATTTGAATTATGCTTCTTCTTGAAGAAGCCACCCATGGTGGCGATAGCTAACGTTTTGTTCTAGTTTTTGTAATATTACACC
This sequence comes from Macrothele yani, assembly GCA_039090855.1. Taxonomy (NCBI): domain Eukaryota; kingdom Metazoa; phylum Arthropoda; class Arachnida; order Araneae; family Macrothelidae; genus Macrothele; species Macrothele yani. The sequence continues at coordinate 32,895,503 of CM077012.1, forward strand.
AATAAAAACGGGTTTCAGCGATATTTGAGAGGCAGAGGTTGTCCTGGTGTTATATTCCACCAGGACAATGCTTGGCCACCTATGACCCGGAATGTCCAAGACCTTTTCCATGCATGGCAGATACCACTTCTTCCCTGGCCTGCACATTCATCAGATATGTCCCCTATTGAACATGTTTGCTCAGTGACTGGACAGTCGAGTGCCTCTGTCAGTCACCGCAAATGAACTTTGGTCTCGCAAGCAGCCCAACAGGCTGCTTCTGTAGGATGATATCAAAAACCTCTTCCATTCAATACTGCACTGTGTAGAGGCTGTTATTGTCGCTTGAGGTGGATTTGCACAATACTGAGGTTTGATTTTGAAAAGCTCAACAAATGTAATACGTTATCCCCTGTAACATACAGGGTGTCTGAGAATTATTGGACACTTTACAAAATTGCATAAAACAAAACATTAAGCAGATAGAATGAAACTGACTGTACTAACTTACAATGTAACTACACAAGTTAATAAATTTTGATGTGAGATCCCTTCATTGCTCGTAGTACGTCCAAGTAATACTCGATTTCATACCATGTATTGGCAAGCATCTGAGGAGTTATGGAATTAATAGCAACTGTGATACGCTGCTTCAGTTCCTGCTAATCAGTACAAGGCGTCTGATAGACACGATCCTTTACATAACCCCACATGAAATAATCCAATGGAGTTAGATCTGGAGAGCGAGGAGGCCTTGGAATGGAACCACCATGCCCAATCCATCTGTTGGGGAAATGCTCATTTAGGCACGTACACACGTTGACCAATACGGAGGCTGCTTGTTGGAAAACGGCGTCATATCTTTTGATCTGGGGTATAGCGAAATTTTCCAGCATATCCAAGTAAATGTCACCATTTATGGTTTTTTCGCAGAAGAAGAAAGGGCCAATCACTTCTCTTTTTGGTAGGGCGCACCACACATTAGCTTTTGGAGAATCACGTTCCAGTTCAATAGCAGCATGAGGCGGTTCACTGCCCTATATCCTACAGTTGTGACGATTCACAATATCTGATACATGAAATGTGTATTCATCACTAAAAATTACAGTACTGAGAAAGTTTTTGTCGTTTTCCACTCGATGCAGCATATCCACAGCGAAATCGTATTCGCAGAGTGTGATCGTTTACATGCATCTTTTGCACTATTTGAATTTTATAAGCATGAAACTTTAATTTCTTGTGCAAGATATCGTGAACCGTCTATTTCGGAATGCACAGTTCTCTGCTTGCTTTACGAACGGATTTCCTAGGGCTTTGCTGGAAACTTTCATTAACTTGGTCAACCATCTCACTGCTGACGCTAGGCCTACTGGTTCCTCCTCGATGTTCAACATTGCCAGTTTCTTTAAACTGTTTCATCCACCGCTTAATTGAATTTGTCGACGGAGGATTACAACCATACTCTAAACGGTACCGTCTTTTAACTTTAATGACAGACTTTAATTCTGCAAGCCATAACATACACATCACCTTCTGCTGTATGGATGACATGACTACTGATTGCGCATTTCTCATACATTCCTCATCAGGCCACACTTAGCGCCATCTATCGGATTCTGGGAATAACAATTCTGCAAAGCAAAAATATAGAAGCCGGTGTTAGTAATACATGACATAGAAAAAACAGACAATGCTCATCGTTTTTTTTTTTTTTTTTTACATAATTTTGTAATGTTTCCAATAATTCTGGGACACCCTGTATATTCCAGCAGGACAATTCTTGGCCACATATGACAAAGAATGTCCAAGATCTCTTCCATGCATGGCAGATACCACTTCTTCCCTGGCCTGCACGTTTGTCAGATATGTCCCTGATTGAACACGTTTGCTAAGTGATTGGACAGTCAGTTGCCTCTGCCAGACACCACAAATGAACTCTGGTATCACATAGAAGCAGCCTGGCAGGCTATTCCCTGGGTTGATATAAAAAAACCTCTTCCATTCAATGCCGGACCATGTAGAAGCTGTTATTGTTGCTCAAGGTGCTTTCACACGATACTGAGGTTTGATCTTATACAGAGCTACAAATGTAATCAGTTATCTCCTGTAACATGAGGAATCTGTGATATCAATTTCTCATTTGAGTAGCACGATTCTTTCTTGGTGTTGCAATTTCCAAAAACAGTAGTGTATTTCGACAACCTATTAATTTTATGTTCACATGTTATCAGCTCAAATTTCTGAGCAAATCAAATCTATGTACGCTGGAAACATAATATGTTGTTGATGTTTTTCCTGCTGTGCAGGCTTTTATTTTGTGATCATAACTGTGCTTGTAACACTTATGTTATGCTGTTTTGCCAGGTTTGCCTCAGATTCTGCATTAAGGTGCCTTTTTCTATGGATGATTAAATTATTTTACTTTTTTTTCACTATATAATTAAATGTATATTAAAATTATTTTGAATCTTCTAAATGTTAAAAGATTTTGGGGAATCTTGAAAATCTGATTTTCTCCATTTCTTTTATTTGTTCATTTAAACTCTTCTTTAACTGGGATATTTAATATTATGAAAATCTGTTATTTTTTTCTCTGATTCTAAATCAAGAATTGCTTGTATACTTTATTTTTTTATTTTCCTTATCTCTTTTCCTTTTCAACAGAAGTTTTTGAAGGTACTGATGACTTAAATTTCATGAATTCATTACAGTAACAGCAGAATAAGAAAAATAATCATCTCATTCTTTTCACTTTCTGTTCCTGATTTTGGTATTCCTGCAGCAATCAAGCATTTTTAAGAGTCTTGCTTGACAACTTGGATAGATTTTCGTTTCAGTGAAAGTGAACAGATTTATTTTGTCTATCACCTATGGCTGTGAACTTCAGCAATTTTCTTTCATTGTGTTATGCCTTTTAAAAAAAAAAAAAAACCTACAACATATTTTTCAAGAACTACAGGCTGTTTTTACTATTTTAAAAATTCAACTATGTATTTTCAATCTATTTCACATTTTGCATGCATCAAGGCCATGTTCAAAGAGTGAGTGGTGAGATGCTTACTAAGAGAATTCATTCAGCCTAACTGGCAGAAAAGAAAAGTAGAGGAAAGCCAAGGAGATCAAGGGAGCACCAGATTCAGGAATGTCTGAATGAGTAAAGGATAATCAGTATGGAGTACAAAAGGACTTGTGTGATGTGCATGACAGGCATCAAGGAAGCACACGTTGTGTGCCTAAATTGCTGCAAATGGTGACATTTAATGCATTAACAGGAAGTAAGATCTAGTTCCATTAGTTTTAAACTTTAATCTTGCAATTGAGCTTTTTTGAGGAGCTAACTTTTGAATCTCAGATAACAGCTTAGTGGCACGCATGTAAGAAAACCACTTGAACAATAAAGTGATACATACCTAAGTTTCTTCCTTTTTTTTTGATTGAAGGTTTAACGAGCACCATGAGCAACTCACTATGCAATAAGCAGTCGCCCGTCCCTAATTTGGGGTCACTTGGTTCTAGGGAAGGGAGAGAACCAGTGCTGTAAGACAAACAACATTCATGCCTCACCGGGATTTGAACCCGGACTCATCTCAGACGAATGATCATAAACCAGTGCCTTAGACCACTGCGCCACCAGGGGGGGGGGGCTTATATAAAATTAAAATGATGTATACAAAACTTGTTATCATCACTACAGACATCTCAACTATTTAAAACTAAATCTGTACAACAACAATTAAACAAAATTAAAAATACTTAAAAACAATCGACATTTCTCTACGATTCTATTAATATTAAAATTTTTGCATTATCACTTTTAGAAAATTTAAACTTGAAGATGTAAAACTGTGCTACTCTACTGTAAGTGTTAATTTGAGAACTGCTCAGGTTTGAGTTTGTTGGAATATTAAGAGCATTTGTACAGATCCTACAAAAAAATGGTAATATATTCTCCTTCTTTACTCTATGGCAGTGACATATATTGAAAAGATTTGCTGAAAAAAAAAAAATCTTTGTTACTCTTGACAATTTTAGATTACCAATTTCACATTTTTATCATGTACCAAGTAAAGAAAGAGCTTCAATGTAAAATCTTTTAAATAAAAAAAAAGTCACTTTAAAACATATTCACAGTTTTTAATTTTAATCTGTGGGTAGGTGGGAAAATCATGTAGTTACCTGTACATCATATTAAACATTGTTCAATGAACAATGTTAAATATAATGTTTATTAAACAATGTTTAATAAACATCAAACTGAACATTGTTATTTATTGTCACACTTTCCAGTTTAAGTAAGATTTTCTGATCTTGTTCAGGATGAAATAATGTAATTTATGTTATATTTCATGCTCACTGGTGAGGTTTCTTCGTGCTTGTGCCATTTTCAGGATCGCCTATGAGACAACCATGATATCTAGACAGAAAGGCCCTTAAAATTCTTTGTGAACTGGTGAACAATACTAAACACACAATCATAGCAATGCATTGTGCTGATGTGTCATCAAGTGTTTGCTGTTCTGTGTCGATGACTGGGAGCAGAAGGATTAGTTTAGGTCCTCAAAGAAAACTGGGCAAAAAAAATTAAATGCTTAGTGTGGCTAGTCAGTGAGAAATAAATGCCCCTGGGGCATCATGAAATATGGCAAAAGTGTTGTTTGGTGCAACATAGAAGTTTTCCGAATTTCAGATGCCATTCCCAGTGAGCATACACGAAGTTCATTCCTGAACCCATGTCAGGACACCACTCTTACGACTGTTGCCTTGGAGTTGCCATAGGGCATATCCTCTGGACATGCAAGAAAAAAAAAAAAAAAAAAAAACAAGCTTGCTTGAAGAAGTGGCCAAAGCTTAGCATTGTAACATCAAACAGAGATCACTGGAAATTACAACATCTACTGGCCAGAACGATGAGCATGAAATCCACGTCAATCGGGTGTTCAAAATTTAGTATGTAAAAAAAAAAAAAAAACGAACACGGATGTATCCTTCTCTATCACACTATATTTCATTTCCATTTTCTTCATTTTACTGTTTTAGAACAATAGAAGCCCAGACTCTTATTTTACATGTAAGGTTCTGTATGGCATAAAAAATTATAAATTGTAAAATAGAGAGACTAACAATACCTAGTCGTAGAGAGTTCAAATCAAGTAAAAATATTATGAATCCTACTGGATCTCAATACTTACATAAAGCCGTAGCTCGTTAAGTTCTCTTAAACAACAAAAGGAAATTGACTTGACTGTGTGATGCATTTATTACCAACCAGTTAGAGAGAAATTTCCAAAATATAAACAGAGGTATCCAAGTGGATAGTATTTCAGTGACTATTCATGTTCATATCCTCAGCAGACCTGCTTGAATATGAAGTATTATTTAAGAATTTATTATGGAGAACAAATTGTGTTGATGTGGTTTGTAGGTGTTCAGCTAATTTAATGCCAAACACATGGAAACCACAAGTAAAGCTTGGCACTTGTGTTATAGAAGAAAGCATTTAGTTAACAAAACACAAATAACTATGCCCATTATTCTGTGACTCCAAATAGACAGCTTCACTCAACACTGCCCACATAATGTTATGATATAAATTTGTGTTCATGTGTGTAGCCATCTGTTCATTAGATCAGGCTTATTTAAGTTATTTCATTTTCTCAAAACAATAAAAGGAAACTAACCTCACTATGTGGTGCAATTATTACCACATAGTTCTAGAAGTTTCCAAAATTAAAGTGGCGGTACCAAAGATAGTATGTCAATGACTATCCATTTTGATATGCTGAACATGACAAAGTTGGGAACTGAAGTATTAATTATGTGTAAATATCATACTGAATTTTACGTGGTACATATGTGTTTAAAAAATGGAAGATTTGGTTCAAAAAATAAAAGGAAACTATGCACACTGTGTGGTGCATTGATTACCACATAGTCCAAAAAGTTTCCATAATTAAAGTTGAGGTAATAAGGTGGAGAGTATTTCAGCGACTGTTCATTTTCATAACCTCAACACAACTAAGTTCAAATATGAAGAATTTAGTACGAAAAAAAAAAATATGTTGTTGTGGTTTGTACGTGTTTAGCTAATTTAATGCAAAACACATGGAAACCATAAGTAAAGCTTGGCACTGTAAGTAGTGTGTCAGAGAAGAAAACATTCAGTTAACAAAAGGCAAAGAATTATGCCTGTTATTTTGAGACCACAAATAGCTCTTACAAATTCTCGAGACCACAAAGAATTATAACGAAGTAAATTTCCCCGTCATTTTTGGTCTACACCGGGATTTGAACCCGAGTACGCTTATTCCGGAACAAGTCGCTCTACCAACTGAGCCATATGAATGCAAGAGAATCGAGGATGTTCTTTAGAGGGTATCTTCAGTTACCCATATAGGTCTAGTTTGAAATTGGTCTGCATGACCATTTGGTTCAAAAATAAAGGAAACTATGCACACTGTGTGGTGCATTGATTACCACATAGTCCAAAAAGTTTCCATAATTAAAGTTGAGGTAATAAGGTGGAGAGTATTTCAGCGACTGTTCATTTTCATAACCTCAACACAACTAAGTTCAAATATGAAGAATTTAGTACGAAAAAAAAAAAAATATGTTGTTGTGGTTTGTACGTGTTTAGCTAATTTAATGCAAAACACATGGAAACCATAAATAAAGCTTGGCACTGTAAGTAGTGTGTCAGAGAAGAAAACATTCAGTTAACAAAAGGCAAAGAATTAGGCCTGTTATTTTGAGACCACAAATATCTCTTACAAATTTTGGAGACCACAAAGAATTAAAACGAAGTAAATTTCTCCGTCATTTTTGGTCTACGCCGGGATTTGAACCCGAGTCCGCTTATTCCGGAACAAGTCGCTCTACCAACTGAGCTACGCAGACGTTTGTTCTGACTACTATCTGCCTTTATGTCGTGTGCGTCCTGCTGGCAGGTACGTCACAGAATTGCCTGTTATTTTGATCCCCCCCCCCGCTATCACACAGGTCATGTTATGAAAGATATTCTTATGTTTTATGTGTGCAGCCATCTGTTCAGCAGATCAGGCTGGTTTTAGTCAACTAATTGATTATTTAAAAAAAATGAAAGATTTGGTTAAACTATGTTAAACAGAAAAAGGAAACTAACCTTACTGTGTGGTACATTTATTGCCATGTAGTACAAACATTTCCAAAATTTAAAGTTGAGGTACTAAGGTAGAAAGAATTTCTGGGACTATATAAATATAATTCCCAAAACCATGAAATTAGCCTGCATGACCTTACTAGTATCTCTATAATTTAGACTGTTTGTGATTGCCATGAAACTCAATTAATTGAAGTAACTGATTTTAATGTTATTTTCAACTCCGCCTGCATGACCTAGTATGAGCGTTGTACTGGAGGTAATGCAAAAGTGGGCATAACTTTTTTATTAACTGACAGAGGACGTTCAAACAGCACATGCTGGTACAGTAACTTTCTCTATACAAAAGGTACTACTCAACATAGTCTCCATCAGAAGTGATGCATTTGCACCATTAGTGAAAACAACTCTCAAATCCTCTTGGAAAAAAATTCAGGTGAGGACTGTTGTACCCACTTCTTCACAGCAACTTTCACCCTGTGCCATCAAATGGCTGTCCCCCCGAGACTGTTCTTCATTGGACCGAACACGTGGAAGTTGCAGGGTGCCAGATCTGGGCTGTACAATACATCGGGAACCACTGACCAGCTTAATTCGCTGACGCCTGATTTGTTGCCAAAAATGCGTGTGATCTTGCATTGTCACAGTGAATGTGGATCCTTTTCAGAATTTTCAGAATCTTGTTTGGTCTCCTTTTCCTTATGGCTTCTCTAAGCTTCTTGAAAATCTCAATGTACAGCTCGCTGGTCATGGTATGGCCACATTCCGGAAAATCAAAAAAGAATGACAACCCTGTCATCCCAAAAAACAGTCACCATGAGTTTCTGAGCTGAGAACTGGCTGTTGAACTTCTTAGGCCTTGGTGAAGCGGTGCGACGCCATTCCATGGACTGATTCTTCGTTTCTGGATCGTACAGATGCGCTCACGTTTCACTCAGTCACCAAAAAGGAAAAAAAAAAAATGTGTCTTCATTGGCTTCAAAGACTTCCAGAAGATCAGAGCAGACTTCCACCCATATCTCCTTCAAATCGGGTGTCAACTGCCGAGGTACCCACTTTGCACACCTTTTCCGATACCATAAGTCTTCCACCATCTTCTGTACGCATTGCGACCAGAGTCCAGTTGTGCAACAAGCTCACGGATTGCGACTCGTCTCTCCGAGTGAATCAATTCATCCACTTGCTGACGATTTCTGCCAGTGGTCACAGACTATGGTCTCCCACTGTGTGGTTGGTGTTCAATGCAGGTTTCCCCTTCTTCGAACTTCTTCATCCATCTGTGCACATTGCTCTTGTCAATGGTGTCATCTCAGTAAACATTCTGTAGCGTCCTGTGGATGTCGGACTGCACCCTTCCTTCGTCAAGAAGTCAATAACAGCACATTGATTCTGCTTGGAATCCATTATTTACCTGCAATGCAGAAGGAAGGTTACTATAGAGGAAGACTTACTCTACCAACATGTGCAATTTGAACAATTCTGTCAGTTAATAAAAAAGTTATGCCCACTTTTACATTACTTTCAGCACAAGCCTCATATCATGCTGCCGGTCCCAAGCCCGGATAAAGGAGGAGGGTTCTGTGCGGGGTTGGTAACCCTGCCAGGTAAAATAGAAACAGCTACAGAAAATCAGCTGGTCACACATTGAGATTCGATTACCAAATCAGGTGGAATAGGGAAGTTACTGCCTTAATTGACGCATGGATGATATCAAGAAGACCAATGATTCTGAAACTCACAGCTACATTAGAATCGAAAGATCCAAATCAGATGTTGCTAGTGTGGTGCTACCAATTTGGAAACCAAACGAATATAGCCTAGTAAAGAAACAACATCTTCAATATCAATGTTAAAACTGTGTTTCTGTATGTCTCAGACTTGGACAGCTGTGACATATGTTATAGGTGTCTATCAGATGAGGTAGCATATACACTATATTGACTAAAGTCACCGGACACCTAGAAGAGAAATACAACATAGCATTTATTGACATACATTAGTACGGGGTGGGCCCACCTTTGGTCTTAATGCATGCACTGACCCTTCAAGGCCAGCTTTCGACAAGGTTTTGGAACACAGCGATAGGTATGCACTTCCATTCAGTACATAATGCAGCCGCAAACTGTTGCTTAGTAGTAGGACTTGGTTCCAAAATGTGGCGTTCTAATTCATCCCATAGGTGCTCTATGAGATTAAGATCAGGGCTCTTCTCTGGCCAGTCCACACAAGATACAGAATTATCGTCAAACCACGCCGTAACAGTCCTTGCTTTATGGCTCGGTGCATTACCCTGCTGGTACCAACAAGGCTCGGTTCCATAGTATTGCCATAGAGTTGGTAGGGCATAAGTGTCCAGAATATCGAGGTATATGTGCAGGTTAACAGGTTTGTCCACAACAACCAATGGGCTGGGACCATACCATGAAAAACACGTCCACATGAGTACACTGCCAGCTCCAAACTTGACCGTAGGAACAGTACACTGTGGTAAATAGGGTTCCCCTGGCTGCTGCCATACCCACACATGGCCATCAGACTGATGGATCGTGTCTATGGATTCATTAGTCCATTGGATTCATTTCCATTGATCTACGGTCCACGCTAAATGTTCTTTACACCATGCTAAACAACGAGTAGCATTCCGAGTGGAGATGAAAGGCTTATAAAAGCAGCAGCAAAACCACAGTAACCCATGAAATGAAGTTCTTTGCCAATGATATGGGTACATACAGAGGTTCAAGCATTTTTACTTACTGTACTATTGAGGTCTTGCGCAGTACTCTGTCGATTCGCTGTAACGACTCTCCTGAGGCTTCAACGTCCTCTATCACTGATTTTCTTTGGTCTGCCGGTACGTTTTGCTGCTTCAGGCACGCCATGTGTCTTCCACTTATTCAGAACATCCAAAACAGTAGACTTGGGTATGTTTAAATGCCTCTCAGTTTCTCTTGTGGACAACCCACTAACATAACACCCAACAATCTTTCCTTTTTCAAAGTCAGTTCTCTCCTGCCGCGTCATTTTCACTCAACCTCACAGTGCGATGTGATCGAGGTCAGCTACAGACTTGTTTTTATATTGTTTCCAGCTGTACTGCACATCTTAACAACACAGCAGATTCGTTCATTTGCTTTTGAAAGGGTGTCCGGTGACTTTTGTCAATATAATGTATGTGTTTGTGAAGACATATTGGGTGAAGCAACATTTTGATGAGAATTTTGCCTCATTATTTTGGATATAATGGCAGAGGCTAATCAGGCTGATTAATTCTTGTGCTCTGGTTGGATTTCAAGCAGGGAAAAGATTTTCCCAAAGTGAAACGGGGACCACCCAGAAAGGCTTTGTCATTTTGCTTGGCTTCTGAAGATTGCAAAACAGCTGTAAGTCAATCTAGAGTGAGACAAGTCATACATAGGCTCCATCGCCCACTTGAAGTCAGATTTATGGGAGACGGAGTTTCGGCCAAGGGATTCTTTCATATTCAGTGGCAGGTAACGCCTTCTCATGTATTCTTCTGTCCTAGTGTGCAAGGGAGGTGGTGGGTAGGGTGCATTTGTAAGATCTACTAGTGTGTGAGCTGAAATCAACAGAAGGAAGAAAAATCAGGTATTCCTGGGCTCACAAAAGAAAGGGGTTCGTTGCTGCATCCACATATATCATCACAGAAACTCTCTGTGAAGGAAATAGAGGACAGACAACTGAAAGAATCTAGAATACACTGTAGAAATCCCAACTTGATAATCAAAGTGAGTGCAAGAAATAAGAAAGAAAGTTGTTGATGTCTGAATTTGAAATTCCATAGCAAGGAGCAATGAGGTCCCAGCAACATTTGCCTGCAGCGAGGAGAAAGTGGTGCTGTCTTCAGTCCTGCAGCTCATTCTTCAGAGAACATCATACAGGGTCTGTGGTGCAACTCCCAAGCTGCTGCAGCCTGATTGCTGAAAGTCTGTGTCTGTGAAAATGGCATGCAGCCATTTCCTACTCAGCTTAATAGTGAGTTACGAGGTGTTTGCCACTAAAAGAGCCAGCGGAGAAGTTACCATATTCAACAAATCTCAATTAAGTGAAAGTCTTCCTGAAACATGAGCAGTTCTGTTGGAATATATAGTAAAAATGGTAAGTAACATTTTTGTTTGTTTATGTACACCACGAGAAATGATCTAGCCTTAACACTGTGACTGGAAGTGCTAGTAACTTCTACTGAAGTAATGATTGGACAGTTCCATTGTTAAAATTGCAAAGTTGGTCGTAATGACCAGTTATTCAACCTAATTTATTACCATAAATTATGTTTATATGACTTTCTAAATTAAAGTGTATTTTATGTGCCATCTTCCCTCACAGTTAACTGGTGGATGCTATAGTGACAGTCACATTAATTTAAGTAAGTGCATGCCCTCATTACAGCAGTCTTAGCGACACAACCTACTCAATTTTTTTTTTAAAGAATCATACTTAGTTGATATCAATATATTTTATTTCATTTAATTCTGGCGAGTTTTAAAACATACCTAATCATTTACAATAATCACATGGTACAAATACCATGATATTGTCAGAGCCACTCTCTCGGGATACTGTTGTTAGGCTATATATTCACTGAAACTTATTGTTATGTATACATTTAATTTTTACAACCTAACAGGAATGTAAATAAAAAACTTCTGGCCTCAAATGAGTCTTTTCATCAAGTACTGGGGTAAAATTCTCAATTCTCATGTGAGCTTGTATGACATAGCAGTTGCCATAGGTTTCACCCTAATGTCTGAGTGTTCTATACAGCTAAGAGTGTTTTCTGTAAGCTTCATAGATGTGATTCTATGTTTTCCTGTTCCTCTTCTGGCCACCTGATCTTCATTCTCCTTATATTAATATTTTTTAAAATCTTTTGTTCTTCAGTATATATTCCACATAACTAATCTCTCTTAGTAATATATTCTTTGTGAGTTTGTAAGCAGCAGTTTGTCTTTGCCATCTCTAACAGTGACAAGTTTGTTTATTCCATGTTCATATTATTTTTAACATTCTACTTTAAAAACAATTTTTTTCAAGAAATTTAGACATACACGAAACAGTATATTATCACAAGTTCTACTTCACTGAAAAACAAAATTTCCCTCATAAATCTTCAATCTTTTGATCAGACGTGCGATTAGTTTTGCCTCTAATTCATAACGTTTAACAGATACTATCAGCAGATTGTTTCTGGCTAACAGCAGGAAGAATGATCACCCTACTACCTGTAGTATCTCCATCATACTGAAAGGTGGTCTAGCATTTATTATCATTTTGCACCAACATAGAAAAGCAGGTATTTTCATCTCATTATCAGACACATATACATGGAGCTCCTGAAACATTTGCATTGACTATTTAACCAGCTTATCTCTGCATTGGAAGATGGCAACTTTTCTTGGTGATTTGTACTTTTCTATTTTTCTAGGCCACCCGGCAGTATTGTGTATTCACAGTAGCTTTTCAAAGAGCGATGCCATGTGGCCTATGTCATCTAGGACTGGTTCAAGCAACATGAAAATGACTTCCATATTCTCCCATGGCCATCCATGTTGCCCGACATGAACACATTTTGGATTGTATGGATCAGCAGGTGCAGAGTACAGACCTTCCTCCACAAGCACTGGAACAGTTACAGGGAGAATTTACATAAGGATATGGTACAGCATAACACAGTGGACACTTTCTAGGGACTTGGAGTCCATGCTTCATCACATGGCCATATTTGTGGCAGCTGGAGGACCTACACAATACTAGGTAGGTGGTCATAATGTTTTGTTCCTAAAGTATAAGTGGGTTGTGAGATTATTGTTAATCTAAATATAATCAGCTCTAAATTCTTCCCATTCCTTTTATTTTTGGTTAGATTCTTCCATGTGTCAAAATAAAAAAAAACCTATGTATGTTTCAAAAACAAATTTCATATCTCATGGTAGAACCATTTTGGGTATTGTGTGGTTGCCTGTCCTAAATTCATAGTTATACATCTAACTCAGCTACAACTGGCTGAAAATGGAATAAAAACGAAGTATGCAGGTTTAAAAATTTTTTCCTAAAGTTTGCTTGTTCATTAAATAAATACATGGAGAATTGGCCTGTTGGAAGAAGTGAATATAGAGGACTTCACTTCTGAAATGTGTTTTAGGACATGAAAGACAAAGTCTAGGTTGGTCACATGATCTTGATCCTGTTAAAAAAATCGAATGTGTTCTTGAGTAACAGAAATTTTTGTTTGGGCACAGGATCTTGATCCTGTTAGCTTTTTTCCAACATGGCCACTGAGTCACAGTACAGGTGCTTCTCCAGAAATTTGGCTTTATCTCACAAACTATTGACTTTCTTTATAGAGATAATTAAGTGTTACTACAATATTTCTACTAAGATGTGTTCATCTGGCTAAAGTGGCAATTTTGAAAACAGCAGAGCTAACTAGTTTCTGAAAAGGTGAGATATCCTGGGTCTTTAATCAGAGAAAAATAATCCAAATTGCTTGTATATAAGGATGTCTTAAGTGATATCTTTAACATGAAGGGGGTGGGGGGATTTGACTGGGATGAATTTATTACAGAAACTAACAAGAGTACCTTATTTTTGCCATTGCTGTTGTTTTATTTTTGTCACCACAGGCAGAACGCAGGGCAAATGTTACCACAATAATGGATCTTGGGAGGGGTATGCCACAAAGTACACTATATTATTAAAAGTATTCTAACACCACCAAATATTTTCATAAGTGCAAAAAACAGCTTCACATGAAGGTGTACTGTGAGTGGAGATGTACATATATAAAGCTGAGATGTTCTGTTTTGTTATCAGTAACTTTGAAGCAGAAATACCACATGGATGTGAGCTTTTTGAGTTCCAGCTTTGACTGGTCATAGGAGGTCATTTGAGTAACGTTGCAGCAAAACTGAAAATACCATAATTGACTGTTAGTGATGTCATGAAGAGATAGAAGAAGGACTGTGCAACTATAGCAAAAAAAAAAGTGTTCAGGACACCTGCACAAACTGACGAAACTTGAAAGAAGAGCCACAGTAAGAAATGTTAAGAAATCCTGTTTTTCCTCTGAAGTTTCTATCACAGCTGAAGTACGAAATGCCTGTAAAAACTAGGTAAGTACCATAACTATACGCAGAGAATTGCACAATGCGGGTTATTATGGTAGAGCAGCGGCACACAAGCCACACATCACTACCATGAATGAGAAGCGTCGTTTGGAGTAGTGTAGAGAGTTCAATTAATCTTATACCATTATCATTCACACAAGGATAATTAAACTTACCCAGGACATTATCAGAAATAGCATTTTGCACACCTACTCTAGCATTGAAATCTCCTGCTATTATAACTTTACTTTAGCACCAAACTGGCTCAAAACAGCTTTTTAGCTTGTTCCAGAAATCTTCCTTCCTATCAGAAGGTTCTAAGTCAGAAGGAGAATATACTACAACCATATTACTATTCCCTGAAGTTTAACTTTCAAACAAATCCAACGAATTCTCTCACTTATGCAACTATTGTGAATCAAGTTGTTCTTCATCTTTTCACTTAAAATCCCACCTACACCAGCCTGTCCTCTCACATTATCCAACACTCCAGACCACACACACTCAGTGTACCATTCACTTCTTCTATCCCAATTTCCTTTTTTTAGTTCCACTTACACACAGCACATCCAATTTATACTTATTCATTTCTTTTATCACCTCAGTCATCTTTCCACATATTGCTCTAGTATTCCTCACACCAATCACACACTCAGTCACCCGAGATCTCCGTCTCATTCTCTGTTTCCCATTTCCATATCCTTTCCATGGTGGACCATCCTTCTCAAGGATTGGAGGTCCACCATATCCCACACAAGAGTGCTGAAGAATAATTCTTTTCTGTCTTTTTAACCAGGAAAGTACACCAGTGTGGGGGATTAGCCCACAGTTGACGGTTCCAGCTGGTTATTCCACATAAGGATTCTGGAACGAAACCCAGTGAGTTGGGGTCTTTTGGCCAACATCACACAGAACTAGCTGGTACCTCAGCACTAATTTAATACTGAAGCTTAAAATTGCACCAGTTGCTAAGAATCACAGAGGCCCTTGTTGCTGTAATGTGTGCCATTGTTGCTCAGTGGAGCACCTCGTGGAGGTAAACCCATCTCTCACTAAGATCGCCAACCTGAATACTTTAAAAATTGCTTATAAAACATTTACAGATGTTTTGTATGTCAAGAGTGCAGGAAAGGTAATGTGGTTAGAAGAAGGGAAAATATTTTAACATTTCAAGTAGAAAGTAGGTATTTATACATAACTTTCAGAACTACAATTTATCACTGAAGGAATTGAAATGTTTTACCTGTTTTTAATCATCTCACAGTTTCATAGATATTTTGTCTGCCTTCTATATGAAATGAAATAAACTTTCTCCATCTTGTGCCTCATTTGTTTGTTGATACTTGATATTTTTCTTCATTTTAAAACATTCAAAGTGAGGGGCTCAGTCCTGTATCCCCACAGTAACTTTATGAGAGCTACATGTTCTGGAGACATAATTGTGAGAGTTACATGTTCTAGAGACATAATATTACAGTTGAATGCATAGCTTTATATATGTTGATCTTTTTTATGCATCAGTGCAATGAAAACCATTAGCAAAGCTTTTCTTTTTTTTTTTTTTTATTCCATAAATTTTGCTTTATGTTGAAAATTGCCAATTATACAAAATTATTGTTGTTCAGGCTTCTGAGTCCAGATAGTGTTAAACTGTGCTGGATTGAAAACTATTAAAATGCAAAATATGCAATTCATGAGGCAACCTTAAGGGTTGTCTTATGCTATAAACATGCTTTTGGTTAATTATACATAATATCTAAGGTATTGTTTACCTGATATTGTCAAAGTATTTTGCACGTTGTTGCTCTGAGGACCACAGCTATTACATTGGCAGCACAAAAAATAGATTAATAAAAAGATTACACCAACATATAAAGAACTGGAACAAAAAAAGAAGAAAAACTGCACTTATCCAACACTGCATTAAACATAAACAATATCCAAATTTTGAAAATATTAAATTACTAACCACCCACACAAACGAAAAAGAATTAAGGATTTCTGAAAGCATTATTATTGAACAAAAAACAGATAAAATATGCAACTTACAAGACCCTACCAACCTAGATACAGCCTTTTATGTTATGTATAAATACCTATAATTATAAAAAGCGAAAAAATCCATAAAAAAAGACAAAAAAAAAAAAAGAACATTACAAAAAGTCACTCCATTTAATAAAGGACTAAAAATAATACATCTGTTTCTACAAATAAATAACAATAGCTGAAAAATAGCTACACAAAAATAAAGAAAAACTTGTACTTACGACTGACATACCTGCCAACTCATCTAAGAAATGGCGACACACGAGAAGCTATCACCTAACACATACAAACCGCAAAACTTTCCCTTCATTTTCCTGACAAGCAACTCCAGTGGCTACACACACGCGAGGAAACCCTCATGTAGATGTAGAAGGCCCGATGATGACACAACGACTGTGTCGAAAGTGCTCACCATAACATGGTGACGACGAACCCCTTGTGAGACGTCTCCTGACCCGATGAGTATAACTCTTTCTACTAAAATCTTTTAATTAATAGTAAATTTTAAATGTTTGATTGCACAAATGAATGAATGTAGAACTGAAAATATATAACCTAATTGTTTTATTTCAATTTTTTTTTTATAACTAACCAAAAACCAGTAACATAAAGACCTCTCGGGCCGGGAGCACGTGCCTCACAGAGCAACAACGTGCAAAATACTTTGACAAATCAGGTAAACAATACCTTAGATATTATGTATTATTAAAATGCATATTTTGAAATGAAATCTTTGCAACCTACTTATTATTTTTGTTTTCATATAAGTGTAGAGCCTTTAGGTTCTATTATTTGCTTAGTAATAAAGTGCAAAAGAATAAAATATCATGTGAGGAATGAAGATGTGTAATGTGAATCAAAATGTTAGTAAGATGAAGACAAATATTCTGAGGTAGTTTGACCATGTTGAAAGAATGAGTGATCGGATGCTTACCAAGACAATTTATTCCGTACAAGTAGAACAAAAGAAAGGTAGAGGAAGCAAAAGAAATCATGAAAAGACCAGATTCAGCAGTATCTGAATGAGAAAAAGATAATGTGGATGAAGTACAAAAGGTCTTACATAAGACATAAGATGGATTCCACTTAAACTTGAATTGTGTACCGAAACTGCTGCAAATGGAGATGTTTGATATATCAACAAATAAATCCATCAGTTTTAAACTTTTATATAGTGGGTGAGCTTTCTGTGAGGAACTAACCTATGATTCTTAGATATATATCATCATCATCATCATTGTCAACCATTATCAATCCACTGCTGGACGAAGGTCTCCCCAAGTTTCCTCCACAACGGTCTGTCTTGTGCCAGTCTCCTCCATGTCACCCCTGCATACTTTCGAATTTCATCCACCCATCTCCCATGTGGTCTTCTTCTGGGTCTTTTCCTGTCCCTTGGAATCCAATCTAAAATTTCGGCTGTCCATCGATGATCTGTCCTTCTAACAGTATGTCCAGCCCATTGCCATTTCAGGGATTTGACTCTGATCATGATGTCTTCCACTCTTGTCATTTTTCGGATCCACGAGTTCCTCTTCTTATCTCTCCTGGTTACACCAAGTATGCACCTCTCCATGCTTCTTTGAGTTGTCTGCAGCCTTTGTATGTCTCTTTTAGTTAAGGTCCACGTCTCTGCACCATACGTAAGCACTGGAAGGATGCATTGATCAAACACTTTTCTTTTAAGACATAATGGCATATTGCTCTTGAAAATTATGCTGTTTCTTCCAAAAGCTCTCCAGGCAAGTTTTGTGCGCCGATTAATTTCTTCATCAATGTGACCCTCACTTGATATCTGCTGTCCAAGATAAATGTACGTGTCTGTTATCTCCAGCTTTTCTCCATCAATCGATAAATCTTCATTTCTTGTAAAAGCATTGAACATCACTTTTGTCTTCTGAAAGTTCATTTTTAATCCCACTTCTTTACTCTTGTCAGCAAGTTCCTGGATCATACTCTGCAGCTCTGATGGGCTAGTTGCAAAAATGACTACGTCATCAGCAAAACGAAGGTGGGTTAGATAATCTCCATTAATCTTTATCCCCTTGTTTTCCCAGCTCAGTGACTGAAAAACACCCTCCAATGTGGCATTAAAGAGCTTCGGAGATATGGTGTCACCTTGTCTCACTCCCTTTCCAATTTTTATGTGTGTTGTATTTTCAAACAGCCTAATCTTTGCACTTGCATTTTCATAGATGTTATTAATAATATTAATGTATGCATCTTCAATACCGCAGGTTTTCAGAGCCATTGTAACTGCTGATGGTTTCACCGAATCAAAGGCTTTTTCATAATCGATAAAAGCCATGCACAATGGAAGTTCATATTCCCTCGCTCTTTCAATTAGTTCTCTCAGCACATGGATATGATCTATTGTGCTGTAGCCACTCCTGAATCCAGCTTGTTCTCTCGGTTGAGCCATGTCCAGTGTTACCTTCAAGCGGTGTGAAAGAACTTTAGTGAAGATTTTATAAACTACTGATAGGAGGCTGATAGGTCTGTAGTTTCCGAGATCCTCAATGTCACCTTTCTTATGTAGCAGGATCATTGTAGCGGTGTTCCAATCCTCAGGAATCTTTCCTTCATTAAGGCATCGAGTGAAAATTTGGGCGAGTACTGTTTCGATTTCTCCACTTGCTTCTTGTATGATGTCTACAGTAATTCCATCTTCTCCTGGAGCTTTTCCCCGCTTCATGTTCTTGATTGCATGTGCAACTTCTGCTGGAAGGACTGGAGGAACTCTGGTACTGGTATCTTTCATGATGTCTGGAGTGCATGTATCATCCCTTTCATATAATTTGGAGTAGAAATCTTTCACTCTTGTCAAAATTTCGCCTCTATTTCTTGTTACAGAACCATCTTCTTTTCTCAGTGCCATAATCTGTTTTCTTCCCTTACTGAGATGTCCCTTTGCTATCTTTAGGCTTTGGTTGTTTTCAATTGCTTTCCTCACTAGTTCACAGTTGAATTTTCTTACGTCTTCAGTGATACTTTTTCGTACTGTCTTGCATAGCTCTATATATTCCACTTTGGAAGTCACATCTTCTTTAGTTGTCCTCATCTCTCTTCTTTTTTGCATCAACATTTTCGTTTTTCCTGATAATTTATTTACATGCAACTTGTTCTTAGACCCAGCTAATTTTGTTGCTGTTTCCATAAGAGCTTTGGTTACTTTTCTGTTAACTTCAGAGATGTCCACTTCTTCCGATGTTAGGCCTTCTAAAGCAGAGAACCTGTTCTTCAGTTCCAACTTGAAGGTATTATGGTGTTTTTTAAGGTTGGTTATGTCAATAGATTTTGTTTGTCTTATGAGCTTGCCACGTTCAAGTTTAGTGTTGAGGTGCATCTTACATCTCACCAATCTATGGTCACTACCTGTGTTGAACTTGTTTAGCACACTGCAGTCTTCTATGACGAATTTTTTTGTTACACATAATAAAATCAATTTCACTTGTCGTCCCATTTGGATGTCTCCATGTCCATTTCCTGTGTGGCGTTTTCTTGAAAAAGGAGTTCAAGATGAAAAACCCTTCTGCCTCTGCAAACTCAACGAGAGTATTTCCACGCTGGTTTCTGTTGCCGTGACCGAATTTACCTACTGAAGTTTCATTCTGTTGCCGCTGCCCTATTTTTGCATTGAAATCTCCCATAATTATTTTCAAGTGCTGCTTACCTTTATTATTTAGATGACAAATTTCCTCATAAAATTCTTCAATTTCTTCTTCAGGATGACTTGTGGTGGGTGCATAAGTTTGAATAATCTGAGCCTGGTATCTTCTCGATAGTTGGATAACGAGTCGTGCAGAGATATATATATATATATATATATATATATATATATATATATATATATATATATATATATATATACATAAGAGCTTTGGTTACTCTTCTGTTAACTTCAGAAATATCCACTTCTTCCGATGTTAGGCCTTCTAAAGCAGAGAACCTGGAACTAAAGAACAGGTTCTCTGCTTTAGAAGGCCTAACATCGGAAGAAGTGGATATTTCTGAAGTTAACAGAAAAGTAACCAAAGCTCTTATGGAAACAGCAACAAAATTAGCTGGGTCTAAGAACAAGTTGCATGTAAATAAATTATCAGGAAAAACGAAAATGTTGATGCAAAAAGAAGAGAGATGAGGACAACTAAAGAAGATGTGACTTCCAAAGTGGAATATATAGAGCTATGCAAGACAGTACGAAAAAGTATCACTGAAGACGTAAGAAAATTCAACTGTGAACTAGTGAGGAAAGCAATTGAAAACAACCAAAGCCTAAAGATAGCAAAGGGACATCTCAGTAAGGGAAGAAAACAGATTATGGCACTGAGAAAAGAAGATGGTTCTGTAACAAGAAATAGAGGCGAAATTTTGACAAGAGTGAAAGATTTCTACTCCAAATTATATGAAAGGGATGATACATGTACTCCAGACATCATGAAAGATACCAGTACCAGAGTTCCTCCAGTCCTTCCAGCAGAAGTTGCACATGCAATCAAGAACATGAAGCGGGGAAAAGCTCCAGGAGAAGATGGAATTACTGTAGACATCATACAAGAAGCAAGTGGAGAAATCGAAACAGTACTCGCCCAAATTTTCACTCGATGCCTTAATGAAGGAAAGATTCCTGAGGATTGGAACACCGCTACAATGATCCTGCTACATAAGAAAGGTGACATTGAGGATCTCGGAAACTACAGACCTATCAGCCTCCTATCAGTAGTTTATAAAATCTTCACTAAAGTTCTTTCACACCGCTTGAAGGTAACACTGGACATGGCTCAACCGAGAGAACAAGCTGGATTCAGGAGTGGCTACAGCACAATAGATCATATCCATGTGCTGAGAGAACTAATTGAAAGAGCGAGGGAATATGAACTTCCATTGTGCATGGCTTTTATCGATTATGAAAAAGCCTTTGATTCGGTGAAACCATCAGCAGTTACAATGGCTTTGAAAACCTGCGGTATTGAAGATGCATACATTAATATTATTAATAACAGCTATGAAAATGCAAGTGCAAAGATTAGGCTGTTTGAAAATACAACACTTATAAAAATTGGAAAGGGAGTGAGACAAGGTGACACCATATCTCCGAAGCTCTTTAATGCCACATTGGAGGGTGTTTTTCAGTCACTGAGCTGGGAAAACAAGGGGATAAAGATTAATGGAGATTATCTAACCCACCTTCGTTTTGCTGATGACGTAGTCATTTTTGCAACTAGCCCATCAGAGCTGCAGAGTATGATCCAGGAACTTGCTGACAAGAGTAAAGAAGTGGGATTAAAAATGAACTTTCAGAAGACAAAAGTGATGTTCAATGCTTTTACAAGAAATGAAGATTTATCGATTGATGAAGAAAAGCTGGAGATAACAGACACGTACGTTTATCTTGGACAGCAGATATCAAGTGAGGGTCACATTGATGAAGAAATTAATCGGCGTACAAAACTTGCCTGGAGAGCTTTTGGAAGAAACAGCATAATTTTCAAGAGCAATATGCCATTATGTCTTAAAAGAAAAGTGTTTGATCAATGCATCCTTCCAGTGCTTACGTATGGTGCAGAGACGTGGACCTTAACTAAAAGAGACATACAAAGGCTGCAGACAACTCAAAGTAGCATGGAGAGGTGCATGCTTGGTGTAACCAGGAGAGATAAGAAGAGGAACTCGTGGATCCGAAAAATGACAAGAGTGGAAGACATCATGATCAGAGTTAAATCCCTGAAATGGCAATGGGCTGGACATACTGCCAGAAGGACAGATCATCGATGGACAGCCGAAATTTTAGATTGGATTCCAAGGGACAGGAAAAGACCCAGAAGAAGACCACATGGGAGATGGGTGGATGAAATTCGAAAGTATGCAGGGGTGACATGGAGACTGGCACAAGACAGACCGTTGTGGAGGAAACTTGGGGAGACCTTCGTCCAGCAGTGGATTGATAATGGTTGACAATGATGATGATGATGATGATATATATATGTATGCATGTATATATATATGTATGTATGTATGGGATGTAAGGTCAGGTGATGCGTAACATCACAGCCTCTCCTTGACAAATGTCAACCCCGCCTTCTCGTGGTGCATCCTGTTCCTACTAAAGGGGCTCTGACGACCGCCAATAGCGGTATAACTATACCATCGGGATTAGAGGAAATTCTATCCCACACTCACCAACCCGCTTGGCCAGCGTGGTGAGTTATGGCCAAACCCCTCCAAAATGACTCCACAACTTAAATCTTGGCAATCAGTCTCCGGCAGCTGGAATGTACCTGGCCAAGGCAGCGGCCAGTGCGACATGAAGGCAGAGGGTGCTAAGAATCCCCGGAGGACCGGACTAGGTTGCCATCTGATGCTGACCTTGGCAACGTACAATGGACGCTCCCTATCTTCTGATTCAAGGCTTCTTGAATTGGAAGAGGAACTACAAAGGATCAAGTGGGACATCGTGGGGCTAAGTGAGGTAAGGAGAAAAGGAGAAGATCTCATCGAACTGAAAAGTGGACATCTCTTCTACTATCGTGGGACAGATACTGGCAGAACTAGTGGTGTTGGATTTATAATAAACAAGAAACTGAAAGATAAAGTTGTAGAAGTTGAAAGTTCCTCTGACAGAGCTGCAAGACTCGTTATCCAACTCTCGAAAAGATACCAGGCTCAGATTATTCAAACTTATGCACTAACCATAAGTCATCCTGAAGAAGAAATTGAAGAATTTTATGAGGAAATTTGTCATCTAAATAATAAAGGTAAACAGCACTTGAAAATAATTATGGGAGATTTCAATGCAAAAATAGGGCAACGGCAACAGAATGAAACTTCAGTAGGTAAATTCGGTCACGGCAACAGAAACCAGCGTGGAAATACTCTCGTTGAGTTTGCAGAGGCAGAAGGGTTTTTCATCTTGAACTCCTTCTTCAAGAAAAAGCCACACAGGAAATGGACATGGAGACATCCAAATGGGACGACAAATGAAATTGATTTTATTATGTGTAACAAAAAATTCGTCATAGAAGACTGCAGTGTGCTAAACAAGTTCAACACAGGTAGTGACCATAGATTGGTGAGATGTAAGATGCACCTCAACACTAAACTTGAACGTGGCAAGCTCATAAGACAAACAAAATCTATTGACATAACCAACCTTAAAAAACACCATAATACCTTCAAGTTGGAACTGAAGAACAGGTTCTCTGCTTTAGAAGGCCTAACATCGGAAGAAGTGGACATCTCTGAAGTTAACAGAAAAGTAACCAAAGCTCTTATGGAATCAGCAACAAAATTAGCTGGGTCTAAGAACAAGTTGCATGTAAATAAATTATCAGGAAAAACGAAAATGTTGATGCAAAAAAGAAGAGAGATGAGGACAACTAAAGAAGATGCGACTTCCAAAGTGGAATATATAGAGCTATGCAAGACAGTACGAAAAAGTATCACTGAAGACGTAAGAAAATTCAACTGTGAACTAGTGAGGAAAGCAATTGAAAACAACCAAAGCCTAAAGATAGCAAAGGGACATCTCAGTAAGGGAAGAAAACAGATTATGGCACTGAGAAAAGAAGATGGTTCTGTAACAAGAAATAGAGGCGAAATTTTGACAAGAGTGAAAGATTTCTACTCCAAATTATATGAAAGGGATGATACATGCACTCCAGACATCATGAAAGATACCAGTACCAGAGTTCCTCCAGTCCTTCCAGCAGAAGTTGCACATGCAATCAAGAACATGAAGCGGGGAAAAGCTACAGGAGAAGATGGAATTACTGTAGACATCATACAAGAAGCAAGTGGAGAAATCGAAACAGTACTCGCCCAAATTTTCACTCGATGCCTTAATGAAGGAAAGATTCCTGAGGATTGGAACACCGCTACAATGATCCTGCTACATAAGAAAGGTGACATTGAGGATCTCGGAAACTACAGACCTAACAGCCTCCTATCAGTAGTTTATAAAATCTTCACTAAAGTTCTTTCACACTGCTTGAAGGTAACACTGGACATGGCTCAACCGAGAGAACAAGCTGGATTCAGGAGTGGCTACAGCACAATAGATCATATCCATGTGCTGAGAGAACTAATTGAAAGAGCGAGGGAATATGAACTTCCATTGTGCATGGCTTTTATCGATTATGAAAAAGCCTTTGATTCGGTGAAACCATCAGCAGTTACAATGGCTCTGAAAACCTGCGGTATTGAAGATGCATACATTAATATTATTAATAACATCTATGAAAATGCAAGTGCAAAGATTAGGCTGTTTGAAAATACAACACACATAAAAATTGGAAAGGGAGTGAGACAAGGTGACACCATATCTCCGAAGCTCTTTAATGCCACATTGGAGGGTGTTTTCCAGTCACTGAGCTGGGAAAACAAGGGGATAAAGATTAATGGAGATTATCTAACCCACCTTCGTTTTGCTGATGACGTAGTCATTTTTGCAACTAGCCCATCAGAGCTGCACAGTATGATCCAGGAACTTGCTGACAAGAGTAAAGAAGTGGGATTAAAAATGAACTTTCGGAAGACAAAAGTGATGTTCAATGCTTTTACAAGAAATGAAGATTTATCGATTGATGGAGAAAAGCTGGAGATAACAGACACGTACCTTTATCTTGGACAGCAGATTTCAAGTGAGGGTCACATTGATGAAGAAATTAATCGGCGTACAAAACTTGCCTGGAGAGCTTTTGGAAGAAACAGCATAATTTTCAAGAGCAATATGCCATTATGTCTTAAAAGAAAAGTGTTTGATCAATGCATCCTTCCAGTGCTTACGTATGGTGCAGAGACGTGGACCTTAACTAAAAGAGACATACAAAGGCTGCAGACAACTCAAAGAAGCATGGACAGGTGCATGCTTGGTGTAACCAGGAGAGATAAGAAGAGGAACTCGTGGATCCGAAAAATGACAAGAGTGGAAGACATCATGATCAGAGTTAAATCCCTGAAATGGCAATGGGCTGGACATACTGCCAGAAGGACAGATCATCGATGGACAGCCGAAATTTTAGATTGGATTCCAAGGGACAGGAAAAGACCCAGAAGAAGACCACATGGGAGATGGGTGGATGAAATTCGAAAGTATGCAGGGGTGACATGGAGGAGACTGGCACAAGACAGACCGTTGTGGAGGAAACTTGGGGAGACCTTCGTCCAGCAGTGGATTGATAATGGTTGACAATGATGATGATGATGATGATGATGTATGTATGTATGTATGTATGTATGAAGTCTACTAATTTCCTGTCTTACAAAAAGAGAGTAATCCTTATGCTGTTTCTTACTCACATGCCAGAAAAAACAAAAACAAATTTTAAACAGGAAATAAAGAAATTTATTCAACAGCAAAAGGTGAAAAAAATACCCAGTTCAAAAAGAAATATCAAAATAAGTTTCTAACTATGTATCAAAAACTAAATGTGCCATGTGTTGTTAGTACCCATGTCAGTATCCAAAGTTTCCCAATACAAAATGCTGAGGAGGTCCAGTGGGCAGTCTATGCACATGCACACATATCTGTGACTGGTTACTTCTGCTACACCTGCAAAACATCGCTTGAAAAAAAAAAAAAAAATTAAATTCTACGCTTTCAGAGTATTTGTGCCTCCAATATCAAAACCCACGGAAACAACAGAAGTACCTCTCTCTTTCAGTAACTCTTATTTCTTAACTGCTTATGGAAAACCAAATGTGTGGTGTGTAGGTAATTGCCATGACAGCATCCAAAATGTTCTCACAGAAAACATTGTGGAAATCCATTGTCTAGTCTTTGTATGACTGGTATTTTTGCTTCCTCTGTACAGTCCTCCTTTAAACATGCGTTTTAAGGAAGAAAAAAGAGTAATATATTCTACAAATCCAGTGTGTCTGTGCCTCCAATATCAAAACCTAAGAAGTAACTATCTTTCTGTAACTTTTATTTCCTAACTGCTTATGGGAAACCAATATGCTGCATGGTGTCGGTAATTGCCATAACAGCATCCAAATTTTCCCTAAAGAAAATGCTGAGGGGATCCAGTACCTAGCCTTCATATGACTGGTACTTTTGCTACCTCTGCACAGCCCTATGTAGCTTCAGAAGAAAAACATTTCTCTCAAGGAAAAAAAAAATGTAAATACTATAGTTTCAATGTGTTTGAGCCACCAATATCCAAACCCACAGGAGTAACTTTATCATTCAGTAACTTTTATTTCTTAACTGCTTATGAGAAACCAATATCCTGTATGGTGTCGGTAACTGCCATTTTTTTAAAAAGACATTCTATATATTATTTTCTGAAATTTGGTATAACTTCAATGTGATTTGTTGGGCTTGGAAGGTGTTTAACTAGTTTTGTAGGAAACTCATTTTTTTGCTATGCATGACAGCATACCAGGGCTGTTTCAGGTTTCTCCTGATAAGTTTTTGCACTAACCATCATTTTGATAGTTACCATTACAACTGAACCATAGCAGTAAAAATAACATGTTTATTTCAAAGAAAATGAAAATTTTCAGAAGGCTTTTAATGAATGTAAAAACTATCAAGGTATTTTAATTTGGACTTACAAAAATGCTAAAATGGCAAAAAAAAAAAAAAAAAATGTAGCAAAGTGCTAAAAAAAGTTAGCCACTTTTGTTGCTTGGGAAATCGTAACATCAGTTGAATCATTCACACCAACAACACTTTGGATATCAGTGGCAAACCAATTATTTTGGTAGATACTAACACATTAAAAAAAAAACTGTATTGGGCAGTATAAGTTGATATACAGCTAACAGGTAAGTAAAGGATAAGGATATATTTCTAAAACAATGATTAAATAAGCAAAATTCCCAAATCTCCTGAAATTTGATTTTGTGGGGTACAACATTGTTTGCATGAGATTCAATTAATGACCAGTGGAAATTGAATCTGTAAGAAATGGATTCATACAACAAAATTTTACAATTTATTGCCATTTAGAGGTTACTAGTTTTTAATCTTTCTAATTTATAGAATTGTTTTTCCCCAGAAATTTTTCTACTTTTCTTATTAGTCCACCTCTGAAATGCCTGTTTTAGATCAAACCTGTCCTCTTTTTGACCCTTCAATGTAGATCACTAATATGGTATTTTCACTGGAAAGCAAAAGCCTGTTTCTAACTCTGATTTACACTAAATTTAGAGTGTTGAAGCCTAAATTCAGAGCAGTGGCATAGCCAGAAATTTCTTAAGGGGGAAGGTCCATGGGTTTGGTTCATTGGTGAAAGCCTCATATATGCATATATATCGCTTTAAATTCGGACTAAATCTCCCATCAAGGGCGAGTCCAGACCCGAGAACCCCCCCCCTGCAACTACCCCTTCAGAGCTACAGAGTATGATCCAGGAAGTTCCTGACAAGAGTAAAGAAATGGGATTAAAAATGAACTTTCAAAAGGCAAAAGTGATGTACAATGCTTTTACAAGAATGAAGATTTATCGATTGATGGGGAAAAGCTGGAGATACCCGATACTTACATTTACCTTGGACAGCAGATATCAAGTAATGGTCACATTGATGAAGAAATTAATCGGCACAATAAAACTTGGATGGAGAGCTTTTGGAAAACACAGTACAATTTTTAAGAGCAATATGCCACTTTAGTCTTAAAAGAAAAGTGCTTAATCAATGCATCCTTCCAGTGTTTACATACAGATCAGAGACGTGGACCTTAACTAAAAAAGACATACAAAGACTGCAGACAACTGAAAAAAGCATGGAGAGGTGCATGCTTGGTGTAACCAGGAGAGATAAGAAGAGGAACTCGTGGATAAGGAAAATGACAAGAGTGGAAGATATCATGATCAGAGTAATATCCCTGAAATGGCAATGAGCTGGACATAGTGCCAGCAGAACAGACCATCAATGGGCAATTGCAATTCTAGACTGGATTCCAAGGGAGAGGAAAAGACCCACAATAAGACCACATGGGAGATGGGTGGATGAAATTTGGAAGTATATGTTAGTAACATGGAGGAGACTGGCACAAGGCAGACCATTGTGGAAAAACTTGGGGAGACCTTCATCCAGCAGTGGATTGATAATGGTTGGCAATGATGATGATACAAATGGCCTTAATGCCACTTGCACCAGCAAGAACTATTTTTATGTCTTAATTCAAAAACCTCAATTTTGAAATTTAAATATTTTGTCTTGAAAAATGTGATGGCAATGGCATGACATTTATAAACAAAGAACTAAAATGAAATGATAAACTGAGAAATAACTTCTTCAAAAACATTAAAAGGACAGACTGGCATCTTGATCAGCCCTAATAGGATTGAACAACATGCCAACCATCCTTTTAGCATTTTGGAACAATTTATTTCTGAGTTTATGATTTTATTTTAGTTTTTCCATTTTTAAATGTCATGCCATTGCCTTCATCTTCAAGAAGTACTTTGTTTTTAAGCTTACCATCACCTTCATGAAATACTCGAATGATTTTAAACAGTTTCTTAAGTATTCAGAGTTGAAGATATATTCTTCTCATAATATGTGGTAAATATGTCATGATAATTAACACAGCAATCAGACATTGCCGAGTTGACTGTAATTACTGTGCCACACATGAATTAAATCACATCAGAAAACTTGAAAAAAAATTTCCCGCTGCACGGCAATGAAAATTTTTCAAGTTTTATAAACAGTTTATATTTCAGTTATATTTTAAATCCAACATTATTTTCACTGTAACAATTGTTGTTCCATGGTATTTCTCCATCTGCTTTTTTGCAGTGTTTATATCAGTAATTTTTTGGGTGAGAAATTAAGGTTCCTCAAGAAATTCCTTTCTCATTGTCGTTTTCGACAGACGGCGTTGCCGCAGCGTTTGGCTCTAAAGCCTCTACCCCCCAGTTCTCAGAAGTAGGTAAACAATCAAGCCTTATTTTCGTTTTTAAAGTTTTTTTTTCAAGAAAGTATAGTTTCCCTCAATTACCCTCTTTTAAATGGCCTGTTCACACAGCACTGAGATACATTGATTCCAAAGACCAGAACATGCTAAAAGTTTTAAATGTTCAATAATCCCCTTTGAATAAACCATTGTTTGTGAAAATTACAACTCCATGAAGGATGGCTGGTATTAGCTTGAAACTAACAGGAAAGATACAACATGTTGGGACACACAAATGATTAAAGTGTCAGCGAAAATGTACAAGAGGTTTTAGAATAGTGCCCTCTGAACTGTCTGGTCTTGAGTATAAAGAGCTGGGGCTCAAAGCAGATGTTGCAATCAGTGAAGAGCCAAGATAGAGTCAAAAGAGTGTTTCTTGGATATCACTAAGCCCCATCACTGAAGGAGGTCATATTACGAACACCTGACAAACTTTGAATGAGGAAGGATTGTTCGGATGGGACAAGCTGGATTTTCCTACTGCAAAACTGCCACTCCTATGATACGAAATGCCAGTACAGTGATGCGAATGTGACGTCAGTGGACAGATGAGGATTTGGTGCACAGAAATCCTGGAAAATAGTCCACAAAATCATATATATGACTGCAAGGGATGACAGACATGTCTACCACACGGCAGAGACCAATCTCATAGCGACATCCATGGTGTTAACGCAGCAGTGGAGCACTGTTGCAGGTCAGCATTTATCTTCCAGCACAGTTCGACTTCACCTGCATACCAGAGAACTAGTCGCTAGCAGCCTATTGCTGCACATTTCTTTGACCCTTCATCACAGGCACCTTAGGCTGCAATGGGGTCTCAAACACAGACATTGTGCACACAGAATGGTAACAGGTCATGTTTTCTGACAAATCACAATTCAACTTGATGCACCAGGATGGTCACATATGTGTTCTAAGACATCACGGTAGCGTCACCTTGCAGCATCACACCGGTCCAACAGCAAGCATCCTGGTTTGGGGCACCACTGGATTCAATTCGCAATCTCGCCTGATATGAAATGAGGGAATAATCACCAGCCAGCTATATATCAGTGATATTTTAGAGGCACAGGGGATACCCTTCCTCAGGGTTGTCCTGGCATTATATTCTAGCAGGACAATGCTTGGCCACATATGACCCGGAATGTTCAAGTCCTCTTCCATGCATGGCAGATATTGCTTCTTCCCTGGCATGCACGTTCATCAGATGTGTCCCCGATTGAACATGTTTGCTAAGTGATTAGACAATCAAGTGCCTCTGCCAGTCGCCACAAATGACCTCTGGTGTTGCATAGAAGCAGCCCAGGAGGCTATTCCTCAAGATGATATCAAAAACTTCTTCCATTCAATGCCTAACTGTGTAGAGGCTGTTCTTGTTGCTCGAGGTGGCTTCACATGATACCGAGTTTTGATCTTGTATAGCTCTACAAATGTAATCAGTTACCTCCTGTAGCATGAGGTATCTGCGATATAAATTTCACATTTGAAAAACACGATTCTTTCTTGGTGTTGCAATTCCCACAAATAGTAGTGTATTTCGACAACATATTAATCTTTACGTTCAAACGTTATCAGCTCAAATTTCTGAGCAAATCAAATTTATGTAGAATAAACGTGTGGTTACAACGTGGAGGGAGCGATGTATTTGTTTATTTAACTGATGCCACGTGTTTGGAGGATTTTCACAAATTTATGTAGGTTGGAGACATAATATGCCGTCATTGTTTTTCCTGCTGTGCAGGCTTTTGTTTTGTGATCATAACTCTGCTTGTAACACTTATGCTATTTTGATAGGTTTGCCTAAGATTCTGCATTAAGGTGCCTTTTTCTATGGATGATTAAATTATTTTACTTTTTTTCACTACATAATTAGATCCACATTGAATTTATTTTGAATCTTTTTAATGTTAAAAGATTTTGGAGAATCATGAAAATCTGATTTTCTCCATATCTTTTATTGGTTCATTTAAACTCTCCTCCTTTTTTTTTTTGGATTGTAGGTTTTACGACCACTGTGAGCAACTCAATGGGCTATAAGCAGTCGCCCGTCCCTAATTTGGGGTCACTGGCTCCAGGGATGGGAGAGAACCAGTGCCGTAAGACAAACACAACATCCACGCCTCACCGGGATTCGAACCCGGGCCCCTTTTGGACGAATGATCAGAGGCCATCGCTTAGACCACTGCGCCACCGGGGTGGCAAAAAAAAAACTCTCCTTCAACTGGGATATTTAATATTATGAAAATTTGTTATTTTTTTTCTCTGATTCTACATCAAGAATTGTTTGCATATCTATTTTTATTTTCCGTATCTCTTTTCCTTTTCGACAGACGTTTTTTTTTTAAGGTACTGATGACTTAAATTTCATGAATTCATTACAGCAACAGCTGAATTAGATAAATCATCATCTCACTCTTTTCACTTTCTGTTTCTGATTTTGGTATTCCTGCAGCAATCAAGCATTTTTAAGAGTCTTGCTTGACAACTTGGAGAGATTTTTATTTCAGTTAAAAGTGAACAGATTTATTTTGTCCATCACTTATTGTAAACTTCAGCAATTTTGTTTACACTGTGTTATGCCTTTTAATAAAGAAAATGAGGACTACAACATATTGTTCAAGAAATACGAACCATTTTTACTGTTTTAAGAATTTGACTATGTATTTTCAATCTATTTCCCATTATGCATGCATCAAGGCCATGTTGAAAGAGTGAGAGGTGAGATGCTAAGAGAATTTATTCAGTCTAAGTGCCAGAAAAGAAAAGTAGAGGAAATCCAAGGAAATCAAGGGAGGACCAGATTCTGGAAAGTCTGCATAAGTAAAAGATAATCAGTATGAAGTACAAAAGGTCTTGTGTGATGCGTGTGACAGATGTGGGCCACGGGTGGCCTAGTGGCCAGCGTTTGTGACTGCCAGTTCGATCCCAGGCAGGTACAAATGCTCGAACCACTAAATATTCGCCGTGCGTCGGATGGGCACGTTAGGCCATAGGTACTGGTCCCCTGGTAATAAGTAAGGGTGTCGTCCTCCTCCTTTCTACCTCGCTTTGGTGTCACTTTCCTATCGGACACTCTAGCCCAAATCTCCTAGCTTCCTATTTCTAAGGGTTGTTTAAGACCTGGGAGTCAGACACTCCCTTCCTAAAATCCTCTACATATGATCTGATCTGATCTGTGTGACGTGTCAGTGAAGCACAAGTTCTGTGCCTAAATTGCTGTAAATGGCGACATTTAATGCATCAACAAGAAGTAAAATCTAGTTCCATTAGTTGGAAATATTAATCTGGCAGATGAGCTTTCTTTGAGGAGCTAACTTTTGAATCTCAGAGAACAGCTTAGTAATATGCATGTCACTTGAACAATAAAGTGATACATCCCTAAGTAAGTGCATCAGGTATCTACGAGGCAAGCAGCACTCAGTTGCTAGTGTCAACCTCCAACAAGATACACACAGCAGATAAAGTTGACTAAATCTTCAGAAGGGAGGAAAGCTGGCTGGTTTCTTACGGAAAGTGCAAGCCGAAACAGAAACTGGTTCCTTGGCAGAGGAGTGTAAAGGAAGCTAAACTGCAATCAGATCTGTAACTATTGAAGTAACAAACAAAAGATGAGATTATTTTTCTCTGCATAAAACAGTAATAAATATCCTATATGTTTTTTAAGATGGTAAGCATTCAAAAAGGTACCTTACTGGAAAAAATGGTTTTCAGATTTTTTTAAATGTTGAAAAATGTTTTACTTTTCACACACTGTAATTTTTATGAGATCTAAGCAGGGATTTTGATGGGAATACAGAATTATAAAATCATATATTCCCAAAGAAGCTCTATTCATGGAGAACTGTTTTGTTTTGCACCACATTTGTATGATGCAGTGTCTATATAATTTGTTATTGTTGTAGTTAAAGGTTTAATGACCAATGTGAGCAACTCACTGGGTTATAAGAAGTCACCCTTCCCCAATTTGGGGTCCCTGGTTCCAGTGAAGGGAGAGAACCAGTGACATAAGACAAACACAACATCCATGCCTCACCGGGATTCGAACACGGACCCATTTCAGACTAATGGTCATAAGCCAGCCTGCACCACTGGGGCGGCTTATATAAAATCAGAATGATGTATGGAAGATTCACATTATGGAATTTAACCAAATCATGAAGTAATACGTGTGGGCGGTTGTAGTGAGCGATGGGTTTGCCTCCTCGGGGCGCTCCGTGGTAACAATGGCACACACAACAGCAACCAGGGCCTCTGTGAATCTTGGAGAGGTGCCAGCTAGTTCTGTGTGATATTGGCGAAAAGACCCCAACTCACTGGGTTTTGTTCCAGAATCCTTAGGTTGAATGACCAACTGGAACCCTCAGCTGTGGGCTAATCCCCACACTGATGTACTTACCTGATTAAAAAGACAAAAAGAAATATTAAGAATGACTCAAGTGTGGGATATGGTGGACCTACCACACTTGAGAAGGACGGTCCACCACGGAATCGACCTGGACTTTCTAAACGGCGTATGAGAAAGCGATCTCGACTGAGTGAATGTAAGATTGGTGTATGGAATACTAGAGGTATAAATGGCAAGATGAGGGAGGTGATTGAGGAGATGAATAAGTATAGACTGGATGTGTTGTGTGCAAGTGAAACCAAAAAGAAGGAAATTGGGGTAGAAGAAGTGAATGGCACGGTGAGTGTGTGGTCTGGAGTATTGGATATTATGAGAGGACAGGCTGGTGTAGGTTTGATTTTAAGTGAAAAGATGAAGAACAACTTGATTCACTATAGTTGCATAAGTAAGAGAATTCTCTGGATTCGTTTGAAAGTGAAACTTCAGAGAATTTTTTTTTTTTTTTTTTTTTTGATTGGAGGTTTAACGACCACCGTGAGCAACTCAATGGGCTATAAGCAGTCGCCCGTCCCTAATTTAGGGTCACTGGTTCCAGGGAAGGGAGAGAGCCAGTGCCGTAAGACAAACACAACATCCATGCCTGACCGGGATTCGAACCCGGACCCCTTACGGACGAATGATCAGAGGCCAGCGTCTTAGACCACTGCGCCACCGGGGCGGCAAACTTCAGAGAATAGTAATTGTTGTAGTGTATGTTCCTTGTGACTCGGAACCTTCTGATAAGAAAGAAGATTTCTGGAATGAGCTAAAAGCTGTTTTGAGCCAGTTTGGGGCTAAAGAAAAAGTTATAATAGCAGGGGATTTCAATGCTAGAGTAGGTGTGCAGAATGCAATTTCTGACAATGTTCTGGGTAAGTTTAATGATCCTTGTGTGAATGATAATGGTGAAAGATTAATTGAACTCTGCATTGAGAATGATTTGTGTGTATCTAATACATTTTTCAACCACAAGTATATACACACATATACTTGGGAAAATCGTACTCTTGGTCAAAAGAGTGTGATAGATTTTGTTGTTTACGATCAGCGTTTAAAACACTTAGTTGTTGACACCCGTGTGATGAGAGGTGCAGATGTTGGTTCTGATCATTATTTGGTAGTGTCACGAGTGAAACTTAATGTTGGTTGGAGGAAAAGGAATAGGAAGAGACCCAGGATAGAAAGAATAAAGGTTGATAGGCTCCTTGAAGATAATCAGCGGTATTCTGACTTACTCAGAGAACGACTGAAGGAGCTGAAATCTTGTGAGAGGGATGTAGAAAAGAAGTGGGAATGTTTTAAGAACTGTGTTGTTACTGCTGCTAAAGAGGTCTGTGGCACCACAATAGTGGGTAACAATAGAGGTGATGCTTGGTGGAATAGTGAAATTGATGAGGCAGTCAAGAAAAAGAAGGAAGCCTATTTGGTGATGTTGCAAGGTAGAGTCTCTGTGGATGAATATCGCTGTAAGAAGCGCGAAGCTGCTAAGCTGGTTCACCACAGTAAGGAAAAAGATAGGAAAGAGAAAGTGGAAAGGCATGAACTGGCTTTTTGGAAAGATAGAAAGTCCTTCTGGAGTACATGAGACTCAGGAAAAATAGGAGAAACAAAATTGTAAGTTGTGTGAAGAATGAGATTCGGGAAATGATATGGGAGCCCAGTGAGTTAAGTGACAGATGGGGCGAATACTTCTGTGAGTTATTAGATCAGGAGAGCAAAAATGATTCTGAGACAGATGCAGATGATGTCACAATGAGGGATGAAAGCACAGGAGGGATCTCAAGAGAAGAAGTGTGTAAAGCTCTAAAATCTCTTCAGAATGGTAAGGCTCCAGGAGTTGATGGCATAACTGCAGAGATGCTGAAGTATGGTGGTGACTCTATAATTGACTGGTTAACTGAAGTTTGCCAGTTGTGCTGGGAGTTAGGAATGGTCCCTCGGGATTGGAAGGATGCTATCATTGTTCCCTTGTATAAGGGAAAAGGTGATCAGACTGAATGCAAGAACTATCGTGGTATTAGCCTACTGAGTGTGCCAGGGAAAGTGTTTGGTAAGGTTGTTATTGAAAAAGTACAGGGTCTTACATCAGAGAAAGTGTGGGATATTCAGAGTGGTTTTATGCCTGGCAAAGGCTGCACTAACCAGATTTTTGCATTACGCAGGATGATTGAAAAGTATCTGGCTGTTGGGAAGAAAGTTTTTACTGCCTTCATAGATTTAGAGAAAGCTTACGACCGAGTCAATAGGACACTTTTGTGGAAGGTGTTGAATGAATATGGTGTTACTGGGAATCTACTTAATAGTGTAAAAGCCATGTATGCTGGTAGTAGAGCTTGTGTACGAGTGAATGGTGTTTTATCAAAATGGTTTTCCATTGGTGCAGGAGTTAGACAAAGTTGTGTAATGTCACCATGGCTGTTTAATATATTTATGGACGCATGCATGCGTGAGGCCAAAATAGATAATAGTGGTTTATGTCTTGGTGATATCCGTGTGTGCAGATTGCTGTATGCTGATGACACTGTCCTGTTGGCAGAGAGCAAAAGTGAGTTGCAGAGTATGTTGACTCGGATGCACGAAGTTTGCATGAAATTCAAACTGAGTATAAATAAGAGAAAAACCAAAGTTATGGTGTTTGAGAGAGGAATGGGTAGCACTGAATGTAATGTAAGTATAAATGGCACTGTGATTGACCAGGTGAGTGAGTTTGTGTATTTAGGAAGCATGTTTGACAGAGAGAACAAGTTGGGTGGTGAAATCAGTAGGCGAGTGAATTCTTCTTTGAAAGTCATAGCTGCTCTGGGAGGTTTTCACAGGAATGATGGGTTCTCTAGAGAGTCCCGCATGGCTGTGTATGAAACAGTAATTGTTCCTACTCTGATGTATGACAGGGAAACCTGGGTACTGCAGAAGAAACATAGGAGTCGTTTGTGTGCTGGAGAAATGCGTTACTTACGTAGGGTTTGCGGCAAGACACAATCTGATTGTGTGAGGAATGAAGATGTATTGCAGTTGTGTGATGTAAAGCAAAATGTTGTTAGCAAGGTGGAGACCAATATGCTTCGGTGGTTTGGCCATGTTGAAAGAATGAGTGATGAAATGCTTACTAAGAAAATATTTTCAGCCCAAGTGGCAGGAAGGAAAGGCAGAGGAAGGCCAAGGAAGACATGGGTGGATCATATTCAGGAGTGTCTGCATGAGAAAAAGATTATGAGTATGAAGTATAAAAGATCTTGTGTACGGCGTGTAATGGATATCAGTGAAGCACGAGTTGTATGTCAAGATCGCTGTAAATGGCGAAGTTTGATACGACAACAATTAGTAAAAAATACCTGGAAGTTTGTATTTCTTTTTGGACCTAACCTCTGAATCTCAGAGAACAGCTTAGTGATATGTATATGATGTATAATGAAGTAATACATGGAATATAAATATGGTACATGGAATAATCTTAAGATATTTTGTAATGTTTCTGTTTCACACATTAATATGCTAAGAAAGTTTAACTGGACAACGCAAAACGTCCGATGGTAAAAATTTATGTATGTCAAATAACTTCTATAGGTAAAAAAATTACGAATTCAACATGGTTTTGCTCACCTCTTCAAATCCACTCCGCCATCCATTGATATTTATCGGTAGAATTTTCAGTTACGATGGTTCTTTGTCTTTTACTAAAGATTAGGTTTATGTGGTTAGGCCTGTTTCAAGTCCGTTCTACCATCTGCCTATACCTGTAGAACACTTTTTTCATGAATAGTGGTATGTACAAAGTTTCGCCGTCATTCGCAAAACGTATAGATGAAAAATATACAATGGTGATAGGACTAAAATCAAAATGGAATGTGTCAAACTAGGGATAAAAAAAAACTCACAGTGGGAATGTCGACCAGGTAATATGACGCCGACAGTGTTATGTCACTTCTTCATTGTTTTTTTCGGACATGTTTGATGGTGAGGGTTTCGTTCAATTTTGATTCCTACATCTTTCCATTACAGTTTTAACTTTAATACATGTTTTAATTTCAAATTCGAAGCTGTTCTTTCCCCGTGTTTGAAACATTCCATTTTGATTTTAGTCCTATCACCATCACATTGTTTTTCATATATTTTACATCTATATGTTTTGTGAATGAAGACGAAACTTTGTACATACCGCAATTTACATACAAAGTGTTCTACAGATATAGACAGATGGTAGAATGGACTTGAATCGGTGGGCCTAACCATATAAGCCTGATCTTTATTGAAAGACAAAGAACCATCGTAACTGAAAATTCTACTGATATATCGATGGATGGCGAAGTGGATTTGAAGAGGTGAGCAAAACTATGTTGAGTTCGTAATTTTTTACCAATAGTAGTTATATGACATACATAATTTTTTACCGTCGGACATTATACGTTGTCCAGTCGGACTTTTCTAGCAATTTAACGTGTGAAACTGAAGCTTCACGGAATATCTTAAGATTATTTCATATACCATGTGATGTATGCAAAACTTGTTACCATTACTGGATTTCTCAACTATTTAAAACTAAATTAAAAATACTTAAAAACAATTGTCATTTCTCTATGATTCTACTATTATTTAATTTGGTTCTAGTTCCAGTTTAAAAAAAAAACATTTAATCTTCCTTCCCTCTGAGTTCTTTTGGATTTTTACAGATGTTTCTGGCCTCTTGATCTTAGTCAAGGCCTGTTCTTAATGTGTAGAAGGATTAACAAGATTTGTTTACTTCTGAAGAATTTAAATATTGTTGCCAGGTTCCTCATACTGTTGCCAGTTATTAAACGGAAATGTTTTCATTGTGTATTTCGTAATGTCTTAAACTGGAATCAAATGAATATACATGGGTAAAGCCCTGAGTAAAGGATTTAATACTAATATTTCAATTTTTACATTATTACTTTTAGAAAATTTAAACTTTAAGATGTAAAACTGTGCTACTCTACTGTAAGTGTTAATTTGAGAACTGCTCGAGTTTCAGTGTTGGAATATTAAGAACATTTGTACAGATCCTACAAAAATGGTAATATATTCTCCTCCTTTACTTTATAGTAGTGATATATATTGAAAAGATTTGCTGAAAAACATTCTTTGTAACTCTTGACTATTTTAGATTACCAATTTCACATTTTTATAATGTACCAAGTAAAGAAAGAGCTTCAATGTAAAATCTTTTATATTAAAAAAAAAAGTCACTTTAAAACATATTCACAGTTTTTAATTCTATTCTGTGAGTACAAATCATGTAGTTACCTGTACATCATATTAAACATTGTTTAATAAGCAATGCTAAATATGTTTATTAAACAATGTGTAATAAATATCAAATTAAATATTGTTATTTTTTATTTATCATTACTCTTTCCAATTTAAGTAAGATTCTCTGATCCTGTTCAGGATGAAATAATGCAATTTATGTTACACTACTCTTATGACTGCTGCCTTGGAGTCGCCGTAGGGCCTATTCCCTGGGCACGCAAAAAAAAAAATCAAGCTTGCCTTGTAACAGCGAACAGAGATCACTGGGAATTACATCTAGTGGCGAGAACAATGAGCATGCAATCTAGGTTAATTGGGTGTTTAAAATTTAATATGTAAAAAAAAAAA
The DNA here is from genome assembly GCA_039090855.1 of Macrothele yani. Lineage (NCBI taxonomy): Eukaryota > Metazoa > Arthropoda > Arachnida > Araneae > Macrothelidae > Macrothele > Macrothele yani. The sequence continues at coordinate 32,934,697 of CM077012.1, forward strand.
AAAAAAACATGGATACACGCTTCTATCACACCATATTTCATTGCCATTTTCTTCATTTTACTGTTTTAGAACAATAGAAGCCAAGACTCTAATTCTACATGTGTAAGGTTCTGTATGGCATAAAAAATTATGAATTGTAAAATAGAGGGACTAACAATACTTAGTTGTATAGAGTTTGTATCAAGTAAAAATATTATGAATCCTACTGGATCCCAATACTTACGTAAAGCAGTAGTTCATTAAGTTCTCTTAAACAACAAAAGGAAATTAACCTGACTGCGCGATACATTTATTACCACGTAGTTATAGAGAAATTTCCAAAATTAAAGCAGAGGTAGCCAAGTGGATAGTATTTCAGTGACTATTCATTAAAATACCCTCAGCACACCTGTTTGAATACAAATTATTATTTAAGAATTTATTATGGAGAACAAATTGAGCTGATGTGGTTTGTAGGTGTTTAGCCAATTTAATGTAAATCAGACAAACCACAAGTAAAGCTTGGTACTAGTATTACAGAAGATATAGAAGAAATCATTTAGTTAATAAAAGGCTTGCCACTAGTGTTATAGAAGACATAGAAGAAAGCATTTAGTTAATAAATAATACTATCCCCATTATTGTGCGACTCTAAATAGACAGCTTCATCGCACCCCCCACCCCCAGATAATGTTATGACAGATATCTTAGTGTTTCACATGTGTAGCCATCTGCTCAGTACATCAGGCTTATATCTCAAAAAACTGGAAGCTTTTATTAAACATTGTTAATTAAACAACAAAAGGAAACTCTCCTCACTATGTGATACATTTATTGCCACATAGTACGAGAAGTTTCCAAAATTAAATTTGAGGTACGGAGGTGGATAGTACTTCAATGGCTATTCATTTTCACCACCTCAACACAACTAAATTGGAATACAGTAAAACTTTGCAAATCCAGCATCAAGTAAACCGGCACTTTTCTGATTTTGTTTTCATGAGAATATCGTGAGAACATGTACCGTCTCAACAACACATCACGAGATCATCTGATCACAGCGTGCAAATTACTAATAATAACTGCCTACGTGTAACATTGGGAGGTTTCCCAAATTCTTCCTCTCATTGGTCCGCGCTGAAGTGACGCGGACCAATGAGGCGACGAATCGGCGTGTATATATACGTTTGAAATGTGTGTCGAACTTGGATGATGGTTTGTGTTTGGTGGTGGCAGTATGTGGATTTGTTTTTGTTTTTTTATTGGAGGTTTAACGACCACCATGAGCAACTCAATGGGCTATAAGCAGTTGCTAATCCCTAATTTAGGGCCACTGGTTCCAGGGAAGGGAGAGAGAGCCAGTGCCGTAAGACAAACACAACATCCATGCATCACCGGGATTCGAACCCATTTCAGACGAATGGTCATAAGCTAGAGCCTTAGACCACTGCACCACTGGGGCGCCTTATATAAAATCAGAATGATGTATGGAAGATTCACATTATGGAATTTAACCAAATCATGAAGTAATACGTGGAATATAATATGGTACATGGAATAATCTTAAGATATTTTGTAATGTTTCTGTTTCACACATTAATATGCTAAAAAGTTTGACTGGACAACGCAAAACGTCCGATGGTAAAAATTTATGTATGTCAAATAACTTCTATAGGTAAAAAAATTACGAATTCAACATGGTTTTGCTCACCTCTTCAAATCCACTCCGCCATCCATTGATATTTATCGGTAGAATTTTCAGTTACGATGGTTCTTTGTCTTTTACTAAAGATTAGGTTTATGTGGTTAGGCCTGTTTCAAGTCCGTTCTACCATCTGCCTATACCTGTAGAACACTTTTTCGTGAATAGTGGTATGTACAAAGTTTCGCCGTCATTCGCAAAACGTATAGATGAAAAATATACAATGGTGATAGGACTAAAATCAAAATGGAATGTGTCAAACTAGGGATAAAAAAAAACTCGCAGTGGGAATGTCGACCAGGTAATATGACGCCGACAGTGTTATGTCACTTCTTCATTGTTTTTTTCGGACATGTTTGATGGTGAGGGTTTCGTTCAATTTTGATTCCTACATCTTTCCATTACAGTTTTAACTTTAATACATGTTTTAATTTCAAATTCGAAGCTGTTCTTTCCCCGTGTTTGAAACATTCCATTTTGATTTTAGTCCTATCACCATCACATTGTTTTTCATATATTTTACATCTATATGTCTTGTGAATGAAGACGAAACTTTGTAAATACCGCAATTTACATACAAAGTGTTCTACAGATATAGACAGATGGTAGAATGGACTTGAATCGGTGGGCCTAACCATATAAGCCTGATCTTTATTGAAAGCCAAAGAACCATCGTAACTGAAAATTCTACTGATATATCTATGGATGGCGAAGTGGATTTGAAGAGGTGAGCAAAACTATGTTGAGTTCGTAATTTTTTACCAATAGTAGTTATATGACATACATAAATTTTTACCGTCGGACGTTATACGTTGTCCAGTCGGACTTTTCTAGCAATTTAACGTGTGAAACAGAAGCTTCATGGAATATCTTAAGATTATTTCATATACCATGTGATGTATGCAAAACTTGTTACCATTACTGGATTTCTCAACTATTTAAAACTAAATTAAAAATACTTAAAAACAATTGTCATTTCTCTATGATTCTACTATTATTTAATTTGGTTCTAGTTCAAGTTTAAAAAAAAAAAAAACATTTAATCTTCCTTCCCTCTGAGTTCTTTTGGATTTTTACAGATGTTTCTGGCCTCTTGATCTTAGTCAAGGCCTGTTCTTAATGTATAGAAGGATTAACAAGATTTGTTTACTTCTGAAGAATTTAAATATTGTTCCCAGGTTCCTCATACTGTTGCCAGTTATTAAACGGAAATGTTTTCATTGGGTATTTCGTAATGTCTTAAACTGGAATCAAATGAATATACATGGGTAAAGCCCTGATTAAGGGATTTAATACTAATATTTCAATTTTTACATTATTACTTTTAGAAAATTTAAACTTTAAGATGTAAAACTGTGCTACTCTACTGTAAGTGTTAATTTGAGAACTGCTCGAGTTTCAGTGTTGGAATATTAAGAACATTTGTACAGGTCCTACAAAAATGGTAATATATTCTCCTCCTTTACTTTATAGTAGTGATATATATTGAAAAGATTTGCTGAAAAACATTCTTTGTAACTCTTGACTATTTTAGATTACCAATTTCACATTTTTATAATGTACCAAGTAAAGAAAGAGCTTCAATGTAAAATCTTTTATATTAAAAAAAAAAGTCACTTTAAAACATATTCACAGTTTTTAATTTTATTCTGTGGGTAGAAATCATGTAGTTACCTGTACATCATATTAAACATTGTTTAATAAGCAATGCTAAATATGTTTATTAAACAATGTGTAATAAATATCAAATTAAATATTGTTATTTTTTATTTATCATTACTCTTTACAATTTAAGTAAGATTCTCTGATCCTGTTCAGGATGAAATAATGCAATTTATGTTATATTTCATGTTCACTGGTGAGGTTTCTTTGCGCTTGTGCCATTTTCAGCAGCACCTATGAGACAACCATGATATCTAGACAGAAAGGCCCTTAAAATTCTTTGTGAACTGGTGAACAATACTAAACACACAATAATAGCAATGCATTGTGAGCTTAGTATTTTTCACCAGCAAATAAAGAATGATGTTTGTGCTGATGTATCAGCAAGTGCTTGCTGTTCTGTGTCAACGACTGGGAGCAGAAGGATTTGTTGAGGTCCTCAAAGAAAACTAAGCAAAAAGATTAAATGCTTAGTGTGGCTAGTCAGTGAGAAGTAAATGCTCCTGGGACATCATGATAATATGGCAAAAGTATTGTTTGGCGCAACATAGATGCTTTTCGAATGTCAGACGCCATTCCCAGTGAACATACATGACATACATGAAGTCCATTCCTGAACCCATGTCAGGACACTACTCTTATGACTGCTGCCTTGGAGTCGCCGTAGGGCCTATTCCCTGGGCACGCAAAAAAAAAAAAAAAAAATCAAGCTTGCCTTGTAACAGCGAACAGAGATCACTGGGAATTACATCTAGTGGCCAGAACAATGAGCATGCAATCTAGGTTAATTGGGTGTTTAAAATTTATTATGTAAAAAAAAAAAAAAACATGGATACACGCTTCTATCACACCATATTTCATTGCCATTTTCTTCATTTTACTGTTTTAGAACAATAGAAGCCAAGACTCTAATTCTACATGTAAGGTTCTGTATGGCATAAAAAATTATGAATTGTAAAATAGAGGGACTAACAATACCTAGTTGCATAGAGTTCATATCAAGTAAAAATATTATGAATCCTACTGGATCCCAATACTTACGTAAAGCAGTAGTTCATTAAGTTCTCTTAAACAACAAAAGGAAATTAACCTGACTGCGTGATACATTTATTACCACGTAGTTATAGAGAAATTTCCAAAATTAAAGCAGAGGTAGCCAAGTGGATAGTATTTCAGTGACTATTCATTAAAATACCCTCAGCACACCTGTTTGAATACAAATTATTATTTAAGAATTTATTATGGAGAACAAATTGAGCTGATGTGGTTTGTAGGTGTTTAGCCAATTTAATGCAAATCAGACAAACCACAAGTAAAGCTTGGTACTAGTATTACAGAAGATATAGAAGAAATCATTTAGTTAATAAAAGGCTTGCCACTAGTGTTATAGAAGACATAGAAGAAAGCATTTAGTTAATAAATAATACTATCCCCATTATTGTGCGACTCTAAATAGACAGCTTCATCGCACCCCCACCCCCAGATAATGTTATGACAGATATCTTAGTGTTTCACATGTGTAGCCATCTGCTCAGTAGATCAGGCTTATATCTCAAAAAACTGGAAGCTTTTATTAAACATTGTTAATTAAACAACAAAAGGAAACTCTCCTCACTATGTGATACATTTATTGCCACATAGTATGAGAAGTTTCCAAAATTAAATTTGAGGTACCAAGGTGGATAGTACTTCAATGGCTATTCATTTTCACCACCTCAACACAACTAAATTGGAATACAGTAAAACTTTGCAAATCCAGCATCAAGTAAACCGGCACTTTTCTGATTTTGTTTTCATGAGAATATCGTGAGAACATGTACCGTCTCAACAACACATCACGAGATCATCTGATCACAGCGTGCAAATTACTAATAATAACTGCCTACGTGTAACATTGGGAGGTTTCCCAAATTCTTCCTCTCATTGGTCCGCGCTGAAGTGACGCGGACCAATGAGGCGACGAATCGGCGTGTATATATACGTTTGAAATGTGTGTCGAACTTGGATGATGGTTTGTGTTTGGTGGTGGCAGTATGTGGATTTGTTTTTGTTTTTTTATTGGAGGTTTAACGACCACCATGAGCAACTCAATGGGCTATAAGCAGTTGCTAATCCCTAATTTAGGGCCACTGGTTCCAGGGAAGGGAGAGAGAGCCAGTGCCGTAAGACAAACACAACATCCATGCATCACCGGGATTCGAACCCATTTCAGACGAATGGTCATAAGCCAGAGGGTTAGACCACTGCACCACTGGGGCGCCTTATATAAAATCAGAATGATGTATGGAAGATTCACATTATGGAATTTAACCAAATCATGAAGTAATACGTGGAATATAAATATGGTACATGGAATAATCTTAAGATATTTTGTAATGTTTCTGTTTCACACAATAATATGCTAAGAAAGTTTGACTGGACAACGCAAAACGTCCGATGGTAAAAATTTATGTATGTCAAATAACTTCTATAGGTAAAAAAATTACGAATTCAACATGGTTTTGCTCACCTCTTCAAATCCACTCCGCCATCCATTGATATTTATCGGTAGAATTTTCAGTTACGATGGTTCTTTGTCTTTTACTAAAGATTAGGTTTATGTGGTTAGGCCTGTTTCAAGTCCGTTCTACCATCTGCCTATACCTGTAGAACACTTTTTCGTGAATAGTGGTATGTACAAAGTTTCGCCGTCATTCGCAAAACGTATAGATGAAAAATATACAATGGTGATAGGACTAAAATCAAAATGGAATGTGTCAAACTAGGGATAAAAAACTCGCAGTGGGAATGTCGACCAGGTAATATGACGCCGACAGTGTTATGTCACTTCTTCATTGTTTTTTTCGGACATGTTTCATGGTGAGGGTTTCGTTCAATTTTGATTCCTACATCTTTCCATTACAGTTTTAACTTTAATACATGTTTTAATTTCAAATTCGAAGCTGTTCTTTCCCCGTGTTTGAAACATTCCATTTTGATTTTAGTCCTATCACCATCACATTGTTTTTCATATATTTTACATCTATATGTTTTGTGAATGAAGACGAAACTTTGTACATACCGCAATTTACATACAAAGTGTTCTACAGATATAGACAGATGGTAGAATGGACTTGAATCGGTGGGCCTAACCATATAAGCCTGATCTTTATTGAAAGACAAAGAACCATCGTAACTGAAAATTCTACTGATATATCGATGGATGGCGAAGTGGATTTGAAGAGGTGAGCAAAACTATGTTGAGTTCGTAATTTTTTACCAATAGTAGTTATATGACATACATAATTTTTTACCGTCGGACATTATACGTTGTCCAGTCGGACTTTTCTAGCAATTTAACGTGTGAAACTGAAGCTTCACGGAATATCTTAAGATTATTTCATATACCATGTGATGTATGCAAAACTTGTTACCATTACTGGATTTCTCAACTATTTAAAACTAAATTAAAAATACTTAAAAACAATTGTCATTTCTCTATGATTCTACTATTATTTAATTTGGTTCTAGTTCCAGTTTAAAAAAAAAACATTTAATCTTCCTTCCCTCTGAGTTCTTTTGGATTTTTACAGATGTTTCTGGCCTCTTGATCTTAGTCAAGGCCTGTTCTTAATGTGTAGAAGGATTAACAAGATTTGTTTACTTCTGAAGAATTTAAATATTGTTGCCAGGTTCCTCATACTGTTGCCAGTTATTAAACGGAAATGTTTTCATTGTGTATTTCGTAATGTCTTAAACTGGAATCAAATGAATATACATGGGTAAAGCCCTGAGTAAAGGATTTAATACTAATATTTCAATTTTTACATTATTACTTTTAGAAAATTTAAACTTTAAGATGTAAAACTGTGCTACTCTACTGTAAGTGTTAATTTGAGAACTGCTCGAGTTTCAGTGTTGGAATATTAAGAACATTTGTACAGATCCTACAAAAATGGTAATATATTCTCCTCCTTTACTTTATAGTAGTGATATATATTGAAAAGATTTGCTGAAAAACATTCTTTGTAACTCTTGACTATTTTAGATTACCAATTTCACATTTTTATAATGTACCAAGTAAAGAAAGAGCTTCAATGTAAAATCTTTTATATTAAAAAAAAAGTCACTTTAAAACATATTCACAGTTTTTAATTCTATTCTGTGAGTACAAATCATGTAGTTACCTGTACATCATATTAAACATTGTTTAATAAGCAATGCTAAATATGTTTATTAAACAATGTGTAATAAATATCAAATTAAATATTGTTATTTTTTATTTATCATTACTCTTTCCAATTTAAGTAAGATTCTCTGATCCTGTTCAGGATGAAATAATGCAATTTATGTTACACTACTCTTATGACTGCTGCCTTGGAGTCGCCGTAGGGCCTATTCCCTGGGCACGCAAAAAAAAAAAAAAATCAAGCTTGCCTTGTAACAGCGAACAGAGATCACTGGGAATTACATCTAGTGGCGAGAACAATGAGCATGCAATCTAGGTTAATTGGGTGTTTAAAATTTAATATGTAAAAAAAAAAAACATGGATACACGCTTCTATCACACCATATTTCATTGCCATTTTCTTCATTTTACTGTTTTAGAACAATAGAAGCCAAGACTCTAATTCTACATGTGTAAGGTTCTGTATGGCATAAAAAATTATGAATTGTAAAATAGAGGGACTAACAATACTTAGTTGTATAGAGTTTGTATCAAGTAAAAATATTATGAATCCTACTGGATCCCAATACTTACGTAAAGCAGTAGTTCATTAAGTTCTCTTAAACAACAAAAGGAAATTAACCTGACTGCGCGATACATTTATTACCACGTAGTTATAGAGAAATTTCCAAAATTAAAGCAGAGGTAGCCAAGTGGATAGTATTTCAGTGACTATTCATTAAAATACCCTCAGCACACCTGTTTGAATACAAATTATTATTTAAGAATTTATTATGGAGAACAAATTGAGCTGATGTGGTTTGTAGGTGTTTAGCCAATTTAATGTAAATCAGACAAACCACAAGTAAAGCTTGGTACTAGTATTACAGAAGATATAGAAGAAATCATTTAGTTAATAAAAGGCTTGCCACTAGTGTTATAGAAGACATAGAAGAAAGCATTTAGTTAATAAATAATACTATCCCCATTATTGTGCGACTCTAAATAGACAGCTTCATCGCACCCCCACCCCCAGATAATGTTATGACAGATATCTTAGTGTTTCACATGTGTAGCCATCTGCTCAGTACATCAGGCTTATATCTCAAAAAACTGGAAGCTTTTATTAAACATTGTTAATTAAACAACAAAAGGAAACTCTCCTCACTATGTGATACATTTATTGCCACATAGTACGAGAAGTTTCCAAAATTAAATTTGAGGTACGGAGGTGGATAGTACTTCAATGGCTATTCATTTTCACCACCTCAACACAACTAAATTGGAATACAGTAAAACTTTGCAAATCCAGCATCAAGTAAACCGGCACTTTTCTGATTTTGTTTTCATGAGAATATCGTGAGAACATGTACCGTCTCAACAACACATCACGAGATCATCTGATCACAGCGTGCAAATTACTAATAATAACTGCCTACGTGTAACATTGGGAGGTTTCCCAAATTCTTCCTCTCATTGGTCCGCGCTGAAGTGACGCGGACCAATGAGGCGACGAATCGGCGTGTATATATACGTTTGAAATGTGTGTCGAACTTGGATGATGGTTTGTGTTTGGTGGTGGCAGTATGTGGATTTGTTTTTTTTTTTTTATTGGAGGTTTAACGACCACCATGAGCAACTCAATGGGCTATAAGCAGTTGCTAATCCCTAATTTAGGGCCACTGGTTCCAGGGAAGGGAGAGAGAGCCAGTGCCGTAAGACAAACACAACATCCATGCATCACCGGGATTCGAACCCATTTCAGACGAATGGTCATAAGCTAGAGCCTTAGACCACTGCACCACTGGGGCGCCTTATATAAAATCAGAATGATGTATGGAAGATTCACATTATGGAATTTAACCAAATCATGAAGTAATACGTGGAATATAATATGGTACATGGAATAATCTTAAGATATTTTGTAATGTTTCTGTTTCACACAATAATATGCTAAAAAAGTTTGACTGGACAACGCAAAACGTCCGATGGTAAAAATTTATGTATGTCAAATAACTTCTATAGGTAAAAAAATTACGAATTCAACATGGTTTTGCTCACCTCTTCAAATCCACTCCGCCATCCATTGATATTTATCGGTAGAATTTTCAGTTACGATGGTTCTTTGTCTTTTACTAAAGATTAGGTTTATGTGGTTAGGCCTGTTTCAAGTCCGTTCTACCATCTGCCTATACCTGTAGAACACTTTTTCGTGAATAGTGGTATGTACAAAGTTTCGCCGTCATTCGCAAAACGTATAGATGAAAAATATACAATGGTGATAGGACTAAAATCAAAATGGAATGTGTCAAACTAGGGATAAAAAAACTCGCAGTGGGAATGTCGACCAGGTAATATGACGCCGACAGTGTTATGTCACTTCTTCATTGTTTTTTTCGGACATGTTTGATGGTGAGGGTTTCGTTCAATTTTGATTCCTACATCTTTCCATTACAGTTTTAACTTTAATACATGTTTTAATTTCAAATTCGAAGCTGTTCTTTCCCCGTGTTTGAAACATTCCATTTTGATTTTAGTCCTATCACCATCACATTGTTTTTCATATATTTTACATCTATATGTCTTGTGAATGAAGACGAAACTTTGTAAATACCGCAATTTACATACAAAGTGTTCTACAGATATAGACAGATGGTAGAATGGACTTGAATCGCTGGGCCTAACCATATAAGCCTGATCTTTATTGAAAGCCAAAGAACCATCGTAACTGAAAATTCTACTGATATATCTATGGATGGCGAAGTGGATTTGAAGAGGTGAGCAAAACTATGTTGAGTTCGTAATTTTTTACCAATAGTAGTTATATGACATACATAAATTTTTACCGTCGGACGTTATACGTTGTCCAGTCGGACTTTTCTAGCAATTTAACGTGTGAAACAGAAGCTTCATGGAATATCTTAAGATTATTTCATATACCATGTGATGTATGCAAAACTTGTTACCATTACTGGATTTCTCAACTATTTAAAACTAAATTAAAAGTACTTAAAAACAATTGTCATTTCTCTATGATTCTACTATTATTTAATTTGGTTCTAGTTCAAGTTTAAAAAAAAAAAACATTTAATCTTCCTTCCCTCTGAGTTCTTTTGGATTTTTACAGATGTTTCTGGCCTCTTGATCTTAGTCAAGGCCTGTTCTTAATGTATAGAAGGATTAACAAGATTTGTTTACTTCTGAAGAATTTAAATATTGTTCCCAGGTTCCTCATACTGTTGCCAGTTATTAAACGGAAATGTTTTCATTGGGTATTTCGTAATGTCTTAAACTGGAATCAAATGAATATACATGGGTAAAGCCCTGATTAAGGGATTTAATACTAATATTTCAATTTTTACATTATTACTTTTAGAAAATTTAAACTTTAAGATGTAAAACTGTGCTACTCTACTGTAAGTGTTAATTTGAGAACTGCTCGAGTTTCAGTGTTGGAATATTAAGAACATTTGTACAGGTCCTACAAAAATGGTAATATATTCTCCTCCTTTACTTTATAGTAGTGATATATATTGAAAAGATTTGCTGAAAAACATTCTTTGTAACTCTTGACTATTTTAGATTACCAATTTCACATTTTTATAATGTACCAAGTAAAGAAAGAGCTTCAATGTAAAATCTTTTATATTAAAAAAAAGTCACTTTAAAACATATTCACAGTTTTTAATTTTATTCTGTGGGTAGAAATCATGTAGTTACCTGTACATCATATTAAACATTGTTTAATAAGCAATGCTAAATATGTTTATTAAACAATGTGTAATAAATATCAAATTAAATATTGTTATTTTTTATTTATCATTACTCTTTACAATTTAAGTAAGATTCTCTGATCCTGTTCAGGATGAAATAATGCAATTTATGTTATATTTCATGTTCACTGGTGAGGTTTCTTTGCGCTTGTGCCATTTTCAGCAGCACCTATGAGACAACCATGATATCTAGACAGAAAGGCCCTTAAAATTCTTTGTGAACTGGTGAACAATACTAAACACACAATAATAGCAATGCATTGTGAGCTTAGTATTTTTCACCAGCAAATAAAGAATGATGTTTGTGCTGATGTATCAGCAAGTGCTTGCTGTTCTGTGTCAACGACTGGGAGCAGAAGGATTTGTTGAGGTCCTCAAAGAAAACTAAGCAAAAAGATTAAATGCTTAGTGTGGCTAGTCAGTGAGAAGTAAATGCTCCTGGGACATCATGATAATATGGCAAAAGTATTGTTTGGCGCAACATAGATGCTTTTCGAATGTCAGACGCCATTCCCAGTGAACATACATGACATACATGAAGTCCATTCCTGAACCCATGTCAGGACACTACTCTTATGACTGCTGCCTTGGAGTCGCCGTAGGGCCTATTCCCTGGGCACGCAAAAAAAAAAAAAAATCAAGCTTGCCTTGTAACAGCGAACAGAGATCACTGGGAATTACATCTAGTGGCCAGAACAATGACCATGCAATCTAGGTTAATTGGGTGTTTAAAATTTATTATGTAAAAAAAAAAAAAACATGGATACACGCTTCTATCACACCATATTTCATTGCCATTTTCTTCATTTTACTGTTTTAGAACAATAGAAGCCAAGACTCTAATTCTACATGTAAGGTTCTGTATGGCATAAAAAATTATGAATTGTAAAATAGAGGGACTAACAATACCTAGTTGCATAGAGTTCATATCAAGTAAAAATATTATGAATCCTACTGGATCCCAATACTTACGTAAAGCAGTAGTTCATTAAGTTCTCTTAAACAACAAAAGGAAATTAACCTGACTGCGTGATACATTTATTACCACGTAGTTATAGAGAAATTTCCAAAATTAAAGCAGAGGTAGCCAAGTGGATAGTATTTCAGTGACTATTCATTAAAATACCCTCAGCACACCTGTTTGAATACAAATTATTATTTAAGAATTTATTATGGAGAACAAATTGAGCTGATGTGGTTTGTAGGTGTTTAGCCAATTTAATGCAAATCAGACAAACCACAAGTAAAGCTTGGTACTAGTATTACAGAAGATATAGAAGAAATCATTTAGTTAATAAAAGGCTTGCCACTAGTGTTATAGAAGACATAGAAGAAAGCATTTAGTTAATAAATAATACTATCCCCATTATTGTGCGACTCTAAATAGACAGCTTCATCGCACCCCCACCCCCAGATAATGTTATGACAGATATCTTAGTGTTTCACATGTGTAGCCATCTGCTCAGTAGATCAGGCTTATATCTCAAAAAACTGGAAGCTTTTATTAAACATTGTTAATTAAACAACAAAAGGAAACTCTCCTCACTATGTGATACATTTATTGCCACATAGTATGAGAAGTTTCCAAAATTAAATTTGAGGTACCAAGGTGGATAGTACTTCAATGGCTATTCATTTTCACCACCTCAACACAACTAAATTGGAATACAGTAAAACTTTGCAAATCCAGCATCAAGTAAACCGGCACTTTTCTGATTTTGTTTTCATGAGAATATCGTGAGAACATGTACCGTCTCAACAACACATCACGAGATCATCTGATCACAGCGTGCAAATTACTAATAATAACTGCCTACGTGTAACATTGGGAGGTTTCCCAAATTCTTCCTCTCATTGGTCCGCGCTGAAGTGATGCGGACCAATGAGGCGACGAATCGGCGTGTATATATACGTTTGAAATGTGTGTCGAACTTGGATGATGGTTTGTGTTTGGTGGTGGCAGTATGTGGATTTGTTTTTGTTTTTTTATTGGAGGTTTAACGACCACCATGAGCAACTCAATGGGCTATAAGCAGTTGCTAATCCCTAATTTAGGGCCACTGGTTCCAGGGAAGGGAGAGAGAGCCAGTGCCGTAAGACAAACACAACATCCATGCATCACCGGGATTCGAACCCATTTCAGACGAATGGTCATAAGCCAGAGGGTTAGACCACTGCACCACTGGGGCGCCTTATATAAAATCAGAATGATGTATGGAAGATTCACATTATGGAATTTAACCAAATCATGAAGTAATACGTGGAATATAAATATGGTACATGGAATAATCTTAAGATATTTTGTAATGTTTCTGTTTCACACAATAATATGCTAAGAAAGTTTGACTGGACAACGCAAAACGTCCGATGGTAAAAATTTATGTATGTCAAATAACTTCTATAGGTAAAAAAATTACGAATTCAACATGGTTTTGCTCACCTCTTCAAATCCACTCCGCCATCCATTGATATTTATCGGTAGAATTTTCAGTTACGATGGTTCTTTGTCTTTTACTAAAGATTAGGTTTATGTGGTTAGGCCTGTTTCAAGTCCGTTCTACCATCTGCCTATACCTGTAGAACACTTTTTTCGTGAATAGTGGTATGTACAAAGTTTCGCCGTCATTCGCAAAACGTATAGATGAAAAATATACAATGGTGATAGGACTAAAATCAAAATGGAATGTGTCAAACTAGGGATAAAAAAACTCGCAGTGGGAATGTCGACCAGGTAATATGACGCCGACAGTGTTATGTCACTACTTCATTGTTTTTTTCGGACATGTTTGATGGTGAGGGTTTCGTTCAATTTTGATTCCTACATCTTTCCATTACAGTTTTAACTTTAATACATGTTTTAATTTCAAATTCGAAGCTGTTCTTTCCCCGTGTTTGAAACATTCCATTTTGATTTTAGTCCTATCACCATCACATTGTTTTTCATATATTTTACATCTATATGTTTTGTGAATGAAGACGAAACTTTGTACCTACCGCAATTTACATACAAAGTGTTCTACAGATATAGACAGATGGTAGAATGGACTTGAATCGGTGGGCCTAACCATATAAGCCTGATCTTTATTGAAAGCCAAAGAACCATCGTAACTGAAAATTCTACTGATATATCGATGGATGGCGAAGTGGATTTGAAGAGGTGAGCAAAACTATGTTGAGTTCGTAATTTTTTACCAATAGTAGTTATATGACATACATAAATTTTTACCGTCGGACGTTATACGTTGTCCAGTCGGACTTTTCTAGCAATTTAACGTGTGAAACAGAAACTTCATGGAATATCTTAAGATTATTTCATATACCATGTGATGTATGCAAAACTTGTTACCATTACTGGATTTCTCAACTATTTAAAACTAAATTAAAAATACTTAAAAACAATTGTCATTTCTCTATGATTCTACTATTATTTAATTTGGTTCTAGTTCCAGTTTAAAAAAAAACATTTAATCTTCCTTCCCTCTGAGTTCTTTTGGATTTTTACAGATGTTTCTGGCCTCTTGATCTTAGTCAAGGCCTGTTTTTAATGTGTAGAAGGATTAACAAGATTTGTTTACTTCTGAAGAATTTAAATATTGTTGCCAGGTTCCTCATACTGTTGCCAGTTATTAAACGGAAATGTTTTCATTGTGTATTTCGTAATGTCTTAAACTGGAATCAAATGAATATACATGGGTAAAGCCCTGAGTAAGGGATTTAACACTAATATTTCAATTTTTACATTATTACTTTTAGAAAATTTAAACTTTAAGATGTAAAACTGTGCTACTCTACTGTAAGTGTTAATTTGAGAACTGCTCGAGTTTCAGTGTTGGAATATTAAGAACATTTGTACAGATCCTACAAAAATGGTAATATATTCTCCTCCTTTACTTTATAGTAGTGATATATATTGAAAAGATTCGCAGAAAAACATTCTTTGTAACTCTTGACTATTTTAGATTACCAATTTCACATTTTTATAATGTACCAAGTAAAGAAAGAGCTTCAATGTAAAATCTTTTATATTAAAAAAAAAAAGTCACTTTAAAACATATTCACAGTTTTTAATTTTATTCTGTGGGTAGAAATCATGTAGTTACCTGTACATCATATTAAACATTGTTTAATAAGCAATGCTAAATATGTTTATTAAACAATGTGTAATAAATATCAAATTAAATATTGTTATTTTTTATTTATCATTACTCTTTCCAATTTAAGTAAGATTCTCTGATCCTGTTCAGGACGAAATAATGCAATTTATGTTATATTTCATGTTCACTGGTGAGGTTTCTTTGCGCTTGTGCCATTTTCAGCAGCACCTATGAGACAACCATGATATCTAGACAGAAAGGCCCTTAAAATTCTTTGTGAACTGGTGAACAATACTAAACACACAATAATAGCAATGCATTGTGAGCTTAGTATTTTTCACCAGCAAAAAAAGAATGATGTTTGTGCTGATGTATCAGCAAGTGCTTGCTGTTCTGTGTCAACGACTGGGAGCAGAAGGATTTGTTGAGGTCCTCAAAGAAAACTAAGCAAAAACATTAAATGCTTAGTGTGGCTAGTCAGTGAGAAGTAAATGCTCCTGGGACATCATGATAATATGGCAAAAGTATTGTTTGGCGCAACACAGATGCTTTTCGAATGTCAGATGCCATTCCCAGTGAACATACATGACATACATGAAGTCCATTCCTGAACATATGTCAGGACACTACTCTTATGACTGCTGCCTTGGACTCGCCGTAGGGCCTATTCCCTGGGCAAGCAAAAAAAATAAAAATAAAAATCAAACTTGCCTTGTAACAGCGAACAGAGATCACTGGGAATTACATCTAGTGGCCAGAACAATGAGCATGCAATCTAGGTTAATTGGGTGTTTAAAATTTAATATGTAAAAAAAAAAACATGGATACACGTTTCTATCACACCATATTTCATTGCCATTTTCTTTATTTTACTGTTTTAGAACAATAGAAGCCAAGACTCTAATTCTACATGTAAGGTTCTGTATGGCATAAAAAATTATGAATTGTAAAATAGAGGGACTAACAATACCTAGTTGTATAGAGTTTGTATCAAGTAAAAATATTATGAATCCTACTGAATCCCAATACTTACGTACAGCAGTAGTTCATTAAGTTCTCTTAAACAA
This sequence comes from Macrothele yani, assembly GCA_039090855.1. Classification (NCBI taxonomy): domain Eukaryota; kingdom Metazoa; phylum Arthropoda; class Arachnida; order Araneae; family Macrothelidae; genus Macrothele; species Macrothele yani. Next base: position 32,951,121 of record CM077012.1, read on the forward strand.
CAAAAGGAAATTAACCTGACTGTGTGATACATTTATTACCACGTAGTTATAGAGAAATTTCCAAAATTAAAGCAGAGGTAGCCAAGTGGATAGTATTTCAGTGACTATTCATTAAAATACCCTCAGCACACCTGTTTGAATACAAATTATTATTTAAGAATTTATTATGGAGAACAAATTGAGCTGATGTGGTTTGTAGGTGTATAGCCAATTTAATGCAAATCAGACAAACCACAAGTGAAGCTTGGTACTAGTACTACAGAAGATATAGAAGAAATCATTGAGTTAATAAAAGGCTTGCCACTAGTGTTATAGAAGAAAGCATTTAGTTAATAAATAATACTATCCCCATTATTGTGCGACTCTAAATAGACAGCTTCATCGCACCCCCCACCCCCAGATAATGTTATGACAGATATCTTAGTGTTTCACATGTGTAGCCATCTGCTCAGTAGATCAGGCTTATATCTCAAAAAACTGGTAGCTTTTATTAAACATTGTTAATTAAACAACAAAAGGAAACTCTCCTCACTATGTGATACATTTATTGCCACATAGTATGAGAAGTTTCCAAAATTAAATTTGAGGTACCAAGGTGGATAGTACTTCAATGGCTATTCATTTTCACCACCTCAACACAACTAAATTGGAATACAGTAAAACTTTGCAAATCCAGCATCAAGTAAACCGGCACTTTTCTGATTTTGTTTTCATGAGAATATCGTGAGAACATGTACCGTCTCAACAACACATCACGAGATCATCTGATCACAGCGTGCAAATTACTAATAATAACTGCCTACGTGTAACATTGGGAGGTTTCCCAAATTCTTCCTCTCATTGGTCCGCGCTGAAGTGACGCGGACCAATGAGGCGACGAATCGGCGTGTATATATACGTTTGAAATGTGTGTCGAACTTGGATGATGGTTTGTGTTTGGTGGTGGCAGTATGTGGATTTGTTTTTGTTTTTTTATTGGAGGTTTAACGACCACCATGAGCAACTCAATGGGCTATAAGCAGTTGCTAATCCCTAATTTAGGGCCACTGGTTCCAGGGAAGGGAGAGAGAGCCAGTGCCGTAAGACAAACACAACATCCATGCATCACCGGGATTCGAACCCATTTCAGACGAATGGTCATAAGCCAGAGGGTTAGACCACTGCACCACTGGGGCGCCTTATATAAAATCAGAATGATGTATGGAAGATTCACATTATGGAATTTAACCAAATCATGAAGTAATACGTGGAATATAAATATGGTACATGGAATAATCTTAAGATATTTTGTAATGTTTCTGTTTCACACAATAATATGCTAAGAAAGTTTGACTGGACAACGCAAAACGTCCGATGGTAAAAATTTATGTATGTCAAATAACTTCTATAGGTAAAAAATTACGAATTCAACATGGTTTTGCTCACCTCTTCAAATCCACTCCGCCATCCATTGATATTTATCGGTAGAATTTTCAGTTACGATGGTTCTTTGTCTTTTACTAAAGATTAGGTTTATGTGGTTAGGCCTGTTTCAAGTCCGTTCTACCATCTGCCTATACCTGTAGAACACTTTTTTCGTGAATAGTGGTATGTACAAAGTTTCGCCGTCATTCGCAAAACGTATAGATGAAAAATATACAATGGTGATAGGACTAAAATCAAAATGGAATGTGTCAAACTAGGGATAAAAAAAAAACTCGCAGTGGGAATGTCGACCAGGTAATATGACGCCGACAGTGTTATGTCACTACTTCATTGTTTTTTTCGGACATGTTTGATGGTGAGGGTTTCGTTCAATTTTGATTCCTACATCTTTCCATTACAGTTTTAACTTTAATACATGTTTTAATTTCAAATTCGAAGCTGTTCTTTCCCCGTGTTTGAAACATTCCATTTTGATTTTAGTCCTATCACCATCACATTGTTTTTCATATATTTTACATCTATATGTTTTGTGAATGAAGACGAAACTTTGTACCTACCGCAATTTACATACAAAGTGTTCTACAGATATAGACAGATGGTAGAATGGACTTGAATCGGTGGGCCTAACCATATAAGCCTGATCTTTATTGAAAGCCAAAGAACCATCGTAACTGAAAATTCTACTGATATATCGATGGATGGCGAAGTGGATTTGAAGAGGTGAGCAAAACTATGTTGAGTTCGTAATTTTTTACCAATAGTAGTTATATGACATACATAAATTTTTACCGTCGGACGTTATACGTTGTCCAGTCGGACTTTTCTAGCAATTTAACGTGTGAAACAGAAGCTTCATGGAATATCTTAAGATTATTTCATATACCATGTGATGTATGCAAAACTTGTTACCATTACTGGATTTCTCAACTATTTAAAACTAAATTAAAAATACTTAAAAACAATTGTCATTTCTCTATGATTCTACTATTATTTAATTTGGTTCTAGTTCCAGTTTAAAAAAAAAACATTTAATCTTCCTTCCCTCTGAGTTCTTTTGGATTTTTACAGATGTTTCTGGCCTCTTGATCTTAGTCAAGGCCTGTTCTTAATGTATAGAAGGATTAACAAGATTTGTTTACTTCTGAAGAATTTAAATATTGTTGCCAGGTTCCTCATACTGTTGCCAGTTATTAAACGGAAATGTTTTCATTGTGTATTTCGTAATGTCTTAAACTGGAATCAAATGAATATACATGGGTAAAGCCCTGATTAAGGGATTTAACACTAATATTTCAATTTTTACATTATTACTTTTAGAAAATTTAAACTTTAAGATGTAAAACTGTGCTACTCTACTGTAAGTGTTAATTTGAGAACTGCTCGAGTTTCAGTGTTGGAATATTAAGAACATTTGTACAGGTCCTACAAAAATGGTAATATATTCTCCTCCTTTACTTTATAGTAGTGATATATATTGAAAAGATTTGCTGAAAAACATTCTTTGTAACTCTTGACTATTTTAGATTACCAATTTCACATTTTTATAATGTACCAAGTAAAGAAAGAGCTTCAATGTAAAATCTTTTATATTAAAAAAAAAAAGTCACTTTAAAACATATTCACAGTTTTTAATTTTATTCTGTGGGTAGAAATCATGTAGTTACCTGTACATCATATTAAACATTGTTTAATAAGCAATGCTAAATATGTTTATTAAACAATGTGTAATAAATATCAAATTAAATATTGTTATTTTTTATTTATCATTACTCTTTACAATTTAAGTAAGATTCTCTGATCCTGTTCAGGATGAAATAATGCAATTTATGTTATATTTCATGTTCACTGGTGAGGTTTCTTTGCGCTTGTGCCATTTTCAGCAGCACCTATGAGACAACCATGATATCTAGACAGAAAGGCCCTTAAAATTCTTTGTGAACTGGTGAACAATACTAAACACACAATAATAGCAATGCATTGTGAGCTTAGTATTTTTCACCAGCAAATAAAGAATGATGTTTGTGCTGATGTATCAGCAAGTGCTTGCTGTTCTGTGTCAACGACTGGGAGCAGAAGGATTTGTTGAGGTCCTCAAAGAAAACTAAGCAAAAAGATTAAATGCTTAGTGTGGCTAGTCAGTGAGAAGTAAATGCTCCTGGGACATCATGATAATATGGCAAAAGTATTGTTTGGCGCAACACAGATGCTTTTCGAATGTCAGATGCCATTCCCAGTGAACATACATGACATACATGAAGTCCATTCCTGAACCCATGTCAGGACACTACTCTTATGACTGCTGCCTTGGACTCGCCGTAGGGCCTATTCCCTGGGCAAGCAAAAAAAATAAAAATAAAAATCAAACTTGCCTTGTAACAGCGAACAGAGATCACTGGGAATTACATCTAGTGGCCAGAACAATGAGCATGCAATCTAGGTTAATTGGGTGTTTAAAATTTATTATGTAAAAAAAAAACATGGATACACGTTTCTATCACACCATATTTCATTGCCATTTTCTTCATTTTACTGTTTTAGAACAATAGAAGCCAAGACTCTAATTCTACATGTAAGGTTCTGTATGGCATAAAAAATTATGAATTGTAAAATAGAGGGACTAACAATACCTAGTTGCATAGAGTTTGTATCAAGTAAAAATATTATGAATCCTACTGAATCCCAATACTTACGTAAAGCAGTAGTTCATTAAGTTCTCTTAAACAACAAAAGGAAATTAACCTGACTGCGTGATACATTTATTACCACGTAGTTATAGAGAAATTTCCAAAATTAAAGCAGAGGTAGCCAAGTGGATAGTATTTCAGTGACTATTCATTAAAATACCCTCAGCACACCTGTTTGAATACAAATTATTATTTAAGAATTTATTATGGAGAACAAATTGAGCTGATGTGGTTTGTAGGTGTATAGCCAATTTAATGCAAATCAGACAAACCACAAGTGAAGCTTGGTACTAGTATTACAGAAGATATAGAAGAAATCATTTAGTTAATAAAAGGCTTGCCACTAGTGTTATAGAAGACATAGAAGAAAGCATTTAGTTAATAAATAATACTATCCCCATTATTGTGCGACTCTAAATAGACAGCTTCATCGCACCCCCCACCCCCAGATAATGTTATGACATATCTTAGTGTTTCACATGTGTAGCCATCTGCTCAGTAGATCAGGCTTATATCTCAAAAAACTGGTAGCTTTTATTAAACATTGTTAATTAAACAACAAAAGGAAACTCTCCTCACTATGTGATACATTTATTGCCACATAGTATGAGAAGTTTCCAAAATTAAATTTGAGGTACCAAGGTGGATAGTACTTCAATGGCTATTCATTTTCACCACCTCAACACAACTAAATTGGAATACAGTAAAACTTTGCAAATCCAGCATCAAGTAAACCGGCACTTTTCTGATTTTGTTTTCATGAGAATATCGTGAGAACATGTACCGTCTCAACAACACATCACGAGATCATCTGATCACAGCGTGCAAATTACTAATAATAACTGCCTACGTGTAACATTGGGAGGTTTCCCAAATTCTTCCTCTCATTGGTCCGCGCTGAAGTGACGCGGACCAATGAGGCGACGAATCGGCGTGTATATATACGTTTGAAATGTGTGTCGAACTTGGATGATGGTTTGTGTTTGGTGGTGGCAGTATGTGGATTTGTTTTTGTTTTTTATTGGAGGTTTAACGACCACCATGAGCAACTCAATGGGCTATAAGCAGTTGCTAATCCCTAATTTAGGGCCACTGGTTCCAGGGAAGGGAGAGAGAGCCAGTGCCGTAAGACAAACACAACATCCATGCATCACCGGGATTCGAACCCATTTCAGACGAATGGTCATAAGCCAGAGGGTTAGACCACTGCACCACTGGGGCGCCTTATATAAAATCAGAATGATGTATGGAAGATTCACATTATGGAATTTAACCAAATCATGAAGTAATACGTGGAATATAAATATGGTACATGGAATAATCTTAAGATATTTTGTAATGTTTCTGTTTCACACAATAATATGCTAAGAAAGTTTGACTGGACAACGCAAAACGTCCGATGGTAAAAATTTATGTATGTCAAATAACTTCTATAGGTAAAAAAATTACGAATTCAACATGGTTTTGCTCACCTCTTCAAATCCACTCCGCCATCCATTGATATTTATCGGTAGAATTTTCAGTTACGATGGTTCTTTGTCTTTTACTAAAGATTAGGTTTATGTGGTTAGGCCTGTTTCAAGTCCGTTCTACCATCTGCCTATACCTGTAGAACACTTTTTTCGTGAATAGTGGTATGTACAAAGTTTCGCCGTCATTCGCAAAACGTATAGATGAAAAATATACAATGGTGATAGGACTAAAATCAAAATGGAATGTGTCAAACTAGGGATAAAAAAACTCGCAGTGGGAATGTCGACCAGGTAATATGACGCCGACAGTGTTATGTCACTACTTCATTGTTTTTTTCGGACATGTTTGATGGTGAGGGTTTCGTTCAATTTTGATTCCTACATCTTTCCATTACAGTTTTAACTTTAATACATGTTTTAATTTCAAATTCGAAGCTGTTCTTTCCCCGTGTTTGAAACATTCCATTTTGATTTTAGTCCTATCACCATCACATTGTTTTTCATATATTTTACATCTATATGTTTTGTGAATGAAGACGAAACTTTGTACCTACCGCAATTTACATACAAAGTGTTCTACAGATATAGACAGATGGTAGAATGGACTTGAATCGGTGGGCCTAACCATATAAGCCTGATCTTTATTGAAAGCCAAAGAACCATCGTAACTGAAAATTCTACTGATATATCGATGGATGGCGAAGTGGATTTGAAGAGGTGAGCAAAACTATGTTGAGTTCGTAATTTTTTACCAATAGTAGTTATATGACATACATAAATTTTTACCGTCGGACGTTATACGTTGTCCAGTCGGACTTTTCTAGCAATTTAACGTGTGAAACAGAAGCTTCATGGAATATCTTAAGATTATTTCATATACCATGTGATGTATGCAAAACTTGTTACCATTACTGGATTTCTCAACTATTTAAAACTAAATTAAAAATACTTAAAAACAATTGTCATTTCTCTATGATTCTACTATTATTTAATTTGGTTCTAGTTCCAGTTTAAAAAAAAAAAAAAACATTTAATCTTCCTTCCCTCTGAGTTCTTTTGGATTTTTACAGATGTTTCTGGCCTCTTGATCTTAGTCAAGGCCTGTTCTTAATGTATAGAAGGATTAACAAGATTTGTTTACTTCTGAAGAATTTAAATATTGTTGCCAGGTTCCTCATACTGTTGCCAGTTATTAAACGGAAATGTTTTCATTGTGTATTTCGTAATGTCTTAAACTGGAATCAAATGAATATACATGGGTAAAGCCCTGATTAAGGGATTTAATACTAATATTTCAATTTTTACATTATTACTTTTAGAAAATTTAAACTTTAAGATGTAAAACTGTGCTACTCTACTGTAAGTGTTAATTTGAGAACTGCTCGAGTTTCAGTGTTGGAATATTAAGAACATTTGTACAGGTCCTACAAAAATGGTAATATATTCTCCTCCTTTACTTTATAGTAGTGATATATATTGAAAAGATTTGCTGAAAAACATTCTTTGTAACTCTTGACTATTTTAGATTACCAATTTCACATTTTTATAATGTACCAAGTAAAGAAAGAGCTTCAATGTAAAATCTTTTATATTAAAAAAAAAAAGTCACTTTAAAACATATTCACAGTTTTTAATTTTATTCTGTGGGTAGAAATCATGTAGTTACCTGTACATCATATTAAACATTGTTTAATAAGCAATGCTAAATATGTTTATTAAACAATGTGTAATAAATATCAAATTAAATATTGTTATTTTTTATTTATCATTACTCTTTCCAATTTAAGTAAGATTCTCTGATCCTGTTCAGGACGAAATAATGCAATTTATGTTATATTTCATGTTCACTGGTGAGGTTTCTTTGCGCTTGTGCCATTTTCAGCAGCACCTATGAGACAACCATGATATCTAGACAGAAAGGCCCTTAAAATTCTTTGTGAACTGGTGAACAATACTAAACACACAATAATAGCAATGCATTGTGAGCTTAGTATTTTTCACCAGCAAATAAAGAATGATGTTTGTGCTGATGTATCAGCAAGTGCTTGCTGTTCTGTGTCAACGACTGGGAGCAGAAGGATTTGTTGAGGTCCTCAAAGAAAACTAAGCAAAAAGATTAAATGCTTAGTGTGGCTAGTCAGTGAGAAGTAAATGCTCCTGGGACATCATGATAATATGGCAAAAGTATTGTTTGGCGCAACATAGATGCTTTTCGAATGTCAGACGCCATTCCCAGTGAACATACATGACATACATGAAGTCCATTCCTGAACCCATGTCAGGACACTACTCTTATGACTGCTGCCTTGGAGTCGCCGTAGGGCCTATTCCCTGGGCACGCAAAAAAAAAAAAAATCAAACTTGCCTTGTAACAGCGAACAGAGATCACTGGGAATTACATCTAGTGGCCAGAACAATGAGCATGCAATCTAGGTTAATTGGGTGTTTAAAATTTATTATGTAAAAAAAAAAAAACATGGATACACGCTTCTATCACACCATATTTCATTGCCATTTTCTTCATTTTACTGTTTTAGAACAATAGAAGCCAAGACTCTAATTCTACATGTAAGGTTCTGTATGGCATAAAAAATTATGAATTGTAAAATAGAGGGACTAACAATACCTAGTTGCATAGAGTTCATATCAAGTAAAAATATTATGAATCCTACTGGATCCCAATACTTACGTAAAGCAGTAGTTCATTAAGTTCTCTTAAACAACAAAAGGAAATTAACCTGACTGCGTGATACATTTATTACCACGTAGTTATAGAGAAATTTCCAAAATTAAAGCAGAGGTAGCCAAGTGGATAGTATTTCAGTGACTATTCATTAAAATACCCTCAGCACACCTGTTTGAATACAAATTATTATTTAAGAATTTATTATGGAGAACAAATTGAGCTGATGTGGTTTGTAGGTGTTTAGCCAATTTAATGCAAATCAGACAAACCACAAGTAAAGCTTGGTACTAGTATTACAGAAGATATAGAAGAAATCATTTAGTTAATAAAAGGCTTGCCACTAGTGTTATAGAAGACATAGAAGAAAGCATTTAGTTAATAAATAATACTATCCCCATTATTGTGCGACTCTAAATAGACAGCTTCATCGCACCCCCACCCCCAGATAATGTTATGACAGATATCTTAGTGTTTCACATGTGTAGCCATCTGCTCAGTAGATCAGGCTTATATCTCAAAAAACTGGTAGCTTTTATTAAACATTGTTAATTAAACAACAAAAGGAAACTCTCCTCACTATGTGATACATTTATTGCCACATAGTACGAGAAGTTTCCAAAATTAAATTTGAGGTACGGAGGTGGATAGTACTTCAATGGCTATTCATTTTCACCACCTCAACACAACTAAATTGGAATACAGTAAAACTTTGCAAATCCAGCATCAAGTAAACCGGCACTTTTCTGATTTTGTTTTCATGAGAATATCGTGAGAACATGTACCGTCTCAACAACACATCACGAGATCATCTGATCACAGCGTGCAAATTACTAATAATAACTGCCTACGTGTAACATTGGGAGGTTTCCCAAATTCTTCCTCTCATTGGTCCGCGCTGAAGTGACGCGGACCAATGAGGCGACGAATCGGCGTGTATATATACGTTTGAAATGTGTGTCGAACTTGGATGATGGTTTGTGTTTGGTGGTGGCAGTATGTGGATTTGTTTTTGTTTTTTTATTGGAGGTTTAACGACCGCCATGAGCAACTCAATGGGCTATAAGCAGTTGCTAATCCCTAATTTAGGGCCACTGGTTCCAGGGAAGGGAGAGAGAGCCAGTGCCGTAAGACAAACACAACATCCATGCATCACCGGGATTCGAACCCATTTCAGACGAATGGTCATAAGCCAGAGCCTTAGACCACTGCACCACTGGGGCGCCTTATATAAAATCAGAATGATGTATGGAAGATTCACATTATGGAATTTAACCAAATCATGAAGTAATACGTGGAATATAAATATGGTACATGGAATAATCTTAAGATATTTTGTAATGTTTCTGTTTCACACAATAATATGCTAAGAAAGTTTGACTGGACAACGCAAAACGTCCGATGGTAAAAATTTATGTATGTCAAATAACTTCTATAGGTAAAAAAATTACGAATTCAACATGGTTTTGCTCACCTCTTCAAATCCACTCCGCCATCCATTGATATTTATCGGTAGAATTTTCAGTTACGATGGTTCTTTGTCTTTTACTAAAGATTAGGTTTATGTGGTTAGGCCTGTTTCAAGTCCGTTCTACCATCTGCCTATACCTGTAGAACACTTTTTCGTGAATAGTGGTATGTACAAAGTTTCGCCGTCATTCCCAAAACGTATAGATGAAAAATATACAATGGTGATAGGACTAAAATCAAAATGGAATGTGTCAAACTAGGGATAAAAAAACTCGCAGTGGGAATGTCGACCAGGTAATATGACGCCGACAGTGTTATGTCACTTCTTCATTGTTTTTTTCGGACATGTTTTATGGTGAGGGTTTCGTTCAATTTTGATTCCTACATCTTTCCATTACAGTTTTAACTTTAATACATGTTTTAATTTCAAATTCGAAGCTGTTCTTTCCCCGTGTTTGAAACATTCCATTTTGATTTTAGTCCTATCACCATCACATTGTTTTTCATATATTTTACATCTATCTGTTTTGTGAATGAAGACGAAACTTTGTACGTACCGCAATTTACATACAAAGTGTTCTACAGATATAGACAGATGGTAGAATGGACTTGAATCGGTGGGCCTAACCATATAAGCCTGATCTTTATTGAAAGCCAAAGAACCATCGTAACTGAAAATTCTACTGATATATCGATGGATGGCGAAGTGGATTTGAAGAGGTGAGCAAAACTATGTTGAGTTCGTAATTTTTTACCAATAGTAGTTATATGACATACATAAATTTTTACCGTCGGACGTTATACGTTGTCCAGTCGGACTTTTCTAGCAATTTAACGTGTGAAACAGAAGCTTCATGGAATATCTTAAGATTATTTCATATACCATGTGATGTATGCAAAACTTGTTACCATTACTGGATTTCTCAACTATTTAAAACTAAATTAAAAATACTTAAAAACAATTGTCATTTCTCTATGATTCTACTATTATTTAATTTGGTTCTAGTTCCAGTTTAAAAAAAAAAAAAAACATTTAATCTTCCTTCCCTCTGAGTTCTTTTGGATTTTTACAGATGTTTCTGGCCTCTTGATCTTAGTCAAGGCCTGTTCTCAATGTATAGAAGGATTAACAAGATTTGTTTACTTCTGAAGAATTTAAATATTGTTGCCAGGTTCCTCATACTGTTGCCAGTTATTAAACGGAAATGTTTTCATTGTGTATTTCGTAATGTCTTAAACTGGAATCAAATGAATATACATGGGTAAAGCCCTGATTAAGGGATTTAATACTAATATTTCAATTTTTACATTATTACTTTTAGAAAATTTAAACTTTAAGATGTAAAACTGTGCTACTCTACTGTAAGTGTTAATTTGAGAACTGCTCGAGTTTCAGTGTTGGAATATTAAGAACATTTGTACAGGTCCTACAAAAATGGTAATATATTCTCCTCCTTTACTTTATAGTAGTGATATATATTGAAAAGATTTGCTGAAAAACATTCTTTGTAACTCTTGACTATTTTAGATTACCAATTTCACATTTTTATAATGTACCAAGTAAAGAAAGAGCTTCAATGTAAAATCTTTTATATTAAAAAAAAAAGTCACTTTAAAACATATTCACAGTTTTTAATTTTATTCTGTGGGTAGAAATCATGTAGTTACCTGTACATCATATTAAACATTGTTTAATAAGCAATGCTAAATATGTTTATTAAACAATGTGTAATAAATATCAAATTAAATATTGTTATTTTTTATTTATCATTACTCTTTCCAATTTAAGTAAGATTCTCTGATCCTGTTCAGGACGAAATAATGCAATTTATGTTATATTTCATGTTCACTGGTGAGGTTTCTTTGCGCTTGTGCCATTTTCAGCAGCACCTATGAGACAACCATGATATCTAGACAGAAAGGCCCTTAAAATTCTTTGTGAACTGGTGAACAATACTAAACACACAATAATAGCAATGCATTGTGAGCTTAGTATTTTTCACCAGCAAATAAAGAATGATGTTTGTGCTGATGTATCAGCAAGTGCTTGCTGTTCTGTGTCAACGACTGGGAGCAGAAGGATTTGTTGAGGTCCTCAAAGAAAACTAAGCAAAAAGATTAAATGCTTAGTGTGGCTAGTCAGTGAGAAGTAAATGCTCCTGGGACATCATGATAATATGGCAAAAGTATTGTTTGGCGCAACATAGATGCTTTTCGAATGTCAGACGCCATTCCCAGTGAACATACATGACATACATGAAGTCCATTCCTGAACCCATGTCAGGACACTACTCTTATGACTGCTGCCTTGGAGTCGCCGTAGGGCCTATTCCCTGGGCACGCAAAAAAAAAAAAAAAAAAATCAAGCTTGCCTTGTAACAGCGAACAGAGATCACTGGGAATTACATCTAGTGGCCAGAACAATGAGCATGCAATCTAGGTTAATTGGGTGTTTAAAATTTATTATGTAAAAAAAAAAAAACATGGATACACGCTTCTATCACACCATATTTCATTGCCATTTTCTTCATTTTACTGTTTTAGAACAATAGAAGCCAAGACTCTAATTCTACATGTAAGGTTCTGTATGGCATAAAAAATTATGAATTGTAAAATAGAGGGACTAACAATACCTAGTTGCATAGAGTTCATATCAAGTAAAAATATTATGAATCCTACTGGATCCCAATACTTACGTAAAGCAGTAGTTCATTAAGTTCTCTTAAACAACAAAAGGAAATTAACCTGACTGCGTGATACATTTATTACCACGTAGTTATAGAGAAATTTCCAAAATTAAAGCAGAGGTAGCCAAGTGGATAGTATTTCAGTGACTATTCATTAAAATACCCTCAGCACACCTGTTTGAATACAAATTATTATTTAAGAATTTATTATGGAGAACAAATTGAGCTGATGTGGTTTGTAGGTGTTTAGCCAATTTAATGCAAATCAGACAAACCACAAGTAAAGCTTGGTACTAGTATTACAGAAGATATAGAAGAAATCATTTAGTTAATAAAAGGCTTGCCACTAGTGTTATAGAAGACATAGAAGAAAGCATTTAGTTAATAAATAATACTATCCCCATTATTGTGCGACTCTAAATAGACAGCTTCATCGCACCCCCACCCCCAGATAATGTTATGACAGATATCTTAGTGTTTCACATGTGTAGCCATCTGCTCAGTAGATCAGGCTTATATCTCAAAAAACTGGTAGCTTTTATTAAACATTGTTAATTAAACAACAAAAGGAAACTCTCCTCACTATGTGATACATTTATTGCCACATAGTACGAGAAGTTTCCAAAATTAAATTTGAGGTACGGAGGTGGATAGTACTTCAATGGCTATTCATTTTCACCACCTCAACACAACTAAATTGGAATACAGTAAAACTTTGCAAATCCAGCATCAAGTAAACCGGCACTTTTCTGATTTTGTTTTCATGAGAATATCGTGAGAACATGTACCGTCTCAACAACACATCACGAGATCATCTGATCACAGCGTGCAAATTACTAATAATAACTGCCTACGTGTAACATTGGGAGGTTTCCCAAATTCTTCCTCTCATTGGTCCGCGCTGAAGTGACGCGGACCAATGAGGCGACGAATCGGCGTGTATATATACGTTTGAAATGTGTGTCGAACTTGGATGATGGTTTGTGTTTGGTGGTGGCAGTATGTGGATTTGTTTTTGTTTTTTATTGGAGGTTTAACGACCGCCATGAGCAACTCAATGGGCTATAAGCAGTTGCTAATCCCTAATTTAGGGCCACTGGTTCCAGGGAAGGGAGAGAGAGCCAGTGCCGTAAGACAAACACAACATCCATGCATCACCGGGATTCGAACCCATTTCAGACGAATGGTCATAAGCCAGAGCCTTAGACCACTGCACCACTGGGGCGCCTTATATAAAATCAGAATGATGTATGGAAGATTCACATTATGGAATTTAACCAAATCATGAAGTAATACGTGGAATATAAATATGGTACATGGAATAATCTTAAGATATTTTGTAATGTTTCTGTTTCACACAATAATATGCTAAGAAAGTTTGACTGGACAACGCAAAACGTCCGATGGTAAAAATTTATGTATGTCAAATAACTTCTATAGGTAAAAAAATTACGAATTCAACATGGTTTTGCTCACCTCTTCAAATCCACTCCGCCATCCATTGATATTTATCGGTAGAATTTTCAGTTACGATGGTTCTTTGTCTTTTACTAAAGATTAGGTTTATGTGGTTAGGCCTGTTTCAAGTCCGTTCTACCATCTGCCTATACCTGTAGAACACTTTTTTCGTGAATAGTGGTATGTACAAAGTTTCGCCGTCATTCCCAAAACGTATAGATGAAAAATATACAATGGTGATAGGACTAAAATCAAAATGGAATGTGTCAAACTAGGGATAAAAAAAACTCGCAGTGGGAATGTCGACCAGGTAATATGACGCCGACAGTGTTATGTCACTTCTTCATTGTTTTTTTCGGACATGTTTTATGGTGAGGGTTTCGTTCAATTTTGATTCCTACATCTTTCCATTACAGTTTTAACTTTAATACATGTTTTAATTTCAAATTCGAAGCTGTTCTTTCCCCGTGTTTGAAACATTCCATTTTGATTTTAGTCCTATCACCATCACATTGTTTTTCATATATTTTACATCTATCTGTTTTGTGAATGAAGACGAAACTTTGTACGTACCGCAATTTACATACAAAGTGTTCTACAGATATAGACAGATGGTAGAATGGACTTGAATCGGTGGGCCTAACCATATAAGCCTGATCTTTATTGAAAGCCAAAGAACCATCGTAACTGAAAATTCTACTGATATATCGATGGATGGCGAAGTGGATTTGAAGAGGTGAGCAAAACTATGTTGAGTTCGTAATTTTTTACCAATAGTAGTTATATGACATACATAAATTTTTACCGTCGGACGTTATACGTTGTCCAGTCGGACTTTTCTAGCAATTTAACGTGTGAAACAGAAGCTTCATGGAATATCTTAAGATTATTTCATATACCATGTGATGTATGCAAAACTTGTTACCATTACTGGATTTCTCAACTATTTAAAACTAAATTAAAAATACTTAAAAACAATTGTCATTTCTCTATGATTCTACTATTATTTAATTTGGTTCTAGTTCCAGTTTAAAAAAAAAAAAAACATTTAATCTTCCTTCCCTCTGAGTTCTTTTGGATTTTTACAGATGTTTCTGGCCTCTTGATCTTAGTCAAGGCCTGTTCTCAATGTATAGAAGGATTAACAAGATTTGTTTACTTCTGAAGAATTTAAATATTGTTGCCAGGTTCCTCATACTGTTGCCAGTTATTAAACGGAAATGTTTTCATTGTGTATTTCGTAATGTCTTAAACTGGAATCAAATGAATATACATGGGTAAAGCCCTGATTAAGGGATTTAATACTAATATTTCAATTTTTACATTATTACTTTTAGAAAATTTAAACTTTAAGATGTAAAACTGTGCTACTCTACTGTAAGTGTTAATTTGAGAACTGCTCGAGTTTCAGTGTTGGAATATTAAGAACATTTGTACAGGTCCTACAAAAATGGTAATATATTCTCCTCCTTTACTTTATAGTAGTGATATATATTGAAAAGATTTGCTGAAAAACATTCTTTGTAACTCTTGACTATTTTAGATTACCAATTTCACATTTTTATAATGTACCAAGTAAAGAAAGAGCTTCAATGTAAAATCTTTTATATTAAAAAAAAAAGTCACTTTAAAACATATTCACAGTTTTTAATTTTATTCTGTGGGTAGAAATCATGTAGTTACCTGTACATCATATTAAACATTGTTTAATAAGCAATGCTAAATATGTTTATTAAACAATGTGTAATAAATATCAAATTAAATATTGTTATTTTTTATTTATCATTACTCTTTCCAATTTAAGTAAGATTCTCTGATCCTGTTCAGGACGAAATAATGCAATTTATGTTATATTTCATGTTCACTGGTGAGGTTTCTTTGCGCTTGTGCCATTTTCAGCAGCACCTATGAGACAACCATGATATCTAGACAGAAAGGCCCTTAAAATTCTTTGTGAACTGGTGAACAATACTAAACACACAATAATAGCAATGCATTGTGAGCTTAGTATTTTTCACCAGCAAATAAAGAATGATGTTTGTGCTGATGTATCAGCAAGTGCTTGCTGTTCTGTGTCAACGACTGGGAGCAGAAGGATTTGTTGAGGTCCTCAAAGAAAACTAAGCAAAAAGATTAAATGCTTAGTGTGGCTAGTCAGTGAGAAGTAAATGCTCCTGGGACATCATGATAATATGGCAAAAGTATTGTTTGGCGCAACATAGATGCTTTTCGAATGTCAGATGCCATTCCCAGTGAACATACATGACATACATGAAGTCCATTCCTGAACCCATGTCAGGACACTACTCTTATGACTGCTGCCTTGGAGTCGCCGTAGGGCCTATTCCCTGGGCACGCAAAAAAAAAAAAAAAAAATCAAGCTTGCCTTGTAACAGCGAACAGAGATCACTGGGAATTACATCTAGTGGCCAGAACAATGAGCATGCAATCTAGGTTAATTGGGTGTTTAAAATTTATTATGTAAAAAAAAAAAAAAACATGGATACACGCTTCTATCACACCATATTTCATTGCCATTTTCTTCATTTTACTGTTTTAGAACAATAGAAGCCAAGACTCTAATTCTACATGTAAGGTTCTGTATGGCATAAAAAATTATGAATTGTAAAATAGAGGGACTAACAATACCTAGTTGCATAGAGTTCATATCAAGTAAAAATATTATGAATCCTACTGGATCCCAATACTTACGTAAAGCAGTAGTTCATTAAGTTCTCTTAAACAACAAAAGGAAATTAACCTGACTGCGTGATACATTTATTACCACGTAGTTATAGAGAAATTTCCAAAATTAAAGCAGAGGTAGCCAAGTGGATAGTATTTCAGTGACTATTCATTAAAATACCCTCAGCACACCTGTTTGAATACAAATTATTATTTAAGAATTTATTATGGAGAACAAATTGAGCTGATGTGGTTTGTAGGTGTTTAGCCAATTTAATGCAAATCAGACAAACCACAAGTAAAGCTTGGTACTAGTATTACAGAAGATATAGAAGAAATCATTTAGTTAATAAAAGGCTTGCCACTAGTGTTATAGAAGACATAGAAGAAAGCATTTAGTTAATAAATAATACTATCCCCATTATTGTGCGACTCTAAATAGACAGCTTCATCGCACCCCCACCCCCAAGATAATGTTATGACAGATATCTTAGTGTTTCACATGTGCAGCCATCTGCTCAGTAGATCAGGCTTATATCTCAAAAAACTGGTAGCTTTTATTAAACATTGTTAATTAAACAACAAAAGGAAACTCTCCTCACTATGTGATACATTTATTGCCACATAGTACGAGAAGTTTCCAAAATTAAATTTGAGGTACGGAGGTGGATAGTACTTCAATGGCTATTCATTTTCACCACCTCAACACAACTAAATTGGAATACAGTAAAACTTTGCAAATCCAGCATCAAGTAAACCGGCACTTTTCTGATTTTGTTTTCATGAGAATATCGTGAGAACATGTACCGTCTCAACAACACATCACGAGATCATCTGATCACAGCGTGCAAATTACTAATAATAACTGCCTACGTGTAACATTGGGAGGTTTCCCAAATTCTTCCTCTCATTGGTCCGCGCTGAAGTGACGCGGACCAATGAGGCGACGAATCGGCGTGTATATATACGTTTGAAATGTGTGTCGAACTTGGATGATGGTTTGTGTTTGGTGGTGGCAGTATGTGGATTTGTTTTTGTTTTTTTATTGGAGGTTTAACGACCGCCATGAGCAACTCAATGGGCTATAAGCAGTTGCTAATCCCTAATTTAGGGCCACTGGTTCCAGGGAAGGGAGAGAGAGCCAGTGCCGTAAGACAAACACAACATCCATGCATCACCGGGATTCGAACCCATTTCAGACGAATGGTCATAAGCCAGAGCCTTAGACCACTGCACCACTGGGGCGCCTTATATAAAATCAGAATGATGTATGGAAGATTCACATTATGGAATTTAACCAAATCATGAAGTAATACGTGGAATATAAATATGGTACATGGAATAATCTTAAGATATTTTGTAATGTTTCTGTTTCACACAATAATATGCTAAGAAAGTTTGACTGGACAACGCAAAACGTCCGATGGTAAAAATTTATGTATGTCAAATAACTTCTATAGGTAAAAAAATTACGAATTCAACATGGTTTTGCTCACCTCTTCAAATCCACTCCGCCATCCATTGATATTTATCGGTAGAATTTTCAGTTACGATGGTTCTTTGTCTTTTACTAAAGATTAGGTTTATGTGGTTAGGCCTGTTTCAAGTCCGTTCTACCATCTGCCTATACCTGTAGAACACTTTTTTCGTGAATAGTGGTATGTACAAAGTTTCGCCGTCATTCCCAAAACGTATAGATGAAAAATATACAATGGTGATAGGACTAAAATCAAAATGGAATGTGTCAAACTAGGGATAAAAAAACTCGCAGTGGGAATGTCGACCAGGTAATATGACGCCGACAGTGTTATGTCACTTCTTCATTGTTTTTTTCGGACATGTTTTATGGTGAGGGTTTCGTTCAATTTTGATTCCTACATCTTTCCATTACAGTTTTAACTTTAATACATGTTTTAATTTCAAATTCGAAGCTGTTCTTTCCCCGTGTTTGAAACATTCCATTTTGATTTTAGTCCTATCACCATCACATTGTTTTTCATATATTTTACATCTATCTGTTTTGTGAATGAAGACGAAACTTTGTACGTACCGCAATTTACATACAAAGTGTTCTACAGATATAGACAGATGGTAGAATGGACTTGAATCGGTGGGCCTAACCATATAAGCCTGATCTTTATTGAAAGCCAAAGAACCATCGTAACTGAAAATTCTACTGATATATCGATGGATGGCGAAGTGGATTTGAAGAGGTGAGCAAAACTATGTTGAGTTCGTAATTTTTTACCAATAGTAGTTATATGACATACATAAATTTTTACCGTCGGACGTTATACGTTGTCCAGTCGGACTTTTCTAGCAATTTAACGTGTGAAACAGAAGCTTCATGGAATATCTTAAGATTATTTCATATACCATGTGATGTATGCAAAACTTGTTACCATTACTGGATTTCTCAACTATTTAAAACTAAATTAAAAATACTTAAAAACAATTGTCATTTCTCTATGATTCTACTATTATTTAATTTGGTTCTAGTTCCAGTTTAAAAAAAAAAAAAAACATTTAATCTTCCTTCCCTCTGAGTTCTTTTGGATTTTTACAGATGTTTCTGGCCTCTTGATCTTAGTCAAGGCCTGTTCTCAATGTATAGAAGGATTAACAAGATTTGTTTACTTCTGAAGAATTTAAATATTGTTGCCAGGTTCCTCATACTGTTGCCAGTTATTAAACGGAAATGTTTTCATTGTGTATTTCGTAATGTCTTAAACTGGAATCAAATGAATATACATGGGTAAAGCCCTGATTAAGGGATTTAATACTAATATTTCAATTTTTACATTATTACTTTTAGAAAATTTAAACTTTAAGATGTAAAACTGTGCTACTCTACTGTAAGTGTTAATTTGAGAACTGCTCGAGTTTCAGTGTTGGAATATTAAGAACATTTGTACAGGTCCTACAAAAATGGTAATATATTCTCCTCCTTTACTTTATAGTAGTGATATATATTGAAAAGATTTGCTGAAAAACATTCTTTGTAACTCTTGACTATTTTAGATTACCAATTTCACATTTTTATAATGTACCAAGTAAAGAAAGAGCTTCAATGTAAAATCTTTTATATTAAAAAAAAAAAAAGTCACTTTAAAACATATTCACAGTTTTTAATTTTATTCTGTGGGTAGAAATCATGTAGTTACCTGTACATCATATTAAACATTGTTTAATAAGCAATGCTAAATATGTTTATTAAACAATGTGTAATAAATATCAAATTAAATATTGTTATTTTTTATTTATCATTACTCTTTCCAATTTAAGTAAGATTCTCTGATCCTGTTCAGGACGAAATAATGCAATTTATGTTATATTTCATGTTCACTGGTGAGGTTTCTTTGCGCTTGTGCCATTTTCAGCAGCACCTATGAGACAACCATGATATCTAGACAGAAAGGCCCTTAAAATTCTTTGTGAACTGGTGAACAATACTAAACACACAATAATAGCAATGCATTGTGAGCTTAGTATTTTTCACCAGCAAATAAAGAATGATGTTTGTGCTGATGTATCAGCAAGTGCTTGCTGTTCTGTGTCAACGACTGGGAGCAGAAGGATTTGTTGAGGTCCTCAAAGAAAACTAAGCAAAAAGATTAAATGCTTAGTGTGGCTAGTCAGTGAGAAGTAAATGCTCCTGGGACATCATGATAATATGGCAAAAGTATTGTTTGGCGCAACATAGATGCTTTTCGAATGTCAGACGCCATTCCCAGTGAACATACATGACATACATGAAGTCCATTCCTGAACCCATGTCAGGACACTACTCTTATGACTGCTGCCTTGGAGTCGCCGTAGGGCCTATTCCCTGGGCACGCAAAAAAAAAAAAAATCAAGCTTGCCTTGTAACAGCGAACAGAGATCACTGGGAATTACATCTAGTGGCCAGAACAATGAGCATGCAATCTAGGTTAATTGGGTGTTTAAAATTTATTATGTAAAAAAAAAAAACATGGATACACGCTTCTATCACACCATATTTCATTGCCATTTTCTTCATTTTACTGTTTTAGAACAATAGAAGCCAAGACTCTAATTCTACATGTAAGGTTCTGTATGGCATAAAAAATTATGAATTGTAAAATAGAGGGACTAACAATACCTAGTTGCATAGAGTTCATATCAAGTAAAAATATTATGAATCCTACTGGATCCCAATACTTACGTAAAGCAGTAGTTCATTAAGTTCTCTTAAACAACAAAAGGAAATTAACCTGACTGCGTGATACATTTATTACCACGTAGTTATAGAGAAATTTCCAAAATTAAAGCAGAGGTAGCCAAGTGGATAGTATTTCAGTGACTATTCATTAAAATACCCTCAGCACACCTGTTTGAATACAAATTATTATTTAAGAATTTATTATGGAGAACAAATTGAGCTGATGTGGTTTGTAGGTGTTTAGCCAATTTAATGCAAATCAGACAAACCACAAGTAAAGCTTGGTACTAGTATTACAGAAGATATAGAAGAAATCATTTAGTTAATAAAAGGCTTGCCACTAGTGTTATAGAAGACATAGAAGAAAGCATTTAGTTAATAAATAATACTATCCCCATTATTGTGCGACTCTAAATAGACAGCTTCATCGCACCCCCACCCCCAGATAATGTTATGACAGATATCTTAGTGTTTCACATGTGCAGCCATCTGCTCAGTAGATCAGGCTTATATCTCAAAAAACTGGTAGCTTTTATTAAACATTGTTAATTAAACAACAAAAGGAAACTCTCCTCACTATGTGATACATTTATTGCCACATAGTACGAGAAGTTTCCAAAATTAAATTTGAGGTACGGAGGTGGATAGTACTTCAATGGCTATTCATTTTCACCACCTCAACACAACTAAATTGGAATACAGTAAAACTTTGCAAATCCAGCATCAAGTAAACCGGCACTTTTCTGATTTTGTTTTCATGAGAATATCGTGAGAACATGTACCGTCTCAACAACACATCACGAGATCATCTGATCACAGCGTGCAAATTACTAATAATAACTGCCTACGTGTAACATTGGGAGGTTTCCCAAATTCTTCCTCTCATTGGTCCGCGCTGAAGTGACGCGGACCAATGAGGCGACGAATCGGCGTGTATATATACGTTTGAAATGTGTGTCGAACTTGGATGATGGTTTGTGTTTGGTGGTGGCAGTATGTGGATTTGTTTTTGTTTTTTTATTGGAGGTTTAACGACCGCCATGAGCAACTCAATGGGCTATAAGCAGTTGCTAATCCCTAATTTAGGGCCACTGGTTCCAGGGAAGGGAGAGAGAGCCAGTGCCGTAAGACAAACACAACATCCATGCATCACCGGGATTCGAACCCATTTCAGACGAATGGTCATAAGCCAGAGCCTTAGACCACTGCACCACTGGGGCGCCTTATATAAAATCAGAATGATGTATGGAAGATTCACATTATGGAATTTAACCAAATCATGAAGTAATACGTGGAATATAAATATGGTACATGGAATAATCTTAAGATATTTTGTAATGTTTCTGTTTCACACAATAATATGCTAAGAAAGTTTGACTGGACAACGCAAAACGTCCGATGGTAAAAATTTATGTATGTCAAATAACTTCTATAGGTAAAAAAATTACGAATTCAACATGGTTTTGCTCACCTCTTCAAATCCACTCCGCCATCCATTGATATTTATCGGTAGAATTTTCAGTTACGATGGTTCTTTGTCTTTTACTAAAGATTAGGTTTATGTGGTTAGGCCTGTTTCAAGTCCGTTCTACCATCTGCCTATACCTGTAGAACACTTTTTTCGTGAATAGTGGTATGTACAAAGTTTCGCCGTCATTCCCAAAACGTATAGATGAAAAATATACAATGGTGATAGGACTAAAATCAAAATGGAATGTGTCAAACTAGGGATAAAAAAAAACTCGCAGTGGGAATGTCGACCAGGTAATATGACGCCGACAGTGTTATGTCACTTCTTCATTGTTTTTTTCGGACATGTTTTATGGTGAGGGTTTCGTTCAATTTTGATTCCTACATCTTTCCATTACAGTTTTAACTTTAATACATGTTTTAATTTCAAATTCGAAGCTGTTCTTTCCCCGTGTTTGAAACATTCCATTTTGATTTTAGTCCTATCACCATCACATTGTTTTTCATATATTTTACATCTATCTGTTTTGTGAATGAAGACGAAACTTTGTACGTACCGCAATTTACATACAAAGTGTTCTACAGATATAGACAGATGGTAGAATGGACTTGAATCGGTGGGCCTAACCATATAAGCCTGATCTTTATTGAAAGCCAAAGAACCATCGTAACTGAAAATTCTACTGATATATCGATGGATGGCGAAGTGGATTTGAAGAGGTGAGCAAAACTATGTTGAGTTCGTAATTTTTTACCAATAGTAGTTATATGACATACATAAATTTTTACCGTCGGACGTTATACGTTGTCCAGTCGGACTTTTCTAGCAATTTAACGTGTGAAACAGAAGCTTCATGGAATATCTTAAGATTATTTCATATACCATGTGATGTATGCAAAACTTGTTACCATTACTGGATTTCTCAACTATTTAAAACTAAATTAAAAATACTTAAAAACAATTGTCATTTCTCTATGATTCTACTATTATTTAATTTGGTTCTAGTTCCAGTTTAAAAAAAAAAAAAACATTTAATCTTCCTTCCCTCTGAGTTCTTTTGGATTTTTACAGATGTTTCTGGCCTCTTGATCTTAGTCAAGGCCTGTTCTCAATGTATAGAAGGATTAACAAGATTTGTTTACTTCTGAAGAATTTAAATATTGTTGCCAGGTTCCTCATACTGTTGCCAGTTATTAAACGGAAATGTTTTCATTGTGTATTTCGTAATGTCTTAAACTGGAATCAAATGAATATACATGGGTAAAGCCCTGATTAAGGGATTTAATACTAATATTTCAATTTTTACATTATTACTTTTAGAAAATTTAAACTTTAAGATGTAAAACTGTGCTACTCTACTGTAAGTGTTAATTTGAGAACTGCTCGAGTTTCAGTGTTGGAATATTAAGAACATTTGTACAGGTCCTACAAAAATGGTAATATATTCTCCTCCTTTACTTTATAGTAGTGATATATATTGAAAAGATTTGCTGAAAAACATTCTTTGTAACTCTTGACTATTTTAGATTACCAATTTCACATTTTTATAATGTACCAAGTAAAGAAAGAGCTTCAATGTAAAATCTTTTATATTAAAAAAAAAGTCACTTTAAAACATATTCACAGTTTTTAATTTTATTCTGTGGGTAGAAATCATGTAGTTACCTGTACATCATATTAAACATTGTTTAATAAGCAATGCTAAATATGTTTATTAAACAATGTGTAATAAATATCAAATTAAATATTGTTATTTTTTATTTATCATTACTCTTTCCAATTTAAGTAAGATTCTCTGATCCTGTTCAGGACGAAATAATGCAATTTATGTTATATTTCATGTTCACTGGTGAGGTTTCTTTGCGCTTGTGCCATTTTCAGCAGCACCTATGAGACAACCATGATATCTAGACAGAAAGGCCCTTAAAATTCTTTGTGAACTGGTGAACAATACTAAACACACAATAATAGCAATGCATTGTGAGCTTAGTATTTTTCACCAGCAAATAAAGAATGATGTTTGTGCTGATGTATCAGCAAGTGCTTGCTGTTCTGTGTCAACGACTGGGAGCAGAAGGATTTGTTGAGGTCCTCAAAGAAAACTAAGCAAAAAGATTAAATGCTTAGTGTGGCTAGTCAGTGAGAAGTAAATGCTCCTGGGACATCATGATAATATGGCAAAAGTATTGTTTGGCGCAACATAGATGCTTTTCGAATGTCAGACGCCATTCCCAGTGAACATACATGACATACATGAAGTCCATTCCTGAACCCATGTCAGGACACTACTCTTATGACTGCTGCCTTGGAGTCGCCGTAGGGCCTATTCCCTGGGCACGCAAAAAAAAAAAATCAAGCTTGCCTTGTAACAGCGAACAGAGATCACTGGGAATTACATCTAGTGGCCAGAACAATGAGCATGCAATCTAGGTTAATTGGGTGTTTAAAATTTATTATGTAAAAAAAAAAAAAACATGGATACACGCTTCTATCACACCATATTTCATTGCCATTTTCTTTCATTTTACTGTTTTAGAACAATAGAAGCCAAGACTCTAATTCTACATGTAAGGTTCTGTATGGCATAAAAAATTATGAATTGTAAAATAGAGGGACTAACAATACCTAGTTGCATAGAGTTCATATCAAGTAAAAATATTATGAATCCTACTGAATCCCAATACTTACGTAAAGCAGTAGTTCATTAAGTTCTCTTAAACAACAAAAGGAAATTAACCTGACTGTGCGTGATACATTTATTACCACGTAGTTATAGAGAAATTTCCAAAATTAAAGCAGAGGTAGCCAAGTGGATAGTATTTCAGTGACTATTCATTAAAATACCCTCAGCACACCTGTTTGAATACAAATTATTATTTAAGAATTTATTATGGAGAACAAATTGAGCTGATGTGGTTTGTAGGTGTTTAGCCAATTTAATGCAAATCAGACAAACCACAAGTAAAGCTTGGTACTAGTATTACAGAAGATATAGAAGAAATCATTTAGTTAATAAAAGGCTTGCCACTAGTGTTATAGAAGACATAGAAGAAAGCATTTAGTTAATAAATAATACTATCCCCATTATTGTGCGACTCTAAATAGACAGCTTCATCGCACCCCCCACCCCCAGATAATGTTATGACAGATATCTTAGTGTTTCACATGTGCAGCCATCTGCTCAGTAGATCAGGCTTATATCTCAAAAAACTGGTAGCTTTTATTAAACATTGTTAATTAAACAACAAAAGGAAACTCTCCTCACTATGTGATACATTTATTGCCACATAGTACGAGAAGTTTCCAAAATTAAATTTGAGGTACGGAGGTGGATAGTACTTCAATGGCTATTCATTTTCACCACCTCAACACAACTAAATTGGAATACAGTAAAACTTTGCAAATCCAGCATCAAGTAAACCGGCACTTTTCTGATTTTGTTTTCATGAGAATATCGTGAGAACATGTACCGTCTCAACAACACATCACGAGATCATCTGATCACAGCGTGCAAATTACTAATAATAACTGCCTACGTGTAACATTGGGAGGTTTCCCAAATTCTTCCTCTCATTGGTCCGCGCTGAAGTGACGCGGACCAATGAGGCGACGAATCGGCGTGTATATGTATACGTTTGAAATGTGTGTCGAACTTGGATGATGGTTTGTGTTTGGTGGTGGCAGTATGTGGATTTGTTTTTGTTTTTTTATTGGAGGTTTAACGACCACCATGAGCAACTCAATGGGCTATAAGCAGTTGCTAATCCCTAATTTAGGGCCACTGGTTCCAGGGAAGGGAGAGAGAGCCAGTGCCGTAAGACAAACACAACATCCATGCATCACCGGGATTCGAACCCATTTCAGACGAATGGTCATAAGCCAGAGCCTTAGACCACTGCACCACTGGGGCGCCTTATATAAAATCAGAATGATGTATGGAAGATTCACATTATGGAATTTAACCAAATCATGAAGTAATACGTGGAATATAAATATGGTACATGGAATAATCTTAAGATATTTTGTAATGTTTCTGTTTCACACAATAATATGCTAAGAAAGTTTGACTGGACAACGCAAAACGTCCGATGGTAAAAATTTATGTATGTCAAATAACTTCTATAGGTAAAAAAATTACGAATTCAACATGGTTTTGCTCACCTCTTCAAATCCACTCCGCCATCCATTGATATTTATCGGTAGAATTTTCAGTTACGATGGTTCTTTGTCTTTTACTAAAGATTAGGTTTATGTGGTTAGGCCTGTTTCAAGTCCGTTCTACCATCTGCCTATACCTGTAGAACACTTTTTTCGTGAATAGTGGTATGTACAAAGTTTCGCCGTCATTCGCAAAACGTATAGATGAAAAATATACAATGGTGATAGGACTAAAATCAAAATGGAATGTGTCAAACTAGGGATAAAAAAAAAAACTCGCAGTGGGAATGTCGACCAGGTAATATGACGCCGACAGTGTTATGTCACTTCTTCATTGTTTTTTTCGGACATGTTTGATGGTGAGGGTTTCGTTCAATTTTGATTCCTACATCTTTCCATTACAGTTTTAACTTTAATACATGTTTTAATTTCAAATTCGAAGCTGTTCTTTCCCCGTGTTTGAAACATTCCATTTTGATTTTAGTCCTATCACCATCACATTGTTTTTCATATATTTTACATCTATATGTTTTGTGAATGAAGACGAAACTTTGTACCTACCGCAATTTACATACAAAGTGTTCTACAGATATAGACAGATGGTAGAATGGACTTGAATCGGTGGGCCTAACCATATAAGCCTGATCTTTATTGAAAGCCAAAGAACCATCGTAACTGAAAATTCTACTGATATATCGATGGATGGCGAAGTGGATTTGAAGAGGTGAGCAAAACTATGTTGAGTTCGTAATTTTTTACCAATAGTAGTTATATGACATACATAAATTTTTACCGTCGGACGTTATACGTTGTCCAGTCGGACTTTTCTAGCAATTTAACGTGTGAAACAGAAACTTCATGGAATATCTTAAGATTATTTCATATACCATGTGATGTATGCAAAACTTGTTACCATTACTGGATTTCTCAACTATTTAAAACTAAATTAAAAATACTTAAAAACAATTGTCATTTCTCTATGATTCTACTATTATTTAATTTGGTTCTAGTTCCAGTTTAAAAAAAAAAACATTTAATCTTCCTTCCCTCTGAGTTCTTTTGGATTTTTACAGATGTTTCTGGCCTCTTGATCTTAGTCAAGGCCTGTTTTTAATGTGTAGAAGGATTAACAAGATTTGTTTACTTCTGAAGAATTTAAATATTGTTGCCAGGTTCCTCATACTGTTGCCAGTTATTAAACGGAAATGTTTTCATTGTGTATTTCGTAATGTCTTAAACTGGAATCAAATGAATATACATGGGTAAAGCCCTGAGTAAGGGATTTAACACTAATATTTCAATTTTTACATTATTACTTTTAGAAAATTTAAACTTTAAGATGTAAAACTGTGCTACTCTACTGTAAGTGTTAATTTGAGAACTGCTCGAGTTTCAGTGTTGGAATATTAAGAACATTTGTACAGATCCTACAAAAATGGTAATATATTCTCCTCCTTTACTTTATAGTAGTGATATATATTGAAAAGATTCGCAGAAAAACATTCTTTGTAACTCTTGACTATTTTAGATTACCAATTTCACATTTTTATAATGTACCAAGTAAAGAAAGAGCTTCAATGTAAAATCTTTTATATTAAAAAAAAAAAAAAGTCACTTTAAAACATATTCACAGTTTTTAATTTTATTCTGTGGGTAGAAATCATGTAGTTACCTGTACATCATATTAAACATTGTTTAATAAGCAATGCTAAATATGTTTATTAAACAATGTGTAATAAATATCAAATTAAATATTGTTATTTTTTATTTATCATTACTCTTTCCAATTTAAGTAAGATTCTCTGATCCTGTTCAGGATGAAATAATGCAATTTATGTTATATTTCATGTTCACTGGTGAGGTTTCTTTGCGCTTGTGCCATTTTCAGCAGCACCTATGAGACCAACCATGATATCTAGACAGAAAGGCCCTTAAAATTCTTTGTGAACTTAGTATTTTTCACCAGCAAAAAAAGAATGATGTTTGTGCTGATGTATCAGCAAGTGCTTGCTGTTCTGTGTCAACGACTGGGAGCAGAAGGATTTGTTGAGGTCCTCAAAGAAAACTAAGCAAAAAGATTAAATGCTTAGTGTGGCTGGTCAATGAGAAGTAAATGCTCCTGTGACATAATGATAATATGGCAAAAGTATTGTTTGGTGCAACATAGATGTTTTTCGAATGTCAGATGCCATTCCCAGCGAACATACAGGAAGTCCATTCCTGAACCCATGTCAGGACACTACTCTTATGACTGCTGCCTTGGAGTCGCCGTAGGGCCTATTCCCTGGGCACGCAAAAAAAAAAAAAAAATCAAGCTTGCCTTGTAACAGCGAACAGAGATCACTGGGAATTACATCTAGTGGCCAGAACAATGAGCATGCAATCTAGGTTAATTGGGTGTTTAAAATTTATTATGTAAAAAAAAAACATGGGTACACGCTTCTATCACACCATATTTCATTGCCATTTTCTTCATTTTACTGTTTTAGAACAATAGAAGCCAAGACTCTAATTCTACATGTAAGGTTCTGTATGGCATAAAAAATTATGAATTGTAAAATAGAGGGACTAACAATACCTAGTTGTATAGAGTTCATATCAAGTAAAAATATTATGAATCCTACTGGATCCCAATACTTACGTAAAGCAGTAGTTCATTAAGTTCTCTTAAACAACAAAAGGAAATTATCTTGACTGCGTGATACATTTATTACCACGTAGTTATAGAGAAATTTCCAAAATTAAAGCAGAGGTAGCCAAGTGGATAGTATTTCAGTGACTATTCATTAAAATACCCTCAGCACACCTGTTTGAATACAAATTATTATTTAAGAATTTATTATGGAGAACAAATTGTGCTGATGTGGTTTGTAGGTGTTTAGCCAATTTAATGCAAATCAGACAAACCACAAGTAAAGCTTGGTACTAGTATTACAGAAGATATAGAAGAAATCATTTAGTTAATAAAAGGCTTGCCACTAGTGTTATAGAAGACATAGAAGAAAGCATTTAGTTAATAAATAATACTATCCCCATTATTGTGCGACTCTAAATAGACAGCTTCATCGCACCCCCACCCCCAGATAATGTTATGACAGATATCTTAGTGTTTCACATGTGTAGCCATCTGCTCAGTAGATCAGGCTTATATCTCAAAAACTGGAAGCTTTTATTAAACATTGTTAATTAAAAAACAAAAGGAAACTCTCCTCACTATGTGATACATTTATTGCCACATAGTAGGAGAAGTTTCCAAAATTAAATTTGAGGTACCAAGGTGGATAGTACTTTAGTGACTATTCATTTTCACGACCTCAACACAACTAAATTGGAATGCAGTAAAACTTCAAAAATCCAGCATCCAGTAAACCGGCACTTTTCTTATTTCGTTTTCATGAGAATACCGTGAGGACTTCCGATGTTTGGGGGTTTCTCAAATTCGACCTCTCATTGGTCCGCGCTAAAGTGATGCGGACCAATGAGGCGACGAATCGGCGTGTATATATACGTTTGAATTGTGTGTCGAACTTGGATGATGGTTTGTGCTTGGTGGTGGCAGTATGTGGATTTGTTTTTTATTGGAGGTTTAACAACCACCGTGAGCAACTCAATGGGCTATAAGCAGTCGCTCATCCCTAATTTAGGGCCACTGGTTCCAGGGAAGGGAGAGAGCCAATGCTGTAAGACAAACACAAGATCCATACTTCACCGGGATTTGAACCGCGACCCCTTTCAGATGAATGATCAGAAGCCAGCGCTTAGACGCCACCAGGGCGGCCTATGTGGATTTGATCGTGTAATGACATTTTCATGAGACTTCATGATGCATTGCGGTAATCGCCTTCGTGCTGTGTCGTAGTTTTGTCAGTTGAAAAACCGTAACTTCCATGTAAAATTCACATCGGGTTTTTGAGACATATCGATACATCGCCCAGCCTTAGCGGTTGATCTGGCTTTTTTCACATTTTGCCTAACCATTCGCCAAATTAAATTTTTTCCCCCACAGAGTTTCATAAAAAATAGTACAAAAAGGGAATTGCCAATATATTTGCCAACATTTTTTTCACATCGTCAAAATGATTTGTTATTTTTTGCAAATTGCGAAAAATACGATCAGCAGTGTGACCCCTGCATATTTATAAACTTAGATGTGCAGATTTTCGTTAAAGTGATCTCTAATGTGCAAGTATGTGCCTAATGTAACGCTTGTTTTGCAATTTTTGGATACCTTCAGAAATCCGGAATTTGCATAAATCCGGCACTTGTCCGGTCCTGTCGATGCTGGATTTTCGAGGTTTTACTGTATAAAGTATTTCGTATAAAAAAAAAAAAAAAATTATTTTGTAGTTTGATTGTGCTTAGCTAATTTAATGCCAAACACATACATGGAAACCAAAAGTAAAGCTTGGCACTTGTGTCATAGCAGAAAGCATTTAGTTAATAAAAGGCAAATAACTATGACTATTTTTCTGTGACTCCAAATAGACAGCTTCACCCAACACTGCCCACATAATGTTATGACATAAATTTGTGTTAATGTGTATAGCCATCTGCTCAGTAGATCAGGCATATTTCAGTTATTTCATTTTCTCAAAACAATAAAAGGAAACTAACCTCACTATGTGGTGCAATTATTACCACATAGTTCTAGAAGTTTCCAAAATTAAAGAGGCGGTACCAAAGATAGTATGTCAATGACTATTCATTTTGATATGCAGAACACTACAAAGTTGGGAACTGAAGTAATTATTACTTACGGGTAAAAATCATACTGAATATAATGTTTTACATGTGTGTTTAAAAAATGGAAGATTTGTTTTAAAAAATAAAAGGAAACTATGCACACTGTGTGATGCATTGATTACCACATAGTCCAAAAAGTTTCCAAAATAAAAGTTGAGGTAATAAGGTGGATAGTATTTTAGTGACTATTCATTTTCATAACCTAAACACAACTAAGTTCAAATATGTTGTAGTTTGTACGTGTTTAGCTAATTTAATGCCAAACACATGGAAACTACAAATAAAACTTGGTACTTGTGTGACAGACATGCCAAGTGCTCCGCTTTAAGTGGAGTTACTCCGTTATCAACAGCTAAATCTGCACACTCCGCTCACGGCTTTAAAAACTACGGTTATTAGAAGTTGATTAATTCACACACGAGAATTTCCACGAATTCGCTAAACCCCGCCTTTTTTTTTTTTTTTTTTTTTTTTTTTTTTGTATTTCATCATTTGGGTCCTTTTCAAGATCGATGCAGAACTGAAGAGAAAAATTTTGGGGCGGGGGCAGTTTCTCATCTGGGAATGGTATTTCGCCTTCCATGCCTTCTGAAAACGGAACTTCAATGGCGTGAAGAAGATTATCCCCCATAATCGTAATTTTATTTTTCTCGTGAAGTTGCCTCTGCCCAGTATTGTATTTAAATATCTTTTTGTTGTGTAAGTCTTCACATTTCAGCTTGAAACTGTTGGCAACAATTTCCATAAACTGAGGTTAGACGGCGCAAAAATTTCTCTGTAATTTTCAGTCACGAGATTTTCCCCCTGGATTCGAGGAATTCCGCCTTTACCGTTATCATTTCAGTAATTCACAAAATCGATCAACAACTGATCACAGATTTTTGGGGGATTGGTGGTGGTCTGCGTGTGTGGGGGGAGGGGGACATTTTCCCCGACGGAGGTCGGATTTCCCTCTTTCGAAAACGGAAGGTAGGTGAAGTGAAAATTTCTCCCGTAATCATAATTATTTTTTCCTTTGCAATGTTTCTTCTGCCCACTATTGTTAGATATCATTTTATTCCATAATAAATATTTGTATTTCAGCTTGAAAATGGGGGGTATACGAAAATGGAAGTCAGACGAAAATAATCATTTTTCTGGTAATCTTAATTTTTCCCCCCATGATGTTTCCACTCCCCTGTGTTGTTAAATGGTATTTCCCCTCATAAGTGTTTGCACTTAAGCTTGATGAGTAAAACTACATGATCATTCTTACTCATGAGAAAATACCCCAGCGAGCATGACAATGCTCCTGACAACCTCTTTTAAATGTTGGCAACACTGGTGTGATAGCAGAAAGCATTTAGTTAATAAAAGGCAAATAACTATGTCCATTATTCTATGACTCCAAATAGACAGCTTCACCCAACACTGCTCACATAATGTTATGACAGATAAATTTGTGTTCATGTGTGTAGCCATCTGTTCAGTAAATTAGCCTTATTCCAGTTATTTCATTTTCTCAAAACAATAAAAGGAAACTAACCTCACTATGTGGTGCAATTATTACCACATGTTCTAGAAGTTTCCAAAATTAAGCGGTGCTACCAAAGTGGACAGTATTTCAATGACTATTCATTTTGATAGGCTGAACATGACAAAGTTGGGAAGCATAAATTATGGGTAAAAATTATACTAAATTTGATGTATGTATGTGTTAAAAAAATGTAAGATTTGGTTTAAAAAATAAAAGGAAACTATGCACACTGTGTGGTGCATTGATTACCACATAGTGCAAAAAGTTTCCAAAATTAAAGTTGAGGTAATAAGGTGGATAGTACTTCAGCGACTATTCCTTTTCATAACCTCAACACAACTGAGTTAAAATATGTAGTATTTAGAACAGAAAAAAAAAATGTAGTTTGTACGTGTTTAGCTAATTTAATGCCAAACACATGGAAACCACAAGTACAGCTTGTCACTTGTGTCATAGCAGAGATCATTTAGTTAATAAAAGGTAAATAACTATGCCCATTATTCTATGACTCCAAATAGACAGCTTCACCCAACACTGCCCACATAATGTTACAACATAAATTTGTGTTCATGTGTGTAGCCATCTGTTCAGTAGATCAGGCTGGTTTCAGTCAACTAATTGATTATTTTAAAACAATGAAAGATTTGGTTAAACTATGTTAAACAGAAAAAGGAAACTAACCGTACTATGTGGTGCATTTATTGCCATGTAGTACAAACATTTCCAAAATTTAAAGTTGAGGTACTAAGGTAGGAAGTATTTCTGTGACTATATAAATGTAATTCCCATAACCATGAAATTAGCTTGCACGGCCTTACTAGTGTCTCTATGGTTCAGGGTGTTTGTGATTGCCATGAAACTCAATTAATTGAAGTAACTGATTTAAATGCTAATTTCAACTCCGCCTGCATGGCCTAGTACGAGGGTTGTACTGAAGGCACTGCAAAAGTGGGCATAACTTTTTTATTAACTAACAATCATTCAAACTGCACATGTTGGTAGAGTAACTCTTTTTTCTGTACAAAGGTACTACTCAACATAGTCTCCATCACAAGGTCACAAGCAATGCATCTGCACCATTGTTGAACACAACTCTCAAATCCTCTTTGAAAAAAAATTCAGGTGAGGACTGTTTGTACCCATTTCTTCACAACCACTCACCTCATCTGTGTCATCAAACTGTTGTCTCCAGAGACTGCCCTTCATTGGACAGAACAGGTGGAAGTTGGCGAGTGGCAGATCTGGACTGTACGATAGATGGGGGACCACGGACCAGACTAACTTGCTAATCGCCCGATTTGTTGCCTAAGATGTGCGTGGTCTCTCATTGTCATGGTGTATGTGGATCCTTTTCAGATTCCTGTTTGGTCTCTTCCTGCTTGTGGCTTCTCTAAGCTCCTCGAGTGTCTAAATATACCGCTCACTTGCCACGGTACGGCCACGTTCCAGAAAATCAAAGAGAATAACATCCCTGTCATCCGAAAAAACAGTCACCATAACTTTCTGTGCTGATCACGAGCTCTTTAACTTCTTAGGCCTTGGTGAAGAGGTGTGACGCCATTCCATGGATTGATTCTTCATTTCTGGATCATAAAAATACGCCCACATTTCATTCCATCACCAGATTGGTAAAAAAATGTGTCTTCATTGGCTTTAAAAGCTTCCAGAAGACCAGAGCAGACTTTCACCCTTCTCTCCTTCAAATCGGGTGTAAACTGCCAAGGAACCCACTTAACATGCACTTTCCTATACCCTAAGTCTTCCTCCATCTTCTGCATTGGATTGTGACCATAGCCTAGTTGTGCAACCAGCTCACGGATTGTGACTCGTCTCTCTGCACAAATCAATTCATCCACTCGCTGACGATTTGTGTCAGTGGCCACAGATGATGGTCTCCCAATGTGTGGTTTGTCTTCAATGCCGGTTTTCCCTTTAACTTTTATATCCATCTGTGCACATTGCTCTTGTCAATGGTGTTATCTCCGTAGACATTCTGTAGCCTTCTATGGATGTCAGTCACTCTGCACCGTTCCTTTGCCAAGAACTCAATGACAGCACGTTGCTTCTGCTTGGAATCTATTATTTACCTGCAATGAAGAAGGGTTACTACAAAGGAAGAGTTACACTACGAATATGCGCAATTTGAACAATTCTGTGAATAAAAAAGTTATGCCCACTTTTACATTACTTTCAGTACAACTCTCATATCATGCTGCCGGTCCCAAGCTCGGATAAAGGAGGAGGGTTCTGTGCAGGGTTGGCAACCCTGCCAGGTAAAATAGAAAAAGCTGGTCACACATTGAGATCTGATTACTAAATCAGGTGGAATAAAGCAGCTACTGCCTTGATTGACGCATGGATGACATCAAGAAGAGCAATGATTGTGAAACTCACTGCTACATTAGAATCGAAAGATCCAAATCAGATGTTGCTACCAATTTGGAAATCAAACCAATATAGCCTAGTAAAAAGACAAGATCTTCAATATCAATGTTAAAACTGTGTTTCTGTATGTCTTAGACTTGGACAGTTGTGACGTATATGTTATAGGTGTCTACCAGATGAGGTAGCAAATATATGTTAATTGTGAAGACTTATTGGGTGAAGCAACATATTGATTATAATTTTGCCTCATTATTTTGGATATAATGGGAGTAGCTAATCAAGCTGATTAATTAATTCCTGGGCTCTGGAATTAATAGCAGGGAAAAGGTTTTTCCCAAAGTGTAACAGGGACCACCCAGAAAGGCTTTGTCATTGTGCATGGCTTCTAAAGATGGCAAAACAGCTGTTAAGTCAGTCTAGAGTGAGACAGGTCATAGGCTCCAAGGGATTCTTTCATATTCATAAAACTTAAGTGGCAGCTAATGCCTTCTCATGTATTCTTCTGCCCTAGTGTGCAAGGGAGGTGGTGGGCAGGGTGCATTTGTAAGATCTAGTGTGTGAGCTGAAATCAACAGAAGGAAGAAAAATCAGATGTTCCTGGGCTCACAAAAGAAAGGGGTCCGTTGCTGCATCACAGAAATTCTCCATGAAGGAAATAGTAGACAAACACCTGATAGAATCTTAGAGTCCAATGTAGAAATACTAACTTGATAATCAAAAAGACTGCAAGAAATAAGAAAGAAAAGTTTATGTCAGAGTTTGAAATTCCATAGAAAGGAGCAACAAGGTCCCAGTGACATTTGACCTCAGCAAGGAGAAAGTGGTGCCGTCACTAGTCCTGCAGCTCATTCTTGAGAGAACAACATATGGGGTCTGTGATGCTACTCCCAAGCTGATGCAGACTGACTACTGAAAGCCTGAGCGTGTGAAGATGGCATGTAGCCATTTCCTACTGAACTTAATAGTCAGTTACGAGGTGTTAGCCACTAAAAGAGCAGGCACTGAAGGTACCATATTCAACAAATTCTGTTTAAGTGAAAGTCTACCTCACCTGAAATATGAGCAGTTCTGTCGGAATATATCATAAAAACATTAACATTTCTGTTTGTTTATGTACACCACGTGAAATGATCCAGACTTAACTGTGACTGGAAGTGCTAGTAACTTCTACTGAAGTAATGATTGGACAGATCCATTGTTAAAATTGCAAAGTTGGTCGTAATGACCAGTTATTCGACCTAATTTATTGCCATAAATTACGTTTATATGACTTTCTAAATTAAAGTGTATTTTATGTGCCATCTTCCCTCACAGTTAACTGGTGGATGCTATAGTGATAGTCACATTCATTTTAAATAAGTGCATGCCCTCATTACAGCAGTCTTAGTGACATAACCTATTAAATTTTTTTTTCAAAGAATCATAGTTGATATCAATATATTTCATTCCATCTAATTCTGGCAAGTTTTAAAACATACCCATCATTTACAATAATCACATGGTACAAATACCATGATATTGTCATAGCCACTCTCTCGGTATACTGTTGTTAGGCTATGCCCTCATTACAGCAGTCTTAGTGACATAACCTATTCAATTTTTTTTTCAAAGAATCATGCTTAGTTGATATCAATATATTTCATTCCATCTAATTCTGGCAAGTTTTAAAACATACCCATCATTTACAATAATCACATGGTACAAATACCATGATATTGTCATAGCCACTCTCTCGGGATACTGTTGTTAGGCTTTACACTAAAGAGCAATTGAATTAGAGATACCTGTCTAGTAACGTGTAGCACCACCCTTTGCCTGATGACGGCAGCGACTCGCCTCGGCATGGACTCGACAAGACACCGGAAGTGTTGGGAAGCCATACGGATCCACGACCCCTGAACAAGCTCCTACAGTTCACGAAGATTTGATGGAGGGGTCAGAGCCTCGAACATCTCTCTCAATGGCATCCCAGATGTGCTCAATGGGATTGAGGTCAGGTGACCTAGCTGGCCAAGGAAGCGAGGTCATTTCGGTGGAGTGTTCATCCAACCATTCGGATACAATTCGGGAGCGATGGCACGTGCACGCATTGTCTTGTTGCAGGATGAGGTCCCCAGTGGGATGTTGAAGATGCACAAACAGGAGCAAATGGTCGTCCAAGATATCCCGGTAACTTTGACCTGTGAGGGACGATGTCACACGTACCAGGGGTCCCATTTCAGTTAACACATAAACAGTCCCCAAATGGAATGCCACTCCCACCAGCTTGAAGAGTACCCTGCTGGCAAGAAGGATCCATCGCTTCATGTGGTTTGCGCCGTACTCGTGTCCTGCCATCCGCATGTACAAATGTGAATCTCGACACATCAGTCCAGGCAACAT
This sequence comes from Macrothele yani, assembly GCA_039090855.1. Lineage (NCBI taxonomy): Eukaryota > Metazoa > Arthropoda > Arachnida > Araneae > Macrothelidae > Macrothele > Macrothele yani. Next base: position 32,988,523 of record CM077012.1, read on the forward strand.
TTTCCCACATGCCTAGGGTCCAGTGGCAAAGTTCCTGTGCCCATGCTAATCTTTGCACCCTGTGATGTGCGGTCAGCAGCGGTACCTTCGTGGGACGATGGCTTTTGTACCCCATAGCGAGGAGATGGTTCTGGATGATGTGGCTGCTTACACGTTTTTGTGCAACCAGCGTTAAATTGCCGAGTGATTTCTTGCACTGTGGCCTGTCTATCTGCTGTTACAATGCGAGCTAGCCGACGATGACCCCTCTCATCCACATGCTGTTGTCTACGGCAGTTGGTCCTTGCAGAGATGGTTTTACCGGATTCGATGTACTTACGGTGCACCTGTGACACAGTGGCTCGTGAAATTCCCAGTGCCTGCACGACTTCCGAGATGGAATGACCCATTCATCGGGCCTCGGACAATTTGCCCACGATCAAATGTGCTTAGATCCTTCATCTTACCCATACTGCGCCCGACTCTTACCGATTCCTGTCGCATCACTCCTTATATTGTCGGATCGCTGCATACGTCATGTCGTTTCCGTTTAGAGGGCCCCCCACAGCGCCACATTTGCTCAACGCCAGCTGTCTCCAATTCAATTGCTCTTCAGTGTATAATTCACTGTCCTGGGTATTGAAACATTAGGATGTGCGAATGAAAACTTGGAGATGAAGGTTCAATTCTCACTGCAAGAACGTGCAATTTTCCAATTTATTGAAAAGACTGATGCATGGAAAGTTACATGTGGCACAGAATTGCAAATAAATAATTGATTATATTATAGATGTTTAAGAAAATTTAGTTTACCACTATTTAACATGATATGATTTAATTGTCAGGGGCATACTTTTGCATGTTCATGTGTAAAAGTATGGATGAATACTTGTTCAAGTTTCATCATGCCTTATTTTTATTGGAAGTTTAGTTGTTGCCATACTTATCTTGGTTCTTAGGTTAATTGTGTGGGATGCATTTTTGTTTTGGTCTATGCAATATGGCTTCAACACCATTACTTCAAAGCCATACTGAATGAGATCAACAAAACTCACAAAAAAATTAACTTAATAACCAAGATTGGTATAGTAAGGCATGAGAAAACATGAATAAATACTCGACTGAAATGTCTGATGATGCACACATGGATGTGCAACAGTATACATGTGGATGGGAGATCATATTCCCACAAAAAATTAAACTGACACATTAAACAGTATTAAAATGAATTTTGGCACATATGGCACTTCTACACCAAAAAACAACACAAGGAAGTTTCCAAAAGTTCCCAGAATCATCCTCAACTGTGGGAACGAAGAATTGTGGGGGGAAATTTATTGGTTTCAGAGGTTGGCAGCACCCATGACATCATCGTACTACAAGTAGAACCATGCCATTTCCTGTCTGTGTGAAGCACAAGTAGTTTCTTTATTATGCCTTTAGTAACACAACAGTTGAATATATCAGCAACTAAGCAATGTGCAAGCATCAAATTTCATTTTGCTTCTACAATTCTAATCACAGACATTATCCATCTTCAGCAAGCATACACTGAAATCATGAAGAAGAAATTTTAAGTTTATATACAGAATATATGTTTCTGTGATGGTCATGTGTCAATGATGATCTGCATACCACTTCAACTGCCAAAAAGGTTTGAGCAATGTGCCTGAAGAAAAACTATAAAGAAAATAGTGTCTGAGGTACAGATATCAGTTGGAAGTGTTCACAGCACTCCCTGTGATGATTTGAACATGCATTACATCTGTCAATAATTGGTTCCAAAAATGCCGACTCCCAAACAACAAGAAATACAAATGATTTTTGTTGGAGACCTAATTTCTATGGCTGATCACGATAATCACAGGAGACTGAACATGGTGTTTTTTGTATGATCCACTGAGATGAAAGGTCAATCCTGTGAATGAAAGCCAACATTATCACATCACTGTTTGAACAAGAGTAAAGGGAAAGTAATGCTAGAAGTTTTCTTTCACTACCATGGCCTTGCTCACTACGAATATATTACAGAAGAAAGGACTGTGAATAAAGAAATGTATGTCAATATTTTCTATCACAAGAAATGTAAGTCAATATTTTCTATCACCTCAGGGATGCAATCTGAAGGAAATGTCCAGAAAATAGACAACAAACATTTGGTTTCTTCATAACAATGTGCCAGCAGATTGATCCCTAATGTTCAAACAGTACCTAGCAAAGTACAACATGTAGCTGGAGCATCCCCCATATTCTCCTGACTTAGCACCATTTGATTTTTACTTGTTTCTGCAGTTAAAATCTGCTCTGAGAAGACAATGCTTCACAAATGCTAAGGACATCATTAAAAACCCAAGAAAGGAACTGAAACATGTTTCAAAGAATGCATTCCAGGAATGCTTCACACTGTTTTATGGATGTTGGCAAAAGTTTATAGCTGCCCAAGGAAACTATTTTGAAGAAAATGTAGAGTAACTATTAGTAGTATCATTGGGTTCTGTATAAAAAGGAACTGACAGGAACTTTTTGAACCTACCTTGCATGCTGGCATGATTGCCATGCATTTGTAAAAATTCATCTTCATTAAAATCTATATTATTCAGTTAGTAAAAGAAAAGTACCTACTGGCTAAAACTGATGCTAAATAAATAGTTAGGTAATAGTTTTCTTATCTGCAATAACTTTTCCTGAAGTAAGTTATCAAACTTCTGTTTGGGAGAGGGGGTGAGAGACATTGGCAATTCAAAGATGAAAATGCTGCAGTGAGAACTATTACAGCACCAAAGCTTTGAAGTGAATGCAAATGTACCAACAGTTCTGAGTAACTGTAATACAGAACAGGTAAAAACTTCTCTATATATACACTCAGTAGAAAACACATTACAGATAGGGGTGATGGGCAACTGATGAGGGCTTCCCTCATGCAGGGTGGAAAAGACCCAATCCAAACACATGCAATGAATAGGCAAACACCAAGGCTTCCTAACAATGCATCGCAATTGACGAACATGGATAAACGTGGCAATCTGAGCGACTTTGATCATGAATGCATTGTAGATGCAAGGCAGATGGGTCATTCTCTCACCCAAGTGGGAAGAATCCTAGGGTTCCTGAGGGCAACCATATTAAGGGTGTACCAGAGGTTAAGCTATGGTCGCTATTTTTGCAAAATGCTACGAGTGAATTCAAAATGTGAGAGAAAAATTCATGTCCGTAGCAAAATGGCGCCAGCTGCTTAAATATCAACCTATCAGCAGATTTTGCTCTGGCTTTTCTACCGGGTGCACCATATAAAAGAGGCCCCGTGGCCAGACGTTAGGCTAGTTGAAGTGTTTTGGCAAGTTTCCAGTTAAAACCGCTTTGTTCCACTTCTAACCGGTTTCTGCATGTACAGCTGCAAAGGAATTCTTCGGAGTGGTTAGTCACAGCCAGAGCAATGTACGTACGTGGTCATAAGTGTAAGTGAAGAGATAACAAAGGCAACGGAAATTGTTTTAAATACGGAACAGCAGATTTTTATTGTGGAACAGTAATAACTCATACAAGGTTTTAAATGAGTTCTTTACAGAAAAATTTCCACATTGTGAAGCAATGGTGAAATCAGTGGTACAGAAGTTCGTGCGGAAATTTCGTGAAACCCGCACAGTGTGCAACAGGAAATGAAACAAACCCAAACCAATTCGCACTAAAGACAATATCAAGGATGTGTGCACAATGATGTTACAAAGCCTTCGGAAGTCGATTTGCCCATTATCGTCAGCAACGGGAATATCTGCCACGTCATGCCGACGCATACTTAATGTGGATTTGCATTTTCGGCCGTACAAAGTTATGGCGCTCCAAGAACTTAAAACTCCTGATTATGCAAAACGGATGTAATATTGCAAGTGGTTTCAGGAGATTGTTGTAAGCGGTGAAATGGACCCAACACTTTTATTACATAACAGATGAAGCATGATTTTATCTGTACAGGTATGTCAATGCGCAAAACAGCAGGATTTGGACCGACACGAATTCCCAACAAACAATGGAGACCAAATGATAGGTGTTTGGTGTGCTGTGTCTGCGAAGAGGATAGTTGGCCCATTCTATTTCACTCACACCATCAACTCGGAGCACTATGTTCAACAACTGTTCAACCCATTTGTTGCCGCACTTACCGAAGAAGAGCAAACATATGCTTTCATTCAGCAGGATGATGCAATGCACATACTACGTGGAACAGTCTATGTGCTGTGCATGAAGTGTTTGAGGAGGACAGAACTGTATTGAAGGGACTACGGCCACCCAGATCACTCAATCTCTCCACCTGTGACTTTTATCTGTGGGGGGCATTGAAAGGGAAAGTGTACGCAACTAATCTGCACACCCTTGATGAATTAAAAGTGAACATTACGGATGCCATAGCCTAGATTACTACCGATGAGTTGTGGCGTGTTACGAACAACGTGTTCTGTCGTGTGCAGCGGTGTCTTGATGTCGGAAGACAGCACTTTCAGCTATTATTGTAAACGCAGGTAAATTACTCCTGTTTTCTGTCATTTCAAATATACTTTACCATAGTAACATTGCCCGACTGTTGTCGTTCATTATACTCGGGCCTCTTTTATATGGCACACCCTGTATTTCTGTGAAAACTAAAGTTTGCGACACACTCGAGATTACTCCATAAAGGGTGGGGCAAGGTAAGATTACAGTGGCTAGAGGGATTAGACCCTTTCTGCCATTCAAAGTTAAAGTTTAAACCAGAGTCAACTGTGACATCTATGGCATTCCCCTAAGACCATAAAACATTAGTTTTCCACCGATGTCCAAAGCATTGTTGGTGTGAACGATTCAGTTGAGATTACTATTTTCCGAGTGACAAAAGCAGCTAACTACCTTTAGCATTCTGCTACAAGTTCTTTCCCTATTTTAGCATTTTTTGAGCCAGCTTAAACCTCAAACCCTGGGGTGCACAAGGAGTACACCATTGACGGATGTACCAGTACCCAGAGAGTAAGTGGTGGCCGACCAAACACCATTGATGACCAGTGTCAATGTAGACTATCCAGGCACATACAGACCAACAACAGCAGCACAAATCACATTCAAGTTAAATGTTCGAGGCCCAAGCAGAGTGAGCAAGCTAATGGGATGATACATGCTCCATACCCTTGGGCTATGGGTATGACTGCTTGTTATTGGACATTATGCTGTGCCTGGAAGAACAAAACCGCACCTGTGCAGAGTGGCGCCACATCATGTGATCAGATAAATCCCATTTTCATCTGTACTGAGCTGACAGGAGGGTGCAGATGTGGCGTCAACAGCATGAGGCAAAGGTTACATTGTGTCAGGTAGACTCTGTGCTGGTTTGGGGAGCCTTCTTGTGGATCAAATTAGGTCTCCGAGTGTGTCTGTAGAGGTCCTCAACTGCTGGGCACTACCAGTATGAGCTGGCTGATCACTTATATGCTTTCATGGCCTTTGTGTATCCTGTGTCTAGTGGTCAGTTTCAGCAGAACTATGCACCACCCAACCGGGCCACAACCATCCACGCATGGCTCGAGCAACACTCATCTGAGATTGGAACCATCCAGTGGCCCCCCAAGGTTTCTGGGTTTAAACCCTGTAGAAGCTTTCTTGAATGCAGTGGAGGGGAACATTAGATTCATGAATCCTAGACCGATGTCTCGGACTGGGTTGTGGACAATGTTGCAACAGGCATGGCTGGGGCATTAGCTCCAGAAACCCTCTAGTATCTGGTGGAGTTGATGCCTTGATGTGTACAGGTTGTTATTCATGATAGATGAGGACAAACACTCTATTAGATAGTTATCTCTAATGTTCTGTCCATTGAGTGTATATATCCCCCTTTCTTGCTACAACTAATAAATTCAGTCATTTCATACTAATTAATTATTGTTGCCAGGACCTCGATTCATTTACATACGAAGTACAGAGTCTCAGTGAATTGATTTCTTTTACATAATTGACAAATAAGAAATTAGTATTGCATCTTTTCACCCACACAATTATAAGCAGGAAAAAGTGTCACCCCAACCCTGTTATGCATAGTAGAATTTTACACATAGAACATAAGTAGCAGTCTTTTTCATTCTTTTTTTTTTTTTCATTCAGTGGAATGGTGTGTTTTAAAAGTAGGTATCACTTGACCTTTCTGTTTCTAGCTGTATCCTTCAGTGTAAATGCAGTTGTCAATGTACTTTGATATGTTGGAATAAATCAGTGAATCTAGTTCCTATTTTCATCAATACTTATCATTACAAAAATATGAAATTTGCTATCTACAGCAGAATATACAGTTCTATGCAGTTCACAATTCTGAAAAAATACAGAACTTCACTTACAAAGGCAGAAATGTTCTGTTAAACATCAAATGAAGTTTTAAATTGTCAAGCAAATATTTTGTTGGTGTAAGATTAACAGGGTGTCTACCAATTTTAGGAAATGCAATTTCATGACTAATTAACAATTTTCACGGCCATTTTAAAAAGCTATCCTTCACTCTCTTGATACATATAAGCCCTATCAAGAGCAACATTATATGTGTGTGCACACACATATATACAGTAAATATACTTAAAGAGGGGGACACTCCATCCCCCTTTTTTCTACATTTTTTAAAAGGTGCTCTCTGTCCTTCTGCTAGTATCAAAAAACTGATATCATACTTTGACTGTGCCTAAAAATAAGTTGAAATGCTCACCATTGTTACACAATTTCATAAAACCCCTTTCTTAACATTTATACCTGGAAAATGTCATAAGCAGCAGTGTTAGAATTAGAAATAAATCCTCTACTGGGTCAGCGGACCACCAGAATTTACTAACCACTGGCCCACAGAAAGGCGCACAGTCCATAAAAAAACTTAGAGACACACACACACACATTTCTTCTTTATCGGGAGTTAAACAACCACCATGAGCAACTCAGTGGGCCATAAGCAGTCACCAGTCCCTAATTTAGGGCCACTGGTTCCAGGAAAGGAAGAAAGCCAGTGCCGCAAGACAAACACAACATCCATTCCTCACCGTGATTCGAACCCAGACCCATCTTGGATGAATTATCAGAAGCCATTGCTTAGACATTTACAATATATGAAGAAAATAAGGTATTTCAATGGAATTATCTCTAATATTTTTTTTAACTTCTGATTTGAAAGTGCAACTCACAGAACAAAGAATGTTTTCAGAATAAGATTCCGATGGATTGGTGATACAGCAGAGTAAGAGTGCATTCCCAATCTGTTTTTAAGTAAGAAGGGAACGAGGAGACTCCAGGCATACAAAAATTCACATACATTAGCAGATTTTTTAAATGTTTTATTGTTTAGGGTTTTGCTTCCTTTTCCTTATTTTAGTCTTATTGCTCATCTCTCCTACTTTCCCATGAAGTTAGTTTAAACCCCCTCATCATCATCATTGTCAACCATTATCAATCCACTGCTGGACGAAGGTCTCCCCAAGTTTCCTCCACAACGGTCTGTCTTGTGCCAGTCTCCTCCATGTCACTCCCGCATATTTACGAATTTCATCCACCCATCTCCCATGTGGTCTTTTTCTGGGTCTTTTCCTGTCCCTTGGAATCCAATCTAAAATTTCGGCTGTCCATCTATGGTCTGTCCTTCTGGCAGTATGTCCAGCCCATTGCCATTTCAGGGATTTAACTCTGATCATGATGCCTTCCACTCTCGTCATTTTTCGGATCCACGAGTTCCTCTTCTTATCTCTCCTGGTTATACCAAGCATGCACCTCTCCATGCTTCTTTGAGTTGTCTGCAGCCTTTGTATGTCTCTTTTAGTTAAGGTCCACGTCTCTGCACCATACGTAAGCACTGGAAGGATGCATTGATCAAACACTTTTCTTTTAAGACATAATGGCATATTGCTCTTGAAAATTATGCTGTTTCTTCCAAAAGCTCTCCAGGCAACCCCCTACTGAACACCATTTCATATGAATTGCTCTTTTGGAAAAATTACCTTCACACATCCAATTGACCTCTTCCGCTCTTTACAAATCACGAGGGATAAAAAAGAACACTGTTATCCAATAGCGTTTCATGAACCTATCACCAGTTTGCAGCGTAAAAAGAAAACTGTACTGCAAGGTAAAAAATTAGAAATTCATTTCTTAACTTGTGACAAATTAGAAAAAGAAATTCACTAGCCATCCGGGCCAGTAAAATCAATAGTTCAGTGGTCCGGTAGAAGTTTTACTGGCCAAGGGCCAGTGGACGTCTGGGTAATTCGAACGCTGATAAGCAGTATAATTTAAATTGCTAAATTGATCTTACAAATTTGTACATATATTTCTATTCTAAAAGGTTTTTTAAAGCTTTAACAGTTTTCTTTGTGGGAAAGTGCATTTTTTGATACTTGGATCATCAGATGGCAACCACATTTACGTCTTATGTGGTCGGTGTGCATAGATGATTACTTAGATTGTCACCTCAAAATGAACAATTACTAAAAATAAAAATAAATTCATGACCCCAAAGCAAAATTCATGACTTTTTCATGATCTGTTTCTGAATTTGTGACTTTCATGACCAGCAGACACCCTGGATTACAAAGTGTAAGGGGGAAAAAAATCAGAGTGCACATTGGGAATTGGCTTGAAAACTGTACTGTAAGTTTTTGGATATGGAAAAAATATTTTTCACAAATACATGGAACAGCTACAGAATTATTAATGCAGCAGTCAGAATTTTGCCAAGTTTACTGCTCTACATATAACAACACATCAGATAGCTTGAAAATTACATTGCCCAGCAGTGAGAATTCAACCTGGCATCTCCTGATTTTAATTCGAGCATGATATCTGTTACACCACCCAGAGTCCTTAGTATCTGAAGATGAGAAATCTGAACTTCAGATTAAATTTTCAAGTTTTCTGATAAGATGTTACCCGTCGTCGAACAGTGAACTAGACATTTCAGGCTATTCTGACTGCCCCATTAATAATCCTGTAGTTGTTCCACGTATTTGTGAAGAATATTTTTTCCATATCTGAGATGCTGGTGATTTATTATGCCACAAGGAAGCATCTAATGGCTTTGAGAGGTAAAAATCTGAAGTTGTTAGATTCCTTATTTTCATTGTCCTAGGTGGTGTAACAGATAGCATGCTCAAACAGAAACTGGGAGATGCGAGTTCTATTCCCACTCTAGGGTGATGTAATTTTCAAGTTTTCTGATATGATGTTACATATTGAATAGTAAACTATTCTGATTATTGTGTTGTCAATATTCTTTCTAGCGAATTTTTATTTGTTATGGTTCTGAAGACCACTGCTAGACAAAGGAAGTGACATCAACTGGCTGCTGTCAATAGCAACTGTGTTTTGCAGAAAAAGCACTAACTGACTGAAATAATTACATGAGGAGGCACACATGTAAAGGGGGGGGAAGACTGGGAAGTATTTATTATAGAAACTAATGAAAGCTGTGTGTGTGCGTGAACACTCACAACTCAGTCAGCAGTGAAACCTAGTTGAGTGAGCTTGTGTACTGTGTGGCCATTGCATTCACAATAACTACGTAAATAGATCAGAGAAAAAGCATCACATTTTGTTTCAAACATGGACATTCATCTGCAGAAACTATTCAAATGATTAAGAAGGCTTCTGAGGATGATTCAATGAGTCAAGCTCAGATAAAATTGTGGTACTGATGCTTCAAAGATGGCCTAGAATTCGTTGACAGTGGTCCACATTCTGGAAGGCCTGCAACAAGCAGACCATCCAAAAATGTTGAGCACGTGTAAGCTGCAATCAATGAAAATCAGGGATTATCGATAGTGCAAGAATTAGAAGATCTGGGGATTCCACGGACTAGTGTTTCAGATATTTTAAGAGAGGACCTTGGCATGAAATGTGTTGGCAAAATTCATTCTGCAGTTCCCGTCATAAGAGCAGAAGGAATTTCATGCTGAAGTTGCACAGGACTTGCTTGAAACTGCCAACAGTGAACCAGGTTTTCTCAAAAAGGTCATAACCAGTGATGAGTCATGAATGTATGGCTATGACCCTGAAACAAAGGCCCAATCTTTCCAATGGAAGTCATCTGAGTCACCATGTCCAAAGAAGGGGCTGCAAAGTCAGAACAATGTCAAGGGCATGTTGACAGGATTTTTATCATGAAGGGTGTTGTCCCCTACGAGTATGCTCCTCGAGGCCCAACAATAACTAAGGAGTACTACATCAAAGTTCTTCACCGGCAGAGGTATGCAGTAAGAAGAAAACAGCCACAGCTGAGGGCAACTGGTGACTGGCAGCTTCATCAGCATAATGCACCTCCCCATCTTCACATCTTGTGCAGTTTTTTTTTGGCAAAACATTGCATAAACTAGGTCTGTCTGCCCCCCTACAGCCCAGATTTGGCTCCCTGCAACTTCCTGCTTTTCCCTAAGCTGAAATTGTCATTAAAGGAGAGGAGATTTCAGACCATGGACAAGATTAAGGAGAATGTGACTAGGCAGCTGATGGTGATCCCAAAAGAGAACTTTGCAGACTGTTTAGAAAAGTGGAATGGACACTGGGATAAGTGCATGAGGACCCAAGAAGAGTGCCACCCCGGTGGCGCAGTGGTCCAAGCGATGGCTTCTAATCATTCGTACGAGATGGGTCCGGGTTTGAATCTGCGTGAGGCATGGATGTTGTGTTTGTCTTACGGCACTGGCTCTATCCCTACCCTGGAACCAGTGGCCATAAATTAGGGACGGGCAACTGCTTATAGCCCACTGAGTTGCTCACAATTCATTAAACCTCTGATTAAAAAAAAAAAAAAAGTACTAAATCTCAATTTTCCTAAGTCAGCTACTTTGTTTTTTAATATTTAATGGCTAAATACTTTCTGGACAGACATCGTACGCTCATATATTCAAATCTGGGAAGCATATACAGCACCACAGTATTGCAAGAGGCAGTTTTGAACACTTCCAAGTGAAACATAAATATAACTCTGTGAATACAGAAGAATAAAACACTTAAGCTCAAAACACACAAATTACAAGGATCAGAAAAATTAAGAGAAAAAAACAGAACTTTATATCATTTAGTCCTACCTTGCAGAGGTCTTTCAGCATAAAAAAAAAATTAGGGGAAGCCTGGTGAAAAAAACCAGAAAAATAAAAAGACAATAAATCCAATTATCAATTCTTTATTTCTAAAATGAGATTATAATATGTCATGGTTTTGCAACTAATACATATCTACATTTCAGCATTTGGTGCATACTGAAAATAAATTTACTCAGATTCCAGATTGAATTGTTCTCTATCAAAACTTTAATTTTGACATGCATGCATAAATCCTGATAAATATAGTAAGACATTTCTCACTAAATTTAACTCTTAATTTTCTTTGATAAGAAATTATCAACCCAAATTACATAATGCATTAACAGTATTTAGCATAATTTCATCATGAACTAAAAAGAGCTTAAGAATGGCAACTTATGTATTATCAGAGTACATTTCTGTGTCCTTTACACTGATACAGAAAGTGTCCTTTACACTGATACAGAAATGTACTCTGTGGCAAAATTACCATATGCAATGTCTGTATGGCAAAAAATTTGGCTTTCCTATAGCTTCTGCTATAACACTCATTAAACATATTTTAGAAACAGCATTTAACATACATCCAAGTAGATGTCACAATGAGGTATATCACATAACCATGCAGTCGTATGGTAAACTATTGCACATGAATAAAAATTTGAGCTCCTGCATGGATATCAATATGCCAATGTGCTCTTGTAAAGAATAACTTCCATGCCCATACTGTAATGACGAATTTATAAAATCTGGCACACATAATGTGGAAACTGAAAGGTAACAAATTTTGACAAAAAACAGGTGAACTTAAGCTGCTATTTCAAATAGTATGATTGCTTCTTTTAAGGCTACACATTTCCAAATGCAGCCACGAAACATGCAATGGGGGGGGGCGACATGGCCAGTAACTTTTTCCTGACAATGACCAAATTCAGTCATTTATCTACATAGGCTTGTATTCATCATGATATCAGAACTATGTATAAATAATGTGATTATGTATTTAAAGACTTGATGAATTTCTTTATGAAAAAGTAATTAGTGTGAGTGATAGGTGTTGGTAAAGTTCTCTGGTGTGTGAAATATTTTGTTGACAGGTTTTTAAATTTACTCACAGAGAAAAACATAGATTTGTTTGAAGTAGAATTTTCGAACTGCTAAGCAGAAGTTTTTAAAGTTATAGCACTTAACTAGAATATAATAAAATTATAGATAACAACTTTAGAGAATCACAAATAAAATTTTGATGCATTTTCGGGTCATAAGTTAACCTGTTTTTGAAACTAATTCAAGAAAGTAGGCGTTTCCACTTATGTGGTATGTTCAACCTTTTTCGTCATTAACTGTGTGTGACTACCCAACCAATTCTTCACCTCCCAACTTCTTTAAACAATGAGTTGCTAATGAGATATAATTTTAAGGTACTTTCAGTCAATTTATGTCCAGTGTTTTGAATGTGTATGTTAAGAATCATCTTTTGCTTATAATATTATTATAGCAGCTTTATGTTCCACTATGTGGGTCTTCATGCATACTGGGAATGGAACTGAATATGCCAGGGTGGTTGCTGACCTCTAATATTAGAAGGCACCATAAGAGAGAGACGTGGGCGTTATGTTGCCTTCAAGTTTAATTTATGCAGGCATCAAAATAATCATAGTTAACACCATAGACTAATCCTTCTTGAAAGTGGATGTTGTCATTTTGTTTAATGGTAGGGAAGAACTGTTTTAATTTTAAGTTGTTGAGTACAGGATTACCACGGTTTCACTTGTTCAAAAGACATAATACAGTGTAACCATGTTGAAATTCTTTAGTCATAAAATTTCTATGCTAGCTTATTTTGATAGGGTTAAACCAGCATGAAATTCTATGCAGTAATTCTGCAGTTAAAAGTATTTTTTGTGTGGCATGGAAACCTAAGCAAGATTTTGTTTGTCAACAGGTACAAAGACTTGGAAGAATATGCCCGAGGAGAAAATCAAGTATGAATAAATGTGACAACAGATTTTCCTGCAAGTTGAACTGCAGAAAACAAGGTATTACATGGCTGCAGAAAGATGAAGCACTTTGCTTCATAACGGTAGTTTTATAAATTTTCCATTCAAATATATAATTAATTTTTTAAACTTTTTGATTTATCTTATTGTACACTGCCGGACAATTGTTAAGGATGGATGACAATAGCAACCATAAAATGGAAGGCAGGAAAATGTGGAAATTAGCATAAGTGCGGGATACAGTAAGACGTGTTGTGCGTATGCAAATTTTGGATTGCCGAACTTGTTCGTGACGTCATAGCGCTGATAAGAGATATAAAGGATTTGACGCGTATTGACCGTTGTTGTTCAAACGCAAAGTTAAAAGGGAAAGAATCAATTGATGAACTTGCAATTTTCAGTATGTCTTCCCGACATCACCTACATGATTTTACGCGTGGCCATATTATTCGCAAGATTGAAGAAGGGCGAAAAATAACAGATGTTGCCAGGGAGTTAGACGTCAGCCACAGTGTTGTTTCAAGGCTTTGGAAATCATTTCAAACAAATGGAGAGTGTAGCAAACGTCACAGTGGAGGCTGTGTTCGCAGTACGACACCTGCAGAAGATCGGTACATAGTGCTATCAACAAAAAGACACCGGCGCAGCACAGCTAGTGAGGTAGCAAATCAGTTTATGGCTGCTACTGGCAAGCGGATCTCCCGAAAAACTGTCGCCAGATGTTTGCATGAAGGAGGACTATACGCCCGCCGTCCTGTTGTGTGCATCCCATTGTCCAGCCGTCACCGTACCGCCCGTTTGCAATGGTGCCATCAACATCGCAATTGGACTGATAACGACTGGTCTGCTGTCCTCTTCTCAGATGAGAGTAGATACAGTCTATCGTCTGATTGTCGATGACAACTGATCTGGCGTGATAGTGGTACTGCATATTGTCCAGCAAACATACAGGAAAGAGACCGATATCCGACATGAAGTGTCATGGTATGGGCTGGCATCATGATCAATGGCCGTACGTCCCTCTATGTGCTTCCAACTGGGACTATGACTGGCCAACGATACATTAATGATGTTCTGCTACCTCATGTTCGCATGTTCCGTGGTGCTGTCGGTGATAGATTCATTTTCATGGACGACAACGCAACATGTCATCGAACAGTCGCTGTCCAGGAGTGTCTTGAGAGCGAGGATATTCAACGCCTCGTATGGCCAGCACGTTCTCCAGATCTGAATCCCATTGAAAATGTGTGGTATGCTTTGCGGAGGAGTCTTGCTGGTCGCCAATGCCCTACAATAAACAAGGACACCCTCATCCGTGCACTGACAGAAGAATGGAACAAATTACCCCAACAGTTGTTTGATAATGTTATACAAAGCATGACACGACTTGTGGAATCGTGCATCGCCCTCCATGGTGGCCATATCCCGTATTGACATCTTACGCCGGAACGCCTGCAGACGGTAATTGCATTTTTTTCACGTTTACGTATTCTGCACAAAATGGCCTGTTTGTCCCTTGAACACGTTCCAAAGCCTTCTGGATTTCAGAGCACAATAAATTGTCTTTCTTGTAATGTCCTGGCATTCTGACATTATTTTATTTCACTTGGCATCCAACCACACTTACTGTTTTATGCGCTATATAGCCGTTTAGGGATGTAAGGTCAGGTGATGCGTAACATCACAGCCTCTCCTTGACAAATGTCAACCCCGCCTTCTCGTGGTACATCCTGTTCCCACTAAAGGGGCTCTGACGACCGCCAATAGCGGTATAACTATACCATCGGGATTAGAGGAAATTCTATCCCACACTCACCAACCCGCTTGGCCAGCGTGGTGAGTTATGGCCAAACCCCTCCAAAATGATTCCACAACTTAAATCTTGGCCCTCAGTCTCCGGCAGCTGGAATGTACCTGGCCAAGGCAGCGGCCAGTGCGACATGAAGGCAGAGGGTGCTAAGAATCCCCGGAGGACCGGACTAGGCTGCCATCTGATGCTGACCTTGGCTACGTACAACGGACGCTCCCTATCTTCTGATTCAAGGCTTCTTGAATTGGAAGAGGAACTACAAAGGATCAAGTGGGACATCGTGGGGCTAAGTGAGGTAAGGAGAAAAGGAGAAGATCTCATCGAACTGAAAAGTGGACATCTCTTCTACTATCGTGGGACAGATACTGGCAGAACTAGTGGTGTTGGATTTATAATAAACAAGAAACTGAAGGATAAAGTTGTAGAAGTTGAAAGTTCCTCTGACAGAGCTGCACGACTTGTTATCCAACTCTCGAAAAGATACCAGGCTCAGATTATTCAAACTTATGCACCCACCACAAGTCATCCTGAAGAAGAAATTGAAGAATTTTATGAGGAAATTTGTCATCTAAATAATAAAGGTAAGCAGCACTTGAAAATAATTATGGGAGATTTCAATGCAAAAATAGGGCAACGGCAACAGAATGAAACTTCAGTCGGTAAATTCGGTCACGGCAACAGAAACCAGCGTGGAAATACTCTCGTTGAGTTTGCAGAGGCAGAAGGGTTTTTCATCTTGAACTCCTTCTTCAAGAAAAAGCCACACAGGAAATGGGCATGGAGACATCCAAATGGGACGACAAGTGAAATTGATTTTATTATGTGTAACAAAAAATTCGTCATAGAAGACTGCAGTGTGCTAAACAAGTTCAACACAGGTAGTGACCATAGATTGGTGAGATGTAAGATGCATCTCAACACCAAACTTGAACGTGGCAAGCTCATAAGACAAACAAAATCTATTGACATAACCAACCTTAAAAAACACCATAATACCTTCAAGTTGGAACTGAAGAACAGGTTCTCTGCTTTAGAAGGCCTAACATCGGAAGAAGTGGACATTTCTGAAGTTAACAGAAAAGTAACCAAAGCTCTTATGGAAACAGCAACAAAATTAGCTGGGTCTAAGAACAAGTTGCATGTAAACAAATTATCAGGAAAAACGAAAATGTTGATGCAAAAAAGAAGAGAGATGAGGACAACTAAAGAAGATGTGACTTCCAAAGTGGAATATATAGAGCTATGCAAGACAGTAAGAAAGAGTATCACTGAAGACGTAAGAAAATTCAACTGTGAACTAGTGAGGAAAGCAATTGAAAACAACCAAAGCCTAAAGATAGCAAAGGGACATCTCAGTAAGGGAAGAAAACAGATTATGGCACTGAGAAAAAAAGATGGTTCTGTAACAAGAAATAGAGGCGAAATTTTGACAAGAGTGAAAGATTTCTACTCCAAATTATATGAAAGGGATGATACATGCACTCCAGACATCATGAAAGATACCAGTACCAGAGTTCCTCCAGTCCTTCCAGCAGAAGTTGCACATGCAATCAAGAACATGAAGCGGGGAAAAGCTCCAGGAGAAGATGGAATTACTGTAGACATCATACAAGAAGCAAGTGGAGAAATTGAAACAGTACTTGCCCAAATTTTCACTCTATGCCTTAATGAAGGAAAGATTCCTGAGGATTGGAACACCGCTACAATGATCCTGCTACATAAGAAAGGTGACATTGAGGATCTCGGAAACTACAGACCTATCAGCCTCCTATCAGTAGTTTATAAAATCTTCACTAAAGTTCTTTCACACCGCTTGAAGGTAACACTGGACGTGGCTCAACCGAGAGAACAAGCTGGATTCAGGAGTGGTTACAGCACAATAGATCATATCCACGTACTGAGAGAACTAATTGAAAGAGCGAGGGAATATGAACTTCCATTGTGCATGGCTTTTATCGATTATGAAAAAGCCTTTGATTCGGTGAAACCATCAGCAGTTGCAATGGCTCTGAAAACCTGCGGTATTGAAGATGCATACATTAATATTATTAATAACATCTATGAAAATGCAAGTGCAAAGATTCGGCTGTTTGAAAATACAACACACATAAAAATTGGAAAGGGAGTGAGACAAGGTGACACCATATCTCCGAAGCTCTTTAATGCCACATTGGAGGGTGTTTTTCAGTCGCTGAGCTGGGAAAACAAAGGGATAAAGATTAATGGAGATTATCTAACCCACCTTCGTTTTGCTGATGACGTAGTCATTTTTGCAACTACCCCATCAGAGCTGCAGAGTATGATCCAGGAACTTGCTGACAAGAGTAAAGAAGTGGGATTAAAAATGAACTTTCAGAAGACAAAAGTGATGTTCAATGCTTTTACAAGAAATGAAGATTTATCGATTGATGGAGAAAAGCTGGAGATAACAGACACGTACGTTTATCTTGGACAGCAGATATCAAGTGAGGGTCACATTGATGAAGAAATTAATCGGCGTACAAAACTTGCCTGGAGAGCTTTTGGAAGAAACAGCATAATTTTCAAGAGCAATATGCCATTATGTCTTAAAAGAAAAGTGTTTGATCAATGCATCCTTCCAGTGCTTACGTATGGTGCAGAGACGTGGACCTTAACTAAAAGAGATATACAAAGACTGCAGACAACTCAAAGAAGCATGGAGAGGTGCATGCTTCGTGTAACCAGGAGAGATAAGAGGAGGAACTCGTGGATCCGAAAAATGACAAGAGTGGAAGACATCATGATCAGAGTTAAATCCCTGAAATGGCAATGGGCTGGACATACTGCCAGAAGGACAGATCATCGATGGACAGCCGAAATTTTAGATTGGATTCCAAGGGACAGGAAAAGACCCAGAAGAAGACCACATGGGAGATGGGTGGATGAAATTCGAAAGTATGCAGGGGTGACATGGAGGAGACTGGCACAAGACAGACCGTTGTGGAGGAAACTTGGGGAGACCTTCATCCAGCAGTGGATTGATAATGGTTGACAATGATGATGATGATGATAGCCGTTTATGATCCGTCCTTAGCAATTGTCCAGCAGTGTATTTGCATTAAAATGCAAAACATAGCTAAAATAAGTGGTTAGAGGGATTTTTGTTTCTGTCACCTCATACTTCTATACTGACAGTGTTTAAGATACTGCTGAGACACACCACAAAATAAATATATCCATGCAAATTTGCAATGAACTTTCTTTCTCACTTTCCTTTTCTGCTTATAACATATTGCTGCTATGCTTTAACCTTTATAACCCACCTTGTTCTAGGTTTTCACTTTGGTCTATAGCCTGATAAACATAGAATATAACAGCTGCCTATGTGATATTTCTTTTTGCATGAATCCAGCTTTACATGCTCTCATCACCTCTTTTATTTATATCTTGGTTATATCTGGTGTAATGACTATGGGTAAAAGAGAGTCCTGCTGCTTTGCAATAACTTATGTGATCTTCAAACAATTTATTTTCTTTACTCTTTTCATGATATCTTGACATGAAAATACTCATGTTGTAGTCTTAACAGAATGCTCTTTTGCAATTTTGTATTACTCTTTCAGTGTTTAAATATTGTCACATATATCAGAATTTACCTTTAAAAAATTATGTCCAAGAGTAATATTCCTTTTTCAATAGTTTCTTCACCACTGATATCAAGATATAATCTACATGTGCAAAAGAATTATGCTAATAGCTTATTCCATGCTGCGCTCCCCAACGGAAGTACTGTGATTTTGCAGCGAACCCCAAAAGTACAGCAAAATTAGGGCATGCTTCATAAAACCATTCTCTAGAAAGTGTTCCACATGACTGAACTGAATTCACACCACATCCAGCCAGTGGGAGTAGATATACATGGCTGCGTTGTTTGGAGCGAGCGAGTTGGTGGGGTGCAGGCTCTAGACACAGCAAGACCACCATAACATGTTTCTCTGAGTAGCTCATCATTAAATGTGTTCATTATCACTTGTGTTTTACAAACTGCTCATATTTCAATCTGCTTATAAGTGTCGTTTTGTGAAACAAGAAATTGTCCTAACTATAAATATGATTTCCCCCTAACTATTAAATATGATTTTTGTAAGATTCAAGGTACTTTTCTGTAAAAGGAAACTACCTGTGCTGTGCAGAATCACTTGCAAAATTGTTTAAAGCACTTCATGTATGTGAGTAAGGCCTACACAATCATCATTCTGGGCCATTTCAATCAATCACTACGTGGTATCATCTCTTGCCACATGGTTTGAATGTTTTTTACATTAAGTATTGCTGTCAGTGGGTGGCGGTTAGTCCTCCCATGACTATTCATTTGTTTTGTTTTCTTAAAGCAACACAGCTACATTTCAATTGACATATCCAGTATCATTTTGGGAAACAAATCTCCAACCAATAATTATGACTTCAATAAATATGATTTTCCTGTAATTATGAAATATGATTTTTGCACAATTCAAGGCATTTTTCCCTAAAAGGAAACTACCTGCGCTGTGTGGTACATTTTTGCTACACAGCTTGCATGTTTACTACATTAAGTATTACTGAGATATGGGTGGTGGATAGTCCTTCCATTATTATTATCTTTGTTTGCAGCAACATACCTATATTTCAATTGGCATATCAAGTATCATTTTGGAAAACAAGGTTTACATGTTCTCATCACCTCTTATATTTGACAAAAAACTTTACATGTGAAAACTGAGAGCTTCTATAACTAACAACCAAGAACTCAATTATACTATTCTTTATTCTCAATGGAAACTATGCACACTATGTGGTATCACTTGTTGCCACATGGTATGAATGTTTCCTACATTAAGTATTGCTGAGGAGTGAATGGTTGATAGTCTTCCCATGACTATGCCCTTTCTTTGCAGCAACAGCTGTATTCCAACTATTCACCCCTTTTGCAGCAACACAGCTGTATTCCAATTTGCATAAAAAGTATTTCAGGAAACAAGTAATCGTTGAGTTGGTTTAGTGTCTACACGTGTTTCGTTCTTTCCCTAAAAATTACTAATGAAAATTTCGCATACAGCAGTTCAATCTGGACACTGTAATTAATGTAAAAACTGACAGTTTCTATAACTAACAACCAAGAACTCAGTTATGCTATTCTTTATCCTCAATGGAAACTATAGCGCTGTGTGGTATGACCAATTGCCACATGGTTGGAATGTTTCCTACATTAAGTATTGCTGAGGGGTGAATGGTGGATAGTCTTCCCATGACTATTCCCTTTCTATGCAGCAACACACCTACACTGAAGAGCAATTGAATTAGAGACAGCTGGCATTATGCAAATGTGGCACTGTGGGCGGCCCTGTAAACAGAAACAACATGACGTATGCAGCGATCCGACAATATAAGGTGTGATGCGACGAGAATCAGTAAGAGTCGGACGCAGTATGGGTGAGACGAAGGATCTAAGCGCATTTCATCATGGCCAAATTGTCCGAGGCTCGACGAATGGGTCACTCCATCTCGGAAGTCGTGCAAGCACTGGGATTTTCACGAGCCACTGTGTCACGGGTGCACCCTGAGTACATCGAATTCGGTAAAACCATCCCTGCAAGGGCCAACTGCCTTGGACAACAGCGTGTGGATGAGCGGGGTCATTGTCGGCCAGCTCGCATTGTAGCAGCGGATAAACGAACCACAGTGCGAGAAATCATTCGGCAATTTAACACTGGTGCACAAAAACGTGTAAGCAGCCACATCATCCAGAACCATCTCCTCACTATGGGGTACAGAAGCCATCGTCCCACGAGGGTACGACTGCTGGCCGCACATCACAGGGTGCAAAGATTAGCATGGGCGCAGGAACATTGCCACTGGACCCTAGACATGTGGGAAAATGTTGCCTGGACTGATGTGTCGAGATTCACATTGGTACATGCGGATGGCAGGACACGAGTATGGCACAAACCACATGAAGCGATGGATCCTTCTTGCCAGCAGGGTACTCTTCAAGCTGGTGGGGGTGGCATTATCATCTGGGGTCTGTTTACGTGTTAACTAAAATGTGACCCCTGAGTACGTGTGACACGGTCCCTCACAGGTCAACGTTACCTGGATATCCTGGACGACCATTTGCTCCTGTTTGTGCGTCTTCAACATCCCACTGGGGACCTCATCCTGCAACAAGACAACGCCCCGTGCCATCGCTCCCGAACTGTATCCGAATGGTTGGATGAACCCTCCACCGACGTGACCTTGCTTCCTTGGACTGCTAGGTCACCTGACCCTAATCCCATCGAGAGAGATGTTCGAGGCTCTGACCCCCTCCATCAAATCTTCGTGAACTGAGGGAGCTTGTTCAGGGGTCGTGGATCCGCATGGCTTCCCAGCGCTTCCGGTGTCTTGTCATGCCGAGATGAATCGCTGCCAACATAAAGGCGAAAGGTGGTGCTACACGTTACAATACAGGTATCTCTAATTCAATTGCTCTTCAGTGTATATTTCAATTGACAAATCCAGTATCATTTTGGTAAATAAATCTCCTACCAATAATTACGATGTAAATAAATATGATTTTCCTATAATTATTAAATATGATTTTTGCACGATTCAAGCTGCTTTTCTCTAAAAGGAATTTATCTGTGCTGTGTGGATCATTTTTGCCACATAGCATGCATGTTTCCTATATTAAGCATTGCTGAGAAGTGGGTGGTGAATAGTCCTTCCACGATTATTCACTTTGTGTGCAGCAACACACCTATATTTTAATTGGCATATCAAGTATCATTTAGGAAATCAAGCTTTACATGTTCTCATCACCTCTTATTTAACGTAAAAACTGAGAGCTTTTATAACTAACAACCAAGAACTCAACAATACTATTCTTTATTCTCAATGGAAACTATGCACACTATGTGGTATCACCTGTTGCCACATGGTATGAATGTTTCCTACATTAAGTATTGCTGAGGAGTGAATGGTTGATAGTCTTCCCATGACTATGCCCTTTCTTTGCAGCAACAGCTGTATTCCAACTATTCACCCCTTTTGCAGCTACACAGCTGTATTCCAATTTGCATAAAAAGTATTTCAGGAAACAACAAGTAATCGTTGAGTTGGTTTAGTGTCTACATGTGTTTCGTTCTTTCCATAAAAATTACTAATGAAAATTTCGCATACAGCAGTTCAATCTGGACACTGTAATTAATGTAAAAACTGACAGTTTCTATAACTAACAACCAAGAACTCAGTTATACTATTCTTTATCCTCAATGGAAACTAAAGCGCTGTGTGGTATCACCTCTTGCCACATGGTTGGAATGTTTCCTACATTAAGTATTGCTGAGGAGTGAGTGGTGGATAGTCCTCCCATGACTATTCACTTTCTTTGCAGCAACACCCCTATACTTCAATTGGCATATCAAGTATCATTTTGGAAATCAAGCTTTACATGTTCTCATCATCTCTTATTTAACGTAAAAACTGAGAGCTTCTATAACTAACAGCCAAGAAACTCAATTATACTATTCTTTATTCTCAATGGAAACTGCGCACACTATGTGGTATCACCTGTTGCCACATGGTATGAATGTTTCCTACATTAAGTATTGCTGAGAAGTGAATGGTTGATAGTCTTCCGATGACTATGCCTTTTCTTTGCAGCAACAGCTGTATTCCAACTATTCACCCCTTTTGCAGCAACACAGCTGTATTCCAATTTGCATAAAAAGTATTTCAGGAAACAAGTAATCGTTGAGTTGGTTTAGTGTCTATATGTGGTTCGTTCTTTCCATAAAAATTACTAATGAAAATTTCGCATACAGCAGTTCAATCTGGACACTGTAATTAATGTAAAAACTGACAGCTTCTATAACTAACAACCAAGAACTCAGTTACACTATTCTTTATTCTCAATGGAAACTATAGCACTGTGTGGTATCACCTCTTGCCACATAGTTGGAATGTTTCGTACATTAAGTATTGCTGAGGAGTGAGTGGTGGGTAGTCCTCCCATGACTATTCACTTTCTTTGCAGCAACACTCCTATATTTCAATTGGCATATCAAGTATCATTTTGGAAAAGAAGCTTTACATGTTCTCATCGCCTCTTATATTTAATGTAAAAACTTTACATGTGAAAATTGAAAGCTTCTATAACTAACAACCAAGAACTCAATTATACTATTCTTTATTCTCAATGGAAACTATTCACACTATGTGGTATCAACTCTTGCCACATGATTGGAATGTTTCCTACATTAAGTATTGCTGAGGGGTGAATGGTGGATAGTCTTCCCATGACTATTCACATTCTATGCAGCAACACATCTACACTGAAGAGCAATTGAATTAGAGACAGCTGGCATTATGCAAATGTGGCACTGTGGGCGGCCCTGTAAACAGAAACGACTTGACATATACAGCGATCTGACAATATAAGGTGTGATACGATGAGAATCAGTAAGAGTCGGACGCACTATGGGTAAGATGAAGGATCTAAGCGCATTTGATCGTAGGCAAATTGTCCGAGGATCGACGAATGGGTCACTCCATCTCGGAAGTTGTGCAAGCACTGGGATTTTCATGAGCCACTGTGTCACGAGTGCACCGTTAGTACATAGAAACCGGTAAAACCATCCCTGCAAGGGCCAACTGCCGTGGACAACAGCGTGTGGATGAGCGGGGTCATTGTTAGCTAGTTCGCATTGTAACAGCAGATAGACGGACCACAGTGCAAGAAATCACTCGGCAATTTAACGCTGGTGCACAAAAACGTGCAAGCAGCCACATCATCCAGAACCATCTCCTCGCTATGGGGTACAGAAGCCATCGTCCCACGAGGGTACCACTGCTGACCGCACATCACAGGGTGCAAAGATTAGCATGGGCACGGGAACTTTGCCACTGGACCCTAGGCATGTGGGAAAATGTTGCCTGGACTGATGTGTTGAGATTCACATTGGTACATGCGGATGGCAGGACACGAGTACGGCACAAACCACATGAAGCGATGGATCCTTCTTGCCAGCAGGGTACTCTTCAAGCTGGTGGGGGTTGCATTATCATCTGGGGTCTGTTTACGTGTTAACTAAAATGGGACCCCTTGTACGTGTGACACCGTCCCTCACAGGTCAACGTTACCTGGATATCCTGGATGACCATTTGCTCCTGTTTGTGCATCTTCAACATCCCACTGGGGACCTCATCCTGCAACAAGACAATGCACTGTGCCATCGTTCCCGAATTGTATCCTAATGGTTGGATGAACACTCCACCGGCGTGACCTCGCTTCCTTGGCCTGCTAGGTCACCTGACCTTAATCCCATCGAGCGCTTCTCGGATGCCATCGAGAGAGATGTTCGAGGCTCTGACTCCCCCTCCATCAAATCTTCGTGAATTGTGGGAGCTTGTTCAGGGGTCGTGGATCCGCATGGCTTCCCAGCGCTTCAGGTGTTTTATCATGCCGAAACGAATCGCTGCCATCATCAAGGCGAAAGGTGGTGCTACACGTTACTAGACAGGTATCTCTAATTCAATTGCTCTTCAGTGTATATTTCAATTGACAAATGCAGTATCATTTTGTGAAATAAATCTCCTACCAATAATTACGATGTAAATAAATATGATTTTCCTATAATTATTAAATATGATTTTTGGCACGATTCAAGCTGCTGTTCTCTAAAAGGAAACTACTTGTGCTATGTGGATCATTTTTGCCACATAGCATGCATGTTTCCTACATTAAGTATTGCTGAGAAATGGGTGGTGAATAGTCCTTCCACGATTATTCACTTTGTGTGCAGCAACACACCTATATTTTAATTGGCATATCAAGTATCATTTTGGAAATCAAGCTTTACATGTTCTCATCACCTCTTATTTAACGTAAAAACCGAGAGCTTTTATAACTAACAACCAAGAACTCAATTATACTATTCTTTATTCTCAATGGAAACTATGCATACTATGTGGTATCACCTGTTGCCACATGGTATGAATGTTTCCTACATTAAGTATTGCTGAGGAGTGAATGGTTGATAGTCTTCCCATGACTATGCCCTTTCTTTGCAGCAACAGCTGTATTCCAACTATTCACCCCTTTTGCAGCTACACAGCTGTATTCCAATTTGCATAAAAAGTATTTCAGGAAACAAGTAATCGTTGCGTTGGTTTAGTGTCTACATGTGTTTCATTCTTTCCATAAAAATTACTAATGAAAATTTCGCATACAGCATTTCAATCTGGACACTGTAATTAATGTAAAAACTGACACTTTGTATAACTAACAACCAAGAACTCAGTTATAATATTCTTTATTCTCAATGAAAACTGTAGCGCTGTGTGGTATCACCTCTTGCCACATGGTTGGAATGTTTCCTACATTAAGTATTGCTGAGGAGTGAGTGGTGGATAGTCCTCCCATGACTATTCACTTTCTTTGCAGCAACACCCCTATAGTTCAATTGGCATATCAAGTATCATTTTGGAAAACAAGCTTTACATGTTCTCATCCCCTCTTATACACTATCCACCAACAAGTAATTGGACACTTGCGATAGCAAAGGAAAACGAAGTTTATTCACTTTCAATAGTTGGTGGAGACTCCACGAGCGGCGATTACAGCTGCGACCCTCCGGGTCATACTCTCAACTAAGCATTGTACGACGGCTAGCGTTATTTTTTTCCCCACTCGGCTTGGAGAAGACCGGTCAGTTCCTTCACCGATTTCGGACGGTAGGGGCACCCCTTAAGTCGACGCTCCAACTCGTCCCAGAGGTACTCGATAGGGTTAAGGTCCGGGCTATGCGCAGGCCAGTCCATTCGAGTAACCCCATTGTCACCATACCAAGCAATGGTGGACCTTGCAACATGATAGGTGGCATTGTCATCCTGAAAGTAACATGGGTCCACCCCGTTACACTGCCACAACGTAGGAAGCACATGGTCATCCAAAATGGTGCAGTAGGTCTCGGCGTTGAGTCTACCAGGAATTGCGACCAAGAGTCCCGTGCCATTCCAGGAGAAACACTCTCATAGCAAAATTCCACTCCCTCTGAACTTCACAGTTGGTACAATACATTCGAGCAGGAGGAATTCTCCAGGCAGACGCCAAACCTAGACCCTGCCATCCGAACGGTAGAGGGCAAACCTTGATTTGTCGCTCCAGAGAACCTGTTTCCACTGTCAACGTTATTTGCACCATGTTAGCCGAACAGCGCTATTGGACTTGGTGATCAAAGGCTTGTGGGAAGCAGCATGTCCATGATAACCAAGCAGATGGGCTTCCTTACGGATGGTATTCATCGAAAGAACACTCCCGGATGCCTGTTGAAACTCCTCACGGATGTGGTCCATCGCGATTTGGTGCGGTTCTTCCGAATTTCTCTGGCCAGCACCCGTCGGTCACCAACTCCCAGTTTTGTGGGTCTGCCGGGTCGGGGCACATTCCGACAGTCACCTCTCATCTTCCACTTGCCAATCACGTAGGTCACTGTCTATTTTTTATAGCTGTGTATGGAAATATTTCCATAAAGGATGTACATATATTTTGAAAAAATTTCCACTGCAAGACAAGCTATATGAGCATGCATCAATTGCAAATGTAAAACTGAAAAAGCACAAAATTTCTTCCCTGTATTTTCTCATAGATTTATTTGTGTATTCAGAGGAGGTGAAGGATATTGCAGAATAAGAATTTATAAACTATCAAATTGATTCTCTTAGTGATGAGATTGCTTCTTGTAACAGACCAGATGTAGCATGGTCGTTAATTAAACAGTTGAAAGACCATAATGGGTCCCCTAAGTACGAATAATTGCCAGATGTAATGATGTCTGTGCTCTTAATACCACACAGCAATGCTTCATGTAAAAGAGTTTTTAGTATCATAAATCAAAATCTAACTGATTACGGAAGCAATTTAGCAATGAAACTTTGGAGGCATTGCTAACTGTAAAATGTTCTGCCAAAGCCGAAGGAAGTGTCTGCTATCAGACTGTGTTCACCAATGAAGTACTGCAGCAGACAAAAAAAGCCATATGTTTATCTCTAAAATGATGTTCAGGTAAGTGAAAAATAATTGCACTGACTTAATTATAATTCCAAACATTTCGAATATTTCTTGCACGTATTTTTATAACTGCTCTTCAAAATTTCTATGGATGCTCCTCAAGCTGTTCTTGAAAAGTTGGCAACCCCGCTGTAATTATTAAATATGATTTCTGCACGATTCAAGGTGCTTTTCTCTAAAAGGAAACTACCTGTGCTGTGTGGATAACCTTTTTCCACATAGTTTAAATGTTTCTTACATTAAGTATTGCTGAGAAATGTGTGGTGGGTAGTTCTTCCATGACTATTCACTCCTTTTCAGCAACACAGCTGTAGTCCAATTTGCATAAAAAGTATTTCAGGAAACAAGTACTTCTTGAGTTGGTTTACTGTCCATGTGTTTGGTTCTTTCCATAAAAAAAACTAACGGAAATTTCACATAGGGCAATTAAATTTGGTCATTGATATTGCTGTAACAACTGAGAGCTTCTATTTAATAAACAAGAATTGTGACACACCAGTCTTCTGAAAGAAAACAAAAGACACTGTGGTATCACCTCTTCCCACATGGTTTCAATATTTCCAACAAAAAGCATTGCTGAGCAATGGCAAGTGGATAGTCCTCTTCTGACTACTCACTCTCTTTACCTCAGCACAGCTAAATTTCGGTTTCAGTAAGTTGTAATTTTGTAAAACAAATAATCCTTAAGTTGGTTTAACTCACTGTCCATGCATTTAGTACATTTGATAGAAAAATAAAATGGACATTTTACATGCAGCAGTTCATTCTGACCACTGAAGTTTTATAAAAATTGAGAGATCCTATTTAAGAAAATAAGGAATTATGACATTTATTTAAGAGATGGTAAAGTATGTTAAATTTCAGAGTGTTTTTGATTGCTAAGAAACTATACTAATGGACTGACTTGACTTATATGTTATTTTAACTCCGCCTGCATGGTCTAGTATATCATGCTGCCGGTCCCAAGCCCGGATAAAGGAGGAGGGTTCTGGCAGGATTGGCAACCCTACCAGGTAAAATAGAAACAGCTACAAATTAATCAGCAAGTCGCACACTGAGATCTAATTACCAAATTAGGTCAAACAGGGCAGCTACTCCCTTAATAGGCACAAGGATGATATCAAGCAGACTGATGATTGTGTGTGTGATTCAATGCTACACATGAACCAAAAGATCCACATTAGATGTTGCCCATGTGTTGCTGAAAATTTGGAAATCAAATTACACACAATGGCCACTGAATTAGAAACCTTTAAGCAGATGTATGTAAACGTCATATACGCAGTGTAATGCAAAACATGTTATTGAATGAGTTACCATGTAATCTAGGCAGCTATTTAAGACTGCTACACCTCAGTGGTGTTGATCACAGTGGGAAAAACAACCAATCTTTCTGAGTTTGATAGAGAAACAATTTTGAAAACAGAACTGGCTGGTTTTTCAAAGGTCAGATATCCCAGATCTTTAATCAGTGGAAAAATAACTCTCATTGCTTGTCTAAGAGGCATAACTGTGGCATGACAACAATTTTCCAGGAAATAATAGATATCTAGTGATAGTTTATGCACTATACAGTAAAACCATTTACTGTACGTGCAATCATGGCCAAAAGTCCTGTACCAGTAGACCGAAAGTCAATTTTTGATGTTTGAAGTCAACTTATACAGCGTAATGGTAAAGTCAAAAATACATATACATCATTTTAAAGGGAATTTTATGCTGAATTCAAATATTTTTTACAGAATGTTATTACCAGTAATAGAAGTTAAGTTACAAGCAAAAGTACAGCATCTAGTCATAAAAACCAAAAAAAAACGTGGAATTTGTGATATTAGGTTACAGTACATTATTGAAACTTGCAGGACAGTTGAAATAACTTACCAACAAGCAAAATACGGTTTAATATTTAATTGGATAACCACAGTTTCTTAGTAACAAAGTGCACCATCTTGGCATGGAACTAATGAGCTTCTCTAGTTGTCCATTGGTGATAACACTGTGCCAAAATTGCTGTCAAATGTGGCTGTGATCATTCCACTGTCTTGCACAGCATTAAAAGAGCTGCACAAACTGGATGTGTGGGAAAGATAACAGGTCGACCAAGGCTGTGTACTGAACATGATGATCGCATGTTGATTCGTCGTTCATTAAAATCAAGGTTTAAAATAGCCACTGATTTAAGAAATGAGTGGGAGAATGAAGTAGACATTATTGAATCTGCACGAACAGTTCGTTGAAGGCTACAAGAAAATAGATCGACTGCACTAAACCACAACAGCTCAAAAGAATTGCTTGTACCAAGGCACACAAGAATTGGACTGTTGATGAGTAGAAAAATGTTATTTTCAGTGATGAAACAACTGTTACTATTTCCGCTAATAATGGAAATAATTATGTACGTCGTTGCGCTGGTGAAAGATATAAGGCATGCTGCACCCAGCCAACAATCAAGCACCCACATTTGGTGATGTTATGGTCCTGTATCTACATTGTTGATGGCACATTGAATGGATCAAAATATGTGGATATTTCGAGTGCAAACTGCTACCATCTGCACAAGACATGAGTTTGCGGGATTTTATCTTTCAGGACGATAACGCACGTCATCGGTCAAAGTTGGTTGACGAGTGGTTTAATCAAAAAGTTATGAGAAAACTTTAGTGGCTGGCACAGTCAATGGATCTTAATCCCATAGAGAATCTATGGGTGAGATTGAAGCAAAAGATCCGTCAATAAGGACCCACATCTAAAACAGCATTATTGACTCTGTAAGGGCCATATGGCACTGTTATCACCAATAGACAACTAGAGAAGCTCATTAGTTCCATGCCAAAAAGGTGCACTTAGTTACTAAGAAACCATGGTTATCCAATTAAATATAAAAGCATATTTTGCTTGCTGGTATGTTATTTCAAGTGTCCTGCAAGTTTCAATAATGTACTGTACACTAATTTTACGTTAAATGCATTGTACACTAATTTCACAAATTCCACTATTTTTTTGGTTTTATGACTAGATGCTGTACTGTTGCTTGTAACTGCACTTCTATTACTGGCAATAACATTCTGTAAAAATATTTGAATTCAGCATAAAATTCCTTTAAAAATGATGTATAATATGTATTCCTGACTTTACCATTACGCTGTACAAGTTGACTTCAAACATCAAAAATTGACTTTCGGTCTACTAGTGCAGGACCTTTGGCCATGACTGTAGGTATTCCATGTCAAATCAACAAAGATAACAAGCTGATCTCTTTTGATTTCCTTGAAATTTGGTGTGATTATTAGGCATATTCTGTGAATTTTCAACTTGCATAAACATAAGCATAAATCCCAAATTGTACTTCTGTCCACCCCCAGGATTTCAAATTACATGAGCTTGAAAATCAGAAAACTGTGACCACCAGACAATCTTCGAGTAGTCACATTACATAACTGGGCAAGAAGGTTCAAATGTGTGCCTTTTTTATAAGAGTGTTTATATGACGTGCAAGAAAAAAAAAAGGACCTTTTCAAAGCCACAAAAATACCCTTTGACCTTGAATATTTTTAAAAACTAATTTTGAAAAAACTGCATGGCACCCTTAGTTTTGTCTACTGGTGTGCCAGCTTTAAAGTTGGAATTGCAATGGGATCATTAATTATAAAATGTTAAAATGAAATACACCCTCACCAAAAATGGCCTCAAATTGATGTATTGAAAGGTGAAAAAGTCAACTTAAATTGGGAGGATTCATCAGTTAGAAGATATTTATGTTACATGCTAAGTAGTACCTCTGTGAATCTTGGAAGAGCAACCAGCTAGTTCTGTGTGACATTGGCAAAAAGACCCCAACTCACTGGGTTTTGTTCCAGAATCCTTAGGTTGAATGACTAACTGGAACTGTGGGCTAATCCCCCACACTGATGTACTTACATGATTAAAAAGACACAAATAGAGAAATTAAAGGACTCTAGTGTGGGATATGGTGGACCATATCCCACACTTGAGAAGGATAGTCAACCACGAAATCGACCTGGAACTGGAAAAAGGAGAATGAATAACAGATCTGGGCTGAGTGAGTGTAAGAGTGGTGTATGGAATACTAGAGGTATAGATGGCAAAATGAATGAAGTGATTGAAGAAATGAATAAGCATAGATTGGATGTGCTGTAAGTGAAACCAAAAAGAAGGAAATTGGGATAAAAGAAGTGAATGGAATGATGAGTGTGCGGTTTGGAGTATTGGATAATGTGAGACTACAGGTTGGTGTAGGTGTGATTTTAAGTGGAAAGAAGAAGAACATCTTGATTCACTGTAGCTGCACAAGTGAGAGAATTCTTTGGATTCGTTTGAAAGTGAAACTTCACAGAATAACAATTGTTGTAGTGAATGATCCTTATGACTCGGAACCTTCTGATAGGAAGGAAGATTTCTGGAATGAGCTACAAGCCGTTTTGAGCTAGTTAGGTGCTAAAGAGAAAGTTATATAAGGTGTGAAACTTAATTCTCGGCCCCCTAACCGCAAGCGATCATAGAACGTCGGCAAATGCAAATAGCTGTGTGTGATAATGGCTGATTGCACCACCATCCAACAGCTTTCAGGGCAACCATAACTGCTCACAGCTGTAGTGACAGAAGAGATGAAAGATGACGGTGAAAGCAATGTCGTTCGAGAAGCAACATTAGAGGCACCACATACTGTTTGCGTTTCGGCTAAGAAGAAAAGTGTGCAGAAGCCCAGCAAATGATCTGTGCTGCTTTGGGTGAGGCTGCTGTGTCCTACAGTACGTGTAAGAAGTGGTTCCAGTGGTTTAAGCAGGGAAATTTCGATCCCCGTGATGCAGAACGTCCGGGACAGCCACAGAAAGTTGACGATGAGGAACTGGAACAACTGCTGACGCGGATCCCTATCGCACACAGTCAGAGCTCATCCAAGAACTCTGAGTAACACGACAAGTCATTGCAAAGCGCCTGCACAAGTTTGGACGGATTCACAAGGAGGGCCGTTGGGTGCCCCACCAACTGACAGCTGCGAACAAGTCTAGGTGCTATGGTGTTGGTGTCCTTGCTCTCCAGATTCAAGGATTTTCTCCACAAGATTTCGACCTGTGATGAGAAGTGGATCCTATACGACAATCCTAAGCTGCGCAAATCGTGGGTTTATCTAGGTCAGCCTACCACCAGTGCCACCAAACCGAATATCCATGAGAGGAAGTTGTTGCTGTGCATGTGGTGGGATCAACGCGGTGTCGTACACTATGAGTTGCTCAAACTTGGTGAAACGGTCAATGCTGAGTGTTATAGTCAGCAACTCATTCATGTGAGTGACGCACTGGAGGTGAAAAGGCCATACACCAGCAAGGGCAGAAGGTTGGTCCTGTTGCTTAAGGATAACAAGCGTCTTCACACAGCGAAAACGACTTTAAATATGATCACCGACCTGGGATGGGACACTGTCCCACTCAGCATGTTCTACAGACTTCGCCTTATCGGATTATTACCTCTTTTGCTCCCTGCATCATCACCTGAGTGATACGCACTTCACTTCTGTTGAGGAGGTCCACACAAGTATTGATGACTTTATCAACTTGAAACAGCCCTTTTTTTCGCAGTGGCATTCAGCAGCTCCCTGACCAATGGCTCAAATGTATCAAACACGCCGGGCATTATTTCCGTGATTAGGTACATATTCGATTTGCTATAATTTGCTGCCAAAGTGTCATGCCTGTGGCCGAGAATTAAGTTGCACACCTAATAATAGCAGGGGATTTCAATACTAGAGTAGGTTCACAGAATGTGATTTTTGATAATGTTCTGGGTAAGTTCAATGATCCTTGTATCAGAGCCTGTTAAAGAAGATGGAGCCCGGGGGCTGAACAGCATTTTGGGGCCCCGATATTAGTGGTACATCTAGGATTTCAATATGGGTGGGCAAATAAAATACACAGGAGAAAACATTTTCAAAATATGACGAGGAAGTGATAAAAATATTCCCAACCATGTTGAAGTGAGAATATCCCATGACTCATGTAGAAATATCAGTGTTGGCAAGAAAATATAAAAATGCAGGGTGGAAAAATGGACACTTGTTTAGTTCTACTTAACCCCGCCCGCTTGTTGAAATTACACCGAAGGAGTGGACAAAAAAAAATATGATCCAAGTATCATGAGTTAAACAAACCCTTAATTGTATGAACATTTCCCCATTTGCTGTGCTACCTGCAAAAAAAACAAACAAAAAAAACTGTAGAACTCTGTCAATTTTTCAAGCATCCTGCATTTCTGGGGCCACTTAAAAATGTGCAGCCCCATAGCCCCCCCCCCCACTCTTAAATAGGCTCTGTCTTGTGTGAATGATAATGGTGAAAGATTAATTGAACTCTGCATTCAGAATGGTTTGTGTGTATCTAAAATGTTTTTCAACCACATGCATATACACACACATATACTTAGGAAACTCGTACTCTTGGTCAAAAGAGTGTGATCGATTTTGTTGTTTATGATCAGTGTCTGAAACACTTAGTTGTTGACACTAGTGTGATATGAGGTGCGGATGTTCGTTCTGATCATTACTTGGTAGTGTCAGGCTCTCTGAAGACCATCAGCGTTACTGAAACTTACTCAGAGAATGACTGAAGGAGCTGAAGTCACATGACAGGGATGTAGCAAAGAAGTGGGAATGTTTTAAGAACTGTGTTGTCACTGCTGCTGAAGAGGTCTGTGGCACCACGATAGTGAGTAACAATACAGGTGATGCTTGGTGGAATAGTGAGATTAAAGAGAAAGAAGGAAGCCTATTTGGGGATGCTGTAAGGTAGTTTCTGTGGATGAATATCGCTGTAAGAAGCGTGAAGCTGCTAAGCTGGTTTGCCAGAGTAAGGCAAAAGATAGAAAGGAGAAGGTGGAAAGGCATGAATTGGCTTTTTGGAAAGATAGAAAAACTTTCTTAAAATGCACGAGACTCAGGAAAAATAGGGGAAACAAAGTTGTAAGTTGTGTCAAGAATAGGATCGGGGAAATTATATGGGAGCCCAATGAGTTAAGTGAAAGATGGGGTGAATACTTCTGTGAGTTATTAGATCAGGAAAACAAAGGTGATTCAGAGGCAGATGATGTCACAGTGAAGGATAGAGACACAGGAGGGATCTTAAGAGAAGAGGTGCGTAAGGCTCTAAAAATCCTTTCAGAATGGTATTGCTCCGAGAGTTGATGGCATAACTGCCGAGATGTTGAAATATGGAGGTGACTCTAATTGACTGGTTAGCTGAAATTCGTCATTTGTGCTGAGAGTTAGGAATGGTCCCTCAGGACTAGAAGGATGCAATCATTGTTCCCTTGTATAAGGGAAAGGTGCAAGAACTATCGTGGTATTAGCCTACTGAGTGTGCCAGGGAAAGTGTTTGGTAAGGTCATTATTTAAAAAGTATGAGGTCTTACATCAGAGAAAGTGTGGGATGTTCAGAGTGGTATGTCTGGTAAAGGCTGCACTAACCAAATTTCTGCATACGCATGATGACTGAAAAGTATCTGGCTGTTGGTAAGAAAGTTTTTGCTGCCTTCATAGATTAAGAGAAAGCTTATGACAGAGTAAATAGCCCACTTTTGTGGAAGGTATTGAATAAATATGGTGTTACTGGGAATCTGTTTAATAGTGTAAAAGCCATGTATAATGGCAGTAGTGCTTGTGTATGAGTAAATAGCATTTTATCAAAATCGTTTTCTATTGGTGCACGAGTCGGACAAGGTTGTGTAATGTCACCATGGCTGTTTAATATATTTATGGATGCATCCATGCGTGATGCCAAAATAAATAATACTGGTTTATGTCTTGGTGATATCTGTGTGTGCAGATTGCTGTATGCTGATGACACTGTCCTGTTGGCAGAGAGCACAAGTGAGTTGCAGAGTATGTTGTCCCAGATGTACGAAGTTTGAATGAAATTCAAACTGAGTATGAATAAGGGAAAAACCAAAGATTGTTTTTGAGCGAGAAACTGTTGGTACTGAGTGTAATATAAATTTAAATGGCACAGTGATTGACCAGGTGTATGAGTTTGTGTATTTAGAAGCATGTTTGACAGAGAAAAAAATTGGATGGTGAAATTAGTAGGAGAGTGATTTCTTCATTGAAAGTCATAGCTGCTTTGGGAAGTTTTCAAACGAATTATGGGTTTTCAAGAGTGTCACATTTTATGGTCCACTCTTTATCAGCACCAGACGTCAAGTGATAAAACACCTTAGATAACAATTTAATATATTTATTATAGCATAATATATGCAGGATCAATGTGTTGCAATTGTGTAATGTGAAGCAAAATGTTGTTAGCAAGGGGAGACTAATATTCTTCAGTG
Source organism: Macrothele yani (assembly GCA_039090855.1). Lineage (NCBI taxonomy): Eukaryota > Metazoa > Arthropoda > Arachnida > Araneae > Macrothelidae > Macrothele > Macrothele yani. The sequence goes on from CM077012.1 coordinate 33,023,761, forward strand.
GTTTGGCCATGTTGAAAGAATGAGTGATGACATACTTGCTATGAAAAGTTTTTAGCCCAAGAGGCAGGAAGGAAAGACAGAGGAAGGCCAAGGAAGTCATGGGCAGATCAGATTCAGGAGTGTCTGCATAAGAAAAAGATCATGAGTATGAAGGTCTTGTGTATGTCATGATAGATGTCAGTGAAGCCCAAGTTGTGTGTCAAGATTGCTGTAAATGGAGAAGTTTGATATGGAACAATATGTAAATCTGTTAAGAATTTATCTGGTAGTCTATTTCTTTGTGGAGCTAACCTCTGAATCTCAGAGAACAGCTTAGTGATATGTATGTATGCTAAGTAGTAACCTTCATTGACTTTCATTTTCTGAACTAAAATTATAGAAGAGAAAATAACAGTGCCTTTAGTACTTAAAAAATCAACAAACTCTTCTGTGGATTTCGTAATAACTTTAAGAGATATTTGTTTGACAGATATCCACTAATTACCTACTTCTTTGATAATATTTATAGCAAAGGTCTAAAAAGGCTGGATATAAGAAGCACGACATACATCGATGAACCATTAGATTATGACCACCCCCAGCCCTGAAAAATGAGCGAGTCTGGAGTCTCTCACAGTATAGTGTTTGGAGTCAGAATGGGAAAAGCTGCCACTTTATCGGAGTTTGATGAAGGGCAAATGTGATGGCACAGGGCCTCGAAACTACGAGGCTTGTGGGTTGTTCATGTGCCGCTGTTTTTTTGTTGTTGGAGGTTTAACGACCACCGTGAGCAACTCAATGGGCTATAAGCAGTCGCCCGTCCCTAATTTAGGGTCACTGGTTCCAGGGAAGGGAGAGAGCCAGTGCCGTAAGACAAACACAACATCCATGCCTCACCGGGATTCGAACCCAGACCCCATACGGACGAATGATCAGAGGCCATCGCGTAGACCACTGCGCCACCGGGACGGCCACGTGCCGCTGTAGTGAGTATGTATAAAAAGTGGTGCACAGATGGCTAAATGACAAACCGTCGTCAACAGCTCACCGATGCCTGAGGGGAGCAGAGACTGTTGCACATTGTTCACAGTGACCGCTGGGCCACAGTGCAACAAATCACCAGCAGCTACAACAGTGGTGATCAGGGCAATGTGTCACAGCACATTGCAGCCTTCTGCGCATGGGCCTGCATAGCCGAAGACCCAACCCAGTTTCCATGCTCACTGCACATCATCACCAACAATGCATGAAATGGTGATAATGAAATGGCCTATTGGTGTAGACAGAATACATAGAACTGTAAGAAATCGTATAATGTCAGCAAAAACAAAATTACCTAGTAAGACAATGAGATACGCAGGATCCATCATGTATGTTCCAGGCTTTACATATTGGTTAAAGAATTATATATGTAAATACAACATATTAATAGCAATGAAGACCCTGTTACCACATATAATATCCAGCCGCAAGGAGAAACGGTGGGAGAAAGAAAAGGCCAGAGGGGGGTATGCTACACCGTTGGTATATCCTGACAACACGGAAAAGATATACACTATCTACCAACAAGTTATTGGACACCTGTGATAGCAAAGGAAAACAAAGTTTATTCACCTTCAATAGTTGGTGGAGACTCCACGAGCAACGATTACAGCTGCGACCCTCAGTGGCATACTCTCACTAGGCGTTGTACGGCGGCTAGCGGTATTTTCTTCCACTTGGCTTGGGAGAAGACAGGTCAGTTCCTTCACCGATTTCGGACGGTGGGGGCACCCCTTAAGTCGACGCTCCAACTCGTCCCAGAGGTGCTCGATAGGGTTAAGGTCCGGGCTCTGCGTAGGCCAGTCCATTCGATTAACCCCATTCTTACCATACCAAGCCACGGTGTTTCTCGCAACATGACAGATGGCATTGTCATCCTGAAAATAACATGGGTCCACCCCGTAAAACTGCCACAACGTAGGAAGCGCATGATCATCGAAAATGGTGCAGTAGGTCTCGGCGTTTGATTCTACTAGGAATTGCGACCAAGGGTCCCGTGCCATACCAGGAGAAACATCCCCATAGCATAATTCCACCACCGCCGAACTTCACAGTTGGCACAATACATTCCGGCAAGAGGTGTTCTCCAGGCAGATGCCAAACCCAGACCCTGCCATCCGAACGGTAGAGGGTGAACCTTGATTCGTCGCTCTAGAGAACGTGTTTCCACTGTTCAACGGTCCACTGTCGACGTTCTTTGCACCACGTTAGCCGAGCAGCGCTATTGGACTTGGTGATGAAAGGCTTGTGGGCGGCAGCACGTCCATGATAACCGAGCAGAAGGCTTCCTTACGGATGGTATTCATCGAAAGAACACTCCCGGATGCCTGTTGAAACTCCTCGCGGATGTGGCCCATCGATTTGGTGCGGTTCTTCCGAATTTCTTTGGCCAGCACCTGTCGGTCTCTAACTCCCAGTTTTGTGGGTCTACCGGGTCAGGGCACATTCCAACAGTCACCTCTAATCTTCCACTTGCCAATCACGTAGGCCACTGTCGATTTTGGGTACTTCAACTCGCTGGAAATGTCACGTATGGATCGGCCATTTCTGTGATACCCGACGATTACACCTTTCTCGAAATCAGGGAGCTCCGAACTGCGTGGCATCTTGCATGCGACTGGTTGCGTTGTTGTTTCCCACATGATATTTAACGGCGGCGGCCGCGACGTGTATCAGGACCGCAGATATCGTCGATTGCAAGGGTGTCCAATTACTTGTTGGTAGATAGTGTATATCGAAACGACAAAGCAATCTTCGACACTAGATGTAAAGAACATGTGTGAAGTGTCAACCAGAACATGCAGAATACAGCCCTCACCAGAGAAGTCATGCATTCATTGGGCGCTCCAGTATGGAATAGTATTAGAAGAATTGCTCCTTACATGAACTTTAAAGAGACTGCCATCAGGGAAACAGTCGAAACCCTCTCCAGCAAGCTAGCATGCATGCAATGATATGGTTTCTATTGAACTACCAATGGTTTGGTGTACGTTATTAAAAGATGAAGACACATCACTGCTCGCTGTATAATTGCGTGATAAAAATTAATGTAATATGCTCGTGATGTCACAATGGTGACATCATTTTCAAAAATAATCTTTTTCCTTACGTGTTCCAATTTCCTGCATTTTAATGTCTACCACTGCTTTGAAAAAGCTTCCCAGTGGAGTGTGAAAGCTTGGAAAATCTTTGTGCTTATTACAACACAAAAATAAATGGATTTGATATGCTATATGCATTTCTTGTGTACTCACAGCCTAGTGTATTTAAAATAACATAAACAAGAATACTAATGAAACAAACTGAACATGTGAGAAACACAAAGTTAATTCCCCTGGCAAGGGCACAACAGTTAACATTGCAAGATTTAGGTTCAAAATGTCCACCAGTAAAAATCAGTCAGATGCATTTAGAATTCCAAATTGACAGACGAGGAAATTCAAAAATTGTAAAAAATGCATGATTTTTTTGCAGATTTTCCAACTTTGTCGCTCCTAATCTAATTTCGGGAATTTCCCCTACCCCTATCAATCTTAAATGCAAAAACTTATGGGACGGGGGGAAATTTAACAACACAGGAGAGTGGGAGCATCGTGCGGGGGGGGGGGGGTTACAAGAGAAAACTCGATAGATGGCGCCATATGAATGGCCACTTCTTTTTTAGAATTTAGCTGTAATAAACGATGCGATTAATTTATTTTGGGCAAATACAATTTATGAAGGAAATATATTGCAAAAATGGCAGTAATATTGCGATTTTTTTCAAAAATCTGGAAGTAGCATATTTGTATGTGAAGCTGTACATGGTGCTACGACAGTACCGCAGATACCTTTTCATTATTTTGATTATTGACAGCGTGATTCTCATATCACTCGGTTATCTATTTCTGTGGTGTTGAACAATATGAAAATTTGGGATTTCCCTCGAGATGACGGAAGTACTGCGTCATTTCTTCAAAGTAGAGGAATTCTGCAGAGAGAAAGAATCTGTAAATTGGGCCATAACATGAAGCTATACTTTGGAAGTGAAAGTATTCAATGGCAATGCAACATTAGAACATGTAGATCTAAGGTAGGCTTACGCGTTGGAAATAGGTTTCAGAGTAGTCAGCTTCCTTTTTTAACTGCTGTTCGATTTATTTATAGCTGGAGTGAGAATTTAACTTCTATTAAATGGTGCGAACAACAGTTGAATATGGCAAGTCACACAACTGTTGATTGGAAAAACTATTTGCGAGAAATTTGCACAGATGTTCTTGAACATCAGTTGGACAAAAAAATTGGTGGCCCAGGATTAATTGTGGTGATAGACGAAACATTATTTTTGAAAAGAAAGTCTAATACAGGCAGTGTGCTTCCACAGGAATTTGTTGTTCTACTAATGACTGTTTTTTAGTGAAAGTGCCAGACAGAAGTGCAAAAACCCTGTTGAAGGAAATTAAGAATCGTTGTGGAATGTTCTACAATCTATTCGGATTAATGGAAGGCATATAAGACTGAGGAGCTACAGCTACAAGAGGCAGGTTTTGAACATTTCAAAGTCGATCGTAAGTACAACTTTGTCGACCCGGAGAGTGGAGCCCATACTCAAACAATAGAAAGATTGTGGGGATTAGCTAAATGGAGAAACAAATGTCATCGCGGAACTGCTAGACAACATATCGATTCGTGCTGTGCTGAGTTCATGTGGAGACATCATTTAGCTTTATCAGACCCATTTGATTCCATTTTAAATTGTATTAAAACTTCTTGGCCCCCAAAAATTAAAGTGTAGGTTTCAGGCCACTAATAATGCTTGCATGTTGCGATACATTTCATTCATAAATTGTGTTTACCAAAAAAACTCATTATGTCGATCATTACAGCTACATTCTAAAAAGAAATAACCATTCATGTGGCGCCATCTATTGACAATTGTGACATTTACTGACATATCTACTGGCACCCCGGCTAATGCATAAGTACCGCAAAATGTTATGTAAAAATAGCAGTGGACACAGGCAATATCGCAAAAAATAAAAAAAAAAAAATTACGATTACGAAAAAAATCTAAACTCCGTCAACCTTACATTTTAGAAAGTTTCGTAAAGATGGAATTTCGTCCTCTGACGAACATCTCCCCCATTTCTGCTCAGTTGTGCATCGACCTCGTGAATGACCAAAATAATAACGAAAAATGACGGAATTCCTTCAAATTCACGGAAGAATCTTATGCCTGAAGATTATGGGAAATTTTCGCGACGTCTGACTTCCGTTTTCGAAAATTATTGCGCACAATTTCAAGCTTAAATACAAACATTGATGCAATAAAATGATATTTAACAAGAATATTAGACACAAAGGCAACATCGTTAGAAAAAAATTACGATTACTGCAATTTTTTTTTTCACTCCGTTTAACAACAGTTTTTGAAAGTTTTGAAACACGAAATATTGTCCCCCAGACGGAAAACGCCCCCTCCCGGAAAAAATTTCAGTTTTGCATCGATCTTGACAATGATCTAAATGATGACAAAAAAGGCGGAATTCGCAAAAGAATCTCAAGTATATCGTAAAATAATAGCAAAAAAAAAAAAAAAAATGGCCACCCAAAATGCAACACCAGGAAGGACACGAGATAGCAAAGTCAGATTTACTGGACACATAACAGATACAAAGATGAAACGATTGAGCTTACAGGCCCGTGCGACTTGCGGAACACGCAGACATGAATAGTTCGTGTAGCCTCCATGGCTGGCAATAATGGCCGCTACACGCCGCGGCATCGAACAAAAGAAGCTTTGGATGTGGGCTTGGGGTATGTCGGTCCAGGCTGCTTCCACACGTTGCCACAGTTCATCACGGGTGGTGCTTGCCGGGCCACTCGGTTGCCGATCAGCGACCAGAAGTGTTCGATGGGCGACATATCGGGAGAACCACGGCAGCAGTGACACCTGGTTAGCCTTGAAGAATTGTTGCACGATGCGTGCCACGTGCGGGCGTGCATTGTCCTGTTGAAACGTGGCCGCCTGCAGGTCCTGCCGGTAAGGGAGGACTACGGGCTCCAAAACCTCGGAGATGTAGCGGTGGCGGTTGAGTGTACCGGTGATGCGTACCAGAGGGGTGCGGGTGTCATATCCAATTGCGCCCTAAACTATAACGCCAGGCGACGAACCGGTATGGCGATGCATAATGCAGGCGTCATACAGTCTCTCGCCACGATGCAGCAACATGCGGATCCCACCATCGTGGTGTTGCAGGCAGAAGCGGGATTCGTCGGAGAAAACAATGTAGTGCCATTCCGTAGTCCAGGTGCGGCGTTTGACGGCCCGCTGCCGCCGCACGCGCCAGTGGTGTAACGCCAATGGTAATTGGAGCAATGGGACAAGTCCCCGCTCCTGCAGCCGACGTCAAATGGTACGTGCTGACACAGGTTGTTGCGCAACACACCCTAATTCCTGCGCTAACGTTCGTGATGTGGCGGTGAGAGCCGTCAATGCCCGCCGCACAACATGCCGGTCCTTTCGTTTGGTGGTGTGCCACAGCTGCGGCAATCGCTTACGCCGATCCATCCGTCCCTCCTGCACCCATCGAATACATACTCGCCTCACTGTGGCTGGATGTCATTCCACACGGGTGCCGATGACTCGGTATGATAAACCGCTGTTACGATAAGCCACTATTCGTCCTCTGTCGAACTTCGAAACGTGCTGGAATGACTGCCGTATTCTGCGACGAGGCATCAGGAAGCTTCCCAAGCACACGTCCAGCAGCACAACACACTTCCACTACTTACACCCCGCCTTCTGTGCACCCTTCTTATAGTGCTTCCGTCCCTGGAACACATGATTTGCATATGCCCTGCAATGCTAATCGTTTGCATGTCCTCTCGCGGGAGACGCATGCAGCGAATTTCAGGCCAATCGAATGCTTCCTTCTTGGTGTTGCATTTTGGGTGGCCAGCAGTGTAGATTCTTATGGTGCAAGGGCCCTCAAATAAAGATATTTTAGAATCGTCGTACAATAGTTAAAAGCAGACTGATATGATAAAAGTGAAAAACAAGAATGATGAAAACTTTAAAAGCTACACGAGTTTAAAAAAGTCAATTTGTTTTAAAAACTAAGAGACAGCGAAAGTACCGCATCGGTCTCCCAAAATTATCTGCAGCATAGCTGCATTCTAGTCCAACAAATGAGTACGAAAATGATGTAAACAAACACAAACACATAGAACATGAATGAGAGGACGCATGTTCACAAAACCTGCAAAGAAACTTGAAGGGTGCTCAACGTTCCACGATTGCCTTACGTAATCAAGTGACACAAATTGGAGATGGTCTCTAGTAAACGCTACATGGGAGAAACGAACTGCAAGAGAAAAAAGAAAAACCGCTTCAGTGATATACACTGAAGAGCAATTAAATTAGAGATACCTGTCTAGTAACGTGTAGACCATCTTTCGCCCTGATGACGGCGGCGATTCGTCTCGGCATGGACTCTACAAGACACAGGAAGCGTTGGGAAGCCATACGGATTCACGACCCCTGAACAAGTTCCCACAGTTCACGAAGATTTGATGGAGGGGGTCAGAACCTCGAACATCTCTCGATGGCATCCCAGATGTGCTCGATGGGATTGAGGTCAGGTGACCTAGCTGGCCAAGGAAGCAAGGTTTACGTCGGTGGAGTGTTCATCCAACCATTCGGATACAATTCGGGAGCTGCATTGTCTTGTTGCAGGATGAGGTCCCCAGTGGGATGTTGAAGAGGCACAAACGGGAGCAAATGGTCGGCCAGGATATCCCAGTAACGTTGACCTGTGAGGGACGATGTCACATGTACCAGGGGTCCCATTTCAGTCCACGTAAACAGTCCCCAGACGAGATGCCACTCTCACCAGCTTGAAGAGTACCCTGCTGGCAAGAAGGATCCATCGCTTCATGTGGTTTGCGCCGTACTCGTATCCTGCCATCCGCATGTACCAAAGTAGATCTCGACTCATCAGTCCAGGCAACATTTTCCCACATGTCTAGGGTCCAGTGGCCGATGTTTCCGCGCCCATGCTAATCTTTGCACCCTGTGATGTGCAGTCAGCAGCGGTACCCTCGTGGGACAATGGCTTCTGTACCCCATAGCGAGGAGATGGTTCTGGATGGTGTGGCTGCTTACCAGGCATGAAAGTGAGCAGTGATAGAAGAAGCTGTACTTTCACACGCGTGCGCGGTGGGAGGTGATAAAGTGTTGAATGTTGCATTTCACTCTCTAATGTATACAACCATGACATTTAGGTATTGGTCACATGCCTGCCAACTAAATAGAGTTAATTTATGTATTTTGTTTCAAGAAAATTAAATATATAGTACAATGTAATGTAAGGGGAAAAAAATTGCTGATGATGCCATATGCATAGGAAATCACTCACCTTAGTACAGAACGATGTCTTTAAGCAAATGAGGAAATTAATCAAATGTCTTTATAAGATAAAAATGTTGTATGGAAATAAAATCTTGAAGGTTTGAAAAACTTCAGACATGTTTGTTGATAAGTAATAAAAGTTTGATGAAGAATAAATGTTCATTCTTGATTTGACACAAAATTATTAATGAAGAAATATGATAAATGCTTGTGAAAACGTTAGACATTTTGTAGATAAATAATAAAAGCCATTCACAACTAATTAAATTTCATTTTCTTAAGTTGTTTCTGTCTAACAATTTGTTCTAACCTTTTATGAAATAGCCGGCTAGAGTTTTCTTTCTCTTGACCAATTCATTTTATTTTAATTTGCTGCATAAGTTATTAGAGATATTTAGCTCTTTTCATCTTCTTCCTTATCTTGTAATTCTTTCTTATATTCCGAATATGATAATTTCATATTTTGGCATAAATCTCTATTTACAGGGTCATGCAAATAATCGTTTTTCTTAAAAAATTCCACGGCTGACTTATCCTGATTCAGTAGCTTATATTTCATGGTTTGAACAGATGAAAATGTTTCAATTTTCATGTTGCTGGATTCTTTATCAAGTACATCCCCCATCATACTAAAGGAATTTTCCACTTCAGAGCCAGGAAAACAACTCAATAATGCCTTCATTATTTTTGAGAGAGCATTGAATTTATTTACCTTAAAAAGTGCATGTTTTGGGATTCACTGAAATTTATTTATGTAAATATTAAACTGGAGCACATCACTGCATCCAGATTATAAAATTACTGACATTTAACAACACATGGGAGAGGGAACGTCTCAAGAGCGGGGATTACGATTTCCGGCGAAATCTTCGCTCCGTCCGACTTCCGTTTTCGGGCATTTTTTCTCCGTTTTCCAAGCTAAAATACAAATATTTATGCATTAAAATGAAACTTAATAACAATACTGGGTAGAAGAATCATCACGAGAAAAATAAATTATGATTATGGGAAAAAATCTTCACTCCGTTTAACTTTCGTTTTCGAAAGTTTTGAAAGATGAAATACCGTCCCAGGGCGGAAAAGACCCCCCCCCCCAGCTCCTTTTCAGTTTTACATCGATCTCGAGAATGGCCCAAAGGATGACAGAAAAAGCGGAATTCCGCGAATCCACGAAATAATATCATGTATGAGTAAGAAATAACTAAGAAATGGAAAAACACTAATTTTATGGAAAATAAAAGTGAAAAATCGATACTGCGTTGCTCACTCTGCCGCGAAACAATTTTTTACGGGACACAGAAACGGCGCGGATTCCACCACGGGCGGATTAAATATCAATCTAGAAATTTATTTTAGTTTAATAAAAGGGAGAAAAGGATTGCTCTCTATTGATTAGTTTTGAAGAAGTTATGTATTAGAAATAGGGTAACATGCATTTCATTAGGAAAAATTCTTAAAAAAAAAAAAAAAAAAACGAAGTCGCTCCTTTTCACTATTACCGAAGATATTAAAAACAAGGAATATGACAAGAAAACATCAAAAATAAAAATTTAATCAGGCAGAGAGAGGAGGGGAAGGAGACGGGGGGGGGGGGGGCTTGGTCGAAAAAATTTCATATGAGGAAACGGAAAACGACGTGAAATTCTCAACACCCAAGAAACATTCCCGTAAATATTTAACCAGTGTTATAATCTTGAAAACACAAAACTAAACTTTACACAGATTTTACTCTATATTTCAGTCAGAAGACTTGAGAATTCACTTAATGTCACGCTTTCATCTATGGGGCCCTGACATCTATGCGACGCGCAGGCTTACGGGGTGCCCGAACGGGCTCAGTACCCTCAAGGAGGGTCCACACGCACAGTGAGGTGACAGGCAGCCCCGACAGAACCCTAAGGGTTCCGGTAGAGCGACTTCTGTCACCCCCTGTTCACTTTTTTCCATTTCAGTTTTACTCTATATTTCAGTCAGAAGACTTGAGAATTCACTTAATGTCACGCTTTCATCTATGGGGCCCTGACATCTATGCGACGCGCAGGCTTACGGGGTGCCCGAACGGGCTCAGTACACAGATGTTTAATAACGTTATTTCACTGAGATTTTCGATTTCCGTTGCATACTCTACGTGTTCCGTCGTTCGTAGCGGACCGCCGATTTCCATAGCATACTCGATGCTTTCCGTCGTCCGTAGCGGACCGCCGATTTCCATAGCATACTCGATGCTTTCCGTCGTGCGTAGCGGACCGCCGATTTCCATAGCATATTCGATGATTTCCGTCGTCCGTAGCGGACCGACGATTTCCATAGCATACTCGATGCTTTCCGTAGCGGACCGACGATTTCCATAGCATACTAGATGCTTTCCGTCGTCCGTAGCGGACCGACGATTTCCATAGCATACTCTATGCTGTCCGTAGCGGACAGACGATGTCCGTAGCGGACCGACGATTTCCATAGCATACTCGATGCTTTCCGTCGTCCGTAGCGGACAGACGATTTCCGTAGCATACTCGATGCTTTCCGTCGTCCGTAGCGGACCGACGATTGCCATAGCATACACGATGTTTTTCGTCGATGATTTCCATAGTAACTACGTAAAATTCCTAGTACTTGGAGTCACTGAATCAGCGTCAAGCGGAAGAGTGTGCACGGAGAATTTACTGCACCGAAGACTCGACGATGACGACGGGGCACAGAGGTTCTGGCGCCCAATGGCACAAAACCTGCCTTTTGTAGCAAGATGTCGCAAACCTTTTGTTTTGGCACACTTTCTATCCCTGGAAGAGGTGACGTCATTCCCAAATGCAACCATCCCGTCGTTCGAAGTCATTACGATTTTGCTTTCCGCAAGAGCGAGGCATACCCCCCCCTCCCTCCTCCCATAAAATTTTTTATTGCATTTTTGGAATAATATCGGTAACATCAAAATCGGAACAGAAAAAAGCAGATTTGTGCGTTTTTGCGGAAGTCTGTGCACCAGTGTTAAATTGCAGAGTGATTTCTTGCGCTGTGGCCCAAGGGCGGCGAAAAGTGAAGTTCGTTGCCCGGGCCCGAAATTTCGAATCGTGGTGCACCCCCCATCCTTCCCGCTGGCCGAAACAAACAGAAGAAAAACAATGCCTAAGGAGCTTTGTTAGGGACTAGGACCACCTGACCACTTACCTAGAGCAACTTTCTAAGGCACATCACAACAAAAAATCGCACGTATGCCAAAAAAATTTGTTAGCTAAAATTATTGACCGGGCCCTGGCCCTGGTGGCCCGGGCATTTCCGCCGCCACTGCTGTGGCCCGTCTATCCGCTGCTACAATGCGGATTTTGATCAGATCTGATCATATGTAGAGGATTTTAGGGTGTGTCTCACCCCAGGTCTTAAACAACCCTTAGAAATAGGAAGCTAGAAGATTTGGGCTAGAGTACCCGATAAGAAAGTGACACGGAAGCGAAGTAGAAAGGGGAAGATGCCCTTATTTATTATTGGGGGGGGCAGTACCCGGGGTCCGACGGCTTAACGTGCCCATCCGACGCACGGCGGATATTTAGTGGATCGAGCGTTCGTGCCTGCCTGGGATTGAACCTGAGGTCCTTTCTGTGGCAGTCACGAACGTTGCCCACTGGGCCACCCGCGGCCCACTCTTACTGATTCCCGTCGCACCACTCCTTATATTGTCGGATCGCTGCATACGTCATGTCGTTTCCGTTTACAGGGCCGCCCACAGCGCACATTTGCATAACGCCAGCTGTCTCTAATTCAATTGCTCTTCAGTGTATATCAATACGGATTACAATGTTACAACAATAACATCGAGTTTTCCCGAAAATTAAGACTATAAAATTATGTAGTTACAAAAGAAGGAATGCAAACATTTTAGTTGCTTTTTTAAAGAAAAATTACTGACAAAAGAATCAGTTGAAGTAAGTTTCCGGCAAATGTTGAACTAATATTCAGGGCCGGAATATATTTCTCAAAGAAGTATTTGTTTTGAAGCTTAGGAAAAAAGACCATAATATGGATTAAAAGTTCGGAGAGAGAAATAAAATTTTTGTGGAAAGAATAATAAGTATCCCCTCTAACATAAATTCGCATTACAAGTACTTAAAATTTATGTGATTTACTAACGAATAAAGAAAATTTTTAAGTCAAATTTTCGGGTAGTACTCCTACCCTTCCTTTCCGAAAATCCGACTTAAAAATCTCCCTCATTCCTCGGTGAAACCCATACATATGAAATATTTGCAATGCATTATAGTCTAGGAATAGCTAAAATAAATCAATTGTTACTAAATTCGTATTATACAAAAACAACTTTGATATTCTTTTTATTTTTTGAAATTTAAGTATGTGGTTTACACTCAAATTGTTGAATACATAAAAATTGTAAGCCCGGTTCAGATTGGAACAAAAATCGTGACTCTTCTGGTCAATCACCCTATATTTGAGCCTCAGTTGACATTCAAAATATTTTATATACACTGCTCGACATGGAAACTGCCCCACCCAGGAGGTGTGCAATACACATGCAGAGCGGGTGTATCCACTCGAGATATGCAAATGATGTTAAACCGGAGCCGATGACGCCACAGGTTCGTGAGACAAAGATGTCAGCAGCAACAGGGATGATAATGTGTCGTCGCAGGTGGAAGTGTTGCAGATGTTGTTTATGCTGGGAAACTGTTCAGCAATGGCCCAAAATGCCGTGTACACGCAAGGAGGTTAGAATAATACTTCTGGAGATGCCCCGGGTCTCTTAACCGTGAATGGGAATTTGACGTTGTTTACATGACACCAATGTAATTTCAGCTGGGTGTATTTTGGAACTGCGTGGTTTTGGGTTGCAGAAAAGGTGTTAAGGCTCTACGAGACCCGCCATCTTGTATTGTGCCTTCTCTTGTTAACCAACGGGCAAGCGTATTTCACAAATTGCTCGAGCAATTTTGCACATTTTGGAACACCGTTTGTGGCTAACGCAAGATATGTGATAAATAAAGAGTTCCCTGGTTTCAGATTTTCATTTTGGACTCTTAAGTATTTTTTATTAATTAATAAAAGACGCCTTGGTACGACTTTCGCTGCAGATAAAAAATGAAGGGAAAGGTCAATAAAAATTCTGAAACCAGGGAACTCTTTATTTATCATATATCTTGTGTTAGCCACAAACGGTGTTCCAAAATGAGCAAAATTGCCCGAGCAATTTGTGAAATACGCTTGCCCGTTGGTTAACAAGAGAAGGCACAATGCAAGATGGCGGGTCTCGTAGAGCCTTAATATCAAACCGGAATGAATGATACTTCTTATACGGGCGAAGTTTTCAATTTTAACGTTATGTTTTGATTTGAATTCGTACTAATGTTCGTGTATTTCAATTTAAAATGAAAATGGGATGGTGTCTCAAAATAATTAAAAATTTTATAAATTCAGCATTTTCTCACACATCGGCAACAAATTACGATGCGAAATTTGAAACATTTGCGACGAAAGAAGGCGAATCGGCCAATACAAAATGCATTGCAATAGCCTCGAAAACCATCAGCTTTCCCACGCTTTGAAGCCGTCGCTCGTGGTTATAGGCTTCACGCAAAGTGGTACTGCTCCATTAACAAGGGAATCACCAGATATCGTATTCTAACCTACTTGGGTGCACGCGGTCGGCAGGTTTATCGCCATTTGGATAAGTTTCAGAGAGGAAGAATTGTAGGCCAGTGTGAAGCGAGCTGCTCTGCACGCTGAGCATGTGCATCAGGATGCACGAACTGTTGGCAACCACTGGCACCAGTGGTTACAGGGAGGTCCGTACACGCGTCGCAGCGGCATTGGTGCAGTCCGACAGACAGCACACCTGGTCCGGCAGATTGCTCGACACGCTCATTCATCACCAGAAAGCACTGCAGCCAGTCAATATTCGACGTGCTGCGTCATCGGCCATGAACGTCGCCATAACAACCCGAATTGTAAACCGAAGGTTACATGTGGCAAACCTGAGCAGTAGGCAGCCGTTACGTCAACTACCATTGACGGCCAGCCATCGCAGCTCTCGTCTGGCTTGGTGCCGAAATTATGCGAACTGAGGTCACGAATGGACCACTGTGGTCTTCAGTGATATTTTTTTTTTTTTTTTGAGGTTTAACGACCACCGTGAGCAACTTAATGGGCTATAAGCAGTCGCCCGTCCCTAATTTAGGGTCACTGGTTTCCAGGGAAGGGAGAGAGCCAGTGCCGTAAGACAAACACAACATCCATGCCTCACCGGGATTCGAACCCGGACCCCGTTCGGACGAATGATCAGAGGCCATCGCTTGGACCACTGCGCCACCGGGGCGGCGGTCTTCAGTGATGAAGTCAGTTAAATGCTGCCTTTAAATCTCCTAGATTAAAGCATTACCTTGTTTGGTAGCAATACTCGGTACTAAAGGAAATTATTATTATACAGTAAAATTTAATAACATTTCATTATTTAAAACCATCCAAATAAACCCTCAGTCCACAATAGCACGATTGGCAGTGTTGTGTTGTTTTTCTTATTGGAGGTTTAATTACCACCGTGAGTGTAACTCAGTGGGCTATAAGCAGTATCCCGCCCCTAATTTAGGGCCACTGATTCCAGGGAAGGGAGAGAGCCAGCGTCGAACGACACACACAACATCCATGCCTCACTGGGATTTGAACCCAAACCCATCTCGAACGAATGATCAGAAGCCATCGCTTAGACCACTGCGCCACCGGAGCGACGGCAGTGCTGTAGCTGTGGTGATTACGACCGACCTGAACAGCAGCGAGGCAGATGAAAATACGTCACAGCTTATCAGCCAACATCTTAGGATCTCCGAAGAGTTTCTTTGCAGGTTTTGTGAACATGCGTCTCACACTTGGGGCAGTGCGGTGAGTGAAACGACAATGCCCAATGCGGAGATGCGCCAAGGCAACTTCCTCACGACGATTTACACTGAATTTCCATAATCCGATCTCTGGCTTTAAACTGTTTTCTGCCTGTTCATTCCATCGATTCTGCCACTGAAGTCTTAACGTACTTCACAATGGCAGTCTCAAAATCCTTGTGAAACAGTAGCAGATCAGTGATGGCCCAAAGAAGACACCGACTTTGCAGAAATATCCGCCAATTCGTTCACCCTGATGCCAACAAAACCTGGAATCGAGCAAAATTTACCACGGAAACCGGTCGCGGTTAAAGTCCGAAAAAGTCGTCTAACAGATGCAAGCGTCTGCAGGACACTTAGGGAATATAGGCAATAGCTCGGGCGATGTGGCTTAGCCACAACGTGAGACGCAGGCGAACAGCATGTAATTCTGCAGAAAACACGGTTGCCTCCGACGAGATACGTTCATCGTACACCTAGCCAATGCAGACGAAGGCACAACCCACTACTCCATCGGATTTGGAACCGTCAGTGTAAAACGAAGCAAAATAAGGATAAAGACACCGGTGTTCGGCGAATCGTTGACCATATTCAATAGCTGAGCAAGACTATTTTTTACAAGTGCTAATGGACATATCGACATCAGCTATCACAAGAAACCACGACGGCTGGCCAATCCTCCTGGTTTCACCAATCCATGAAACATTAATCCCTACATCCCGCACTGCAGTCTTCATACGGATTCGAAAATAGGTACACGGGAAGGCCGGTTTTCAAACAAACGGACCAATTGTGGATTAAAAACAGATTCCCCCAAAGGATGGTCCCGGAGGAATCCGAGTTTCGCATAAAACTCGAGAAATAGCTGCAGGCGACGCAAAAACAAAGGCAGCTCATTAGTCTCAACATACAGACTTTCCACAGGGGAGGTGCGAAACGCTCCCATGCAGACTCATAGCCTAGCGATGCACAGGGTCGAGGCCCTAACGTGGAACGGTACACTTCACAAATCTTGAACCATACACTTCAGATGACGTGGCGGAATAATCCATAATCCAGTTTCGATCTAATGACCGCATGGTAAATTCTGAGCGCTGTGCTTCTGTCCACACCCCACGATGTGCCAGAGAGCAGCCTTCAGGATGTGCGATGCTTTAGTGCGTAAAACTTTTTAACTTGCACGTGTGGGCTGAAAGTCAGAGCATGGTCGAATTTGATGCCTAAGAATGCGGTCTCCGGGAGAACAGGAATCTCCGCAGAATCCAACCTCAGAACAGGGTCCGGTTGGAGGCCAAGCTTGAGGCAAAAGTGGACACAAATGGTTTTATTCTGGGAGATGATAAAGCCATTCCTGTTTGCCCAAGAGCAGATTCTGGTAACGCCGCACTGCAACTGCCGTTCGATCATACGCATACTGGAAGAAGCAGAACAGACCTGCAAGTCAACAACATATATACACTGAAGGGCCAGAAAAACTGGTACACCAGTCTAATACTTAGTAGGTCCCCCACGGGAGCGCAGGACTGCAGAAATACGACGGGTCATGGACTCCACTAGCTTCTGGAAATATGCAGTAGGCAATGCACACCATACTTCCTGCACAGCGTTCCACAATTCGGGTATATTCCGAGGTCTCAGATTCCTGTGTTCGATAGCGCGTTGCATGGCATCCCAAATGTGTTCTATCACGTTCAGATCTGGGCACTTGGGTGGGAATGGCAACACCCCAAACTCTGATGAATGCTCCTCTAACCATAATGTGGCGTCCCGACACTTGTGTGGAGGTGCATTGTCTTGTTGGAACAGGCCCAACCCATCAGCATGAATGCAGGACATGAACGGGTGTACTTCGTCAGAAAGGATGCGCACATAGCGTTGCCAGTCACAGACGTACCAGGGGTCCCAGTGAAGTTCAGCTAAACACATCCCATACCATTACGGACACCCCACCAGTCGGTACAGTTCCCTGTTGACAGGTGGGATCCATGGCTTCACGGGGTTTGCGCCACACACAAATCCTTCCATCTGCCCGATACAGTCGGAAATGCGACTCGTCAGATCAGGCTACTTGTTTCCAGTCATCACGGGTCCAGTGGCGGTGTTGCCGTGCCCAAGCGAGGCGCATAGCTCTGTGTCGTGCACCCGTCAAGGGTACTCGAGTTCGGCATCGGCTCCCAAAGCCCATATCGTGCAGGGTACGTTGCACAGTCCGGACGCTAATGCTTGTTGAGGCTCCAGCATTGAATTCCGGTTATACCTACGAGTGTGTCGCGTGAAACGATTCTTGACAGCCGACGATGGTCACGTTCACTCAATGTCTTTTCACGGCCACACTGGCATCGAAGGTTGGAGGTTTTGCCGTATTTCTTGTAATCACGGTACACCCTTGCAATGGTCGTCCGTGAAAATCCGAACTTCGTTTCTACCTCCGAAATACCATGGCCCATCTCACGAGCGCCAACTATGACACCGCGTAGAAAATCGCTTAAATCGTTATTACTTGTCATTCTCATGCCGAAAACAGCTCTGACAGCTGGCAACGATGTCTATCGCTTTATATACGCACGGCGGACGCAACCGAGTACGCGCATAGGTGACGTTGCTATGTATTTTGCATAAGCTCGTCTGTGCCAGTTTTTCTGGCACTTCAGTGTACATCATTACAGAGATCGTCGGAGTTTTCGAAAAGCCTGGTTAAAGCATAAAATGAAAAGTGATACAGACAAAATGGAACCCTGAGGGCCGCCCCGGTGGCGCAGTGGTCTAAGCGATGGCCTCTGATGATTCGTCCGAACGGGGTCCGGGTTCGAATCCCGTGAGGCATAGATGTTGTGTTTGTCGTACGGCACCGTCTCTTTCCCTTCCCTGGAACCAGTGACCCTAAATTAGGGACGGACGACTGCTTATAGCCCATTGAGTTGCTCACGGTGGTCGTTAGACCTCCAATTAAAAAAAAAAAAAAAAAAAAAAAAAAGAACCCTGAGGTACGCTTTGCTCTTGTAGAAAAGCAGCAGAGAGGGTCGTACCGAGGCGCACTTGAACACACGACCGCAGAGGACACCAGCAATTAATACAGGCAGATTTCTCCGTAACCCACACTGATGCAGTTCACGGAGAATGAATCTCCATGCACGATTACACGCTTTCTCCAGATCAAAAAAGACCGAAACTAGGTGCTGTCTCTTAACGAACGCCTCCCGAATTGGCGTCTCAAAGCGAAGCAAATGATCACTGGTACAGCGATGACGTCGAAAACCGCTTTGAGATGAAGATAAAATCCTGCTGCTCTCTTTCATTCGCTCCAGGACTTTGCACATACAGGATTGTGAGTGCAATAGGCTTGTAGCTAGATGAGATTCTGGGGTCTTTTCCCGGTTTGGGATAGGATTAACAATTGCCAAGAATCAGGAAAGCAATGCTCACAGCACATTCTATAGACGAGTGTTAACAGATTTTCGAGCGACGAAGGCTACAGCCGCCGTAGCATTTCATTGTGGATTTCATCATGTCCAACGGAAGAGTGCCGCTGTGGTCTAAGCGATGGCCTATGATCATTCGTCCAAAAGGGGTCCGGGTTCGAATCCCGGTGAGGCACGGATGTTGTGTTTGTCTTACGGCACTGGCTCTCTCCCTTCCCTGGAACCAGTGACCCTAAATTAGGGACGGGCGACTGCTTATAGCCCATTGAGTTGCTCACGGTGGTCGTTAAACCTCCAATAAAAAAAAAAACCGGCAGTTTCCAGATCGATTGAGGGCACTCCTCAGTTCTGTGATACTGAAAGGTATGTTATAATCAGACTAATGGTTACATGCAAAATTTAATTTTTGCCTTTCGGCAGACTCTAACATCACGTAATGAGGCTGGGCACGCCGGTTCGCTGGAAACTGAAGCAAATGTTTCCCCCAACCAATCCACGATACCTGGAATGTCATATCTCGCTAGAGCTATAACTTCTCCTAGTCTTACGTTATAGGGTCCCAGAGAACCTTGGGATCAATACCTCATATATAGTAGGCGCATAATTTTGCCAAGAATCCCTCCTACTGTGAATGCCAGGTTTGTCTGGGTAGGGTAACTTCAAAATCTACCCTATTTCTTATGTTGCGCTTTTCTATACTCCGAGTCAACCTAAGAGTGAACCACTACAAAGGGTACGAAACAGCTACTCCGCTACGAAAAATAGTCCGTAGCATTTAGAGCGAAAAGCATCAGAATTATTGCTTAGAATCCATTTTTGTTTGCTCAACAGTTTATCAGACAAATTTGCTATCTAAAAAAAATTCTAGAAGTTCTTAGCTATCTAAAAAAAATTCTAGAGCGCTTTTAGAAATAAATTTGTTCTGAGAAGTTGCTGAATCAAGAGCTTCGCACTTTCGGCTATTTCTGCCCACTTGGGATACAACCCGGACAGGGGGAAGGGGTGGAAGACCTCTCCCAACATTAACAACACAGAGTCAATACATTGACAATCGGGGAAACTCGAAGGCAGTAGGGGAAGCAGTTCGGCCTCCACCAGACCCCCACTGACAATCCCCAATGCTTGTGAGATGTGTGGGTGGGTGGGGGGATCAGAAAGAAAACAGTAGAAGAGCACATTAACGCGGATGGATATCGTTCTTGCGTTCCACGACGAGATGTGACAAGGCTCTCCCGCCTTTCCCAGTAGTACACTTTTAGGGTGAATTGGAATATAGAGTCTTGACATTCATCGTTTTACCAAGGTCTCGTGGCCTAGGAAGTTTACGCGAGGTCACGGTGTATGACAGTCAGGTGATACAACTCCCCATAAAGTTAACAGTTAGAAAAATGGATCGTTGTCATACCCTAATCATCATATGTATACATAGAGTTTATGATTTCATCAGTGCTAAATCTGTGTTTATCACAAGTATCTTTCATTAATTATATTGTGTAGTTATGTGGTATTGAAATTCCAGAAATGCTGAAGTTTCTCTGCAGAAGTTAAAGCATTATTATTATTTTTATGGAGGTTTATAACGACCACCGTGAGCAACTCCATGGGCTATAAGCAGTCGCCCGTCCCTAATCTAGGGTCACTGGCTCCAAAGAAGGGAGAGAGCCAGTGCCGTAAGACAAACACAACATCCATGCCTCACTGGGATTCGAACCCGGACCCCTTTCGGACGAATGATCAGAGGGCATCGCTTAGACCACTGCGCCACCGCGGCTTAAAGCATGTCAACTCTTTTTAATTTAGGAGACTAAAATTTATAGTGCAGCTGTGTGTCGGACTAGGATCAGTTCAATTCACGGTGTATGATAAGTCAGGTGATACGACTCTCCGTGCTGTCAACAGTTTGAAAACGGACTGGTGTCACAGCTCGCCAGGGGACGTTCAGGAGTTGTGGGCCGATAATTCACGCTACCCATCAAAGGATTATATGGTGTTTATGATTTAATCAGTGCAAAATCGGTATTTATTTTTAGTATATTTTATTTATTACTTTGTGTAACTATATTATATGAAGTTACAGAAACGTTGAAGTTTCTGTACAGAAGGTAAAGTACGTCAACCCTGTGTTTACTTAACGGGAGATAAATTTATAGTGTAGCTAAATGTCGGACTAGAATCTGTTCAGTTCTGTTTTAGGTATGGGCGAAAGTGTTTTGTACCCAACTATAGATTATTGGACAGGTTATGCAGCATATAAAGAACTTGTATCAACCTTTTCTGACCTAACTGTAACATAAAGAATTATTAGGGACGTTGGGGGTTGTGGCAAGGAGGTATGTATTGTAATGGCGGAGTCGCTATGAGGCGCGAACGAATGATTGTTGTTATGAAATAAAAGTTTTATGTTCTCGAATGGAGTTCGTTACTGCTTAAAAGTAAGTTCGTGTCTCTTATTAAGGCTTAATATGTAACACCCACACTCTGTGGTAACACCAACAGAGTTGGAAAAATTGCGGCAAGCATTAGGATGTGATGCATTTTTCCACAGCTTATAATGTGGAAAACATTTCCGTTAAGAGCATCAAGCGCTGTTTAAATGTAGGATCACAAATTTTATCCCTTGATATCAAATATGTTCATCGTACTATATGAACGCAGGTCAGGGAAATCTCATCCTAGAAAAGCAGCCATTTTGCCACGATGCACTTTCTCTTCCGTTATCGCCCGCATAGATGAAGGGAGCGCCTTATTCATTAGTATGATTAGGTACAAAAATAAAACAAATGTGTGAGATATATTGTTTATTACTAAATGAAAACATCAAGAGTGAATGATTTCTCAAGCTGATGCTTAATCAAAATTATTTTTTGCGAAAATTTTGGTAAGTTTCCAAAATCAGCAGTTTCCGTTAACGATACCCCAATAATGAGTTACGCAAAACTGATATTCCATGTTAAAATTGCTCCTCCGAATGCACAGCTAATCTCATTTTACAAGAAGTACAATTCTTTTGACGACAAAGGGTCTATTCTCTATTGCCTCAGTAAAAAAATCAGCATAATCCGCTCAGAAATCTTCATTTTCGAGTATTCATTCTGTAGCCAAATATATATATATATAACGCTTAATTGACGAATTCCATGTGATAGGCACAAATGTACATGTTTGCAAAGCGTTTCAGGTTATTTTTTTTTTTAATTCCAAGCAAAATAACATTCGTAAAATACGAATGTTTCTGCCGCTTCCTCCCATAAGAAAGCATAGGTTGTATCAAATCATCGGCCCACACGTCGGTCGCGCCATCTAGTGACAAGTGACAGTAACGGGCGATTTTTGTTTCCAGAGTCGTATCACCTGATTATCATACACCGTGGTTCAATTTTAAGTTTTTGGTATGGGACGAAAGCGTTTTGTATCGAACTATCGGGCAGATTATTCCATATGTAAAGAACGTGTATCAACTTTTAAAGCACCAGGGATGAAAGACGATCATTAATTCGTTCTTTAATATCAACAGAGCTCTGGCAGTGTAAGTTGTTTACGTTATACATGTGCGCCGCCATTTTTAAATGTATAAATGGCGGCCCGCATGAAACCATAATAATCGAGAATAGATAAACATTTTTCTTTTTTTTTCTAATTAAAAAAAGCTATTTCACGATGGAAAAAACATAGACTCCCGTTTTAAACTTGCTGTTCTACATATAAAGAATTAAATTATCCTACATAAAAGTATGGAAACATGAAATGCAATACGTGCCTACTAATCAGTGGGATTATCAAACCATAAATATGCATATATATCACTATAATTGACATCCCGCCTGGCAGGCAAAAAAGGGCATGCTTACGAAGAGTTTCAGGATTTGTTTTTTCAATTCCAAGCAAAACAGTATTCTTAAAAACACGAATACTTCTGCCCCTTTCTCCCACAAGAAAGCATAGGTTGTGTCCACTCATCGGCCCACACGTTGGTCGCTCCATCTGGTGAAAAGTGACATTAAAGGGCAATTTTGGTTTCCAGTCGTACCACCTGACTACCATACATCGTGTGCGAGGTCTTAGTAATGGCAAGGTCAGCTGAATGTACAATACATTCCATAACCGCTGTTACTGCAGTGTCGATCGATTCCTGGGTCACCATGCCCACAGTTACAATGACTGAAGCGATGACAACCTCCCACTCAACACGATCAATCTTCCATCTGGTTGGACGAGAAAGGTGACAGTACTCATCTCGGCACAAGGAAAGAAAAATTATCACTGCCAAGGGGTCCTGCGACACTCTCCAGTTCCAATCGGCAGACACCGATAGAGAACGTTCTGCTAGGTTCGTGAAAGTGACAATATGAACAGTCTCCCGTACTTAGCAGACGAAGAGAACTGGAGGACAATCAACTTTCCACTCTGCGACCTCTACTATCAGTCCGGTCACTGCCCCACAATAAACTGTGGGCATTAACATCTCCCACAAGGAGAACATGAGAAGACAACTGGTCAACAAGACTCTCGAGTTCTGCAACACTAAACTCATCGTTCAGCGGTAAGTACACGCAGCAAACACAGTGATTAGAGCATTCACAGAAAGAAGACCCGCCACAGCCTGCAGTGGCGGCGACTTTGGTTTTTACGGAGTGGTGCAAATTCTTTCGTAGAATAATTATTATCGTTATGTAAAATATGATATATCATCATCGTCGTCGTCAACCATTATCAATCCACACCGGAACGAAGGGCTTCCCAAGTCTCTTCCACAACTCTGTCCTGAGCCACTCTTCAATGTCACTCCTACATGAAACCTTCGAATTTCATCCACCCATCTCCCCCGTGGCCTTCTGGGTCTTTTCGTACATAAATATTATTAAAATAGATATTAATCAGAAGAAATATCGAAATATATACTAGGTTTGCACCGAAAGCAATGCAAAAGTGAGCATAACTTTATTAACTGACAGAGGTCGTTCAAGTCTCCCCCCCCCCTCTACAGGTTTTCTGTGTTTGCATATGCCCGCAGAGAATTTGTTGAGCTGTAATTTATAAACCTTAAAATTATTTTGTTGAGTTGTAGATTATAAACATTTTCTATAAGGAATTACATTAAATATCGCACTTAAGAAAATACAAAATTACGGAAACTTTGCGAGTCAAATAACCAATCTCTGGAGACGTTACCACGTAGCAGCCAAGAATGCAATTTTTATGCTGTCCCTTAAAATTTTTGTGGCCAGTTCTCCGCTTTGCCTACCCCGAAAATCATGGAAACCGTCTGCACTTCTTATTGAAAATGAAATATTAAAAAAAAAAAGTTTTATGAACAATAGTTGCTCAAGTAGTGGGAAATATAGCCACACGGTATTTGTTTATTCAGAACATTTTATGGCACTGAAATTGCAATGTGGCCAGATCTCCGTACCCGAATTTTTTTTGTCCATAAAAATGATAACATAAAAGCCAGGAAACTGATTTATCGCAGTCTTTTTTTATGCTCTTTTTCATCGATAAGTTCTGTAAATTTCAAATGAGCATATTTTTCGCTGATTGTTTTTCTATTCTAGAAAATAAAATGTATGTAAATACGAAATGGCAATAGAAATTGCTGCATACGATTTTAAAACAAAAGAAAAGTTACATACCCGTTTTTTACACAAACTTTGCTTCATATGAAATGTATTTCCTGTTTATTCAGTTAGAGCTGGAACTCGAATGTATAAAATATTCTGCTTAACAAATAATAAAATTGCTTCCCATGAAGCACAATGCACAAATTAAAAGAATTATGAATGATCTCTAGTTTTCTCCTGTAAAAGAGCAAACGTTTGCCCGCGAACTGGGTCCTTCGTTACAAATTTGCCCGTCAAGTAATCTAAATCCAGATCATCAGTGGCTTCGGCGTGTGCATGAAGCAAAGTTAGAGAATTCAACCTCTGTTGCAATATGGTTAAGCGCAAATATGTTTTCAATCTCCTCAGAACTAAAAATGAGCGTTCAGCAGTGCACGGATGAGACGGGAATTGTCAACATTATTTGCATTAATTTTGAAAATTCCGGCACCATGGTTTTCAGAGAACTATTGCTCTTTAAAAAATCCACAACGTTTTTTAGATTGGTCACAGCAGCGTTTTTAATTTTTGCAAATCTAGCCTTTCGCCATATTCTTTAAAATCGTTTCTGTACACAATGATTACATCCTGTATATGCTAGCAATTTCTTTTCCGACTACGAAATTTTCAATCTTATTGAGAACACTCACGGTGCTAGAGTCGAATCTTATTCTTACGGAAGTAAGCACCCCATCTAACACTAAATAATATTGAGACCTATAATATTCACATGGGTCTTTTGGATTGATGGGCTTTTGAGCATGAATCCCGCTTCTGTGGAATTTTCCTCTGGCGTAGAAGCGTTGGGTTGTATAAATTTAATTTGTGAGCTTCTTCCACCGTAGAATTCCACATTTTTTCAAATCCTGAGTTTCGCAAAGAAGCCAAGCCATCTACTGTTAAATTAACATTTTCGTGGGACTCATTATACACAGATTCGATTTCTGCAGTTCAGCATTCAAAATTTCCACTCTTTCAAAAATATTGATTGTCACCTTAAGAAAATAAAAAAATCCAAAACTTTTAAAAGCATCAGGCTTCTTAAAAAACTTTTCAAAGTTTTTTAAGAAGCTTGATGCTTTTGCTGCAACATCAATGAACCGGTTTTCGCTTATGTCGTTAAAAAATGTCATGAGAACTTCGTAGTTGCACAAAAGAGTTTGAAGTGATTTGACATGCATACACCATCTTGTCGGGCAAAAAGGCGATAAAGCTGGAGATTCATCAGCTTGAAGACTTTTAAAGAATGCAACCCTCTTTGGCGAGTCTCTCACAAAAGATATCCTGCCTTTTAACACACCAATAAAGTTACGGAGACACACAACATTGCTCATAGCATCTTGAACGCATAGGTTAAGACGATGAGCCACACATTGAACAAATAAGGCTCGAGGTTTAGCTTCTCTTACACGAGAATGCAGTCCCATCAGTTGACCACTTACGTTGCTTGCCCCATCGAAAAATTGCCCACGCAGTTTGTTTATATCGAGGGCGAAACGAAAACATCTTTCACGATATGATAAAAAGTTTCGGATTTTGTTTTGCTGGTTTCATAAAAACCCAAAAAGATTTCGTGCACTTCAGTATCTTCGGAAACAAAACGAAACGATATAGACTTGCTCGTGCATAGCTACATCGCACGTCTCGTCGAGTATGATGGCGAAAAACTCAACAGCTCTTATTTCATCATGGTACTTTTTTTTTGATCGTAGGTTTAACGACCACCGTGAGCAACTCAATGGGTTATAACAGTCGCCCGTCCTTAATTTAGGGTCACTGGCTCCAAGGAAGGCAGAGAGCTTGTGCTGTAAGACAAACACAACATCCATGCCTCACGGCATTCTAATCCGGACCCCTTTTGGACGAATGATCATAAGCCATCGCTTAAACCACTGCGCCACCGGGGCGGCGATGGTACTTTCGCACCACTGCTTCTGCCATTAAATTAATTATCTCATTTACAGCGTCATGATGAAGCCATTTGTAATTTGTTCTTTTTAACCAGATATCAAGTTCCGGGCTATCATCAGCTCTCATATGCAGTAATTGTTTTAAATTAGAATTGCTATCATTTCCATGCCCTGCCGACTAAGAAATTTAAGTGTTAAATTTTTTTTTTTTTTTTTTTTTTTGAGAGCAACGCGTGCTTCTTGCATTTCTTTCTGCTTTGCGCTAGAAATCATTAAATACAACATTGTCCTCACTTGTTAAGGTAGACGTTGAAATTCTGTAATAGTCACAGTTTTCGTGTTTTCAAAAGCATCCTTGGTGCGCTGCACAAAAGCTTCGTTTCGTGATACCTCTGTGACTTGCTGTCCATAGGAGAAGGTAAATTTTTTTTTTCATGTGCTTCAGTGCGGATGTGACAAATAGCTCTCCCATCAGCATTTAGTCTTAGCCAAGGGAATCGAATTTTCCACTGCACTCGAAATTTACGTCCTGAAGCGTTGGGAACTGTATTCGTTCTGCACCCAGCTTTATCTTGCTGGGATGGGCCAGTTTTATTTTGCGTTGATGGACAAGAGTGAATTTCACGCACTTTGATTGTGCACTCATTGCGGTTTTAGTCATTTCCTCTACATTTTTTCACAAAAAAAAAAAAAAATAATAATAATGTTGATTGCAGCCTAAAGCTCATGGCAAAAAAATGCTATTTCGTTTAACACTTTAGTAATACGTAGTAGAACTCAAAACATATTATTGCTTGGCAATATTTGAATGCTCCACTTTTAAATCAATGTCCATCTCACTGATTATTGAGTGTGAGTGATCTAAACAGTTCTTTTTCGTTTTCGGACACGCATTCGCATTGTCCCTTGGGCCTTCTTTGCTTCGGAGATCTAGCTCATCAGACAAGGTCTTATTCCACGAATCTGTTATTTTCAATAGCACATTTTCCATGTCCTGATGCTTGAAGTCGAGGGGAGGAGAGTGAGGGCGTTTGCCGCAACGCATGAAGCGAAACCCCCAGGAAAACTTGAAAGAACCTTTACCGCTCTTGGCATCGGCGGGTACGCGTGGGGGGAGGGGTCAATCTGGCCTTTTTGAAAAGTGGATTTTAGTATATTTTCCCATGTTGACCAGCAGAGGACGATCCCAAACAGAAGTCCTTCTTACTTGCAAGAAATTCTATCCCGGGCTAGGTCTAAGTGTGAAGTAAGATAAGGAACCACCGAACCACACGTTGAAAGCATGGCCGTAAACATCAGAGGAAGACAGGTTAGATGAAGTGCAATTAGGTCATTGATTTACAGAAAGCGAGTTTTTTCGGCGTTGAAAAATCCCAGAGGGCGGCATTTGGTTTTAATGCGACTCTCATTTGAGTGCAGCAATTTTTTGCTTTTTCTTTGCGCTAGAAAGTCCCCCCCCCCCACCCCTTCCCTATGCTGTCCGGCCCGCATACCGGAAGAAGTCACCTAAACTTTTGAAGGTCATTATTACAATGCTTCCTGTTTACATGCTGATGTAGCCTGCTAAGCCACCCTCACCTCACTTGAAAGTTGCCTTTTGGGATTAGAGGGTATTTGAGTTAGCGAAAGGCGCATCACTTGGAAATCGAAAGATCATAGTTAACCCTCTAAAACAGAACGCCTACTAGGCTTAACATGTTTTATTTTCTGAAAGAAAAGATTGGGCAAAACACACACACACACACACCTCTATCTTTTCTGATGATAATATTTATAGCATGATAAATGAATTTGGAGTGGTGCATTGCAACGCACAAATTTTCTGGAGTGGTGCATTGCAACACACAAATTTTCTGGAGTGGTGCGAACCACTCGCAATACAATAGTCGCCGCTCTGCAGTGGCGTATCGATGTTTAATTGCGAGGCTGGAATAGTAAGTGGGGTGAGAATTGCCACTTCCTCACACGCAATGTCGCCATTCGTATTATCTTTCCGGAAGCTGATGTAGTGCTTGACCGACAGCGAATCGTTGGGTCGAAGCTTCGTTTCCTGTAAGCACATACACACCGGAGAATGAGATGACAGCATTCTAAACATCATCGAAATTTGAGTGTAAACCCCGATAGTTCCATTGAATGATACACGCAGCCATGAAAAAGAACAAAAAATAAAAGGATGGCAGCGAAAAGCAATTTAATACTCTTCGTCGCTCTGTACATCCGACGTCTGATACCTTTTTCAGGAGATGGAGACGAGGGTCCTGACGGATTGTCACTGTCCTCGCCCAAGTTTTACCCCACTATATTGTCTGAGGGTTGGGGACCTCGACATGTCAAGTAAGTTTTCAGTGCTTCTGACTGTGACCTCTAGATTGCATTAACTTGTACAGGACAAGAAAGACTAACTTTTCCACATGCAGTGTACAGGCTGTCCTCCCAGAACTGGAGGCGCTGTCCCTCTATGGAGAGCATGTTGCACTATCAGCTTGTATGTCCATTTTAATTTATGAGAAATCAACCTGTGTTCCCTACTCAGCAATTATCCTTTTGACAGGTTTGCCAGGCCTCTTTGGAGAAGTACAGGACGTGCTACTAGTCTTTCTGCAAATGTAGGTTGAGATTTTACAACGGAAACAAAGAGGCGCTGCCGATCGTTTGGTATTAGCGATGAGATGGGCCGGGCGGGCTACAAATAGCGTCATCAGTTTCATCTCGGGCAGGCTCGGACGAATTACAAATAGCATATTAATTACATCTCAGGCGGGCTTCTTTTTTATGTTAAAATACTGAGGGTCTTTCCTTTCCTTTTTTTTTTTTCTTCTGAGTTTTAGGAGGAGGAATCTGTTTTTTTTTTTTTTTTTTTTCGGCAGTGTCTCAGTGAATCCTGATTGCATAGGAAGGAAACGGATGTGTCATTGTGCGAGAGCTTAAGTGCTTTTTAAGAGAGTAATTAGCCTAAGAAAGAAGAGGGTTGAAGCAGGGGAAATAGAGATTAGGAACCTTCACCTTTGCATGGACGCAGTAGGATGGTCAGTTCTGTGGCCAGCTAAAATTGTCCTTGGACACAGAGAAGACGACTTCAATTCTCAAAAGAACTATCCACAATAAAACAGATGGGGAGAGAAAAAGGAAAAGCCGCTAGTGTCATAAATTTGTCTTTGGAACGTAATTCACAGAAGAAAAATCTGTTATAAATTAGGACGTAGAGGGTGGATAAAGACATGCAGTTTGACTATGTTGTGAAAAATAGCTCTGGGGTATGATGGGAGTTGAAGTGTGAATCAAAGTAAATTTCTCAGAGGAAATAGTCCGCTTGAAAACCAGCCAGGAGATTTATTGCTTCGACTGATTTGTTTCGCCTGTGTGAATCCGGCCTTAAGATCTCAGCTCTGAGGACGGAAGTTCGTCCCCAGTATTTCAGAAGGCCCCATTAAACCAAACATGCATCGTGTAGAAGGCGGCAAGTGAACAACAAATTAAAAAAAGCTTTTCTAATAGCTGTTACTGTCGCCTACACTCAACATTCATCCCTTAAGTTCAGTTACTCTTTTTATCCATTTGCGCGTTACAATATGAATGATCCGTATCCTGAAGTTATACATACGAAAAACGTTAAATACTGGTGATGGTAAAACAGTTAAAAATGAAGTGGAAAAATCTACTGTATGGAAACCTTTTCCCCCAAATTATTGATTGCACGACCAACGCAAAATTGGATTATGTTCAGTGTGAGAAATGTGAATGCATTTTGAAATATAAAAGTTCTTCAGGATCTAGCACTCTTTTGTGTCATGCCAAAACATGCGTGAAGACCATCTCCTCTCCATGCACAAAAAAGGTAGAGTTGTTTTTTTTTTCTTAGATAAGAAAAAAAAATATATCAGCTACTGCAAAATTTTCTGTGAAACTGTAAAATATAATTTTTTTAAAGGTTACATCCTTCCTAATGAGATGCATAAATAATGAGCATCATATTCCATGCTTCTTTCTGTTTCATGTAAAAATTGGATGAAAGAGAGAAAAGGATCAGCACTTGGGAA
This sequence comes from Macrothele yani, assembly GCA_039090855.1. Classification (NCBI taxonomy): domain Eukaryota; kingdom Metazoa; phylum Arthropoda; class Arachnida; order Araneae; family Macrothelidae; genus Macrothele; species Macrothele yani. The sequence continues at coordinate 33,054,015 of CM077012.1, forward strand.
AGTCGGGCTCGGGCCCCACAGTACACAGACCGCATGGGGCCGAGTCGGGCTCGGACGGATTCGGGCTTCAAAAATCGAGCCCGAACTCATCACTATTGGGCATACACAATTTGTTTTTAGCTTTTAGGTATGAGAGGCCTTCCAGTGTCTTGACGTGCTGGATCGCCACCTCGTTCTTCCTCTTCGACCAATTTTGGGAATAAGCAGCATAGGTGTCACCACAGTTAACAACAGCAGGGCTCAGAAGTGCATCCAGCCGTTTGATGATTCCGGGATCCACAATTCGCGCACTATTACAGGACAACTGGGAATGCTGAAACTTCTGGCACTTAAAACAGTGCAGAGGGTTTGGTATATGTGGACAAACTGCACATACCAAGTAACCTGCCTTAATTTTAGTAGGTAGCTTCATTGTATTAAAAGTCAGAACGTTTCGTGATTTGATCAACGTGCTATCGTGCCTGAACATCACGAGTCTTGCAGCTATGACACCATGATCAGCAAGTTCACACACAAGTTCGTCTTCACCTCACTCCAATAAGCCTACTTCCAAAATGACTCCCTGGAGGTATAAAGATATGAGTGTGCTGTCACTCAAACTGGAATACCTTGAAGATTGGTAATTTACACGAGATTTGCTTTGAGATACAGTGCAAGTTTGCACAAGCAGGTCTCCAGAGCACAGCTTCTTGACTGACTTCAAAGAGCCAGCCACATCATCAAAGGCTTTTGAGATGAAAAATTGAGACTTTGAGGAAAGTCTCATAGTCTTGTCAGTAGATTCAATGAGGAGCAAAGTTGCCTGAAAATTTGAATCTGTTGTTGTAATGCGACGTTTCCGAGCTGTGAGCCCAGCATCGAAAAGTCCTCTGGGTTGATCACTTTCTTGCACTAAGGTTCTCTTGAGTTTGTTATATTTGGCTGTTGGTTGAGACAAAGGTGGTTCTTGATCCATCAACATATCTTCTGTTTGTTTTTTTACTTTCGAGCAAAGTTTTCCCACAATCGAGCCCAACAGAGGAAAACTGGAGGTCCACAACCAAAAATATGATACAGGACACAGTTCTAGAGTTTAGCTGCAGATATAGTCCAATGGCTGTGTTCACATGCACTCGCAGACACTTCAGCCTCCACAGTATCGTCATGCCAATGCCTTTGGCATGATCCCACAACCCCTGGGCTCGACCTTTCATGCTGTATGATGAAAGCCGTTAAAATTCTGCACACAACTCTGCACAGAATTTACTGACTAGAGGTGGGCTCGTCTCTAGCTATCCATTTACAGCAAAACCGGGGTCAAAGAGGAGTGTTGGTACAAAGGCAACACTTTTTGGTCACCTGTGACCTCGACCACCAGACAACCCATTTCCGCCTTACGGTTACCACACATGGCAAACTCGGGGAAAGAAAAACCTAAACACAAGGGGAAAAAAACACTGAGGGTAGGGAATGAACAAAGTCTCAGCAACCTACGACTGAGAGGTTAAGGTTATGACTGAGTACAGTCTGTCCCACAATTACATGGAAAGGTGTAAAAACAGGGTAAATGTATTAGTGAAAATGTACGCACCCATTAACACAGTGGGGAAAATAAACCACATAGTCTTTGCAGACATATTTTGTGGATAAGAAAATAATAATTTTGGATATGTATTAAACGTTTTAAACATGTAGTGTACTGAAACTGTCCCACAATTATATGGAATTTCAGACAAAAGGGGCGAACACTAACACGCATTGCTATGCAAAGTAGCCTGGTGTCAGAGCAGGATAAATAGTCGATAAATGTGACAAGGCGGATTCAGTTTTAACAATGCCATGTGGGAAAGAGCTGTCAGTGGAGGAGATGGTAGACACTATAATTCGTGCATGAATACTAGTATTAAAAGAAAAATCCGTCTTGTTGCACGATGATATTTATTCAGCTAAAAAACGAAATCTATATACAGTTTAAAAACACATGAGCACTTTCGGTGTCACATTGACACCTTCATCAGATGTGATTTCACATCTGATGATTTCACATCTGATGAAGGTGTCAATGTGACACCGAAAGTGCTCATGTGTTTTTAAACTGTATATAGATTTCGTTTTTTAGCTGAATAAATATCATCGTGCAACAAGACGGATTTTTCTTTTAATACTAGTGGAGGAGATAATTTACGTTCGAGAGTTGCACGATCAAGGAATAAATGCAAGTGCAATTTCAAACAAATTAAAATGATCTAAATCTATTTATAATGTTTTAAGTAGTAGCAAAAATATCCAGCTCAGAAACAAACTGGACAGCATAGTAATGTTTTGCCTCGAATGAAACGACATATCGGAAGCTCGCTGTGCATAATTATCTGTCTGTACAGAATATAAGTCAACATGGAAACGAGAAAATGTCGTAAAGTACGGTTCACAGAGTATTGCAGCAGACACCCCTCGTGAAATATGCAAGATTGTTAAAGAGCCTTTAACTGCACAAACACACACAAGCTCAACTGGGCCAAAGACAATATATCATGGAAAGACGAATGGCTCCAAGTATTATTTAGCGATGAAAAGAAATTTAATTTAAATGGCCCAGATGGTGCGAAATATTTTTGGCATGATATGAAAACAGAAAAACGCCAATACGGAGGAGGTTTTGTGATGGTATGGGCCTTTTTTTGGATTCAATGGGCAAGGTAATATGCGCTTTTTGTCAAGACATCAAAATGCTGAAACATACCAGGGACTTTTAAAAGACAGTTTGCTCCCAGCTACTGCTGAAATAGGTGGTCCTGATTGGATTTTCCAGCAGAACAACATGAGCATTCACAGAGCAACCTCTACGATGGCCTGGCTGAGATTGAACAATGTCAAATTACTGATGTGGACAGCTCGCAGCACAGATCTCAACCCCAATTAAAATCTTTGGGGAATTTTGGTTCGAAGTATTTATGCCAATCACCAGCAATTTTCGAGCGTCCGAGATCTTGAAACCGAAATCTTGAACTGTTGGATATTGACAGCACAATTATGCATAATTTAATATACAGTCTGCCAGAATGCATATTTCAGCTTATTGCGTGTGGAGGAAAGTCCAATAATTATTAATTGTGTTTGCCGTTTAAATATTCTTCTGTTGTTTTTTTGTTTCCATCTAGGACAATGTTACATAGTTTGATTTCATAAAGCTAGAATATTATGTTAAGTATAGGGTCATTCCATGTCAAATCAACCAATGCATGGAACCTGATTATGTCATGGATTTGGTTAATTTTTGGTACATTTGTACCTTATCATGAGATGTGTAAAAATTACTTTTTTTCAAATTTTTTTGTCCACCCGTTTATGAGATATTGAATTGTCAAAACTGCCTGAAACGCCAAAATTCACTAGCCACCGTAACTTCAAATGCCACTTACGAGATACCTACGATAGCTACAGACATGGGACAGGTGTCATTTTAAAGCTTATGAATAGGGCTTTCATTTGATATACAACATGACAATTGAAAATTTTCAAAAAATTCACAAATTAAAAAAAAATTGTTTTCGGAAAAACTGAATATTTTAAAATTTTCAAAAAATTCACACTTAAAGGTATATATATATGTCTTGTAGCCAGTCAGTCCAAATTTCAAGGTGGTATCTCAAAGGTGTCATACAAAAATTAAATTTTCTTATTGGCAGTGACAAGGAATTAAACCCCGAGCCCATTTTTCTACAATTTACATTGATAAAATTATGCGGTAAACTGAGATGAATACAAAAAAACTTATAACAGGATTTTTACAGCGAGTGAGATGTACATATGTGTGTGTGTAGGGAGATAGGGCAGGCTGTCTTGGCAAAGGAACTGTTCAAAACATGCAAGACAAGCCCTGACATGTTTGTGCCTGTTTATTCACGTGCCCTTCCATCACCATGTTACCTTCAAGCCAGCTTAGTTGTGGCCTGACTCTGTGTGTGCACTTCAGTTCATTTGGACAGTGTGTTTTTAGTGAAGCTTTCTAGGACATTCTTGTTGTGAGGCTGCTTTATTAAGTTTATTTCATTAACTGTTTGATAATTACATGATTTGAAATATGGGGGAGAATAAGTGGTCAAAAAACTGTTGCAACCCTTTTAAAAAAAGGGGGCACTGGGTTAGTAAAGACTTGAGGAAAGTAACTGATTGGATGGTTTCACTAAATAATGAAATCAAACCACACATGAAAGTATGCACTTCATGCAGATTGCGGTTAGGAAAAGAGAAGCCTTGTCAGATGGAAAACAATATACTTGAAAAGGAAATTCCTCCTGAGAATTATGAGATTCCTGGTCCCAGTTGTAGTATCTGGAAAACAGTGTTTTTCCCAGGCAGTTGAGCGAGTTTCGTAATAATTTGTATGTTTTTGATCCAATCACAGATATTAATACTGACACCTTTTTTTCTTCAGTAACATCGTTAGTGACAAAATACTGCTCTAACTGGTTGGTTGGTTGGTTAATTGATGTTAATGGCGCAAGGGCCATGGTTGGCCAAAGAGCGCCAAACAAAAGACATCAAAACAAAAGACATCAAAACAAAACAAAATCAATAAAAAACGTACACAAGGTTAAAAACAGGCTGATGTGGTAAAAATGAAATATGATAGTGAACAAGTTAAAAGCTAGATAAGTTTAAAAAAGTCAATATCTTGTAAAAACGAAAACACTGCTTTCATGTCGCAGGCTTCGCCAATAATGGTTTGCAGCGTAGCTGCTCCTTCGTCCAACAGATGAGAGTGAAAATGACGAAAACGATGATCACAAAACCGAACACAAGTACACAAAACATGAAGGACAGTGAGACGACAGTCGCACGCCTCACACACCGGGACACTCTCGCCACACAGCAAAAAGCGGTGAGTAAAACGACAGTGCCCAATGCGGAGACGTGCAAGAACAACTTCCTCACGACGGTTCTTCCGCAAACTAGACTTCCATAGTCCGATCCGTGGTTTGAGAGAATGCAGCTTATTGCTGCTCTGCTGAGACCACAGGGACTGCCACTCGTCCAGGAGAAATGTCCGGATCAAAGGTCTAAAATCACGGAAAGACAGTGGCAGCCGAGCTGGCAACATGGAGGAAACAGACCTGGCAGAAAGATCTGCCAGCCCGTTACCCGGATCCCAACATGGCCAGGAACCCAACAGAATCGGACCAGGAATCCAGCACCTTCCAAAGTTCCAAGAAGACGACGGACATCACGGATGACAGGAGAGTCCGTGTCCTCTGGAGAAGATAAAACTTGGATGACGGACTGGGAATCGGAGCAAATCAAAGCGCGACGATGAGATCTAGACTGTATGTGACACAAAGCGAGGTGTACCGCACGCATCTCAGCCGAAAAGACGGTGGATTCAGGCGGAAGCCTCTCAGCATGGGAGGCATCGCCACACACGAATGCGGATCCAACAACCTCACCGGATTTCGACCCGTCAGTAAATACAGGCACAAAATCCGGGAAGAGAGACAGTATCTCGGCAAAGAGCTGCTGGTACACCAGAGCAGGAGTGGAAGACTTTGGCCACACACAAAGGGAAAGGTCAGCCGTTGCTTGAACCGGCTGCCAAGGCGGTTCATTGTAGAACCGGGTCAAACCAATCCTCGACAAGTCTAGACCAGCATCGCGCACCAAGGTCGACAACCGAATCCCAAACGTCGGAACACAGGAAGGCCGGTGTGAGAATAGGCGGACACATTGTGGTTGGAAAATGGAGCCATGCAGTGGATGATCAGGAAGAGACTTCAACTTGGTGAAGAATTGAAGAGACAGCTGCTTACGTCGGATGCACAACGGCGGTTCATGGGCCTCGACATACAGGCTATGCACGGGAGAGGTACGGAAAGCACCAGTGCATAGCCGCAGAGCCTGGTGATGGACAGGATCCAGAGGCCGCAACACGGAAGGACGTGCCGAACCGTACGTTATGCAACCGAAGTCTAACTTTGACCGAATCAGAGAATGGTAAATGCGAAGCATTGAGCACCTGTCAGCCCCCAAGATGTTCGAGAGAGGACCTTCAGGATACTCAAGGACTTCGTGCACTTCACCTTTAAAGACTGGATGTGAGGTCGGAAGGTGAGTGCTCGGTCAAATGTTAGCCCAAGGAACATGACTTCTGACACCACAGGGATGGTAGAACACCCCAGACGGAGGTTAGGGTCCGATTGAAGACCCCGTTTGCGGCAAAAATGCACGCAAACGGTCTTCTGGGTCGAGAAGCCAAATCCATTGTGGGAGGCCCAGGTAGAGATCTTATTAATGGCCGACTGCAGCTGCCGCTCAATGGTGCGCATGTTGACAGATGCGCAAGAGATCTGCAGATCATCCACGTACATGGAGCCACGAACCGACGGAGGAAGTAGAGTGAAAATATGATTAACACGAAGGATGAACAATGTCACAGAAAGAATGGAGCCTTGAGGGACACCCTGCTCTTGTGGGTATAACGCAGAGAGGGTCGATCCGACGCGCACACGGAACATCCGGTTCTGGAGAAATCCGGCAATGAAGGTTGGCAAATTTCCCCGCAATCCGCAGTCACGCAGATCACGGAGAATGCCGTATCTCCAGGCTCGATCGTAAGCTTTTTCCATGTCGAAGAACACGGAGACCATGTGCTGACGCCGGACAAACGCCTCCCGGACAGATGTCTCAAGGCGAAGATGATGATCGGAGGTGGAACGGAATTTCCGAAAACCACTCTGATGAGGTGAAAGAAGGTGACGTGATTCTAAATAAAAAACGAAACGAAAATTGATGATGCGCTCTAGAACTTTGCAGAGGCAGCTCGTCATAGCAATTGGTCGGTAGTTCAACGGGTTAGCGGGATCTTTACCAGGTTTGAGAACAGGAACGACAATGGCAGTGCGCCAAGATTCGGGAAAGTCACGCTCGTGCCAGATCCTGTTAAACAGGACCAGCAGACATTCAAGAGAGGACGGAGAAAGGTGCTTCAGCATTTCATAATGGATGTTGTCCGGTCCGACAGATGTTCGGCCGGACCGATTCAGGGCAATCTTCAGTTCGACGGCAGTCAGCGGGCTGTTATAATCGGTAGCGGAAAACGGGCCAAAGGAAACCTTGGACCGTTCAAGCCGCGGCTGTACCTGCCGGAACGAAGCAGCGTAATTGCGGCTGCTGGACACCGAAGAAAATGCGGCGCCCAGACAGTCAGCAATACCCTGAGCGTCAGCAACCGTTCCTCCACCACTCTCAAGAATGGAGATTTCCCCAGAAGGGTACTTACCCCGAATCTTGCGGATCCTGTCCCAAACGATCTTAGAGCTGGTAGTGGTGGTAATCCCGGATACGTATCGTATCCAAGATTCCCGTTGGCTACGACGACGGACCAAACGCGCGTAAGATTTGGCTCTCTTGAAAGCAAGTAGGTTCGCGTCGGTGGGGTACCGACGAAACCTACCCCAAGCCCGATGTTGGGCCTGACGAGCTGCCTTGCAAGTGGAATTCCACCAAGGTCGCGGACAACGTGGAAGTTTAGTCGAAGACTTAGGGATGGTAAAGTCTGCCGCTAGCACAATACAATCCGTAACCGCCGCAACAGCTTCATCGATCGTACCCGAGGTCACCATGTCTGGAGTAATGGTCGCTGAAGCCGTGAATGAGTCCCACTTGGCGCGATCGATAGCCCATCTAGCAGGGCGAGTAGGATGACGGTACCCGTCACCTGCTAGACGGAGAAAGATGGGAAAATGATCACTGCCAAGGGGATCATCAGACACGCTCCAGGACCAGTCAGGATATAACGATGGCGAACTCAAGGACAGATCAATGGCTGAGTACGAGCGGGTGGGTTCATGAAAGTAAGTGACTGCCCCGGTGTTGTGGAGACAGAGGGACGTGTTGGAGAGAAGGGACTCAACAACACGGCCCCTGGAGTCACGAGTGGCAGAACCCCACAACGGATTGTGTGCATTGAAATCTCCCAAGATGAAGAAAGGAGGCGGCAGCTGGTCAACTAAATCTTCCAGATCCGAAAGGCCTACAGCTTCAGTTGGTGGTATGTAGATGGAACACACCGTGAGCAGAGTGTTCACAGATAGTCGCACTACCACCGCCTGCAAAGTCGTCCGAAGGGCAACCGCAGTGACAGGGACACCATGAGGAACAACGACGGCCACTCCTCCGCAGGCGATAACGCCGTCCTGGTGATCGTTACGAAAAATAGAGTATCGGCGCAGCGAAAGAGTGTCCGCCGTGCGAATCTTCGTCTCCTGGAGACACACGCACACAGGTGTATGCAAAGACAGTAAGCCTTTCAGATCATCAAGGTGGCGTCGCAGACCTCGGCAATTCCACTGAATGATGGAAGCCATAAAGCGAAAAAAAAAAAAAAGGAAAGAAAATGCAGAGACGACTAAGACGCCTCATAATACGTCTCAGAATCCATGAGCTCCAGGCCGTCCGCAGGGTCAGGGGGTAAGATAGGGTTGTGCTTACTCCCCGTGTGTTTTTTAGGCTTTGCCCGACTCTGAGTGTTAGAGGTGTGTTTCGGTGAGGATGCGCCTGGTTTCACCGGATCGGGTTTCAGCTTCGATTTGCCCTGAACCTGGGACCCGGTGCTGGCAGAGGAGCATTTCGGCAACGGGGTGGATGTCGCCTTGGAGTCAAGACGGCGAGACTGAAGTGTCTCCAATCCAGCAGCAACGACGTCCTCGAAATCGAAGGGACACCGCGCTGGGATGTGAGCCTCAGTCTGGACAGCAACAGTAGCCTTCTGGACCACCACTGAGGCATACGAACGTCGACCTGGTGGCCCAGGAGCGATCCGCCGTCTGGCCTCTGGATAGGAGAGATGCTCAATGGTCTTGAGACGTTGAATCGCCTGCTCCTCTACCCACTTGGGACATTGCTTAGAAGCTGCAGAGTGCGCACCATCACAGTTAGTGCAGTGTTCAGAAGCTGCCGAACATTCCAGCAAAAGATGATCCGCAGAACCACAGCGACCACACTTAGCCACATTACGACACGACTGCTGGGAGTGTCCGTAACGCTGGCACTTGAAGCACCTGAGGGGATTGGGTATATAGGGTCGAACGTCAAGATGTAAGTACCCTGCCTTGATGGAAGTCGGCAGGGTTGGGGAGTCAAAGGTTAAGATGATATTGCGAGATGGAACAAGTTTCCCATCTCGCCGAAACAGAATCCGGCGAACCCCAGTGACATGTTGTTCCCCTAGTTCGGCAAGTAGCTCCTCATCGCTGCAGTCAATTAAGTCGCTGGAGGTGACCACTCCTCGAGAGGAATTCAAGTAGCCGTGCGGTGTCACTTGAACCGGAATACCCAACAGTGCGGTCGTGGTAAGCAGAGTGGTGCTATGTCTGGAATGAGAGGTTTCGACAAGAAGATCCCCTGAAGGAAGCTTCTTGACATTGCGCGGAGAGCCAGCAACGGCCTGAAGAGCCTTATTGATCCAGAAGGGGCTCTTTGCACTCAAAGGTTGTAAAGGATCGACAGAGTGAATCAAGAGAAACAGAGCATGGCAAGTGTCAGAGACAAGTTTCTTGGTGGAAGGGATAATCCCATCCTCCATTGGACGCTTTGGTGTCGCACCATGGGAAGTATCTTTGGAACCCATAAAGTAGAGAGAAGATTCATCCGCCGACCTCCCCACCCACTACCGAGCCAAACGAGGGAGAGCCGGAGGTCCGCAAGCCCAAGAGGACGCAGGACACGTCTCTAGGGATAGGCAGCGGATATAGCAAGTTGGTAGGGCAGACACACGCTCAGCGAGCACCCAGACTTTCCCGTGCCCGGAGAACAGCCCTTTGGCATGCCCACCCTACCCCCAAACTCACCCAGCCGAACAGAACGACAAGCCGCTAGAAGTCTGGACGCAACTCGGCCACAGACTTCCTGACCAGAAGTGGGTTAGCTCCCAGCCTCCCGTTTAGGGTGAAGCAGAGGGCAAGAGGAGTGTTGGCATATGGAGACACAACAACCCGGCCCCCAAATACCTCAGCCTCCAGCATCCTCATTTCCACCTGCACGGGTCACCGCACACGGCAAACATGCAGGTAGGTCTAAGCTAACCAGCCCCAGAAAAAAACAGAAAATGCAACAAAAAAGAGAAAAGACAGGGAAGAGAACGAGGAAGAAAACCCAGAGCTGGCGCCTCATCACAACCTCAGCAGCCTACAACTGAGGCGGGTACATGTCAAGATATGAACGAAAGACGGAAAAAACAAAACAATAAGAGAAAATCGGCTCGGGCCGTGGTGACGCCATCCCCCATCAGCTGGATGAACAGCTGTCCCTTCGGTGATGTGATCGGTCATGAGTAAACGAAAAGGACTCCGTCACAAGGTGAGCTCGGGCCGTGGGGGCGCCGCTCCCCAAATAACTGGAAAACCAGTTATCCCCGTGCGGGGCTGCTCTAACTGTTCAATGTAAAGGTTAAAGTCATCATTCTGCTCATCAAAAACATTTAACTGGCTGATTAAACCTAGCTTGCTCATGTTTGCAAAACGTTATTGTAGAAGTATACGGGAAGAAGAAATTACTCACCAACCCATCCTTGTCGCCATTTGTGATATTCTCACAACTAATCCAACCTTGAACAAGATATACCAATCACATTTATTACTGCACACACACACATTAGATAAGGAACAAATTTGGTACTGTATATCGAATTCGATTCACAACCCTCTGACATACAACATGGCTGCTCCAGTTACTACACTAGTCATATTAAGGAGTCTCAGTATTTGGACCCTGATGCAGCTTTAAGTCACTTAAATGCCTCTCTGACCTCCCTTGGTAAGTCTCTGGTGTGTAAGAAGAAAGTATTAAATAGGTCTAAGAAGTATTGCAAAGAAAAGATGAGGACAATTAAAAGGACCTACAAAGAGTTATTTTTTACTTCTGAAGATGATTTAGATGAAGAAGAATTTCACTGTGCTGATACAGAAATTATTCAGCAACTAAAGGAAAATAGCCTATTATTTCTCATTTGTCTGGAAAGAATGAATACTTATTTTAGTGCCTATGAATAAAAATCGTTAACTTCATTCGAGCTTTAAATTATCTGTCTAAACCGTTATTGTCTTGAAAAAAAAAAATTGGTGTTTCCTTATATCTATATATGTTAGGCCTTTGCTCTAAAATAACAAAGCAAAATTCTCTCTACTTCAGTAGAAAATTTTGACACCGGACCAAGTTACGCTGTCATAAATAAATTTAGCTAATTACGTTTAAGTGTACATTGTTGGACTTTGGGCCAAAGGGACATTGGTAAACCTCCTATTTTAAATTTGAAGGAATCACTAGTAACAATTTTGATGGTCCATCATCCCCACACCCTTATCCACCTACAGACATAGCACACAAAGCGATTCATTGGCAGAGATGTTCCGAACACTTTTATCTTAAAGAAACAACGATTTACTGGTACTGGTTCAAAGATCAAAATGTAGTTCATGAGTCAAAAAATGAGTAGACAAAAAAAAGTAATCTATTCAAGAAAGTGGTATGAATACTTTTGCACAGTATATGATCAGTCACCAAATAAATATAATTATCTGATACAACACCTCATTTTGAGTATGATTTAACATGTTCCATTCAATCATGAGTGGATTTTTAAAATTCTTTCACCCTTAAATTGATGTTAAAATTTGTTCACAACTGAATTAGTTTTACAATGCATATTTCAACATTTCTATTTCATCAAGGAGTTTACAGAATTTTTTATCATGAGGGAATTCAGGAGATGTTTCCCCGTGAGTACGCGTTTCTGTAGTGGACCACAAGACAAATTCCTGGCCTGGTTTTTTGTCAACCCAGTTGCTCCTGGACATGTCCTTTGAGATAGTGGAATTAAAACCAAGTAACCCAGGACGTCCATCCTTAGCAACTACTGTTGAACTTGGCACCCTGTATCACAAGACTGTGCACATTAAAACAGTGAAGTACAAAAACCTTCAGTAGCTGCTTAGCTACCTGCCTCCAATGCACTATGAGTTCTATAAATCTCTCAAGTATAGTATCACAGAAGAAAGGCAAGCAGGTCACCCAGAGTTAGTGGAGATGAAGAGACAGAACCCACTGAAGTTGAATATCTAACGGATTTGGATCAGATCAGTAGTTTTACGTTTCCTTTTGTTCAGTTTTCTTGAAGATTGATTTGTTCCAATATTTTACTTTGTTTTCATGTAAAGGCTATGTGTTTGATTTTGTAATAAAGTGATTTAAACTCTACAATTCCATATTATTTTGTACCCAAAGGGTTGAATTCAAATAAAGTGCAAGTGCAATCCTTGGAGGCAAAGGGATGGAAGAGGATGAATGCTTAAATTTAAGCACCTATAAATTTAATGACCCCATACACACATTCTTCTATCACATAAACAAAGTTTTTAAATTCTCTATGTGCATTGGTAGTTTATCTTTATAATAACCCTATAATTTTCTAAACTACATCAACTTTGCCTCCCATTTTCTCAAAAAGGACTTCTTTGTCACTTACACCCCAAAGCCTCTGACCCCCCCTCCAATGAAATAAGACAGTTTCAACATTTCATAAAACTAAAACTATTTAAGGTATAGACAATCATGTTCACAGTTTTGCAGGGAAACTCTAGAAGTTTGTTACAGCAACTTACAGATACTCGATGTGCACACCGTTAGTCACGCGGCATATATCAATGCAGTAGTTGAATTCTTGCCAAACACATGGTAAGGTATCTTCATCAACTCCAGCAATAGCTGTTGTGATATATTATTTCAGATCAGCTAAATCAACAGAATGGGACTTTGACATAGCCCCAGAGTATTAGATCCAGACTTCATTGTGGCCAACGTGTGAGTGACAAGTCACCTATTCTGCAGCCAATCCAGCCTCATGGCAGATTTTTGTCAAGGTAATTTCTAACTTTTCGATGCCAGTGGGGTGGTGCTCCATCCTGCTGGAAAATGAAGTCACTGTCTTCATGCAGTTGACACATCAACCAAATACTTAGCATACACTGAGATAAGAAGAACTCCCCGTTACAGCATTTTCTTAGAAAAAGAAGGGGCCACACACTTTTTTACAGGATACAGCACAGGAAACATCAACCTTTGGGGAATCCTGCACATACTCTAGGATTTTCAGTTCCTCATATGTGAATGTTATGCTTGTTAACATTCCAACTTACGTGGAATGTCGATTCAACGCTGAAAATTAAGACGCTCACTAAAACCGTCTTTTACAAAATGCCCCTGCATTTCTGTACAGAAATAATGAGGTGCAGATCTGTCATTGTCACTTCACAATAACTGTAGTTTGTAGGAGATATTTTCAGCCACATCCTCAAAATTTCCCAAAGAGCAGGTTGTGGAAGTTGTAACTCCTGACCGCCATCGTTGTGGATTTCCTTGGGCTACATTGGTAAATGGCATGAACATGCTCTACTTGTTCATCAGATACACATGGTCTCCCTGGGCTCTCACATTTACACAAACACATCCTATTGTTTCAAATGATTTCTGCCAGTCATAGACTGACTGTCTGTTCGGCAGCTATCTCTGGAGACATGTCCTAAAATACGGTTGCATAACAGTAACAGAATTTGTGTTGCTTAATTCAAGCACACAGAATGTCTTCTCAATAGCATTTGTGGCCATCTTGCCTGACTGATCACGTGATGGTGAAAACGCACAATCTTTTAGTGACGCCACCTATATAATAAAATCATTACTAATGGTGATACTAGTAGAACGGTGCATTGTGAGAGTCAATATCTTACATAGTTTTGGTCTTGCAAAGTGTTGAAACTGTATTATACATTTGTAATAACCCTGCATAAATGTATTTTGTGTATACCAGGGCTGAAAAATTACTGGGCGCCTAGAAATTTGGTCCTCGCACCCAATTTTTTTACTTTAAATTTCGTAATTTGCAGTCATTACTTTGAGTTCATAGATGCAAAATGTAACTTCAACAAATTGTAATTTAATAAAATCAAACTCTGAAATCCTCTGCTTTGATCACATTTATAAATTCTGTCAGCTTTTATCCTGAACCTTGTGTTTGAAGCACAAAACAACGATGAAATCCTTGAGTCACATGACCAACCTGTCAGATCGCATAAGCATTAAAGATCCCACGGTTTGGTTTAAGCTGCCGGCCCGGGAGCAGAAACAGCGAGACACGGCGACGCCCGTCGCATATTCTCGGAAAGGTTTGCAGACTGTTTTTCTATTTTCTTAACATTAATTCTTTTTAAGATTTCTTTAAATTTTAAAACAAAGACAGGGAAATTTTCATGCATTTTTATTTTAACGTTGGCTCCCATTTAAGATGTAATCCATAGATCACGCAGGCAACTATAATCGATAGATTGCCCCCCCCCCATTTTATTTTCATTCTTCCACATTTTTTCAAACAGATAACTTCAATGTGATGAGATATAATTGCTTTTCTTGAGCTTTGGATCTTGGAAGCGATATTATTATGCACTTTTGACGCACCACATAGACATTTCGGAAGCTAATAGTCGCAATTCCTCCCTCTTTTTTGGCATGGAGGTCTAAATTTTAATCTAACTGAAAGTTAAATTAAGGTTTCTCTCTTTTTTTTTTTTTACGACAGCCATACCATATTTTTAAAGCGCTTACCTCTCCGCTGCAGTCAGCTTTCCGAAAGTCGACGTTAAAACTTTTTTCCCTTTTGCTTCCAGATTGCTTCACTTCAGTGTTCGTTAGATTGATAAGGTATCTTTTTTCTTTTTTTTGTTCTTACTCTTTATTTTTCTTAAAACATATTTATCGTCCGTCTTCCATTTTTTACGGTCGCATTCCTGAAGTTGATCGCAGTTTTTCGTGTTTTTTGGCTTCAGATATCTTCATTTCAGTTAGATTGTTGCTGGGTTTTTTTGTTGTTTTTTACAAAATCCATATTTATTAAGCATTTGCAACATTCCCTTCTATTTCTGTGGCCACGCAGCATTTCGGAAGTTGACGGTCACATTTTATTTTATTTATCTTTTTACTTCCAGATGGTTTTATCTCATTTTTTTTTGTTTGTTTTTTTTTCTAAAACCACATCTTTACGTATTTTAACGCCCCCAATTCTTTTCCGAAGCCGTATTACGTGGTACTCTGGAATATGACAGTTGCAATTTTTTTTACCCATTATTTTCTCCCACATAGTTTCATCTCAGATTGATGAGGTTAAAAGTTTTTTTTTTTTTGTTCACATTCTTTTTAATGTTTAGATTTTTATCAAAACTATAGAATCCCGAGATTTATAGACTGAATTTGAATTTCATTTAGCAGTAAGTAGTTTGGGTAATAGGCAGTGCATAATCCACTTATATTCCCTTCCGTATATTCTCTTTGTTCTGACATCACTATGCATTATGTTTGTGCAGGATACTTTGAAATTTGCTTTCGTTTCACCTGGCTCCTAAATCTGGAGCTTATTTTTCCAGCCCTGGTGTATACCACTGTACTTGTACAAACATTTGCGTATATCACTGCACTTATATATATATGCATGTAGCTTTGCTTCTTTCAGGTGGGGCAATTTATTTGATGATTAGTGTAAATTCATCAAAAGAAATGTGACCGTAATCAAAATGTGTTGGGGAAAATATTCAGACAAGTAACATGCCAAAATTTTTTGAGGCTGTATACCGTCATGGCAATGGAAATAGGTTTATAAGATTTGGGGATGCTGAACATAAAATAGAGATTAAACAGGCAGATTGGTTCTGGTTTTAAAAAAAAAGTGGTTTACATTAATATTTTTGTCATATTGTGACATGGTAGCAGGTTGAAACACTGCACCTTTTTACTTGCACTGAACTTCAGGAACAACCCTTTTCACCATCCAGAAATAATTGGCAAACATAGCAGTACTCTACATGTCTTTATATCTCTAACACATCGTTGAGAAATCTTAGTGGAAACACTCACAATTGCTTACTGCACCACAGTTAGCCAGGAAGCAATTCAGGCATGAATGGAGAAAATTAATCTGTAACATGTTGCCCAGTTTTTGATAGAAAGTCATGGAGCCTTTTATATTTTTAGAAAAGCAGTTGAAACATTATGTAAGGCATTCCAGGTTGCTTTCTTGTCATCCTTAAGAACCAGATCAAACTGGTGGTCTTTGCAGAGTTCACAAAACTATGGAATGATGAATACCCCCACACAGCCATTGTGAAAGTCGGTCGCTAGTTGCCCAAATGGTGACCAGATATTTTATAGTGGCTAATAATTTTTTTTAATATAGTAGCCAACGACGGCGAGTAGATGTTTTTTCCAAGTGAGCCCAACTTTTCCCTCCACTTGTGAATGAATATTGAGTTCAGTTTTCTCGCCCATGCTCCTGCAGCTGCTTTGAAAATTAATGGAAGTGAAGGTGGTGTTCAAGGGAAACTTAATCTGCTGCTTTGTATTTATATCCTAGCTTTTACCCCTTTGTTTTAAATATTATTAAAGAAATTAGACATCTAACTTCAATGGCCCCTTGAAAATAAATTATGTATGTGTAAATTAAGATAGTAAGAGTAATGGTATTACAGCACTGAACATAAATTGTCAAAAAAATCAATCATTTTGGAACAAAAGCATATGTAATATTTACAGTCAATCTAATATTATGCAGCAACTGCTCTGCTTTTGTTTATATGAAGTTAATGGGGTAGGGGTCTCTCATTAGAAAGAAAAACAATCGTTCGCCCATTTAATTTCATAGAAACATAAGTAGAAGTTACTGAATTATTATTTTTAACTTTGCATGGCCAGTAGATTTTGTCATTTGGCTAATAACATTTTTATTCCACTAGCCCACACTGGCTAGTAGAAATTTCAGCAGTTTGCAAGGGTTTCTTCCACCTCGATCTTCTCCATACTTAGCCTTGGGAAATTCTCACACAAGTATTCAAATGTTGGTCCATTTCTGTCCATGCCGTTCAAGTTGCACAAAAATTTATAAACGTGTACATACAAACCTGAACTACATATGGCTGTAATCTTTTTCAAAGTAATCTCCTCCGGAGACAATGCTCCTGGTCCAAACATTGCTGCCACTCCTCAAAGATGTGCTGGAAACCATCTTCCTGCATCCCTTTCAAAGACACCTCTGAAGCTTTCACTAATGTCCTTGAAAGTTCTTTTTGACAGTTGGGAAAAAAAAGAAGACACAGAGTGCTAAATCTGGACTGCATGGAGAGTGTGGAACCGTTTCAATATTTTTTTCAGCTAAGTTAGTGACTTTTTGTGCCACAAGAAGACGAGTTATCACAGTGGAGTTTCCAGCCATTTTGGTGAATGAGTGGACGCTTCTTAAGGATGTGTGATCAGCTTTGTCAAAACAGACATATAATAATCTGCATTAACAGTGATATTCAGCAGCATGACATTCTGGTACACCATTTCTTGGTAATCAAGTGATTCCTTCCTGGCAGACTTTTCACATCTTGCCTTTGGAGATAACAAAAGTTTTCCATACAGGGTTCTGTTTGCCCTCTGGATCATAGTGACAAAGTAAAGTTTCATCACTTGTAATCACCGATTTCAAATAGACCTCATTTTAAGCATTTTTTCGTTTCAAAATTCACACACATCAACATGCAGTTGTTTTTGTTCAGGCATCAGCAACCAAAAAATCTACCTTGCGTCGAATTGTGTCGTGTAGTTTCTTACTGAGTATAGTGTGGGCACTTCCAATTGAAATCTGTAAATGTTCTGCCATTTGTCTCACTGTAAGCTGACAATTCTCACAAACAATCACTCGTCGAAAAGCCAAGCAGAAATATATCGAACGTAGTCTGTGTGGAAGAGCAACTCATCAGCTTTCGATAAACACCACAATGTCAGCAGCAGAACGCATGAGAAAGTATCGGGAGCGAAATAAAATTGCTGCAGCATAGCGCGCGAGCATTTCGGCAGCAGCGATGCACGAGCCCACTGACGTGGAGCATCAACAATGAAGCTCATAAAGACCAGTAATTGGACATGTCTGAATTGTTACACTTTAAATGCCTTAATGATGATTAGATGAAATGGCACTTCAATTGAAGATTTTGATCCTCAAAATGCTATTCAATTGTGGTGGGCATATATACCTTTGATGGGAAGATCAGACATAGTACGTATCAGTGGTAAACTGTACATTATTAGTGCCACTTTATGTATATATATCCTAGCCTTTGTCCCTTTGTTTTAAATATTATTAAAAGAAATCAGACATCTAAATTCAATGGCCTCTCAAAAATAAATTATGGATGTGTAAATTAAGATAGTAAGAGTAATGATATTACAGCACCGAAAATAAATTATCAAAAAATCAATCACTTCGGAAAAAAAGCATATGCAATATTTGCAGTCAATCTAATGATTCTATGCAGTAACTGCTCTGCATCTGTTTTTATGAAGTTAATGGGGTGTCTCTCATTAGAAAGAAAAAAAAACATGCACCCATATACTTTCATAGAAACTTAAGTAAAGAAGTTACTGAATTATTATTATTTTTTTAATTTCGTATGGCCACTAGATTTTGTCATTTGGCTAGTAAAATTTTTATTCCACTAGCCAAAATTTCAGCAGTTTCGCAAGGGCTCTGGTATGAAGCCACATTTTTTTTTATTTTTATGTATTTTATTTTTTTTACGGCTTGGGGCATCATGATCTGTGTCCAAAGTAAGACATTTACTTATATTTAACTGCACCAAAATCAAGTGAGATTCAGGTGACTCAAGAGCAGCATTGGATTTACTTTTTTTCGTTGCACAGCAGTACTGCTACGCATAATTTCTTTTTTTTTGTGTAGCAGTTTTTAAATATTGTGTAGCACTGGCATACGTGCAATATATCACGGTGTAATGAATTGTGATGGCATTGTAGAGAGTTTGTAGATATATTTTATTCCACATTTCTACATATCAATGACAAATGAATACCTAGGATAAAATATTACATTAAACTTTACTGCTAATTACAAAACCAAAACAAAACAAAAGTACATATTAGATTTGAATTACCTTTGTTGATGTTGCACTTTCATTTAAATTTTAGTTTCCAGTCCACCCAACAAATAACACTGTTCAACAAATTTGAACTTTTTTTTTTACAAATACGAAGTTTGCCATCCTTTATAAATTTTTGGTCGCTCAACACGAAAATCACAGTTAAAATACTCTCCCAGCTCAGATTTTAGAGTAAATCAACCATTTGTGTTTTGCATATATATCAATGGGATGTTATGTAGTGACACTCACAAGTCTGCTCAGCAAATGTTAATTTGTGGTCCGGGTGAATTAATTCACGAGTCTTTCCCTCGTGAATCACGTTATGATAGCGAAGAAGCTATTGGAACCGGATCCATTTAGTTTCTTTTGTTCGTGGGAGCGTATGTATCAAACTGCATCAGTTTTATCGTACTGGGTGTTTCTGTTAGAGTATTGACTAGTGAATTTATTTAAATATTTGAATTTTATTTCATTCACTTTTTATTGTATTTCTGTTTGAGTGTTCGATTTCACTACAGTGATAATGCCACGCAAATGCATTAACAATCCAGATAACTTTTGTTTTATTTGTGGTGACGTGATTTGTAGCTCCAGGAAGCGACCATCGACTCCAGCAGTGAAAAACACATATTTTATGTATTTTGGGTGCCGTGTGGAAGACCAAGATAAATCTTGGGCTCCACGTGTGTGCTATACGATAAAACAACACAAATTTCAGCCTTCTAACCCCATTATATAACAAGATCCAACTACTGGAAGACTGTCTGGAGGTCACCATTTTCTAATTTTCAAGGTCATGTAATTTGAAACCCCATGGGTGGACAGAGCTAAAATTTGGGATTTATGCCTAACTCTACATGCCTAAAATCACACCAAATTTCAAGGAAATCAAAAGAGGTTGGGTAGGGAGCCTTGTTGATTTGACATGGAATGCCCGACCTTGCTGTCAAGTCTTGCCACCTTTGCCTCAAGAGAAAGAATACAGGGTGTCTATAAATCTTTCCCACCCCTGAAGCAGAATCTTTTTCAGGAATCTGCAATGCAGGAAGGAAAAGCTAAAAACTGTCCTCAAAATAAAGGGAAGCCTAAATATTAAATTTTTTTTATAAAATTTATCAATCTGTACAGCGCCAAAGTAAAGTTTTTAAAAATGAGCAAATTTGTGATTTTGAAACCGTACAAATTAGTATTTAGTCGCAATATTCAAACTAGCTTTTCCCTGATAAGAAAAAAAGGAAGATTTTATTTTAGTCAGAAATAAATCCATGATTAATAAATAATACGGTTTCACCACAAACAAAACTGCATATGACAAGGTTTCACATAAACAAAACTCAAAATGATTTCAAAACTGTGTAGAGAGAGAGAGAGAGATTGATACATCATGGTTGTCACATTTCATTTGTTTGTAAAACTGGTGCCCACATAGGATTTTTGTTTGAAATAACTTTTGTTGTAGATTGACTGCAGTTTTTGAGAAAAATTTAGTGAATTTGTTAAAATGTGGTGGGTGCATTTTCATTGATATAATTCAATCCCAAAAAATTATGACGGGTTTTTTTTTTTTTTTTGTCATTACAACTTCCCCTGAACAGTCTGAAATGATCTGGAAGTAAATTAAAAAAAAAAAAAAAGCATTAAGATGCATTTTAAATTCTATATCATCTGCATTTACACCCCCTAGCGGCGAAGTTGGGTATCCGAAAAACTCGGAATGCCAGGATCATCATTCTCACATTTTAAACTTCCCAATGCAAAAAGAATTTTTCAAATCAGACTAATAGTTGCAGAGATATGGTGTCCATGGACGGACAACCCGATAACATGTGCACGATCTTTTTACAAAAGACGTGCTAATTACTTGCCAACTACTTTCTAGATTGCAGTAAATTCCTGTGATCGCGGAGATTGCAGTCATGACATACAAACATGCCGCAGTGTTTCTTATGACTTAGAAACGATTTACAGCTTTGGAAAAGTACTGATCAAAACCTGTTTGATCATTTCTGCTGGCATATAGCAGCAGTACATGTGAATTCCCCTATTTGTGGCATCATCGACACGCGGTGGCCCAAAAAAAACTGGTTTAAACATCATGTTTACTTCGTGATGGATTCCCATCATTCGTGAAGAAGCTCTGATGTCCGCGATGCCATCGTCAACATCGTACTTCACAATACATCGCATTGTGATAGCGTGAAGGACGACACATCGTAGTACCGTTAGCTAAAAAATCGGAGCCTCGATGTAAAACTTAAACCGGCTTTTTGCGATATACCCGTACATCGCCCAGCGACTATTTTTTCTGCGAAGCAAATAAGCAGGTTATTGGTAGTTTACGTTCGACCAAAAGACCTTACTGTCGGCCCACAGTTGAGAGAACCGGGGTTGAAAAAGCGCAAAGAAGAGCCAAACGCTGAAGGGGGAGAACGGTATCATGGTGGGTCCCTTCAGAACTTGTCTGAAGGAAGGAAATGACATCATCGTCATTGGCAAAGACTTCTCTTTTTTAGCTCAAAGCTGAAATTTGATTTTTACAGGGTATGGAACAATGGGGTAAAAAAAAAAGAAAAAAAAACTGACCCTGACTTTTGTGACCGTTTTCTCATTTCATGACCTGGTAAGAATAGGGGGATGTACACAAACTGCGTTTCGTTCGAAGATCTAGTCAAAGTGTGGGAGTTTTCCGTAAGGAAAAAAAAAAACGAAATATACGAGTTTTCCTAGTGAAACAGCAAAATGTGTGAGTTTCCTTAGTGATATACATGCATACGTAAGATTATAATGACATAAGGTTTGTGTAGAAGCTTTCCGACTCACTAAGTCATGAGTTGTGATTTTAATATTTGGCATGTGAAAAGTGCAAATCTAGAAAAAATTGATGCAATAAAAGCTAATCAAAAGAGACTCAATGAATTGACTCAATACAAGGTACGTAGGCTGCGAGCCTTTTTGGAAGATCTTACATTACAACCTAAATATTTTAAATTTAAAAACACTTCATTAACTCTAATAAAAATCAATCAACAGATCATTTCTCAGCTGTTAACAAGGCACCTACGCCACAGGCCTTTTTAGACGATCTTAAGTTAAAACCTTTGTGTCATTATTATCTTATATACGCATTTATATCATTAGGAGAACTTGTACATATCGTTTTGGTCAACTAGGAAAACCCCCACACTTTGACAACATCTCCGAACTACAATGTCCCAGATTATTAGGACACCCCTTCTCTATCCTCTGTATAAACACTTGATCTGAGAAAATTTCCTCAGAGTTGTTTTTTGAACTATACCCCTCTCTTGTGCACAATCACCTTGCAGATTTTTTTAAAATCAAAGGGCTGCATTTTTTAAATCAGCGTATAACCCACACAGCGTCTAATCCGAAGTTTTTAGCAGATTATCCATGGATTATATGACGAAAATTACGGTATTATTTTTCCTTATAACTATGACTTGCTGTTTTAGGCAAACACAGGACAGTAATAACTGTTACAAATATTTATCTACTTGAAAATATTTTTTTCTAGGTTTAACAACAAAGCAACTTGGTGTCACCAATTCCAAGGATGGGACAGGGCCAACAACGCTACAGAATAAGAACACTACTTACACGTCATCTGGGTTTCAAACCCAGGCGCAGAGCTTGATTGTCAGGGCTGGGCTCAAAGTTTTCAATCACTAATTTTAACTTTCTGATGATTACAACTAAATATCGTATTGCACACTATATTTTTAAATTGGGGGGGGGGGGAGAGTTACAGGATTCCTTGTATGCATGCAGGAAATGAAAATGGATTACTCTTCAAAAAAGAAGAAAAAAGTAATTTTTTTCTTCATATTACGGTAAACCAAAAAATAAAGGGATAATTGCTGTGACACTCACAAATGCAAAGTGTACAGATGCATCTGTTAATCATAACCACAAGAAGTTTATATTCTAATGACAGTGATGGATTGCATTCAAACCCAGCAATCACTTGAGTTAATCAAGAGATGAAAAAAAATAAAACATTGGAATGTGGAATTTTCAAGGACTGGAATCCAAACTGCATGGGTACGTCATCTTAAATCTCAGTTTGATAAAGAACTATAAGATCTGTCAAATCTTTATCCTCATTTGCAGTTCATAGAAAGGTTAAAAAGATATATAGATCAAATCAAGCACATATAAATTAGGCCTGCAGCTTAAAAAAATAACTGATGTTCACCAGAAGAAACTGAACTCAACTTTACATTTTTTAATAATATCTTAGTTGAATCTGATCCTAATTTTTTTGTGAACTTAAATTTAATGGTGACAATAAGTAATATTATGATGCAAGTTTTTCCAGTATATATAAAAATACATACATATTTATGCATGTATAAATATATATATATATATATACAAATATATTTAAGTATTGAAATTTGAAAGCCCCCCCCCAAGTTAAGATTAAAATTGGCGATTTTATCAAGTGGCCATTGGCCAGTGGGTGGGCAAAATCTAGTGGCCACTTTCCTTACGGCTATTTCGTGTTATATACACATTTTAGCACTGCACTGTATACCTTTCACATATTTAGACATAGTTAAATTTAAGCTTAGTAGTTACAAGGGCTCACTGTCCAGTGCAATTAAATGAATAAATATAATCTTAAACGTTACATTTTTCTTCAACCACATCAACCAAATTTTCTAGACAGTTTTTATTGGAAAGATAATTTAATCATTTTGATTTGGTCTCTCGCTATGTTCACAAATAAAATCTCTCAATCTCTCCACCATAAATTGATAGCAGTGGATGGGTCAACATTTTCAAACAGTACTTACTTAATTGCTTACTTTATTTAATTTGCTGTATTTTCTAAAGTCATTCTTTGCATGAGATTGTCTTATCAAGAACATTGCCCACAATGCTTGCATTCTCTTAACTTCTGCATTGTTTGGCATAACAGTCAGCAGTATTGTGTATTTCAACAATTTGTGCTATGACCTTCATGTACCAAAAATTGCTTGTTTTTTGTTCCTCTAGCAGTTTTTAGTGAGTTCTTGATGGTCAAAAATGTTCAGACATTATGTCTCAAAGCTGCTTCCATTGTGCTAATTTTTTTCTTTTAATTCCATTTATTTTTGGTTAGGTTCTTTTTGGTGTCAAAATGAAAACTGGCTGTATAGCTTTCAAAAATGAATTCGATATCTTATAGCAGAATCATTTTGTGGTACAGCGGAGATTGGGAGAAATGTGATACCAACTTGGTCATTTTATTTTAGACTCATGCTTCCTGACCACCAACAGAAAATATTCAGTAATTTCCTGGGTTGTTCTAATAAACATTACATTAAAAACATTGATAAACCTTCACAGGTGTGAAAATATAGTCATGACGAAATAAGAACACATGCAGAGTATCCTGATTCCATCGGATTCTGTCCGGTTTTCAAACCCAGTGTCAGGTTGTTGTTTTTTGGGTTTTTTTTTTTTGGTTTTTTTTTTCAAAAAACGTTCAGTTTTGGTAGAATTTTAATGATTTGTCATTTTTTCTGTTTGCCCACCACACACCTTCCAAATACTACGAATTCTTCATAGTCACTACGAAAATCGTCGATCGCTGCGGAGTACGGGAAACATCGAATATATTACGGAAATAAAAAATCTGACTGTTGGGGGTTATTGTTTTGTTTTTTTCCCCTTCAGAAACGTTGTTTTGGTAGAATTTCAATGATTTGTCATTTTTTGTTACCTGTTTACACACCTTAGACCTTCCAAATGCTACGAATTCTCCATAGTCACTACGGAAATTGTCGATCGGATACGGGAAACATCGAATATACTACGGAAATAAAAATATGATTGTTTTTTTTTGTTTTGTTTTTTGTTTCTTCAGAAAACGTTGTTTTGGTGAATTTTAATTATTTGTCATTTTTTCCCTCTTTGCACACCTCTCAGACCTTACAAATGCTACGAATTCTCCATAGTCACTACGGAAATCGTTGATCGCTGCGGAGTACAGGAAACATCAAATATACTACGGAAATAAAAAAAATCTGGTTGTCGTTTTTTCCCCTTCAGAAAACGTTGTTTTGGTAGAATTTTAATGATTGTCATTTTTTATTGTTTGCCCACCTCAGATTTTCCAAATGCTACGAATTCTCCGCAGTCACTACAGAAATTGTTGATCACTGCGGAATACGGGAAACATCAAATATACTACGGAAATAAAAAATCTCTATAAAATAATGTTATTAATGTTTGTTCAAAGTTTATTCCCGTGTCTTCAAAATTCTAGCATTCATCAAACATTTTTGGGACTGTTTATTGGATGTTTTTAATGTCGCAACATTTGTTCGATATAATTTGAGCATATTCATGCCGTTCGTCGCCTGAAAATGATTGTTTTAGCACGGATGAAAATGTTCCGTATAGTTTTCTAAATTTCGAATTTTTCTTACCCCAAGATGCACCTTTCTTTTCACTTTCTCGTTATATTCTTATGTTCTATTTTTGCTGATTATTTTTCTCATTTTTAATAGCTTCAGTAAAAGTGAAAAAGAACAACTTCGTATTTTAAAAGTTTTTCTAGTGAAGTGCAGTGTTTGTTATTTCTAACCAAGGCAAGATTTCATCTTTTTGGCTCACTAGCAAATTTTGCTATAGTGACCAAATAGTTTGCTAGCAAAACATTTGCATGACTAGCAAGTAAAACTAAATCACATCGTAACTTATTTTCTAATAAAGTTACACAGAAATTTAAATATGTGTATAAATATTTTGACTTACCTTTTTGAATAATGAATAGAATCTTAGATAAGTTTAGTGACTATCTTTATTATTAATTTCTAACAAATTCTCATACCACATGAATATATTTCACTGACATTCTAATTCAGATTTCTTCCCATATGGTTTACGCTCAGGGTGTCTGACTTTGTCATCATACCACTTTATCACTGCTGATCGTGGATTAAAAATCTCTTCTTGTGGCCCTTCTACAGTATTTCAATTGTCATCAGAGCATTTAAAGTTTCAACAGACAAATTGTTCCTCCAATCCCCTTGTATTCTTTTTAAAAAACTGAATCCGACCTCACAACATGCAGTACTAAGTGGAAGTATCGCACAAATTTCTGCTAAACTTCTACACACTTCATATCGGCCAACTACCACACAATGCCGGTTTCTACGGAATTAGTTGTCTGACTACGGAACTCACTATCAAAACTACGGATTCTACAAATTTTCATTTTGTTTCAAATTTTTCTTTTGCTATTATTTTTATGATATACACGAGATTCTTACAGGGATTCGCGGAATCCCGCTTTTTTTTTTTTTTTGTCATCAGTTAGATCATTCTGAAGATCGATATTTGGGAGAGGGGGGGGATCGTCTTCCATCTGGAGACGAAATTTCGTGCTTCAAAGCTTTCGAACACAGTAGTGAAACGGAGTAAGAAAATTTGTTCGTAATCGCAAATTTTTCTCCCAATGTTGTCTTTGTGTCCGCTTTTCTTGTTAAATATCATTTTATTGCATAAATGTTTGCATTTTAGCTTGAAACTGTGGACAACAATTTGCAAAAACGGAAGTTGGCTGCTGCAAAATTTTTCTGTAATCTTCAGGCACGAGATTCTTCCGCAAATTCAAGGAATTCCGGCTTTTTTCGTTATTATTGGAATTCCGTCTTTACGAAACTAGAAAACGAAAGGTCGACGGAATTCGAATTTTTTCCGTAATCATAATTTATTTTTTTCTCACGATGTTGCCTCTGTCAAGAATAATTGCTTATTAGCATTTTACTGGATAAATATTTGTATTTCAGCTTGAAAATACAAGGAAAATTTCCAAAACCAGAAGTCAGACGAAGCAAAAGTTTCTTCCGTAATCGTTTACCCCCTCCACGAACATGTTTCGTAAAAAGCGTCTATCTATGCCACGCAATAAGGCTAGTTACTAAGGATAAGACTTTTGCCAGTGTTGGCAGGCTATTTTCCATTAACAGTTTGGTTTGCTTCTTTCGGTTTTGTCTACCATCCGAATAAGTGGAATTATTCTTGCTTATTCATCACTGATCATTAGAGCGCAGTATTTGATGTATGCACGACCAGGGCTGGACAAATATGTTCTAGATCTAGGAGCCAGCTCCAAAATTTAGGCGCCAGGTGAAACGAAGTCCATAACACATGAACAAAAATCATGTTTGGTTATGACGCTGGAACGAAAAGTGGTAAACCATATTTGTTGGCATTTTTTCCCCTTATTACCCAAACCACTTATTGCAAAATAAAGTTCCAATTTGCTTCATTATTTTCTTTTTATATTCTTTCAGTAGCCGATCTCAAAAAATTTCAGATTTCGATTTTGTTAAAATACTATTTGCGGAAGTCATATTTTGAACATATTAATTTAAAGTGCCATTTTTTTCTTTGTATAATCTGTAAACCATAAAATTCAGAAAAAAATTTTGTTCGTGATCCACAAAGGTGTGAAAAAAAAAATCCAAAGGCTGTGAAAAAAAAAAAAAACATGTATAATCCGCTGTGGCATATGAAATTCTGAGGAAAGCAAGTTTTTTCCTTCGCATAATCTGCAGCAGCATGTCGCAGACCATGATATTTAAAAAAAAAAAAAAAAAAAAATACAGTCCATACCTGCCAACAGCCTTATTACTAATAACTAGTATTACATGGCATACATGGACTATTTTATGAAATAATCCATCTCTTTGTAAAAAACAAATATGCGCCTCAACAAAACGTCACAACAAACAAGGACTCTAATGAAACAAACTTAACACGTGCGAAACACAAAGTTTTTTCCTCCGCAAGATTCGAAACTTCCACCTGTAAAAATTGGTAAGATGTGTTCAGGATTCCACGATGCTTGACAGACAGGAAATCCAAGCAAGTGAACGAGCAATGCACGAACCTCCACTTACCATATGATCATACTGCCCCTAAAATTGCAGTTTAAGGAGATGAGACCAAAAAAAAAAAAGGGGGGGCTGAATATTTTAACTGGTGAAAAATCAAAACAGACAGCAAGAATGCGTACTACTGTCAGTTTGTCTTTTATTGACTCTGCAACTTCACAGCACCACTGCTTAATTTTTCTTTCTGCTGATATCATTCTCTCCCTACTTCTTCATTGTCACTTTTCTTTTCTTGTTTTTTATGCCCTCTGATAAAAACCATCAGTCTGAGGACCATGAGTGCATGATATCAAAGCTTCAACTATTTTAGATAAATGGTGTAACTTTGGGAATATTAATACTTTTGAACATCATGCATCAATTTTTACAAATTTTCGTCACTTCCGTTTTCGGGAATTTCCTTTATCAAGATTTAACAGCGTTGGAGAGTGGGAACATCGCGGGGGGGGGGGGGGGTGTTACAAGAAATCCGTCCGACTTCCGGTTTTGGAAATTTTTCTCCTATTTTCAAGCTGCAATACAAAAATTTGTGCAGTGAAATGATACTTAAAAATCCTGGACAGAAGTAACATCGTGAGAAAAAGAAATTATGGTTACGGAAAAAATCTGAACTCCGTCGGCTTTCTGTTTTCGAAAGTTTCGTAAAGATAGAATTCCGTCTTCCTCCGACTCCCCCCCCCTTCAAATTCTGTTTACTTGTGCATCGATCTCCTGAGTGGCCATCATAACGAAAAAGACGGAATTTCTCGAATTCGCGGAAGAACCTCAAGCCTGAACCTTCCGTTTCCACAAATTCTTGCTACAGTTTCAAGCTGAAATACGAACATATATGCCATAAAATGATATTTAACAAGAATACTAGACACAAACGCATAATCGGGAGAAAAAATTACGATTAGGGCAAATTCTTTTTACTCCATTTAACTACTGCTTTCGAAAGCTTTGAAACAAAATACCGTCCCCAGACGGAAAATGACCCCCCCCCCCAATAAAAAAATGTTTTTAAACAAAATGAAAATTCGTAGAATCCGTAGTTTCGAGCGTGAGTTCCGTAGTCAGACAACAAAATCCGCAGAAACTAGACATTCCGTAATAATTGGCATGTACGACAGTCGTATAATCCGCACCTATCATGTTAATCGTGAATAGTAATTTCCGACAGAAAACTGCGATTCACAGGACCGCCTCAGAAATCCAAAGATGTAAGAAAGGAATGATCGTTTTATTGAAAAAGTAACTGTCATTTTGAAGTACTTCTGTGCTACTTTTAAGCAAATAAAGAACTAAAATCGCTTCGGTAATGCATTGCAGCATTACCGAAGTTCATTAGTTACACTAAAAAAAAATTCGTTGAAATTGCGGACAGTCCATAGCATTGTCTTATTTCTGAATACGTTTAAACTGAATACCGAAAGTAAAAAAAAATTAACTAACGCAGAAAGGTTACATGCCACGGAATAGCTTTGCGGGATTCCCGAGAGTAGCGGATTCTCACACCACGTAGGCTTCCGCACGCGCGAATAGTAACGCCTTCCTTGCGTCATATTTTCTGTCAAAATGCTTCTAAAGTACAAATAAATATACATATATTTTACAATCTTCTCGCTGTCTTTTATTTCGCTGTTACGTTACATTTTTTCAGTTACCGCATTTTCGGTACTTTCCCAACACCACCACCTCTCCTGATAATTACCTCGCGGACTTTTTAAAAAAATTAAACGCCGCATCATTTTTTGTTTTTTTCCTATATATATTCTTACAATCTCCTAAATTTATAACTTTTAATAGATAATCTATGGATTATACAACAGAAATTACAGTATTTACTGCAAATTACAAAATTTCAAGTAAGACCAAAATTAGGCGCCACGGCCCGAATTTTAGGCGCCTGGGCGACCTGGCCCCCGGGATTTGTCGAGCCCTGTGCACGACTATCAAGACTTGTGGAAGTAGGCGATCGCTGGGCTTAGGGTACGACAGGAGTCGAGGACGAAGTTCGTGGGGCAAAAGAAGAGAGGGTGGCAGAGCAGGTGGTCAAACAACCGATCCATCCCAGAGCTCTGGGTTGCCACAGCAACCATTGCCGACGTCAGTTTCTGCAATAGACCAATGAGGGCACGATGGAGAGGAGTTTCAATGCGCTTCTACGACAGTTTCCACTGGAACGGATGAAAGATATGGGGAGGATGGGTATTAAGTGTCGAAAGGAAATTGGCGAAAGAGAATCGCTGATCGTCGCTGTTTTAACAAGTGATAATAGAAACTGTTATGTAAACTTCGTGGATTAATAATGATTTTTGGTTACTTTAAATAAAGAAATTACCTTACTGGCAATATTTGCTACTGCGATTTTTTTTCACTAGCAAATTTGATTTTTCACTAGCTATTTGCTAGTTGCTAATCGGTGAAATCGCGCCCTGTTTCCAACAGCCTGTTCTTCAAAACCAATCAATACGGAAAGTGTTTTTTCTTTTCCGTTTTTTTAAAGCTAAATTATATTTCAAAATCGGTACTTATTCCGCCCGTGATGGAATCAGCCTTTTCCGTGACCCGTAAAGTGACTATCACGGCAGTATGAACAATACAGTACTGATTTTTTATATATAATTTCGCTGAAAAACTTGTGTTTACCCATTCGTTAGTAACATTTTGCCGTATTAAGGGGCAGACAAGAGTTTTTTTTTTGTTTTTTTTTAAAGCCAACTTCACACGTACGAAGGAAACGCGACTCTGCGTGGAATGAAAGACTGCGCTCGGTGGCAGAAAGTGAAGTCCCGATTTTCTACCTTTGATTTCTTTTTGTAAACAAAAGGGAAAATGCTTGCCCATTTTGTTTGATGATAAGCAAGGGGTGCCTAAGCAATAGAAAATCGTGCATTTTCAGAGAAACCAAACTTTAAAAAATGAGCTGCTGAAGACGAGTTGTGATGTCAGTTCCATCTAAAGCCACAGGTGTCCGCCCATTCCCGATATGGTTACTTTGTGCACCAACTGAAGTGGAAAAACAAACAGCCACGGTGAGCCATCCCCGTTCTTGATGAGTGAATCCATAAATAGATCGTACCCACTCATTTGCGAAGGGCTGTTTTTCACCGCACGTGAGTTGGATATTTTAAAAATGCAAATAAATTCTTTAGCAATGAAAAAAGGCAAATTTTCGAGCGTGGCGACTAAAGTTATTTTTTCTACTGGACATTTTATTTTACCCTGTCGCCGCGTGGCAAGTGGCGTCCGCTAATTTTAATCTTTACCCCAAGTCATATGAAAGAGACAGACTAGAAGCAGCGGATTGATAATGATGTTTATGTATATCATTGTCAACCATTTCCCCAATCTTTTTTTCCACAACTGTCTTGAGCCAGTCTCCTTCATGTCACGCTTTTGAATTTCATCAACCCATCTCCCAATGGTCTTCTTTTAGGTTGTTTCCTGTCCCTTGGAATCCAGTCTAAAATTTTGGTTATCCATTCTCCTGGTA
Source organism: Macrothele yani (assembly GCA_039090855.1). NCBI lineage: Eukaryota > Metazoa > Arthropoda > Arachnida > Araneae > Macrothelidae > Macrothele > Macrothele yani. The sequence goes on from CM077012.1 coordinate 33,085,394, forward strand.
ATATGCCCAGCCCATTGCCATTTCTGGGATTTTACTCTGATCGTGTCTTCCGCTTGTTATTTTCCTTATCCACAAGTTCTTATTTTCCTTGTCCACGAGTTCCTCTTATCTTTTCTGGTTACACCAAGCATGCATCTCTCCATGCTTCCTTCAGTTCTTTCCAGTCTTTGTATGTCTTATCAGCAAATTCCTAGATCATATTCTGCAGTTCTGAAGAGGCTGTTGCAAAAATGGCAACATCGGCAGCAAAACGAATGCGAGTTAAATAATATAGATTAATCTTTATCCCTTCGTTTCCCCAGTTCAATGATTGAAAGACATTTTGCAATCTGGCATTAAAGAGCTTGGGAGATACGATAGTTGGCAAATGTGTAGATTAGCGTCTTGAATTATTTCCACGGAAAAATGCTAGTACCAGGGAAAAGCGTGACGTACAGATTTTAGAGTATGGAAATTAATTGCAAATGGTGCAGAAATTTCATATTTTAAATGTGTTTTAAAGATTTTTATTGTAATATTTACCTGTAAGTGCAGTGCTGTGAAGAGACTCTGAAGTAGGCCTAACACATTACTACGGCGACAATGCCAAGCGTTGCTCCGTTGAAAGGATGATTCACCATTCTGTGTAATTCACGTGCGGATGACTACAAGTGCAGCCACATACGTTCTTGCCGGGGAGCATAGCATTGTACTCATAACATACTCATACGCTACAGAATATAGTTCGTTCATGTTTTGTCATTGTTTTTAAAGCAGACGCTGAGATTTTTTTTTTCGTTCTTTCACATATGATTCTCTGATTCGAAATAGAAAGTACTAATATGCTTTTCTATATTGTACAGAAAACTATAACTTTCGGTTCTGGTTTGAACAGATTTCATTCGCAGCTGATTTGCTGTATCACTGCACTTTTGGTTCTCCTGTTAATAGCTTGTTTGCAGCTCAGTTTCTATCTTACACATACACATCTTTTGCAAATCTGAGAGATTTTGTCCAGTGTTTCCTGCAAACAAATGTACAGGGCACAACAAAATAAAGGGTGGATGATGTGGACATATTTTCTGTAACGTATCACTACAACATTTATCGCTCTCCTGCCAACATGTAACCTCTTTCTCTTATACTCTTCTGCCCGTCATCTCGGCACAGCAACGAACCTTCCTTTTAACCGACCAAAGCTTCACATCTTCACCAGAGTGATGCATTAGGCCTACTGCAGCTTCTCTTCACAGCGTCAGACTCACAGGTCAATATTACGACAAAAAAAATTTTAAACACATTTAAAATATGAAATTTCTGCACCATTTGCTATTAATTTCCATACTCTAAAATCTGTACATCGCACTTTTTTCAGGTACTAACATTTTTTTTTTTTTTTTTTGATTGGAGGTTTAACGACCACCGTGAGCAACTCAATGGGCTATAAGCAGTCGCCCGTCCCTAATTTAGGGCCACTGGTTCCAGGGAAGGGAGAGAGCCAGTGCCGTAAGACAAACACAACATCCATGCCTGACCGGCATTCGAACCCGGACCCCTTACGGACGAACGATCAGAGGCCAGCGCCTTAGACCACTGCGCCACCTGGGCGGCACTAACATTTTTCTGACGAAATAATTTAGGACGCTAACTATACATTTACCAGATAGTTTGATATATATGTATATATAAAATATATACATAAATATATGTATATATATATAACACATATGTGTATGTGTGTATATATGTGTGCTTGTGTGTATATATATATATATGTATTTATATAAAATATATGTATATATAAAATATAAGTACATATAAAATATATACATAAAATATGTATATATATAAAACATATATGTGTGTGTATATATAAATATATACACACACATATATATATGGGGATGTAAGGTCAGGTGATGCGTAACATCACAGCCTCTCCTTGACAAATGTCAACCCCGCCTTCTCGTGGTACATCCTGTTCCCACTAAAGGGGCTCTGACGACCGCCAATAGCGGTATAACTATACCATCGGGATCAGAGGAAATGCTATCCCACACTCACCAACCCGCTTGGCCAGCGTGGTGAGTTATGGCCAAACACCTCCAAAATGACTCTACAACTTAAATCTTGGCCCTCAGTCTCCGGCAGCTGGAATGTACCTGGCCAAGGCAGCGGCCAGTGCGACATGAAGGCAGAGGGTGCTAAGAATCCCCGGAGGACCGGACTAGGCTGCCATTTGATGCTGACCTTGGCTACCTATAACGGACGCTCCCTATCTTCTGATTCAAGGCTTCTTGAATTGGAAGAGGAACTACAAAGGATCAAGTGGGACATCGTCGGGCTAAGTGAGGTAAGGAGAAAAGGAGAAGATCTCATTGAACTGAAAAGTGGACATCTCTTCTATTATCGTGGGACAGATACTGGCAGAACTAGTGGTGTTGGATTTATAATAAACAAGAAACTGAAGGATAAAGTGGTAGAAGTTGAAAGTTCCTCTGACAGAGCTGCACGACTCGTTATCCAACTATCGAGAAGATACCAGGCTCAGATTATTCAAACTTATGCACCCACCACAAGTCATCCTGAAGAAGAAATTGAAGAATTTTATGAGGAAATTCGTCATCTAAATAATAAAGGTAAGCAGCACTTGAAAATAATTATGGGAGATTTCAATGCAAAAATAGGGCAACGGCAACAGAATGAAACTTCAGTAGGTAAATTCGGTCACGGCAACAGAAACCAGCGTGGAAATACTCTCGTTGAGTTTGCAGAGGCAGAAGGATTTTTCATCTTGAACTCCTTTTTCAAGAAAAAGCCACACAGGAAATGGACATGGAGACATCCAATTGGGACGACAAGTGAAATTGATTTTATTATGTGTAACAAAAAATTCGTCATCGAAGACTGCAGTGTGCTGAACAAGTTCAACACAGGTAGTGACCATAGATTGGTGAGATGTAAGATGCACCTCAACACTAAACTGGAACGTGGCAAGCTCATAAGACAAACAAAATGTATTGACATAACCAACCTTAAAAAACACCATAATACTTTCAAGTTGGAACTGAAGAACAGATTCTCTGCTTTAGAAGGCCTAACATCGGAAGAAGTGGATATTTCGGAAGTTAACAGAAAAGTAACCAAAGCTCTAATGGAAACAGCAACAAAATTAGCTGGGTCTAAGAACAAGTTGCATGTGAACAAATTATCAGGAAAAACCAAAATGTTGATGCAAAAAAGAAGAGAGATGAGGACAACTAAAGATGATGTGACTTCCAAAGTGGAATATATAGAGCTATGCAAGACAACACGAAAAAGTATCACTGAAGACGTAAGGAAATTCAACTGTGAGCTAGTGAGGAAAGCAATTGAAAACAACCAAAGCCTTAAGATAGCAAAGGGACATCTCAGTAAGGGAAGAAAACAGATTATGGCTCTGAGAAAAGAAGATGGTTCTATAACAAGAAATAGAGGCGAAATTTTGACAAGAGTGAAAGATTTCTACTCCAAATTATATGAAAGGGATGATACATGTACTCCAGACATCATGAAAGGTACCAGAGTTCTTCCAGTCCTCCCAGCAGAAGTTGATCATGCAATCAAGAACATGAAGCGGGGGAAAGCTCCAGGAGAAGATGGAATTACTATAGACATCATACAAGAAGCAAGTGGAGAAATTGAAACAGTACTCGCCCAAATTTTCACTCGATGCCTTAATGAAGGGAAGATTCCTGAGGATTGGAACAATGCTACAATGATCCTGCTACATAAAAAAGGTGACATTGAGGATCTCAGGAACTACAGACCTATCAGCCTCCTATCAGTGGTTTATAAAATCTTCACTAAAGTTCTTTCACACCGCTTGAAGGTAACACTGGACATGGCTCAACCGAGAGAACAAGCTGGATTCAGGAGTGGCTACAGCACAATAGATCATATCCACGTACTGAGAGAACTAATTGAAAGAGCGAGGGAATATGAACTTCCATTGTGCATGGCTTTTATCGATTATGAAAAAGCCTTTGATTCGGTGAAACCATCAGCAGTTACCAGGGCTCTGAAATCCTGCGGTATTGAAGATGCATACATTAATATTATTAATAACATCTATGAAAATGCAAGTGCAAAGATTCGGCTGTTTGAAAATACAACACACATAAAAATTGGAAAGGGAGTGAGACAAGGTGACACCATATCTCCGAAGCTCTTTAATGCCACATTGGAAAATGTCTTTTAATCACTGAACTGGGAAAACAAAGGGATAAAGATTAATGGAGATTATCTAACCCACCTTCGTTTTGCTGATGACGTAGTCATTTTTGCAACTAGCCCATCAGAGCTGCAGAGTATGATCCAGGAACTTGCTGACAAGAGTAAAGAAGTGGGATTAAAATTGAACTTTCAGAAGACAAAAGTGATGTTCAATGCTTTTACAAGAAATGAAGATTTATCGATTGATGGAGAAAAACTGGAGATAACAGATACGTATGTTTATCTTGGACAGCAGATATCAAGTGAGGGTCACATTGATGAAGAAATTAATCGGCGTACAAAACTTGCCTGGAGAGCTTTTGGAAGAAACAGCATAATTTTCAAGAGCAATATGCCATTATGTCTTAAAAGAAAAGTGTTTGATCAATGCATCCTTCCAGTGCTTACGTATGGTGCAGAGACGTGGACCTTAACTAAAAGAGACATACAAAGGCTGCAGACAACTCAAAGTAGCATGGAGAGGTGCATGCTTGGTATAACCATGAGATAAGAAGAGGAACTCGTGGATCCGAAAAATGACTAGAGTGGAAGACATCATGATCAGAGTTAAATCCCTGAAATGGCAATGGGCTGGACATACTGCCAGAAGGACAGACCATAGATGGACAGCTGAAATTTTAGATTGGATTCCAAGGGACAGGAAAAGACCCAGAAAAAGACCACATGGGAGATGGGTGGATGAAATTCGTAAATATGCGGGAGTGACATGGAGGAGACTGGCACAAGACAGACCGTTGTGGAGGAAACTTGGGGAGACCTTCGTCCAGCAGTGGATTGATAATGGTTGACAATGATGATGATGATGATATATAAATATAAAATATGTACATACAAAATATATAACTGTTTTGCGTAAAAACAAATATGAGGTAAATTCCACTTACAGAAACTTCAAAAGTTAAGTTCGGTTCTTTTGAAGGGGCTGAAAAGCTGTCCACAACTACCTCGAAGTGACGCCGATAGCTCTTTTTCGATACAAATACAGCCAAACTACTAAGTCAATCATTCTCTCAATTTGATTTGGCAAATGTTTTATTCCTTCATAAAATAAAGGAAATACTTATTGCTATAGGTTGTGCAGTTCTCTAAATGCAATGCGATATATATGACTTCACACATAAAAATATTTACGTTTCGCAACATAATCCACTTTTTTTCGTCTCTTCTTCATACCTGGGAATAACTTCCGATAAATGCTTTAACACTACTGAGAACTCTCCCATATTGCACTTGTAATGCTCGGCAAAAGTTATAATTTTTTTTCTTCTGTCCAGAAACCACTAAGTTTTTAGGATGAATTGATACAAAACAGTTCCAGTCTGGAAGACTTATTATATGGTCAACAACAGTATAAATGATATCGATCCTTAACTGCTCTTCATAAATGCATACAGCTTGCCCACTAAAGAAACATTCCAATCCTTGAGTTAAAATACTATCATTTTCGTGTCGCTCTCAACAAATGACAACAAAACATACCAAATGAAAATTATCAATTTATCATCTTAATTCTTGAGCGAAAGCTTGTGTTGCCAAAAACAGCTAGTAAAACTTTCCGTATTCTACGAAAAAGACTTTTTTTTTTTAATTGGAGGTTTAACGACCACCGTGAGCAACGGACCCACAGATATCATATAAGTCTCTTATATGGAGACTGGCACAAGACAGACCGTTGTGGAGGAAACTTGGGGAGACCTTCGTCCAGCAGTGGATTGATAATGGTTGACAATGATGATGATGATGATATCTGTGAACGGACCTTATTCACCTCGCATTGCATCATGGGAAAGCCTGTCCGTGGCCGAAGACCAACAACAGTTTGTTTACATGCGTTTTTCCATTGCTTAACATGGCGTTACGTTGCAAGGGTTCAGAAAAAACGCTATTTTCCTAAATTATTAACGACATGTATAACTTTTGCTCATCGTATGGTTGTGCTAATAAATCCTGCAACCTATATTGTGTAGACGAAAGAAAAATATTCTTTAATTTTCCGCTGAAAAAGATTAAATTATTTTTTTTTTTTGATTGGAGGTTTAACGACCACCGTGAGCAACTCAATGGGCTATAAGCAGTCGCCCGTCCCTAATTTAGGGTCACTGGTTCCAGGGAAGGGAGAGAGCCAGTGCCGTAAGACAAACACAACATCCATGCCTGACCGGGATTCGAACCCGGACCCCTTACGGACGAATAATCAGAGGCCAGCGCCTTAGACCACTGCGCCACTGGGGCGGCAATTAAATTATTAAGGGAGTGGCTGTGTAAAGTGAAACGCGGTGATACCCATTCCGATGTGCACTCTCGGCTATTATGACACTACGAATCAAAGGCAGTTGAAGCCTCGTAGTATCTCTTCGAATTTCAATTTCAAAAAAGAAAAAAAGGTAGGAGAAAATTGATGGAATATTTGGATCGGTAAATTACGAATTAAGTTCTACTTTCCTCAAAGAATAAAACAAACATATCTATAATTTCTCTTCTATTTAATATTACGCATTCATTTAATTTTTTAAGCAGGTTGCTTAGCGTGCGCACCCTAATTTGTTTCCTTACTACGTATTTGTCTGAGCTTTAAAATGTTTTTGTCTTACAAAACAAGATACTCAGTTTTATGTTTCAGATATTTCGCCTATGTCTGACAATAAGAACATAAAATTTAATATAGCGTGTACGAGAAATGCTACATTAAAAACTTTATTATGACTAACGGCGATGCTTTCCTGCGTCATGCGAAATAAACATCGAACACAAAATTGTCTTTGTAAATTTTTACATCCTTGATTTGTTCTTCTAAGAAATTAATTTCTTCTTCGCCCTGTAGCTCTATTAAATCCTCGGCAGAATCCATAACACCAGGATTGTAATATTTAGCCAACAGTAAGGGATAATCAAATAGCGAAAACATTGAATCAGCAGCCATGTTGGTCCGCATAAATCCACTTTTGATGTCACATGAATAAGGTCCACTCAATGGGCTGTAAGCAGTCGCCCGTCCCTAATTTAGGGTCACTGGTTCCGGGGAAGGGAGAAAGCCAGCGCCGTAAGACAAACACAACATCCATGCTTCACGGGATTCGAACACGGACCCCTTCCGGACGAATGGTCATAGGCCATCGCTTAGACCACTGCGTCACCGCGCGGCCGAAGAAAATCACCACACCACATTGAGTTGTGTGGAGGGAACAAGGAGGTTGGAATAAGATATCTGGAGATGCCCTTGTTAATGGAGCAGGGCAGCCCCGGTGGCGCAGTGGTCTAAGCGATGGCCTCTGATCATTCGTCCGAACGGGGTTCGGGTTCGAATCCCGATGAGGCATGGATGTTGTGCTTGTCTTACGGCACTGGCTCTCTCCCGTCCCTGGAACCAGTGACCCTAAATTAGGGACGGGGACTACTTATAGCCCATTGAGTGGTCGTTAAAACTCCAATAAAAAAAATGGAGCAGTACCACTTTTTTTTCTTTTTTTTTATTGGAGGTTTAACGACCACCGTGAGCAACTCAGTGGGCTATAAACAGTCGCCCGTCCCTAATTTAGGGTCACTGGTTCCAGGGAAGGGAGAGAGCCAGTGCCGTAAGACAAACACAACATCCATGCCTCACCGGGATTTGAACCCGGACCCCTTTCGGACGAATGATCAGAGGCCATCGCTTAGACCACTGCGCCACCGGGGCGGCAGAGTACCACTTTGCGTGAAGCCTATAACCGCGAGCTACGGCGTGAAAGTGTGGGAAAGCGGATGGTTTTCAATGCTATTGCAGTGCATTTTGTGTTGGCCGAATCACCTTCTTTCGTCGCAAATGTTACCAATTTCGCATCATAACTGATTGTTAATGTGCGAGAAAATGCTGAATTTATAATTTTTTTAATTATTTTGACGCTCCTTCCCATTTTTACTTTAAATTGAAATACACGAACGTTTGTGCGATTTCTAAACAAAACAACGTTAAAATCGAAAACTTCACTCTTATAAGAAGTATAATTCATTCCGGTTTGCTATTAACACGGTTTCTGCAACCAAAAACCACGGTATTCCAAAATACACTCACTTGAAACTGCATAGGTATCGTGTAAACAACGTCAAATTCCCACAGCCGCTCCGGTGGCGCAGTGATCTAAGCGATGTCCTCTGATCATTCGTCCGAACGGGGTCCGGGTTTGAAACCCGGTGAGGCATGGATGTTGTGTTTGTCTTACGGTACTGGCTCTCTCCCTTCCCTGGAACCAGTGACCCTAAATTAGGGACGGGCGATTGCTTATAGCCCATTGAGTTGCTCACGGTGGTCGTTAAACCTCCAATCAAAAAAAAAATCCCACAGTTTGAGGCTTTACGGTTAAAAGACTCAGGGCATCTCCAGAAGTATGATTCTAACTTCCTTGGGACGGAACTGCCGTTTACGGAGTTTTTTGTTCTGTATCTTTAAATATTAACACGTGGAATAGTAACAAAGAAAACACTCACTATTAGGTAACATATAATAAACGTTTAAGGTTCGCAATGATCCATGTGTATCGATGGTTTTGAACATCACACACAACGGCGGATTTAGTTACTGGGGCCTTGTGCGCAGAATCGGTTTTGGGGAGTGGGCCTCAGTTTGCGTGGCATCCTTCAAAAATAACGTTTTCGTTGTCACATACTACTCCCTCCCCGCCGCGCATTTTTACTCTATCCCTCTAATGTTGGAAAAAGTATTGTAATCGCAAAGAATTTGATATCCAGCTTTCAACAGAAATGTACATTTTGCACTCCCCGAACATGGTTTGACTATTTTTTTTATTGGAGGTTTAACGACCACCGTGAGCAACTCAGTGGGCTATAAGCAGTCACCCGTCCCTAATTTAGGACCACTGGCCCCAGGGAACGGAGAGAGCCAGCGCCGTAAGACAAACACAAAATCCATGCCTAACCGGGATTCGAACCCGAACCCATCTCGGACGAATGATCAGAAGCCATCACTCAGACCACTGCGCCACCGGAACGGCAACTATTTTTACGGTGGTGTGTGTGTGTGATTTGTCATTGGACGAAATTTAATACTTAGATGTTTTGCGATATACTAATGGAGAGAAAATGGCTGAAGTTAAAAGCGGAATGCCTTTGCTACGAAAGAAATGCAAGTTACGATGTGAAATTGGAAACATTTGCGATGAAAGAAGGCGATTCGGTCAATACAAAATGCATTGCAATAGCCTTGGAAACCATCATGCAACTTGCCGCCCCGGTGGCTAAGTGGTCTAAGCGCTGGCTTCTGACCATTAGGCCGTGAAGGGGTCCGGTTTCGAATCCCAGTTAGGCATGGATGTTGTGTTTTTCTTATGGCACTAGTTCTCTCTTTTCCTTGAAACCAGTGATCCCAAATTAAGGACGGGCGACTGCCCGGTTTCGAATCCCAGTTAGGCATGGATGTTGTGTTTTTCTTATGGCACTAGTTCTCTCTTTTCCTTGAAACCAGTGACCCTAAATTAGGGACGGGCGACTGCTTATAGCTCATTGAGTTGCTCACGGTGGTCGTTAAACCATCAATAAAAAAACGCACACACAAAAAAATACTATCAGCTTTCCAATACTTTGATGCCGCCCCGGTGGCGCAGAGGTCTAAGGCGCTGGCCTCAGATCATTCGTCCGTAAGGGGTCCGGGTTGGAATCCCGGTCAGGCATGGATGTTGTGTTTGTCTTACGGCACTGGCTCTCTCCCTTCCCTGGAACCAGTGACCCTAAATTAGGGACGGGCGACTGCTTATAGCCCATTGAGTTGCTCATGGTGGTCGTTAAACCTCCAATCCCAAAATACTTTGACGGCTCGCTCGCGGTCATAGGTTCACGCAGGGTGTTACTGCTCCAGTAAAAAGGGCATCCTCAGATATCTTATTCTAACCTCCTTGGAGATTCCCCATTAACAAGGGCATCTCCAGATATCTTATTCTAACCTCCTTGGAGTTGCCCTTGTTAATGGAGAAATTCCACTTTGCGAGAAGCCTAAAAGCGCGAGCGACGGCCGTTAAAGTGTGGGAAATCTGGTGGTTTTCAAAGCTATTTCAATGCATTTTGTGTTGGACAAATCGCATTCCTTTGTCGCAAATGTTTCATCGTAACTTGCTGCCGATGTGTGAGAAAATGTTGGATACTGAATTGATATTTATGGTACATGTGGTGTGGGACAAAGATCTTTATGGGATCTACACCACTGACAGCTGCGAACTCGGAAGAAATCAATTAGCGTGTCTCGTACAACCAGCTGTCCAATGCCATTTGCCGGCCCGGTGGCGTAGTGGTGATCTAAGTGATGGATTATGGCCATTCGTCCAAGAATAATCCGGGTTCGAATCCCTGCAAGGCATGGCTGTTTGTTTTTTCTTTTTTTTTATTGGAGGTTTAACGACCACCGTGAGCAACTCAATGGGCTATAAGCAGTCGCCCGTCCCTAATTTAGGGTCACTGGTTCCAGGGAAGGGAGAGAGCCAGTGCCGTAAGACAAACACAACATCCATGCCTGACTGGGATTCGAACCCGGACCCCGTACGGACGAATGATCAGAGGCCAGCGCCTTAGACCACTGCGCCACCGGGGCGGCAAGGCATGGATGTTGTGGTTGTTTTACGGCACTGGCTTTCTCACTTAACTGGAACCAGTAACCCCAAATCAGGGACGGGTGACTGCTTATATAGCCCATTGAGTTGCTGCCGGTGGTCAATAAACCCACAGTAAAAAAAAATCTTTTTTTCTTTTTTTCTTTTTTTTGTATTTTGGAATTTTGTGGCCTTAGGTTGCACAAATTTCAATTTAAAATAAAAATGGAAAGGCGCCTCAAAATAATTAAAATTTTCATAAATCCAGCATTTTCTCACACGTCGGGAGCAAGTTACGATGTGAAATTGGAAACATTTGCGATGAAAGAAGGCGATTCGGCCAACACAAAATGCATTTGCAATAGCCTTGGAAACCATCAGCTTTCCAACACTTTGACGGCTGTCGCTCACGATCATAGGTTTCACGCAAGGTGTTACTGCTCCAGTAACAAAGGCATCTCCTATTCTAACCTCCTTGGAGTTGCCCTTGTTAATCCTAACCTCCTTGGAGTTGCCCTTGTTAATGGAGAAGTATCAGTTTATGTGAAGCCTATAACCACGAGCGACGGCCGTTAAAGTGTGGGAAAGCTGGTGGCTTTCAAACATGTTTCAATGCATTTTGTGTTGGCCAAATCGCATTCTTTCGTCGCAAATGTTTCTAATGTTTCATCGTAACTTACTGCCGATGTGTGAGAAAATGCTGGGTTTATTAAATTCTTTCTTAATTATTTTGAGGGTCTTTCGCAGTTTTATTTTAAAGTGAACGTTAGTGCGAATTCAAAGCAAAACATAACGGTAAAATTGAAAACTTCACTGGTGTATGAAGTACAAGTATAATTCATTCTGGTTTGATATTAACACGATTTCTGCAACCCAAAACCACGCATTTCCAATATCATCATCATCATCATTGTCAACCATTATCAATCCACTGCTGGACGAAGGTCTCCCCAAGTTTCCTCCACAACGGTCTGTCTTGTGCCAGTCTCCTCCATGTCACCCCTGCATACTTTCGAATTTCATCCACCCATCTCCCATGTGGTCTTCTTCTGGGTCTTTTCCTGTCCCTTGGAATCCAATCTAGAATTTCGGCTGTCCATCGATGATCTGTCCTTCTGGCAGTATGTCCAGCCCATTGCCATTTCAGGGATTTAACTCTGATCATGATGTCTTCCACTCTTGTCATTTTTCGGATCCACGAGTTCCTCTTCTTATCTCTCCTGGTTACACCAAGTATGCACCTCTCCATGCTTTTTTGAGTTGTCTGCAGCCTTTGTATGTCTCTTTTAGTTAAGGTCCACGTCTCTGCACCATACGTAAGCACTGGAAGGATGCATTGATCAAACACTTTTCTTTTAAGACATAATGGCATATTGCTCTTGAAAATTATGCTGTTTCTTCCAAAAGCTCTCCAGGCAAGTTTTGTACGCCGATTAATTTCTTCATCAATGTGACCCTCACTTGATATCTGCTGTCCAAGATAAACGTACGTGTCTGTTATCTCCAGCTTTTCTCCATCAATCGATAAATCTTCATTTCTTGTAAAAGCATTGAACATCACTTTTGTCTTCTGAAAGTTCATTTTTAATCCCACTTCTTTACTCTTGTCAGCAAGTTCCTGGATCATACTCTGCAGCTCTGATGGGCTAGTTAAAACTACATGAGTATCATGCAAACAAACTCAAATTCACACACTTGCATTTTCATAGATGTTATTAATAATATTAATGTATGCATCTTCAACACCGCAAGTTTTCAGAGCCATTGTAACTGCTGATGGTTTCACCGAATCAAAGGCTTTTTCATAATCGATAAAAGCCATGCACAATGGAAGTTCATATTCCCTCGCTCTTTCAATTAGTTCTCTCAGCACATGGATATGATCTATTGTGCTGTAGTCACTCCTGAATCCAGCTTGTTCTCTCGGTTGAGCCATGTCCAGTGTTACCTTCAAGCGGTGTGAAAGAACTTTAGTGAAGATTTTATAAACTACTGATAGGAGGCTGATAGGTCTGTAGTTTCCGAGATCCTCAATGTCACCTTTCTTATGTAGCAGGATCATTGTAGCGGTGTTCCAATCCTCAGGAATCTTTCCTTCATTAAGGCATCGAGTGAAAATTTGGGCGAGTACTGTTTCGATTTCTCCACTTGCTTCTTGTATGATGTCTACAGTAATTCCATCTTCTCCTGGAGCTTTTCCCCGTTTCATGTTCTTGATTGCATGTGCAACTTCTGCTGGAAGGACTGGAGGAACTCTAGTACTGGTATCTTTCATGATGTCTGGAGTGCATATATCATCCCTTTCATATAATTTAGAGTAGAAATCTTTCACTCTTGTCAAAATTTCGCCTCTATTTCTTGTTACAGAACCATCTTCTTTTCTCAGTGCCATAATCTGTTTTCTTCCCTTACTGAGATGTCCCTTTGCTATCTTTAGGCTTTGGTTGTTTTCAATTGCTTTCCTCACTAGTTCACAGTTGAATTTTCTTACGTCTTCAGTGATACTTTTTCGTACTGTCTTGCATAGCTCTATATATTCCACTTTGGAAGTCACATCTTCTTTAGTTGTCCTCATCTCTCTTCTTTTTTGCATCAACATTTTCGTTTTTCCTGATAATTTATTTACATGCAACTTGTTCTTAGACCCAGCTAATTTTGTTGCTGTTTCCATAAGAGCTTTGGTTACTTTTCTGTTAACTTCAGAGATGTCCACTTCTTCCGATGTTAGGCCTTCTAAAGCAGAGAAACTGTTCTTCAGTTCCAACTTGAAGGTATTATGGTGTTTTTTAAGGTTGGTTATGTCAATACATTTTGTTTGTCTTATGAGCTTGCCACGTTCAAGTTTAGTGTTGAGGTGCATCTTACATCTCACCAATCTATGGTCACTACCTGTGTTGAACTTGTTTAGCACACTGCAGTCTTCTATGACGAATTTTTTGTTACACATAATAAAATCAATTTCACTTGTCGTCCCATTTGGATGTCTCCATGTCCATTTCCTGTGTGGCTTTTTCTTGAAGAAGGAGTTCAAGATGAAAAACCATTCTGCCTCTGCAAACTCAACGAGAGTATTTCCACGCTGGTTTCTGTTGCCGTGACCGAATTTACCTACTGAAGTTTCATTCTGTTGCCGTTGCCCTATTTTTGCATTGAAATCTCCCATAATTATTTTCAAGTGCTGCTTACCTTTATTATTTAGATGACAAATTTCCTCATAAAATTCTTCAATTTCTTCTTCAGGATGACTTGTGGTGGGTGCATAAGTTTGAATAATCTGAGCCTGGTATCTTTTCGAGAGTTGAATAACAAGCCGTGCAGCTCTGTCAGAGGAACTTTCAACTTCTACCACTTTATCCTTCAGTTTCTTGTTTATTATAAATCCAACACCACTAGTTCTGCCAGTATCTGTCCCACGATAGTAGAAGAGATGTCCACTTTTCAGTTCGATGAGATCTTCTCCTTTTCTCCTTACCTCACTTAGCCCCACGATGTCCCACTTGATCCTTTGTAGTTCCTCTTCCAATTCAAGAAGCCTTGAATCAGAAGATAGGGAGCGTCCATTGTACGTTGCCAAGGTCAGCATCAGATGGCAGCCTAGTCCGGTCCTCCGGGGATTCTTAGCACCCTCTGCCTTCATGTCGCACTGGCCGCTAATGTCAGATCATCCGACATGTATATATTAGCCTTGAGATTATGTTTTCTGCGCATCGGTTTTGGGGTGTACCTTTGCAAAATCGAACTGCCGGCGCAGGGGTCTAAACGCTGAGTTCGTCCGAGAAAGCGTCCGGATCCGAATCCCGGTGAGGCATGGATGTTGTGTTGACAGTTGTTTTACGGCACTGGCTCTCTCCCTTCCTCGGAACCCGTGGCTCTAAATTAGGGATGGGCGACTGCTTATAGCCCACTGAGTTGCTCACGGTGGTCGTTAAACCTTCAATAAAAAAATCGAACTCTTCAGAATATATGAACTACAGCGCTTAAATACGAAAATTGCGGTAGTCAATTTAGAATTTTGACATTTCGAAATTTTTGTATCGAAAATTTTGTTTTAACGTTTACTGGAGCTAATGAGGATGTAGCACGTGACGTCATCGAGAAGTTTCAGTGAAGTGGCAACAGTCCCTGCAAGATCCTGAAGGAGAAGCATAGCTGGCTGTCCTGCACTTAGTGTGTAAAGTGCAATCATTAGCGGTCGGTGTTTATAAAAATTTGAAGCCAAAATGCCTAGTTTTTTTTGGCATTATGAATTGCGGTAATATAGGAAATCGAGACCGTAAATCTTTTTCAGGTTACTAGCTGCTGTCTCTAAAGGCAGTAACGAAAAAGTTCCCTTATATGCCAAACGAAGGGAGATCGCTTCCCTGAGCTTAGAAAACACTTTTTTTGAAGAGTTAGACTCTTCAAAGGCAGATAACCTCTTAAATGTTAGTTTTATCTAGAAATCAATGATTTCTGGTGAAGCAGAGAATCCATCTTTTACTTGTTCAAACGCTATTGGAGTGCAGTGCTTGCACTTATTGGGCCAGGCGTTTCATTCGTTGATTCAAAGTTTTCCAGTTGAATTTAAAAGGTGTTGTCTGTTTTTTTTTTGCGTTGGTTTTATTGCAAACTACTGACTATTTTCTTATAAAACATCTTTTAGAGTTTTCTCTTAGTCAAAATATTTCTTAAATAAACGCTTCGGTCCCCAATCGGAACTTCTGTGC
Source organism: Macrothele yani (assembly GCA_039090855.1). Taxonomy (NCBI): domain Eukaryota; kingdom Metazoa; phylum Arthropoda; class Arachnida; order Araneae; family Macrothelidae; genus Macrothele; species Macrothele yani. The sequence continues at coordinate 33,100,923 of CM077012.1, forward strand.
ACGTGTTTTTTTTATTTTTTTATTTTTTTTTATTTTCTCCAGGTACTTCTTTTCAGAAGGTTGCTGGTTGATCTAGGGAGTGTTGAAACGTTTTATAGGGCTAAAAGTTAATTTTTTAGAAAACCTGACTTTTAGTCAGATTCAAATCTCTGGATCTTCTGTATTTTTTAGATATCGATCACACCGTTAACCTGACTCACTTTTTTTGCGAGTTTTCGGCTTTTCACTTTTATGGTTATTTGGCTGTCGGTGTTGGGGTTTTTTTGTTTACTACTGTGTTCTATATGATACCTCCCCCCCCCCCCCCCCCCCCCCCCGTTGATATTTTTTTTTAGTACACCTGAATTTTTACCTGGTGCTGAAGCACACTTTTGCAGAAAAATGCAAATAATGGCTAAAATTATGGTCCAAATAAATTCCTTTTTGGTGTCTAGGTCTGTTTACAGATCGGTGTTATGCTACTAAATTTATTTACGGATAAATAGATTATAGGGCACAAATCCCAGAAAAATTATTTTATTTTTTCACCACAATTTTACGTGGACAAAAAAAAAAAAAAAAAAAAAAGAATTTGCTCATTTTTCCAAGGCTTGGAAATCGCTTCCCAGAGCTTAGAAAGACACTTTTTGTTAAAGAGTTAAACTCTCAAAAAGACAGAATCTTTCAAGGGTGAGTGTAACGTACCAGGAGATGTGACGTACCTGCGCGAAGGACGCACACGACATAAAGGCAGATAGGAATCAGAATAAGCGTCCGCGTAGCTTAATTGGTAGAGCAACTTATTCCGGAATGAGTGGACCCGGGTTCGAACCCCGGCGCGGATAAAAATGACGGAGAAATTTACTTCGTTATAATGGCGCCCGAACTATCCGGATGACCCGACCGTTCAAAATCTCGCATTGGTGTGATGTTATTTCCACACCGCGAGATAGGAAAAATAAGAGAATCCTTTCTCCAGCACTTCGAAAAAAAAAAATAAATAAATAAGGGGGAGATGATGTAACGTACCAGGAGATGTGACGTACCTGCGCGAAGGACGCACACGACATAAAGGCAGATAGGAATCAGAATAAGCGTCCGCGTAGCTTAATTGGTAGAGCAACTTATTCCGGAATGAGTGGACCCGGGTTCGAACCCCGGCGCGGATAAAAATGACGGAGAAATTTACTTCGTTATATGAGTTTTATCCAAAATTAGCGATTCCTGGAAAGAAAGAAAGCCTATCTTTTTACTCAGATCTCCGCAACTGGGAGGAAAGAGAACCTTACTTATTTAGGCAGTGTACCTGTTTTCTCCATAAATTACTGATTATTCACGAATTTGTGATCGTTCTAAATTATCCTGTAAAAGAATACCGACGACGAGAAATTGTTATATGCTTAGAAACTTTTATATGCCTTGAATTGTTCTGCAGTAAAGGCGCTTCGACCAAAGACGAAGTAGTCGAAAATATTTACTATTTGCACTTTAGGAAAACTTTTCGCATCACCTTCGAAGATACTTGCATTCAGCACATAAGGCTCTTTTCCTTCAATCTCTTTAATTTTTTCCAAATACCGCATTTTGTACTTGGAAGTTAAAGTTTCAAAGTAAGAAGCCATCATTTCAACGACGCTGGTTGTCCTTCAGTTACGTTACTAAGGTTCGTTGCCATACTGAGAGTCACGTGTCTGCTACATCCTCATTTATAGCACAGCAGGCCAGTTAAGAATTTGCCTAAAACAATGAAAAGTGTGGGAAGCGTGAATACCCTCTTTACCTAATACCAAAAGGGATTCAAAATTATTTTAACCGTTCTTTCCAAAATAAGTACATCAATAAGAAATTAAAAATTCGAAATATCAGGAACAGCAAGAAAACATATATTATTAATATGAGAAAGTAAAATATCAATTATCAAAACAAAGTAGTCGCTTTAAGGATTGATTTGTTTCTGTCCGTGAAAACAAAAACAAATCTGAAGATCCAATTAAATGTTTTCGGGGCCCCTCAAATAGTGAGGCCCTAGGCGCGCGCCTGGTGCGCCTAGCCGGAAATCCACCCCTGCACAGAGCACACCTGAAGACAACGTTGAGGACACTATTTTCGAGCTAGTCCAAAGTATCCCAGCAGCTGAACTAAATGAAAACGATATAGCCGAGTGGGTAAATGGAGACGAACAGCTAGAATTAACAGATGAAATGATCGTGGAGGCAGTAAATCAAGACGAGAGTGGCAGCAGTGACGATGAAAATGGCTGTATAGTTCCTGAAAAAATAGCCCATGCAGATGGACTTAAGGCAATGGAGAAGGCGATAGAGTACATTGAGCAACAACCAGAGGCCACTTCAACGGACCTTCTGCTACTGCGACGCTGGCGTGAAATGGCGGCAACAAAGAGGGCGAGCGTCTTCAAGCAGAAAACTTTGAAGGACTACTTTTCTAAGTAAATCTTTCATAATTATGTAAGTTTTGTTTTATATTATATATGCGTAATCTTGCGTTTAAATGTTTGTAACAAGTTACCTTTAAATAAACCTAACTTGTACCATACGTGTCTTCATTTATAACTTCAAATTGCAATAAGGGCGTCTTTATTTATAACCTCAACATCCGAGTTTTAGGGTATCCGAGCTAGGCCCGATCCACAATAGCTCGGATAATCGCGGTCCTACTGTAATAGAAAATATTTACTATTTGCATTTTCGGAAAACTTTTCGTGTCACCTTCGAAGGTACTTGCATTCAGCAGATACGGATCTTTTCCTTCAATCACTTTAATGTTTTCCAAATACAGCATTTTGTACTAGGAAGTTAAACTTTCAAAGTAAGACGCCATCATTTCAACGGGGACTGCTTGTCCTTCAGTTACGTTACTAAGGCTCGTTGCCATGCTGAAAGTCACGTGTCTGCTACATCCTCATTAACACAAACAGCACTAAACAGATCTCTTTATCCCTTTATATTATTTATTCTTCTATATCCAATGGCTCTCCAAAAAATACAAAATGTATTTAAAAATTATTATGCAGGCCCGGGGGCGCAGTCGTCTAAGCGCTGGTGTAATGGGCAACTCTCATCTTGGAACACCCGAGCAGGCCGCCCCGGTGGCGCAGTGGTCTAAGGCGTTTGCCTCTGATCATTCGTCCGTAAGGGGTCCGGGTTCGAATCCCGGTCAGGCATGGATGTTGTGTTTGTCTTACGGCACTGGCTCCCTCCCTTCCCTGGAACCAGTGACCCTAAATTAGGGACGGGCGACTGCTTATAGCCCATTGAGTTGCTCACGGTGGTCGTTAAACCTCCAATCAAAAAAAAAACAAAAAAAAAAACACCCGAGCAGTGAATGATTTATCTGGCAAGTGCCGTATTCTTAATGTGCTGGTTGACACTTCTCATGTGCAGGGATAAATTTACAGGGTAGCCCAGGCGCGGGGCTACCCTGTGTCTGGCAAGTGCCGTATTCTTAATGGGCTGGGTTCGGGTACGAAGAAAGTGAAGCATAACGAACCGGGTTGGAAGATGAAAAGTACTTTAACAGGACAGCTTATTTTAACTATGTTATGCTAAAAATCGCGCCTTAACAGCTATTTTTTTAAATCTCACTGCGTTCTGCTTTTGTTTTTAGTATTCAAGTATACACTGAGTGATCACTGAATTATGGCCACCCTATCAAAAGTGGATGCTGCCCTCTGATCACGTGATTTTCGAGAGGGCGTGATTAGTCGACTGACGTAGCATATACACAGTCGTATCAGAATAATATGACCACCTACCTAATAATGGGAATAACTACCCTTGGCCTGGATGACAGCGGCGAGACCACGTGGCGTGGCCGCAATGGGGCCCTGATAGGTTGCCCGAGGCACACGTGCCCATTCGGACTGCAGCAGAGCAAGTAGGTCCCGGAGATAACGTGTTGTGGGTCAGCACGTCGAACCTGTCGATCCAAATAGTCCCACAAGAACTCTATGGGATTAAGGTCGGGCGATTTCGCCGGCCAAGGGAGAACAAATACATCGCGTTCGTGTTCCTGGAACCAGTCACGCACCCTTTTACCGACGTGGCACGGCGAATTGCCCTGTTGGAAAACACCGTCACCTCCAGGGTAAACGTCTAACATGAAGGGATGCAGGTGGACAGTTAGCCATCGGCGTTCAGGGACCCATCGAGTGGTACCAGCGATCCCAGATCATACCAGGAAAACATGCTCCAGACATGCACACTGCCACCGCCGGCCTGTACTTGACCGATAAGTGTGTCCGGATGTTGGTTCTCGTGTGTCTGACACCCTATCCGCCACCGCCCAGAAACCACGATGCGTAGGAGGAGGCAAAATTTTCCCACTGTTCAATGACGGTACTCCCATGCGAACTGCAGGTGTCGTTGCCGATGGACCTGGGTTAACATGGGAGCCTTGACGTGGCGTCGACCCATGCGTAGCACGGTTCGCTCTACTGTTATCGGGGACACGTACCTGGGTACCCTAGCATTCATTTGCAGGGCAAACTGCTGCTGCACTGTTGTGCGTCGATTGCCCTTTACCAGTCGACGTTCTTCTGTGGGTTCGATGGCAAGTACCTGTTCTTCTCTGGGGTCATCGGGAAGTACTAGGTGTGCCAGAGGTCCATTCTTGGTTACACCCTTACCACAGGACAGGACCTCGCGAACAGCTTACTAAGTCTGCTGTTTCTGAGATGCTTCCACCCTACGTGCAGTAGCCGATGATCATTCCTCTCTGAACGTCCGTCAAATCACTACCTATGTCCATTGTGCTCACGTTGCGCACTATGGCTCATCTATCTTGGCCGGCCGCTTATATCTCCATGTGGTCAACCTTGTCACGTGCACTCTGGGATGCGCCTGGTCGGATACACTGGTTCCGGGGTGGTCCTATTATTCTGATACGACCGTGTATAACGTGTGAGTGGGACAGTAGGTAGTAAAATTCGCAGTGTGATGGGTGAATGGAAGGCTTTATCGGACTTTGAGAAAGGACAGATTGTGAGAGTTCGGAGAGCGGGTGCCCCGATTTCCCAGACGGCTGATCTGGTGGCTTTAACGATCACCGTACGCAACTCATTGGGCTATGGTCTACCGTCTCTAATTTAGGCTCACTAGTTCCAGAGAACGGAAAGAGGCAGTGCTGGAAGACAGTTACAGCGTCCATGCATCACCGGGATTCAAACCCGGATCCATCTGGGACGCAGAACCGGATGGAACTTTTGCGGGGCCCAGGGCACACACACGAAAACTATCATGAAGAAAAAGTTATCTCAAAGAAATTCTTGCTTTAAGATAAAGCCCTAAATATGGATTGAAAGTTCAGAAAGAGAGAAAGCGAAAAGTGTCAAAATCTGGGAATTTCTTTCCGTAGAGAGGGAGTTGAGGTTGCATGGTGGTACATGTAAAAACTTCCTCACAATACGATAAAAAGTGAAATAATCTGTGTAGCGAATATTTTGGCGTAGAGATTAACAAGTATCCCTCTAAATAAGTAGCCTACCCCTCTAAATAAATTCGTTTAAAAGTGTTTTTGCTCCCTGATACATGCTTTAGTGATTGATTTTTGATGCGAGGTGGAGTAACTATCAAATTAGTGACTTTCTAAACTTCTACACTGCTGGCCACCCAAAATGCAACACCAAGAAGGATACGAGATAGCAAAGTCAGATTTACTGGACACATAACGACAGATACAAAGATGAAACGATTGAGCTTACAGGCCCGTGCGACTTGCGGAACACGCAGACATCAATAGTTCGTGTGGGCAATAACGGCCGCTACACGCCGCGGCATCGAACGAAAGAGGCTTTGGATGTGGGCTTGAGGTATGTCAGTCCAGGCTGCTTCCACACGTTGCCACAGTTCATCAGGCGCAGCCGCGGGTGGTACTTGCCGGGCTACTCGGTTGCCGATCAGCGACCAGACGTGTTCGATGGGCGACATACCGGGAGAACAGGCTGGCCACGGCAGCAGGGACACCTGGTGGGCCGTGAAGAATTGTTGCACGATGCGTGTTGAAACTTGGCCGCTGGCAGGTCCTGCAGGTAAGGGAGGACTACAGGCTCCAAAACGTCGGGAATGGTGCGGTGGCTGTTGAGTGTACAGGCGATGCGTACCAGAAGGGTGCGGGTGTCATATCCAATTGCGCCCCTAACGCCAGGCGACGGACTGGAATGACGATGCATAATGCTGGCGTCATACAGTCTCTCGCCGCAGTGCCGCCACACGCGGATCCGACCATCGTGGTGTTGCAGGCAGAAGCGGGATTCATCGGAGAAGACAATGTCGTGCCATTACGTAGTCCAGGTGCGGCGTTCAACGGCCCACTGCCGCCGCACTTGCCGGTGGTGTAACGTCAATGGTAATCGGAGCAATGGGCGCCGTGCGACAAATCTCCGCTCCTGCAGACGATGTCGAACGGTACGTGCTGACACAGGTTGTTGCGCAGCACACCCTAATTCCTGCGCTAACGTTCGTGATGTGGCGGTGCGAGCCGTCAATGCTCGCCGCACAACATGCCGGTCCTCTCGTTCGGTGGTGTGCCACGGCTGCGGCAATCGGTCACGTCGGTCCGTTTGTCTCTCCTGCACCCACCGAATCCATACTCGCCTCCCACCGGTCAACCGTGACCATGAGTCGTTGCAGGCAGCCATCCGCTATAGAACGTGCACCTGAGAACTCCCAGTCAATCTGGTGTGTGGAATGCAATGTCACACACATTTATTTTTTGAAGCGCTGGAGAAGGGATTCTCTTATTTTTCCTCTCTCGCGGTGTGGAAAGAACATCACACCATTGCGAGATTTTGAACGGCCGGGTCATCCGGAAAGTTCGGGCGCCATTATAACGAAGTAAATTTCTCTGACATTTTTGTCCACGCCTAGGGGCTCGAACCCGGGTCCCCTCATTCCGAAATAAGTCGCTCTACCAATTGAGCTACGCGGACATTCGTTTTGACTTCTATCTGCCTTTATGTCGTGTGCGTCTTGCTGGGCAGGCACGTCACACCCTCCAAGGAGAATTAGAACGACGTACGTCACAAAATAAACATTCAAAAATATTATTTTACACGTTCAAAAAATTACATAGTGTCTGACTACATAGTGTCTTCTTCCCCAAACCCCAAAGAGATTAAGAGCTTCAACTACATAGTGTCTTCTTCCCAAAGCCCCAAAGAGATTAAGAGCTTCTACTACATAGTGTCTTCTTCTCAAAGCCCCAAAGAGATTAAGAGCTTCTACTACATAGTGTCTTCTTCCCAAAGCCCCGAAGAGATTAAGAGCTTCTACTACATATAGTGTCTTCTTCCCAAAGCCCCAAAGAGATTAAGAGCGACGTACGTCACAAATTAAACATTCAAAAATATTACTTTACACGTTCAAAAAACTACATAGTGCCTTCTATTACACGGAGTCTTCTTCCCAAAGCCCCAAAGAGATTAAGAGCTTCTACTACATAGTGTCTTCTTCCCAAAGCCCCAAAGAGATTAAGAGCGACGTACGTCACAAACTAAACATTCAAAAATATTATTTTACACGTTCAAAAAATTACATAGTGCCTTCTATTACACGGGGTCTTCTTCCCAAAGCCCCAAAGAGATTAAGAGCGACGTAAGTCACAAATTAAACATTCAAAAATATTATTTTACACGTTCAAAAAATTACATAGTTTCTGACTACATAGTGTCTTCTTCCCAAAACCCCAAAGAGATTAAAAGCTTCTACTGCATAGTGTCTTCTTCCCAAAGCCCCAAAGAGATTAAGAGCTTCTACTACATATAGTATCTTCTTCCCAAAGCCCCAAAAAGATTAAGAGCTACGTACGTCACAAATTAAACATTCAAAAATATTACTTTACACGTTCAAAAAATTACATAGTGCCTTCTATTACACGGGGTCTTCTTCCCAAAGCCCCAAAGAGATTAAGAGCTTCTACTACATAGTGTCTTCTTCCCAAAGCCCCAAAGAGATTAAGAGCGACGTACGTCACAAATTAAACATTCAAAAATATTATTTTACACGTTCAAAAAATTACATAGTGTCTGACTACATAGTGTCTTCTTCCCAAAACCCCAAAGAGATTAAGAGCTTCTACTGCATAGTGTCTTCTTCCCAAAGCCCCAAAGAGATTAAGAGCTTCTACTACATATAGTATCTTCTTCCCAAAGCCCCAAAATGATTAAGAGCGACGTACGTCACAAATTAAACATTCAAAAATATTACTTTACACGTTCAAAAAATTACATAGTGCCTTCTATTACACGGGGTCTTCTTTCCAAAGACCCAAAGAGATTAAGAGCTTCTACTACATAGTGTCTTCTTCCCAAAGCCCCAAAGAGATTAAGAGCGACGTACGTCACAAATTAAACATTCAAAAATATTATTTTACACGTTCAAAAAATTACATAGTGCCTTCTATTACACGGGGTGTTCTTCCCAAAGCCCCAAAGAGATTAAGAGCAACGTAAGTCACAAATTAAACATTCAAAAATATTATTTTACATGTTCAAAAAATTACATAGTGTTTGACATAGTGTCTTCTACTACATAGTGTCTTCTTCCCAAAGCTCCAAAGATATTAAGAGCGACGTAATTCACAAGTGAAACACTCAAAAATATTTTTTTACATGTTCAAAAAATTACATAGTGTCTTCTATTACACGGGGTCTTCTTCCCAAAGCCCCAAAGAGATTAAAAGCGACGTATGTCACAGCCGTATATAAACTATAGGCGTACACTATGTACATATATGTACACACATTGTGTACGTATACTATATTACTATTATTATACATATATATATATATATATCCATGATAATTGCTAATTGCGTAGAAAATGGCAAATGAAAATGAAATATATATACACTGACGGAAAAAAAAAATCCCAACACCACGAAAAAATAGTTGTAGAGGAATGAAATGGCGGCAATACATTTGTACAGGTAACATATTTAATCGATTAAGGTTTCAAGATCACAGCTTATTGTAAGCGCGAGAAGAGCCATTTTAAATGTGAAATGCCGGTACATTAATAACCGGTGTAACCGCCAGAATGTTGAATGCAAGCACGCAAACGTTCATGCATTGTGTCGTACAGGTGCTGGATGTCAGTTTGTGGGATGGAGTTCCATGCCTGTTGCACTTGGTCGGTCAATACAGGGACGGTTAATGCTGGTTGGGGGTGACGCTGGAGTTGTCGTCCAATGATGTCCCATACGTGCTCGATTGGCGAAAGATCTGGTGATCTAGCAGGCCACGGCAACATGTCGACACTCTGTAGAGCATGTTGGGTTACAACAGCGGTATGCGGGCGAGCGTTATCCTGTTGGAAAACACCCCTGGAATGCTGTTCATGAATGGCAGCACAACAGGTTGAATCACCAGACCGACGTACAACTGTGCCGTCAGGGTGCGTGGGATAACCACGAGAGTGCTCCTGCTGTCATAGGAAATTGCTCCCCAGACCATAACTCCAGGTGTAGGTCCAATGTGTCTCGGCCGCAGACAGGTTGGTTGCAGGCGCTCACCTGGCCTCCTTCTAACCAACACACGGCCATCACTGGCACCCAGGCAGAACCGGCTTTCATCAGAAAACACAACATATCTCCACTCCGTCCTCCAATGAGCTCTAGCTTGACACCACTGACGTCGCAAACGGCAGTGGTTTGGAGTAAGTGGAATGCACGCTACAGGGCGTCTGGCTCGGAGCTGTCCTTCAAGTAACCGATTTGTAACAGCTCGTTGTGTCACTGTGGTGGCAACTGCAGCTCGAATTGCTGCCGCAGACGCGGTACGATGCGCCACGGCCATACGCCGTACACGGCGGTCTTCCCTCTTAGTAGTGCCACGTGGCCGGCCGGAACCCGGTCTTCTTGAGGCAGTACCTTCCCTTGACCACCGCTGCCAACAATCATGCACAGTGGCTACATTCCTGCCAAGTCGTTCTGCAATATTGCGGAAAGAAAATCCACCTTCTCGTAGCCCTATTACACGACCTCGTTCAAACTCCGTGAGCTGTTGATAATGGCTTCTTCGTCTTCTTAAAGGCATTCTTGACTAACATCAACACCTTACGTCGAATCTCAACGATAACTAACGCTCACGAACGTTACAGCGCGTATTTACAGCAAACCTGTTTTGCATGTTCCGAGGGGCGCTACTAGCGCCACACGTATGCGCCGAGCGCGAAATTTGCATAGACGTCTTCTTACAGATGTACTCTTACCGCCTACCAACTGTCGTTTATCTAACACAACCCCTTCTTGGTGTTGGGATTTTTTTCCGTCAGTGTATATCACATATCCATAATAATTGCGTAGAAAATGGCACTTTTAATTGTTGACACAAGTTTTACTTGTACGTTCTTTGACATTAAAGAGAGGATTTCATTTATCATTTCATGCGATATCCATTTGTAATTAGTGCGTTGAAGCCACGTTTTTAGCTCAGGAACATCGTTTGCGCGAAGGGCAAGTATAGTTGTCGGATGTTGGAGTTCTCATCATTATGTCCACGTAATGCCAAACCTTGCTGGGCCAGAAACAAAACCGAAGAAATTATTTTCAAAAGTGCTTGTCTTGCATCTTTCATTTCTTTCAGTTTAGCATTAGACAGACTCGCGCATATATTTATACCTTTGTTCACCGATAAGCATGCTGAGACCGCAGCTCGGTGCAATGCGCTCTTTTCGTGAGTTTTGTATCTTTCAAGGGCTTTATGTCATCAGGAGCAAAATCCGTTGCGCACAAAAGCTTCGAATGCACCGCGATCGTTCACTGTCAACACAGGAAGCGGAACTTTCAAATCAGCTGCAGTTTTGCACACAGAACAATACACTTTGCCGGTTTCATATTTGATCCAAGGATAAGATTTCTTCCATTTTTCTTGGAACGACCTTACACATTTTTTGTCTGAAGTTTTATGGGAAATAACTCTCTTTTCACTTGAAGCGACCGCAGACGCAGAAGAGGAATTAGTAAGTTTGTTATCTCTGTCTTCGGAATTATGTGGCGGTGCTTTTAATCGAATAAGAACTTTCTCTATTGTAACCGAAGTCCGTAGATCGGTAATGAGAATAATGCGTAAAAAAGAAACACCTCTCCAAATTAAGAACTGAAAAATAAAGAACCGAGTAGAACAGACGAGTGACGTACACAAAAAAACTACATACCAATCGCAGCATCAGTGTCTTTACCTTAGCATGTCTGTCAAAGAAATAAGGTGGAGCTAGGGCGTGGAGGGTTCTCTCTGCTGGCTTCTAAACGTTCACTACTTTGTTACTTTCAAGGCCCGTCAATGCCTGGCCCTCTGTTTTCATTAAAATATCCCCATCGGCTCCCTTCCCTATAGCCCCTACAACACAGGACCTGGGAAGATCGTAGGACATTTTAGACCCAACTCATTGCCTCCCCTTCTGAAAAAATATTTTTCCTCACATCCATTCAAACATAAGCTTCAAAGTAAAGATCTCCCTCTGATCCCATTAACGAAAATGTCGGCCACTTTAACTAATTAGCAGAAACAGATAGCAGCGAAGAAACCCAACATTGAATTGAAACTCATGTTTCCGACTCAGGATCGAAAACTGCCGCCAACAGCTATTTCTTCTTCCCAAATAAGAGGAAATGGCTACTCAGCATTGTGCCTCCCCCTCCCGGTGGGGAATACAAGAGCGGTATCATTTCGCGTCACCCCCAATCTGTCGCAGTCTCGCTGTGTGTCTTCTGCTCTCGAACGATCATTCATTGCTCTAGTCCGGCTCTGTCATTTATGGCTTTATGTCTCTACCGAAGCTCATTACGTGCATGGTGAGCTGCGGTACAACCACATCCCACACCACCGATTTCTCGCTTGCTCGGCTGTCTTATTTCTTAAGTGTTTATTTGGTATCGGTAGTTAAAACACGATTTTTTGAAGATATTGATTTTTTTCATAGAAACCAAATATTTGCGCTATATTCCGATTATCTTATTTGATTTTATGTAAAGTGGAACTAAATATTTAAGTATGAATCCAATACATAAACAAAAATTCGGAGGCGGAGTACCCACCAAATGATTTCAAGGGGTGCTCAAGCCCCTGAGCCCCCCCCGTAGTTGGCGCCAGTGGTTCTGGGTTGACCTCTGTTGTATTGGGTAGTAAACTGTTAAACAGTGCTGCGTCTGTTGGCCTATACGAGTCGCCGAACCTGGCTCTCAGCTTTCACAACAATCTTTCTCTGTCCTGTGCGGTTGTGACTCTGGGTTGTTGTTTGATCATTTTCACGCCATTCCTGATACACTTGAACTACAATGGATCACGAACACCTCACCAGTTTAGCCGTTTGGGAAATCGAGGCACCCGCCCGCCCTCTTGAGGTCCCACAATCTGCCCTTTCTCAAAGGCCGATAAATCCTTGCGTTTACCCATCACGTTCCAATTTTACTACCTACTTCTCCACTCAAACCTTATATATGCTACATCAGTAAACTAATTGTACACTCTCGAAAAGCACGTGGTCAACGGGCGCATCCACTTTTGATAGGGGTGGTCATAATTCAGTGATCACTCGGTGTATAAACACTGAAGTGCTAGAAAAACTGATACACCAGTCTAATACTTAGTAGGTCCCCTACGGGAGCGCAGGACTGCAGAAATACGAATATGGTGCATTGCTGTAGGCAATGCACACCATACGTTCTTCAGAGCGTTCCACAATTCGGGTGTATTCCGAGGTCTCGGATTCCTGTGTTCGATAGCGCGTTGCATGGCATCGCAAATGTGTTCTATCACGTTCAGATATGGGAACATGGGTGGGAATGGCAACACCTCAGACTCAGATGAATGCTGCTCTAACCATAATGTGGCGTCTCGACACTTGTGTGGAGGTGCATTGTCCTGTTGGAACAGGCCCGACCCATCAGCATGAATGCAGGACATGAACGGGTGTACCTCGTCAGAAAGGATGCGCACATCGCGTTGGCCGGTCACAGACGTTTGTAGACGTACCAGGGGTCTCAGTGAAGTCCAGCTAAACACACCCCATACCATTACGGACCCCCACCAGCCAGTACAGTTCCATGTTGACAGGCGGGATCCATGGCTTCATGGGGTTTGCGCCACACGCGAATCCTTCCATCTTCCCGATACCGTTGGAAACACGACTCGTCAGACCAAACTACTTGTTTCCAGTGTCCAGTGACGGTGTTGCCGTGCCCAAGCGAGGCGCATAGCTCTATGTCGTGCACCCATCAAGGAGACTCGAGTTGGGCGTCGGCTCCCAAAGCCCATATCGTGCAGGGTACGTTGCGCAGTCCGGACGCTGATGCTTGTTGAGCCTCCAGCATTGAATTCCGATTATACCTGTGAGAGTGTTGCACGCCTATCGCGTGAAACGATTCTTGAAAGCCGACGATGGTCACGTTCACGCAATGTCTTTTTACGGCCACACTGGTATCCTAGGTTGGAGGTTTTGCCGGAATTCTTGTAGTCACGGCACACCCTTGCAATGGTCGTCAGTGAAAATCCGAACTTCGTTTCTACCTCCACAATACTATGGCCCACCTCACGAGCGCCAACTATGACACCGCGTTGAAAATCGCTTAAATAGTTATTACTTGTCATTCTCATGCCGAAAACAGCTCTGACAGCTGGCAAGGATGTCTATCGCTTTAAATACGCACTGGCGGACGCAACCGAGTACGCGAATAGGTGACGTTACTATGTTTTTTGCATAAGCTCGTGTGTACCAGTTTTTCACTTCAGTGTATGTACATAATGATGGAAAAACTGTGCATTGTTTTAAGCAGAATATCTATTTAAAAGGTTTTCCATAGTGAGCGGGTATTTGACCGCAAAAGATTTTTTCAATCGAGTTTTCAGAAGCGTAGACATTGCTTCAAATGTATCGGGAACAGAAACATACCTTTACGCCCCCTAGTAGAAAAACAGTTGTTTTACCAAAAATTAGAAATTACGTGCATAACATTTCCTTCCAAGAACTCTAAACAATTCAATAAGGATTATAAGTTGAATTCTAAATCCGTTTTAATGGTGTAAAATAATAAAGTAAACATACTGGTGTGTATCAGATCAGATTAGATCATATGTAGAGGACTTTAGGAAGGGAGTGTCTGACCCCAGGTCTTAAATAACCCTTAGAAATAGGAAGCTATGAGATTTGGGCTAGAGTGCCCGATAGGAAAGTCACACGGAAGCGAGGTAGAAGACGCCCTTATTTACTACCGGAGGGCTAGTACCCGTGATCCGACGGCTTAACGTGCCCATCCAACGCACGGCGGATATTTAGTGAATCAAGCGTTCGTACTTGCCCAGGATCGGACCTGAGGTTATCCCCATGGCAGTCACGAACGCTGACCACTAGGCCACCCGCGGCCCAATACTGGTGTGTATGATCAAATGATCATATGTAGAGGATTTTAGGAAGGGAGTGTCTGACCCCAGGTCTTAAGCAACTCTTAGAAATAGGAAGCTAGGAGATTTGGGCTAGAGTGCCCGATAGGAAAGTGACACGGAAGCGAAGTAGAAAGGGGGAGGAAGACGCCCTTATTTATTACCGGGGGCCAGTACCCGGGGTCCGACGGCTTAACGTGCCCATTCGACGCACGGCGGATATTTAGTGGATCGAGCGTTCGTACCTGCTGGGATCGAACCTGAGGTCCTTTCCGTGGCAGTCACGAACGTTGCCCACTAGGCCACCCACGGCCTACTGGTGTGTATCCTAAACAGCCCTCTCTTTATACCCCTCACTCGACTGTTCAGAGGGGCTGCCGGGCCCAGACATGCGCTATGACTCTGCACTTCTAATCGTTTGCATGTCCTACCCTGCTCTGTATATTCTGTAAGTTCCACGTAATTACCATCATTCCTTCATGGTGTTGCAATTTTTACAAACAGTAGTTTATATTTTCATGCAACAATAACTTATTTGAACAGCTTTGTTGGGTTGCATTTTACTTATATTTTATTATTCTTTTCGAGGAGGAGTATTTCTAATTTACGCAAAGAAAAAAACAGGAGACATCTATAATGTACTTTATTGAAACAAAAATGCTTTTCTCGTAGCAGAAGACAATTTTAATAATGAAAGAAAGTGAATAAAGAGAAATAACAATACTTTTGTTCAATGTAAATACATTTTTTTGTATGTTATAAAGATGCTCAGCGTTTCTGCATAGCGAAGTCGGGGTCCATAAAACTTGAAGCAGATTGGAAGGCAATTGTGAGGTCAGATAAATATTCCTCAATCCGTCGCCTTGTTTGAAGCTTGTCTTCTATACTAAGGTTCTCTATTCCATACAGAGAATCATACAGTACTGCAAACTCACTTTGTGCGTAGGTATTCAGTTGGCTTGGAGAATATAACAGGTGCCTAATATAAATAACAACAACAACAAAAACGCTCTTACTGTAAAACACATTGAGTGTGATAGATTGATGCTAGAAGAAAGAATAAGCATGCTTCTAAAAAAAAAAAAAAAAAGAAAGAGCAGATCAATGAAAATATAACCACTGTTCTGTTATATATTAAAATTGTATGGCATTTTATTTTCTACGTAATTTTCTCCTTCACATTACTAGGGCTAAACTCAAAGTTATCTCTTAGCATGACTTAATCCTTCTTTGAAAATCCTAGTATAAGAATATTGATGAAGTCAGAGCACATTTGTTTGAAAATCGTAATACAAGACTGTTATGAAGACAGAGTCGATTTGATCTGAAATCGTAGCATGGGACTGTGATGAAGTCAGAGAGTCGATTTGGTTGAAAATCGTAGTATGATAACATGGGCGCCCATATAGAATGCAAAAGGGGGCGTTTGCCCTCCCCTGAAAATTGGACCATGCCCTTTCTGTCTTTAGAAGGTACTACAGATATTTTCGCGATAACACATTTTCTGACTGCTATTTCTTCTGTAGAATATCTGGATACACGTTTATGTAGAAAAAGTAGGAATGTTTACAGTAGAAAGTAATAATAAAATCTCCCATTGCATGTTGGGGAGCAGCATGGTAAAATATGAAAGGCGAAGAAATGAAAAATATATCCTCTTCTGCAACAGCAACTCATTACTAGACAAAGATCGCTCGAAAAATTTCCCCAGAAATGTATCTTGAGGGCAATTTTTCATTCTTGATGACTAATTGAGTAATCTCTGGGGTTTCGTGGAACGATCAAAAGAACGGTGAAAATCCTCCAAATACGTGGCGTCAGTAAATAAATAAATACATCGCTCTTTCCACGTTCCAGAAACACATAGCAACCGAAAAATTGTTTTCAGCCGCCGCCGTGGAATTGAACCCCGGGACTTTCGATATCTAGCCGAGCGCGTTAACTCCACGGAGGCGGCTGAAAACAATTTTTCGGTTGCTATGTGTTTCTGGAACGTGAAAAGAGCGATGTATTTATTTATTTATTTGATCAAAAGAACGACAAAGAAATTTTCTTATTGTCCTAACATGCTGTTGTTTAATTTCATTTATCCATCTTTTTTTATGTAGATTTTCGGTCTTCTGCTTTCGAACTAAATTTATGCGTTGAGCGTGTGGAAAAAACGGTTATAGATAACAGGAAGGCACAGGGAAATTTGCATATTTTATTCGTAGTTAAAATTTCTGTTTGCCCCCCTCCTTTAAACAAAGCTATGGGCACTCATGTATAATGATGTGATGAAGACGGTGTTTATTTGGTTAAAAGTGACAAAACATTGTCCGTTTGGTTGAAAAGGGTCTAGCACGATTCATTAATCGTCCACTGACCAGTCCCGGTTAGTCCAATGACGATTCATCGAACGGATAATAGCTCCAAATATACGATTTGTCCAATGATAAGTTTTATTCAGTACCCATTGGTATAAAGAACATTCTGTCCAAACACAGCCGTCGGTTCGAGCAAACTGTGTCCCGCGTTTTTAACAGTACAGTAGTGGCCAAAATTGTGGAAACCTTTTGGAAATAGTGTATTTTTGAGGTATGATGGCTCATAATACTACTTGTACCGGCGATGCGTACCAGAGGGGTGCGGGTGTCATATCCAATTGCGCCCCAAACCATAACGCCAGGCTACGGACAGGTATGGCGATGCATAATGCAAGCGTCATACAGTCTCTCGCCGCGGTGCCGCCACACGCGGATCCGACCATCGTGGTGTTGCAGGCAGAAGCGGGATTCGTCGGAGAAGACAATGTCGTGCCCTTCCGTAGTCCAGGTGCGGCGTTCAACGGCCCACTGCCGCCGCACTCGCCGGTGGTGTAACGTCAATGGTAATCGGAGCAATGGGCCCCGTGCGATAAGTCTCCGATCCTGCAGACGACGTCGAACGGTGCGTGCTGACACAGGTTGTTGCGCAACACACCCTAATTTCTGCGCTAACGTTCGTGATGTGGCGGTGCGAGCGCACCGCCGCACAACATGCAGGTCCTCTCGTCCGGTGGTGTGCCGCAGCTGCGGCAATCGCTCACGTCGGTCGGTCCGTTCCTCCTGCACCCACCGAATCCATACTCGCCTCACTGTGGCTGGATGTCGTCCCACACGGGCGCCGATGTCTCGGTACGATAAACCGCTGTCGCGATAAGCCACTATTCGTCCTCTGTTGAACTCCGAAACGTGCTGGAATGACTGCCGTATTCTGCGACGAGGCATCAGGAAGCTTCCCACGCACAGGTCCGGCAGCACAACACACTTCTACTATTTACACCCCGCCTTATGTGCACCCTTCTTATACCGCTTCTCGGTGGCGTGCCGGACGCACATGATTTGCATATGTCCCACAATGCTAATCGTTTGCATGTCCTCTCGCGGGCGACGCATGCTGCGAATTTCAGGCCAATCGGATGCTTCCTTCTTGGTGTTGCACTTTGGGTGGCTAGCAGTGTATAACCGCGCAGTTTTACTCTCTCTCACTAATGTATAAAAACGTTGAACTAATATGTACACTTGCTGTCTTAAAGCACGATAAAAACCACAATAGGCTCCCTAAAACACTCAATAAAATCACATTTATTAAAAATTTTAAAAGCCCATTTACGTTAACACCGACGAGCGCCTTTTCGAGGTCTCAAGACCTCATTTTCAAGTCACTGAATAAAGCCCCGAAACACTCGGAAGCAGCAAGAATATATAGACATAGGTTCTATGTCTGAAGCAGCAAGAATATATAGACATAGGTTCTATGTCTATATATTCTTGCTGCTTCCGAGTGTTTCGGGGCTTTATTCAGTGACTTGAAAATGAGGTCTTGAGACCTCGAAGGCGCTCGTCGGTGTTAATGTAAATGGGCTTTTAAAATTTTTAATAAATGTGATTTTATTGAGTGTTTTAGGGAGCCTATTGTGGTTTTTATCGTGCTTTAAGACAGCAAGTGTATATATTAGTTCAACAATCAACACGTTGTATTTAATTTTGGTATAAAAACGTATTGTAATTGCAAAAACCAAACTCACTTCCGAATGTCAACAGAAATACCCGTTTTTGGCTTCCCCAAACATGATTTGAGTATTTCCATGGTGGTGGTGGCGTGTGTGTGTGTGTGTGGTTTGTTGTCGCCATAATTTAAAACATATTATAGCTATCAAGACGAAATGTAGTACTGAGGGCTTTAGGGATACCCTGATGGGGAGGAAATGTCTGAAGTTTAAAGTAAAAAGCCTTTTGTTAAGGAAGAAAAGTCGGAACCTTTATAGAGATGACCACTGAATCACAGTACTTTAACAAGTTACGTATAAGGTTAGTTTATGGTACTGCTTTAATTGACATTTATGTTACATGCGGTGTGGAATTTGCTGTCGCGTACCGTCAAATTCCACCCCACTGACAGTTCTCTCCGAACATGTATGAAATCTATTTCTGTGCCTCGTAAAACACGTTTTCCAATGCCACTTTAATTATACTATAACAGTCTTGTGATTACCTCTTAAACTAAATTTAATGGGAGAAAAGGAATTCTAAGGGAAAGATAGAGTCATATAAAACACCGAACTAACTAAATGTTCATTTCGTTCTTAGAAAATTGGCAGGAAATAACACCCCAATTTCTAAGCTCAGTTGTAATGTAGCATTAAGTAATACATATTACTTTCAAAACGATATTTAGTAAGCCTGAATTTAAGCTAGTAAATCCATACTTGTAGATGACGTACTTCGATTTTGGGCGGAATTATGCCCCCAAACCCAGAACAGCCAATTTATCCCTCGCCCTATGACTTTCCTCTTTTTTTAGATGCAAAATTAAAAAATACATAATATTTCTTTATTTTATTGTTTACTCATGCCTGTTGGGTTTTGAAGTTTTTCTTTACTTTTTTTGTTCTTGTTAAATAATTTTTTATTTTTTAGCAGTCTATACTTGGTAGTGTGTACATATATATATATATAAATCACTATTTTTGAGGCTCTCCAGCATCGCGGGGGCCCCGCGCCTGGGCTTCATTGTACATCCGCCCCTGTATAACGAAGTAAATTTCTCCGTCATTTCTGTCCACGCCAGGATTCGAACCCAGATCCCCTCATTCCGGAATAAGTTGCTCTACCAATTGAGCTACGCGGACATTTGTTCTGACTACTATCTGCCTTTATGTCGTGTGCGTCCTTCTGGCAGGTACGTCACATCTCCTGGTACGTTACACCTGCTCCAATTTATTTACTTCAAATTTTCCAAAATAAGCTATTAATGATTTGATATCTATGAATACGTAATTTTTCTGAGTGTTGATTTGTTTTTACAGACATTATTTTATTGTAGCATCTATAACGAAGTAAATTTCTCCGTCATTTTTGGTCTACGCCGGGATTCGAACCCGAGTACGCTTATTCCGGAACAAGTCGCTCTACCAACTGAGCTACGCAGACATGTATTCTGATTCCTATCTGCCTTTATGTCATGTGCGTCCTGCTGGCAGGTACGTCACATCCCCCCCGAAAGAGGGCCGGGGGCATGGCCCACGGGTCAGCCGTAACCATGAATCGTTGCAGGCAGCCATCCACTGTAGAACGTGCACTTGAGAACTCCCAGTCAATCTGCTGTGTGGAATGCAACATCACACATTTTTATTTTTCGAAGCGCTGGAGAAGGAATTCTCTGATTTTTCCTGTCTCGCGGTGTGGAAATAACATCACACCAATGCGAGATTTTGAACGGTAGGGTCATCCGGGTAGTTCGGGCGCCATTATAACGAAGTAAATTTCTCCGTCATTTTTGGTCTACGCCGGGATTCGAACTCGAGTACGCTTATTCCGGAACAAGTCGCTCTACCAACTGAGCTACGCAGACATGTATTCTGATTCCTATCTGCCTTTATGTCATGTGCGTCCTGCTGGCAGGTACGTCACACATCTTTAAAATCGGTTTGCAGTAAATCCAACATGCTTTTTAAAATTTTTGAATTTGCGGAAAGTTAAAAAACTAAGCATTAAAAAATAATTAACTAAATAAAAATAACTGACCTGGTGAGAGGCCTTCCAGGAAGCCCTTGCATCTTAATAAAACATCTCTCGATCATCAGAAGTTGATCGTTAAGTTTTCGAACCGTGAACAAGCTGTAGAAAAAAGTAACACGCATTTTATTAAAACATGCATAAGGACGTAACCAAAAAAAAAAAGGGGGAGGGAGGGGAGTAAATGTACACTATATTCACAATAGTCACAGGACACCCTTTCAAAAGCAAATGAACGGATCCGCTGCATTGTTAAGATGCGTGGTACAGCTGCAAACGGTATGAAAACAAGCCTGCAGCTTATCGCGATCACATTGCACTGTGAGGTTGAGTGAAAATGTCGCGGCGGGAGAAAACTGACTTTGAGAAAGGAAAGATTGTTGGGTGTTATATTAGTGGGTTATCCATAAGAGAAACCGAGAGGCGTTTGAACATACCCAAGTCAACTGTTTTGGATGTACTGAATAAGTGGAAGACACATGGCGTGCCTGAAGCATCAAAACGTACCGGCAGACCAAAGAAAATCAGTGATAGAGGACGTCGAAGCCTCAGGAGAGTCGTTACAGACAATCGACGGAGTACTGCACAAGACTTCAGTGTACAGGTGAGTAAAAACTCCGGAACCTCGGTATGTACACGTACCATTCGCAGAGAACTTCATTCCATGAGTTACTGTGGTCGTGTGGCTGCTCATAAGCCTTTCATCTCCACTCGGAATGCTACTCATCGTTTAGCATGGTGTGAAGAACATTTATCGTGGACCGTAGGTCAATGGAAACGGGTCCTATGGACTGATGAATCCAGATACACGATCCATCAGTCTGATGGCCGTGTGTGGGCAGGGGCGGATTTAGGTATGTGTGTGTGTGTGGGGGGGGCACTTCAGTTTCGAGTGGCCCCTGGAATTCGGAAATTAAAATAAACAGCAGAAAGGAGAATTCACCAAATTTGCACATCGCAGCTAATGTACTGCTTGTAATTGAACTGACAAGTTATACATACATAGGAAGGTACACTTTACAGGGAAACAGTCTGTCCAATACTTACAGAAAGTCTTTCTTTCTACACTTGACATGTGACAAATCTTTAATGAATTCCTCAAACTCTATCTTCTTAAGAACACTGCTCTCTACATTCAGTAAGCACAAAGGACCTAGTCTTTTTTTTTTTTTTTTTTTGATTGGAGGTTTAACGACCACCGTGAGCAACTCAATGGGCTATAAGCAGTCGCCCGTCCCTAATTTAGGGTCACTGGTTCCAGGGAAGGGAGAGAGCCAGTGCCGTAAGACAAACACAACATCCATGCCTCACCGGGATTCGAACCCGGACCCCTTCGGGCGAATGATCAGAGGCCAACGCCTTAGACCACTGCGCCACCGGGGCGGCACCTAGTCTTTCATGAGTCATCGTGGTTCTCAAATACTTCTTAATCAGTGCCAGTTTGCTGAATGATCTCTCCTGAACAACTAGTGGCCATCATGCTCAAATATATGCTAAGAGCTACATTAACACTTGGGAAGGTGTCACAAAGCCCTTCATCATGGAGTAAAACCGTCTGTTGAGATAGAGTGAAACAAGACCTGAGCTTGGCAAAGGCTGCAAACTGGACAATTTCCTCTGTGAGCACATTACTAAAATCACGGGGGTAAGCAGTTATAAGTTTCTCAGCTTCAGTTCTTATCTCTGCATCAGGTAGATTGCATAAGTTTACTATGACTTTGAACCTTTTATACACTGATTGGTTCGCTACCCTGTGTTCTTTTAAGGCAACAGACAACTGATCTAAAATGATATTAAAAGTTCCACATCTGAATTTATCTCTCGAAGAAAAGACAACTTCCTCTGACAATAAGGTTGGATTAGCATCATAACGTTGGTTTCTCTTTCTTGACCTGACTGTAGCTGCCTTGTAGTCTGTGGTGCAACAAAAGTTCCTGGCATCTGGTTCCAACTCTTCATACCTATCCCGAACTGATTCCAGAAACTTTTCTAGAGAAACGCTGGTTTCTATTTCTTGACCTGACTGTAGCTGCCTTGTAGTCTGTGGCGCAATAAAAGTTCCTGGCATCTGGTTCCAACTCTTCATACCTATCCCGTACTGATTCCAGAAACTTTTCTAGAGAATCAGTTAGATCCACCACTTTCTTCAGGTCAATTTCAACTCCTTGAACAGCTGTATTTGTGATGTTGAACCGCACAAGAATTAAGTTCCAGACCTTGGTCATCAGATCGGTTTCAAGGCAGTCCATTTTGTCTGCCAATGTCTGAGCTTCATGTCTTGCTTTCAGGTGTTTGCTCCAAGTCACTTTCAATATGTCTGAGGGCATCTTGAATGTAGTTGTATCCATCTAATAGGGCTTCAATAGCATCCGCTCTTGCTGACCAACGAGTGTCTGACATGGACTCAACCGTTAGTGCTCTTTTATTTTCTTTCAAAGAATTCATTAGAATTGCCCATCTCCGTGTTGACGCAGAAAAAAAGGTGTATAACTTTTGTATAAAGAAAAAGCAACATGGCGGGACCAAACGACAAAACAACATGGCAGGACCAAACAACAACTACTTCGAAAGAATGTAAACAGGAGGAAATAATTTACAATCTTCTACACAGCTGCCACGTTGCCAGTTGCCACCAATTAAAAGTATTGGTGTGATGCCCTTGGAGATAAACACAGGCGCTCCTCTCTTCACAAATAATAACTTTTATTTACTTTTATACAGAAAACAAACACAATATTTGATTCGTTTGATTAGCTACTAATACATTTTCTTCAAGTTCTAGCGGCAGGGAGCCGAAAACATTTCGAGGTCACCTCTCAGAAGCAGCGGACCTGGTCGTTCAATTTGTCACATAGCTCAGCTTCGCCATCGCACGGCACCTCACGTAAGTATTAAAATGGTATAATAGCTGAAACATATGGATCACTATTCTATTAGCGTAACAAAAATCTGTAGTGGCATTCACTGGACTTTTTCATACATAAACTGAGATGCGAAACTGCTCACCAAATTCGAAAAAGTGCGATGGGAACTCGCACATTCGGTTCCCCGATTTTTTTCAAAGCCTAATGATTACATAATACATAAAAAAAGCTGGGCTAAATAATAAATTTCGTGTTGATAATTTCATTAGTAACTAGAATTAAAAAGTAGGTCATTGTTAAAAATTGTTTGTCACAATTTATCTTTTTTTATTTTCATAAAATAAAGTGATCTTATAATTATTACATTTTTCATTTAAAAGGTGCCCCTTCGACTGGGGGCCCGGGGCAATTGCCCCTTTTGCCCCCTATAAATCCGCCTCTGTGTGTGGGTATGGCGGCAGTCGGGGGAACGCTATTTACCACAGTGTACTCTTCCTACGATCAAGTTTGGAGCTGGCAGTGTACTCGTGTGAGGGTGTTTTTCGTGGTATGGTCCCGGCCCATTGGCTATCGTGGACAAACCTGTTAACCAGCATGTCTACCTCGATATTCTGGACAATATTATTATGCCCTACCAACTCTGTGGCAATATTATGGAACCGAGCTTTGTTGGTACCAATAGGGTAATGCACCGAGCCATAAAGAAAGGACTGTTACGGCGTGGTTTGTCGATAATTCCGTATCGTGTGTAGACTGGCCAGCACAGAGCCCTGATCTTAATCCCATAGAGCACCTATGGGATAAATTAGAGAACCGCATAAGAAGTTTGGAACCAATGCCTACTACTAAGCAACAGTAAGCGGCAGCATTATGTACTGAATGGAAGTGCATACCTATCGCGGTGTTCCAAAACCATGTCGAAAGCATGTCTCGAAGGGTTAGTGCATGCATTAAGGCCAAAGGTGGACCGACACCGCACTAATGTATGTCAATAAAAGCTTTTTTGTGTTTCTCTTCTAGGTGTTCGGTGACTTTGTCAATATAGTGTATATAGCCTCCTCCAACAGGAATTCCTGGGTGCGCCACTGGCTTCTGGTACACCTTTTATCGCTCTACTTTATCGTTTGTTCATTTACAGAATTTGCCTATAATATTTGTCAGTTTCGTTAGCATGGCAGGCTTGGCAGATAGAACTCGCAATTTGTTCCTCAAAATGTGCAGGGGATGTAATTTGCTCACATGCAGAATTGAAGCTCGGTTGTTCGTACGTTGCAAGATGAGGATGTCGTTCACCTTGCTTAAGATTCTCTGTGGGCAATTCGATCATTACTGCTCTACATTAAGCTGCATTCTGTCCATTTAATGTAGTACCAAAAGTCTGAACTCCGAAGCAATAGGGAATATTTTTCATCCCCGGTGACAACCTTCCACAAGAAATTCTTCCCTTGAAACCTCTTCAGCAACGTTGACCAATATTACGCGCCGTTAAAGTATGCGGAACCCACTTACCAATCTTTTGGATATTCCCCAAGGCCTGTAGACGCCGTACCACCGTCGATTGAGACACTTTCAAACGTTTCGCCAGTTGCGTGGTCGATTGCGTGGCATCCTCTTGCAACAGCGATTCCAGCTCCTTGTCTGCGAGTTCCTGCGGTCTACCTGCACGTGGCTTGTCTTCCAAGCTTAGATCACCTTTCTTAAACCTGGCAAACCATTCTCGACACGTCTGCCCACCCATAACTGTTTCACCATACGTCTGACATATTGAATCATATGCTTCACTCGCACTTTTCCCTAAATTAACCCT
Organism: Macrothele yani; assembly: GCA_039090855.1. Taxonomy (NCBI): domain Eukaryota; kingdom Metazoa; phylum Arthropoda; class Arachnida; order Araneae; family Macrothelidae; genus Macrothele; species Macrothele yani. The sequence continues at coordinate 33,126,003 of CM077012.1, forward strand.
TTAACGACCATGACCCAAAAATCTTCATCTCTAAATAACATAACGCCCGAAACTGTCTGTTGTTTCACTTCTTTTTTTAATAAAACCAATAGTGACTGAGGGTGACTCCTGTTGATTCCCCATAGGTCGAGAAAATTTGAAGAATCAGTAAGGATAAGAAATCTGACTAACTTTAGATAGGCGTTTCGGGCGTTATGGTCGCTAAAGGGTTAAACATGAATAACAAACAGTGCCGCAAATGAACTTTATCGACCGCCATGCTTGGCTTCATGTACGAACTGACAGCACGGGTCGCCAGCTGGTTAGACACCTACAGCGCCCACTAGCGGGGCGGCTGCGGAAACTTTTGCATACCCCTAATACCTATGTCTAACTATAGTTCTACCTATGTCTAACTATAGTCAGCTTTAGTGTAATTAACTTATAACAGCGTGATTGGTCGGTTGGCACTTTTCTTACATAACTGCAGAGAATTTCGAACGTCATTTCAGAAGAAAAGCCCAACATATAAATTCAAGGAAACTTTTGGACCTTTTTTTTAAAGGATGTAACTTTGCTGGCAGAAATAAAAACTCGATTATTATTCATTAGTATAAAAAAAATATTCGTTCGTTCCAAAAAATCCAGACAAAAAGAAAATTCGAGAAAGTGGGCCATTTTTCGATCAGTCCACATTGTCCCGATGGGCCAATCCGCCCCTGGTTTACAGTTCAACCAAGTGAAGTACTTAAGTGTTGAGCATGGATAAATGGGTAATTAAGAAGCAACGTGATGTGGAACCGGAACCGACTGCTTCTTCGTCGTCATTTCATGTGAGTAAAAATCTGGACTCCGTAATCACGAAGAGAGCGTTAAATGTTGAACAAACCAGTGATAAAAGAGTAAAAAGAACGAAAATATAATGAATCATATTTACAGTTTGGGTTTACAAGGACGGGTTGTTGCCTTTCACAATTACATTCTTATGTGAAACTGGTTTTTCATCCTTAACCACCATCAAAACAAAATATCGAAACAAGCTGGATGTTGAAAACGACTTACATTTGTACTTAAGATATATGAACTTTGCAAGAGTGAACAAGCTCATACATCTCATTGGTTACCGAACGTATATGACTTTACCAGTTTTATTAGATTTTTCTGACCATTCATGCAAATTCTGTGACATCAATATACGTAATTTTTGTAAATAAATATACTGTATATGTGTGTAATTGTATGCATATGTATTTTTTATACCCACATATATACACACATAAACATAAACGTATTGAAGTAATGTTTTTATTTATTAGTAAGGTGTATCCCTAAGATTTAATATAACAGGAGTACGCAGTTTAGCTAAATATCCTCTCAATCGGTACTTGAAGAACAAAAGTTTGAGAACAACTATTTTAGAACATAATTACACACAATTCTTACCATGTTTTTCTCCCGAAGTTTACAAGATTAATGAGATGTAGTTTTTACATCTGCGTTTGAATATACATTATATTGCACACAGAGCCCATGAAGAGGGGTGCAGGCCCCGAATTTTCAAGAACCCCCAGAATTATGCAGGATGCTTAAAGAATTGACAGAGTTTTACAGTTCTTTTTCAGATAGCACAGCAAAAACTAAGAAACTGCCTGGTGAAAAAAAATTTCTATTTCCGCTTTTTTTGGGAGGAGTCCGCAAAAAATATAGTCGCCCCCAGTCCCATCCTCAAATCTTTCGAAAGTATTACAGATGTTTTTTTGTACACATATCTGTAATTGGGGGAAATTTTCGTACATTAAGAATTCGTTTGAACCATGATATCTGGATCATATTATTTTGCCCACTATACTTTGATATAATTTCAGCAAACCGAACCCTGGGGAGGAATTAAATCAGAAATGAACTGGTATCCATTTTTTAACCATGCATTTTAACATTTTCTTGCTACCACTGATTCGTCCATGAGTCATGGGATACATACTTCAATACGGAGGTGATATTTTTATGGCTTCCTCATCATATTCTGGCGATGTTTTCTCCTGGGTATTTTTATTCATCCACCCATATTGAAATTCTAGATGTACCACTTATACTGGGGCCCCCAAACACTGTCCAGTCTCCGGGCCCTCTGTCTCTTTAAACGTGCTCTGGTTGCACGTGCAACACATTTCTTTCCTGATCATTATACGAGGGTTGTACCGAAAGTAATGCAAAAGTGGGCATAACTTTTTAATTAACTGGCAGAGGTCTTTCAAATTGCACATGTTGGTAGAGTAACTCTTCCTCTACAGTTACCCTTCTTTTTCATTGCATGTAAATAATGGATTCTAAGAAGAAGCAACGGGCCGTCATTGAGTTCTTGACGAAGGAAGGGTGCAGGCTGTCCGACATCCACAGAAGGCTACAGAATGTTTCCGGAGATGACACCATTGACAAGAGCAATGTGTACAGATGGATGAAGAAGTTTGAAGAAGGGCAAACCACGCAGTGGGAGACCATCATCTGCGACCACTGACACGAATCGTCAGCGAGTGGATAAATTGATTCGCGCGGAGAGAAGAGTAACAATCCGTGAGCTTGTTGCCCAACTGGACTGCGGTCACAATGCCATACAGAAGATAGTGGAAGACTTAGGGTATCGGAAAGTGTGTGCAAAGTGGGTACCTCAGTAGTTGACACCCGATTTGAAGGAGAGAAGGGTGGAAGTCTGCTTTGATCTGCTGGAAGCGTTTGAAGCCAATGAAGACTTTTTTTTTTCTGATCTGGTGACAGGGGATGAAACGTGGGCATTTCTTTTCTATTCGGAAACGAAGAATCAATCCATGGATGGCGTCACACCTCTTCACCAAGGCCTAAGAAGTTCAAGAGCGAGCTATCAGCATAGAAATTCATGGTGACTGTTTTTTGGGATGACAGGGGTGTCATTCTTCTTGATTTTCTGGAACGTGGCCGTACCGTGACCAGCGAGCTGTACATTGAGGCACTCAAGAAGCCATAAAGAGGAAGAGACCGAACAAGAATCTGAAAAGGATCCACATTCACCATGACAATGCGAGACCACACACATATTTGGCAACAAATCAGGCAATCAGAAAATTTGGCTGGTCGGTGGTCCTCATCCACCGTACAGCCCAGATCCGTGCCCTCCGACTGTTCGGTCCAATGAAGGACAGTCTCCGGATACAAGGATTTGATGACACAGACGAGGTGGCTGCGAAGAAGTGGGTACAACACTCCACACCTGATTTTTTTCAAAGATGATTCGAGAGTTGGTTTCAACGACGGCGCAAATGCATCGCTTGTGCTAGAGACTATGTTGAGTAGTATGTGACGTATATTCTAAATTAACTTTCATTTTTAGTTTCTTTCCCTGTGTAAATTTTGAGTTTGTTCGGCTTATACTTCCAAACTTAACGCGACATCTTCTCTCTCACGAGAATACTGTTGGCAACACAATTGAGGTCAGAGTGAACGTGACGTATGAATGTATGAGATAAGAACGATAGATAAAAGGAGGAGATGAACGTTGCTGTAGTGGATATGTGGTGGATATTGATTTGTTAAGTAAAATGTGAAGTGCGATGCTGTGCTGATAATATAGTGGTGGAATAAATCAATTACCGTAAGTTAACTTCTGTCTTATGTTTCGTCTGGCCGTAAAGATTTAAAATTGGGATTAATGAATCGTATTCTTATCTAATGATTTAGACATAACGTAAGAACGACAATATTTCAGTACGAAAAGAAATTACGTTATAAGTTTCTTTGTATCGAGAAAGAGTTACTCTACCAACATGTGCAATTTGAACGACCTCTGTCAGTTAATAAAAAAGTTATGTCCACTTTTGCATTACTTTCGGTACAACCCTCGTACTTTTTTTACGTGTGTTGTTTTCTCCTCTCTACCTATACTCGTGCTACAACGCAGCGATGTCTGTATAGTTGGGACTTTTCCAATTTTTCATCTCCGAGCAATAAAATACAGTTGAACCCATGTATAACGAGCTCGCATAATTTATTACGATAATTACTATGTACAATTAAGTAGGAAAACAAATAGTGAGTTCCAAACGTTTTCACTATTTTTCAGCTGGGCAATTAAGAAAAACGAAACTCCTTCAGCTGAAGGGTAACCTACCCTTTGTGATATACAGTTTTAGATGAATTATAAATTTATTAGGGTTTAATTTTTATTCATTGTAATATTTCTTATTTTTATTTATTTTTGCATATAAAAGAACACAGACGTATAAAATGTGTGTGCGTGCGTGTGTGAGAGAGAGAGACAGCGAGAGGGGGAAGGAGAGAGAGAGAGAGAGAGAGAGAGAGAGAGAGGGGGGGGAGACAGAGAGAGAGAAAAAGAGAGAATCCGTCCAGACTTTAAACACTACCAATAGTCATCACAATCAATTTAGTTTACAACTAGTGAAACAATTATCTGTGGTCTTACAACAAATACAATGTGAAAGGACTGAATGCTTCGTTCGTCACTACGTGTGGAGTTCACATAAACTGGCGAAACTTGAATTACAAAACAAATAAAATTATTTAACGTACTTGTCGAAGTTCATCGCCTTTATTTGTTGATGCAGTTCATCACTGGCTTTTGTAAAAGTATTGACAGCTTCTTCCAGTGTGCCTGTTGAAAAATTACGATAATGAATTTTGAGAATTTGTACGAGTAATTTTTATGTAAATCTATCACTCCTGATGCAAGAAGTGTATGATTTAAGAAATAACACTAAGTTCCTTAAAGGTAATGAAATACACTCACCCTTTTTACTGCAAGAAAAAAACATATATATATATCCTTTAATATGATCTATCGTACATATTTTTTAATGAAGGAAAACTTGAAGAAAAGAACATTTGCTTAAAATGTATTTATCAAGCACCAAAAATACAGAAACAGTCCAAACACTTCCATTACACGCACTTACAAGGGTTGTCCCAAAACAACTGAGAATGTTTTTATTGAAAAAAAAAAATACAAAATATGCGTACCTTAATTATCAAGGAAGTGGTCAACTTTTTCGAAATACTGTCCATTGCATCAAATACAGGTGTCCCAACGCTCCTCCCACTTTTTGAATGTCTTCTGGGATTCTTCTGAAATGCTGTTGAAGCACCCCTGGGAAGCTGTAATAAGTTGTTGATCACTCTCAAATTGTCGTCCTCAGATATATTTTTTAAAATGGGGAACAACCACAGGTCACAGGGTGACAAGTCTGTACTACACTGAAGAGCAATTGAATTAGAGACAGCTGGCGTTATGCAAATCGCTGTGGGCGTCCCTGTAAACGGAAACGACATGACGTATGCAGCGATCCGACAATATAAGGAGTGATGCGACGGGAATCAGTAAGAGTCGGACGCAGTATGGGTAAGACGAATGATCTAAGCGCATTTGATGGTGGGAAAATTGTCGGGGCCCGACGAATGGGTCACTCCATCTCGGAAGTCGTGCAGGCACTGGGATTTTCACGAGCCACTGTCACGGGTACACCGTGGGTACATCGAATTCGGTAAAACCATCCCTGCAAGGGCCAACTGCCGTGGACAACAGTGTGTGGATGAGCGGGGTCATCGTCGGCTAGCTCGCATTGTAACAGCGGATAGACGGGCCACAGTGCAAGAAATCACTCGGCAATTTAACGCTGGTGCACAAAAACGTGTAAGCAGCCACACCATCCAGAACCATCTCCTCGCTGTGGGGTACAGAAGCCATTGTTCCACGAGAGTACCGCTGCTGACCGCACACCACAGGGTGCAAAGATTAGCATGGGCGCGGGAACATCGCCACTGGAACCTAGACATGTGGAAAAATGTTGCCTCTACTGATGAGTCGAGATTCACGTTGGTACATGTGGATGGCAGGATACGAGTACGGCGCAAACCACATGAAGCGGTGGATCCTTCTTGCCAGCAGGGTACTCTTCAAGCTGGTGCGGATGGCATTCTCGTCTGGGGACTGTTTACATGGACTGAAATGGGACCCCTGGTACGTGTGACATCGTCCCTCACAGGTCAACGTTACCGGGATATCCTGGACGACCATTTGCTCTCGTTTGTTTGTCTTCAACATCCCACTGGGGACCTCATCCTGTAACAAGACAATGCACCGTGCCATCGCTCCCGAATTGTATCCGAATGGTTGGATGAACACTCCACCGACGTGACCTCGCTTCCTTGGCCAGCTAGGTCACCTGACCTCAATCCCATTGAGCACATCTGGGAGACCATCGACCCCTCTCCATCAAATCTTCGTGAACTGTGGGAGCTTGTTCAGGGGGCGTGGATACGTATGGCTTCCCAACGCTTCCGGTGTCTTGTCGAGTCCATGCCGAGACGAATCGCCGTTGTCATCAGGGTGAAAGGTGGTGCTACACGTTGCTAGACTGGCATCTTTAATTCAATTGCTCTTCAGTGTATATACAGGTTGAGACATCAACTTAATATTCATTTTCTCCAAATAAGAAACGACATAACTGGCCATGTGCGGCTTTGCATTGGGCCGCAAATGAAAAGAAATGGGGGCCCCAAGTTGAATAAACTCGTTTCATGCCCAAATGCTCCGGTAAAATTCTGTGAATTGATGATTTTGAAATGTGAACCATATTTTCGATATCTCTAATTGATAGGTGTCAGTCTTCCCGTATAATAACATCTATTGTATTGATGCTTACCTCTGTAACCCTCTTTGAAGATCTTTCTCCAAGCGCGATTAAAGTCGCAGACTCACGACCATCCATAAATTCTTTATGCCATCTGTAAATTGTTGATTTTCCTCGAAATTCATCTTTATAAGCCTCTCGCATAAGACGGAAAGTCTCTCCGACAGACTTCTTAAGTAGACAGCAAGATTTAATGGCGCATCTCTGTTCCTCTTTCACATCCATTTTTTCGAAAAATCACAGCGCGAAAACACTTGTTAGGGGTTCACGAAAAAACGTTTATTAAACCGCGCACTACCGACGATGCATACGTGATAAACAGGTGTGCCCCGTTGCTATGGTTACTACGACGACTACCGTTTTTTTCGAGACTCGTGCCAAGGCCGAAAGCAGTACTGCACATTTTTTATAAAAACATAATCAGTTGTTTCGGGACAAGCTATGCACTTCGCCATTTCGCAGAGCCACTCACACACAACAAAGGTTTTCTGTTGGCTTCGTCAAGGAAATAAAATAAAAGAATGTGAGCAGCAGCATCTACGGCGCTTAGGAAAAAAGAGGCTCTTGTGACGTCACACTCTTCTTGGCCGTAGTAAGGTGAGCACGTGAACCATCTCCTATGATCACACCTGAACATCACCGCCCCGGTGGCAAAATGATTGGGGGCACTGGCTTCTTATCATTTGTCCGAAAAGGGTACATGTTCTAATCCGAGGTGAGGCATAGATGGCGTGTTTGCCATTAGACACTGGCTCTTTCACGTCCCTGGAACCAGAAGTCCTAAATTTACATTCGGCTGCTTCATCCAGTTGTTCACGGTGGTCGCTAAACTCCCAAACAAACCAAAAAATCCCAGTCTTGATCGCGGTCTTTCTAATAGTGGTTTTGCTAGAGGTTTGGTAAAAATAAAAAATAGGTGCAGTAATGTCCCGAGTAACACAGTGTTTTAGTTTCATAACAGTTCCAATCAGTTCTTTAACAAAACTGAAACGCACCATGAAAAGTTTGATTTATTATTGCGTTTTGCACTTTGAATGAAGTCATTGGTTGATTTGTTATGGTGGAAAATAGTTATTGGATTTTGCTGTTCAAAATCTAAGTTTTTCAAAAGTTGTCAGAACTATATCAGTTCTTTACATGCCAATCGGCAAGGGGACAAGTTATGCTGAGACATGCAAAGAAATTAACATCCGGTGCCAATTTATTTCAAAATATACTTTATTGGCCAAAACATAAGGGGATACAGGCGTACCACATATGGCAAAATAAACAACAAAACAATGAGCGATACTGATGAAATTTTACAGGTGAATGTGATACGGTAGTCAACTAAGGATGACAAAATGTTAAAATCACTAATAAGGAACAATACATGCTTGAGGAAGATGTTGCACAAGCAATAGTAATGATTATTATATTACAGCATGCGATGACTTGCACAGTGAGAGCAGAGCACAAAACAACAGGTAAATATATTTACAAGAATATGGCTGTACAACGCAGTGCACAAAAAGAAGGGAACATGTAAGACACAACAAAAGCGTATACTACGATAAAGGTACAGAAGTTCCCACAATCGAGGAAACCACACGATATGTGACAAAAACATGATGAGTATTACAGAACATAGTGGAAACCTGGGCAAACTCCCCAAGTGAAACACAAGGATACACAAAATACAAACAGCAAACCGTGCAGTATTGCATCGGTCCAAAAAAACAATGACTTTTTTTTTTTTTTTTTGATTGGAGGTTTAACGACCACCGTGAGCAACTCAATGGGCTATAAGCAGTCGCCCGTCCCTAATTTAGGGTCACTGGTTCCAGGGAAGGGAGAGAGCCAGTGCCGTAAGACAAACACAACATCCATGCCTCACCGGGATTCGAACCCGGACCCCGTTCGGACGAATGATCAGAGGCCATCGCTTAGACCACTGCGCCACCGGGGCGGCACACAATGACTTGGGTCGAGCAAGAAATACAGGAACTTGTATACAAAATTATAGGTACGAACAGAAAACCTCTGCTGCCGTGCAAGACAAAACACAATTGAAACCACACAAAACAAAAAGAGACATAGATACCCGGGGCAGTACAAGTAGAACACCCAGAGATATCAAACACCACACGCTCCGGTGCAAAAGGCAACAAGAAAAAAACATCAAGGGTCCAAGAGTCTACTAGCCTTGAACACAAACAAAATCTTAAAGCCCAGAAGGCACAATGCGATGAGGGATGTACAATAAACAAGACATCAAAGAATGTAAAACAAAAATGCACAAGATCTCAACCGATGCATTCAGTAGGTCGAAGCTGGAAAAAAACAAACTAATCAGAAGGAAAGATCAATGGAAGAGCCAGTGATTTTAAACCATCCGGTCCCTTGCGCCCAGGTAGACCGGAAAGAGGCTTGAGATTGAGAGGTGGAAGCAGCGAAGTTCTCCAGGCGTAGTCGAGACACGATGCGATTCCTAAAAATCGAGCGTAAGGCCGCGCCAGCAGAGAGAATACTAGGTGTGGTAGCAGGAGAGCGGAGAGATTGATGATAAAGAAAAACGACATGTTTGACAAGTACGAAGAGATATGCACAGGCATCCGGCAAAATAGCCGGGGGATGTTTGGTAAGCAATAGCCACTCGTACGCTTGAAAAGAGATGTCTCTGGAGCAAATGGTGCCTACAAGACGAAAGGCAGTATTGAGAAGTGGAAGGAGAACGGGACAGTGAGAGTAGACATGAGGAACATCACCTTCAACACCACAAAAGCAGCAGAGAGAAGTAGAAGAAATAGACATGTGAAAGAGAGAAGAAGGAACAGGAAGGCGGCGGTGAAGAAACCGCCAGTGGATGTTTCGCTCTACCGGGGTAGAAATGGGAGAGAAAGAGGCAGACCAGATAGGCAGCAGAAGAGAAGGAGAAGCATCAGGAAGACCATGCGGAGAAGTGAGGGGCGCACGAAGGATCGCATAGATAGAGGCAGTGGAAAAAGAAGAAATGGGAGCAACAGAGTCCCGAAAGGGAAGGAAGAAAGGAAGAGAGAGGCTCGGTCCAGAGACAGAAACAAGGCCAGTGTCAGAAACCAGAAGTGGGAAGAGGGTACGGAGAGCGGAGCGAAGAAGGTCATACTCCTCTTCCAAGGTGGAAGAAGGGTCAGGGAAAAGAGAAGAAAGGGGTTTCCAGGTCAAATCGGAAGTTAATAAAGCTTCGACAGTGAGAATTCCTGAGCGGAACCAAGGGGGGGGGGAGAAAGTATGGTTGATCGGGTGGATGAATCTGAGTGGAAAAGAAAAGAGGTTCTGCAAGCAGGTCCAGGGTGGTAGAGGGAGGAGCGCGGAGTAGCGGGAGAGAATGAAATACCGCTAGAGCGTCGATAAGAAGTGGTGGGAGGCGTTTAGAAGTAGAAGGAGATGAATCCATCCGAAGAAAAAGGAGGAAAGTGAAGGATGGATCATGAAGAGAAATAAGAGTATTCAGGGTAGAAAAAAGTGCAGGGGAGGGCGAAAGGAGAAGACGAATGAAGGAGACGATTCGGTGAGCTCGATAATATGTTCTGACATCCGGGAAATGAAGACCACCAAATGATGTTGTCAGAGAAAGCGTTGCAGCAGAAATCCAATGTCTAGATGACCATATCACTGAAGTGAAAATACTATTGATGGCAGAGAAATGATGCGATTTAAACACACAGGAATCCCAGGAATAGAAGCATTGTGAGAGAAGATATCGATGAACAATTTGAGCACGTTGAAAGTAAGAGGAAAAGGAAAACGTAAATCGCCAAAAAACAGCCGTGCGATGAAGTCGTGGGCGGAGAGCTTGCCAAGTGACGTTGCTTGCGGTAAAGGAGTGTCCAAAATGAGCTCCAAGAAATTTTTGGGTCGAGGAGGACCACACTGCTCCCCACGGTAAGTCAGTTTAGCTGAAGCTTCGGCTGATATATTAAATACATATATAGAGGGCGTGGAGTTTAAAGCAACAACATGTGTGTGAGCTAGTTGATAGGCTTCTGTCTTATAGGATCGGCTTTAGAGTGCAAGGGGGTTGTCGAGAATGCCAAGACATCACTGTCGACACCGATATCAGTAACTCAGTGACTTCGGCAGAGTGCGGATTATTGGCCCTCAAGAGGTTGAATGATAGCTTTGCAGTGTAGCGGAATTCATGGGCTGTGACAATACACACAGTACACCAATGCTGGTAAGAGTGGCTGCAGGAAGGTCCGAGTGGGTGTCCCGACAATTCGTCGCGTGCGTCAATTCGTCGACTACGTCAATTCGTCGCCTCCGTCAATTCGTCGCGCGTCAATTCGTCGACTACGACAGTTCGTCGCGCGTCAATTCGTCGCATGCGTCAATTCGTCGCGCGTTAATTCGTCGACCACGACGATTCGTCGCGCGTCAATTCGTCGCGGACAAATTCGTCGACTACGTCAATTCGTCGACTACGTCAATTCGTCGACTACGTCAATTCGTCGCGTTTACAGATTTTGGTTACATACAAAACGAATTCAGGAAAACGTACGATTTCGAACGTCTTGCTCCCTGATCAAATTTATAAAGTTTGGACCCGCAGACAGGATAGGAATATTACGTTTTTCTTTGGCACTAAAAATATTAGACGGTAAACGGTTTTTGGAACGGGGCAGGGCCCGGTTGGTCAGAGCCCCCCATGTACAAAATTTTCGTAAAATCTACAGTTTTCAATTCAGAACCACCAAATCTGGTATACTATCTCGTGGTATTCTAACTTAGACTGTAGACGGTTTTGGGAAGCGGTTGCAGAGAGGAGGGGGGGTTTACAGCCCCCTACAGAATTGCCGTAAGATATAGTTTTCAATTACACTACAGTTTTCAATTCAGAACCACCAAATCAGGTATCCTATCTCATAGTACTCTAACTTAGACGGTTGTCGGTTTTTGGAACGGGTCAAGGCCCGGGGAGTCGTAGCCCCCCCCCTCCCCCCATACATACAAAATTTTCGTAAAATCTAGTTTTCATTTCAGAACCATCAAATTTGGTATCATGAAACTCTAACTTAGACGCTAGACGGTTTTTGGAAGGGGTTGGAGCCCGCGGGGTCGGGCCCCCCCCTCATAAAAATTTCGTAAAATCTACAGTTTTCATCTTAGAACCACCAAATTTGGTATACTATCTTATGGTACTCTAACTTAGACTGCAGACCGTTTTTGGAACGGGTCAAGGCCCGGGGGTCAGAGCCCCCACATATAAAATTTTCTTAAAAACTACAGTTTTCAATTCAGAACCACCTAATCTGGTATACTATCTCATGGTACTCTAACTTAGACGCTAGACGGTTTTGGGAAGGAGTTGGAGCCGGGGGTCAGACTCCCCGAATAAAAACTTTTTCGTAAAATCTACATTTCAAAATTGCCTTTATTCTTCAGTAAAATAACATTTCTATGTACATGACAATGGAATTCTGCCAATAAATACAGCGGTATATACATCAGCTGGAAAGTTCCAGTGAAACGTAAAACAAAATATTGTTAAAATCATAAAATATTTCGCCACGTAGGGCGAAGGAGAGGCAGACAATAAAGCACGAGCGATACAAACGAAAATGTTTACCTACAGTATTGTAGACAGGGCAAGACATGATTCTATACTATGCACAAATTCCAATTAAGCATTACTACCATACTAAAGATTAAACATTAGGTACTAATTCACAGAAATGCAACAGTGATGCTACATTCAAAATTTACAACATATGTACAGAAGTATTCAGTGACAAGGGGAAATAACGCTAAATGTACTCAGAAGGGCATCTTGTTGCATTAAATTATACACACAGTGACTAATATTTTAAAAAAATATTCAACATAATGAAGGGGACATTGCGTGGGCAGTAAACTGTGCAGAAGGAAGAATTATATACAACAACATAAAACCCAACATTATCGAAGAGAACATGGGAAACATATTGAGCTATCTTCAATGGCACATTAAAACAGAAAAATCACAAATAGCGAAGCACCAAAATTAATACGTAAAAACATGATTTGTTACAGTGAACGTGGGCGACAACAAAAATCCCACTTATAGGTTGAGATGTAACTGCAAATTGTGGATATGGAACCACCCAGCCGATTGGGCCCAAGTGGATTGAAAAACGCTATCGGTGTTTGTTGAGGCAGCACGAGAGTGCTCCATTTGGAGGCGAGTGGTTAACCGTGCTAGGAAGCGTCTCCGAATGATAGCACTTGCCTCCTGAGGAGGTGGAATAAGAGCGGGGAAGCGTTGTTGAAGATGGAAAGCATAGACAGTGAACTTCACAAGAAGAAAAATATAACGGCACACAGGAGGCAAGTGAGTAGGTGGATGCTTTGTTTGGAGTAGCCAAGCATATGCAAGAAATGGTAACGATCGAGCACAAATTCGATCAGCAAGACGAAATGCTGTGTTTAGGACTGGCAGGAGAACGGGGCAGAATAGGTATTGATGTTGGACGTCGCTGACTTCAGGGCAAAAGGAGCACTGCGGAGAGGTGAGAAGGGTCATGCGAAACAGTACTGATGGGGCAGGGGAGACGAAGGTGAAGAAATTGCCAATGGACATTGAGTTCAAGAGGGGAGGAAAGGGGGAGGTAGATGCTCTCCAGATGGCGGGGAGAAGAGAAGGAGGAGCAGAATGAACAGAAAGTGGAAGTGCGGGAGGGGAAAGAAGAAGCCAATAAAGAGAAGAGGAGGAGAGAGAAGTAACTAGAACCGGGGAGCTACGAATGAGGAGAAAGAACGGTAGGGAAAGAGGAGCAGAGGGGACCGAGAAGAGACCATCAGGTGAAGCGAGGAGTGGAAAGAGGCTCCAAAGCGCTGTGCGAAGAAGAAGATATTCGTTAGCAAGAGTAATGGTTGGAGATAGAAACAGGGAAGAAAAGAGGTCTCAAGGTTAGATCAGAAGTTACGAGAGAACGGACAGTTATCACACCAGAGCGGATCCAATGAGGAAAGTAAAAGTAAGGGAGGTTAGGAGGGTGAATAAGAGAAGAGAAGAAGAGAGGTTCATCTAGGAGATCAAGAGTTGAAGAAGGAAATGAACGGAGAAGAGGAAGCGAACGAAAGAGAGAAAGGCCCTCTCGCAGGACAGGAGGGAGGTGGGACGGGAGAAGAGAGTATGCATCCATCTTCAGAAACAGTAGGAAGGTGAAAGATGGGTCACGGAAAGAAGCTAGAACATTCAAGGTAGTGGTAAGGGACGGAACAGTTGAAGTGGCAAGGCGAATGAAATGAATAATGCGATGAGTTTTATAAAGGAAAGCTGGATCAGGAAGCTGGATGCCACCCAAAGAGGCTGGCAGATGAAGCGTGGCAGGTTTAACCCAGTGATGTGAAGACCAGATGACGGAAGTTGAGAGGCGAGTGATGGTCATCATTTGTGACACGGGCACAACCGTCGACATCCAAGAGTATTCGCATAGAGAGATAAGTTGTCGACGAACAACGGCTGCTCGTTGACGGAACGATGTGAAAGGGCGGGCCTTACTCCAGTAGGCAGCAGTCCGTTGTATCCGGGGAAGAAGAGCAGTCCAGGTGGCAGATGCAGAAGCCAAGGGCAATCCGACATACGCACCGAGGATCTTCTGTGTAGTGGCTGTCCACTGCGCACCCCAAGGAGCATCAGTGCGGGCAGCCCATGCCCCGCACCATAAGCCAGTACTTTTAGTGGCATTCAGCGCTGCTCCAGATAATGCAACATACTGTTGATATACAGAATACAGGCGATCAAATTGAGATTCATCCCGGACGCAAAAGGTCACATCATCAGCATAGGCGGTGAAAATTATTCGATGATGACGAGTACTAGCCACTGTCGGCGGTAGGACATCCAGGAGTGATCTTCGGGCTGCTAACAAGAAAGGCTCAAAAGCGAGAGCGAATAGCTGGCCGGAGAGCGGACATCCTTGCCGGATGCCTCGCTTAAACGGAATTGGAGCGGTTAGAAATGTGGCCGCTCGAACATGGAAACTAGCTCCCTGATAAAGGGCCAAGAGTGCGGAAGAAAAGGTAGGAGGAAAGCCAAATTGTGAAAGGACAACAGAGAGATAAAAATGAGAAACGTTATCAAAAGCGGACTTTTGATCCAGATTGAGGAAGGCAAGAGGTTCACAAAAAGAGCGAGCGAGGAAGTGAAGATGAAGGAGAAGAGAAACGTTAGTGGAAATAGTCCGACCAGGCACAGTGTATGTCTGGTCAGGAGAAATAACGAAAGAGAGAACAGAATTAAGGCGACGGGATAAGAGTTTTGTATAGAACTTATAGTCAGTGTTTAGGATGGAGATAGGGCGCCAGTTTCCAAGATCCAAGAGGTCACCCTTCTTAGGAAGGAGGATGGTGTGTGCCAAAGTAAAGTCGGGCGGTAACGCAGGAGAGGAAAAAGCAGACGAGAAACACGCAGACAGAAAAGGCAGAAGGCACGGTAGAAAAGCACGATAAAAGGACAGAGGAAGGCCGTCAGGTCCAGGAGCGGCATGAGGATTGAGAGTAGCGAACGCCTCGCGGAGTTCGCGAAGAGAGAAAGGAGAGAGTAAAGAAGTAGATAAAGTAGAGGGGACCTGAGGAAGAGAGGAGAGAAGAGGAGAAGCTAATGAGGATGAAGACTGCGTTACCGCACTGTACTTGGCGATGAAATACTGTCTGGTGAAAGTGCATAGCTTCGATGGGTTCGAAGTGATGGAACCATCCTGGAGGCGAAGATGACGCAAAGATGTAGCAGAACGATGTTGAGATTCCAAGGCGGTTAAGTAATCGTGAGAATCAGCTGTAGGGGAGAGATGCAAGAAATGCATCCTGCAGGCTGCATCGGATGCGCGAGGAAGAAGCAAAGCATGGAGATCTGCCAGATAGCCGGGGTATTGCGGATCATCAAGAGAGAGCATCGACAATAGAGCACGTAGATTCGCAATTTTCATATCGCTCTCATTCCGAGAGGCATGGGAGTAGCGCCGTACAAAAAGGACCAAGTCATGTTTGACACTGAGCCACAGTTGCATCGCGTCGGACGTAGTATCAAAGAAGGGGCTGACGACTTCGGAGGAACTCACGCACAGCAACACAAAATTGTTGATCATCCAGGAGCGAGTCCGGAAAAGTCCATACTCGTTGAGTCCTTGAAGGTGAAGGCGAAACACACACCGACAGACTGACAATACTGTGGTCTGAAGCGGCGGAAGGATGATGGGCAGCAGCTGCGATCGACGGGAGAAGAGCAGTCGAAACATAAAATTTATCCAACCGTGCTGCCGTAGTGCTGCCATGAATGGAAGAGCGCCAGGTAAAAGAGATTTCCGACGGGTGTAGATGCCGGAACGCATCAACCAATTGAAAATCATCAACTAGCTGGGAAATCTGTAATACACGTTGTCTGCGGTATTCTCCAACGGTTGAATTGCGGTCAAGGGCCGGCAACAACGTACAATTGAAATCTCCGCCGATGAGAATGTATTCAGACGGTGGGATGCATGACAGCTCTGTACGGAGTGTGGAGAGAAGATCAGGTAACAGACGTTCATCACAGGGGACATATATGTTAAAAACATGATAGGTCACGTTTTCAATGCAAAAGACAGCGACCTGGAGGTTGTCCACATGTAAGGCACGAATCACTGGCGTCGAAATCAGAGGGAGTAGGCGGTGATGGATCCCAAGTGCAAGGCCACCATTCCGTCCAACTCGATAAGCATGGTGAAAATCGTAGGCCAAGCCCGCCAACGAGAGAACAAAGTGGTAGCAGAGCAATTGGTCTCTTGGAGCAAGAGAAGATCTGCGTGTAGAGGCGCCAAGTCCTCATACACTAGAGCATTTCTAGGAGAAGCAGAGAACCCTCTGCAGTTAAGTGTGACCACCTTGAATCGGTAGGTCCTTCCCAGGTCGACACGCACGTGCGCTGGAATCTGTTATTTTCTTCGCTTGCTTCTTCATTCTGTCAACACTAAATTTGAGATCGGGATAGGAAAGCACAAGATTTCGATACACAGATATCACACTAGAAACTTGGGTTAGAACAGTAGGAAGATCAAGCAAATGACGTGCAACAAACTGATTAAAGAATCTAGGATGTTTATGAGAGCATAATACTTCATATATTTTATGAAGAGAAAGCGGACCTACCGGTATATCCGCCTTCGCTTCAGCTAGGTATCGGAGAAAAGAATCTAGGGAAAGCACTGGGGGTGGAGTCTTAGAACCTGGAATCACAGCAGGGTGTCGACTTGTTCGTGGCGAAGTACGACGTTGAGAGGAGGAGCGGGAAGATGAGTCAACAGAACGACCTCTTGCAGCACCGATGCGAGGAGGAGCGGAGTCTGCGGAGCACTCCAGGACTCCCGTCGAGCAGGCTTGCTGGTAGTTGTAGGGTCAGAGTGATTGCCAGAAGTGTCACTAGCAGTAGGGCAGTCCATGTCAGTAACTGTACTTGGAGTGTCTTCATCCGAAGGAAGATGAAGGTCAGCAGTCAGGTTAGCTGGAGCTGCAAGGTACGTGGGCGGAGCTGTCGGTACCAGATGAGGAAAGACCTCTGTCAACAATTGTGGGGCAGGACCCCGTGGAGGAAGGCCCGATGGCAGAGCAGGTTGAAGTTCTGAAGACACCTCCTTAGAAACGGTAGGGGTGGACGACACAGGGCTGTCACGAGTGACGTTTGGTCCCGAAGACTGAGGTACAGCAGGGCGGCGGAAGCACTCACTACGTTGATGGCCATACGCCTTACAAGTCTGACAATGAAAGGAGGTTAAAACGTCGATGCGTCGGATTTGATCTCCACATTTTACAGTGAAGAGAGTAGGAAAAGACTTGATATGTTCATCCGAAGAGAATACTACTCGCGCAACTCGTCGGGCACTTTCAATCGAACGATCATCCTCGTCCTTTGGAGCAGCGGAGTGTGTGGTAATGTTACCCACAACACGACCGGATTGCATAAGAAAAGCACAAAGCATAGCATCTGTGACTTCAGGATGTACTGGGTACATCGAGACCGTTACTGGTCTCTGGGCGACAGGCTCAGGAAATAATTGGTGATCACCAACAACCAGCCCAGTCTGTAAGACAGAGGTAGCATCTGCCGCATGAAAAAAATAAACAATGACACTCGGCCCTCTGCGCGACATATGACGTATCGCTGACGGAGAGAACTTTTGTTTTAGAGCAGTTGAGTACATTTTGAGTGGTGTGTCTGGCAGCGCCTCAAAGCACACACCCAACTCAGTAGCCGTGGTGAAAGAGGCACCTGCTGGAGAATCCACTGGAATTTCGAGCACAACCTCATTACCAGAGCGACGGACATGAGGTTTTAAAGCTGCGGCTTCCGCTCGCATGGAATTAGACTTGGGCTGAAGCCTTTGGGAAGTTACCGCTGAAGAATAGGAACGAGGAGCAGTAGAAGTGGAGGTTGAAGGCAGAGGAGCACCGCCATCCATTGAAGGCAGAGGAGCATCGCCATCCATTGAAGGCAGAGTTTTCAATTTAGAACCACCAAATTTGGTATACTATCTCATGGTACTCTAACTTAGACACTAGACGGTTTTTGGAAGGGGTTGGAGCCCGCGGGGTAGCAGCCCCCCTCATTAAAATTTCGTAAAATCTACAGTTTTCGTCTTAGAACCACCAAATTTGGTAAACTATCTTATGGTACTCTAACTTAGACGGCAGACCGTTTTTGGAACGGGTCAAGGCCCGGGGGTCAGAGCCCCCTACATACAAAATTTTCGTAAAATCTAGTTTTCATTTCAGAACCATCAAATTTGGTATCATGAAACTCTAAATTAGACGCTAGACGGTTTTTGGAAGGGGTTGGAGCCCACGGGGTCGGAGTCCCCCCCCTCTCATAAAAAAATTCGTAAAATCTACAGTTTTCATCGTAGAACCACCAAATTTGGTATACTATCTTATGGTACTCTAACTTAGTCGGCAGACCGTTTTTGGAACGGGTCAAGGCCCGGGGGTCAGAGCCCCCCACATACAAAATTTTCTTAAAAACTACAGTTTTCAATTCAGAACCACTTAATCTGGTATGCAATATCTTATGGTACTCTAACTTAGACGCTAGACGGTTTTTGGAAGGGGTTGGAGCCCGGGGGTCAGACCTCCCGAATAAAAACTTTTTCCTAAAATCTACAGTTTTCAATTTAGAACCACCAAATTTGGTATACTATCTCATGGTACTCTAACTTAGACGCTAGACGGTTTTTGAAAGGGGTTGGAGCCCGCGGGGTCGGGCCCCCCCTCATAAAAATTTCGTAAAATCTACAGTTTTCATCTTAGAAATACCAAATTTGGTATACTATCTTATGGTACTCTAACTTAGACTGCAGACCGTTTTTTGGAACGGGTCAAGGCCCGGGGGTCACAGCCCCCACATACAAAATTTTCGTAAAATCTAGTTTTCATTTTCAGAACCATCAAATTTGGTATCATGAAACTCTAAATTAGACGCTAGACGGTTTTTGGAAGGGGTTGGAGCCCGGGAGTAAGAGCCCCCCTCCCATAAAATGCCGCGTAAAATCTACAGTTTTCAATTTAGAACCACCAAATTTGGCATACTCTCTCATGGTACTCTAACTTAGACGGTAGACGGTTTTTGGAACGGGTCGGACACGGGGTCAGAGACCCCCGCACATAAATTTTTTTCGTAAAAACTAAAGTTTTCAATTTAGAGCTACCAAATTGGGTATACTATATAATGGTGTTCTAAATTAAACGGTAGACGGTTTTCAGAACGGGTCGGGGCAAGGGTGGTTACCCCCCCCCTACACATAAACTTTCGTAAAATCTATAGTTTTCAATTTAGAACCACCAAATTTTGTATACCATATCATGGTACTCTAACTTAGACCGTAGACGATTTTCGGAACGGGTTGGGGCCCGGGGTTAGATCGTTCCCCCATACAAAATTTTCGTAAAATCTACAGTTTTCGATTTGGAACAACCAAATTTGGTATACTATCTCATGGTACTCTAACTTAGATGGTAGACGGTTTTGGGAACGGGTCAGGCACGGGGTCAGAGCCCTCCCCATAAAAATTTTTCGTAAAATCTACAGTTTTCAATTTAAAACCACCAAATTTGGTATACTATGTCATGGTACTCTAACTGAGAATGCAGGCGATTTTTGGAAACGGTTGGAGACAGGGGTTCAGAGCCCTCCCCCCATGCCAATTTTTGTAAAACCTACAGTTTCGAATTTAGAACGACCAAATTTAGTACACTCCCTCATTGTATTGTAACTTAGACCGCAGACGGAAAGGGTCGGTGCCCGGTGTGAAGGGGGCCCATTCAAAATTTTCGTAAAAATTACAATTTTTACTCTTAAGAACTGCATCCCAATACAGCACTCCATTACCGCACCTACGGTCTAGGTTAGAGGCCGTAGATAACAATAAAGTGAAAAAATATCCGGTTCATGATGTATTAAAAACACAAATTAATAAACGTTAGCTTTCACCACCAACGGTTGCCTTATCAGGCAGAAATACAATGTACTGTAAATAATGTAAATTCTTTTTTGCTTCGTATAATTAAATTAACTAAATCAAAATATTTAAAATAAGTTTCCTGGAAATTTACGGAAATAGCTTTTTCATTCATTAACTTTCACCCGCTGAACTTGGTGATTTTAGAAATAGTAATATTTACCTGGGAAATACCGGGTACCCCTGCTAGTAAGAACTAAAGATAATGTTACACTTTTAGTCAGGTACAAAACAATAATTAGAAAGCCCAAGGACTGGGCCTGTTTAGCAATTTTCAGTGTGCCGTGCTAATTTTCATAATGTTTTCATAGAAGTCCAAGATTTTTGCAATGCGCTTTTCTGAGGTTGGAACTATTAAGCAGACAATAGGCCTAGAGATTTTTGATAGTTTTCAGTCCTCCGAGCTGATATTTATGTAGTTTTCATAGAAAATAAAATGAATTCTGTTTAAATGTTACTCGAGCACAAAGCATTAATAGCTACGCCCGAGACCTAGGCATATGCATTTACAGTAATTTTTATAATGCTGTGATTATATGAGGTTTGCATGACAAATCAATTTAAGAGGGTTACGCTTATCAAAAATTATTTAAAAGGCCTAGGCCTAGCGGCCAATAATTAGCATTTGGTGCCTAAGTGAAAGCGCAACATTATTAACTTGATTTGTTATGCAAACCTTATAAATACGACCACAGCGATTAAAAGTTACTAAAGAGTCCTTGTAAGTAATATTTTTTGACCGAGTGCAAGTACAATTTACGAAATGTCAACAGGTCAAAATATCTAAAGTAACAATGAAATTTGGAATATTTCTTTTTTCTTTCTTTTTATTTCAGTTTTGACACTTGTATTAAGTTTTAAAAACATATATTTCTCCTATCGTATACCTTCATTGTGCTTTCAACAGAATTTCTTACCATGTTTTGGGTATTTTGTTTCGTGTGGTTGCAGTTTTTTTAATGTTTTCGGCATTTCATTTTGTGAAATCAATTTTACTAGAATATGCAGATTCTGTAGTTCAGTGGTTTGAGGAAAATTATGTTCTTGGAAAATTTTGTGGAAGCAGAAGAAACAATCCAAGCAGAAGCCCTCCGCTGTTCCCGCCAACAATTTGGTCAGTTAGTGAAAACAATTTATTTGGCTTTCCCAGAACACAAAACGAACTTGAAAGATTAGACAGACGCTGGAATACAATTCTGGGAGAGAAAAAACTGTGACTGTACGAAATAATCAGTGAAATTGCGAAAGAGCAGAGAACAACTATGGCTAAAATCGAAAGAGTGATAGCACAGATTCCAACAAATCCACCCAGAAGAGAAACGCTGGCAAGATAAAAAGGAATTCGAACTTCTTTGGTGCACAGAGACAATGTTAACATGCTGGACATTTTAAGAGGAATTTCATATAATTCTACCCTTTACTAAAATGTGCTGGTATTTCTCACTAATTGAATTATACCTTTTACTAACTTGTATTTGAATTTTTCAAGAATGTAATTCCGCCGAAGATGCAAGAATGTAAAACCAACGCAAAATTAAAAAAGACAAAATTTTCAAAATAGCATGTCAAAAACATAAAATGTCAAAAAGTAATCCAAAATGTGAAACATATAAAAATTCAAAATGCAATCCAAAATGTGAAACAAATAAAAATT
The DNA here is from genome assembly GCA_039090855.1 of Macrothele yani. Lineage (NCBI taxonomy): Eukaryota > Metazoa > Arthropoda > Arachnida > Araneae > Macrothelidae > Macrothele > Macrothele yani. The sequence goes on from CM077012.1 coordinate 33,147,794, forward strand.
CAAAATGCAATCACAAGTCACAAGCATTACAAAAATGCGAAACGCTATGTAACAAGTACAACACAAAATTAAAACAAATGCCAAAAAAAAAAAAAAAATGCATACGCTTTGTAAAATGTACAAAATAAAATAAATGCCATATTCACAAGGATTTCATGACGAGTCATGTTAAAAATGAGCTTTTATTTAGACTTCAAATAATAATTACTAGCCTCTACACCTTTTTAAGTCTTTAATAAGTGCAACATCATTAACCTGACTTGTCATCAAACATTATCAATATGACCATAGCATACAATCACTTAAAAGACTTGTTAATGGATGAATTGAGGAATCACCAAGTTCAGCGGGTGAAAGTTAATGGCTGTTTATAGTTTTGTACTCGAGTAAATGCGCAACACAGTAAACTTGACTTTCTCTGAAAATTTTATGTATATGAGCACGGTTGATTGAAAACTGATAAAAGGGCTTAAGGCCTGTTTATTAATTTTTGTGCCTCAGTCAAAACGCAGTACCATAACCTTGGCATGTTATCGAAACCTTATGAATACGTCGGACTAAAAATTCCTAAAAAAAGTTTACGCCTAAGGTCTTGTAACTAAAGTTTTGTGACAGGGTAAAACTGCAACATTAATAACTTGACATGTTATGTTAACGTTGTGAATATGAGCACGGCGGATTAAAGATTTCAACAAATAGCCTTCGGGATTATCTTGATTTTCTATATAAACCAAACTACGTGCTGAAATGGCCCAACTATATATACGTATACTTCAACCATATACCGAAGCGCTGACAAGGTGAAAACAAAAGTGCAATTTTGTACGGTCTCCTAACATTTTATGGCCAGCCTACATGGAAGTGGACACCTTGATATCAAAAACATACTTTTTGTACGGTCCACAACAAATAGCAATGGACACGTCGCAATCTTTGGGGGGGGGTTAACGACCACCGTGATCAATTCAGTGGGCTATAAGCAGTCGGACATTCCCAATTTTGGGCCACTGGTTCCTGGGAAGGGGGACAGCCAGTGCCAGAAGTCAAGCACAACGTCCATGATTCACCGGGATTTGAACCAGGATCCTTCTCGACAAGTGGTCAGAAGCCAGCGCCTGGATCACTCCGCCGCCGTAGCGGCACACGTTGAAATGTATTTTTCATACGGCCCCTAACGCTCTTATGGACATACTAGATTGAACTGGACGCAAATAAATCATTAATATAATTTGTACTAGCAGGGATACCAGTTATTTGCCAGGTAAATATTACTATTTGTGGAATCACCAAGTTCAGCGGGTGAAAGTTAATGAATGAAAAAGATATTCCTGCAATTTTCCAGTAAACTTACTTAAAATTTTTTGATTTAGTTAATTTAATTTTGCGAAACAAAAAAGAAAGAAAAAGGAATGGGAATACTTACCTTCTAGGAGACATCTATAGAACTGCCGTACATCTGGCGTGTGCTTCTGTGAATCCCGCGACACAGAAATGCAATGTACCTATGTGATGTCGCATGCATACGACTTCACATTGGCATTGATCATCAAAGGAATGGGAATACTTACCTTCTAGGAGACATCTATAGAACTGCCGTACATCTGGCGTGTGCTTCTGTGAATCCCGCGACACAGAAATGCAATGTACCTATGTGATGTCGCATGCATACGACTTCACATTGGCATTGATCATCAAAGGAATGGGAATACTTACCTTCTAGGAGACATCTATAGAACTGCCGTACTCTTGGCGTGTGCTTCTGTGAATCCCGCGACACAGAAATGCAATGTACCTATGTGATGTCGCATGCATACGACTTCACATTGGCATTGATCATCTTTTTCTTACCGTTTTGAATTTTGAATATCTGGAACTCTCTGTTTACATTACATTATATTTCTTTCTGATAAGCCGTTCGTTGGTAGTGAAAGCTAAACTATATAGATTTGTGTTTTTAATACACCATTAAACGCATATTTTTGCACTTTATTGTTATCTACAGTCCCTAACTTAGACCGTAGGTTAGTTAGTTAGTTGGTTGGTTGGTTGATGGTTTATGGTGCAAGGCCCTCAAAGGGCCAAAGAGAGCCTTAGAACGTAAATAGGGTATTCTTAAGAGTAAAAAACAGAACTTTTTACGAAAATTTTGCATGGGGCTACCTTGACCCGGGCCCCGACCCCTTCCAAAAACCGTCTACCGTCTAAGTTAGATAACCATAAGTAGTATACCAAATCTGGTTGTCCTAAATTGAAAACTGTAGATTTTACGAAATTTTTATGAGGAGGGGGATGGGCTCTCACCCCGGGGTTCCAGCCCCTTCCAAAAACCGTCTAGCGTCTAAGTTAGAGTACCATGAGATAGTATGCCAAATTTGGTGGTTCTAAATTGAAAACTGTAGAATTTAAGAAAATTTTGTATGTGGGGGGGGGGCTCTCACCCCCGGGTCTTGACCCGTTCCAAAAACGGTCTGCTGTCTAAGTTAGAGTACCATAAGATAGTATACCAAATTTGGTGGTTCTAAGATGAAAACTGTCGATTTTACGAAATTTTTAATGGGGGGGGGCTCCGACCCCGCGGGCTCCAACCCCTTCCAAAAACAGTCTAGCGTCTAAGTTAGAGTACCATGAGATAGTATACCAAACTTGGTGGTTCTAAATTGAAAACTGTAGATTTTGCGAATTTTTATGAGGGGGCCCTTACCCCCGGGCTGCAACCCCTTCAAAAAATCGTCGAGCATCTAAGTTAGAGTACCATGCGATAGTATGCCAGATTTGGTGGTTCTGAATTGAAAACTGCAGTTTTTAAGAAAATTTTGTATGTGGGGGCTCTGACCCCCAGGGCCTTGATCCGTTCCAAAAACGGTCTACTGTCTAAGTTAGAGTACCATGAGATAGTATACCAAAGTTGGTGGTTCTAAATTGAAAACTGTAGATTTTACAAAACAAATTTATTCGGGGGTGTCTGACCCCCCGGGCTCCAACCCCTTCCAAAAACCGTCTAGCGTCTAAGTTAGAGTACCATGAGATAGTATACCAAATTTGGTGGTTCTAAATTGAAAACTGTAGATTTTACGAAAAAGTTTTTTTCGGGGAGGGGGGTCTGACCCCCGGGCTCCAACCCCTTTCAAAAACCGTCTAGCGTCTAAGTTAGAGTACCATGAGATAGTATACCAAATTTGGTGGTTCTAAATTGAAAACTGTAGATTTTAGGAAAAAAGTTTTTATTCGGGGGAGTCTGACCCCCCCGGGCTCCAACCCCTTCCAAAAACCGTCTAGCGTCTAAGTTAGAGTACCATGAGATAGTATACCAGATTAGGTGGTTCTGAGTTGAAAACTGTAGTTTTTAAGAAAATTTTGTATGTGGGGGGCCTGACCCCCGGGCCTTGACCCGTTCCGAAAACGGTCTGCCGACTAAGTTAGAGTACCATAAGATAGTATACCAAATTTGGTGGTTCTAAGATGAAAACTGTAGATTTTACGAAATTTTTTATGAGAGGGGGGGGTCCGACCCCGCGGGCTCCAACCCCTTTCAAAAACCGTCTAGCGTCTAAGTTAGAGTACCATGAGATAGTATACCAAATTTGGTGGTTCTAAATTGAAAACTGTCTAGCGTCTAAGTTAGAGTACCATGAGATAGTATACCAAATTTGGTGGTTCTAAATTGAAAACTGTAGATTTTAGGAAAAAGTTTTTATTCGGGGGGGTCTGACCCCCCGGGCTCCAACCCCTTCCAAAAACCGTCTAGCGTCTAAGTTAGAGTACCATGAGATAGTATACCAGATTAGGTGGTTCTGAATTGAAAACTGTAGTTTTTAAGAAAATTTTGTATGTGGGGGCTCTGACCCCCGGGCCTTGACCCGTTCCGAAAACGGTCTGCCGACTAAGTTAGAGTACCATAAGATAGTATACCAAATTTGGTGGTTCTAAGATGAAAACTGTAGATTTTACGAAATTTTTTATGAGAGGGGGGTCCGACCCCGCGGGCTCCAACCCCTTCCAAAAACCGTCTAGCGTCTAAGTTAGTTTCATGATACCAAATTTGATGGTTCTGAAATGAAAACTAGATTTTACGAAAACTTTGTATGTAGGGGGGGGGGCTCTGACTCCCGGGCCTTGACCCGTTCCAAAAACCGACAACCGTCTAAGTTAGAGTACTATGAGATAGGATACCTGATTTGGTGGTTCTGAATTGAAAACTGTAGTGTGGGGGCTCTGACCAACCGGGCCCCTGACCCTTTCCAAAAACCGTCTAAGTTAGAGTACCCTGAGATAACATACCAAATTTGGTAGTTCTAAATGGAAAACTATATCTTACGGCAATTCTGTAGGGGGGCTGTAACCCCCCTCCTCTCTGCAACCGCTTCCCAAAACCGTCTACAGTCTAAGTTAGAATACCACGAGATAGTATACCAGATTTGGTGGTTCTGCATTGAAAACTGTAGATTTTACGAAAATTTTGTATATGGGGGGCTCTGACCAACCGGGCCCTGCCCCGTTCCAAAAACCGTTTACCGTCTAATATTTTTAGTGCCAAAGAAAAACGTAATATTCCTATCCTGTCTGCGTGGCCAAACTTTATAAATTTGATCAGGGAGCAAGACGTTCGAAATCGTACGTTTTCCTGAATTCGTTTTGTATGTAACCAAAATCTGTAAACGCGACGAATTGACGTAGTCGACGAATTGACGTAGTCGACGAATTTGTCCGCGACGAATTGACGCAGTCGACGAATTGACGCGCGACGAATTAACGCGCGACGAATTGACGCAGTCGACGAATTGACGCGCGACGAATTGACGTAGGCGACGAATTGACGCGCGACGAATCGTCGCAGTCGACGAATTGACGCAGTCGACGAATTGACGCACGCGACGAATTGACGTAGAACCGTCAGAGTGTTAGACGAATTACTAGTGGAATATTACAGACGACTACAGAACAGGAGGATCGCATTATCCATGGACAGGTTCATATCACACCTTAGAGCCACGCTACTGACCATCCAATGAGCTGTGACTTCCGCTGGATGTCACTCCATCTGCCATGGCTCGCCGACTAGCGGAGAGATCCTCCGTTCATACCAGCTAATTCCTCAATTACCACTGACTGCTACTCATCATCAAAAGTGTCTGGAATTTTCCTGCGCATGGAGTATAGAATGGCATCAATTAGTCTTCAGCAGTAAGCCCTGCTTTTGCTGAGGGGCCCAATGATGGGTGCAAACACAGCGATGACATGGTGAGCGCATTGAAACTAAAGCCTTTGTGGAACGTCTTGACTAGCCAGGTCCCTGGTTTTCTTCTCGATTGAGCATGTGTGTGCCATGATTGGACGTCATCTATATCCCCACTAGCAGCCAGCGCAGCCCCGAATCTTCTGCGTAAATAGGTACAACAAGCTTGGTGAGAAATACGGCAAGAGGCCGCTCCAATAAGACTATGCTGAGACGTTTAGCTCAATGTGTGCGAAACAGAGGTGGTTTCACTTCACATTGATCTATCCACAGTAAGCATCGTTTTGTATCAATAAAAGTGTTCATCAGCATATGCAAATTTTATCACGTGTTTCTTATCTCCTTGGCTGTCATTCTTCTAAGTATCCTATCTGTATTCTTGTTGCTTAAGGTGCTGCAGTTACAATGTCACAGAGTATATATTGTCTGGCTCTATTCGAGAGCCACCTATTACGTCTATGGAAAAGAACACCCACAGCCAATGTATTATTCTTACAATTTGCTAAAAAGAAGCCACTGAAGACAAGCCGAACTTCACATAGCTTATCTCTAAAACTCCTAAGTAGGATGGCATTAGTTTTCTTTTTATTGTTAAACTATAAGAAAATGGAAGATCACACATTTGAAACTGGGATCTTTTTTTTTTTTTTTTTTTTGATTGGAGGTTTAACGACCACCGTGAGCAACTCAATGGGCTATAAGCGGTCGCCCGTCCCTAATTTAGGGTCACTGGTTCCAGGGAAGGGAGAGAGCCAGTGCCGTAAGACAAACACAACATCCATGCCTCACCGGGATTCGAACCCGGACCCCTTCGGACGAATGATCAGAGGCCAACGCCTTAGACCACCTGCGCCACCGGGGCGGCGCTGGGATCTTTCTCTCTCTCTCTCTGCTCTTAATTTTGAATAAAGCTTAAAAGATAAAAAAACAACAACCTCTTTACCCCTACAGCATGGGTTGAATTCATTCAGGCAATGATCTTGGTGTCTTTCTCCCATTTTTTTTTTTTTTTTTTGATTGGAGATTTAACGACCACCGTGAGCAGCTCAATGGGCTATAAGCAGTCGCCCGTCCCTAATTTAGGTTCACTGGTTCCAGGGAAGGGAGAGAGCCAGTGCCGTAAGACAAACACAACATCCATGCCTGATCGGGATTCGAACCCGGACCCCTTACGGACGAATGATCAGAGGCCAGCGCCTTAGACCACTGCGCCACCGGGGCGGCTTTCTCCCATTTTAATCAAATTGAGAAACAAAATCATAGAACTGATTCTTATATTACTATGCTGCCAAAAGTATTTTGACATTTTCTGTAGTTGCAAGAAAGGCATTTAATTCAAAATCTTAGTGCAAAAACAGACAATTCTGGCTTTAAAAGCCAGCAGCAGCACTTCTCTGCAGGCTTTCTACTACGTAGGATGATCAATAAGTCAGTTCCTGTGATTTTTGGCGGCAGATTAGAGATACCTATATCGGCATCCGCCAACGTCATTGCAGTCTCTGGACTAAAGAGCGTTGTTTAACACAGGAGTTTGAATAAAAATAAAACGTTATGGAGAACAAAATTCAAGTGAAAATGACGACCGCGTGGAGAAACATGGTCTCAGCCACCGAGGTATGCTCGGTGATTAGGTTTCTCTGGGCATGGAAAACGTGGGCAGCCGAAATCCATCGCCAAATGCAAAAAGTCTATGATCCTCAAGTCATGAGTAATTCGAGCGTATCAGATTGGTGGCCAAAATTCACACACGGGTTCAATACGTTGGTGGCTGTGTAACGCAATGGCAGGCCTTCAACATCAGGTAAAAACGTAACGTAAATGGAGGTTCCGTGCAAGAAGACAGACGGGTGACTGCGTCAATTTCTGCAAATGCTTCTCTCGGTAACACATGTCACACCGCTCAATGTAATCAACGCGCGTACCTCCGAGTGAGGCGATTTTCCCAGGTTGGTTATCATTTTCATTTGAATCCTTTCAACAAATCTGCAACTATTTCTTGCAGAGTTTTCACCCAGTGAAAGTTTGTACGCAGCTACCGTGGCCCCAAGGAAAGCGGGTCTACAGGTCGTGACAGGAAAGTGTGTAAGATAGGTAGAAATGGTTAAGAGTGCCAGATAGGGAAGAGTGAACAGGCATCGTGCCTTAATGCTAGACGATACCAGATCAGAATGTTCATTTCTAGAGGAAAGGAACAGATGGTCTTATCTCTATAAGGGGTCTAATACCCCGGGACCGTTTTCTTAATGTACCCTCCGAAGCATGGCGAGTTTTTAATGATCGGAGCGGTTAGGTTGGGTTGAGACATTAGTGGTTGAAACGGTCAAGTTGGGTTGCGTCTTTAGTGGTTGGAGCAGTCACGTAGGGTTGAGTCTTTAGTGGTTGGAGCGGTCAGGTTGGGTTGAGTCTTTAGTGGTCGTAGTAAGTCTTTAGTGGTTGGAGTAATCAGGTTGGATTGAGTCTTTTGTGGCTACAGCGGTCAGATTGAGTTGAGTCTTTAGTGGTTGGAGCGGTCAGGCTGGGTTGAGTCTTTAGTGGTTGGAGCGGTCTTACCACTGGGCTATCGCGGCTCTTATTTGAATCCGTTCTCCAGCATGTTGCCTTTTTATCCTAACTCCTGTGCAAAACAAACAAACAAAAAACGCTCGCTGTCAAGAGAGTGTAATGACGTTGGGAAACAAAGAGTTACATTTCTGTAATCCACCACAAAAGGTATTTGGAAGTTACTTGTTGATCAGCCTTCGTAAATTCCCATAAGTCTCGACCTGAATATTTCTCCATTCCAAGCTGATTTTGTGGAAGGTCGCTCTTGTAGAAACCTGATTCGGGGTTCCTATGCCCCCTAAGGTGTTCTGTTGGATTTTGAGCTGACCAGTACAAAATTTCAAAGTTGATCTTCGCAGACCAGCCTTGCACACTTCTTGCAGTATGGTATGGAATATAGTCATCCTGATGTAAATAACGAAATCCTGTGACAGTGTAGGAAGAGTGGAATTGTGCAACCGAACTGATGGGCCGGGTTGTGACCCATTGGTTTGGTTACATGGTTCTCACCAGTCTCCTTTGACTCTTCTGATTCACCAGCTGTTTTTTTCCATAGGATTACTAGAAAGCTTTTGCGCATCGCATCTTACACGATAAACCCTCGCTATCGTTGTGCGTAAAAGACCCAGGAGGCAGCCAGTTTGGAAGATGCTCGAACCCGCACGCCGAGCATAAATTATCATGCCACGTTCAGAGTAACTCAGATCACTCGTTTTTCACGACTCAATCGAATGCTGACTAATGCTCAACGAGCTGTACTGCGCACCGTGCTCACTTGACGTCATACGTGTTGAAGTGATCCGGTTTATAAGGTGTATGTACCCAATAAATTGATATCTCAATGCATGTAGACACCTTTAATATAGCTTTGTTTTCAATATTTCAAAAACACTCGCACTATAAAAGTTAATGCTTATGTTCTTACCAACACCGTTTGAACAGATGACTATATTAATATCCAGGAAACAACATGCCCGGATCCGAAAAGTCACATCAGTGCGTAGGAGAGTTGATGCAGCAATATGTTTTATTCAGGAGTTTTATACATGTGATTAGAAACACAGTAAATTGATTTTTGAGGTTCAGATTGCTAGTAAAGTAAGACGGTGTTCTTAGCACTAGCAGATTCAGCAAGGGGGTAGGGCCCCCTTCCTTAAAATATACTTTTTTCTTTTTAAATGGCTAAGATCGTAAATACAGTATAATAATTAATGCATTTATTTTTGCAAAATTGTACCAGGGTGAGTCACAAGTTCGTAGCGTTTTGGGGTATAATGTTCAGTCCGGTACCACATGTTGACCACATATGGCTATTCAGCAAAATACAGTGCATCAGAGTCTATGGTCCCTCGCCAACTTTCAGCCAAAGATGCAATGTCGTTGCGATACCAGACGGCTGGCTTGGATGCAAAACTCTCAATGATACCATCTTTCACAGCCTCCAAGAAATGGACAGTCTGCCGGCCAAGAAGTGCGCCATGGAACAAAACAGGTAAAAATCAGAAGGGGGCAAGTACCGGGCTATAGGCTGGATGTGGTAGCATTTCGACGCCATCCAAATCCTAAATTTTATGGAGAAAAATCCGTGACCTATGACATGGGGCGTTGTCGAATTGCAGGAGGAACTTCTTTCGGTTCACTATTTCCGGTTAGCGCTGGTGTAGAACGTCGTATACGTGTTGCAGCTGGTCGACATACAGGTTCCCATCGACGGCCCGACCATGTGGCACAAGCTCCCAGTGGACAGGACCCTCGAAATTCCACCATACACAAGACATTGTCTTCACTTCGAAACGCCCTCTTTGAACAACTGCTTGAGCCTCATCCCCTGGCTGCATCCATTGGTTTCTGGTATTAGGATAACGTAGGAAGAACCACCTCTCGTCGTTCGTTGCAATTCTCTGCCAAAACCGGTCGTCACGTGGATTTTGCAGCAATTCTTTACACAGAGTGACATGCTCCTCAGCTTGCTTTGGGCTCAACTCATGGGGACCCATTCGCGGACGTCTGGCGCGAAAACCGAGCTGGTGTAAATGGCGAACGAGGGTGGTTTGTGATGCATGGACATCCTCTGCTAATCGTCGGGTGCTGGTTTCTGGGTGCTGTTCAACAGCTAGATGCAGGGCTTCAGTGCTTGTGGTGACTGCTTTCCCGCACCTCAATTTGTCAACGAGACCTGTCTCCGGACCGGAAGCATTGGAACCATTTTCTTACTGTTGCAGGGTGCACTGTCCCCTCACCTTTTATACTACAGATTTTCTCCGCGGCAACTGTCTCGTTCAACCCTTTTTTCCAATAATGGCGTAGCAGCACACGCAACAAGTTTTTCCTCCGACGTTCTCGTCTCGTATGAGCGGCACACACGTGTTGTGCCCGGCGCATGCCTACCCGTCTGACCAATGAAGCACGCCACTTAATCAGGCGTGGGACACATTCTACCTTACTGCGCATGTCCCACCTGTTCGGCGCAGCTGCTCCATCTGTATCGCGAAACGCTACGAACTTATGATTCACCCTGGTAGTAAGAAATCCAGATTTTCATAAAATATTTTATTGTAACCTGGACATCCATATTTATCAGAAGTGAAGCTCAGTAGCCATTTTAGAGATAAAGAATTATATTCATTTTCCTCCATTTTCCCGCAATTTCGATGAGCTGGGCAACGAACAGCAAAAGTGCGCTTCTTCTCACGCGTCCCTTCAAATGAGGGGGTGTTAGATTTATAGTTTTGTGGATGTGAGAAGAGTAGAACAGGACATTATTGCTTTTCATCTGTCCCAGGCAAAGGGAGGGGATTGTTACGTGGAAACTTTCCTGCGATTGAGTACGAAAAGAGGAGACAGCAGCGAATCCAATTAAAAGAACTTAGAGTTTTTAGAGAGAAGGCATTTTAAGGAGTGGCCTGCGCTTTCTTGGAAGGCGTTGGACTACACTCTTCGGAGGGGACGACTTTGGGGGGGGGGGGGTTCTCAGGAAGAGGACAAGGGACTCGGTGGCAGGAAGTTCAGGGATGAGGAGGTGTGAATGGAAGTGCGAATAGCTTGCTGGTCGGCGTGACGGAGATAAGTGTTGAGCAATGGAGCGGATGATTAGAGAGTGGGGATACTGACCAGGCGAGAGAATTAGATTCGACGTGTTAATAAGATAATGAAATAATGAAAATGATGGAAAAAAGCTTGGAGACATTCCCCACGACATTTGAATAAATATCTTCCTCAGTGCAAGAGCGTTTAACTTTGGTCGGTTTTTTTATATTTAATACTTTATTTATCTGCTCCAGTCGAGAGAAATACGGGAAAACCCCCGATACAGAACTTGAGGCAAACGAAGCATCAAACGAACCATCCACACAGGGCGCTGTAATATAACTCAGCACCAAGCCCTGTAACATTATAACAATTAAAATTTACTGTAAATTTGGAGATTAACCATTCTGTTCTAGCTTTTGAGAGAGAGAAAGAGTGAGAGAGAGAGAGAGAGAGAGAGAGAGAGAAAGAGAAAGAGACCCATCCACAAAGTCTCTCTATCCATCGTTTTTTCAGACCACAGTACATCCCCCACCCCTCCCCGAAGTAAGCTTTTTAATCAGCTATTGGTTCTTAGCAAATGCCTCCGAAGTTGTATGTGTAACTTCTGCGCTTCAGTTATAAGCGAACAACATTTTGGGCAAAAAGAAACCTTATTAAACGCGAATACTTACCTGATGCGCTTCTACTTAGAAAACAGCTAATTACCTAGCGTCAAGAATAAAGACAACTGTAGTCAGTGTTAACCTAGCAGAACAAAGCAATTTTCAGAAAAGCGTCCTCGCTTACACATGCCTAAATTTCTTGCAACGTAATATGATTATAACAAATTATACATGAATATCGGAAAATTCGATTAGACAACTTACTGAGAGACATCACGTGTTCTGCTAGACTGGCTTTCATTTCAACGGCATTCAATCTTCCTAGTCCTTCTTTAACTTTTTGAGAATAGTCACTCAAATTGTAAGGAATGATCAAAGAGTCCGTAAAGTAATGAGCGAGAATCCCAAGAAATCTTCCAAGCGCTTGATGATAAACAAATTTTGGGTCAAAAAATTTGATCATGTAGTCAAACGTATCGTAGGCAGTGTGATAGGCTGGGTACGTAGACATTTCGTACTTTCTCTGTTTAAAAGAAAATTAAATGCATAATCACATGTCTTGAATACAATTGGGGTTTTTTCTATGTAAAAGAAAAGTACAAAAATGTTTAAAAGGAAAAAAAAACATGCATGAAAAAGAGAAAGAGAATCGTGCATTTCCGAAGCCCGAGCCATGTGTATTTTTTGGATGTGGGGTATTAGCGACCCCCACGAGCATCTAAGACTTTTGGAAGCCGTCACCTCTCCATAATTTGGGGACGTTGACTTTGGGGAAAGAGGACAAGACAACGTCGTAGAACATACGTAGCGCCCATGTCTCATTCAAGATTTTAGAACGCGCAAATTTTGGATGATGGGCCGAAAGTCTGTGCCTCTGACAGCTCAGCCACCGGATCATCAAGCTGTGCATTATGCAGAGAATAAAGTTTCGTTGAAGAAAGAAACTAAAAATGAAAGCTGTTTTAAAGTATACTTTGAGGTTGCGTAACGTATTGCAGTATGTGGTTGCCTTGACCGTACTGCTGCGTCCAGCCAATCCAATAGCAATGGGCCATTCTCATCGAAGAAAACCGTGAGCATCACTTTTCCAGCTCTTAAGGACGACAGAGTTGGGATGCCGCCATTCCATACTAATCCGTTTTGTGGCCGGATCGAAGTGGTGGCACCAAGTTTCATCTGCGGCCACAATCTTCGAAATAAACTGTTCCCCCTCTGCGTGGTAACGATGCAGATGCTCCAGGCAAGCACCCATTCACCGAGTCTTCTGCTCCGCCTGGAGATGCTTGGGGACCCATTGTGCGCAAACTTTGAAGTATTCCAATCGGCGATGGAGAATGGTGTTAACAGTTCTCTTACTCACGGGCAATGTTGCCGCGAGCTCGCGGGTGGCAATTCGGCGATTCTCCTTCACAAGGTTGTCCACGGAAGCAATGGATCCCATGGTGATGGCCACGTGTGCTTGCCCAGGTCTCGGCATGTCCTCCGTGCTCACACGTTCTTTATGAAATTCACTATACCAGCGGAACACTGTACACCGTGACTGACACTCATTCCCATACACATCCTTCATACGATGATAAATTTCAGCTCTACTAACACCTTCTGTCGTCAAAAATTGCATAACTGCCCGCTGGGCCTGTTTGGACGAATCCATATCCCGACCCTACGTAGTCAACATGCCTCCGCACGTGCGTGTCAGCACACTGACACGTGCCGCCGATAACAGCGTGCTTACTGACATGACACGCCATCTACCCGCGCAAATGCACGGCTCTGTGTAATTATACAACGACGCTATTACACGAGTCTCACTTTCATTTGGGAGGCCCTTATACACTGAGTGGCCACTTTATTATGGCCACCACCTCAGTACTTCGTTGGGCCACCTTTTGCCTTTAATACTGCGTCGATTCTTCGTGGCATGGACTTCACGAGATGTTGATAGTTGGTTTGTGGAATCTGAGATCATGCTTGATGAATAGCACTTTCCAGGAGTGTGAGAGTGCAGGGTTGTGGATCCAGCTGTCTGATGGCTCGTTCAACTTCATCCCACAAATTCTCAATGGGGATTGGGGGGGCACCTAAGCAAAGTAAACTCACCGGCATGTTCATGAAACCAATCCTGTACAATACGAGCAATATGGCACGACACATTGTCTTGTTGAAAGTATCCATTGCCATTGGGATAAACCATCCACATGACAGGATGCACTTGGTCCGCAACGATGTTTAGATATGATGTGCCAGTCAGAAGTTGATCAACACGAATTAAAGGGCCCAAAGCATGCCAGGAAACATTCCCCAAACCATAACGTTGCCTCCACCAGCTTGAAAGGTTGTAGCAATGCTTTTGGGGTCCATGCTTTCGTGCTGTTTCCGCCAAATTCTCAATCAACCCTCAGCACGGTGCAACTGAAAACATGATTCATAGGACCACATAATTTGTTTCCAATTATCGACTGCCCAGTCATTGTGCTCCTGTGCGAACTGGAAACGTTTTATCTTGTTAACTGCAGACAGCAAAGGTGTTCGGACAGGCCTTCGGCTGCCATATCCCATATGATGCAGTGTACGGTGAACAGTGCGTGCAGAGATTATTTGAGGGGATTCTTGATTATGATGGTCTGTAATTTGCTGCACTGTTGTCCTTCTAATGTCTGTTACCAGTCTGGACACTCTCCGTTCCGCCCGAGCAGTCACTAGTCGATGACGACCACACGTTGCACTCAGAGACCCAGTTTTTTGGCTGACAGTCCAGTCTTTAAACACTTTAACAACAGCTGCTCTGGAACATTTCACGAATGCGGCGGTTTCGGTGATACTCGCTCCATGGCTACGACCTCCTACAATCATCCCACGTTGAAAGTCCGTCAAATCGCATTTTTTACCCATCTCGTCAAGCGAAAATCACTTCTACTACTGTCGCAAGATCAGATCAGATCATATGTAGAGGATTTTAGGAAGGGAGTGTCTGACCCCAGGTCTTAAACAACCCTTAGAAATAGGAAGCTAGGAGATTTAGGCTAGAGCGCCCGATAGGAAAGTGATACGGAAGCGAGATAGAAAGGGGGAAGAAGACGCCTTTATTTATTACCGGGGGCTAGTACCCGGGGTCCGACTGCTTAAAGTGCCCATCCGACGCACGGCGGGTATTTAGTGGTTCGAACGTTCGTACCTACCCAGGATCGAACCTGAGGTCATCTCCATGTCAGTCACGAACGCTGACCACTAGGCCGCCCGCGGCCCCTACTGTCGCAAGCACTAAGCTTTCCCTTTTTATACTAGCCTCGCCCTCTGGCGGCAATAGAGTGCAGCCATAGCTCATTTGCTTAAAACTGTCAGGTGGTCATAATAAAGTGGCCACTCAGTGTATATTGAGTTGGAACTCTAACTTCCCCTTTACACGAAAAGAACTTTCCACAACTCGCATTTTTTTACATCGATAATTTTAATTCTTCAAAAGATACCCATGTAAGTTTGTTAATATTTTTTGTGTACTTATCTTTTGTTTAGTGGGTATTTATAGCCCGTCCAAATAACAGAAATTTATATATTGCGTTTCCTTACCTGGTCGGCATTAAAGCTAAATGTTGCAGACGGAACTCCAGTATAAAAATAGAATCCAACATGGTCAGTTCCGGAGCCGGGGAAATTAACTCTGTGATAAAGAAAAGAATATCGTGCTCACATATAATATCTACTATCAAACTTGTATGTTTTCTGTAGTGCTAAGCTTATCTTAAGCACTTAATATAAACTAATGGAATGTAAAAAAAAAAAAAACCAAAAAAAAAAAAACACACACACATTTAAATTACAGATTTATTTTCACCAATACCTGGATAAAAAGAAGCGGACTATCAAGTTGCTGGAATAATTTCCTTTACAATCCATACTTAAAGACAATTTATTTTACGAAATAATTTTATTAGTTATCTCATTTTATTTTCAAGGAGGATAGAACGTACTTGTTAATGATAAAAAGGCATTAGCCTGACTTATGAAAGTTTGTCTGTATCAATAAATTAACATGAACGTTATCCATTAAAAAAAATACACGTTATCATTGATTTACGAAAAAAGATAAAAATTCATTTGCTTATTGTCTACGCTGTGTTTTTTTTTATAAGCAAACTGTTAACCGTCGAGCTTAGGAGTCGCGAATACTCTTGTTTTCAGCGGTGAGCACAGCACCTTTAAAAGGGATCACTGACCCTTCTCGGAGCTTCAACGTGAGAGCGTTTGTTTACACTGTTGTAAATCATCTGAACAAGTGACAGTGTCCAACACACACGTGCACTTTAAAGAGATTTTCCAGTTAACACAACCATCGTGCGGTTTGAAACCGCACAGTCTGCGCTCAGCTTTTCTGTTGTGAAGAAGTTAATAAGAGCCATTTCTCAAATCTAATTTGACTTTGAATAATGCAAACATCGCAACATTATTTTCATACTGATCGTCATTCAAATATGATTTGTGCCATCTTAGTGATGTAACCATCTTGTGTGTATTATATCAAAAGTATTTCATTATTGAATATTTTGGATTACACGAATCCTTCTGAGAAATCAAGATACGATGCGTTTTACTTTCCTTCTTTCCTTTTGCATGGTGTGAAGTCACTATGATAGATTCCCGCTTCGCATTTTACTACGTTTTTCATTCATAAACTTTGTGAAAACATAAGTTTGTCCGCTACGGCATCGAAACCGTGTTCCCTGACTCCGGAGTAAGTCGCTCTTTCAATTGAGCTACGCGGATAGAATGTCTCGCTGCAGATTTGTCGTCTTGACACATGTTTTCACCTCTGTAGTACGTCACATCATCTCCCTCTTAATTTTTTATTTTTTTATTTGAAACAAAGTGGGAATTTTTCATTAATTCCAAACAATGTGTGGAACAAACATCACACATTTTTCGAAGAACCCAACTGCCAGTGGATCCATTTTCCACAATCAGATAGATGGTCATCTAAAGTTATCTGTATTTTCTGCAGTTCTCTCTCTCTTTCTTATGCATGGTTTTCTCGATAGGTGGTGTAAGTATTCTTCTACAATTTTCCATCCATTTATGCTCCTAAAGCACAAATTGGCAAAATTTCCCTTGGTTTAAATAGAAATAAACATGGCAAATTTTCCCAGTGTCTTCTGGCACAGAGTTTTAAGGTTAAGCGATTGCAGTCAGTATACTATCATTATAAATAAAAAGCGCATAGTATAACGTTTCGGGCATATTTCCGTTGTCTTTGAGCCTTTTAGATAGCTTCATGAGATTTTGAAATATCGTAGAATATTGTATACTACGTCATTCTGTTACATTAAGACTAAAAAGTGCAGAACAGTCATGAAACGATTCCATTATCTTAAAGAATCGTTAACTGTCTAACACACATCGTGAAAAAGATACTGCCTCTCGTGTGATGGCTGTTTTTTTTTTTCCTTTCCTTCTGGGAGGATAAGAAGGCCCCAAAGTTCGAACATTTCTCGAGGGGGCAGGATATGCAGGATATCAGTGTATATTTCAGAGGATAGTTCTAAAGAGCGTTACCATGCTAAAATTATTTTCTCTTCCTGTCGCGATGCGCTGGTTTTAGTTTTTGCACTCATAGTTTCCTCTAACGCCTAAAATTCTCAGTTTTTGGCTGACACGATATCAGTATTGTTTAAAACAAATGTTTGAAGGTAAAAAAAGAATATTTCGTTTTTCGTACTTTTGTAGACTTCTGACAGCTGATCCCCGTTCTTTAAGCTATCAGAACATCAATCATAAAAGCTTAAGGTAGCAATCTTAAAAGCACGATAATTAAAACAACACGCAGGCTTCCGATGAAGTGAAGAACTTATTTAATGTATAAGTTAAAAGATTAAAAATAAAGCCATAAGAACTTTCGGTCTTCCTAAAGACCATCATCAGATGGAAGTACTGAAGGTCTATGACAGCTTGCAGGACTATAACTAGTTGCCCGTCCTAGATTGAAATTTCAGTACTTCCATCTGATGATGGTCTTTAGGAAAACCGAAAGTTCTTATGGCTTTATTTTTAATCTTTTAACTTATACATTAAATAAGTTCTTCACTTCATCGGAAGCCTGCGTAGTGTTTTAATTATCATGCTTTTAAGTTTGCTACCTTAAGCTTTTATGATTGACTCATTCCGCACGAGAATCTGTTATCATATCAGAACATGTTCAGGCAAAATACGGTTTTTATGCACAAATCCCTGGTTGAGAATTCAGTGAAGCTTTGATAAGGGCAGAACCGATATGCACTGGAAATATTATACAAGGAGTAAATACAAGGTAAGCTAATGCTATTTTAACACTAGAAACCTACGTTTGGAGAACCAGTTGCTCACAAGAGAAAAAGAAATACTTCCACGCACAAACTGCTATTCGTATTTTAAGGATACTGCAGAAGATGACAATTTAAGGGATAATCATGTGGCAATATAAATGCTATTGTTTAAAAACATTATGTGTTACTAATCTGCAGTTACTAAGTTATTGACAATGGCTGACAATGGTTGTTACCTTGGTTTATTGGATCCATCTAAGCCTCGGTAATAGTCAGCCCATCCGTCGTATAACGTCTTTCCTCTCATTTCTGGATGAGGAACCTGGAGTATAATCACTAGTGTCAATATGAACAGAAATGTGACAATCAATAATACGAAAACAAAGAGTTGCAAAACAGTGAAAATGGAGAGACATACAATACACTTTCATAGACAGATATGGATGAAAAATAGGTCCGTCCTTCATGTGTATTCTCAATGCTCTGCTCTTTCGTTTCTCCTCTGATATGTTTTCCGCCTCACTTCATCAGTTTGTCCAGCTCCCAACTCGTTCACCTCTGCTCATGATCCAGTTTTCCCCTGCCATAGCCTGCTTTGTAATTTTTTCTTTTTTCTTATGAAATCAGTGATTTATTATTTTTTTCTTGAAACAGCCACTGGAACTTCCCTTTCTTCTCTCTCTCTACAGCACGACGGCCTTTTTAACGTACTTGCCGAAATCAAATCGTTTCCCATCTTCAACTTGAATCTTCTACAGCCCGGAATTCCACACAACTCAGCAAATTTCACACTACCTGCCGGCTGGGTGTCGGTGCACCAAAACTGTATCAGCCTCCGTATTCGTTAAAGTCAACTTCTTCATTCAACTACAATTTTCACTTAGAGTTCTTTCAATTTCGCTGCTCATCGCTAATTGACTCATCATTTCAACTACATCTTCCACTTGGAGTTCTTCCATCTCATCACTTTATTAACTAACACACGCTGATTTTTCGTTCCGTGTGTGTTGCCGCACCGTATTTCTTCCTAAGCTTGTCGAACTTTTGTGTTTCATGTCATCTACTACTTAACCGCCGTTCGACTTCCAGCTTTCATTTTGATATGTGACCTATTTTTCATCACCTGTTAGTTACAGGTCTTTTACGAACTCTTTGATTTTTAGGTGCTTGTGTGCAAACTTTGCTTCTTGGTAGTGTTACAGCTCTCCAGATATGCTTTCTCCTCATCAGTAAGACATTACTGCTTAGCTTTATTTGTGAACATTTTTTCTTCATCTGTCAGTCACAAATTTTTCTGAACTCACATTTTTTCCCGCTCATTAGCAATTGTATATAGACTAGACTGCTGACATTTGTTTTCTGCTTACGTGTAAGACCGGCTTTATTATTTACGAATTTTCACCTTTGTTCATCATCATTTCTTCATTGACTTTCACATCACAAGAGTTTCCTCCCTTGTGTTTTTATTTTTTATTACCTGTTCACCGCATGTTCTTTTTTTCAAAAATAGGTTTTGAAAAAAGTGTTGTTTTCATGTACTCAATCTGTATTGTTTTCATTGTTTTTAATAAACATCTTTGAAAGAAAACTAGAGCTCCTAATAGTACAAGAAAACAGATGAAATCTCAGATCATACTCACATACACCCAAAACATTTTCCATACATCCAGCATTCCCGCCCCCCTTAATTGGTTGGAGAGAGGGAGAGATTTTATAAAAGGATCACATACAGGGTGTTTCTAAAACGTTTGGCCAAACTTCGTGAACTTGTTCCACTTCAATTCTGATGAAAACAATTATATAAACTTTTTTTTTTTTTTGATTGGAGGTTTAACGACCACCGTGAGCAACTCAATGGGCTATAAGCAGTCGCCCGTCCCTTATTTAGGGTCACTGGTTCCAGGGAAGGGAGAGAACAAGTGCCGTAAGACAAACACAACATCCATGCCTCACCGGGATTCGAACCCGGACCCCGTTCGGACGAATGATCAGAGGCCATCGCTTAGACCACTGCGCCACCGGGGCGGCTATATAAACTTAAGACACAAACCTACGGAGGTATACACGGTGTATAATAAACTCGTACACCAGCCTCTTTAGAGGTGAACGGAGGCTCATAACGACGTAGAACCAACGTTACTGATGTAATTTCCAGAGAGCCGATCCTATAAGCTCGATGTCAGCGCCCCCAGCGGAGAATTCGCGAATTTAGCACGTCGAACTCCGAAAATATGATACATAAAGCAAAAATATCAATCGTGAAATTAGAGAGCATTTGTTGTTTTCTACGAATCGTTCGTAAAGGTGGGGTCAACAAGCGAACTCAGGCTGTACACTGAAAAGGCAAAAGTAACCAAGGGCATTCCTAAGCGGTGCAATATCATTCGATTGTTCTGCAGAGATGGGAGGAACCCTAAAAACAGGAGAGGATACATCGTGGCATTGGAATCTCCCGGTTCCCCGATCGTACGAAACTGCTAGGTTGCTCCTCTCCATGTCATAATCACAGTTTCGAACGAACGGGAAGGGGAAGCTTCCAGGGTCGTGATCAGGGACTGATTTATACAGAGAAGATTACGAAGCCAAGGCGTGGAGCCCCTCTATGCTAGAAGGCCTCAAAAACAAGGATTTTTCATTTTGTCTTTATTTTTTAAAACTTTGTCCTCTTGTAACAGCAGTCCATTGACACATATGACAACAACATGTGGATTGGAAGATCGAAGATTGAAAGCAGGTGGGTTAGTCTGTTGAAGCACGATATGCTTTCCAATCTGCCGATGGTACGTATTTGGCTTCAGCAGCATAAGGCTATCGATTCTTCATGCATAGCATCAACTATCCAGGCTGGTGTTGGCGGTTGTACGATGTGGGGTATGCTTAGCTAGGACTCCTGGAGTGTATGGGCCAACGTATGGACACCGCATACTACTGGAGACTGCTAGCTCACCATGAACATCTTACAATGTTGTATTACCACCCAGAGAAGGATGCGTTCCATCGGAACGATAATGACCTATGCCATCGGATTCGGGAACTCTACGTGCAGGAATGATTCGACAAATCCAGTGCTGATATGAGACATTTTGAATGGTCTCCAAACTTGCCTGATCGCACTCCAACTGTACATTCGTGGGATGTTGTAGAACGACAGGTGAGGCACTTCTGCACACCAACCCACTCCGTACTGGACTGCAATAGAAAAGGCTTGGTTGCAGATCCCCACACAACTGTACAAACATCTCCTGGAGTCGATGCCACGTCAAGTGGCGGCCGTTCTGCTGGAAAAAGGAGTGTCTGCGAAGTACTAGGTAGATGATGATAATTCAGTGAGCTCTCAGTCTAAACATATATTTTTTTATTAGGATCCCTGTTTCTGATACGTAAGTAGGAACTCGTTGGATGGCCTAATGATAATATTTTCGTTTTGGGACATATAATTTTTGTTTCCTGAGTATCTCATTATTTCTTCAAAATGCACTCCAGCTACGTTTTATACATCATTTAAGTGCTTTATCGATGCTACCTACCTCAGGTAAATACGTCTAGATCTAGAAAGACAAACAATTCAGTTTCATGAACAGTTTAAATACGTATCCACAAATCATAATTTCATTAAAAAAAATAATAACCAGTGTGAAACCCAATATATGCCGGTGGCTGTATACCGAAACCACCTCATTCTGCTCCAGAGCCGAATGCTTTCCCAATTAAGCTACGCCGGCAAGGGCTTACCAATGCTACTTTCCGTCTTGACATGTGCGTCATCTCTGTAGTACCTCACACATATATCCCCCCCCCCTTGAGGCGGAATCGTAGGTTTCTGGGTCAACCAGCAAACCACGCTTGAAAGAGCTCAATGGAGAAGAAGGAATTCTCCTTAATTCCAGATGATGTGTGGAATGAACATCACACATTTTTCACAAAATCTAACGGCGAGTAGATCCATTTTTACGTTCGGGCACCAATGTGAAAACACAAATTTGCCAGTGGCGGAACTAGAGCCCCCTCACCGTCCTTCTGCTCCGGAGCCGAATGCTTTCCCAATTAAGCTACACCGACAAGGGCTTATCACTGCTACTTGTCGTCTTGACACGTGCGTCACATCTGTAGTACGCCACACCAGAATTTTTTTTTACTGTAGGGTTTTGAGTTTTCAAGTGCATATCTCATAAGGTGGTTTATGAATTTCTTACCATGTTGGCTACTTCCATTATGGCATTAGTTAGCATCGGCGAACCTTCAACCTCAAAAGCATTGCCTGAAAGAAACAACAAGGAAAATATTTTCACGTTTAAATTTTAAGAAGCAAATCTTATGTTGCTAAGCAAATAAGCATGTGTAAGTTATAAAAATCTTTACACCAACGATATATCGGGTGGCTGCACCAATGAGTTTGTTTTTCTTTAAAGTTGGAGATATCAACATGTTCGATTGTTTTTATTTCATGCATGGCAAGAGATATCAATGGAAATAGCTGAAGCGATAAAGCGAGAAGAAAGAAAGAAATAAAACTAGTACAGTAACAGTATTATTTTTGACGGGTTATGAGGAGATAGATGGCACAACTAGTTATGTTGCTGGTTGTGATGTGAGTTGATTGAGGAAGAAGAACGATGGCGTCGCACACAAAACATTGCACAAAAGAGGAGGCGATAGCAGTGATAACTTTTACCTAGCATTACGGTCAGCTATGAGACCTAGAGATCGATCAATTTCCCGCTTGAGTATAAGCTATCCACTAAAGAATGGAAGCATCAAACTTCGCCGAAGACAAGATTCAAAGCTACAGTTTTCATGGGAAAAGCGAAGTTGACTTCATTATCTGACAATAAAATAATCGGGTCCAAACGTCAGGGACTCCTACTCAAAAGGCGTTTGTTTGCTGAATGACGCCAGACTTCACAGTTCCCGTGAGCTTTTAACCGCGGAAAGATTTATGTTTGAAGAATGACACTAGAAAAGTATAATACTGGCTGTCTCGTACCACCAGTCAAGCGCAGAGAGCGACCACTGATTGTTTAAACAGTGTGTTATCATGGCATTCTTTAGGTCTCATCGTTTGATTGCACGGAAGAATTACCTTCTGTCACTACATGCACATTTCTTGAAATCAGATGCATTAAGGTGGATCCATCTAAAACCATGCCCTATGTTTCCAATGGTAAACATTTCAGTAGACATTTTCTTTGCAATTAATATATTCCCAAGGATGGACATTTGCGCATCGGTAAAAATAACTTTGAACTATAGCCTAGTATAATTAATATTTTCTAAATATTAACCGTAATTATATTAAAAATCAATAATTTTTCCTTGGGATCTGCTAATAGATGGCGCCATCTGTACAGATAGCTTATTAACTGTAATCATGTCGCATTTTTTTCAATAATTTTAATAATTTTCGGAATGGAATCAACACTTGAGGCTAACCATGCGACAGTCTGGAATGTTTAGAATGACTTGAGCCACTTAGATTAAATGTTCTGATAATAATTGAGCTGAAAATGTCGGTTTAATGGTTTATTTTTTTTTATTTTTTTTATTGGAGGTTTAACGACCACCGTGAGCAACTCAATGGGCTATAAGCAGTCGCCCGTCCCTAATTTAGGGTCACTGGTTCCATGGAAGGGAGAGAGCCAGTGTCGTAAGACAAACACAACATCCATGCCTCACCGGGATTCAAACCCGGACCCCGTTCGGACGAATGATCAGAGGCCATCGCTTAGACCACTGCGCCACCGGGGCGGCTGGTTTATTTCGGAATTAGAAGTCAGCAGTTCCAACAATTCTGTTGATATTTTCAGCTAAATTATTGACAGAACATTTAATCTAAGTGACTCAAATCATTCTAAACATTCCAGGCTATCGCATGGATAGACTCAAGTGCTAATTCCATCCCGAAAATTAATAAAATTATTGAAAAAAATATGCGACATGATTACAATTAGTAAGCTATCTATATAGGTGGTGTTTACTATTAACAGATCTCAAAAACTCAACAAGGAAAAATGAAGAATTATTAATATAATTATGGTTACGTTTTAGCAAATATTAAGTGCACTAGGCTATAATTTAAAGTTATTTTTATGGATGTTCAAATTTTCATCTTTGGGAATACATTACTTGCGAAGAAAATGTTTACAGAAGTTTGCTACCATTGGAAACATAGGGCAGAAATTTTAGGTGGATCCACCTTAATCAGTTTTTTTTTTTTTTTTTTTTGTGATTGGAGGTTTAACGACCACCGTGAGCTACTCAATGGGCTATAAGCAGTCGCCCGTCCCTAATTTAGAGTCACTGGTTCCAGGGAAGGGAGAAAGCCAGTGCCGTAAGACAAACACAACATACATGCCTCACCGGGATTCGAAACCGGACCCTTTTCGGACGAATGCTCATAGGCCACCGCTTAGACCACTGCGCCACCGGAGCAGCCTTAATCAGTTTCAGACGATGTTCTCCGAGCACAATTCGAGGGTGTAACAAAAGCTCTGCACACGTTATTCTAAAACGGAAGCGGATGATGCAATCAAGAAAATGATTACGTCATGTCCAGGGCTATAAAAGAGAAGGGCTGGTGCCTAGTGGTCAGCGGGTCAGATTATCAATGTAAGGTTCTCAGGTTTGAACCTGGGCTGATCTTTCAGAGATGGTGTGATTTACTAACAATCGCTGAATACCCGCCGTGCATCGGACGAGCACGTTAAGTGACGGCCCCAGGCTGGACCCACTGGTTAAATGGGTATCCTTTCCTATGCCTCCCTGAAATTCTCTCACCCCTCTATGTGCAACATCGTATTTGTACGGTGGCGCCATCTACTGTACTCTAATCTCACTACAAACTGTTCTGTCAAAGTCGCTAGACTTGACAGAAGTCTAGCGACTTTGACAGAGTCGCTAGACTTCTGTCAAAGTCGCTAGACTTCGACTCATTCCTTCCGTTTCTGTGTCCTGCCCAAAAGGCGATCTCGCTGTAGGTGGCTGGGACCTAAACTCTACTCACTGTGGACGGAAGTCCTACAAGAAAATGACAAATTGTGATTCCTTACAGAGTTAGATCCAGCTCCCCTGAAGACGCGAGCTGGAGATGATGACGTAGTCATGCTGCAGCAGCGGGTTGGTAGTGGGGTTCTCAGAAGCCACTGCTCCACGGGAAATCCGAAGTAATTAGTTTAAAAGTCAAGAAAAACTACATAACTGTAAAGTATTAGAGTAAAAGGAATGAGAATGAACTAAACTATCATCTCTGTAGTTAGAATTTTTTTTTTTTTAACTTTAAACATATATTTCTAACATTACAGTATTAGGCATATAAACACATCATTGTGTATTACGTTAAAGGCACAGCGACTAGTTAACAGTTGATTATTTATAAAACAGAGCATTTGAAAAAAATTCCGAACACTGTTTTGCAGGTAACAAAAATCAAAATGCAATTGAACAAATGCTAATACTTTTTTTACTTTTGTGCCTTGTTTTCTGTGTGTCACCTGTTAAATACATGTATAATTTAGAGAAAATTTATGCCATTCTAAAGCGTTGATCACAAAATTTAATTTTTCTGTTTTCTACAGTTCTGTAATCACATTGTAGAAGATATACATATCTTATTATTCCAAAAAACGTTTATAATTGTATTTTCTATTTTTTTTTCGTTCTAAGACCGCAATTTTTGAATTAAGTAAGTTTACATTTTAGAAGCTTCGAACTAATAAAAATCAGTTTACATTAAATGTTTTAATTAAGCAGATCGGGACACATTGTGCCATTTTACAAATCGTAAATATTTTACATGTAAATTCCTTCTGAACCAAAAATGAAACTTTCACTTACATTTGCATTTGCAGCTTGATTTGGGAAGCATCCTTTGTTCGCTAAAAATCAGTTATCGGTTTTCTTCCCAGTATTTGAACGGATCCATTTCTTTGTTTTCTGCTGGGCCTTTCTTTGTGGTACTAGTACTGCATTTCTGTTTAAAAAGCGAATTTTGATAAACGTTCGCAATCTACAAAAGAAGCGAATTGCATCTTTGTTAACTTGAGGGTAATGGTTTTGCAGTTCGCTGACAAGTTCGCGGATTACACCTTTTCCTTTTCGAAAAGTGCTACCGTGAAATGAATAAAAATGTTTTTCAAATTTTTGTACTGTATTCATCCATGAGCAGGACGGTACGGTTAGTCCGCCTGAAGACAGTAATTTGTTCCAATCGGATTGAGCAGGAGATTCTGGGCAATTTTTTGGTAATGTCCCTAACGAAGGATTTTTATCTCGAACTCGATATGTAATGTAGTTAGCTACACATCTCATTGCTTCCTGCTCATGAGCAGAAAGATCCCTTCATGCGGTTTGCTCTTCGACTTCCCAGGGCATAAGAAAGAGATCAACATAATCAAAGTTCACATCGTCACAGTTGTTTTCAGAAACAGAAATTTCGGGAACCTCCTGTATTTTATCACGTCCAAAAGAATTTTCTAATACTTCGGATGTTAGGTAAACATCTAACTGTTTGTTTTCTTCCGAAGTGGGTGTATTTACCTTTGCTGAAAGTTTGGGCAGTTTCTTTGAAAGTAACAACTGCCTCAAACGGCTGTCTTTTGTTGGCAAAGGGTGATCGTTAAATCTACCAGCCCCCCGAATTTGACTAAAAAGGCTTTCCAGGGCACCTTGAGTCAAACAGAAAGTCAGTATATACTTAACACTAAGAATTCTTAAGTCCTCAAACAATCGCATAAGCGAGTTTACGGCTATCAGAATTCCTTTTTGAAAAGGCAGCATTCCAGATTTTCCACGCACCCTTAATCCGCTAATGACATCTTTCACTGCATTTAAAATTGACACTTGTTTTTCAAAATATGCGTCCATACCAAATGCAGCCTTCAGAGTCTCGTTGCAAGGAGGACATGGCTTGTTACTATTCATTATATCAAACAAGCCGTCAATTAGTTAAAAAACTTCAGCTGCTTTTTTATTTTCTGTTAAATGCATAATTGCTTTTGCTGTAGTTGCTGCCATCTTGAAGTATAAATTCTTTGCCCAGGAAGTGATTTCTTAGCAATTTTACATAATGGGCTAAATCTGCGAACAACCTTATTTTTGATGTTTGCTCAGCGGGGTTCGGGAACACAAAATTAGTGGGAGAAATTCCAAGTTCCTTCCACAAAGTACCAGAACTTAGAATCTATGTACATTTCATCAAAACTTAGAACACAGATTTTCTCACGGAAACTTAAAACTTTCGCAACTTTTTTTTCACAAGCAGAACATCATTCTGAATCCCAGGACTGCATGTAAATTTTGCACACCAACGTTTTAGGGTGCTAGCATGTCACAACTGGTCCCCCCACCTCTTCCCCGAGGACCGTGTCGGCATTAAGTTTCTCAAAGCGATGGACCAGCCCTTCTCTCTTTTATAGCCTTGAATTTTTTTTTTTTTTTTTTTTTTTTTTTTTTGATTGGAGGTTTAACGACCACCGTGAGCAACTCAATGGGCTATAAGCAGTCGCCCGTCCCTAATTTAGGGTAACTGGTTCCAGGGAAGGGAGAGAGCCAGTGCCGTAAGACAAACACAACATCCATGCCTCACCGGGATTCGAACCCGGACCCCGTTCGGACGAATGATCAGAGGCCATCGCTTAGACCACTGCGCCACCGGGGCGGCTTTTTTTTTTTTTTTTTTTGATTGAAGATTTAACGACCACCGTGAGCAACTCAATAGGCTGTAAGCAGTCGTCCTGACTGGTGAACCAGCATGAAAAATTTCAAGCCCTGTGTGTGTGCCTCTGTGTGTGTGTGTACAAATTGTGTGTGTACATATATCATATAACGGACGTGAAATTCATCAAGAATTAATCTTTTCCAAAAATTGCGATTTACAAATTGCGACGAGTGAATGCTAACAGTACTAAACCAATACTTAAAAAACACATGCGAGATTCCAAAGGTGTCAATCAGTTATTCAGGCTATCAAATAATTACTAGTCAACATCAAATAATTAGTAATATACACTATCTATCAACAAGTAATTGGACACCTGTGATAGCAAAGGAAAACGAAGTTTATTCACCTTCAATAGTTGGTGGAGCCTCCACGAGTGGCGATTACAGCTGCGACCCTCCGGGCATACTCTCAACCAGGCGTTGTACGACGGCTAGCGGTATTTTCTTCCACTCGGCTTGGAGAAGACAGGTCAGTTCCTTCACCGATTTCGGACGGTGTTGGCACCCCTTAAGTCGACGCTCCAACTCGTCCCAGAGGTGCTCGATAGGGTTAAGGTCCGGGCTCTGCGCAGGCCAGTCCATTCGATTAACCCCATTGTCAACCTAACAAGCCATGGTGGACCTCACAATATGACAGGTGGCATTGTCATCCTGAAAGTAACATGGGTCCACCCCGTAAAACTGCCACAATGTAGAAAGCGCATGGTCATCCAAAATGGTGTAGTAGGTCTCGGCGTTGAGTCTACCAGGAATTGCGACCAAGGGTTCCGTGCCATACCAGGAGAAACACCCCTATAGCATAATTCCACCGCCGCCGAACTTCACAGTTGGCACAATACATTCCGGCAAGAGGCGTTCTCCAGGCAGACGCCAAACCTAGACCCTGCCATTCGAACGGTAGAGGGTGAACCTTGATTCGTCGCTCCAGAGAACCTGTTTCCACTGTTCAACGGTCCACTGTTGACGTTATTTGCACCACGTTAGCCGAGCAGCGCTATTGGACTTGGTAATCAAAGGCTTGTGGGCGGCAGCACGTCCATGATAACAGAGCAGAAGGGCTTCTTTACGGATGATATTCATCGAAAGAACACTCCCGGATGCCTGTTGAAACTCTTCGCGGATGTGGCCCATCGATTTGGTGAGGTTCTTCCGAATTTCTCTGGCCAGCACCCGTCGGTCTCTAACTCCCAGTTTTGTGGGTCTGCCGGGTCGGGGCACATTCCGACAGTCACCTCTCATCTTCCACTTGCCAATCACGTAGGCCACTGTCGATTTTGGGTACTTCAACTCGCTGGATATGTCACGTATGGATCTGCCATTTCTGTGATACCCGACGATTACACGTTTCTCGAAATAAGAGAGCTCCGAACTGCGTGGCATCTTGTATGCGACTGGTTGCGTTTTGGTTTCCCACACGATATTTAACGGCGGCGGCCGTGACGTGTATCAGGACCGCAGATATCGTCGATTGCAGGGGTGTCCAATTACATGTTGGTAGATAGTGTAGTTGTTGATTTGAACGACGAATGAGGATATACTAATACACTTTTACAAACTATTGGTAGAATACTAGATGAAAGCCTGTCAATAAGGACGGGGGAAACTAAGATATGTAGAGTATTTTTTTAATAACCAGGTATTCTTTTTGTTTGTGATGTTCAAATGTAAAAATGTGTTTCACGAACATTACAACAATGAAAATTACTACAATAAAAAAAGTACTACGTCACGTAGTTGTTACGTCACACGCTAACATAATTCGCAGTTTCCATTCGAGGAACATCTTCCCGAAAACACGAAAAGCTAAGCGGGGCATCACAAATACTTCTTTTTCAGTTGGTGCTATGGTAATGATGTCACATAATTATATCCGAGAAGCGGTCTCCATTCACTGAACACTTGAACGAAAATACGATAACTAAGCGTGTCGTCCCAAATATTTCTTTCTCACTTATTTCTAAGGTGATGACGTCTCATAATTTAATCCGGAAAGCAGTTTCCATTCATTGAACACCTGCACGAAAACACGAAAAGCTAAGCGTGACGTCAGAAATATTTCTTTCTCGGTTGTTGCTATGGTGATGACTTTCCACTGCGCCACCAAAGTGGGAGAAACGCTCAAACGTTCAGACAAAGCAAATTATATTGTTTGTGATGATTCTTAAACGTTTATTTGCAATGTAGCATGTCAAATTAAAAACGGATGGAAAAAAAAACTTTTCGATTTTCCTTCGAAAACTGTCCAGATTTTAAATTGACGAATTTTTGTTTCTCACAAGTCTGATAAAATGCCTCACACTTTAGTTGGGGCTAAGGAAAGTCTTGTTGAAATCAAAAGTGTGATACAAATAGGTAGAAGCTTCTGGTAATGGGTCCCAATCCATTGGCTCTTCATAAGGGAAGAACAGTTCCTCTTCCTCCTAGCCCTAGTTTCTCATGAAATTGTCATTTTTTTTAAAAATGAGGCTTATTCTTTATTCTTACGAGGAAAAATTCTTTTTTTTTTTTTATCTTACATAAAACATTTTATGCATTGTATTGAATGAAAACATAATGAAACATACTTACCCATCACTGCAATATCAACATTGAGATATATAACTGCCCGGCTGAAGAGTTTTTGAAAGTTTTCCTGAAAAACAAAATAGGTCTGGTTTTCTAACAGCGGAAATGATCCCATTTATGGAAATTATGGAAGAAACTTTCTTCCGAAATATGCAATTATTAACACAGCAATCAGAATAATCAGAATTGCCAAGTTTACTTACTGTCCATTATGTAACATCATTTGAGAAAACTTGCATCTCCCGTTTGAGCATGTTATCCGTTATACCACCCATGACAGTAAAGTTTCTTTTTCTTTCTTTGGGGGAGGGGGAGGGGGGTAACGACCACTTTGAAGCGCTGTAGGAGCTATAATCAGCCGCCTGTTTCTAGTTTAGATTTGTCTTACGGCTCTGGTTCTCTTCCAGGGAAGGAAGAGAACCAGAGCCGTAAGACAAACACACCGTTATGCCCCACCTGGGATTCGAACGCGGAGCCATTCCGATTGAATGGTCAGAAGCCAGCGCTTATACCATTGCACCAACGGCAGGGGCGGATTGGCCCGCCGGGATACCGGGACATTTCCTGGTGGACCACTAGAGAAATGGTCCATTTTCTCCTAGGCTTTTAATCAGAATTTGTTTTTAACGAACGAATAATTATTTTACAACTTATAAATAAAATTCTGTAACTTCATTTGTGCTTTATGTCTGTCGGAAGAGTCATTTCCCTAAAAAGAAAAGCGTTTCTTTCTATCTATAATTTGGGTGTTTGCTCTAAAAAGACATAGCAAAATTCTCTGCACTTATGCGAGAAAAGTGCAGCCGGACCAAGTACACTGTTATAAATTAATTAAAGCTATCTACAGTTTGACGTAGGTCTTTAGACTTCCAGCTCAGTGTAATTGGTAGGACTTACCATCCTTTTCCATTAGGGGTATGCAAACGTTTCCGCCGTTTTAAGGAGAAAGGAGACAGGAACAATAAGGAAACTAGTACATATTTATTCAACGAAATATTGGCAGTTAGCATCATGACATTTTGCCATTTTTCAGGCAACAAATGAATGCACCTGTGATTGAAGGACTCGCGTTTTGAGCTAAAGAACGCAGTGACGAAATTTTCCACCTCTGGAACTGTGGTGAACCGCTGTTGTGCTAAGGCATGTTGCATAGAGCGAAACAGATGAAAGTCTTAGGGTGCAATGTCCGTGGAGTAAGCCGGGTGCGTTAAAACCTCTGTAAAGAAGTAAATTTCTCCGTCATTTTTGTCCACGCCGGGGCTCGAACCCGGGTTCCTTCATTCCGGAATAAGTCGCTTTACCAATTGAGCTACGCGGACGTTCGTTATCGCTGCTATCTGCCTTTATATCGTGTGCACGTCACATCTCCCCCCGCCCCCGAAAGAGGGCCGGAGACATGGCCCACGGGTCAGCCGTGACCATGAATCGTTGCAGGCAGCCATCCGCTGTAGAACGTGCACTTGAGAACTCCCAGTCAATCTAGTGTGTGGAATGCAACGTCACACACATACATTTTTCGAAGCGCTGGAGAAAGGATTCTCTGAATTTTTCTATCTCGCGGTGTGGAAAAAATATCACACCATTGCGAGATCTGGAACGGCCGGGTCATCCGGGAAGTTCGAGCGCCATTATAACGAATAAATTTCTCCGTCATTTTTGTCCACGCCGGGGCTTAAACCCGGGTCCCCTCATTCCGGAATAAGTCGCTCTACCAATTGAGCTACGCGGACGTTCGTTATCGCTGCTATCTGCCTTTATATCGTGTGCGTCCTGCTGGGCAAGCACGTCACACCTCCCAGTGTAACTGTTCAAGGGTTGATTTCGTGGTGGCACCGACACGTGGTCTGCCATTATCGCGTAACAGGATAACTGGGCGGCGTCCGTTACCTGTCCATAGGTGTTTTTGCTCGATTGCGGCGTTCAGTTTCATCAACTGATCGCTATATCGCTGCGCAGTGACTGTTCCGCACGGTTTTAACAGTTCGAAGTACAGCACTCCATGCATATCCCACCACACACACACAACATCACCTTTTCCCGTGGATATACAGGTATTTATTTGGTAACTGATCAGGCAATAGGAGATGAGTGACCAAATAAATCTAAATATTAATTGCGTAGGAAAATTGTTATGTCCCATGTGCACACATTTCAGCTCTCAGAATAACTTTCGTGATGATTAAACCGGAACTGGGATTTTCGAGAGACTCATGATTTTGTCATGTGCTGTACAACACTCCGTTCTGAGCGTGGTTTGATGCTACATTCAGTCATGAGCGGATTTAGAAAATTCTTTTACCCTTAAATTGTTAAAATTCGTTCTCGACTGATTTCATTTTAAAATGCATTTTTCGACAGTTCTCTTTCATCCAGGAACAAATAGATTTTTTTTTTTACATGAGGGAATTTATAGGGTATTCCTCTGTAGGTATGTGTGTTCTTTGTAATAGACCTCAGGACGAAATTCCCGGCCTGGTTTGGTCGTCCCAATCCGCCCCTGACCACCGGACGCAGACCGGTGTCGCAGTGACCACCGGTCTCTAAATGCGCCAACGACGCAGACCGGTATCGCAGTGACCACCGGTCTCTAAATGCGCCAGCGGACGCAGACCGGTGGAGCATTTAGACCACTCTTCCCATGAAAATTACTATATCAGAAATATATTAAGCAAAAAACTCGATTACCGTATTCAAGTTCCTCATGTAATTCGACAAAGAACATGTAAGATCTGATAAGAACACAGAGGGAATTTGTTCATACCTGCAACATAAAACTAGTTTACATGTAGTTTCAGTAAGTTCTCATCTTACTTCTATCGCTCATATAATTCACATTTAAAGTAAGATTTTTTTCTTTGAACTCATATGCCTCAGATGCAGGCTTTCTAATTCCCTCGCAAAGTTTATTTCGTAGTCTTTTTTAAATTTTTTTATTGAAGGTTTGACGATCACCGTGAGCAACTTGATGGGTTATGTGCAGTCGCCCGTCCCTAATTTAGGACCACTGGTTCCAGAGAAGGGAGAGAGCCAGTAACGTAAACAAACACAACATCCATGCCTCACCGGGATTCGAACCCAGACACTTCTCGGACGAATGGTCACAAACCAGCTCTTTGACCACTGCGCCACCGTGGAGGCTCGTACTCTCTGTGGGAATAAATTTTACAAGAAAATTAGAGAGCCTGCGTCTGAAGTTTAACCCTTTTATAACGAAGTAAGTTTCTCCGTCATTTCTGTCCACGCCAGGATTCGAACCCGGATCCCCTCATTCCGGAATAAGTCACTCTACCAATTGAGCTACGCGGACGTTTTATTCTGATTCCTATCTGCCTTTATGTCGCGTGCGTCCTTCGGGCAGGTACGTCACATCTCCTGGTACGTTACACTTTTAATCGTTTAGAACGAATTAACTAAGGGTTAACAAAATGGACTGAATCAGCTCCAACGAATATATTGGCTGTCTGAGAAACAGGTCGAACGCGGCTGAAATGAGTCAACCAGGGCATCAGAAAGCATTGCTTTTCCCTTAGCTTTATTATTCGTAATGGTAATTTAGAGGGGTGATTGCCAATTCATTCTGACTGATTACCTGCTAAAAGGGCTACACTGAATGGCCACTTTATTATGACCACCTGACAGTTTTAAGCAAATGATCTACGGCTGCACGCTGTTGCCGCCAGAAGGCGAGGCTAGTATAAAAAGGGAATGCTTAGTGCTTGCGACAGTAGTAGAAGTGATTTTTGGGTGACGAGATGGGTAAAAAATGCGATTTGACGGACTTTCAACGTGGGCTGATTGTAGGAGCTCGTAGCCATGGACCGAGTATCACCGAAACCGCCGCATTCGTGAAATGTTCCAGAGCAGCTGTTGTTAAAGTGCTTAAAGACTGGACTGCCAACCAAAAAACTGGGTCTCTACGTGCAACGTGTGGTCGTCATCGACTAGTGACTGCTCGGGCGGAACGGAGAGTGTCCAGACTGGTAACAGACAACAGAAGGGCAACAGTGCAGCAAATTACAGACCATCATAATCAAGAATCCCCTCAAATGATCTCTGCACGCACTGTTCACCGTGCACTGCATCGAATGGGATATGGCAGCCGAATGCCTGTTCGAACACCTTTGCTGTCTCTGCATTTAACAAGAGAAAACGTCTCCAGTTCGCACAGGAGCACAATGATTGGGCAGTCGATAATTGGAAACAAATTATGTGGTCCGATGAATCACGTTTTCAGTTGCACCATGCCGATGGCCGAGTGAGAATTTAGCGGAAACAGCACGAAAGCATGGACCCCAAAAGCATTGCTACAACCCTTCAAGCTGGTGAAGGCCACGTTATGGTTTGAGGAATGTTTTCCTGGCATGCTTTGGGCCCTTTAATTCGTGTTGATCAACGTCTGACTGGCACATCATATTTAAACATCGTTGCGGGCCAAGTGCATCCTGTGGCCTCTGATCTTTCGTCCGAACGGGGTCCGGGTTCGAGTCCCGGTGAGGCATGGATGTTGTGTTTGTCTTACGGCACTGGCTCTCTCCCTTCCCTGGAACCAGTGACCCTAAATTAGGGACGGGCGACTGCTTATAGCCCATTGAGTTGCTCCCGGTGGTCGTTAAATCTCCAATAAAAAAAAATAAAAAAAGTGCATCCTGTCATGTGGATGGTTTATCCTAATGGCGATGGATACTTTCAACAAGACAATGTGTCGTGCCATAGTGCTCGTATTGTACAGGATTGGTTTCATGAACATGCCGGTGAGTTTATTTTGCTTAGGTGTCCCCCATAATCCCCATTGAGAATTTGTGGGATGAAGTTGAACGAGCCACCAGACAGCTGAATCCACAACCCTGCAATCTCACACTCCTGGAAAGTGCTATTCATCAAGCATGGTCTCAGATTCCACAAACCACCTATCAACATCTCGTGGACTCCATGCCACGAAGAATCGACGCAGTATTAAAGGCAAAAGATGACCCAACGAAATACTGAAGGGGTGGTCATAATAAAGTGGCCACTCAGTGTATAAGAATCTTGACGAACCTAATAAACGAGCGAGATGTTTGCCTCACTTCTACCCATGTCAGGATCATATACTTTACGGCAAGTATGACGTATATTCTAATTTAACTTTCATTTTCAGTTGTTTTTCTCCATATAAATTTTGAGTTCGTTCTCTTTCAGCGTTTCAACCTTAACGTTATATTTTCTCGCTCACTGAATGTTATGTTGGCAGCAGTCTTGAGGTCAAGAGGGAATGACATGTACAGTTTGACAAGCTAAGGGTGAGATATAATATCTGGAGCTAGCAGACAAAGTGAGGTGCGTTAGCGGTAGCCGTGGAAGCTGTCTTACTCAGTATAAGATGTATAGTGTCTGTCGATCTGTGGTGTATATACGTATAGATTTCGTGTTAGAATCTCGTCAAACTACGGGGTGATTCATAGATAAGTGTACAGTTTCCAGATGCTGTAAAACAGTAACAGTTAAAGACACGGACCTCAACTGCAAACCGTTAGGTAGATGTACTCATAAAGTTTGTGTCCCGCTACTGAGGGAAGCGATGCAGGCAACAGCGCGCGTGTCACGTGACTAGTCAGTCAAAATGGCAGCGGCTGCAGTGGAGAAGGCGTTTTTTGTTCTTGAATTGAGCAAAACGGAATCTGTAACTGTTCTGCAACGGCATTTTCGATCACATTTCGCAAAAAAAAAAAAACTCCAACCAGAAAATCTATCAACGATTGACATAAAAAATTTGAAACTAAGGGCTGTTTGTGCAAACTTAAAGGTCGACCTCGTGTATCGGAAGAATTCGTCGATAGTGTTTGCAACGACATTCAACGAAGCTCGAGAAAATCAACGCGGCGGGTGAGTCGTGAAGTGCAGATTTCACAGCCCACTGTCTGGAGAATTTTGAGAAAAAAGCTGAAAATGATTCCATACAAAGTGCAGATGTAACAAAATCTTACTGACCTTGACAAGACAAAGCACTTTGAATTTTGTGCCGAAATGCAGCACCGTTTTAAAAATGAGGATTTCGCCGATCACTTAGTTTTCACCGATGAAGCTACATTTCACGTGAGTAGTCAGGTAAACAAGCACAATGTTCGCTTTTGGGGAACGGAAAATCCCAGATTTACAGTGCAACACGTGCACGATTTCCCTAAGGTAAATGTGTTCTGTGCTGTGTCCAAAAAGAAAGTGTATACGGCCCCTTCTTTTTCACGAGAAAACTGTCACGGGAGGCTCTTTTCTGGATATGTTAAGTCTTTGGCTGATGCCACAGTTGCAGGACGACAGTGACAACTTTATTCTTCAATTGGATGGTACACCACCTCACTGGTTAAGTGACGTGCGAGATTATCTTGATGAACATCTTCCTCACCGATGGATTGGAGAATCCGCGGACTACAACATGCCACTGACCCAATGGCCACCCAGAAGTCCTGACTTAACACCTTGGGACTTTTTCCTGTGGGGGTACGTAAAGGACAATGTATTCCGCCCCTCCCTTTTCTGTTGATCTAGCGGAGCTGAAACAGCGTATCATAGCCACTATCACTGCACTTGATTCAGATATCTTACCTCGCGTTTGGGCGGAAATGGATTACCGGCTGTATGTGTGTCGTGTGACTAAGTGTGCACACATAGAACATCTGTGACTGTCTCTAAAAAACTTGAAACATTCCCCTACAATTGTAACATAAAATATCTTACATTGTTCTTGTTTCATAGTGCGTTGAAACTTCATACTTCTTTATGAATCACCCTGTACTATTGTATTTACTAACTCAAGTTAATCAGAGTAAATTATTTTATTAGTGTTGTTACGAATTAGTTCTTCATGAGTATTAGAATATCCGAGTGAAGTACTTATGAGATATTGAAGGAATAAAAGAACTGTAACTCTTTCTTGAACTTTATTTGAGTGACTCTTGTGAGGGAATAAGGAAAACAAACTTTACGTAGTGTTCCCAAAGCTACATATTTACGTTTTAAGCATTGTGGAACGTTAAACATGGCGCAAAGATTAAAAGCCTAGAAAAGCGCATTCATCACCTGTGACAGGTTTACGGTCGGTCCTGCTGAGATAAAGTGGGAAAGGAATTGTTTTGCCGTAGCTTTCACCACGGTGGCCAACAATCCACGGCGCTATGTGTGTTTTTCTGTTAGCTTCTGACATCATAAATCCGTAAGATGGGCTCAGCTACTGAGACATCACCATCTGGTAGGCATTAACGGCACTGGCTATATATTAATTATAGCAGTTAAATCCAAAGGGCGAGAACCAAAGTGAAAATCCTCCAAATACGTGGAGTCAGTGAATAAACAAAGATATTTATGATGTCAGAAGCTGACAGAAAACCACACATAGCGCCGTGGATTGTTGGCCACTGTGGTGTAAGGCTAACGCGCTCGGCTAGATATCGAGAGGTCTGGGATTCGATTCCCCAGCAGTGGCCGAATAACAATTTTTCGGTTGCTGTGTGTTGCTAAAACGTAGAAAGAGCGATGTCTTTGTTTATTCACTGACGCCACGTATTTGGAGGATTTTCACTTTGGATCTCGCCCTTTGGATTTCACTGCTATAATTAATATACAGCCAGTGCCGTTAATGCCCACCAGATGGAGACGTCTCAGTAGCTGAGCCCATCTTACGGATTTATGATGTCAGAAGTTAACAGAAAAACACACATAGCGCCGTGGATTGTTGGCCACCGTGGTGTAAGGCTAACGCGCTCGGCTAGACATCGAGAGATCTGGGATTCGATTCTCCAGCAGTGGCCGAATAACAATTTTTCGGTTGCTGTGTGTTGCTAAAGCGTGGAAAGAGCTATGTCTTTGTGTATTCACTGACGCCACGTATTTGGAGGATTTTCACTTTGGATCTCGTTATTTATACTGTTTCATAACCTTCACAATGGCCGTCGCTTATCTCCAGTTGCTTAGATTTGCATAAAGACTCGCTGGTCATAATGTTATAGCTCTTCGGTGTATAACAGCATATTAGTAAAGTGATGCAGTATCAAGTTGATTCACGTGAAACGAAATCAGCGTAAAATGTAATAACCTAAAAAAAAAAAGAATCATAGACGGAAATGCCAGAAATGTTATAACGTTTAAAAAGAACCATTTTTCATTGAACAAAGAAGGACATGGTTCATTTTTTAAAACCATAAGAGGTGGTATAATTGATGATATTTGAAAGGGACGACTATTCATCATTCTCAGTTTCGTAGGCAGAAATGACCAGAAAATATCTTAGCTACTAAATAGAACAACTTCTCTTAAAGAAATTGAACTTTAAATTATTCATCGAATCTATGAAATTATGTAACATTGCAAAGGTAATATTCAATTATGATGTTGAGACTTGGAGCACAAAGAGTTCATGGAATGGTGCAAAACTAAGGCTTAATAGATAACAATTACATTCCTTTAAATCTACTGATCGGATATTTAAGTTAAAACTAACCTCAACCCACTCCGTTGATCCCATAACACCTACTTCTTCAGCAGCCCAGCTGCAGAAAACAAGAGATCTCTTTGGTCGCAAACCTTGCTTAAGAAGATTTCCGAAGACTCTGGAGAGTTCCAGAATGACTGCAGTACCAGAAGATGGGTCCAAAGCACCGTATCCCCATCCATCTCTGTGGTTTCCAACTAACACGTAGCGATCTAAAAAAAGAACCAGAATATATGTTTAAAAACTCAATTTTATATTGGATGAAAGGTCAGATTCAATGCAAATACTATATATTATATGCACACATCGGTTCTTGCCATCTTAGTTCTCCAATGTAAGATTTAGTTGGACCGTTTTGTTATTAATCAGAGTCAGTCTTGGTTTCAATGATTAGTAAAACATTTAGGTTTGGCTTCCTCTTTTTCTTTTTTGTATCTACGAGATGAAATGCACTTTGCTTAGGCATGCGCAGAATGCATGTGGCAACACGTCTCAAATTCTTACTTGAGCAGTTCTGGTCCATTCTTCAACAAGAACGTTCGGGATGTGCTATTGCTTTAAGCAAAATGCATGCTACAACATGTTTCAAACCTTTGTCTACTTCCCTTACATTCTTCAACACAAGAGTTTGCAAGCTGTAGTAAAATGAGTGTGGAAGCACGTCTCGAACAATACTACTCAAGGAATTCTCTACTGCCGTATTTTTCAGCGTATAAGACGATACTAGGCCTCGTATAAGTCGAGGCCCGAACTTGCGATTTACACGACAATGGAATAATCTTATTTTTTTGAAGATAATATGTATAACATGGAGTTTTCTAATACTTTGTAAATCTTCCATGGTTAGCGATATATTTGATTAATGTAGTATATTTAAGATTAATTGATGTAGTAGCATTTCTAGAAAAACACGGATGTGTCTTTAGGGGTTATAATGAGTCTGAAGACTCAGCAAACATAGATATTCACATAGAACTTTTATAATTTTAAACTACTTATGATACAATTTTAGCCAATCATTTAAGAACATTTAAGAAACGTTGCCTGCAGTACAAAATGGCTTCACTCATGTAGTAGTTAACGAAATCGCTGTAAAATCAGATAAAAAATAGCTAAAACACTTTGTTGCAATTTTTCTCCATGACACCACTGATGTGACAAATAAGTGCCAACTATTAACGACGGTATTAAGACATGTAGATAATGGCCTCGACTGGCATTGCATCGTTTTCAGTAACGACTCCCGCTTCTGCCATGGAACGTATTACAACCGGATTCTTATATGGAGAAGAACTGGAGAGCGCTTTTATCTGGACTGAGTTGTGTAGCGGCACACTGCCACCACTGCTGGTGTTATGGCGTGGAAATAGCATCGAGCTTATATTAGATGGAGACACCCCTGACTCTGCCGCCATAGGTCACAGCTAATCTTTGGCGTGACGTCACATACAGGCAAAGACAAACTAAATTATACAGTTGATAAAACAGTAAGCTTATAAAATTGATAAAGATTATTAAATCTCTCATTTTATCTGTCTATACGCCTCGAAGCTTTTGTTCCATTGGTTTCAGTAGTTTCAAAGCAGCTTCTTGCCTGGATGTGACGTCACCTGCAGCACGGGAGGTGACTTATGGCGGCCAGTGCTGCGTAGATAGGAGTGGTGTCTCCACCTAATATAAACTCGACGGGAAATAGTAAGAGGGACGTTAACAAAACAGCGATATGTTCAAGAGATCCTGCGACCCGCCGTCTTGCCTTTTATGTCACGTCTATTTACCAGCAGGATAATGCCCGGTAACACATGGATCGCTTTTCCTAGAAGTACTGCCGTATTGTAAAAATAATGATGTCAAACTTTCATTGTTTTGAGGTGACGCACGAACTGTTTACCATCCTTATTGAAAGAGCTGGTCCATTGATTTTGGGCAGCAGTGTAAACACTCACCTATTTGTGACTCACCTTTGCGTGTGCCTTTTACTCAATCAAATCCGTCTAGAAAATACAAGGCCATGACATTCGAGAAATGAGTTTCCCCCTTTTAGTGACGTCACGTGGAAACCAAACCTTCCGATTACTTTCGAACGCTGCTGAGTATGACGTCATGCACGACACAGACAAATTAGGCCGTCTAACATGAGAATAATATCACAAACGGAGGGAACTGATCTCTTTAATGTCATGACCTTGTCCTTTTCGACTCAATAAAGCACTAGCATTGACTGATTAACCAAAGGCATCCTTAAAAGAAGGTTTAACTCAACTAATTTTACTAACCTGGTTCCAATGATCCTTTAATCCATCCAATTACATTACTAGAGGTAGTAATCTCGTCTTTGTTGTACGTAGCAATTCTGCATTTCCTAGAAAATTTAGAAGTCTTGTTATAATTAGTTGTAGTAGCAATTGCAACAGTATTTGAATATAAAACCAGTCTCTTTATACATACACCAATGAGCCATTATATTATTAGCACCTACCTAATACGCTGTAGGACCCTCTTTAGCCAGCAAAACAGCGGCCACTCGGCGAGCCATCGATTAGATGAGGTGGCTATAGGTACATTGGAGTATTTGGTACCATAACTTCAACAGCAGGTCCTCCAGTTCCCGTACATTTCGGGGTGGTGGTGATTTAGCGCGAACCCGCTTTTCCAAGTTGAACCACAAATGTTCGATTGGGTTCATGTCAGGTGAATTTGGAGGTCAGGGCATTAATATAGTAAGTCACCAGTACGTTCCTCGAACAACTCCTTGACGATTCTGGCAGTGTGGCATGGCGTTATCCTGTTGGTAATGACCATCACCAGCAGGGAACACAGTTGCCATGAATGGGTGAACTTAGTCCGCAACGATGTTCAGATACCTGACAGCTGTCAGGGATTGTGCTATTGGGATAATGGCCTAAAGTGTCCCAAGAAAACATCGCCCACAGCATAACACCGCCGCCGCCGTCCTGTTTCCGCCAAGCAGTGCATCTAGGTGCCATAACCTCAGTTGGTAATCAGCGTATCCGCGCACGTCCGTCTACGTGATGCACCAGGAATCTTGATTCTTCAGACCAGGCCACTTTCTTTCAATCATCCACGGTCCCGTCTCGATGATCTTGGGCCCATTTCATGCGTTGTTGGAGATGACGTGCAGTGAGCATGGGGACGCAGCTGGGTCTTTGGGGCTACGCAGGCCCATGCGCAGGAGTCCGCGATGAACTGTGTGCTGTGACACATTGCTCTGATCACCACTGTTGTAGCTGCAGGTGATTTGTCGCACTGTGTGGCCCTGCGGTCGCTGTGAACAATGCGCGACAGTCTCAGCTCCCCTCTGGCATCAGTGAGCTACGGACGACACACGGCTGGACGACGGTTCGTCGTTTGGCCATCTGCGCACCACTATTGATGCATACTCACTACAGCGGCACGCGAACAACCAACAAGCCGCTACGTTTCTGGGATCATGATTCCCAGGCGCCGTGCCATCACAATTTGTCCTTTATCAAACTCCGATAAATCGGCAGCTTTTTCCCATTCTGACTCCGAATACTCTACTAACAGAAAGCAGGTCCTCGGGTAGTACAGATACTGCTCAGTGAACTTCACCTCCGCCATCGTTCGGTCTCCAGGCGGGTTCATTTCTCTATGCTGGGGGACGGTCATAATGTAATGCTGGCTCATCGGCGTAATTATCTGTTTAGCCAACTGACTGCGCAATATTCTTTCTGAAAATAGTGAATCATTAAGAATTTCTTTTCCAGCAGCTCAAACCTGAGTGCCCTCCTTATTTATAAATTTTAGAAGGCGTACCAAGTACCGAACTGTAATTAGAAACGGCCTACAAGCTGAACGTTGTGAGCCGCCCCGGTGGCGCAGTGGTCTAAGGCGTTGGCCTCTGAT
The DNA here is from genome assembly GCA_039090855.1 of Macrothele yani. NCBI lineage: Eukaryota > Metazoa > Arthropoda > Arachnida > Araneae > Macrothelidae > Macrothele > Macrothele yani. The sequence continues at coordinate 33,190,121 of CM077012.1, forward strand.
CGTTCGTCCGTAAAGGGTCCGGGTTCGAATCCCGGTCAGGCATGGATGTTGTGTTTGTCTTACGGCACTGGTTCTCTCCTTCCCTGGAACCAGTGACCCTAAATTAGGGACGGGCGACTGCTTATAGCCCATTGAGTTGCTCACGGTGGTCGTTAAACCTCCAATCAAAAAAAAAACAAAAAAACAACCGTTGTGAACGATATATGTAGAACTGGTCGGGTAAACTGCCGTGTGTCACATATTGTCATTGGGTAGTATTTACCAGAAGGTTCAAAAGACTAAAGACAAGTGCCCTCTGATGAATTGTATGTTTGTGGTACGGTGAATTACAAATTACATGGAAGAAATATTCTTTTCTTAATACGTGAAAATACATCAGAATTATCAACACAGCAATCCGACATCTCTGAATTGCCTGTATTTACTGTTAATCACGCAACATCTATCACACCAGAGAACTTGAAAAATACATTGCCCTGGAGCTGGATTCGAACCAGCACCTTCCGATTTCCATTCGAGCATGCTATCCGTTGCACCACCCAGAACGATGAAGTCCTAAGTAACTGAGTGTTAAGAATTAGAACATTTCTCAGATTCTCGCCACTCGAAGCAAATTCTGCTTCCTCGTAGCTTAATTAAGTAAATCGCCGCCCCGGTGGCGCAGTGGTCTAAGCGATGGCCTCTGATCATTCGTCCGAAAGGGGTCCGGGTTCGAATCCCGGTGAGGCATGGATGTTGTGTTTGTCTTACGGCACTGGCTCTCTCCCTTCCCTGGAACCAGTGACCCTAAATTAGGGACGGGCGATTGCTTATAGCCCAATGAGTTGCTCACGGTGGTCGTTAAACCTCCAATCAAAAAAAAAAAAAATAATAATAATAATTAAGTAAATCACCGATCTTTCAGATAAATTCTGTGGAAGAGAAACTGTACAGGACTATTTTCAGTTAGAAAGTAGTACGCCCGAATTAAAATGCTACGTAGAATCTGAGTATTTGTCATTTTCTTGTAGGACTTCCGTCCACAGTGAGTAGAGTTTAGGTCCCAGCCACCTACAGCGAGATCGCCTTTTGGGCACAGAAACGGAAGGAATAAGAGCAAGTCTAACGACTTTTACAGAACAGTTTGCAGTGAGATTAGAGTACAGTAGATGGCGCCACCGTACAAGTACGATGTTGCACACAGTGGGGTGAGAAAATTTCAGGGGGGCATAGGAAAGGATACCCATTTAACCAGTGGGTCCAGCCTGGGGGCCGTCACTTAACGTGCTTGTCCGATTATCAGCGATTGTTAGTAAATCACACCATCTCTGAAAGATCAGCCCAGGTTCGAACCTGAGGACCTTGCATCGATAGTCTGACTCGCTAACCACTAAGCCATCCGCGGCTCCGTAGAATCTGAATTTAAATCTGTAGTATTTATACTCCACAGAAAATCGAATGTAGAAACAATGGCAATATCTCATTGGAGAGTGTAAAAAAACAAGTTTGTCCTTGACGGAGATCGAAGGCGCGTCCCCTCACTCCGGAGTAAGTTGCTCTCCCAATTAAGCTACACGGACGGAATGTACCGCTGCACATTTGTCGTCTTGACACGTGATTCACCTCTGTATAACGAAGTAAATTTCTCCGTCATTTCTGTCCACGCCAGGATTCGAACCCGGATCCCCTCATTCCGGAATAAGTCACTCTACCAATTGAGCTACGCGGACGTTTTATTCTGATTCCTATCTGCCTTTATGTCGTGTGAGTCCTTCGGGCAGGTACGTCACATCTCCTGGTACGTTACATCATCTCCCCCTTATTTTTTTTTTATTATTTTTTTTTCCAAGTGCTGGAGAAAGGATTCTCTTATTTTTCCTATCTCGCGGTGTGGAAATAATATCACACCAATGCGAGATTTTGAACGGTCGGGTCATCCGGATAGTTCGGGCGCCATTATAACGAAGTAAATTTCTCCGTCATTTCTGTCCACGCCAGGATTCGAACCCGGATCCCCTCATTCCGGAATAAGTCACTCTACCAATTGAGCTACGCGGACGTTTTATTCTGATTCCTATCTGCCTTTATGTCGTGTGCGTCCTTCGGGTAGGTACGTCACATCTCCTGGTACGTTACATCTGTAGTACGTCACAAGAGTCAGAAAAATGGGAAAACTGGACAGATGATAGCCCTCTTCGAATCCGATATCGTTTACTGTGACAAGAACAAAGAATACGTAACAAAATTGCAAAAGTCGAACAAAGTTTTGACCTGTATTTTTATTTTCTCGGTCGAAATTATCCAAAAGTGATAACAACTTGTTAGACAATACATTTCAGATTTCCTGCCTTGAACAAAACAATTCTAAAAAATTACTCCAGATTTAAGACTGTTAATAGTTTCAAAAATGACCTCTGATAGCGAAGCGCATTATTTAACACATAACTGTAGTACAGTTCTTGACGGATGTTAAAGAAAACGTAAAAAAAAGTAACATAAATGTTACTAGAAATGTACATTAGGACACTGAGCGAAACATGTGAGAATAACAAAACAAGATCTTCACGAAGAACTGCCATCGAACTTCTGCTCTGATAACCGAGAACGTGAAACGTACTACACTCATTGTCATAAAAATCAGCGGATCAAGAAAAAACTGTGCGATTAACGCGAAACTTGGCGAATAGCTACAGTGAGGGAAGACGCGCAAATGATTAAAGTTTCGTGCGATTCCGCATGCCCGCGCGTCCAAGACCGGCGCTGCAATCGCAATATCCGTGGGGCTTATCAGGCGCCGAGCAGGGAACTCCACATTCGCAGGGCCGCGGGTGGCCTACTGGTCAGCGTTCGTGACCGCCATGGAGATAACCTCAGGTTCGATTCTGGGCAGGTACGAACGTTCGAACCACTAAATACCCGCCGTGCGTCGGATGGGCGCGTTAAGCTGTCGGACCGCGGCTACTGGCCCCCCGGTAATAAATAAGGGCGTCTTCCTCCCCCTTTCTACCTCGCTTCGGTGTTACTTTCCTATCGGGCACTCTAGCCCAAATCTCCTAGCTTCCTATTTCGAAGGGTTGTTTAAGACCTGGGGTCAGACACTCCCTTCCTAAAATCTTCTACATCTGATCTTTACTCCACATTCGTGCCGAAGTGCACGGTAAGAATCAGGTGAGATCGCTGAGCGGTAGACATGCCGAGAAGCCGCCGTAGATGTGCGTACGGGCAACCGATGAAGTTTGAACGAGGCCGTATCGTCGGGATGAGATGGCAGGGTGGCCGACGCGTCCAATCGGCGGCCATTTCGGCCGGTCGAACAGTACGGTGCGATCGTGTTGGGAGCAATGGACACGGAGGACTGGCACTGGACGAACTCTTGAGATCCAACCTTTTCGATGGACACCCCTTTCTGGTTTCTCACCCAGTTTCGTCGCAATCGTCACACCTGAGCATGAAATGACAGGCACGTCGCAAATATAAGTGGCAACGTTAAACATCAACGTAAATAAGACATGGCGACGACAGCTTGTAATAGCAAACGCACAAAAGCGATTGACAGCACAGCTGCTTACTTGAAGGCGCCGATATTAAAATTCAGGTAATGTGAATCGCACTTCCGTTTGTGTGCTTGGTTTTATGATGATGACATTTTTAATTCTAGGCACAACTCTTCAACACAATTTCGATGTTAATTTACTGCTTTGTTTAAAACAGAATCGGCAATTTTTATTTAATTTTACAACATAATTTTTTTTCCAAAGACTAAAAAACCACGAACTACAGAATTTGTTAGGGGGGGGGGAGGTTCATGGGTGCTTCTGTTATGGGCCTGGATTTGGATCGCAACATCCCTTCGTTGCAGTGGTTTTGGTGTATCCGTCTAGTGAAATCTCCGAAAAACGGTCACTGCTCGGACTGGAAAAAAAGTGACCGTTATTGGGAGGTAGCCGTTGTTCGGAGGTTAGGCTTAAGTTAGCATTGCTAGTCCGTTGCGTTTGTACAAAAGCTTACAATAAAGGTTATAATGAATTAGCTTTATTTTGCTTTCCGCTAAGCTAATTATAATGAATAAGCTCTTCCTACCAGCTAGCTAATGATAATAATGAAGCTTTCCTACTGAGCTTAAGTATAATGCTTCATGCTACTGAATGATATACTTGTACTAAGCTTCAAATAGTGAATTCAAATGGTTGTTGTTACTAGTTAATTAAGAACATGAATAAAGTCTTAACGCTGGTTGTTAATGGTAATAAACTAATGATATAAACCTAACAGCCAGACAGAGGTCTGACAAAAACTATGAATTGAGAAAGACGAACTTACGGCAAGCTTTTTTATTCGGTACGCTTGATCATCCAAAGCACACACACAACTTGTTTTACAATAATGAAGAATCACTAATCACATACAACAAAATCTCTCCTCGTATAACAAACGCTCTCCGTAAACAACAACGCTCTCTTAGCTATCGATGAACGCGCCTATATATACTAGCTACCACCACGTCATGACTTACACTCATTGCCAGATCTCATTCATCGGGTGAAATAATATTTCGTTCAGTAAGAAGATAATTTACATAGAAAAATAAAATAACCAGAGATAGTAAAATCAAAAGGAAAGTGAATATAGAGTATACGTTACAAGGTATTATGAAGCTTATGCACAAAGAAAACCGATGCAGTGCTTTCTCTAAATGCTGAATAAAATTCCATAAAATGATTAAATAAACAAAACACGATGTATAGAATTTTCGGAGAGCAGTAACTGATGGCTGATGGTAAATAGCCTTTAGAAACAGCTAGATAGGAGATTAATGTTAGGATACACTATAGGGAAAATATGGCATATAGTGACACTAAAGAAAAAAATGTCATATAGTGAAATGAAATTCCACGGTTAGCTGGCCGCATGAGGGAAGACAGTAACAGAGCCCACAGGGACCAAACCAAGAGATACCGCCGCTAGCGGACAACATACCAGGCATCAATAACCAACCACACTTGCAGTTCCGACGTACGGCTTAAATACACGTACTCTGAAGCTCGCCTCACGTAGAATTAAACTTAAAATCCTTTCTTTTCATTTACGCATGCCATTGCACTCTCCGTAATCCAACATATCCTGCCCGAAACTCCAGTAGCGATATTCTTTGGCCTTAGCTTATTCTTCTTGCGGAAGTAACTACGTAAGAGCCTAAGGAAAAAGGTGTGCGTTGATCTTTTTAGGAACTAACTGGGGTGTTCGTTGTCCGCTGTTAAAAGATTTCGTTGTTCGAAGGTTATCGTTAATCTGCTACGGAGAGGTCTCAGGTTCGATCCCAGCAGGTACAAACGCTCGAACCACTAAATATCAGCCGTGCGTTCGATGGGCACGTTAAGCCGTCGGAACCCAGGTATACTGGCTCCTCGGTTATAAATAAGGACGTCTTTCTCCCCTTTTCTACCTCGCTTCCGTGCGACTTTCTTGTCGGGCAAATATTCTATATACGATCTGATCTGATCTGGTTACCGTTAATATTAATCCTATATCAGCTGTTCTGTACCAACCGAAACTTCCCGTTGCTCAGAGGTTACCGTTATTCGGAGGTGTCCGTTGATGGAGGTTTCACTGTATATGACAAACGAAAATGCCCGGTGGCGTAGTGGTATAAGCAATGGCTGATCATTCGTCCGAGATGGGACCGGGTTCGAATCCCGGTGAGGCATTGATGTTGTTTGTCTTATGGCGCTGGCTCTCTCCCTTGCCTGGAACCAGTGGCCCTAAATTAGGGACGGGCGACTGCTTATAGCCCCCTAAGTTGCTCACAGAGGTCGTTAAACCTCCAATCAAAAAAAAAAAAAAAGTGCATTCCTTACTACATAGATAGAGATGAGCACCGGCTACTTTTTTAAGGCCGGGTCCAGCCCGGGCCCGTTATATCGTTATTTATGACTGGCCCGGGTTTGAATATTTATGCAAATTTTGCCTATGTGAATAAGAAAAACATGTAGCATATTGTTTTACTCCTATTTATATTTTCATTATCAGAGAAGAATGTTAGTGCTCACCATTAATGTCGACCCCCTCAAGAGAGAGAATTATTATTATGTGATGATATTCAGGTAACAAAATGTTATTCATTTTGTTTCCCAAGCGCATCAAGATAATTCGTTTACCACGGATCACTGAATTACCGAAAATTCCCATTTTTCACATTGTAGCTAGCAGAACTTTAAATTTTAGTCGCCAGAAAACTTTGCGTTAGTTAGTTCGGTTAGCAGTGTTAAATAAAAGTAATTGAAAATGTGAAAGGGAAGATTAACTTGCGCCGGGCCTGGGTTTTAGTCGAAGACTTGACATAACAGCCCCCCGGGCCCAGATCCGTTTCCGGGCTTTTTGTAACAGCCCGGGCCCGTGCTCATCGGCATTCCTTATTATTTATTTTGTCCCAATGGGCGGGGGGAGTGGGAGGGGAGGTTAACACCAGCTTGGCCCTACCTCGGTGCACTACTGTTTAGAGATAGCAAAGCGCATGTTTAAGAGCACACCTAAAACACAACGAACTGATTAAATGAAAAGACCTAACTGATGTAAAATATGGGGACAACTTGCAATAATTATATACTGTGAATTTAACTCATGCCGATAACTACATACATGAAAAACTACCGAAATGACACGATAACTATTTTAACTTCAATGTTAAAATATTTAATATATACATTTAAAAAATGATATAATAAAATATGTACACACATGAGATCTTTCGGTGCCCAAAGTGGGTACCATTTTCAGATGCTGTTAAAATTCACCAAACGAACGTGACAAACAGTGTGTTATTTATATAAGACTGTAGTCGTAATAACGTAACTAGTATAAAATGGGCTTAACCAATGAGAGTATGGGACAACATTTGTTGTTGGTCAAACATAAAATTAATAGGTATAATTTATTGATTTATTAATACCTAACCCGACAAACCCAAGTATGTTTTCCCCGGTATAGGTATAAATTCTGGTAAATTATCATTCCATGCTGTATTTCCATATTTCATAATATACAAACTCTCAACAAATCTTAAAGTTTATCTAGATTTTGGTGTGTTGAGAATTTTAATCTCGTTCCAGGCAGGGTGATAATTACCTTGGTTTACAAGTCGTGCTAAAGCTGTGGTTGTATCTCTATTTTTAACATCATATTTATGTTCTTTTAATCTAGCTGATATTGAACGAAAAGTGGAGCCTATGTACACTTTTTGTTGTTCATTTTCTTCTATACTGTTAAGAGGGATACGACGATGATGGAAGTGAAGATTGGGAATGTCCATCGTCCATCGTCGAATACGACGATGGATATGGAAGTGAAGATTGGGGTAAAGCATTTCCCATCCCCTCGGCCACCCACAAACTACAGAGATCCTGTGCCTTTTGATGTGAAACATCAAAAGGCACAGGATCTCTGTCTTTCAGAAGTAAGGACTTACTGTTGGTTGTGTTTATTCCAATATCAAAATCGTATTTATGACATATCGTTTTCATGGAGTAGCACAATTTCGGTACAAAGGGAAGAGAACCAATGTATTTCCTATATTTTTCTTCATATACAAATGATAATGTTGTAGTCCTGTTCCTTTTAATCTTGGCTACTATCCTATGTATGGTTTCATCTGGATATCCGTGATTACGGGTGATATTATAAATGGTATCCATTTCTTGCTTTCGAAGAGCTGTGGTGGACGAATGAATGAAGGCTCTTCTTATAAGAAAAGATATCGACGATTACTTGTAGCTTAATTGTTCTTCTGTTCATACGTGTGCATAATTGCCTTTTAATTGTGTTATACTTCATTTACCCAAAACATTTAGTGCAGATAAGAGAAATAGTGAATATATGAAACTGCGCCATAAAAACAAAATTAATTTCACATAATATTTCTCACCTTTTTGCGTTTTCCATATTAAATCCCGGTCCAGTTCTGTATGTTATGTTCAAACCTCCTTTCCAAGATTGTGGAACTGGGCTTCCACCAAGAATTCTGTAAAGTAAAGAATGCTCTGTTTAAATCCATGAACGACGTCAATTACTGATTTTCAAAAGCGATATTTTTTCCGGTTATATTTTTACGAAGTGTGAAATGGGATCCCTTCCACGCAGGCAGGATCGAAATATAGAAAGGTCAATGAAATCGAAACTGACCCCCCTCCAAGAAAAAAAAGCAGATTCTTAATTTCACGAAACAGTAGCGAAGTCTAAGCCCAGGTACGGCCCACATTGGCCACTGAGATTGCGCAGAACACCGGCATGACATCAGCAGGTAGGTCTGACCGCTTAAGTCAGTAGCAGTTAGCCGTCAGAAGGCGAAGAGTGTAAGAGCAAGCCAACATAGAAGTCGACAAGGAGCACATTCGCCATTGCATGCTGTATACGTTTTGTCGCGGTCAGTTACGTGTCAACGTTTCAGAAATTGGGGGGAGGGGGGGCAAAGTATTTTCCTATTTTCTAAATAAAGCTATAAAACTATATCAGAACGTCGCGCTCGCGCATATATATATATATATACAGGACTGAGTCACATTATTCTGACCACTTACGCCGCCAAGAGCCTGTTGGAATTTGCACCATACCAGTGCGAATTCCTCACACAACCCACAGTCAATATCACCAATTCACCATGATCTTACAACTGAATTCCAAATACTTTTATGAGAAACAAGCCAATGGCGCATTCCCCCCAATATATCAAATATCTGTTAAAAAGGATTTTTGAAATGGACTTACATTTATTGATTCTGCACCCGTCTCACGTTTCGTTTTGCTTGTAAGTCTCTCCATTCAGCCTTCAAAGATCAAAATTATTCTTTGATCACGAAAACGATCTCGAAAACACTCCAAAAAAATTGCACTTTTGTAAGTACGCATAAAGCACGGAAGTAAAACTGGTGAATTATCTGAACACCGGCTACACAGTCACAGTACGAATACGACGCTGGACATGGAAGTGAAGATTGGGGTAAAGCATTTCCCCTCCCTCCGGCCACCCACAAACTACAATGAAGATTGTTTCCTTTATGATTCCCAGCCCAGAGGATAGGAAACCCAGATGGGGTCGGAAGCCGTCGCGGCAGTTATGAAACAGGGCTGGTGATGAAAGGTCTTTACACTGGGAAAAAACAGCTCAAGGCCCCACACAGAGTCCCAGAAAGTGTCTCCAGTGATGCCACACTTCAGACTATCGCTTTCGGCAGAAACGCACTTGCCGTCTGGTCTTGCCGATTGATGAATTGAGCTAAGAAAAGCGGCGATGTTTGATAGGCGATCACAAACCCCCATACCCCATTGGGAATATACGCATAGAACGGATTTCAAAATCACTTGAATGCAAAAGGAAAAATGAAGTGGACTGTCCCTGACTCCCTGCTCCCTCTGCACACATTCACACAACTATTTGTTGTTGTATTTGTGTAGGATCATTCTCCCTCACTCTTCCCACCCCCACCCATTAACCAGTCGTAGAACAGAGCAGAAAAAATCAGGAGCACAGGTGAGGTTCTTTTTCCAGTACTATTTTGTTTTCTTTTTTTTCCCTTACCATAAAGGTAAAAATGCTAATTAAAAACTGTTGAAACGCTATAAAAATCACCAGCATTTCGTTTGTTTTTTAAACAATTTGAAAGCTTTTTTTTCTGTTATACTACACTGACGGAAAAAAAAGTAGCTGTAAAGGAATGAAATGGCGACAATACATTTGTATAGGTAACATATTTAATCAATTAAGGTTTCAAGATCACAGCTTAATGTAAGCGCGAGAAGAGCCATTTTAAATGTGAAATGCTGGTACATTAATAACCGGTGTAACCGCCAGAATGTTGAATGCAAGCACGCAAACGTTCATGCATTGTGTCGTACAGGTGCTGGATGTTAGTTTGTGGGATGGAGTTCCATGCCTGTTGCACTTGGTCGGTCAATACAGGGACGGTTAATGCTGGTTGGGGGTGACGCTGGAGTTGTCGTCCAATGATGTCCCATACGTGCTCGATTGGTGAAAGATCTGGTGATCTAGCAGGCCACGGCAACATGTCGACACTCTGTAGAGCATGTTGGGTTACAACAGCGGTATGCGGGCGAGCTTATCCTGTTGGAAAACACCCCCTGGAATGCTGTTCATGAATGGCAGCACAACAGGTTGAATCACCAGACCGACGTACAACTGTGCCGTCAGGGTGCGTGGGATTGCTCCCCAGACCATAACTCCAGGTGTAGGTCCAGTGTGTCTCGGCCGCAGACAGGTTGGTTGCAGGCGCTCACCTGGCCTCCTTCTAACCAACACACTGCCATCACTGGCACCCAGGCAGAACCGGCTTTCATCAGAAAACACAACAGATCTCCACTCCGTCCTCCAATGAGCTCTAGCTTGACACCACTGACGTCGCAAACGGCAGTGGTTTGGAGTAAGTGGAATGCACGCTACAGGGCGTCTGGCTCGGAGCTGTCCTTCAAGTAACCGATTTGTAACAGTTCGTTGTGTCACTGTGGTGGCAACTGCAGCTCGAATTGCTGCCGCAGACGCGGTACGATGCGCCACGGCCATACGCCGTACACGGCGGTCTTCCCTCTCAGTAGTGCTACATGGCCGGCCGGAACTCGGTCTTCTTGAGGCAGTACCTTCCCTTGACCACCGCTGCCAACAATCATGCACAGTGGCTACATTCCTGCCAAGTCGTTCTGCAATATTGCGGAACGAAAATCCACCTTCTCGTAGCCCTATTACATGACCTCGTTCAAACTCCGTGAGCTGTTGATAATGGCTTCTTCGTCTTCTTAAAGGCATTCTTGACTAACATCAACACACTACCACACTACGTCGAATCTCAACGATAACTAACGCTCACGAACGTTACAGGGCGTATTTACAGCAAACCTGCTTTGCATGTTCCGAGGGGCGCTACTAGCGCCACACGTATGCGCCGAGTGCGAAATTTGCATAGACGTCATCTTACAGATGTACTCTCACCGCCTACCAACTGTCGTTTATCTAACACAACCCCTTCTTGGTGTTGGGATTTTTTTTCCGTCAGTGTAAATGAACTTATATTTTGAGTGCTAAAACTGGAGGGGCAAAACATACAGTCTGCCCCTCCACTTAGATTGGGGGAGCGTCGCCCCTCTGCCCCCCTGTCGGCACGCCCCTGGACTCACGGTAGAACTCCCGCAAGCGCTGTAAGGTGCATTACCAGTGGGTACCCCAATGCCATATCCCATCGTCAGTGCTGTCGTTAGTTCGAACGGTTTCGAGAAGAAATTTTCACCTGTCAGGCCGTCCCAAAGATAGAAGATCCGCAACAGTGGATATGGACATGCTCAAGACCTTAGTGGAGACCATCGCACGTGTAACCACACGGGAGTTGGCCGAACAGCTGGGGACTATCCACACGAGCATTATCACGCATCTGCGTCAACTTGGGAAGGTCCACAAATTTTGGTACCTCATTAACTCACAGCTGAACAGTAAGCAAATCGCATGAAGGTGTGCGTTTTCCTGCTTGCACGTGACCAAGTTGAACTGTTGTTTTACCGCATTGTGACAGCTGACGAGGAATGGGTCCTATGCGAAAATGTCACCTCCCGGAAACTGTGGATAGACTCCAAACAGAATCCCATGCTGACCCCCAAAGCCGGAATACACCCACATAAGGTACTAAAGCTATATATATTTAAGAAGTGGTTCGAATTTTGTACAGCGACACTGAGAGAGAGAGAGTCTGGATTCAATCCCCAGTTGAGACGTGTTTGTTCTTAAGGCATTTTGTCTTACGACACAGGCTCTCTCCCTTCCCTGGAACCAGTGGCACTAAATTAGGGACGGGCGACTGTTTATAGCCCACTGAGTTACTCACGGTGGGCGTTAAATCTCCAATAAAAAAACCCCAAAAAACCACCTCTCTGCCGTCTGGTGAAATTCTAAAAGCCGCCCTGATCGCGAAGTGGTCTTAGCACTGGCTTATGACTATTCGTCCATGGGTTCGAATCCCGGTGAGGCATGGATGCTGTGTTTAGCTTACGGTACTGGCTCTCTCCCTTTCCTGGAACCAGTGGCCCTAAATTAGGGACGGACGACTGCTTATAGTCCATCGAGTTGTTCACGGTGGTCGTTAAACCTTCAATAAATAAAAAAAAGAAATTCAAAAAATGTGTTTGTAGTTTTTTTAATACTAGAGCATTGACTTTTCTCAACTAAATCGTCCTTTTTGCCAGGCCTACACCATCACAACTTATCACAGTGGTTATGGTTAAACACGAAGAACTGTGACGTACTACAGAGGTAAAGCACGCGTCAAGACGACAAATCTGCAGCGATACACTCCGTCCAAGTAGTTTAGTTGGGAGAGCAACTTACTTCGGAGTGAGGAGGCGCGATTTCGATTCTCATCACGGATAAATGTGTGTTTTCACATTGGCGCCCGAACGTAAATATGGATGTACTGGCCGTTGGGTTCTTCGAAGCATGTGTGATGTTTGTTCCACACATCGTCCAGAATTAATGAAATTCGTTCTTTGCTTAAAAAAAATAAAAACAAATAAGAGGGATATGATGTGACGTACTACAGTGATAAAGAACGTGTCAAGACGACAAATCTTCAGCGATACATTCCGTCCGTGTAGCTTAAATGGGAGAGCAACTTACTCCGGAGTGAGTAAGCGAGAATTCGATCCCGTCACGGACAAATTTGTGTTTTCACAGAACCACTTTTCCGATAGTAAGCAACCCATGTGATCTTTGACGATGTATTTCAATGAGCTGGTCGCTATATTAAGAGTGGTTCTACGTAGTTAACCGTAACCACTGCAGAGACAGCAAGTTTTAACGATAAGATCTTGATGAAAATGATGGTTTAACCTCGAAAAGAAGTCCATAAAATTTTAATTTCCTGGTATTAAAAGCTATATATATATATATATATATAAGAAGTTGTTAGAATTTTGTACAACGACACTAAGAGAGAGTCTGGATTCAATCCCCAGTTGAGACGTGTTCGTTCTTAAGACATTAATTATCTCTTGGCAATAAAATAAGAGTTCTTCATTGTCCTCGAAATCAGTAGAGGTAAAAAGAAAAGCATGATTTAATATTAAACGACAACGTAGCATACCTATTTGTTAATAGTTAGAGAACTTACCTGAGAAGTTGTTCAGCATCATTGTAGCCAATCGGCTGAGCTGGAATTTGAGGTAAACCGCAGTCTTCCTTCGGGTACCGGTAGGCTCGTTCTGTAATAAAACAAAGGTAATGGTAGTGACCATAATGGTTATAGTATTTGTATGAGAAGTAATATTAAAGCGAAATTTCATTTTCTTCGACGGGCGTTATCCATGTTTCCATTCCGGCTTCCGATCATATGTAATTTAGCAGAAGACACGATATTCTCAATTATTCCGTTTAACTTTTAAATATTATCATGGGTTAAACTCTATCCATTCAAACTTCCTCTGAAATACGTACGTATAGGTAATTGTTATATGAAATTATTATTTAAGGAAGAGTAGTGATAACATTTAAGGATTAAAGAATTGCAATATTGAAATTGCCCTTCCAAAATTAAATTTACGGGCAGATTACGCATATTTACATTATGGAAATGAAACACGGCATACCAAGCAACTGTGACGTATCTTGTAATTTAAACTTCCTTTTGATTTTGTTTCTTGTGTAAATTTCTTTACTGCTCTATAGACAGAAAACGATCCCCCCCCCCCAATCCACCTTCCCCAAATTCTCTTCAGTTTCGCATCGATCTCGAGAACGATATAAATAATGACAAAATGCGACATTCCGCGAATCCGCGAAATAATCTCATGTATGGTGTACGCACGTTCGCTAATTATCTCTATAGTTGGTATAATTCCTCAGACTCCTGTAACTGAGCTGGATGCTTTGGATGTATAGCAGCTAAAGCCCAAAACGAGAAGGTAGTGATTCTCCATACGTGCCACACTGAACGACGATTTTTAAACCACAAATGACTATGTCTCTGCTTGACTTCATGTCAGTACCAACAAGGGGATCATGCTATAGATGTAACTACTACAGTTGAGAGCAGCAAATAAAATAATAAATAATAATAATAATAATAACAACATAATAAAATATAACATGTATACCCAAGCATGGGTATCCAGGTGTTAATGGATCCCCGCTATTTGTCAGAACTCCACCGCGCTGAATTGCATCCCCAGGGAGCCACAAAGTATTTGGATAGAGATCTTCAGGGTTTGTACCATTCTGGGCAACATCGACGGGATCCAAGTAAAGAATTACACCACTTGATCCTCTTGCCGCAGCGTTTGCAACCTGAAAGAACGAAGAGGATTATTTTTGTTTTTCTTCAGATTTTAACTACGTAATCACCAAAAATACACTATACAGCAGACGCATTAATTCGCACAATATTATCTTGTAGACACACCAGCTGCGGAGGCTCTCACCAAGGGGACTGTGAGATACATCTTCACTCAAAGTTTAAATTCAAAACTTTTTTATTTATTTATTTATTTTTAATAGTGAATATGTCGTAGCGTTATTTCATTATCTCTTCTTCAAATCGAGCGCGCCTTGTTCTCTTTCCTCGTGATTTACAAAAAAGGACGACAGCGAGTAATATCCAGCTCTCGTCGGTTGTGCCAAAACCGCCTCTAATACAAAGCCTTAGAACTGCTACGGAGAAACCTTGTGACGTCACGCGCACGCAACCGCCTCTTTGTTCCTTTACTCAGCGTGGTCATTTTTTTTTTTTTTTTTTTTGATTGGAGGTTTAACGACCACCGTGAGCAACTCAATGGGCTATAAGCAGTCGCCCGTCCCTAATTTAGGGTCACTGGTTCCAGGGAAGGGAGAGAGCCAGTGCCGTAAGACAAACACAACATCCATGCCTGACCGGGATTCGAACCCGGACCCCTTTCCGACGAATGATCAGAGGCCATCGCTTAGACCACTGCGCCACCGGGGCGGCATGGTCATTTTGAGAGTGATTGCTAACTACACTTTCGCCATAGTGTCCAGTGTTTCACTTATTATTACTTGTGCACAATTTTTGATAATACACAAGATGCCGTGGAAATGTGTTCCCATGTGCAAATCAAATTATGCGAAAAATCGAAAGCTTCAGCTTTCCTGAATAGGGAAGACCTCAAGCTGAAATGGATTAAAGTGGATCCACCTAAAATCTTTGCCTTGTATTTCCAATGGGTAAACTTCTGTAGCCATTTTCTTCACAATTAATGCGTTCCTAAGGATGAAAATCCGAAAATCCATAAAATTAACTTCGTATTATAGCCTAGTATACTTAATATTTTCTAATATTTAACCATAATTAAGCAATCCAACATTTGTTTGTCTACTGACGTCATCAATGTACAGGTCGCGCTATCTACTTTCTGGTCTCAAAACACCCAAAGAAAAGTTATTGTTTTTTAAAATAATTACGGTTAAGCTTTAGAAAATATTAAGTATATTACGCTACAATATGAAGTTATTTTTGCCGCCCCGGTGGCGCAGTGGTCTAAGGCGTTGGCCTCTGATCATTTGTCCGTAAGGGGTCCGGGTTCGAATCCCGGTCAGGCATGGATGTTGTGTTTGTCTTACGGCACTGGCTCTCTCCCTTCCCTGGAACCAGTGACCCTAAATTAAGGACGGGCGACTGCTTACAGCCCATTGAGTTGCTCACGGTGGTCGTTAAACCTCCAATCGCCGCCCCGGTGGCGCAGTGGTCTAAGGCGCTGGCCTCTCATCATTCGTCCGTAAGGGGTCCGGGTTCGAATCCCGGCCAGGCATGGATGTTGTGTTTGTCTTACGGCACTGGCTCTCTCCCTTCCCTGGAACCAGTGACCCTAAATTAGGGACGGGCGACTGCTTATAGCCCATTGAGTTGCTCACGGTGATCGTTAAACCTCCAATAAAAAAAAAAAAAAAAAAAAAAACCTCCAATCAAAAAAAAAAAAAAACCTCCAATCAAAAAAAAAGTTATTTTTATCGAAGTTCAAATTTTCATCCTTGGGAACGCATTAATTATGAAGAAAAGCAGCCCCGGGTGGCGCAGTGGTATAAGCGGTGGCCTCTGATCATTCGTCCGAAAGGGGTTTGGGTTCAATTCCCGGTGAGGCATGGATGTTGTGTTTGTCTTACGGCACTGGCTCTCTCCCTTCCTGGAACCAGTGACCTTAGATTAGGGACGGGCGACTGCTTATAGCCCATTGAGTTGCTCGCGGTGGTCGTCAAACTTCCAATCCCCCCCCCCAAATGTGGGCAAACTTTTTTTTTTTTTTTTTTTGATTGGATTTTTAACGACCACCGTGAGCAACTCAATGGGCTATAAGCAGTCGCCCGTCCCTAATTTAGGGTCACTGGTTCCAGGGAAGGGAGAGAGCCAGTGCCGTAAGACAAACACAGCATCCATGCCTCACGGGATTCGAACGCGGACCCCGTTCGGACGAATGATCAGAGGCCATCGCTTAGACCACTGCGCCACCAGGGCGGCCGGGCAAATTTCTGTAGCCATTTTCGTCATTTTTTTCTTTTTTGATTGGAGGTTTAACGACCACCGTGAGTAACTCAATAGGCTAGAAGCAGTCGTCCGTCCCTAATGTAGGGTCACTGGTTCCAGGGAAGGGAGAGAGCCAGTGCCGCAAGACAAACACAACATCCATGCCTCAACGGGATTCGAATCCGAACTCCTTTCGGACGAATGATCAGAGGATCTGTTATTATTATTATTATGCATTATCCGCAATCGTGGCTGTTGGGTCACTCCGCGCATGTCGGACAACCCGTCGGTCCTCTCTCTCTCTCTTTCTCCGTGGTTCGTCTAGATCTCTTAGACCCTTCCTGTCGCTGCTGCGTGCCTTTTTCTATTCACTGCCGCCAACAGCGTGCTATGGTGATATCCGCGCGACCGGTATGGCGCGCAATACGGCGATAAGACCATCCCACTTCCAGGAGCCCGACGATGCAGCCCCTCTCGAACTCCCCCAACTGCTCGAATTGCTTCCGAACTTTTCTCCGAGGCATACTTCCCTTGCAAAGGATGCAACCAACACAGCAAACGAGTCAGAATGACAAGCACGCGCAACGGGACGACCTTATATAGCCGGTCAGGCACAGCGCTTCGACCCCTCCTTGCTGGCGTCACATGCGCCGCCGAACGTGATACTTGAATCATTTGCATGTCTCACGATGTCAAACCTACCCACGAAGTTTCATTCTTGTCGGTTGCTTCCTTCTGGGTGCAACTATTTTTTCGACGATGAGTTTATATGAACTGACGACTTAAAACGTGTTTTAGATTAAACGTAAGTTTATAAAGCGTTTAAAATGTTTCTCTGTCTCAGCGGATTATTGAAAAATATTGTTTATCATAGAAATAGTAACGGTTGAACTTCAGAGAATTCTAATTACGAAAAATCCTGTTCCTGAACTTTTGGACACTTATTACGAAACATACTATAAACGTATAGAGGATGTTAAAGCTTACGTAAAGAGACATAATGTGGTTGACGATGGTGTCTTTGATGTGTAGAGATGTTTCTTTTTTTTTTTTTTTTTTTTTTGATTGGAGGTTTAACGACCACCGTGAGCAACTCAATGGGCTATAAGCAGTCGCCCGTCCCTAATTTAGGGTCACTGGTTCCAGGGAAGGGAGAGAGCCAGTGCCGTAAGACAAACACAACATCCATGCCTGACCGGGATTCGAACCCGGACCCCTTACGGACGAATGATCAGAAGCCAGCGCCTTAGACCACTGCGCCACCGGGGCGGCAGAGATGTTTCAGATGTATTCCTTGATGTTGGTTTCCTTTTTTCTTGCAGTGTTTTTGAAATGTTCTTGGACTTTAATAGATATGGATTTCTGTTTACTTATGTTTTAAATTAGCGTTGTAAATTAATGATTCAGTTTTTCGGGTAGCTTTGTTAGTAAAGTAATGTAATGTTGTTGTGTTTTACGGCACTGGCTCTCTCCCTTCCCTGGAGCCAGTGGCCCTAAATTAGGGACGGGCAACTGCTTATAGCCCATTGAGTTGCTCACGGTGGTCGTTAAACCTCCAATCAATCAATCAATCAATCAGAGAATTCGTATGGTGAATTTTTCAAGCAGCGGCGCTGACTTAAGGAAATTATTGGGTAGTCAGGTTTAAAGAAATCGGGCTTGAAAGGGAGGTAAAACTTCTGCTCTATTGTCAGGAGGAAATTTAAACTACGGTATTCCACGTATGCTTTATCTGAAAATCAAATACGATTGTTCTTAAATAAATAAACAAGGAACAAAACAGAATATTCTTATTGAACGTTACTATTTTTAAAACAACAAACGTTTACGAAATTAAGTAGCGTCGAAAATCCGGACGTCAAAATTCCGAAGCCGCCCCAATGGCGCAGTGGTCTAAGGCGCTGGCCTCTGATCATTCGTCCGTAAGGGGTCTGGGTTCGAATCCCGGTGAGGCATGGATGTTGTGTTTGTCTTACGGCACTGGCTCTCTCCCTTCCCTGGAACCAGTGACCCTAAATTAGGGACGGGCGACTGCTTATAGCCCATTGAGTTGCTCACGGTGGTCGTTAAACCTACAATCAAAGAAAGAAAAAGAAAATTCCGAAAGGTCGAAAATCCGAACAAGGTCCCTTCCACTTTTATTTTTATTTATTTATTTAATTTTTCTGGTGGTGGAAAGTTTCAGCCCCATTGTTCATTGTGAGCAGAGAGGAAAGTCAAAGTCGCTCAGATCACCACGTTTACCCATGTTCATCGACTGCAATACATTGCTGGGGAGCCCTACTATCAGCCTATTTATCGTTTGCGTTCAGTGTGGGTCTGTTCCACTCTGCGCGGGGGATGCCGATGTCAACTGCCCACCACGCCTGTCTCTAATGTTTTGTCCACTGAGTGCATTTGTTCGAGCTGATTTCAGGCCACTTTGCTAACTCCGAAATAGTTATTTCCAGCCGGTTAAGGGGGTTTAGTGAACGGCATAGAAAACTAACAATATCTGTGCGAATCAAAACCCTCAGTTCGGGCAGACACCAATAAGCTCTAACACAAATGGTTTTTTTAAAGTTTACTACGTACGGTCTTCAAAAAAAAAAAAAATGGTAGGGTGATTTTTAGTTAATTTGTGTATAGCAGTTACCCGCTGTACCATTTGCTTTCCAAATGAAAACTTAATGTTATCACGAAATACCTCATTCAGAACTGATCCATAACCTGCGTAAAATCTGGGATATTCTGCATTACACCAATTGAAGAAAAAAATAAATAAATAAGGGAAATAAACAAAAAACCTGACTTTCATCCCAAAACGTACAAACTCAAAATTACAAAGAAATACCTTACTTTGTTTCCACGAAAGATTTTTCCATATTTAGCAATACAGATTTTGTCTTTTACAGATATTCCAATGGATTCCAAATAAGCGAAGTCATCTACCCTTCCATAGTTCACAAACACCAAATCTCCCTAAGGAAGAGAAGAAAACATTAGCAACGAATCGTACAAGAAATGGGCTTTTAATTAATGAAGCAAAAATGTACAAATATTATTCACGTGAACAGACTGTGATGTATACCTCTAACGTAAACTTCCTTTTGAGTTCCTGTGTTTTCATTCAAACAGTAGCGTATCCAGCGAGGAACGACTGCGCGATCGCCCCCCCCTAAAGCAGCTTTTTCCTTTTTAAATTGCCAAAAACGAGCGTTCGTATACATGCCTGGGATCGGGAAAGTCTCAGTATCGATCGCAAGCAGGTACGAACCCTGGGTACGAACGCTCGAACCACTAAATATCCGCCGTGCGTCGAATGAGCACGTTTTAAGCCGTCGGATCCAGGATACTGGTCCCACGGTTATAAATAAGGGCGTCTTCCTCCCCCTTACTGAAACCTTGCTTACCTGTGGCTTTCTTGTCGGGTACTCTAGCCCAAATCTCTTATCATCCTACGTACTTCTAAGGGTTGTGTAAGACACGGGGTCAGACACTCCCTTCCGAGAATCCCCGACGTAAATATCTGAATTGACAAGATAGCTAATAATTAATGTATTTATTTTTGTAAAATTATCTATATATTTAAAACACAAGGCCGTTTCTTTCTACAATTCGCCAGCGCTATACCCACTGGAGCGATTTTCATGATTTTTTTAAATGAAAGCTAATGACCCACAGATTTGTCATCGCTAATTTTTATTGTCATAAGTAATTTTTTTTATGCTACCATGGCATTTTCTTTGGACAATCCGCCGTTCGTTATTCTGGCGCTTGTTCTCGCTTCAGTACTTGCAGCGCCATCTGCCTTTCTGCGGTGGTCGGACTTGGAACTAAGTGTGGGATCGTTCGACGATTTGAAAGTTTAAACAGTGCCAAAAAGTCATAGGACTGTTATTGTAGTACTCGTATTTAAGGAGGTGCTTTGACATGTGAGTATATTTTTGAGATATTGAAGTAGGGAACCTCTTTTGACACGTTTACCTTATATATTAGTGTTATATAATGATACCCCCCCCCCCCCAAAAAAAAAAAATTGCTAAAACCAAATTGGCAAAATAAAACCCATTTTTAACACTATTGTGCAGTTATTTAGCCACGATATCAATTCGAGTCACTGAAAGAATACCTCAATACTCTAATGTAAGCCCGTCAACGATGGGTAAGCACATGTTTATACAATAATGAGGAACGTCATCGTTAAATTCGTATACAAGTAGTTGGAAAAATTAAAAATTAATGGGAATATTATGAAAATTTTGTTGTTGGTGACCCATCTTATACACTGCTCATTAACAATTCAACCGTTTATTATGGTTATGCATTTTATTACGATTCGTGTTATATGACAAGAAAAAAATTCAGTCACAGCTTTTTCAACCGCGCATGGCACAGGTTACGAACTGCTATGTATGTAACGACGAAATTTCAGATATTAGAATACATTGACACTTTGCCTCCATTGATATTTTTAGTAAAAATATAGGCTGCAGTTCTCAGTTCAACCTTCTGTCTGTTTAATGTAATATTTCCACAACCTTGCAAGACAAAATCACCAGCAAGACAATGAATGGCGCTGGATTGACTTGACGAAGTGAAGTAAATGGAAGCACCTTTCAAAAGAAGTGAGAATCGTGCATTGAGAAAGAATAAAACAATATTTTAAAGATGAATTACCAGTCATATTGCTTTGGAGTCTCCAGGAGACCAAGAAACGCTGAGTTGAGGATGAATGGACATAATGTAGAGCAAGTGAGACTATATACAAATACATCGGTAGCATAATGCAAGAAAATGGAAAATGTGAATGGAAATAAAAGAAAGAATTAATAAAGGAAAATATGTGCATTTTATAACAAGAAACATTTGTTTAGTAATAAATGAATAAAACATTTAAAGAAAAGGCTTATTAAGTGCTATATTTGAGTACAACTTTCTATGGGGCAGAAACGAGGACAATCGGGAAAAAAGAAGCTAAAATGTTGGAGGCATTTGAAATGTGGTTATGGAGAAGAATGGAAAAAATAAAGTGGATTGAAAAAATTACCAGCGATGTAGCATTGTAAAGAGTTGAGGAAGAAAGGAATATTCTAAAGACCATAAGAAAAAGAAAATATAAGTAGATAGAACATGTATTGAGAGGAGACAGCCTATTGAAAAGAATGATAGAAGGGGAAATTGAAGGAAAGTGACCAAGAGGAAGGAGACGACTAATGATGCTTGATGATATCATGGGCACAGGAAGCTATCAAGTATTGAAGGAGGAAGCAAGGGACAGAGGAAACTGGAGGAAGAGAACTTGTTGAGTTACCGTTGGACCTGTCAAGAGACAGAACACTATAAGGATGATGATGATGATTACTTACGATTGACTCAATGGTCCCAGCTGGGAATTTTTGTATTAAATTAAGCCGTCTGAACAGAAGAGCTCGAATTTATTTTGAAAGATTCCATCCCGACTTGATGTTTAAAAAGCAAGGTGCTCGTTTCCTTGCAAACCAGGGCATCGAACTTCAGGAGAATACTGCTCATTTTTCACTTGTTTTTCCCACATTATGATTTAAAGACTTAGCACAATTTTTTGATAGAAAAAAGCTTTTAAAAAGCCGTGCAATACTAAGGAGGAGAAGCTCTGCCAGTTTATGCTCGTGTCTGTGTGACCCTTTCACAAAATCTCTGTATTAATCTTCATTTCTTACACCAGCGCAACG
Organism: Macrothele yani; assembly: GCA_039090855.1. Classification (NCBI taxonomy): domain Eukaryota; kingdom Metazoa; phylum Arthropoda; class Arachnida; order Araneae; family Macrothelidae; genus Macrothele; species Macrothele yani. Next base: position 33,212,307 of record CM077012.1, read on the forward strand.
TCACCCCGCCGCCCCGGTGGCGCAGTGGTCTAAGGCAATGGCCTCTGATCATTCGTCCGAAAGGGGTCCGGGTTCGAATCCCGGTGAGGCATGGATGTTGTGTTTGTCTTACGGCACTGGCTCTCTCCCTTCCCTGGAACCAGTGACCCTAAATTAGGGACGGGCGACTGCTTATATAGCCCATTGAGTTGCTCACGGTGGTCATTAAACCTCCAATCAAAAAAAAAAAAAAAAAAAAAACGTCACCCCACCCCTCGTCCAATCCCGCCTCTGTACGCAAATTTAGTTTCTCCTCGTTAAATATTTTCTAACTTAACGTCACAGAGTTTCGATGAATTTGAAATTGGCCACTCCTGACAGCAGATCAAAGGGCAAGCTACGTTGTAAGACTACTGAGATAAGAGCTCAGTGAGTAATGTGAGACGAGAAATGCTTTTAGACGTTTCTTGACTAGTGTTTGTTAAATGATTCACGAATGATTCATGTTTATGCAATGAGCCAATAGAGAGCAAAAGTTTGTGAGCTCACGATTATTAAGCGCAGATAGAGATAACTATAATTGAATGTTGGATTGAGCAATATGCTGTCGTGATTTGATTAGAAGCCGACAAGTGTTTTCTTGTGGGCTTCGAATCAATCACAAATGTTAACGAGTTGCTTTTCTCACACCAGTTGTTTGCCCGGGTACTAATCACGTGACACGGTTAACGTAGAGCAGTTAGAAATAATAAACAACTTTTTCTCCGTGCGTGGAAACAATGCTTGTGACTTCTGTAAGATGTACTTATGACTTATTTTTCCAACAGTTAGTGAATTAACTGATGAATTATTGTCCTTATCTAAACTTGTTGAACATACAACACACTAAATAACTAAGTCTGAAAGAGCATGTCACATACAATTAAGTCTTTTAGTTTTAAGGAGCAGTGAAGTTATCCGGATTCTATGGTGAAGCCAAATCACTAAGTTAACCTTACGTCAGCTAAGGTTTTAGTGTTTTGCAGCAAAGTGAACGACAAATTTCAAATCTACAACCAATTTAACCCTTTAAGCTGCCGATGTCCTGAATCAAACGGTGCCTAAAATTTTCTGCTCTTTCCAGAGTCCGGGTATTACCAAAGCTACGACAAAACAATTCCAGCAGTACATACCATTAACCTATAACGCGTTACAAGGGCTTCTTTCTAGTCCTTTCTTCTATGCTCCATGACCCAAGGCATAATGGGAAATTTCTAGTGTTCCTGACACGGACATCATGCTACTGGGTGACTAAAACATCTTATCTTTTTAGGTTCTTTAGCCCTTTTAGCAGGCAATCAGTAAGAAAAGTTTGGTGTCAATCGTCTTTCTAAATGACCGCTCTGAATAACAAAGATAAGAAGAAAGGAATGCTTCCTGAGGCTCAAGTTCACTCTTTCCAGCCTCGTTTGGCCCACTTCTTAGACAGCGAAAGTATTCGTTCGAGCTGATTACAGCCCATTTTGCTAACTTCGAGTTAATTCGTTCCATCTGGTTGAAAGATTAAACAATAACATCGTAAGACATGTTTATACGATCTAATACAAATCCCAAGGACGGGAAGAGTTCGGCCAAGTCTTCTTTTTTGGTTAAACAAGTGGAGTCTGACACAAATAGAAGAAAAAGGAGAGACGGTCAAGAGTTTCTTTCGAGTTAAGCAAGACGGACACTATGCGAACGGCTGATAAAGGAACGAATTCTTTCCGAGTTAACCAAGTTAAGTACAGAACTTCATGAAGCCATCATCAACTGTTAACAATGTTTGCACTTACATACGAATACAAAACATTGTGTTTGTATTTTGATATATTTTGATTAGGGTTTAAACAACAACGATGAGACCTTCGGAGCGATACAAGTAGTCGCCCGTTCCTAATTTAGAGCCTCTGGCTCCAGGGAAGGGTCACAACCAGCGGAGTCGGCCAAGTACACTACCAATGCCTCACCCAGTTCCTGAACATCGCTGCCTGTTCACCTCGTCGAATGTCGCCCGCTGTGGATGGTGAGGCTGCTAGAGCTTTCCGTCGAATGAGGCGATCGATGAGTTCGAACGTTCTCCTACGTGTACCAGTTCCACTACGACGACGCACGTTGCGTTTCTTCAACCACTATCGCCACATTCGGCCGACAGTGTTGTATCACGATGCCACGCAGGGATTAGCCGTGCGTAGTCCTGTGATGAAGCCTCTGATAAAGGTGTCCATGCGATGGTAGGATTCCCGATGGTAGGATTCTCGACACGGCCAGGCTGCGACGTATTACAGAGGTGATGCACATGTCCAGACGGCAAGTAGCAGTGATAAGCCCTTGCCTGCGTAGCTTAATTGGGAGAGCATTCGGCTCTGTAGCAAAAGGATGTGGATTAAGTATCTCCACCGGCAAAGTGGTGGGGACGAAAAAACTTAGCTACGCCGAACCGTCTAGCTCTCTGATCTCCCTCACATATCATGTGATTGGTTCGCAAATGCAATCATTTACATAATCCAGCTGTCGACCTATGCCCACCAATTTGCATGGCGCTCAGACAAATACTTTCTTGTGTGGCATTTTCCCTATCGAGCAGCGCATATAAGAAACACTGAAGTAATTAATAGTATTCTTCTCATATTATGTTAACTGAATACTTACCGAAACTACGCCAGCTGGTGTGTGGCTGAGATAACCTTGTACCATCTCAGTCGGTTTGCCATTTATTATTTCTTTGCTGCGGCTGGTAAATATCGGAGTACCATCCTCTTCTATAATTTCTACCTGGAAGCAAAATGTTTAATTAAAACATTTGCGGAAAAAGTCATTTTCAGACACAAGATTTTCTACTAAATGAGAATATAAGATAACAATGCTATTCGCTTTGTTTTGAATCTGTTATTATTATTATTATTATTACAAATTTTTTTTTGATTGGAGGTTTAACGACCACCGTGAGCAACTCAATGGGCTATAAGCAGTCGCCCGTCCCTAATTTAGGGTCACTGGTTCCAGGGAAGGGAGAGAGCCAGTGCCGTAAGACAAACACAACATCCGTGCCTCACCGGGATTCGAACCCGGACCCCTTACGGACGAATGATCAGAGGCCAGCGCCTTAGACCACTGCGCCACCGGGGCGGCTTACAAATTTTGAAGATGATAATCCGATTTCTGGCGTAAATGTGACAAGGATGGTAAGTCAGATAAGATTCGCTAAACATGAATGCCGGTTGCTTCGACTAACGAATCCTGTGATGGTTATTTTCAAATTGATCGGAAACTTGAAACTTGGTCGTTCTGGGTGGTGTAGTGGTTAGCATACCCGGGCGTTTTCTGGGAGACACGGGTTCGAGTCCCGCTCCAGGACGATGAAAATTTTCAAGTTTTCGGATGTTATCTGACTTACCATCCTTGTCACATTTACGCCAAAAATCGGATTATCATCTTCAAAATTTGTATTATATCGCGTAATCCCGCATTTCTTTCATGATTATTATTATTATGCATTATCTCAACCCGCGAGGTGTTATGGATTGGTTACAGATCATCTACACATATCGAGAAGTAACCAAGGTCCTGAGAATAGCAAATGAATCGGGTCGAAATGTGGGATGTTCCTAGTAACGCATTCTTCTGGAGCTGAGGTCTTATTGTTTTTTCACGTATATTTAAATTTAATCTACCTCTTTAGTTCCGGTATTGTTTTGTAAATTTAGTTTATTTTCGTTAAACTTTTTCTAAGCTTAACGCCACTGATTTCTGTCCGACGAATTTGATGTTGGCAACTCTAGACAATAGGTCAAAGTGTAACTACGTAGTAACTTTCGACAGGTAAGAGCTCGGGTGTTCAATGTGCACATTCTTGGTTTCGACTGTGTGCATTCATATTTCGACTGCGTTTTACTGTAGAGTAGCTCAGACATATCTTGTTTTCTATTGAGCGATGTTTGTTGAATATTCAGCATACTAAGGCTATTTGTGGAAAGAACGAGCGATATTTATGTGAAGCTAAACATTGTTATATCATCAGCGTATAATTTGATGGTGACTATCGGATGTTCTGACGTGCGGAAGGACTACCAATAAATAAACTGAATCTGTAAGGTATCTCGATTCGTTTACGAACCTGAACAATCTATTACAGAAGTGTTTTGAATGTGCATAGTTAACTTTTCAGCTACTACGACTGAGACTCATCTTGGACGACAACTTTTGTTGAGTTATCTTGCAATTTAAGCCTACAGTGAATCTTTAAGTGCAGTTGAAGTTAACATTATTTATAATTGTTACAGACGTTTGCAATAAATTACGCAGGTCGTTCAAAAACTAATGAGACTGACATCATAGCGCCAAAACAAATTCACGCGAAAAAATGCAGCTGCCTGTGTCGGAGTACCTTCAAGGTCAGTCACGTGACGACGCGTCGTTACAGCGCTCTGCTAGTTCATTCTTTTAGTAGACAGCGTAGAGTTCAGACGTGTTTCTGTAACCCAGTACGGATTTTTGTTTTGATTGGAGGTTTAACGACTCCCGTGAGCAACTCAATGGGTATAAGCAGTCGCCCGCCCCTAATTTAGGGTAAATGGTTCCAGGGAAGGGAGAGAGCCAGTGCCGTAAGACAAACACAACATCCATGCCTCACCGGGATTCGAACCCGGACCCCTTTTGGACGAATGATCAAAGGCCCTCGCTTAGACCACGGCGCTATGGGGGTGGCTGTATGGATTTAAGACTGGAGCAAAGAACAACTATAAAATTTTGCGTGCGTTTGAATAAAACCGCCATAGAAACGCACGAAATGATTAAAACAGCCTATAAAACAGATACTTTGCCCCGTGCAAGAGTTTTTGAGTGGGGCAAGAAATTTGTGAATAGTGTCTGGAATATGCGCTACGCTCCGGGAGGCCTTCGATATTTTTTTTTTTTGATTGGAGGTTTAACGACCACCGTGAGCAACTCAATGGGCTATAAGCAGTCACTCGTCCCTAATTTAGGGTCACTGGTTCCAGGGAAGGGAAGGAGCCAGTGCCGTAAGACAAACACAACATCCATGCCTCACCGAGATTCGAACCCGGGCCCCTTTCGGACGAATGATCAGAGGCCATCGCTTAGACCACTGCGCCACCGAGACGGCGGCCTTTCATATCGACTACGGAGGTTAATGTCAATACCATCGAATCGCTCCCGCGCGAAGACCGCCGAATTACATTCAGGAGGTTGCTAATGCGATGTAGATGTCCGTTGGTTCCGTTGATGACATTGTGAGAAACCGGTTGAGATACCGACTGCAAAGTGGATTCCCCACTTGCTCAAGGATGAAATATAAGGCAAATCGTGTTATCACTTGTCGCCAATGGAAGTGCTGGCTACGACGTGAGCAACACTTTTTGGATCGAGTCGTCACATGTGATGAAACATTTTTTCACCATTTCGATCCAGAAACTAAACAACAGAGCACCCAATGGAAACACCCACAGAGTCCCCAATCCAAAAAATCAAAGGTTCAAGCAAGTGCAGGGAAGGTCATACACCTGGTTTTCTTCGATAGAAAGGGAATCGTGCATGACCAAGTTGTTCCACAAGGGAAAACTGTAACTGGTGCTTATTATTCTGTAGTTCTCAAAGGTCCTCCAAACAAAACAAAGTTCCCCAAAATTCCCAAACTGGTTGGCTCTGATCATCATATTAACCACGTTTTAACACATTCAGTGGCTTATATTCCAAACTAGCTGATATGCCCAATAATTAATTAAAAAAAAAACATTATTAACAATTATCTGCGGAATAATGTTTTTTATTAACAGAATCGAATCTTGCTATCAACTGTCATAAAAAAAATCGCTAGCTCGATCATCTCGTACGCTCTGCCTTCTCAGGCTGACTCAGGGGCGGCGGAAAGTGAAGTTCGTTGACCGGGCCCGAAATTTCGAGCCGTGGTGCACTCCCTTCCTTCCTGCTTCCCGGAACAAACAGAACAAAAACAATGCCTAAGGAGCTTTGTTGGGGATTAGGACCACCTAGGGCCCTGCACGGGCCGGGCCTACAATTTCGTAGGCGGGCTTGGACGGGCCTGCACTTGCATGTGTACCGTGTAGTCAGGTTGTTGATAAATTTAGGACATTCTGTTTTTGAAGTCCCTGTCTTTCCCTTCCCGTGATCATATTTCTTGTTCTCGCAATCATTCTTCTCCCCCGCCTTGTGCTATTTTTTATTTATTTATTTATTTTGCGCGCGTCTTTTCATCTTTGATCTTTGGCAATCGCACTCCCCTTTGAATCTATATTCCATTTATTTCGGAAGTTTTCACATGAAAAACCCTTGCTCCGTACGATGATTTGCATTTATAGGAATTAGGAATCAATTAAAGCTTCAATATGTGCTAGTAAACTATTCTTAGGCTCTGTCTTTATAATTTTTATTTGCTACTTGCTTTGTTTTAAATATTGATGAATACTGGGTTGGGTAAATTAGAGGTTCGAAGAGCAAAACAATCGGAAAATTGTGTTACATTTGGATTTTGGGAGTTATATCCTAAACCTGAAGAATTGAAACCAAAGACGTCGGGCCAACAGAACGGAATTATATTCTGCGTACGAGAGGTTGTTGTATTAACCGTTAAGCATGTGCATGTGTGTAACTGAGCATCAATTTATATTATGTTCTGGGCAAAAGTGTCAAAGAAGACAGTACTTGACTCGTATAAACAGGGATCTGACCCTACGAAGGGTTCGATTATGAAATGACGATAATTTACTAAAGTTCACTGAATACTATTTGTTGCATTTGCCGTATTTCTGGTTACTGGTGGGTTAGTTAACTTACTTATGCCCTCTTTTTACACGAGTTTCGAGTTAGTCCAAAAAGTTACAGTACAAATACCGTCGGTGTTAAAGCAAGTGACAGTTACGCAAATAAAACCTATGCCGGACCTGAATGGCCGGACCGAGCCGGGCCCTGAAAAAAAACACAGGGCCGGGTCGGGCCCTGAAAAAAAAAACACGGGGTCGGGTCGGGTCGGGCCTGACATTAACTGGGTGGAAACGGGCCGGGTCGGGCCTAACATTAACTTGGTGGGCCCGGGCCTAAAAATATTGCCTCTGCAGCGTTCTAGGACCACCTGACTACTTACCTAGAGGAACTTTCTAAGGCACATCACAACAAAAAATTGCACATATGCCAAATAAAAATAAAAAAATAAAAATCTTGGCTAAAATTATTGACCGGGCCCGGGCGGTTCCGTCGCTGCTGGGCTGACTGAGAAGAGTTCTCTCTAAATAGTATAAAGTGAGGAAGGTAATACGTATTTTATGGTTAACAGTTCGGCTAACTTTCAGTCAGGTGATTGTAGGCAGGGCACATTCACACCCCTGTCCCAGCCTATTATATTTCAGGAAATCTGGCAATGTCACGTGATGTCAAGAATTTTTTTTTTTGTTTACTTTTTTTAAAGTAGCTCGAGTTGTAGCTTAATTTTCCACTACACACTACTTTATTTTGCAGCGCACTGCTATTTAGTTACTTCGGCGTTACCATCTGAGTTACTACTGCAATAAATCCGTGCACTCTGCTGCCATCTGTCGGTGGTCAAAAAAAAATCCCTCCGCGATTGTAGCCTAGCCTATAACTTTCAGTTGTCATAATTATAATCTCGACTGTTTTCACACACCCCACCCCCCAAAAAAAATTTGTAGAAATCAAACACAAGAGCTTATTCTCTTTTCCTCGGTGATTCTCATTGCATTTATTTGCTACTGTTACATTGTGATTTCTCTACGGAGATACCAGGGATAATTAACGAACTCTCAAAGGGTTTCTTAATCACGATTTAAGGATTATTTCTTTATATGAAATGTCTTCTTTGTCACTGCTCTCGTTCTCTCCCTCAAAGGGCTAGCTGTCACGACTGATATTTAAGTGGAGGGGCCCCCACGGACAGACGTCATGTGTACCACTTTGTGATCACGCCTAACTTCAATGTTCTAAAATCTTGTAGCTTTCTCATGCACTCATTTCTCTACCTAGCAATTCTTCGAGAAGTACTTAAGAGTAAAGATGCTTTAAATTAACACGAGTGGATCTTCCCTTATGTCTAAGATGCCTTTAACACGAGATAAGACATGAAATCTTATCTATTCAAGCAATTTGCTTCCGGCCTATCTGCACCATTCAGAGTGGAACGATAATTACCAAAATATACGAAAGGACTTACTTTGTTTTCTTTGTCCGTGCTTGGAAAAGACAAATAAAAATCATAAGGTGCTAATTCTGCGTTGTCCAAACCCTGTTGCACCCATAAGTTCTTTATGTAATTTGCTAGTTCCAAATCCCTGTCGGTTCCTGCTAGGTGAGGTTTAGAACTGAGGAACCTGTTAAGAAAATAAAGATGCATAATATAATTTAAAAACACACGAAAATATTTCAGTACATCGTATTTTTTCTGAATAAACCTGATACTGGAATGAGAGCAAATGAAAAACCCTGTTTAGAATTCCCAGGCCCTTGCGCTAGTAAAACCCAATAAACTACTTATCAACGACTTTAACAGCAGAGTGAATATATAACAGAGAAATCAGGTGAAAGATAAAATATACACATTTCCATAGATTTCGGTTTTCTAAAGTGATATACACAATCCAGCAGTGCGGACTCTGTACCCGAATGATCCGATGCGCAGGTTTATAACCATTCGTCTATGCTCGCCAATGCCAAACAGCGTCTGTACGCACGGTCTGCGTCATAACAACAGGAGACCTGTCCATTGTAATGCACTACGTATTATGATGTAGATGACGTACTACTGAGGTGACACATGAGTGAAATCGACAGTGAAGCAGCGATAATACTGCCGGCGTAGTTCAGTAGGGAGAATAGCCACTCCGTAGTAAGAAAACGTGTATTCGAATTTCATCACCGGCAAAAAGGTTATATGTTATATCGGCGCCCGAACAAAAGTGAATCTACTGATCGCTAGGTTTGATAAATATTTGTGTTGAGTCTTCCACACACAACGCACGTATTTTGTAAAAATTAGTTTTTCTATAATGAGATGGTCCTCCGAGCATGGTTGTCGGCTGACCCGAAACCTGCGATTTCGTGCTCCCGCATATCTCAAGGAGGATTGACGTACCGTACTGCGTGGCATGATGTAGATAGATGACGTACTATTGAGGTGACGCATGAATCAAATCGATAATGAAGCAGCGATAAGACTGCCGGTGTAGTCCAGTTGGGAGAATAGCCACTCCCGAGTAGAAAGACGTGAGTTCGAATGCCACCACTGGCAAGGGGTTATATGTTATACCGTACACCATTTTTATCTGCATCGAACAAGAAAAAACGTCTCCAGTGACCACGGGAGCACAGGAGATGTATCCCGAATGGTTGGAAAAGGGTCACCATGCGCTTTTATGAATTGTATTTTCAACAGCATCATGCCGATGTTAAGGTGAAAATTTGGAGTCCATGAGAGCATGGCTCTTGCATGTTCACGACTCTCGGCTTGGAGGAGGAAGTGGGATGGCGCGCCCCTTGATTCGAGCGAGCCTATGCTACTGAATGCCAAAGAAAATTCAAACACGTTACTCATGAAGTACGCACAACTACAGTAACCATCTACCCCCGTGGTGTTGGATAATATCGGCAGCGCAATGCACAGTGCTAACATTGTCGTGGAATTGTTTCAAGAAAGGGTTGGAGACTTTTCCTTGCTTCAGTGGTCACCGTAGTCCCAAGACCTCAATATCACGGATCATTTGTAGGATGAAGTTGAAAGGGACATCAGATCCACTGCACTGCAATCTAGTGAATTGGTCGATACTATTCAACATGTGTGGGCCAATATTTCACCGGGATATCGCAAAAATTTAGTGGAATCAAAGCCAAGGCGAATTGCTGTGTTTTGAAGGCCAAAGGTGGTCCAACAAATTATTGGGTAGAGGTAGTCCCGATAAACTGATTACTTAAGTGTGTCTACATGAGTTTGTGTGTGTGTGTGTGTGTGTGTGTGTGTGTGTGTGTGTGTGTGTAGCTCATCTGATTTGCGTCGTTATCCAAATTGGAAAATTAGAAGTGTTTCTCTCAGTTCATCATTTGTAAGAGGTTTATCGTCCTAATGGGTTTCAGCTTCATATGCTTCAGCTTCTCTTTTAATAGGTTTGTAAATTCTGGGTCTATCAGATCAGAAGACAAGTTCTAATTCCAGTGAAGTGAAAGCCTTTAGCTGGGTCAAATGGCATAATTTCAGAGAAACTTCATTATAGACAAATGATCCATTTTTCCGACGACGGTTCGAGAAAACTGCGTAGCTGGGTTTTATTATCACACGCTGAGTGCATGTGTGTGTGTGTGTGTGTACATTGGTCACAACAGGCATTAAGTTCAACTCAAGAAGTCTGTATGTAAATGAGGGAAGAAAATGCTTCCCCTCAGTTAGGAAAAAGGAATTATTGTAATGTTAAGGAATTTGTTTTCTGGTAATTTCTTTTGTTCATGAAATCATCATTAAAGATTAGCTAAACCAAAGCACGGAACACAACTGGTGATAAAGGTACCAGGAAAAGCTTCGTTACTTAGGTGACAATTGTCCATCCAGCTGACTACTTACTGATACGGCTTCTTACGAACAAGCTCTAAAGAAAGCTTGGCTTCTCAAGCATTTGTCACCTTTCACTTTAGAGACAGAGAGAGAGAGTCAGAGACGCAGTTGACAGCGCAAGGACAGTCAGATTTGAAGACGTAGATGAGATTTGTTAGTTGCTTCGATCTCACACTAGGGAGCTCACCAATGAATATCTCGAAATCGAAAAGATTTAAAAGAGGATGATGAACTCCTTACTCTCGAATCTATTAGTTTTTTTTAAACAAAACAAATAGCTTAATTTTTAAGCTTATCGGAAATAGTATTAACAAGAATGATCTTAACAGGGAGAGAAGAGCCAAAATTTCAAGAGAAATTCAGAGCTCTTTGGCTCGTTACAAATAACTCTGTAGACAGAGAAACAATGCTGCCTGTTAACATGGGCACCCGTAGCTTTGTTTTCGGGAGGGGTCAAACAGATATTATAAAAATGAATAACATATGCAACCATATGAAAATTCCCACGGTGTCTTATTGTTAACCAATCATTTTTACCACTCTCTCAACGCATAAATTTAAGTGGAAACCAGAAGACCCTAAATCTATATAAAATAGATGGATAAATGAAATTAGACAGCATATTAGGGCAATAAGGAAATTTCTTTGTCATTCGTTTGATCTCTTTGGTCACTTGTGTTACATGCGCCACAAAACCCCAGAGATCACTCAATCGGTCATCAAGGATGAAAAAATACATTCAAGACAAATTTCTAGGAAATTTTTCGAGAGATCTCGGTGAATAGCTGATGCAGAGGACGATATATTTTTCATTCGTTCGCCTTTCATACCGTACGTATGTACGCTGTTCTCCAAAATGCATTGGTAAATTTCATCATTACTTTCTAGACAGACATGACACAAGTAAATAGACACCCGATTTGTTAATAATATTTATTTTCTGTCTGCATAGAATGGAAGGAGCTTTAGTTGCAGCTGGATTTAATACACTGGCGGAAAGTGAAAAGAGAACACCAAGAAGGAATTGGCGGACGATCATGAAATTTACATATGTTGATGGGGTCGAGTTTACGTAGGTGTGATGTTAATTTCGGGACCAACCGGTGAGCGCTTACGCCACAGCACGGCATAATATGAAAATTATCGTCGGTGGTATTTAAGGAGTACGGCGAAGTGAATGTAATCAGTCGTCGGCGTACGGACACGTGCGAAGACCCTGAAGAAGATGCAATGCCTGGACATGGAAGACGTGTACGATTTCAGCAGTTATCGGACTTTGAGCGAGGTCGTCTAGTCGGACTCCACGAGGCCGGGTGGTCGTATCGTCGTATTGCGGAGCGAATTGGACGGGAAGTATCAGTGGTGGTAAGATGGTGGCGTAGATGGTCCGAAGAACATTCCCACACGAGAAGACGTGGAACCGGGAGTCACAGACGGACTGATGAGCGGACCGATCGACGCATAAAAAGAGCGGCGTTGTCAAGCAGAACATCCACTGCGACGCAAATCCGAGCTGCCGTTGCACCTGAGGTGACTGTGCGAACAATCCGTAACCGTCTACTGGATGCAGGACTACGTGCACGTGTGCCTCTGGCATGTGTACCTCTGACTCCAGCCCACCGTCAGGAACGGCTGCAGTGGTGTCGCCAACGTCTGCACTGGAGAACGCAATGTCGATCTGTCGTGTTCAGCGATGAAAGAAGATTCTGCTTGGGAGCCTCCGATGGCCGTATGCGTGTTCGCAGACGCACTGGGGAGCGTCTCCACCCTTCTTGCATCCGCCAGCGACACACAGGGCCTACACCTGGTCTCCTGGTGTGGGGAGCGATCAACTATCACTCCCGTACACAACTAGTGTTTGTACCGGGTACGTTAAACAGCATCTCCTACATCAACAACATCATTCAGCCCGTTGTTGTGCCATTTGTAAGGTCGGTCCATCGTAGTGTTTTCCAGCAAGATACCGCACTCCCATATACGGCACGTGCAACGCAACATGCACTTCAGGGTGTGAGACAACTTCCGTGGCCTGCACGTTTACCGGATTTGTCCCCCATTGAGCACGTGTGGGATTTTATGGGACAACGACTTATCCGGTCTCCACGACCATCCACGTTTTACGCGTCCAGGTTGAGGATGCTTGGAAGTCAATACCCAAAACTTACATCCAACATCTGTACGACAGACTCCATGCCAGAATTGCACAGTGTGACGCAGCTCATGGCGGTTCAACCTCGTACTAACCATGTTACATGGAAATGTTATTTATCAGTTTACCAGCAAATACAGCTGTATTTTGCCAAAATGTTTTGATCACGTTATCCTCTGTATTCCGTTATTATGCTGTATAAATTTCTTTGGTATCAGACATCTCCTTCTTGGTGTTCTTTTTTCACTTTCCGCCAGTGTATCTGGTAAACATACCCTTTGCAGTACGTAGCGTTTTCACCCTGTCAGGCATTGTGGAAATGAAATCAGCAATGGTGCTCTGTAGAATTTGAGCTCACGATTTACGTAACAAAGCCAGCAGGTCTGCCTTGTTGGTTGGTTTCTGTGGCATCCGTCGTAATATTCCATTCAATATGTTGAACCCTTCCACAGGTGTTGAATTGGGTTCGTATCAGGGCTCTGGCTTGGCCACGACAGTTTCTGAATGGCATTTTGTTCGTGCCATGTTTGGATACGTTTTGCCCTGTGACATGGAGCGCCATCCTTCATGAAAGAGCAGGTACCCTTTGACATCGGACTACTGGAGAATATTACTAGCAGGCCGCTCTCAAGGATGCTTATGTATTTATGGGCATTGTTGTTGCCTTCGCATCCTATGAGGACTGAACGACCAGTCATCCATACAATGGCTCCCCATAGCATGACTGAAAAACCGCTATGTTTTACAGTTGACTGTAGGTTCTTCAAGCTGAATTCCAGGCTGGGCAATCGCCACACCCTGACCCTGAGACTGTCTGAAAATTGTGCAAATTGGGAGACATCGGAGAATATGACAGCTTACCAAAGTACAAAGGGTCTCTTAATCATGTCTGTCGCCCATGCCAATCTGCGACGAACATTGGCTTCTCGCAAAAGAGGTTTACGTCGAGCCGCTCTTCCATAATAGGCAAGTCGGTGAAGTTACCACTGAGCAGTTCTGGAACTCACTTGGAGCTGTCGTACAATCTCAGCGGCTTTGTTACGAGGATTGGTTTCCACAGAACGCTTGACAGCAAGAGGACACCTCTGTGATGGCCCAGGGTGACCCGTACGTGATGCTGGTGCATCCTCGCCTGCCTTCTTGAAGAGGAATTTGCAGGTTTGCAGCAATCTGACGCTGGCTGGCTCGGAGATTCGATTGCCCTACGATTCGTCCTGTCTGAAAATAGCTTAGTTCTTTGGCTCCCTTGGGTTGAGGCATGCTCGTTGGTGTCACCTAGTCACTGACGTTGTCCTGCAAAATATATTAAAGGGAATTCGAGCATGCAATGCAATATAGACTCCACTACATAGCAAAAATAACATTACGAAAGGTGTCTACTTACTTATGTCATGTCTGTGTATTGCAAGTTTTTGCTTTTTCTACTAGATATCTCCTGAGCTTTTCCTATTTTCACGGTATACACACGCCTCCAGAAGTTCTACAGACAAGTTAGCAATCAGTATCAATGTTATTGCGGAAATCTCTGTAGTACCGTTCAAAAACAGATAGCAAATGGCCCAATTTCCAGGGGAGAGCATATGCCCCCTCTATATGGTCGCCATGCCTGTTAGCTCTCTATTGACCAGATCTCTTCAACAAAGTTAAAAATCGTCAGTCAACCAAACCGGGAATTTCAAGACGGCGAGAAAACAATGTTCCAGTTTTACCTGTATCAGTTGATTCATCTTTCTAAAAAAATTAGAGAATCAATAAACTGACTGAAGAAAAACATAAGAAAACGAATTTTTCTGCATATTTCGGAGCGCAACCCTATTTCTGCCACGTTAAAATAAATTAAGTTTATGCATTTCCCTGAATACATTAATCATGTAATAAGAGGGATACCTGAATTTCAAATGTTATACTAACCACGACTGTTCTTTTTATAAACTATGTGAAAGTACTACCGGCATACCGCAGTTGTATATAATTTATAACTACTAAGCTTGTGGTGTTAAGATAGAATAAAAATAGCCACTTTTCTCACAATAAAGTATTTGTTATACATCTACTATGCCGCCCCGGTGGCGCAGTGGTCTAAGGCGTTGGCCGCTGATTATTTGTCCGTAAGGGGTCCGGGTTCGAATCCCGGTCAGGCATGGATGTTGTGTTTGTCTTACGGCACTGGCTCTCTCCCTTCCCTGGAACCAGTGACCCTAAATTAGGGACGGGCGACTGCTTATAGCCCATTGAGTTGCTCACGGTGGTCGTTAAACCTCCAATAAAAAAAAAAATACATCTACTGTAGCTTCGCAGAGCGTTCGGCTCGGCATCCTCAGAACCAAATTCGCCCTGGGGATGCCGAGCGTCCTCAGAACCAAATTCGCCCTGGGGATGCCGAGCCAAACGCTCTGCGAAACTATAGTCGATGTATAATAAACATTTTATTGTGAGAAAAGTTGCTATTTTTTTTTCTACCGCAGTTGGTTATGTCGCTGTGCACTGCAAAAGCCGTCTCGAGTACTAGAGGCCTAAGCCCATGCTACTTTCCCGTTTGTGACGTCAGCAACAGGGTCATAACAGACCAAACCCGCTACGATTAAAACTGAGAAACAGTCTGTTTGCTCGGCGTGTGTCTTGTACTGAGAGTGCTGAAGACTTCATGTGCAATATGAGGATTACAAGAGAAGTTAGTATATTTTTTTTTTTATTCAGGTTACACGTTTCTTATGATTTGATCAACTACGCTATTTAATTACAAACATAGTTCCCGCGAAACTAATTAGATTTACGTAACATTTCACGCATCATTAGGCTTAAGAAACGTTTTGTGAATCAATAGGCTTAGCAACGTTTCATTAATCATTACGCGTTTTTTTTTTTTTTTTGACCAGTGCTGTTTCCTTATTTTGTATGAAATATTTAGATGTGTACTATTCCGACGCCATACTGAAATTAAGAAAAAATATGTGTCATCGTCGCACATTGTGTTGTTGAAAGAACATAAAATTACCATATGAATAACGGCAATTTTAGTGACATTTACGGAATGCGCCTTATTAGCTTACCAGATAAAGTTTCTAAGTTTTGCCTTTTTTTTCTCCTTAACTTACTTAGATGAAATAGAATACAGGGTGATTCATAAAGAAGTATACAGTTTCAACGCTCTATAAAACAAGAACAATGTAAAATATTTTATGTTACCTGTAACAGAATTGTAGGGGAATGTTTCAAGTTTTTTTAGAGACAGTCACAGATGTTCTATGTGTGCACCCTTAGTCACACGACACACATCGAGCCGGTAATTCATTTCCGCCCAAACACGAGGTAAGATATCTGAATCAAGTGCAGTGATAGTGGCTGTGATACACTCTTTCAGCTCCGCTAGATCAACAGGAAGGGGAGGGGCGAATACCTTGTCCTTTACGTACCCCCACAGGAAAAAGTCCCAAGGTGTTAAGTCAGGACTTCTGGGTGGCCATTGGGTCAGTGGCATGTTGTAGTCCGCGGCTCGTCCAATCCATCGGTGAGGAAGGTGTTCATCGAGATAATCTCGCACGTCGCCTAACCAGTGCGGTGGTACACCATCCAATTGTAGAATAAAGTTGTCACTGTCGTCCAGACAGTGGGCTGTGAAATCTGCACTTCACGACTCACCCTCCGCGTTGATTTTCCCGGGCTTCGTTGAATGGCGGTGCAAACACTATCGACGACTTCTTCCGATACACGCGGTCGTCCAGAAGTTTGCACAAACAGCCCGTAGTTTCAAATTTTTTATGCCAATCGTAGATAGATTTTCTGGTTGGAGGTTCTTTTCCGAATTGTGATCGAAAATGCCGTTGCACAACAATTACAGATTCCGTTTTGCTCAATTCAAGAACAAAAAACGCCTTCTCCACTGCAGACGCTGCCATTTTGACTGACTAGTCACGTGACACGCGCGCTATCGCCTACGTCACTTCCCTCAGTAGCGGGACACAAACTTTATGAGTACATCTACCTAACGGTTCGCAGTTGTGGTCCGTGTTTTCAACTGTTACTGTTTTACAGCGTCTGGAAACTGCATACTTCTTTATGAATCACCCTGTATAATTTGTTTAAAAAAAATGTATGGTGCCTACGGTAATACCGGTGAATTTGTGCAAAACAACAACCCACGGATGTAAAAAGAAAATGTTAAATACGAATTTCGAAGATGAGAATCCATCTTTTGGTGTAAATATGACATGGATGGTAAGTCAGATAATATCTGAAAACTTGAAAATTTCGTCGTCCTGGAGCGGGAATCGAAACCGTGTCTCCCGGATAGCGCCAGAGTATGCTAACCACTACACCACACTGAACGACCAAGTCTCAAGTTTCCGATTAATTTGAATATAACCATCACAGGAGAAAATGTTAAAACTCTTTTATAACTGAATGTTTGTAGATACGAAATAATCACAGAATTCATAGCTCCCATGGCTCATAAAGTGTTTGTGTTTTGATTTTTACCAAATGTTTTGCATTTACCGAAATTAATAACTTTTTTCTATCGATGTAGTGAAGTTACGAAAAATTAGAATCCTGATATCGCCTAGCTGTAACCTC
Organism: Macrothele yani; assembly: GCA_039090855.1. Taxonomy (NCBI): domain Eukaryota; kingdom Metazoa; phylum Arthropoda; class Arachnida; order Araneae; family Macrothelidae; genus Macrothele; species Macrothele yani. The sequence continues at coordinate 33,229,607 of CM077012.1, forward strand.
GCTGCTAGCTTAAGGTGGCAATCACGGCAGCGTTTGTTATGACCCTGTTGGTGACGTCACGAATTGAGGACTGAGGCCTGCTAGGTCCCCAGACGGCTTTGGCACTGTGTAGGAGGCGGATGTTTCTTACGGGTTTTCGAAGCCCGGTCCTGCCGGCCATCTAATCTGCGGTTTTTCCGAGGTTTTCCGCAGACTACCCGTGTTTTGGGACGCGAATGCGTGGATGGTTCCCTCTCAAGTCGGCCCCGGACGCACTTTATCCTTGGAACCCCTTCCCTAAGCTACCGGGGTTTACCAGATGAGTGTCGATGCTCTGGTAGTAAAACAATAAATGACGATTGTAACCTGATGCCTCGTGGCACCATACGCCTACGGGAATCTATCTTCCCATGGTTGCTGATGTTGAAATGAAAGTGATCAAAATAAAGGATTGTAGCAGCATATATGCATCAGTAATTTGCAGAAAGAGCCATAGGAGATAAAATCGATATAAATTGATTTACTTTCTAAACTGGAAAAGTAAAACATTACCTTAGTTCATTCTCTATATTTTTAGAGTTTATTTCGGAAAGTATTTTCTTTGATATACTATCCTTGAAATGGAAATTGGATCCTGCGTCCTCCACATTCTTATTTTTCTTTGCTGAGTGGCTAATGGCAAAGTGTCCAATCAGAAGACCAAGCGAGAACACAACTGCTCCTGCGATTCCTGCTACAACTATCGTTGAATTCATTCTGTTCCGCTTCATTCACAGTTGCTGCTTCACGGAACTCGGCCAAAAACTAGTCAAAAGACAACAGACAGAAATTGTTTCAGGAACTTTTAAAACATCTGCTTAAGGAAATCATTCACACATCAGAACTGCGTAACAAGTGATGAGAAACGTGCATATGTAACATAGCACGAATTGGTGAAGTTACGCTATAGAGTTCGAAAGCTGACAGTCGGAAGATTCTGCTAAGTTCGCAAAAAATACGGCGCAGCTCACTTATTCTTAAAAGAAAATTAAATCTTAAGGATTGTCCAAAAGACGAAAACACACCCTAATACGAGGGTGAATCAAAATGTAAGGCCAGTGCTCTCGTTACGTAGGCAAGCAGAGCTATTTGGGGAGGGGTGGGCACGTGACCTTGACACGTTGCGGATGCAATCGCTAATCTTTTAACCGCAGTTACCCAGCAGTTATAAGGGCGTAAATGGCGGCTCGTTTGTCAGGATGCTCCATCGTCGAGCAGATAAGTGTAGTGAGATTTTTATAGGCTGAAGGTGTGCAATCCGCTGAAATTCATCGTAGGATGCTTGTGCATTATGGAGAGGACAAGTGTATGAGCCAGAGACATGTGTACAACTGGGTAGCAAAGTTTCAAGCCGGTAGAACGAATGCGTTTGATGAAGCTCGCTCGGACGGTCTGTCGACCTCTCGCACAAAGGACCATCTGGATCGCATCGATGCGCTCACTAAAGAAGCACGCCGGGTTACTCTGTCTGAGATCGCCCCAAAGGAAAACATTAGCTATGGTTCTGCATTCTCAATAGTGCATGACGTTCTCAGATATCATAAAGTGTGTGCCACAGCAATTGTCTGATGCTCACAAGCAGCACCGCCTGGAAAGTGGCAGACATTTTTTTCAGCGGTATGAGTCAGATCCCAGTATTCTAGAGAGGATTGTCACTGGGAACGAAACATGGGTCTATTATTACGACACCGAGAGCAAAAGGCAAAGCATGGAGTGGAAACATCCGAGCTCCCCATACAAAAAGAAGTTTAAAGTCATCTCTTCGGCACAAAAATTAATGCTGACTCTCTTTTTTGACATGAAAGGACCCATCGTTGAACACTATCAAGTACAGGGTGACTCAATTAACAGTCGATAATATTGTGACTTGCTGAAAGACAAATTAAAACCAGCAATTCGCACAAATCCAAAAAAGTGCTGTTGCTGCACGACAACGCTCGTCCACATAAGGCATTAGCAACTCAACAAACAATTACCGCGTTCAAGTTTGAGGTGTTACCACATCCTGCTTACAGCCCTGATCTGGCGCAGTGCGACTGTCATGTCTTCAGGCCTCTTAAAGACGCTTTGCGAGGCCGCCGTTTTGAAAGTGATGTCCAGGTGCAGAAAGCGGTGCATTCGTGACTGCAGGAACAACCCCAAACATTCTTCTTTACAGGAATCCAGAAGCTTATAGACATAATTAAAATATGCGTTGAACGGCAGGGGGACAATATTGAGAAATTAGGTAATTGTTATCTTTATGCCTCTTAGTTTCTGTAATATACGACAACATTGACCTTACTTTTTGTTTTACCCTCGTATTAAAAAAAAAGACAATGAAGTCTCGCGAATCCGCAAGTGGTGTAACAACAACGATATTTTATTTCTCAACGGGAGGATTTATCAAGACAAGTTACATTAGACGAAATAACCTGTTTGGAGTTAAAACTAAAATCAGGATAACATGACCAGGTTCGAACCAAGGAGGTTAGAATCAGGGCTGTAAAATAGAAGGGCTGGGTCATAGGCTTCGGGCTCGCGGATCCCTATGAACGCGAGCGTGTGACGTCAGTATGTTGTAACGGAGGTGACCGCTGCAATTCTGGGTGGCTGCAGTGAAGGAATGAAAGCTAACGAGCATTTCAAGGGGCTTTTGCAAAGAAATGTAACAAATGATTCATTCTAGGTATTTAACAGACAAATAAAAAGTAAGAGAAAAGGCGAGTTTAATTAATGACAAATGAAAATTTTCGGGTCACAAGTTTTCCTGCCAACTTCTTGCTCCAGCAGATGCGTACATTAAAATATATTTGATCTGCGGAATTACACAAATAGATCACCTGAAGTGAAAAAGTATTTTTTTCCACGTTTCTTTTTCTGTTTAATTTCTTAAATTTCAAACAGCAATCTTAAAATTGCAAATTTTTTCGTATGTTTATTTTTCGTTTTTCCTTAAATTTTATTTGCGGTGTTTTCGCAGTGAGTCATCGACGTTTTCCTAAATCAGTATTGTTTTTGTTTTTTTATTTCATGTAAAGCAGTAATGTACTACTTTTAAGGTAACACAATCAAAGGTAACACAATGTCCGTATTCATTTGTGTACTCTTGTTAAAAATCTATGAATTAATGAATATAAATGTTTGTACAGTGGCCCCCACTTTGGTTGAACATCAGATGCTCTTGCATTCTGAATTACTGCTATATAATCATCATCATCATCATCATTGTCAACCATTATCAATCCACTGCTGGACGAAGGTCTCCCAAGTTTCTTCCACAACGGTCTGTCTTGTGCCAGTCTCCTCCATGTTACTCCCGCATACTTTCGAATTTCATCCACCCATCTCCCATGCGGTCTTCTTCTGGGTCTTTTCCTGTCCCTTGGAATCCAAGATTTCGGCTGTCCATTGATGGTCTGTCCTTCTGGCAGTATGTCCAGCCCATTGCCATTTCAGGGATTTAACTCTGATCATGATGTCTTCCACTCTTGTAATTTTTTCGGATCCACGAGTTCCTCTTCTTATCTCTCCTGGTTACACCAAGCATGCACCTCTCCATGCTTTTTTGAGTTGTCATCAGCCTTTGTATGTCTCTTTTAGTTAAGGTCCACGTCTCTGCACCATACGTAAGCACTGGAAGGATGCATTGATCAAACACTTTTCTTGTAAGGCATAATGGCATATTGCTCTTGAAAATTATGCTGTTTCTTCCAAAAGCTCTCCAGGCAAGTTTTGTATGCCGATTAATTTCTTCATCAATGTGACCCTCACTTGATATCTGCTGTCCAAGATAAACGCACGTATCTGTTATCTCCAGCTTTTCTCCATCAATCGATAAATCTTCATTTCTTGTAAAAGCATTGAACATCACTTTTGTCTTCTGAAAGTTCATTTTTAATCCCACTTCTTTACTCTTGTCAGCAAGTTCCTGGATCATACTCTGCAGCTCTGATGGGGTAGTTGCAAAAATGACTACGTCATCAGCAAAACGATGGTGAGCTGGATAATCTCCATTAATCTTTATCCCTTTGTTTTCCCAGTTCAGTGATTGAAAGGCATTTTCCAATGTGGCATTAAAGAGCTTCGGAGATATGGTGTCACCTTGTCTCACTCCCTTTCCAATTTTTATGCGTGTTGTATTTTCAAACAGCCGAATCTTTGCACTTGCATTTTCATAGATGTTATTAATAATATTAATGTATGCATTTTCAATACCGCAGGATTTCAGAGCCATTGTAACTGCTGACGGTTTCACCGAATCAAAGGCTTTTTCATAATCGATAAAAGCCATGCACAATGGAAGTTCATATTCCCTCGCTCTTTCAATTAGTTCTCTCAGTACGTGGATATGATCTATTGTGCAGTAGCCACTCCTTAATCCAGCTTGTTCTCTTGGTTGAGCCATGTCCAGTGTTATCTTCAAGTGGTGTGAAAGAACTTTAGTGAAGATTTTATAAACCACTGATAGGAGGCTGATAGGTCTGTAGTTCCTGAGATCCTCAATGTCACCTTTTTATATAGTAGGATCATTGTAGCGTAGTTCCAATCCTCAGGAATCTTCCCTCCATTAAGGCATCGAGTGAAAATTTGGGCGAGTATTGTTTCGATTTCTCCACTTGCTTCTTATATGATGTCTACAGTAATTCCATCTTCTCCTGGAGCTTTTCCCCGCTTCATGTTCTTGATTGCATGTGCAACTTCTTCTGGGAGGACTGGAAGAACTCTGGTACTGGTACCTTTCATGATGTCTGGAGTATATGTATCATCCCTTTCATATAATTTGGAGTAGAAATCTTTCATTCTTGTCAAAATTTCGCCTCTATTTCTTGTTATGCACTTATATATTAAATTAATATTTTTTTTTTGTATTCGGTGCATGGAATTTCTTATGAATTTAACGCATGTTTCTTAACATCTCATTAACTACACCCGCGCTTTAAAGTTTCTCTTTATGCACTGAAGTAACTGGCATTGAATGCCAAGTAAACAAGTAAAATTTACGCATGTAGTCAGCTATTTGCCCTACAGTTTTTTTGTTTCTCTTCGCTCCCTGAGGAAAAAGAATTAGTGTTTTTTCGCTAAAGTAATAAAATTGAGACCTCTGCGAAAGCGCTCTGAAGTAAATCTGCAGTCAGATAGCAATCAACAGAAGCAGGTGCTTCACAGGTGTTGAATTTGTCCGAAAGACCTGGTAATTTATTTGCCAAAAGTAATTGTTTCAAACGACTGATCACTTCAACTGGAGAAGGATGGTCATAAAAATTTCCGATTCCTCTTATTTGACTAAATAAACTTTCAAGGGCATCTTGAGTCAAACGGGATGTCATAATGTAGGTTACTCCAATGGATTTCAAATCTGTGCGCAGTCCGGGAAGTGATGATATCGAAACCAGTATACCCTTTTGAAATGGAAACATGTTCTTTCCAAACACTCTCATTCCGGATATCGCGCTACTCATAAGTGATATTTTTTTTGTCTCGTAACGTATGGTTCGATTCCAAAGCCTGCTTGCATTGGCTTATTACTGGGTGGGTGTGGACGACTACTGTAAATGACATCAAAAAACGAGTCCACCAGTTCAAAAAAATTGGAAGCTTTTTCATTGCCAGTCAGTAACTGAATTGCTTTTGCTGTTGTTGCGGAAAAAAGGGGTTTGGCAGGCGCGACCTTTTGCCTTTTGTTGCCTGTCACGTTTAAAAAACAGGGTTTTAATTTGTGACAAATTCTGAGTTCGTCGCGATCCTTTTCGAAAACATCTACAATTTTTGATGCAAGATGGGTACCATCTTCTAATACCAGTCCATTATCCAAAAAAATATTTCTAAGGAGTTGTAAGTAATGTGAAAGATCAGAGAAAACCCAAATACGTTTTTCTTCTTGATATGGATGAGGAAATGAAGATCATTCTGAGGAAATCTGAAGTTCTTTCCATAAAGTAGAACATCCTCCTAAATCAGAAACAATGGCTTTCACTTTTACGCCACTGTTTCATACTGCCTTTATAACTGAAAAAAGTAATTCCTTAGTCATAGTAATAAAAAAAACACTGGTTGTTTTCATGGAGACAGGATTCCTCTCACTAACACAAACTGAACTCTAGAAAATGGACCTAAAATTTGATCTTCAGTGGCATCGTAGCACAATTTGCTATCTATGTGCATTTCATCGAAATTCAAAATGCAAACTTTTTCGGCTTCGGTCATCGTTTCAGAGCCATTTTTCATAAGCAGTAGCACATTGCGTAAAATTCCTGGTCTACAAGAGAACTTTGCACACCACCTTTTCAGCACGCTTACACTTGGTAGTGGGATGCCTATTTTATTTTTCCCAAAATGTCGTCGTTCTGTCTGTGGTTAGGACGCCTAAAAGATGAATAGCCACAACCGGCTAATTAGGAAACTTTTGCTTTACGAGTTTGAACTCGGCCATAACGCTGCTCAAGCAACACGAAACATTTGTCATGCGGAAGGGGAAGGTTCTGTGGTCGAAATTTCTTGAACCATCTGGTTGCACTGCAACCAGATGGTTCAAGAAATTTCGCATAGGTGACAGAAACCTCGACGATCAGCCAAAGTCAAGTAGGCCGCGAACCGTGGATTCGGAGGCCATGCGCTAGGCAGCAGCAGCAAATCCGACAACCAGCACTCATAGATTATTAGGCGAGCTGGGCATATCACAAACCACCGTGGTTTGTCCCCTTCAGGACCTCGGCAAGGACTACAGGAGCTGCCGCATTGTCTCTCACGAACTAATGCCAGCTGAAGCAAACCGCCGAGTGGAAGTGCGCACGAAACTCCTAGAAAACTCTCGCGATGTACGTTTCATCAAGAGAATTGTTGCGTGCTATGAAAAGTGTGTTTATTTCCGTAATCCTAACACATAAGGACAGTGGTTGAGCCCAGGACAGCTTCCAGAACCTATTGCCAAATGTGGGCGCTTTGAGCGCAAGGGGATGCTGTGCCTCTGGTGGAATTTCGAGGGGATAATCCATTACGAATTTGTTCCAGATGGTCGGACCATCAAAATCTCTACCATGAACAGCTGGCGCGGATGTATGCCGTTTTGGAAGAGAAGTACCGGGTACTGGGGAACAGAAAGCGCTCTCTCCTACAGCAGGACAACGCTCGAACTCATACCGCGCGAACGACCCGGGCAAAACTCCAGGAACTTGAGGGCATCGAACCGATGCTACAACTAGCATATAGTCCGGACCTTGCCACGTCGGATTATTACCTGTTCCGTTCCATGGCCTACTTCCTTTGCAGGCGGCATTCAACAACCAAGAGGAGGTGGCAGCTGGGGTGAAGGAGTTCTTCGCCTGGAAGGACAAGAACTGGTACTGCCGCAAAATCGACGAACTGGCATCCAGATGGCTAAAGACGGTGCAACACGATGGCCTATACTTTGAATGCTAGTGAGCTTTCGTCGAAAACGTACGTATGAAGACATAAAGTGATCGAAATATTGCAAAACTTTCGACTCACCTTCTGTATTTGAATGCAATGGTCAAAGCAAATGATTTCGGTGCCTACGGAAATCGAGTTATCGATTCAATTGATTTATTCAAATACTTCAGTCAGTACTTGATTAAGATCCCGCAAAACAACAATGAGGGCCCCTGTATATAAGTGGCTAGCCATACGCTTAGGGAATTACACAATTAGACACGGCCAAATCTAAAGTCTTTGAACGCCCCGAAAGTCGAGTGGTCAGAGACATAGGTTTCTGACTAGTCATCCGAACTTGGTCTGGGTTCCAGTCCCAGATGAGGCATGGTTGATGCGTTTGCCCTACATCGCTGGTCATCCCTGGCTAGAACCAGTGACTCCAGATTCGAGACGCCGCCGTAGTGGCGCAGTGGTCAAATCGCTATAGCTTCTGACCATTCGTCTGCAATGGGTCCGAGTTCGAATTTCGTGAGGTACGGATGTTGTGTTTGTCTTACGGCACTGCCTCTCTCCCTTGCTGGAACCAATGGCCCTAAATTAGGGACAGAGGAGTTCTTAGAGCCCATTGAGTTGCTCGCGATGGTCGTTACTCCCCCTCCCTTCCTCCCAAGAAGGAAAAATTTGGGTCGGACGACTACCCATAACTTTACGAGTTGCACATGGTGATCGTGAAACACAACAACACAACATCCCTGGAACCAGTGGCCCCAAATTAGGGACGGGCCACTGCTTATAAACCTGAGAGTTGCTCATGGTGGTAGTTAAACCCCAAAACAATAAATAAAACAAGAAAGATGGCATCAAATTTTCGGTTATAATGAGCAAGTCTTTTGAATCTGTTCTGACGTGAATGAAATTTATGAAAGCTATTCAAACTCATGCAACCGGTATGGAAAATAGTAGTATCTGACCGAAAAAGAAGTTTTTCAAACGGGTTTTTAATCCCCCAGATATTGCTGTAAACGGAAAGACGAGCTTGTGCCCTCTGGTGGCAGACTTGTGCATTAAGAAGAAATTGAAATTATATGAGCAACATTTCGCAGCTGAAACGCTCTCCAACATAGGAAGAATTTTTCAAATCGGACTCTTAGAAGCAGAGACATCGACAAATATAAGATACGCATCTACGCCCCCTGCCGGGAATACCATGAATTATTTTAAGAAAAAAGTATTCTCAAAAGGTTCTCCGATGTAAGCAGTATCGGTCCACAAAATAATTTTTTCAGTCGAGCTTTCGGGAGCTCAGATTTTGTTGCAAATGCATCCCAAGCAGAAATTAACACTTACGCCCCCTGGTAACCAAACCATTCTTTACCAAATATTAGAAATCATATGGAAAACATTTTCCATCAGGAGCTGTATGCGATACAAGAAGAACTCTTCAAATCGGAGTTTTGGAAGCAGAGATATCGGGGAAAAGGCAATTTACCTTTACGCCCCCTAGCAGAAAGTCTAAGAATTACTAGAAAATTTTGAAATTATATGAAAAACAAGACGCACCGGAAACTCTATTCAACGAAGAAGGAATTTCTCAAATGGGGCCATCAGAAGCAGAGGCATTGGCGTAAATAAGTTATACATCTACGCCCCCTAGCGGAGAAACCATGCAGTATTTTAAGAAGAAAATATTCCGAAAAAAGTTTATCAACAGAAGTGGTATCGGTCCATAAACGAATTTTTTCAATCGAGATTTTAGAAGCTCAGATTTCGCTGCAAATATGCATCTGAAGCAGAAATCAACACTTACGCCTCCTGGTGGCCAAACCATTTTTTATCAAAAATTAGAAATCACATGCAAAATATTTCCCATCAGGAGCTGTATCCGCTGCAAAGAGAATTTTTCAAATCGGAGTTTTAGAAGCAGAGATATCGGGGAAAACGCAGTTTACTTTTACGCCCCGTGGCGGAAAAGTTATGCGTAACTTGAAAAAGTGAAAACACCTAGAATAGTCTTCGACATAAATGGAATTGAAAGGTAAAAAAAACATCAATCGGTTGTTTAGAAGCATATATAGAATAAAATGTATTTTGAGTTCGATATCATCTGCATTTACGCCCTCTAGCGGCGAAATTGTGCCTCGTAAAAAATAAAAACGAAATAAAGGATCATCATTCGCACATTTCAAGCTTCCCAATTCAAAAATAGTTTTTCAAATCGTACTAATTTGCAGAGATATGGTGTCCACAGACGGACGCACAAACCGGCAACATAAGCATGATCTTTTTTACAAAAGACGTGCAAAAAAAAATCGTGTTTCGGTTGTTCCGAAATTACAAAATTACAAAACTAATCGTTCAATAACGGTGTTCAAAAACTGCTATCAACGCATGTTCGATATAAACAAATTTATTTCCCATAAATCAGACAAATAGGAAGTTTGATGGCAAGTATTTTCAGACAAATTTCAAATGGATAAAATCTGAAGATGTTTTAATGATCTGGGACTCCTAAAACATAGTGGTCCCTAGGATCTGCGGCGGCTGCTGTAGTCTTACACGTGCATTTGCTTCAATTAATAGATTTTCTTTAGTACTTGAGTAAAAAGTTTTTTTGTGCTAGATTCTTATGAGTTCCACATGTCGAGGGCAGAAGTCTGTGCTAGTCTCCGCCTGGGTTCGATATTGGGCAGAGACACGGATAGTGTGTTCATTATTGCACCGAATTAACAGCAACTATCATTTTAAAGTAAGATCCGATTTCGCGCCATTAAGCTTCCTCAATTTTGAAATTTTTGATAAACAAATGATAAATGATACTTATTTTAATATGAGGATCCTATTTCGCACCTTCAAGATTCCGTGTCCTTACACACCTGTGGTTAAAAACTAAGTTACAAAGATAAATGTTGACATAGCAACTAACGGCTTGATAAACTGTGAAGAATAGACCGCAACAGCGATCTAAGCGATGGCTTCGGATCATTCTTCCGAGACGCCAGATGGGTCCGGGTTCGAATCCTGATAAGGCATGGATGGCGTTTTTGTCTTACGGCGCTGGATCCCTCCCTTCACTGAAACAGCGGCCCTAAATAAGGGACGGGCGACTGCTTATAGACCATCAAACAGAAGTCATCGCTCTTTTCACGTTACGTGGAAAGAGCGATGACTTCTGTTTGATGTTTCTGGTCCACGTCACTTGTCTGCATGGCTTATAGACCATTGAGTCGCTCACGATGGTTGGTAAACCCTTAAACAAACAAACAAAAAATCAAGTGATAGGTACATCATGCCATGACAAAGGGCAAATGCAAGGATGAGATACATTGTAATGTAAGGCCAGGAATAATACTAATGCGTCACAAAACAGTCCTGGTGGTAGCAGAAATGCGTTGTTCCAATTATCGTTAGGGAATACGATCGCCCTCGACCTTTAACCATGTTACACAACAACCATGCATTTTGTTGACAACATGGCAGATGAGGTCAGATGGCGACAAACGTCACTGTTCTGTTAACGAAGGCCGCAACAATAGGAGGCTTCTAGGGGGCGGAAGAGCACCAGAGTATCCCCCCCCCGAGCCTCCCAGATACACTCAATAGGACTGCTGTGGAAATCTGGCTGGCAACTCCTTCTCGTGGATATCCTCATTTTGGAGGCAATAGTCGACTAACTGAGCCCTATGAGAACGAGCTCATAAAAATGAACTTAGGGGCTATAAACCCATAATAAGTCTTATAATGAGGTCACAGATCTCAATGTACCTATAAGCATACATGGTTCCACCCTCAAACACATGGAGTGACGTACTGTCATCCAGTATTATGTCTCCCCACACAAGAAGACCTCCGCCTCATTAGTGGTCTCGTTATTGAATGCTATGGGGATAGTTGTACGTTCTGCGTTGTCTCCAGATGGGAATACGCCGAAAATCTATAGCCTGACTTAAACGGGATTCATCCGTAAACAGCACGTGCTCTCAATGTTGTTCTGTCCAAATGTGATGCAGTCCACACCAAGCTTTTCTTTGAGAGGGATATCGGGGGTTCAAACCTTTGGCCCCCTGGCACACAGACACCTCTCGTGAAGTCGTCTGGACGCAGTCCTTCTTGACACCATCGTGCCTGAAGCAAGCATAGGCGAGCTCGACTGCTAGTTGTCTTGCAATCATTTCCCTGTACCTTCTCGCTGTTACAGACAGATATCGGCAGCCGTTCTGTGATATTTTGACCCTAGGCCAACGTGGAATTGCTCGTCGAGACATTCCCGGATTCTTGACATTGTAATCATAACTTGTAGATGCTCACCCCGAAGGACATTATGCGCTCTGCATTCCTCAACTTGGGCCTGTCCTTCCAACACCTACCAACTTCTTCGAATCTTCCAAACGACTCCGGCTGTCGTCTGCATGTTCCCCAACACCTTTGGAAAGGTTTGGAGCATGCAAGGTACGACGTGAGGTGAACCGCATCTGTGTTTTCTTTTAGAGCGGGCCTTATGAACGTGGGGTTTCGCTTATGCCTGCATCAGCATTGTTCACGTGGTATTTGTTTTTGCGAATGTTCATTGATATGGAATGATACACCTCTCAGCGGAATTTCACTGAATTCTAGCTAGTCATTATGTTGATATATCAACATTTTTACGCTTGTAACTTATCTTTTGACCACCAGTGAAATACATGGCAAGACAACTCAGCAGAGAAAATAACGCATTTGGAAAATAGGTCAGCACGAGTATGTGTGCTATACTTACTAACTAAAGATGTAGTAAATATTGTATAACACACATACTGCATTTTTTCCCCAGTCCGAGGATTAGAGACAAAAGTACCGGTGATCTACACATTTAAATTTACGACACCCAGCTGGAACGTCTTCCAACAAGAAAACAAGTTAGTAAAATCATGCAATACATTGAGTATGATACGCTTTCCAACATACCAGAAATTATTACTCAAGTTATGAAGATAATGGCTATAGAATAAATCTCGCTCCTATGACCTGACCTTTCACCCCATTTCGATGATATTCAACAGAACCGGTAAAGTATACTTTCGGAACAACATGATAAAGTTTTGTCTCCATCGAAACATTTTTACGTAAGTTATAACGCATAAGGGCGATGGAATGGATCCCGATCCTATGTCCTGACCTTTGACCCCATTTTCCCCATTTTCAATGGGGTTCGTCCCCAGGTGGTCCCCTACCACACACTAAACTTAAATCGAAATCGAACCATTTTCACGCAAGTTATGAAGCATAAGGGCAATGGAATGCATCCCGCTCCTATGTCCTGACCTTTGTCCCCACTTTTCCCATTTTCAATATGGTTCGTCCCCAGGTGGTCCCCTACCACATACTAAAATTTCATTGAAATCGAACCATATTTACGCACGTTATGACGCATAAGAGCAATGGAATGAATACCGCTCCTATGTCGTGACCTTTGACCCCATTAACCCCATTTTCAATACGGTTTGTCCCCAGGTGGTCCCCTACCACAAACTAAAATTTCATCGAAATCGAACCATTTTTACGCGAGTGTTCGTGCGGGCAGACGGACGGACGGACGGACGCACGAAGCTGGAGCATATACGCTTCTTCAACCAACGGTTGGAAAGTGTAAAAAATGAACTAATCCTATTTTAGCACAGCGGATACGCTTGTCATCAAGTGACTATTCTAAAATGGAACAAAGAAAAATGCTGTATTAAGTTTAAATTTTGAAGGGAAAAACATGCGAAATCAGCGTTCCGCTGCTTATACTGTACTACGCATCAACTCCAAGCAACTGGCACATCTCAGTTTTTGTTCTAAAAAAAAAATAGAAGTAATGCGTAATGCGCACACAACGCGTGACGTAATGAGGCACATGGTTGTGAGAGTGTGACGTCATAAAACTTTAATAAGATCCACAAACAACGCATGACGTAATGAGACAGATGACGTGACCACACGCCAACATCTCAATCGCAAGTCGATCGCGAGAATGTGACGTCATAAGATTTCTAAGAATGGGAAACATTAACAGGACGACGCCATGACACTATAAACGTGGTAACTCGGGGTGGCTATTTAACCCACTGAACGAATTTTTCCAAAGTCGAGATCAAGCTAAATCGATGGCTAGTACCAGAAAACGCTAGGTTAAACACTTTTATCAAAATTCTTAGAGCCGTTTTCAAAATAAAATTTACATATATACAAGAATTGCTCCTTTAATAAGATGTGATGGAATGCATCCCGCTCCTATGTCCTGACCTTTGACCCCACTTCACCCATTTTCAATATGGTTCGTCCCCAGGTAATCTTCCACGACAAACTGAAATTTCATCGAAATCGAACCATATTTACGCAAGTTATGACACATAAGGGCAATGGAACGCATCCCGCTCCTATGTCCTGACCTTTGATCCCACTTCACCCATTTTCAATAGGGTTCGTCCCCAGGTGGTCCCCTACCACATACTAAAATTCCATCGAAATCGAACCATTTTTACGCGAGTTATCGAGCGGACAGACGGACAGACGGACGGATGGACAAAGCTGGAGCATATACGTTTCTTCAACCTACGGTTGGAAAGCATAAAAAAGGATCAAATAAAATTTGGAAATGCAGGAAAAAATTTTCTGGTAATAACCATAGCTATCGAATGCAAAAAGAATTTTTTTGGAAGTTACTTGAGAAGCGAAGATGTATTGCTAAATTCCAAATATATATTTACGTGACCACGCAGATATATACATTGGCGCCACCCACCGTGAAAACTGTGCACCACAGAAATTCGAAGGCGCATCATTCTGATTATAAATTTGATCCGACGCAAAAAGAATTTTTGAATCCGAATTAGAGATGCGGAGACAGGCGCGACGTTACGGGTGGGCTTTAGCCTACCCAACTTTTCTTTGAGCCCACCCTTTAGCCCCCTCCCCCAAAAAATATTTAAGCAGTTGGAACATATATGGCGGGTGCAACCATCTAAGATTCTAGGGAACTTGGATAAATGCAAGAGAATTTCCCGAACTCACTGAAATTTTGTTATATAAAAATAATTCTTTCTTAAATTTAGTGTTTGTACTTATGGGAAAGGAGGGAGTCCTTTGAACAAATTTCTGAGAGAATAGTAGAAACACACCATTTTTGTAATTAGAGAGAGAGAGAAATAGATATTCCTTGTTTCCTTGTCAGGTTCCAAACTAAAATTCATAAACAGCCACATGAAAGTAAAAAAAAACAACCCAAAAAACAAAAAAAACAAAAAAAAAAACCCCAAAAAAGACCTAAGTAGGCTAAAATTACGAAGAAATGGTAACTTCCCATAGAGATTCGTAACTATGGTTCCCATTAGAGATGAGCTCGGGCCCGGGATCGCCTTCGGAGCCCGGGCTCGGACGGGCTCAGAATTCCTTAACTACCGAAAAACCCGGGCCCGGGCGGGCTCAGAATTCCTTAACTACCGAAAAACCCGGGCCCGGAATTACACGTCTTGAATTTCATTACTGTAATTAATTCAGCACGTGTAATTCCGAGCCCGGTTAAATTACACGTGTTGAATTTCATTGTGGATTTGTTACCATGGTGGAAGGATTTTCAATTTCCTAAGCTAGCTGACAAATTTTGACAAGCAAGACAAATTTTGCTTAGCAAGACTTGCATTATTATGCATTGTCCAAAGCTATAGCCCAAGCAAGGATTAGTTTAAGGAGGTCTGGTATCTATAACGAAGTTAATTTCTCCGTCATTTTTGGTCTACGCCGGGATTCGAACCCGGGTCCCCCTCATTCCGGAATAAGTTGCTCTACCAGTTGAGCTACGCGGACATTTTATTCTGATTCCTATCTGCCTTTATGTCGTGTGCGTCCTTCTGGCAGGTACGTCACATCTCCTGGTACGTTACATATCGAAAAACTGGGAAAAAACAACATTCCCATTTTTTGTATTTTATTAAAAATCAAGAATCTTATCTTTAAAATGATGTATTAATTTCCAAAATTGTGCAGTTAGAAGTATTGTCATTTATTTTTTATAATTTCCTCACTCACGCGATTTTTGGGGTGACGTTGGTTTTTAGTGCAGCAAGTCGAGTTTTAGAGAAAAGAAGATCAAGTTGAAGCGCTGAGGCATTATTACATGCAATTCTCTCTCTCTCTCTCTCTCTCTCTCTCTCTTTTCATGATGAACTTGATCTGAAAACTGCACACACATATGATAATATTGTGATTATTATACTATTAAGCGCAAAGCTTTGTTAATGTTACAAAATGCAGAATAATTTGGTCTGGAATGCTTTTACGTTCTTTTTTTTTTAATTTTGGAAATTTCCCTATATGCTTTTTTTTTTATATTCTACTACATCACTCTAAACTACCTTTACCAATTAGCATATATGTAAATTATATTGCAAAGATTAGTTTTCTAGAGTCAAAATTTCAAACACTTGCAACTGTCTGTACGGTGTTGTACGTTTTATAATGCAATTTATTCAAAATAAAAGTAAATTTAGAAATCAAAAAGAAATAACGAATGGAATTTTTTGTTTCTAAACGATTTTCTTTTCTTCAGCGTTTACCAAAATTACTGTTTCCCCTGATACGGTCGAAGGGCACGTTGATTATTTATTTATTTTCAAATCCACATTTTAGAACATTTGGCTTTATTCGTAGTATTTCTAAAAACATATTAATATTGTGAAGTGGATTAACTGAACTAAACTTTTTAAACTAATGATTTTTAAACTAATCCTTGCTTGGGCCATATCTTTGGCCAGTATATAATGCATAAATGCAAGCCTTGATAAGCAAAATTTTCCAAGAATCAGGGCCCGGGCTCAGCAAACACATGTAATCAAAGAAAGCGGGCCGGGCCCGTGCTCCTAAAATTGAGCCCGAACTCATCTCTATTTCCCATACCGATACATTGAATAAACACTACGTACAGTATTTACTTGATAACTGTTTTTTTAGTAGGGATAACATTATCAGCGTAGGGTAAAATGCATATGAGCAGAATTTTTGCGAAAATTTGTGCCCCTTCCCATCATGCTTAGCCGTCCAAATAACCCACCCAGTTCTGAGCGGCTGGCGTCGTCACTGTGCGGAGATAACGTGTCTACAAACGGCAGAAAAAAGCAATACGTGATAGAAAAAAAAAGTAAGCGTATAATCCATGCACGTACTTTTTATTAATAAAGTGACGGATAATAAATAAAGTGTAGAGATTAAAAAATACGTGGGCAATCTCTATGCTCACACACTTTTTAAAGACGTTTTGAAAAGAAGGAAACAAAGTTGTACACATCTTACATGAGATTGAGAACCGATCTAATGCCCCCTTCCCCGCTTCATTTTTTAAATTCTAATATTTTGGAAATAAAATGCAAAAATTATAATATGGAGAACTAACGTAGGATTTTTAATTTTCGAGTTTCTTATTATTTGTTAAAGAAGTGATCCTGCACTGTAAAAAATAAGTGGGGTGAATTCACGGAAAATTTCTGAAAATAACGTGAAGCAAAGTTGCCGGTAAGACTCCGTCTTTTAAGGAAATTTCCGGGTTTTTTGGTTTTTTTCGGTTTTTTTAACCCGTATTTTAACAGATTTTCCATAGTCATTAATTCCGTTTATTTCATAAAAGTCCGTTTCAAGTTTTTCCGTATTCAGACAGAAATTTCGCAAAATCGAAGACGCTGAATATTTCAGCCCTTACGCCAAGTAATACTTCCGCGTAGATAGCTGGTATAAAACGGAAGTCGATTGTGTACGAGTGATTTAGTTATTTTATTTTCTGTTGGAGCTTATTATTTTTTTGAATACGTTTGAAATAATTTTATTAGGACTTATCAAAAATTAAGTATTTTTTTTTTTTTTTTGCAACGTTATATATATCGAAACAACACAATACTTTGGAACTTGAGATTTCTTTTCTTTCAACTGACAATAACTTTCAATTATTTTTAAGAAACTGTTAATTACACTGTTTTATGGTATTATATCACAAAACTTCTGAACATAAAATTTACTCTTGACACTTATAACAGCTTTTGTTTTAGGGATTCCACAGACTGATGCAAAGACATCGTACAATCACGTGTACAATAATTTAAGTACCCGGTTTCTTATGGTAACACAATATACACCGATGAGACATTATATTATGACCACCTACCTAATTAGCTGTACTATCCCCTTTAGCCCGCAAAACAGCGGCCACTCGGTGAGGTATCGATTCGATGAGGTGGCGGTATAGGTATGCTGGGGTATCTGGTACCATAATGCCAACAGTAGGTCCTCCAGTTACCGTACATTTCGGGGTGGTGGTGAATTAGGGCGAACTCGCTTTTCCAACTCGAACCACAAATGTTTGATTGGGTTCATGTCAGGTGAATTTGGAGGCCAGGGAATTAACAGAAAGTCACCAGCATGTTCTTCGAACTACTCCTTCACGATTCTGGCAGTGCGGCATGGCGCATTATCCTGTTGGTAATGGCCATCACCAGCAGGGAACACAGTTGCCATGAATGGGTGAACTTGGTCCGCAACGATGTTAAGGATACCTAACAGCTGTCAGGGATTGTGCTATTGGGATAGTTCACCCATTAGCACAATCCCTGACAGCTGTTAGGTATCCTTAACATCAATGTCCCAAGAAAACATCGCTCACAGCATAACAACGCAGCCCTGTTTCCGCTAAACAGTGCATCCCGGTGCCATAGCGTCCGTTGGTAATCGACGTATCTGCGCACGGCCGTCTACGTGATGCACCAGGAATCTTGATTCGTAAGACCAGGCCACTTTCTTCTTATCATCCACGATCCAATCTCAATGATCTTGGACCCATTTCATGCATTGTTGGCGATGACTTGCAGTGAGCATGGGGACCCGGCTGGGTCTTCGTCTACGCAGGCCCATGGGCCCAGAAGGCTGCGATGAACTGTGTGCTGTGACACATTGCCCTGATCACCACTGTTGTGGCTGCGGGTGATTTGTCACACTGTGGAACTGCGGTCGCTGTAACAATGCGCGACAGTCTCCGCTCCCATCTGGCATCAACGAGCTGCGGAGGACATACGGCTGGACGGCGGTTCCTCGTTTGGCCATCTGTGCACCACTTTTGATACGTACTCACTACAGCGGCACGTGAACAGCCCACAAGCCTTGCCGTTTCCGAGATCGTAGTTCCGAGACGCCATGCCATCACAATTTGTCCTTTATCAAACTGCAGATAAATCGGCAGTTTTCCCATTCGGACTACGAACACCCTACTAACCGAAAGCCGGTCCTCGGGTTATATTGTATATATATACTACTCTGTGAACTTCACATGCGCCACCGTTCGGTCTCCAGGAGCGCTCATTTCTCTACGCTGGGGAATGGAATGACTTATCTGTGTATAGCACAAAATGCGGAAGAGGAGAAGAAATATCCTGTGTCACAATAACCAAATTTCAGGCGATATGCCACCCACAATATCCGATCTCGCTACAGAACTTCAAAAGTTGCTTTGACAGACGATTGAAATTTAACAGTTAATCAAACCTCAAGTATCCCCGCGGATCTCTCCTATTACTGGAATGTTTTCGTCATATGGATAATAAAAAAAGTGAGAACGGAGTTTTTCCGTTAATATACGAAAGGAATTGTGGAAAGGTTTCTGAAAATTCAGGATTTTCCGTCAATATAAGAAAGCAACTGCAGAAAAGTTTCTGAAAATTCAGAATTTTCCGTTAATACAACTTAAAAAACAATTTACCGTCAATATAAGAGAGGAATTGCGGAAAAGTTTTTGAAAATTCAGAATTTTCCTCGAGTATCAAAAAGCCGCGAAATTCAGTTTTCTTACCGTCATTTCACGGAAAAAGTTGTATCGGAAATCATCATCATCATCATCATCATTGTCAACCATTATCAATCCACCGCTGGACGAAGGTCTCCCCAAGTATCTTCCACAACGGTCTGTCTTGTGCCAGTCTCCTCCATGTTACTCCCGCATACTCTCCAATTTCATCCACCCATCTCCCATGTGGTCTTCTTCTGGGTCTTTTCCTGTCCCTCGGAATCCAATCTGATGAATCGCGGAAAGTGGTTCGTGAATTTCCCATTTTTTTTTTATTTTTTTTATTTTTTTACGGTGTACATTTGGGTGCTGAGGAATATTTTGTCAAACTCAGATTTCCTTCAAAAGTTTTCCTACCGAAATTCTTTTTCAACATTTGCAAGAAGTACGCTGTTTTATAACAGCGGCGAAGTTGCGAACCATAAACGTCCCTGGAAGCAAATATTTTGGGGCACATTATTTGCAAAAAAATGATCACAGTAACTAATAACGATATGTCGCCATTACTGAATCGTGCTTCACTGTCCTTTAATTCGATATTTTGGTTTTTGCTTGTTTTATCTTCAATAACGGAGAGAAAGAGAGAGGGGCTGGGTGAACTACAGTATATCTATCCCCTTCTTTCTTCAGAGTTAGGTCACAGAGGGAGAAGTGTGGATTTTGCAATTATTTCTTTGCATTTAGGTGGGGCGTCCTCGATTATAAGGGCTGTGAACTTTATTACTACTATTTATTAATATGTAAGGATCGGGAATAACAATGGAGCGGGTTCCTTTGTTGGTGTGGTCTGTTCCAGAAATGCAAACGGGTCACGTGTCAACAATTTTTTGCTGGTCAAACGGGTGGGGTCAAGGTGTTTCTGACCCAATTTCGACCCGGTTTTATTTCCGTGTTATTTTTGAAATGAAAAAAAAATATTTCAAAGAACCCTTCAAAGGGCTTTGAAATATTACTTCAGAGCTGCATAGTATGATCCAGGAACTTGCTGAGAAGGGCAAAGAAATGGAGATTAAAAATAAACTTTCAGAAGACAAAACTGATGTACAATTTACAAGGAATGAAGATTTATCAATTGGTGAGGAAAAGCTGGAGGTTAACCAATTCCTACATTTACCTTGGGCAGCAGATGTCAAGCGAGGGTCACATTGATGAAGAAATTAATTGGGGTAAAAAACTTGGTTGGAGAGCTTTTGGAAGAAACAGTACAATTTTTAAGAGAAATATGCCATTATGTCTATAAAGAAAAGTGTTTGATCAGTGCATCCTTCCAGTGCTTACGTACGGAGCAGAGACGTGGACCTTAACTAAAAAAGACATACAAAGACCTCAGACAACTGAAAGCAGCATGGAAAGATGCATGCCTGGTGTAACGAAGAAAGATAAAAATAGGAACTCGTGGATAAGAAAAATAACAAGACTGGAAGACGTCACGAGAAGCGTAAAATCCCTGAAATAGCAATGGGCTAGACATATTACCAGGAGAACGGACCACCGATGAACAACCGAAATTTTAGACTGGATTCCAAGGGACAGGAAAAGACCCAGAAGAAGACCACGTGGGACGTGGGTGGATGGAGGAGACTGGCCCAAGACAGTCAGTTGTGGAAGAAATTTGGGGAGACCTTCGTCCAGCAGTGGATTGATAATGATTGACAATGATGATGATGATATATTCGAATTTGTAGTTCAAAGCAGATTTGTCCGGGTCGGGTCCAATTATGTGACGTCCGGGTCCAAAACTTTTGACCCGTTTCCAATTGTGGTCGGTTCTAATTACTAGAATTTTATTGTTATTGTTTTTGCCTGTTTTGGCTGCGGAGAGGGCAAATGGTTTTAGCAGTATTCAATGTTGGAATTGTGCCTCCTCCCCTCCGGTTGGCGGTTTTCCTTGCCCCTCCAGTCGCACGTCCCTGATATGGGGTATCTACCAGTGTTCGCAAATTCGGGCCGCGGGTGGCCTGGTGGGCAACGTTCGTGACTGCCACGGAAAGGACCTCAGGTTCGACTCCAGGCAGGTACGAACGCTCGATCCACTAAATATCCTCCGTGCGTCGGATGGGCACGTTAAGCCGTCGGACCCCGGTAATAAATAAGGGCGTCTTCCTCTCCCTTTCTATTTCGCTTCCGTGTCACTTTCCTATCGGGCACTCTAGCCCAAATCTCTTAGCTTCCTATTTCTAAGGGTTGTTTAAGACCTGGGGTCAGATACTCCCTTCCTAAAATCCTCTTCACATGTTCGCTAATTCGCTCACCTCTCTTTGTCGGCAAAATCTACGATTTCCCAACTGTCCGCAAAATCCACGATTTTCCAATCATCCGCAAAATTCACGATTTTTTCAATTATCCGCAAAACCAAGTTTGCAAGATTCACGAACTTATGGGCTCAGAATACGTCGTCCCACCGAGAATATTCCTGGTGTCCCGGCAGACCAGACCGCGCCAGTTTTATAACGATCACTCTATATGCAGCTACAAATCAAGGCAGCTGTCGTCGGAAACATGCCATACAACTGCATAGAAATTTATTCACGGCATTCACTGTCAACAGTGCAATAACACAAATACGTACCTTTCAATGAATAGGCCTAGTTTTACACAGGCAACAGATCACACATACAACAACGGAAGAACTGAACTGAATTTGCTCAACTACTTTGTTGAGCTACGCACTGCGAGTCGGGTAACTAACCCCAACATACACAATTAACGGCGGCAAACTGCTTCGCCACAAGTAGCAGTAAACTGATATATAAATGAAGTGCATCTGTTTCTTTATCTACATCTTTCATAAAGATTTATGACCTTTAAATTCAAAGGTAAGTACAGACTCATGACGTGACCCTGGATCTCTGAAGGCCATTAACTGTATAAGAAACAAGCAGCTATTTCTTCCGTTGAGCATAAGAACTCCTATCGCTCGGGTAAAACGAACGTAAAAGCAAACATTTTAAAGAACATTCGTTTAAGAATGTTAACGGATTTATCCAGAAATTTCAAATTGCCCGGATGCTGAAAAAAATAGATGGATGGGATGAAAATATACACAGTACGGCAATTAAGTATGAGACTGAAAAAAAAAAAAAAACAAGAAAACTTACATGAATATATTTTATCCGAAATACATTCCTTCTACGTTAATACAAGAAGTGGCACATCTGCCAACGAAGGGAAGGACTTGCAGAGAGGTCATCTTTTGGTATGGAGTGAAGAGCTGGATGTTATAGTTCTTTGTATGTTTTCAACGTCTTGAAAAACTTTTCCCTTCAAAGGCAACTTTAATTTAGAGAAAAGAAAGTCACACGACGACATATCTAGAGAATAGGGGGGGATGCTTGAGTACACACACTTGTTCTCGTTCCAGAAATTGCTATACACTGACTGCTCTGTGTGCGGGTGCGTTACCATGAAGAAGGAACCATTACAACATTTTGTACTTCGCCCTGACACGAACAATCCTCTTCCACAATCGTTCCAAAATGGAAGCATTGCCAGTGACAGTTCAGTGGCGTATATTCGAGGCTAGCTAAGCTAGCTGCGAAGCCCAGAGAATGCACAAATGAAACTGAATTAACTATACACAAATAAAAGTCAAATTTCAACGGTATTAAAATATGTCGATGCTTTCGCTGCGAAAAAAAAAAAAAACGAATGCGGATTCGCTTCTTTGACTCAGTCTGGCGAGCGAAACCCAACGGCATTACGCAAGCAGCTCTTCCAGAGTATTCGCAGTTCTGATGCGAAAACCTTCCGTACCACCACCTGCTAGCGTTTCCATGACAACGTGAATCAGCTGGTACAGGGGAATGGGCCATTGCTTTGGGAAACGGTCGAAGATAGACTATCTCAGGCACTCGCATACTCCCGCCCATAAGAGTGTTTCGCGAGAGTTGTTTCAGTTTTTGTGAAGTGTCAATGAATTAAAATCAGAAATAATATATCTTAAATTCGTGGCTTTGTTGGATTCAAACTGTTTTGATAAATTTTGTGAAAGCTTTCCTGAACATCTACTGTCAGAACTTAAAGAATTCTATGCTTCGAATTTTGATACAGCTCGACTAAAAAATGAACTGAAGGTGTTTTATTTCCTTGATGAATACAACATTTTTGTTTTTCCGAGTACTTTTTCTGATTTAAAAAAAATGTTTTTATCTACTGACAAAACAGCCAAGTTTATCGAATGTTGTTGTCCTTGTGTGGCTCTAAGATATATCTTGATTCTTTTTAATGCAGAAAAACTTCTTTCGGCAGTTGTAGTTGTTGATGGAAAGCTTAATATGAGGTCTGCTAATATGTACACCTCACTAAACACTATGTACAATTTATTCAACTTTATGTAACACGTAATGTTTTTTACTGATTTGTTTTTGTATTCATCAAGGGAATAAAACACCTTCAGTTCATTTTTTAGTCTAGCTGTATCAAAATTTGAAACATAGATAATTAATACAGACATTTAACGTGGACCAGAAACATCAAACAAAGACCTTCGCTCTTTCTACGTTTATTAGTGAGTCATGGAAAAATTCTCATTGGCCGCCACCGGGAGTCGAACCCAGCGGAAGCATATCTGGCGCGTAACCGGAAGACCCTGGGTTCGACTCCCGGTGGCGGCCAATGAGAATTTTTCCATGACTGACTTATAAACGTGGAAAGAGCGAAGATCTTTGTTTGATGAAGCATAGAGTTCTCTAAGTTCTGACAGTAGATGTTCAGGAAAGCTTTCACAAAATTTATCAAAACAGTTCGAATCCAACAAAGCCGCAAATTTAAGATATAATATCTCTGATTTTAATTCATTGACACTTCACAAAAACTGAAACAACTCTCGCGAAACACTCTTATGGAAAAACAAATAAGAAAAATAGAGAAAAACATTCTTTTTAAATAAGAAAAAGTACTCGGAAGAAACATTTTATGAAAACGTAACACTCAAGTTCACACAAAAGGAAAAAAGAATGGAGTTCATGTACAAATAAAGTATTCAGAAGAAGAATGGAGTTCATGTATTTACAAATAAGTGTTCAAATCCTAATTCTCGTAATTATTTGGTATCATGTTAGCATGCACCTAAAATTTAGAAAAAAAAACTTACTTCTATTACTTTACAATTAAACTTCGTAATTAAAAAAAAACAACAGTACTGTGGGGCGGGGGCTGACGGGGGGGGGGGGCAGGTCTCGGACCCAAGATACGCCACTGTGACAGTTGTACCTTCAGGAATGAACTCGTGATGCAGAATTCCCTTGCTGTCTTAAAAGCACACAAGCATTGTCTTGATTTTGGACTTCGGTAACCTGATCTTCTTTACTTTGAGTGACTGTGGCGACTTTCACCGAGCACTGTGACGCTTTATTTCAGGATCATAACGAAAAAGCCATGTTTCGTCACATGCCACAATGCTTTGGAGACAATTTTGTATTGTTTCTGCAGTCCCCAAAATGTGCATGTTTCTGGTCGCCTGACAAAGCATGCGGAACAAATCGAGCGCCCCCCTCGAAAACTTACACTAAAATTTGACGAGTCGTCTTCTTATCAACACCGAGCTCACATTCCAGCATCCTCAAGGTCACAAAACGGTCACTTTTTATCCTTTCGCGGACTTTCTCAATGAGTTCAGACGTGCGCCCTGAAATTCAGCTTTTCGACATTTTCCAAATCTTCCGGCCCATCCTTGAAAAGTGCGTACCATCGGAATAGTTGTGCACGAGATAGCCAATTAGTCGCATACACGTCACACAACAATTCAACTGTCTCAGATGCAGTTTTACCGATTTTCAAACAGAACCGGATATTTGCAGTCTGCTCCATAGCAGAGCTGTGACAATGTACTTCCACTGAATGACGTCATGCGCAGCGTAAATAATCCTCTGCGCAATTCTGACGCAAACGCTGTTGCCACCGCATAGCTGATAAATGACTTATCAAAAAACCATGCCTTCGCGACCCATGCGTTTTACCGGAATTTAAAATAAATCAGTCTCATTAGTTAATTGCAGCACTGTATATCTTTCGAAGGCTGAAATTTCTTATAGCGAAATATTTTGGCTTTACACCGAGGATTAAAAATGGGGAAAACTTGAAAAAATGAACTGTTGATTTTTTTTTGTTTTGTTAAGAATGGAAAAAAACCGAGGAATCTTATTTCAAAGTTACACATTTGTTTTTCTGTCGTTTATATTTTTTTGTGTGATGTCTAAATGCTTCCCTAAACAAGGCAAAAGCAACGATGTACAGCGGAACCTCGGTTATACGCTTCTCTAGAATATAGAGCTTTAAGAACCGTATAAAAGTATAAAACAAATTTCAAAATGTTAAATGCTATAGTAAAATTTTGAATGCTTCCGAAAAGAAAAAAAAAAAGAATGAAAAACAGAACCTCATAATTTTAAGTTGCATGAATTTACACAGAGGATGTTCACACATTTATTGAACGTTTTTGATAAGCAGTTACACAAATTAAAATAAATTCAGAAACTGGAAACAGCGTGTTAGATGGACACCCCCCCCCCACACACAAAGTTAGTAAAATCATTCAATGCACTGATTATGATACGCTTTCCAACATACCAGAAATCATTACTCAAGTTATGGCTGTGGAATAAATCTCCCTCCTGTGTCCTGACCTTTGACCCGATTTCGATGATATTCAACAGAACCGGTTCAGTATACCTCCGGAACAACACGACAAAGTTTTGTCGCAATCGAAGCATTTTTACGTAAGTTATGACGCATAAGAGCGATGGAATGGATCCCACTCCTATGTCCTGACCTTTGACCCCATTTCGTCCATTTTCAATAGAGTTCGTCCCCAGGTTGTCCCGTACAACATACTAAAATTTCATCGAAATCGAACCGCTTTTACGCCAGTTATCGTGCGGACAGGCAGACGGACAAAGCTGAAGCATATAGGCTTCTTCAACCTACGGTTGGAAAGCGTAAAAAAACGGAACTCCTTCAGCTGACGCGTAACCTCTCTTTGTGATATAGACATTTTTAGATGTATTACAAATTTATTAGAGTTTAATTTTTATTCATCGTAATATTTCTTTATTTTTATTTATTTGTGCATATAAAGGAGCACACACACACGTATAAAATGTGTGTGAGTATGTACAGGGCCGGTTGAACCACTAGGCAAACTATAGGCGGCTGCCTAGGGCGCCGAAATTTAGAGGGCGCCAAGATTTAGAGTTGATAAAATAAAATGAGTTAAAAAATGAGAAAAAAAAATTACAAATAAAAGCAACTTTATTTTCTGTTGCCCTTTCGATATTCTAATATATAACTTGCGAATTCTTATATTCCTTGAGTAAGTGAAAAACTGAAACCTACGTTTATAGACTATGTAAGTCAGTGTGCTGTAAATGAGAAGCCAATGAGAAAGTGCGCCTCTGTCGAAAAACTGCCGGGGAATCCAGGAAAGAAATTTGTTGGGTTAGCTACTGTTACAGTGGACACCCCCCCCCCCCCCATCCTAAAACCTGAAGAAAACTTTAAAATTTGTCCGCCATGTCGCGTATTGTATGAGGCAGCTAGGAATCACAGTTCGGCAGGCTCACATGTTCTTTTACAGTTCAGTTTTTTTTATTTATTTCTCATTTACGTTGTTTTTTTTCTTTCGGCTGTTCTCTAAATTAATTAACAAAATTGCGGGATAATTGGGAAGTCGCTCCAATGCTTTTGAAGGCAAGAAACGCAATATTTTTGCCATTTTGAATTGCTAGACCTCACACATAGCCCTGAAGTGAAACATAAAAATTCCTATCTCAAGTGTCTTAGAGGGGCTGCAAAACGAACGAGGGAAATGTGCTTTCGAATGCGGATGGAAGCAGCAATGTTCGAAGTGGTTTTTCACTTTTCTTTCTTTTTCTTCTTTCCGCTTGTAGCTTAACGCTGTGGTCCGTATGTTTACTTCAGTGGGTGGGCCAAGAGACCCTCAGCAGACACATAACTCTGTCAGCGAGAAAGATACTTTGACTGACGTATGCGAGGGACAATGGGCAATTAAGAGTTTAGAATCGCTGAAAAGAATAGGGGGTGGATTCGAGCGTTGTTTTCGGTCAGCAGTTGCCGATATACGCTTAAGGTAAAAGCACGTCTGATTTCGCTCGGCCGAGAAAATTAATCTCAGGGCTAGCGGTCGCAACTCGATAAAAAATGGAAACAAAACCTGCGA
Organism: Macrothele yani; assembly: GCA_039090855.1. Taxonomy (NCBI): domain Eukaryota; kingdom Metazoa; phylum Arthropoda; class Arachnida; order Araneae; family Macrothelidae; genus Macrothele; species Macrothele yani. The sequence goes on from CM077012.1 coordinate 33,257,005, forward strand.
GTGGCATATTTGAACTGCGTACTCAGGCAGGGTAGATGGTTTGCTAACGGAAAGGAACTGACTGAATTGGGAATGAACGGTCAAAAAGGACGGAAGGTAGCGACGGACGGAATCAACTATAGCAGCAGCGGAATTGAATGTGTCCCACTCTCCCAGCAGTCGACGTTCACAATTATTTCTTCACGACAACAAAAATCATTTCCCAGGAACACAGAAAATCAATCTTGGAAACCGCAACATCATATGTGAGAGGGCCTATTTTGCTTAACGGCCACCTTCAAATCGTCACGAGAATAGATCAGTGTGCACTCTAATCATTGCAACAAAGTGCGGCGTGATATTACCATTTTTAATTGTGTGCTTCATTTACATCAAGCGTCAAAGTGAAGTGTTGAATCATCGGTGCTGCCACATGGTGCAAGTGTCTGTGTGCGTGTTTTCTTTTTGTCGTGTGATATTATGTGATGCACAACGGATTTGCACAGCAAAGTCACGTAACTGTAAGTAGATGAATATTTCCTTTTTCTTTCTTCGCACATCTGCGAACTTGTGCCATCCCGACACCCAAAGCTGCATGGACATAGATGCAGTAATGCTGAGTGACTGAACCTCAGAGGAAATACCTGCACATACAGATTTCAATTTCTTACCGGGCCCATTTCCTGATTATTTTTTTTACATGAATAAGGGAGAAGGTGTGGCCACAAATTCCGCTGGGCGGGACAGTTTCTTTTAACTTTGGTTCAGGACCAACGTCAGCGGGGCAGGGTTCTGCATGTGCATGCTTATTAGATTTAGTTAATTAAATTTGGCAGTATTTCGCACCTATAATCTTATACCGCAAATTAACGTGCTTGTGTATTTTGTGTCGCGAGTATTTTTAATGTGATCGTTTGCATATATTTTTTTTTTTTCATTCTCTAAGCAATTGTATATGAATATCACCTGCAGCTCTATTTAGTGTGTTAAAGAGTAGTATCTCTTGTTCAGATAGTCCGGTGGAGACTCAGACGGCTTGTGTCTTCCGACAGTAAAGTGTGACACCGTATGCTGCCCACATATGAGGGGCAATTGTCTATACGCCCAGAGAGCGCCGGATCTGTTTAAATCTCGCAGAACGTTATTAAATGTTGTGTTGTGTATTTGAGAATCATGTGTTATTTGCGAAAGTGAGTGTTGTACTGGCTGGTTGGGGATTGAATGTACCGGAGTAAGATCCGGACCACTACACTCAGTCACGAATTGGTGATTGCGGGTGAACCTCATCACAACTCTGATCCCAAAGTATCATTTTTTTTTTAGATTATTTTATTTTTTATTTGTTGTTGTTATTTTGTTCACAAGGTGGATTCACCCAAGCCTTATGCTTCGGGTCATTCTTCAACTTTTCATTTTTTATGTTCTGGTGTGAATCTTTGAGTGCAGCAGTGCACCTGAGATTCTCACCTGGTGCCGTGGCCAACTAAATTGTACTTCAGGTCTCAAGCACCGTTACCGGCCGACTCGGCAGGAACACTGCTAGTGCCGTGTAACACTACACTATGGATCGAACAAAAAATTGCTCGTGAAAACACATATTGGTAATTTTACGAACAATAAAGAACGGAAAAAGGAAATTTTTATTTAATTTTAATTTACATTGGAAGTAAGTAAATGGATGTAGATTCCATTAGTTTCTTTCTATTTACTGCATTTTTGCACCTTGAAATTACTATTGGACAAATGCAATATGTTTAGCCACACAAAGAATAACATAAATTTTGGAGGGCGCAAAGATGATGGCCTGCCTTGGGCTCCAAGCGCCGGCCCTGAGTATGTGAGTGTGTGTGGGAGAGAGAGAGAAAGCGAAAAAGAATCCGCCCAGACTTTAAGCTCTAAACTTTGCGTTTCACCAAGACAAACCGTCTATTTTCACCACTGCATGAAATTTACCAAAGTCTTTGCCTTGTTTAGGGAAGGATTTTTTTTTTTGAATGCCATCGTTCAGAACTGACATCTACTTCTTCAGCATCAAGCATCGTATTTTTGTGTACAATTTGTTCTCTGTAAAAAGCGTAGCCGTTCTTTTTTTCCCCGTTACCTCAGAAAGCATTTAAATTTGGATGTGAATTCTTCCGGCTTTAAGTTGAAGAGAGACAGTAATTCACGGAATCCTGTAGTAAAGCATGGAGACAAAAAAAGAGCGAGCCAGCCAGGAATCTTCTGATCCGAAGTCAGACGCGTTATCCATTGCGCCACTGGCCCATGCACAAAACTCCCTTTCTTCCATATATGAAATTTCTCCTTGAAATTCTGAAGGTATATCCTGCCATTGGCGTTTGCGTTGTATATCTTTATTTGTCAAAATAAAAATACAGACATGATGATGAGATATTTACAAATGATTATTTACAGAGTCCGTCTTCCATAAGGAGTCATGTGGCAAAAAATAAACACAGTGAAATCCCCATGTGTTAGTCAGAATCTTGATCGCATTGGTCACAGATGAGAAGATTAACCAAATAATGAGAGTTCATTTTGACATAGATGCGATGAAGTCTGTATCGACAATAAAGCTCCTCTCAGGAAAGATATCGAAGACCTCTAAGTACTGTAAATAATGACAGACGTATTCAATATTTTACACTGGTAGGAAAAAACTAGTTCGAATTTAATATGTTGAGTGAAGGGATGCCCATCAGTGATGTATTCAGGCATCTTCTCCCAGAAAATCCATGAACGCCCCTCCTCGTAGGGTTTTTGGGTGATCTTCCCTTATATTTAGTCTAATTGTGTTCGTGTACAGCTAAATATTTGGAGAAATTAACTTAAAAAATTTACGAAAGGAAGGAAAATATTATAATAATAAATCATGGATATCATCCTTCAATAAAACCAGTGGTGTAGAAGAGCCTTCGCGCGGCTTAGCGACGCTAAGGCACTTTCTCTCTAGGCTTAGCGGCGCTAAAGCAGTTTTCGTGGTTATTTGGGAAGAAAAGCAGGACAAAGAAATGTTTTAGATGATCATGTTAAAAGAGCACTGATTTATTTAAAAGCATTCTCGTGCCTTCACAGAACGTTCGTATTTGCTAGGACGAGACTGAACCGCCGGATGACTGCCAGCGGCCACGTTTCAACAGGACAGTGCGCGCCTGCACATGGCACGCATCGTGCAACAATTCTTCATGGCCCACCAGGTGTCACTGCTGCTGTGGCCCGCCTGTTCTCCCGATATGCCGGCCATCGAACACGTCTGGTCGCTGATCGCCAACCGAGTGGCCCGGCAAGCACCACCCGCGGCTACGCCTGATGAACTGTGGCAACGTGTGGAAGCAGCCTGGACCGACATACCGCAAGCCCACATCCAAAGCCTCTTTCTTTCGATGCCGCGGCGTGTAGCGGCCGTTATTGTCAGCCATGGGGGCCACACGAACTATTGGTGTCTGCGTGTTCCGCAAGTCGCAGTGCCTGTAAGCTCAATCGCTTCGTCTTTGTATCTGTTGTTATGTGTCCAGTAAATCTGACTTTGCTATCTCGTGTCCTTCTTGGTGTTGCATTTTGGGTGGCCAGCAGTGTAGTTACCATTCTCTTCATACTAATAGAACTGTTGTGATTCCTGAAACGTCCTACTGTGTGAACCGACTGTTTAGCCTAATCCTATAATACGAACATCAGGGCCGGATTAAGGGGAGGGGGTCTATAGGGGCTATAGCTCTGGGTACTAACATGACCAAGGGCCCAGGAAGTATGCCTGGGAAAGTAATAGAGAGAGAGAGAGAGAGAGAGAGTGAAAGAGAGAAGTTTATAATGGTTTTACTTTTGTCTCGTATGATTTCCACTTGGTAAGAAACAGAGGCTGGAAGACGAACAGAATTCAAGACAGTGACTCACCAAAGGTAAAAGTTTCATGTCGCTGTGCACAGCAGAGTCGGCGACAGTTTCACCTTTTTCACTACCATCCATCCACACCTCCCAATTTGTTCTTGGAACTGTTAGTTGTCGAAGTCCCCTTTGGCTTCATATTGTATTTAACAAAAAAGATAAACTAAGAAAGGTATACAATGGCAAATCAGTAGAAAATCCAAGACAAAGTCTAGGAATCTTAAGCTTTTAACTCATGTTCGTATGAAGACAATGAAAAATACAGTGACTTATTATGAAAACTCTGCAGATAATTTGATAGTTACAGTTTTGTGTTTTAATGGACTTCATAATAGTTCTCCGTCATAAGTTCTTCGGGGGCCCACTCATATTTCTTAGTCTTGGGGCCCACTCAAATTCCTTAGCCTAGGGACCCACTAAGGCCTTAATCCGGCCCTGACGAACATTCGATTAATATATGAATATGCTTGCACATAAAACATAGCATTCACTATTTTTGCCTACAAGGTTGTAAAAAGAAAGTTCGTTAACCCTATTTCTTTTACCAGGTAACCGTGAAAAGTGTCTTAACGACGCTAAGCCTAGAAAAAAAAGTGCCTTTACGCCGCTAAGCCGCACTAAGGCCCTTCTACATCACTGGTTAAACATGCATGTAGAAAGAACAAGTGGTCGCTATACGATGGCGTAGGCTACTCACCGTTCGTATGGGTGGGCCTGGGTTCGATTCTCAGTCGATGCATAGGGTGTGTGCTTGACTCACAGCAGTGCTTTTTTCCCATCCCTGGAACCCGTGACCCTAATTTAGGGCATAAATGGCTGCTTATATCCCTTAGAATTCTTCATAGTGGTCGACAATAACCCCCACCCGAAAGTGAAAAGTGTTTTACAGTTGAGAAGGGCATTTCAGCTAAACTCGCCATTGGTTCCAACAAAAGTAATCACCTGAGGCCATTCTGTGATTCCTTATGAGTGACGCAAAGGGCGCTTAGGTCGGCCCAAGCCCGTGCGTTTAAGGCCCTGCCAGGCCCGTCAATTGCGGCTCTTATTTAGGCCCGGCCCGTGATGTGCCATTTGGTATTATTTTGTCTTTCTATTGTATTTTATTAAAATGTGAAAATTAAATAATGAAATATTATTGAAAATATTTAGTTGAATGTAAGCCTAAAACTATTAACTAAACTTTGACAATTATCGAAAAATATAACCTTTAAAAAGAGAGAAAAGGGAAGACTAAGCGCGTTCAGAATCTTCTTTTCTCTGAACTAGTAAGAGATAACACTACAAAAGTCAATCCATATACAGATTAGGGATAGGGTTAAAAATCCATGTCGTCCCACTCTCTCGTACAAAGACACACACACACACACACACACACCCCACTGCAGACATCATCCGTCCCCCAATCTACACAACACACACACTCGCTCCGGGTCGAATCTTTTTTGTTGTCAATAAGCCCCAAAATGGTTTTACCATCTTAATACCTACAAATTGGTAAAAACACTGTGAGTGCCTCTCCTTGCTTTTCTGATTACGTCCTGGGCTATATCATGGAAGTAAGTAAAGCCAAATGAAGGGAGTAAATAGGAACAGTTAAACACACCAGAAAATCGGGAAACACGACTTTTTTCTTTCTTTACTATTGCGATAAAAAGAATGGGTCGACTTGGCTCAGCCCCGAATCGGTCGTAAGTGTCTGGGAAAAAGCCCGGCCCAGCCCGTTGCTTTGTTCTTTAAACTACAAAAAGGCCCGACCCGGCCCGTGCAGACCTCTAGCTTAGGTTTCCGAGTGGTCAGAGGCACTGGCTTCTGACCAATCGCTCGACGACTATGGCCGTAGATGATTGCGGTGGTCATTATACCCGGACAGAAACAAAAAGCAACGCAAGGGATATTTGTAACTCCCATCCCATAATCTTAACAACAGCAGCATATAAGTTATAGGTATTCAGTGTGACTGACACACATTATCACACTGCATATTTTGAACCGTACAGAATGACAGAACAGTATCTAAAGGGAAATACGCTTTACCTTCTTAGTATCTGACTCCCACGTAACTTTTATCCTTTATTTAAAATTGCTCCGATTAAGCAATTTTAAGGAAAGTTGATAAAAATAATTAGTAATAAAACCTGAATAAAAATACTAACTGATGAAAACAACAAATCATTCTAAATTGCTTTTGAAAATTTTAAGGCCCTTCTTCCTAACTTTGTTTCACCTAACTCGTTCACCGTTAAGGCACTTTTTTCTTAGAACTACAGCCCTGAATAAAACATTTAAACAGTCCTCGCGGAAGGGTCAATTTTTCAAGCTCTGACAACTTGGACTGCTTCGGCAGTAAAAACCTAATTCCACAGAGTAGAGGTACTGCAATGCATCATCACATTTTGGAAGCTGGCATTCAGCTTTACTTCAGTCTTCTGGATGCCGACTTTCCATGTGTAAGCCTCAGTGCAGCTAACGTGACGTTAGTTCTTGCAATACTACAAAATATTTACTACCTAATTTTTAACTATAGCAAATTTTTAGAAATTTTTTTGCATAATAAATCGATGCACCTCAGACAGGCATCCAAAGGTTAGTTAGTTTTTTTTTTTTTTTTTTACTCAACTATGTGCTAATCTAAATAATCTAAAGGGGCTGAAACCAAATGGCAGGGGAATAGTTTACACCATACGTTTTCAGGTAACACTGTAATGATTCCTTAATAGAATAATAATAACAACGTTTCGCACAATAAACATTTTATTGTGCGAAACGTTGTTATTATTATTCTATCTTAACACCGCAAGCTTTGTAGTCATAAATTATATCATCATCATCATCATTGTCAACCATTATCAATCCACTGCTGGACGAAGGTCTCCCCAAGTTTCCTCCACAACGGTCTGTCTTGTGCCAGTCTCCTCCATGTCACCCCTGCATACTTTCGAATTTCATCCACCCATCTCCCATGTGGTCTTCTTCTGGGTCTTTTCCTGTCCTTTGGAATCCAATCTAAAATTTCGGCTGTCCATCGATGATTCTGTCCTTCTGGCAATATGTCCAGACCATTGCCATTTCAGGGATTTAACTCTGATCATGATGTCTTCCACTCTTGTCATTTTTCGGATCCACGAGTTCCTCTTCTTATCTCTCCTGGTTACACCAAGTATGCACCTCTCCATGCTGCTTTGAGTTGTCTGCAGCCTTTGTATGTCTCTTTTAGTTAAGGTCCACGTCTCTGCACCATACGTAAGCACTGGAAGGATGCATTGATCAAACACTTTTCTTTTAAGACATAATGGCATATTGCTCTTGAAAATTATGCTGTTTCTTCCAAAAGCTCTCCAGGCAAGTTTTGTACGCCGATTAATTTCTTCATCAATGTGACCCTCACTTGATATCTGCTGTCCAAGATAAACGTGCGTGTTCTGTTATCTCCAGCTTTTCTCCATCAATCGATAAATCTTCATTTCTTGTAAAAGCATTGAACATCACTTTTGTCTTCTGAAAGTTCATTTTTAATCCCACTTCTTTACTCTTGTCAGCAAGTTCCTGGATCATACTCTGCAGCTCTGATGGGGTAGTTGCAAAAATGACTACGTCATCAGCAAAACGAAGGTGGGTTAGATAATCTCCATTAATCTTTATCCCCTTGTTTTCCCAGCTCAGCGACTGAAAAACACCCTCCAATGTGGCATTAAAGAGCTTCGGAGATATGGTGTCACCTTGTCTCACTCCCTTTCCAATTTTTACGTGTGTTGTATTTTCAAACAGCAGAATCTTTGCACTTGCATTTTCATAGATGTTGTTAATAATATTAATGTATGCATCTTCAATACCGTAGGTTTTCAGAGCCATTGTAACTGCTGATGGTTTCACCGAATCAAAGGCTTTTTCATAATCGATAAAAGCCATGCACAATGGAAGTTCATATTCCCTCGCTCTTTCAATTAGTTCTCTCAGTACGTGGATATGATCTATTGTGCTGTAGCCACTCCTGAATCCAGCTTGTTCTCTCGGTTGAGCCATGTCCAGTGTTACCTTCAAGCGGTGTGAAAGAACTTTAGTGAAGATTTATAAACTACTGATAGGAGGCTGATAGGTCTGTAGTTTCCGAGATCCTCAATGTCACCTTTCTTATGTAGCAGGATCATTGTAGCGGTGTTCCAATCCTCAGGAATCTTTCCTTCATTAAGGCATCGAGTGAAAATTTGGGCGAGTACTGTTACGATTTCTCCACTTGCTTCTTGTATGATGTCTACAGTAATTCCATCTTCTCCTGGAGCTTTTCCCCGCTTCATGTTCTTGATTGCATGTGCAACTTCTGCTGGAAGGACTGGAGGAACTCTGGTACTGGTATCTTTCATGATGTCTGGAGTGCATGTATCATCCCTTCCATATAATTTGGAGTAGAAATCTTTCACTCTTATCAAAATTTCGCCTCTATTTCTTGTTACAGAACCATCTTCTTTTCTCAGTGCCATAATCTGTTTTCTTCCCTTACTGAGATGTCCCTTTGCTATCTTTAGGCTTTGGTTGTTTTCAATTGCTTTCCTCACTAGTTCACAGTTGAATTTTCTTACGTCTTCAGTGATACTTTTTCTTACTGTCTTGCATAGCTCTATATATTCCACTTTGGAAGTCACATCTTCTTTAGTTGTCCTCATCTCTCTTCTTTTTGCATCAACATTTTCGTTTTTCCTGGTAATTTGTTTACATGCAACTTGTTCTTAGACCCAGCTAATTTTGTTGCTGTTTCCATAAGAGCTTTGGTTACTTTTCTGTTAACTTCAGAGATGTCCACTTCTTCCGATCTTAGGCCTTCTAAAGCAGAGAACCTGTTCTTCAGTTCCAACTTGAAGGTATTATGGTGTTTTTTAAGGTTGGTTATGTCAATATTTTGTTTGTCTTATGAGCTTGCCACGTTCAAGTTTAGTGTTGAGGTGCATCTTACATCTCACCAATCTATGGTCACTACCTGTGTTGAACTTGTTTAGCACACTGCAGTCTTCTATGACGAATTTTTTGTTACACATAATAAAATCAATTTCACTTGTCGTCCCATTTGGATGTCTCCATGTCCATTTCCTGTGTGGCTTTTTCTTGAAGAAGGAGTTCAAGATGAAAACCCTTCTGCCTCTGCAAACTCAACGAGAGTATTTCCACGCTGGTTTCTGTTGCCGTGACCGAATTTACCTACTGAAGTTTCATTCTGTTGCCGTTGCCCTATTTTTGCATTGAAATCTCCCATAATTATTTTCAAGTGCTGCTTACCTTTATTATTTAGATGACAAATTTCCTCATAAAATTTTTCAATTTCTTCTTCAGGATGACTTGTGGTGTGTGCATAAGTTTGAATAATCTGAGCCTGGTATCTTTTCGAGAGTTGGATAACAAGTCCTGCAGCTCTGTCAGAGGAACTTTCAACTTCTACAACTTTATCCTTCAGTTTCTTGTTTATTATAAATCCAACACCACTAGTTCTGCCAGTATCTGTCCCACGATAGTAGAAGAGATGTCCACTTTTCAGTTCGATGAGATCTTCTCCTTTTTCTCCTTACCTCACTTAGCCCCACGATGTCCCACTTGATCCTTTGTAGTTCCTCTTCCAATTCAAGAAGCCTTGAATCAGAAGATAGGAGCGTCCATTATACGTAGCCAAGGTCAGCATCAGATGGCAGCCTAGTCCGGTCCTCCGGGGATTCTTAGCACCCTCTGCCTTCATGTCGCACTGGCCGCTGCCTTGGCCAGGTACATTCCAGCTGCCGGAGACTGAGGGCCAAGATTTAAGTTGTGGAATCATTTTAGAGGGGTTTGGCCATAACTCACCACGCTGGCCAAGCGGGTTGGTGAGTGTGGGATAGAATTTCCTCTAATCCCGATGGTATAGTTATACCGCTATTGGCGGTCGTCAGAGCCCCTTTAGTGGGAACAAGATGCACCACGAGAAGGCGGGGTTGACATTTGTCAAGGAGAGGCTGTGATGTTACGCATCACCTGACCTTACATCATAAATTATATATGATTCCTTAATAATCAGGAACACGCTTGTTAGTAAGGCTAGAACATTTTTACCACTCCTAATATTTTGGGGGAGATTTTCTCCAGCACAGCTTTATCTTACCAGCATCCTCAATATCTTACACCACCTCATGGTGAAATCCGTGGTGCATTACCGAATTAAAGCAAAGGTATAACATTTTTAATCACTTGTCTGTTATACATATAGATTTCTTGGAATTTGCACACGAGCATAAGAAAATTTTTATACTGTATTTAAAATTTTTATATATATTAATGTATATATAAATAACAAAATTGTGGATATATGTATTTAATAACTCAACAAGTTTCAGCCCCTCAAAATTTGTAATTGCGCCCCCCCTCCTCCCCAGAAAAGAACTCTCTGAATGCAACGCTGATGGCAGTTGACAGGAAAGTGGGTCCTATAAAAAGAAAAAATATATTAGTGATCTGATTTTTTTTATGCATTTGTATAGTAAATCAGATGCGGTTTGTGCCCACCTGGCGTTGAATAGAGCAAGGGAAGGAGTGCTTTTAGCCACCTCATAATCAAGTCGTATGCTGTATTGGAGATGGTTTCGGAAGGTGAAGTAGATTTTCTTCTGTGAAGCACGCAGTATAGAAACAGATCAGGCTTCCATTCCACTCTGTGAAGATGAAAGAGACAAATGAATAATTCGCAAATATAAACAACAAGAAAGATGACACCGAATTTTCGGATGTAATAAGCACGTCCAGAGCTCATTTAAGGACACAGAGGACCCAGAGGCTGGACAGTATTTTGGGGCCCCAGTATTAGTGGCACATCCAAAATTTCCCTATGGGTGTCCGAATAAAAATACCCAGGAGAAAACATTCCAAAATATGATGAGGAAGCCATAAAATTTTCCTCGCCATATTGAAATGTGTATCCCATGATTCATGGACAAATCAATGTCAGCAAGAAAATGTAAAAATTCATAGAATAAAAATGGATACCAGTTCAGTTCTGCTTTAACCCCCACCCCCAGGGTTCAGCTTGTTGAAATTATATCGAAGTAGTGGGCAAAATAATATAATCCAAATATCATGATTCAAACGAATTCTTAAGGTGGACGTCAAGTAATTTTGCTTCCTATACTTGCAATGGAAAAACTTTTGTACACATTTCGTTCACAATTAGTGTGTTCCCAAGGATAAAAATTTGAACATCGATTAAAACAACTTCATATTATAACTTGGAATACTTAATATTTTCTAAAACATAACCATAATTATATTAAAAATCAATAATTTTTCCTTTGGTGGTGTTGAAACCAGAAAAAAGATGGCGCGACCTGTATTTTGATGACGTCAGTAGACAAACAAATGTTGGATTGCATAATTATGGCTATGTTTTAGAAAATATTAAGTATTCCAAGTTATAAAATGAAGCTATTTTAATCGATGTTCAAATTTTCATTCTTGGGAACGCATTAATTGTGAACAAAATGTGTACAGAAATTTTTCCATTGTAATTATAGGAAGCAAAATTACTTGACGTCCACCTTAATGTACGAAAATTTCCCCAAATTGTAAATGTGTACAAAAAAACGTATGTAATGCTTTTGAAATTGAGGATGGACTGGGGCCAACTATACTTTGTTGCGGACTCCTCCTAAAAGAAGGAGAAAGAAATAGGAAAATTTTTCACAAGGCAGTTTCTTATACTTTTCTTTGTGCTATCTGCAAAAAACAAAAACAAACAAAACAAACAGTAGAACTCTCTCTGTCAATTCTTTAAGCATCTTGCATAATTCTGGGGACCCTTGAAAATGTGGAGCCTGGGGCTGCAGCCCCTAGCTCCCCTCTTAAATGGGCTCTGAGCACGTCTTTTTAATCCGTTCTGGCGCGAATTAAATTTATCAAAGCTATTCAAAGTCAATTGAACCGGTCTAGAAAACAATCAACCGGTTCCAACAATAGATAAAACATTCAGAAATAGAAACATCTACTTAGTTCCACCAGCTGCTAAAAAGCATGTTACGAAATATAACAAATTGGCGAACAAACAGTTTTTCACAGTACAAGAAAGGTACCAGAGACAAAGCGATTTTCAAATCGAATAGTTAAAAGGAGAAATATAGAAGAAACATGATATAAGTCTACGTCTGCTAGCTGAAGATTTTTTTTTTTTTTGATTGAAGGTTTAACGACCACCGTGAGCGACTCAATGGGCTATAAGCAGTCCCCCGTCAATAATTTAAGATCACTGGTTCCAGAGAAGGGAGAGAACCAGTGCCGTAAGACAAAGACAACATCCATGCCTCACCGGGATTCGAACCTGGACCCTTTCACGGACGAATGGTCATAAGCCAGCGCTTAGACCACTGCGCCACCAAAGGAAGAATTTTGCATAATGGAAAAGTTAAAAATAGGAAAAAAAAAAAAAAAATTCATGGAAAAAGCTATGCTAAGGGAAAATAACTTTTCAAATACGTCTCCCGGGGACAGAGATAGCAAAAAAAAAAAAAAAAAAAAATCCGCATTTACACAGAAAGCGGGAAAACTTTGCGTTATTTAAAGAGGAATGATCATGATCATATGTAGAGGATTTTACGAGAGGAGTGTCTGACCCCAGGTCTTAAACAACCCTTAGAAACAGGAAACTATAGGAGATTTGAGCTAGAGCGCCAGATAGGAAAGTGACACGGGAGCAAAGTATTGGGAGGAATACGCCCTTATTTATTACAGGGGGACCACAGTACCCGGGAAATTTAAAGAGGAAAATGCTCCACATCTCTGTAGTAGCGAAAGGTATACATTAAAGAAAAAATTTTTCAAGTACATTTTTAGAAGCGGCGATACAACTGCAAACTGAAGTACACAAACACCACCTACCGACAGGGCTGTGTACTGCAAAATTCCTCATAACTAGCCTAAAGTGTTCCACTAGGTAAATGGCATCCGGTGTTGAAAGATTTTTTTAAATCGCGCATGTAAAAGCAGTGATATTGAGAAAAACAGACTAAGCATTTGCGCCTTTAGCGGCGAAATTGTGCACTATTTTGAAAAGAAAGTACACACACAGAGTTTGCATAGTTAGTAGTATCTGGCAGAAGAAAGAAGTTTTTCAATCGGGCTTTTACTCCCGCAGATATTGCTGTAAACGGAAACGTGTATTTACGCCCTTTGATGGCAAGCTTGTGCGCTAAGAAAAATTTGAAACTATGTGAGAAAAATTTTGCAGCGGAAACGCTCTCCAACAAAGAAATAATTTTTCAAATTGGACTCTTAGAAGCAGAGATATCGACAAAAATAAGATATGCGTTTATGCCCCCTGGCGCAAAAACCATGCATTATTTTAAGAAGAAAGTATTCTCGAAAGGTTTATCAATGTGAGCGCTATTGGTCCACGAAAGAATTTTTTCAATCGAGTTTTCAGGAGCTCAGATTTTGCTGCAAATACATCAGACGCAGAAATTAACACTTACGCCTTCTGGTGGCCGAACCATTCTTTATCAAATATTAGAAATTATATGCAAAGCATTTCCCGTCAGGAGCTGTATGCGGTGCAAAGAATTTTTCAAATCGGAGATTTAGAAGCAGAGATATCGGGGGGAAACGCAATTTACCTTTACGCCCCCTGGCGGAAAGTCTATGCATTACTTAAAAATTTTGAAATTCTATGAGAACATTTTACACCGGAAACACTATCTAAAAAAGGAGGAATTTTTCAAATTCGACTCTTAGAAGCAGGGATACTGACAGAAACAAGATATACATCTACGCTTCCTGGCGGAAAAACCATGCATTATTTTAAGAAGATATTCTCAAATGTTTATCGACATGAGCGGTGTCGGTCCACGAAAGATCTTTTCAATCGAGCTTTAACATCACCCCCTTATAGCTTACAGGCCCGCACACCGAATACCGGAAGCTGGGGGACGGCCGCCCCGGTGGCGCAGTGGTCTAAGGTGTTGGCCTCTGATCATTCGTCCGAAGGGGTCCGGGTTCGAATCCCGGTGAGGCATGGATGTTGTGTTTCTCTTACGGCACTGGCTCTCTCCCTTCCCTGGAACCAGTGACCCTAAATTAGGGACGGGCGACTGCTTATAGCCCATTGAGTTGCTCACGGTGGTCGTTAAACCTCCAATCAAAAAAAAAAAAAAAAAAAAAAAGCTGGGGGACGTAGAAGAGAGTAGTCTGATGATCCGTAGTGGGTAGTCGAACGGTCGAGCTTGCTCGCTCGCAGTATAGTGTATATGCCTCACTGTCAATGTGAATGGCTGCCGTTGGCTTTCAACTAAGTTTTCCTCTCTTTGTTCTCAAATATTTTTAGGACAAACAGCTTCAGAAGAAAATTCATTATGCCGTTTAGATGCAGTGTACCCCACTGTCGCGGTAATTATGACGATCGACCACGTGTTATATTGATGCACCACGTGTTATTATTTGCTTATTTTTCTCTGAAAACTGTCGGAGTATTCAAACTCCCTACCAACGGGGACCTCCTAATAAAATGGATTACTTCAATCAAGCGGGGAAATTTTAAAATGACCAAGAACTCCCGGGTAAGTGGAAATCTTTTGTAGACCTAAGGCATGCATCCCGTCGCTGAACATAAACAGCATGTGGAGCAAAACTACATATGGTTTCAATTTCTGGTCGTAGAGCATAATACACTGGTGTGCAAAAATTAAGGACGAAGAGGAGAAATTAGCATAACAGCGGAACGAGCCGACAGAACGGACCAAAGACCACTCAGAAGATAGACTAGGGTACGGTACGGTAGGGCATGCGCATATATGCAGCATGACGTAGGGAGATGGGGATCGGAAGGGTATAAAGCACACGGGCGGTGTACGCTCAGCAATTCGGTGAAAGCTATTCCACGGTGTATATCGGTTTGAACGACGTCGAGTTGCTGCCACCATGTGATATGGCCAACAGGCAATCCAGTAGACAACATCTGGATGACTTTACCCGAGGTCGCGTCATTGGGAAGTTGGAAGAAGGTCGAAGTGTGATTAGTGTGGCCGAGGAGTTCGGGATCGCTCACAGCATCGTTTCACGAGCTTGGAGAGCATTTCAAACGGCAGGAACAGCTGTCCGAGAGTTTAGCAGTGGTCGCCCACGAGCAACCACGGCGGCGGACGACCGGTATATTGTCCTACAGGCGAGAAGAGACAGACGGCAGACAGCGGGAGAAATTGCAAGGCACATGCAACAGACAAGTGGACGTCCGTTATCGCGTTTTAACGTGGCCAGGTGGCTGCACAAAGGTGGTCTATTTGCACGACGATCAGTACGGTGTGTGCCATTAACGCCTGCACATCGGAGACGGCGGTTTCTGTGGTGCCAGGAACACAAGAACTGGACATATCAGCAATGGAGTCGAGTTCTCTTTACGGATGAGAGCCGATTTAGTCTGCCGAGCGATTCTGGACGCATACACATCTGGAGAGAGGAGGGAACACGCAATCACACCTCAACATCATCGAAAGGGACCGGTTTGGAGGTGGCGGAGGTGGCGGAGTTCTCGTTTGGGGAGGTATCATGCTTGGTAGCCGTACTGACCTCCACATCTTCCAAAGAGGTTAAGTCACTGGTGTCCGCTATTGTACCGAGGTTCTCCTGCCTCACGTGCGTCTGTTTAGAGGTGCTGTGGGTCCTGAGTTCCTCTTCATGGACGACAACGCTACACCTCATCGTACAGTGGCTGTCGCAGAGCTGTTGGAGAGTGAAGATATTCAACGCATGGATTGGCCCGCAAGGTCCCCGGACCTAAATCCAATCGAACACGTGTGGGACCTTCTCGGGCGCCTGGCAGCATGTCACCAGCCGCCAGCAACGATTCCGCAGCTGCGATTGGCGCTACAAGAGGAATGGGCCGCGATGCCTCAACAGCTCCTTGACAACCACGTACTCAGCATGGACAGACGTTGTAAATCGTGCAACGCAGTCAGGGGTAATCATATCCCCTACTAAAGACTGGATTTTTCTTGGCAGCCGCCTGTCACATGGGCGTTTCTGTCTTCTGTCCAGTTGAGCTCGAAGCTACCTTTTCAATGAAGTGCCTTTGTATCCTTTGGATTCCTTGTGTGGACGGTTTTGCTTACTTGTCCCATATTCTTACATCTTGGGGATCTTATGGTATGATTTGAGTCGACGTGGAGCACTTCTGCACGACGTTACATTCGAAAAACCGTCTCGTCCTTAATTTTTGCACGCCAGTGTATAATTAAAGATGTGATATTGCTCTTTCTTTGGGATTTCGTAACAATGATAGAACTTTCGGTAATTAACAATGAAATGAAACACGACATGAGATGGCTGTCTTTTTTCTTGTGTAGTAGAAAATTCTATTAGAAACTTTTTATTTTAAAATTTAGTTTCCCAGCGTGGGCAACTAGATTTTTTATTTACCTGTCCAAGCCAATGATTTACATGCCCCAGGCATCTAGGGCATGGCATTTTCAAGCCCTGGATATTGTCATTTTTAAGAGAAAAAAGTACCTGGATGGGCATGAATCCATATATTGTGGAAACTATGTTCTAAACAAACAAGACTTTTAAGATACAAGTAGAAATATGTACTCGTATTTTTTTTTTTTTTTTTCGAAAGCATCTGCTTAAAATGAGAGATCAGTTTTTTATTCATTCATCTAAACTTATCACTTATCTGTTTCCAGACTTCCTGCACCTTTTCTTCACAAGCTACAACGATAATAACTGGAACTAACATATCTCATATTATCCGATAACTACTAGAACGTGTGCTTCCAAATGTGGGGGTGGGTGTCAATCTTTTTATAGAGATAAACTTTTCCAATCCTTCATGAAATTTATTTTGAACCCAAAATCATAAAATAAGGAAAAAATTATCTTTTCAATAGCTTTAGTAATGACAAAACATTTGCGCAGAATTTTATGCCATTGCTTTTTATAGTTCTGAGAAAATGGTACATCAAGTGAGTCAATTTATAATGAGACATGTACATCTTTAAAAAAAAAAAATATCCTATAGTACCAAAACAGTCGTTCAGATTTATCCAGTACAATAACTGTGAGTTTGTCAGGTTCTCAAAAAAATACAATTCTAATCTGGAAAAATACTCTATTAAAATCTTATTGGAACAAATTCTCAATTTCCTTAGAATGCAACTTGTCTTTGAAATTCTTCGAGGAACAGCTAACGGACAGATAATTAAATTATGTTTGTGATACACAAAGAACTGCACAAACGTATGTATTTGTACATTTGTAGTTTTCCTGAATACTTCTTAAAAATCAAATTTCAGGAAATTTATGCCAATAAGTACTCGTATTTTTCCAGATAAAAAGTAATGTTTATATTCTGGATCCGAATAGTTTTGTTTAAAGCTACTAATAAAAAAACTTAATGCAGATGCTTTAAACTTTCACAAGGAAACGTTTTTTAAATAGTGCTCTGGAAGACAAAAATTATAAATTTTACATTTGCATACCAAAATGAAGTTGTCCAAACATGTAACTAGATGGTACTAAAATTAGGAAAACTTGTTACGTTATTAAAATGTCGTTATTGTACATTTCATAATGTAACAATTGCGTAATTTTCTTAAAATCTTAATTGATTTGATGCAATCAGTGGATCAAGTAGCAATCCACTGTATGCATGTTAAAGTGTTTTATTGAGCCTTTGGTAATAATTAAAAAACACACAGGAAAAAATTCACTTTTCTTCTTAACCTTTTTTTTTAGCACGCCTTTTGTAAAAAAAGATCGTGCTTCTGTTATCGGTTTGTCAGTCCGTCCGTCCGTCCGTCTGTACCCACGTTATCTTAGCAACTATTAAATCGATTTGAAAAATTCTTTTTGCATTGGGAAGCTTGAAATATGCAAATGATGATCCTTTATTCGTTTTTTTTTACGATGTACAATTTCTCCGGTAGAGGGCGTAAATGCAGATGATGCCGAATTCAAAAATACGGTTTATTCCACATATTTGCTTCTAAATATCCGCTTGAAAAATTTTTTTTGTCTTTCGATTCTATTTATGTTGAAGAGTATTTTAGATATAGTTACTTTTTCAAATTACGCATAGATTTTCCGCTAGGGGGCGTAAAAATAAATTACATTTTCCTCGTTAACTCTTCTTCTAAAACTCCGATTTGAAAATTTTTTCTTCAGCGGATACATCTCCTGATGGAAAAACTTTTGCATAAAATTTCAAATTTTTGATAAAGAATACTTTGGCCACCAGGGGGCGTAAGTGTTAATTTTTGCTTCTGATGTATTTGCCATAAAATCGTAGCTTCTAAAATATCGATTAAAAAATTCTTTCGTGGACTGATGCCACTCAAATCGACAAACCTTTTTGGAATATTTTCTTCTTAAAATATTCCACAGTTTCTCCGCCAGGGGTAGATGTACATCATATTTTTGTCAATATCTCTACTTCTAGGTGTCCGATTTGAAAAATTCCTTCTTTGTTCGATAGTGTTTTCCGTGTGACATGTTTTTCATATAATTTCAAAATTTTCAAGTAATTCATAGACTTTCCGCTAGGGGGCGTAGTGTTAAATTGCGTTTCCCCTTATATCTCTGCTTCTAAATCTCCGATTTGAAAAATTCTTTCTGCACCGGATACAGCTCCTGATGGAAAATCGTTTGCACATAATTTCTAATTTTTGTAAAAAAGTAGTTTGACCACCAGGGGGCGTAAATCTTAATTTCCGCTTCTGTTGTATTTGCAGCAAAATATGAGCTTCTAAATTCTCGATTGAAAAAAACGTCGTTTGTTGACCGATAGTACTCAAGTCGACAAACCTTTTAGGAAAATTTTCTTCTTGAAAAATGCATTGTTTCTACGCCAGGGGGCGTAGATGTATATCTTATTTTTGTCAATATCTCTACTTCTAAGAGTACGATTTGAAAAATTCCTTCTTTGTTGGATAGTGTTTCCTATGGGAAATGTTTTTCCTACAAATTCAGAATTTTCCAGTAAATCATAAACTTTCCGCTAGGGGGCACAGAGGTAAATTGCGTTTTCTGCGTTATTTCTGCTCCTAAAGCTCTGATTTGAAAAATTCTTCCTGTATCGCATACAAGACCTGATGGAAACTATTTTTCACATAATTTCTAATGTTTGGTTAAGAATGGTTTAGCCAACAGGGGTCATATCCATATGTGTTAATTTCTGCTTCTGAAGTATTTGTTGCAAAATCTGGGCTCCTGAAAATTCGACTAATTTTTTTTCTTCGACCGATACCGCTTATACAGATAAACCTTTTGAGAATACTTTCTTCCTAAAATAATGCATGGCTTTCCCACCAGGGGACGTAAAGTCACATCTTATTTGTGTCGATATCTCTGTTTCTAAGAGTTCGTAAGCTCACGATTCCGTTTACAGCAATATCTGAGGGATTAAAAATCCGATTGAAAATCTTCTTTCTTTTGGTCAGATCTATTGTTTTCCATACCGGTTCCATTGACTTTGAATAGCTTTGATAAATTTAATTTGCGTCAGAACATATTCAAAGGACGTGCTTATTACACCCGAAAATTCGGTGTCAACTTTCTTGTTTATATATGTTAGTGAACATGGATCGCAAATAAATTTCTAGTAACTGTCTGATATTTTCACTAAAGGAATTATTTCATTACTCAATATTTCGTAGTCGTAAGCTCGTAATGAATGAAAAATCTGATTCCTTAAATTCGTTAATTGACATCTTTTGAAAGGACGGTGGCACTTCGTAATGGACCCTCAAACTAATCTTTCAAGTACAAAAATGATTTGTTCACAAGTACAAGAATAATTTGGTGAACTATGACAACACTATAACTTTAAGTGAAACTATGACGACAGTTTATAATCTCGATTACAGGAATGGTTTATTACAGGGTAATCAGAATACCGCCGTGGTATACCATTCAACCTTAAAAAATGCGGCGGGAAAAATGTTAAATTTACCCCTAAGAACATAATAAAAAACTGAAGTTTCATTCGCCTAGGATTCATTATTGTCTCAAAAAATAAAGGAAATCAATAAGTCAAACCTGCTATAATAGCAAACACCGCCCCCATTCTAAGAACATAATGAAAATGAGCCCCGACATAATATGTGTCATGAAGTATAATATCTAAAGAATAATTAGCTAGCACCACACTCGTTAAACCCCTTAAATTAAAAAAAAAAAAAAAACCAAACCCCATACATCACATCAAAGAAATATCTAACTAGAAATAAGAACCGTACAATGTTGCCATTCAACTAAAAACTTTAATCCCCGTAGGGACTGCAATTACCCTCTCCCTGGCTACCCTAGTGACGCCAAAATCCGGTGCGCGGGCCTGTAAGATATAAGGGGGTGATGGCTTTAAGTTCAGATTTTGCTGCAAATAGCCACGAAGCAGAAACTAACGCTTACGCCCCCAGGTAGCCAAAATACATTTTATAAAAAAAAAATTGAAATTACAATAAAAATATTTCCCACCAGCAGCTGTATTCTGTGCAGGAAGATTTTTGAAATCGGAGTTTTAGAAGCAGAGATACCGGGAAAAGTGCAATTTACCTTTACTCCCCGTATAGCGGAAAGTCAAAGAATTACTTGAAAATTTTGAAATTATAAGAAAAACATGTCGCACTGGAATCTCTATCCAACAAAGAAAATTGTTTTCAAATCGGACCGTTAGAAGCAGAGATAATGACAAAAATAAGATATATGATTACGCCCCTGGCGGAAAAACCATGTATTATTTTAAAAAAGAAAATATTCCGAAAAGGTTTCTCGACGTGAGTAGTATCGGTCCATGAAAGAATTTTTTCAGTCGAGATTTTAGAAGCTCAAATTTTGCTGTAAATACATCAGAAGCAGAAATTAACACTTCCGCCCCCTGGTGGCCAAATCAATTTATACCAAAAATTAGAAATTATATGCAAAATATTTCCCATCAGGAGCTGTATCCTCTGCAGAAATACTCTTTCAAATCGGAGTTTCAGAAGCCAGGGGCGGGTTTCCGAAGAGGCGCGCGCATATAGGGCCCCAGAGCTTGAGGAGCCCCAAAAACTTATAATTGGATTGCTAGTTTTGGTTTCGGTTTTCACAAACCAAAACAAATCAGTCCTACCACTTTATTTGAATTGTCAATAAATAAACAAAGACATCGCTTTTTCCATGTTTTAGCAACACACAACAACCGAAAAATTGTTATTCGGTCACCGCTGGGGAATCGAATCCCAGATATCTCGATATCTATCCTTGGGCGCGTTAGCCTTACACCACGGTGGCCAACAATCCACGGCGCTGTGTGTGTTTTTCTGTCAGCTTCTGACATCATAAATCCGTAAGATGGGCTCAGCTACTGAGACGTCTCCATCTGGTGGGCATTAACGACATGGCTGTATATTAATTATAACAGTGAAATCCAAAGTGCGAGATCCGGTTCGCTTAGAGAGGAGAAGACTTCGGACTTTGGACTATCTAGCCGAGGTGTAAGGCTAACGCACTTAAGGATAGATATCGAGAGATCTGGGATTCGATTCCCCAGCGGTGACCGAATAACAGTTTTTCGGTTGCTGTGTGTTACTAAAACGTGGAAAGAGCGATGTCTTTGTTTATTCACTGACGCTACCTATTTGGAGGATTTTCACTTCGAACTGTCAACTGATATTTTACTTTCTCATATTAGTAACACATAATTTTTTTCCTCTTGCTGATGCTCTACATTTTCGAGTTCTTATCGGATGTACTTCTTTGGAAAGGAACAGTTAAAATAATTTAGCCTCCCTTTACGGTAGGTGAAGGAAGGATTTATAATTTCCACACTTTTCATTGTTTAAGGCGAATACTTAACTGGCCTGCTTGCTGTGCTATAAATTACTTTTATGCTACTTCCAGCCAAGGGAAAACATCTGTGTTGGAACCCATCGCCCTGAGTTGCAATGGGGAGTACTTTTGAAAACTGCCCTGATGACGGGAGATTTTGCTGTTTATTGCCTTTTCCCTTTGGGGTATAGGATAATCAAGATCTTCTTCAGCTCTAATCTATATATTAATTCTATAAAAGGTTTTTTACTGTGAGTCCTATTTTGAGAGAACGGCTGAACGTAAAGATATGGTTGAGGTATCAAAATAAAGATATTGCCATGTAGATGTGCTACTTGAAGAGAAAAACGAGATTGGGGCAACGGTTCGGCCGTTGTGGGGCGGCAAAGTTCCCATGTAAAGTCTATAGGAGAAGCGTGCGGTTGACATTCTATCGCCTGCGGTTGACTCACGCGCTGTTGAAGGCGGACGTATGGAGAGGACTGAGATAGTGAAAAGTCTGAGGCCTTCTCTTCTCTGAGCCAACCGTTGCGCAAAGCAACGCCAGCAGGCATTCGTATCAAAGTTCTCATCGGAACAGCGAACACTCTTGAAGACCTGCTTGCGTTATGCCGTTGGACTGTGTGATGTATATATACAATTTAAAATTCATGCGATCCAGTTCATGCACGTAGGTAAGACGTTTCCCATTATGTAAAGATGTAAATAAACATTCCGTTGACCATTCTTGGTGAAAATATTTAGAATGTACATACTGAGTTACGCCATCTATATATTCATTCTATAAGGTTTTTTACTGTGATACTTATTTTGAGAGAATGGCTGAACGTAAAAATGTGGTTCAGGTATCAAAATAAGGGTCTTACCATATAGATGTGCCAGTCGAAGAGAAAACTGAGATTGGAGCAACGGTTCGGACGTGGCGGGGTGGCAAATTTCCCATGTAAAGTCAATGGGAGCAGCGTGCGGCCGTTATCTACACCAGGCGCTCAGTTCAGTGTCAGACTTGGTGTGTGCATGGTGCTCTATGATCAGTCTTAAAGTAAGTAAATACTTTATTGCATATTTACCCTTAACAGAATGTCTCTCACGCATTAAAAAAAAAACAAAAAAAAACAACAACAGAAAACGTTAGAGCCTTACTGGAAGGCGTGAGAGATCAATGGGTCGCAACTATATGTCTCAGACAAGGGAGAATGAAGAGTATTCGCAACGCGAATCACATTCCAACAACATTTACAAACACAGTTGTGACTGAAGATGAGAGTGAAAGAGTGCGCTATCCAGTTGAATTTTTGCACACGATCAACATGGGTGCACTTCCGCCTCACATTCTACGACTGAAAAAGGGTGCAGTCGTGATGCTCATCACGAACCTGGCCGCCCTGGTGAGGCATGGATGTTGTGTTTGCCTTACGGCACTGGTTCTCTCCCTTCCCTGGAACCAGTGACACTAAATTAGGGACGGGTAACTGCTTATAGCTCATTGAGTTGCTCACGGTGGTCGTTAAACCTTCAGTCAAAAAAAAAAAAAAAACAAAAAAACAAGAACCTGGACTATTTATTGACTTTACTGAAGTGGTTGAATGAATTTGTCAATCAAATTTTCTGTATAGCGTTTTCTGTTGTTGTTTTTTTAAAGTTTACATTTGTTGTTTCATATGAGTTTATTCTTTTAAAAAATATGGGTTTCGTCTAGTACCCTTTAACCAGGAAATTTATGAAACAGTAGTGAAATTTAAAATGGGTAAAATTTAATGTCTTTTTATGCCCTATCATTCGCAAATGTTTTTGAAAAATTTGTGAAAACCAAATCTTTTGGCTTTCAGCGCATCTAGCAGGAAACTCATGAACTAATTTGAAAATTTAATTATTTGCGATGGAACAGTTGAACTTAATCTGAGAGGCCCAAAAATATTTTTTTTTTCTCTGAGGTGAATAGTTTCTTCACAACAGAGCTTTAATTTTTTGAATTTTCGACTCTGATAGTAGCCCTTAGCTGTGAATTCATGAAGTACGATTATATGGGGTATTTAAAGCATCAAACTTAATATCCTTTGATTTTCTATCAACCGCAAAAACAATTTTTGAAATATCTCTAAAAGCAAAAAAAGATCGATATGCATGGACAGACAACGTGATTACATTAGTACTGTTTTTTACAAAATGTTGGGAAGAGAGAATGGCATTTTACAAAGTGAAAAAACTATTTTCTTGGCTTTACCTTTTCTTTTTTAATCTGACGGGTGAACATTTTTGAGGAGATAAGAAGTAAGGGTGGGGTGTGGATGTGTGTGTGTGTGTGTGTGTGGGGGGGGGGGGGTGACCGAATCTTCTTTTAGCGCCTAGGGCCCCAAAAGATCTAAAGACGCCACTGTTAGAAGCAGAGATATCGGGGGGAAACACAATTTAATTTTACTCCCCGGAGCGGAGAATCTATGCGTAACTTGAAAAAGTGACTATACCTAAAATAATCTTCGACATGAATGGCATTGAAAGGTAAAATAACTTTTTGAATTGGTTGTTTAGAAGCAAATATATGGAATAAAATGTATTTTGAAATTTATATCATCTGTATATTCACGCCCTCTAGCAGCGAAATTGTGCATCGTAGAAGAAAACGAAATGAAGGATCATCATTCGCACATTTCAAGCTTCCTAATGCAAAAAGAATTTTTCAGATCGGACTATTAGTTGCAGAGATATGATGTCTACAGACGGTTTTTCTCGCAGGACGGAATGTTGAATTACGAACAATGTTGCAGGCTTGATTTAGAACAAGGTTAATTAAGTTTATTAACCTTGCTTAACTCAAATTCATTGACAGTAACTATTCAGTACGTATCAGCTGACCAAGACCACACTGGCTTCAGGAAGAGATGGCATCCTCTAATTGCTTAAAGTAGTGCAGCAGCGATTTCTTTGGCAATTTAAATTTAGAAATGAACACTCTCTGTGGTGTTCCTCCCTAAATTAAATTACCGGGGATGTGTAGTTTTTGTCTTTTAGATATTGAATAACGTCGATAAACTGAGTATGCTCATTTAAAACGATAATTACTAGGTAGAATTCGGTAGGAAAGCAATTAATGAATTCCAAATGTTTTCACTATTTTTCAGCTGCGCAGTTAAGAAAAGCAAAACTCCTTTAGCTGACGAGTGACCTGCCCTTTGTGATATAGACATTTTTAGATTAATTATAAATTTATTAGGGTTTAGTTTTTATTCATTGTAATATTTTCTTTTTATTTTATGTGCATATAAAAGAACACAGGCGTATCAAATGTGTGCGTGCTTGTATGACAGAGAGAGAGAATCCATGCCCAGACTTTAAGCTCTAAACATTGCGTTCCCCCAGGACAAACCGTCTACTTTCACCACTGCATTGGATTTACAAATGTCTGCGCCTATGATACTCACACTTTTATTTATTTTTGGGAACGTTCTTTTTCCATTACCTCAGAAAGCATTCAAATTTGCATGTGACCTCTTCCGGCTTTAAGTTGAAGAGAGATTGAGTAATTTACGGAATCCTGTAGTAAAACATGGAGACAAAAAAAAAAAAAACGAGCGAGCCAGCCAGGAATCTTCTGATCCGAAGTCAAACGCGTTATCCATTGCGCCACTGGCCCATGCTCGAAACGTTCTTTTTTCCATACATATGAAGTTTCTGTTTGAAATATTGAAGGCATGTCCTGCCATTAGCGTTTGCGTTGTATATAGCTTACAAAATTCTTTATTTGTCAAAATAAAAATACAGACATAATAAGATATTTACAAATGATTATTTACAGAGTCCGTCTACTATAAGGAGTCATGTGGCAAAAAATCCCCATGTGTTAGTCAGAATCTTGATCGCATTGGTCACAGATGAGAAGATTAACCAAATAATGAGAGTTCATTTTGTCATAGATGCGATGAAGTCTATATCGACAATAAAGTTACTCTGAGGAAAGATATCGAAGACCTCTAAGTACTGAAAATAATGACAGATCTATTCAATATTTTACAGCGGTAGGAGAAAATTAGTTAGAATTGTATATGTTGAGTGAAACTGATGAGCGTTGACAGGAACGTGGGTCCTATAAGAAGAAAAAGTTATATTAGTAATTCGATTTTTCTATGCATTTCTATAGTAAACCAGATGTTGTTTGAGGCCCACCTGGCTCTGAATAGAGCAAGGGAAGGGGCTCTTTTAGCCGGCTCGTATCAAGCAATTTGTATCCTGGATTGGAAATGGTTTCGGAATGCGGAACAGATTGTCTTCTGTGAAGCATGCAGTATCAGGCGCGGACTGGGCCAACGGAAACAGTGATATAGAAGTGCCTTAGCGGCGCTAAGGCATTTTTCTCTGGGCTTAGCGTCGCTAAGGCACTTCACGTGATTACACAGTAAAAGAAGCAGGGCAAAGAAAGTTATTTGGATGCACCCCGGTGGCGCAGGGGTATAAGCGATGGCTTCTGATTATTCGTTCCAAAGGGGTCCGGGTTCGAATCCCGGTGAGGCATGGATGTTGTGTTTGTCTTATGGCACTGGCTCTCTCCCTTCCCTGGAACCAGTGACCCCAAATTAGGGACGGGCGACCCACTGAGTTGCTCAGGATGGTCGTTAAACTTCCAATAAAAAAATTAAAAAAACAGTCTGTTCACGCATTAGGACGTTACATGAATCACAAGAGTTCTAGTGTAAAGAATATTGTTACTACATTGTCAAGACCTGAGTTTTTTTTTTTTTTTTTTGAGTGGGGGTTTAACGACCACCGTGAGCAACTCATTGGGCTATAAGCAGTCTCCCTTCCCTAATTTAGGGTCACTGGTTCCAGGGAAGGGAGAGAACCAGTGCCGTAAGACGAACACAACATAAATTATTTTTTTTTTTTTATTTGAGGTTTAACGACCACCGTGAGCAACGCAATGGGCTATAAGCAGTCGCCCGTCCCTAATTTAGGGTCACTGGATCCAGGGAAGGGAGAGAACCAGTGCCGTAAGACAAACACAACATCCATGCCTCACCGGGATTCGAACCCGGACCCCGTTCGGACGAATGAACAGAGGCCATCGCTTCGACCACTGCGCCACCGGGGCGGCCACAACATCCATGCCTCACCGGGATTCGAACACATGGACGAATAGTCATATAAGTCAGTGCTAAGACCACTTCGCGATCAGGGCGGCTTTTAGAATTTCACCAGACGGTAGAGTTTTTTTTTTTTATTGGAGATCAAAATTGGTAAAAATAATGAATAATAAAAAAATAATTAAAAATGATAAAAACAAGTGGAACTTCATATGCTTTTGAAAGTCTTGAAGGTCTTTCCGCGTTTTTTCCACCTGAGCCATTGACCGCTAATTTATTTAGAACTACATTACTGACCGGAAAACAGGAAGAATTTCGGTGAGCCGCCATACTCTGGGCTGGTAGACCTTATGCTAACTCAATGGGAAAAAAATGTACGTATATATGTATATAAACTTGTATACTTCAATATTCTTGTAGAAGCAAACGAAGAAAAAAAAAACAAAACCCGGCGAAGTGTGTTTTCCACTTTAATGGCTTCAGAAAAAAACTAAACAAGACAAAAACTGCATTAATTAGAAGGGGATGCATCATACAGTGCGCCAAACACTGTATGATGCATCCCTTTCTAATTTCTCGACTTTCAAATTTAAGCCTCATCCCTTTTGGTTGATATTATCTAATTCAGTTCGCTTTTGCTAATTACAGTTAAATAATCAATACGATATGATCAAGTATGCAATCAGTAGGACGGAACAGAAACTTGAACTTTATTGTGTAGGTTAATCCATTGCGGTTTACCGTAGGCAAACCGCAATGGATTAATGGGTTGCTGCATTTATATCAGAATAATATGACCGCCTAGCTAATAATGGGAATAACCACTCTTGACCCCGGATGACGGCGGCGAGACGGCGTGGCATGGACGCAATGAGACCCTGGAAGGTTGCCCGAGGCACACGTGTCTGTTCAGACTGCAGCAGAGCACGTAGGTCCCGGAGATGACGTGGTTGTGGATCAGCACGTCGAACCTGAGGATCCAAATAGTCCCACAAGTGCTCTATGGGATTAAGGTCGGTCGATTTCGCCGGCAAAGGGAGAACGGAGACACCGCTGTCATGTTCCAGGAACCAATCACGCACCCGCTTAGCGACATGGCAGGCCGCATTGTCCTGTTGGTAGACAACATCACCACCAGGGTAAACGTCCAACATGAAGGGATGCATGTGGTCAGTGAGGATGGACAGGTAGCCATTGGTGTTCAGGGACCCATCCAGTGGTCCCAGGTCATACCAGGAAAACATCCCCCAAACATGCATACTGCCACAGCCGGGCTGTACTTGACCGACAAGCGTGTCCGGGTGTTGGTTCTCGTGTGTTTGACACAGTATCCGCCACCGCCCGTCACTTCTGAGGTGTAGAAACCCCGATTGGTCTAAAAAGGCAACCTTTTCCCACTCTTCAGTGATGGTAGTCCCATGTGAACTGCAGGCGTTGTTACCGATGGACCTGGGTTAACATAGGCGCCTTGACGCAGCGTCGACTCCGGAGACCTATGAGTAACAGGGTTCACTTTACTGTTATTGGAGGCACGTACCCGGGTGCCCCAGCGTTCACTTGCGTGGTCAACTGCTGCGCGTCGATTGCCGTTTACCAGTCGACGGAGGCGATGTTCTCCTCTGGGGTCGATGGCCTTTGGGGTTCCACAGTTATGACGCCGGAAAATACTCGGTTTGCCAGCGGTCCATTCTTGGCACACCCTTACTACAGCACCTCGCGAACAGCCTAGGAAGTCTGCTGTTTCTGAGATGCTTCCACGCTTCGCGCGGTACCCGATGATCATTCCTTTTTGAACATCCGTTCAAATCACTAGCTCTGCCCATTGCGCTCACGCAACGCACTGTGTATTTCTCATTTTCTTGTAGGACTTCCGTCCACAGTGAGTAGAGTTTAGGTCCCAGCCACCAACAGCGAGATCGCCTTTTGGGCAGGACATAGAAATAACGAAAGGAATGAGAGCAAGTCTAGCGACTTTGACAGAACAGTTTTAGTGAGATTAGAGTACAGTAGATGGCGCCACCGTACAAATACGATGTTGCACATAGAGGGGTGAGATAATTTCAGGGGGGTTATAGGAAAGGATACCCATTTAACCAGTGGGTCCAGCCTGGGGGCCGTCACTTAACGTGCTCGTCCGATATTCAGCGATTGTTAGTAAATCACACCATCTCTGAAAGATCAGCCCAGGATCGAACCTGAGGACCTTGCAATGACAGTCTGACTTGCAAACCACTAAGCTATCCGCGGCTCTACGCAACGCACTGTGGCTCGGCCTGCCGCTTATATCTCCGTGTGGTCGACTCGACCTTGTCACGTGCACTCTGTGACGCGCCTGGGTGGATACACTGTGATTCTGGGGGTGGTCATATTATTCCGACACGACTGTGCATGCTTTTTATTTTTTAAATGAGATCTGCATCTGTTTTACTACTTTTTGTGCCTTACAGGTACACGATTTTTTGAACTACACTTCTGAAAAGTCTGTTTCAGCTACAGCAAATATATTTGTTCCCCATTCGAGAGTTATTAAATAAAAATTCATTTTCACATGTTTTAATTTCTTTCATTTTATAAGCGTGCACTGAAATTCTTGAAATTCTGGGCACTTCCAGTTTTTTTTCAAGATATTTATTCGTGATTATTTTATTAATGATGAGTACATCCTGAAAACGAAGTTAAATTTTGGCGCATTTGAATTTCCGTTCTCACTAAAAGCGAAAAGACTATTAAAAATTTTGAATTCAGTTATTGCAGTAAAAGGCATAAGAATGTAATAAAATCTTCGACAATCAGTCTGTCTCAGAGAACGTACCTTGTCTATTGCTTCTGCGCAACGGAAATAGTTTTGTTCTTATATTAAATTTTACTATGAATCTGCCGTCCAGGAAAATGAGTAAAATATTGTTACTTATTACCTGAATACTAAAAACTGCATTGATTTGTAGACTCGTATTGAAAACGACATACGAGCTATAGAGGCATCGTCGGCGTGTTGGGTGTCACCCGACCTATTCCGCGAAAAAGAAATGTCTCGCGAGCGCCGACATGCGAGCTATAGAGACGTCATCGGCATGGAGGGCGACACCCGACATATTCGGCGAAAAAATTCCTCGCGAGCGCCGACATGCGAGCTATAGAAGCGCCATCGGGATGGCGGGTGACACCAGACACCGTTTCTTTTTTCTCCATTCGGTGAAAAAGAAATGTCTCACGAGCCGCGACATGCGAGCTATAGGGGCGTCATCGGCGTGGCACCCGACGAAAAAGAAATGTCTCACGAACGCCGACATGCGAGTTACAGATGCGTCATCGGCGTGGAGGGTGTCACACGCCTCACGAGCTATTCGGCGATTTCGTAATGTCGGGTTTCACCGGACAGTCGAGTGGAAAGGGTTAAAACGCTTGCACCGAAATTTTCACAAGCACAAAGCCACATGTAATGAATGTAGAGTTCAAAAAAGGCGCTGAGCTGAGCTCCCTGTCGGCTTTTGTGCACGACACTCTCAAATGGCTGTACGGGGAATCACGTGACAAAACTCCGCCTCCGTTGGCGGGGGAAGTCAGAACATCGAAGGCGTATAGGAACTATGCTTAAAGTGCGTTTTTCGACCAAAACACGGTAAAAAATAGAAAATTGCGTGGGCTTTTCCGTAGTTTTTTGAGTGACTTCCGTAAAACCGTAAGATGGAGTGAAAATCCGTACAAACTACGAAAAACCCGTAAAAATTGACATCTCTGAATACCTATGAATCCTTTAGAAACAGAAACATCGTATCCTGCCACGAGAGAGCCATTTTCAGTCGTCCTCCGCGTCAACGAAATAGCTAACAACTGACCTCACGCTGTATTTACGTAATCGCGCACCTCACCCGGAACGAAATAACTGCGCCATCCCAAAGAGCAGGGAATGGCATATAAACAATCTCAACTGCACAACATTCCGAAAGACCACCAAACCATCCATAAACAATCTTCATCAGGATTTCATAACGTCTGACCTTACGCTGTATTTACGCTAACAACTGACCTTACGCTGTATTTACGTAATCGCGCACCTCGCCCGGAACGAAATAACTGCGCCATCCCAAAGAGCAGGGAACGGCATATAAACAATCTCAACTGCACAACACTCCGAAAGACCACCAAACCATCCGTAATCTTCATCAGGATTTCATAACGTACAGCATTGTTTCTCCTGCACACCACGGGATTGCAACAAAACTCCTCTTCCATAAGCTCCATCTACATCGCGAAACCTATTCGTCACTTATGCTGAAAAAAATAACCAATTAGAAGGAAGGTGAAAAACATTCCGAAATGTTGGGATAAGTGGTACGTGTTGATTAAGCGTCGTTATACGTTTGACCAAATTACGCGTAGACCTTAAAAAAGCGTCATTCGATTTGCCGTTTAAAACGGCATTTTTTGCCGTGAAAACATTTCTTCGCTCGGCAGTTTTTTTTGCGGATTGCTGTTTTGGCGCAAATATTAATTTTTTTCGTAATTTGTAGCAGTTTGGCGCACTTCGGCGCAAACTTTCCATCAGTGTCTAAGGCCATTTTCAGACCACTCGTTCACTTTGTCAGTTCATTTGGGTCAAAACGGAAACACAGCCATTAGTTTTTGCCTTTAGTACTATCTCCTGGCCATGATTCTTCCATTTTGGAGAGTGGCAGTTGAAAGGTTTCCCTTGTCAGCGTCAAATGGAACGGTGTGCCGAAGTCCCGACGGTTGTGGAGCACAATCTGCCTTTTGTAGCAAGCTTTTTTTTTTTGGCCTCACATCGACACAGAATTCCCATCCCTGCGCGAGGTACCGCACAAGCGCAGTGGATGTGACGTTATAAACCAGTAATTCAACTTTCCAACCCAGCAAAAACACAAGTGTTGGGAAACTGCTGCCCACCAGCTGGCTGTGATGGGTCACTGCTGGCTGAAATCTGCCGCTCACTGCCCGGTAGCGGTCCGTTGGTGGCAGCCATTAATGGCCCTGCAGCATCCCCGTGAATTGCGGGCCTCCAAGCAAGTGCCACTAGTGACCCGTAGCTGGCAACCGATGCAACCCCAGCACCAGGTGGAAGCAACGGGACTGCGCATGCGCAAAAGCAACATGTGCTGTCTCTCTCGTAGTACCAGTTAGTTGAAGACGACGCTGTCGCCATTGTGTTATTTTAGTAGATGTTAAGAAAAAAAAAAACATATGTAGAGAGGCGAATTAATTTCCTTTGATGAAATGCCACGTCGACGAAGATATCAGATCCAGCCATGAAATACACTCACTCCATTCCCATGAATAACAAGAAATAATTTCTGTGTAATCTTTCGTTTTAACATACACTAAACCTCTTGAAACAAAAGTCCTGGAAAAACATTAAAAAAACGTTATGTTGGGGGGAAAAAATTATACGCGTACAAAATTTATCAATTATTTCAGAAAGAAAAAAAAAAAAAAAAAAAGCAATGCGATGTGGATATAATGTACTTATCCATGGATTGAATACACAAGACTGGAGGAATTCACTTCTAAAAATAACAAGAAGTAAAATAAAATATCTTTCCTCTTTAAAACAAATGTAGCTTCGGACAGCGGAAAGGAAACGTACAACGTTAAAAATGAAAAAATGAACAGAATGTGACATGAACGGGTAAATATATTAATTCAGCAATCGCCTTTCAAGACGAGAAGGACAGCACGAAACTTATGGAAAGCGTCTTTAAGTTGGTACACTCGTTGAAAATGAGTGAAATTCCCTTAAGGTAAAAAGCAAACAAACAAACAATCGTTACGTTGAAGAAATAAATTTATGAATTATATGAAACTGACATTTCTGAAACATACCTCTCAAAATTGCAAAATTAAAAAGGGAACCATCGTTACACATTCCGCAGGAAAGAGGCTCAGCTTCAAGCAAACGCTCGTGCGTGGCAAATCAGTCCCGTTGGTATAGAGCGCCTGCTTCCCACGCAGACAGCCCTTGGTTCATATCCATCCAGATCCAAAAAGGGGTTTTTCAGGACCTGTTGAGAAAATTTCTCCAGCCCAGTGCTGTAATGCAAAAGTTTCGTAAGGCAAAAAAAAAAAAAAAAAGTAGTTGTAGCTTTGGGAAACTGCGGTTATCCTTTTTTTTTTTTTTTTTTTTTTTTTTTTTTTATGGCTACTACTGGGAAATTGGCGGAAAAGTTTCGGCAAGCCATCAGTTACGTCACGTGATTGCCGGGAAACTAGCGGACCACATTTGGCTAGCCATCGTCTATGGCACGTGCTTGCAGGGCAGCTGAAGGGCCACTTGTGGCAACTAATGTCTGTGATGGATAACTAATGGCCCTGTTCTGGCATATGACAACTCATGGGAGTGCCACTGTTTGCCGCCCGGACATTTTATTGACGGTTGGGCGGCGGCAACATAGTGCTGGGCCACCACTGGCAGTCAGCAGTGGCCAAGTGAGACTGTTTTTGCTGGAAAGCTACTGTCTGTCTGTCTTGCTACCATCGTGGAGCTCACGACCTTGGCGCTTGAAGTGCTGTGGATTACCAAAAAAATATTTGTCTCCATTCGTTACCGACTCCCACAGCCAGCGTTGACGCTGGAGAAAAATGATCGCTGATATTAATGAGGAAAAACAAAACAAAACAAAACATGCATAATAAATAAATTAAAAATAAAACCGCAAAACCGGATTTTTTGTAGAAAAATCCTATTTCCGGAAAATATTTTCGAAATCGGACGGAATCAAGGACACTTGGCAGCTCTGCAATGGGCTATAAGCAGTCGCCCGTCCCTAATTTAGGGCTACTGGTTGCAGGGAAGAAAGAGAGCCAGTACTGTATGACAAACACAACATCCATGTCTTACTGGATTCGAACACGTACACACCTCAGACGAATGGTCAGAAGCCTGCGCTTTCCGATTAAATTTATGTGTTGAGAGTGTGGTGAAAACAGTTAGATAACAAAAATGCACAGGGATATTTGCATATAGCTTTTGTATACATTATTCCTAGCTACAATTTGTGTTTGCCCCTGCTGGAAATTAAGCTCTAAGGGCACCCATGGAAATATTTAAGTTAATGTTATGTGCTAAAAATTTAGTTATAATTTGAATCCTGTTATCTTTGCAACTATATTTGATCTTGTGTTACCGATTCCTTTCGGTCTTTATCAGGGATGTCGTGTTGAAATTAGTTTACAAGTGTTTTTCAGCTTTTTCTTTTGGCCATGACACACAAAGCAACAGTATGTTTTGATGGGCAAAGACTGGAGCTGAGGCACTTTTTGCTACTATAATTACATTAATTTCATATATAATTATACACTATGTAGACATAAGTATTCGGACACTTCTACGTAGGAAAAAAAAAACCCCAAAAAAAACTTTCATTTGCAAAACCAGACTCGAGGGGGCTGTGAAGTGCTGTGTACACAATGCGACAATTAAGTAATGAGACTGAATTTTTTTTTAAAATGGAAAAAGCAGGAAAACTTACGTGAATATATTTTACTCGAAGTATTGTACATTCCTTACAGTTAATACACTGAGTGGCCACTTTATTATGACCACCTGACAGCTTTAAGCAAATGAGCTATGGCTGCATGCTGTTGCCGCCAGAGGGTGAGGCTAGCATAAAAAGGGAAAGCTTAGTGCTTGCGACAGTAGTAGAAGTGATTTTCGGGTGACATGGGTAAAAAATGCGATTTGACGGACTTTCAACGTGGGATGATTGAAGGAGCTCGGAGCCATGGAGTGAGCATCACCGAAACCGCCGCATTCGTGAAATGTTCCAGAGCAGCTGTTGTTAAAGTGTTTAAAGACTGGACTGTCAGCTAAAAAAAACTGGGTCTCTATGTGCAACGTGTGGTCGTCATCGACTAGTGACTGCTCGGGCGAAACGGAGTGTGTCCAGACTGGTAACAGACAACAAAAGGGCAACAGTGCAGCAAATTACAGACCATCTTAATCAAGGATCCCCTCAAATGGTATCTACACGCACTGTTCGCCATACACTGCATGGGAGGGGATATGGCAGCCGAAGGCCTGTTCGAACACCTTTGCTGTCTGCAGTTAACAAGAGAAAACGTCTCCAGTTCGCACAGGAGCACAATGATTGGACAGTCGATAATTGGAAACAAATTATGTGGTCCGATGAATCACGTTTTCAGTTGCACCATGCCGATGACCGAGTGAGAATTTGGCGGAAACAGCACGAAAGCATGGACCCCAAATGCATTGCTACAACCCTTCAAGCTAGTGGAGGCAACGTTATGGTTTTAGGAATGTTTTCCTGGCATGCTTTGGGCCCTTTAATTCGTGTTGATCAAAGTCTGACTGGCACATCATATGTAAACATCGTTGCGGACCAAGTGCATCCTGTCATGTGGATGGTTTATCCCAATGGCTACTTTCACAAGATAATGCGTCCTGCCATAGTGCTCGTATTGTACAGGATTGGTTTCAGGAACATGCCGGTGAGTTTATTTGCTTAGGTGGCCCCCACAATCTCCAGATCTCAACCTCATTGAGAATTTGTGGGATGAAGTTGAACAAGCCATCAGACAGCTGGATCCACAACCCTGCAATCTCACACTCCTGGAAAGTGCTATTCATCAAGCATGGTCTCAGATTCCACAAACCACTATCAACATCTCGTGGAGTCCATGCCACGAAGAATCGACGCAGTATTAAAGGCAAAAGGTGCCCCAACAAAGTACTGAGGGGTGGTCATAATAAAGTGGCCACTCAGTGTACAAGTGGCACGATCAGCCAATGAAAGGAAGGACATGCAAAGGTCATCCTTCAGTATATAGTAAAGAGCTGATGTCACAGTTCTTTGTATGTCTTAAATAATGAACTGTGACATCAGCTCTTTACTAATGAAGTGACCCGAGTAATATGATGCCTCAACAATGGAGGTGTCCTGACTGGAATACAAGACTTGCCCAAACGTTGGGCCGTTGTCATAAAGAAACATGGAGATTATTTCAAAGGCCTGTAAAAGTATGTTGTGAAATATATTCGTTTTTAAACAGATAACCCACCACAGTGTGCAAAACTTTTGGAAATGATGCTCGTACATTACATCTATAAACTTATTTCGCCATGTTGGGGGAGGGGAAGGGGTCGGCAATTGAGAAGTCTACAGGGAAAACAGTGAATATTGGAGGTGACACCTCTTTCTAGTCTTTAAGAAAAAGTTGATATTCCTTCTATATTCTTCTGCCTTTATTTTTCAGGGGATTCCAATTTCCAATGGGAAGGGGGGGGGGGGCACCCCACTTGCCCCAAGTGAGTTTTGTTTGCTTCTGACAACAAAGTTTATGGAAGAGATTGCCAAACTGATTAGCAGTTGCTTCTGCCATTTACTACTGGTGCTGTTTTTATTCCTACAGATTGTTTCTAGCACGCAGAGGAGAAAAAATAGTTGAAACTTCTGGGACTGAATTTAACTCATCTTCAAATAAGAATTTGTGAGAAAAAAAAATCAAATCTTATAACTTTAACATACTGTATATAACAGGAGTTATATTTACCTATAGCCTGCAAATATTCAAGCATCGACTGACAAACATAACATTTTTTGTGCAACTGATGATGAACATGATACTCAGAGGGGTTAAGTTTTTAATCTAAACATTCTTGGAAACTGGTTCTGGACCTCTAGAACTCCATTTCAGATGTCAGAAATTGGTTTTAATGTAAAAGAGACATTTCTTATAGTCACCTATTTTATTTCTGCATGGATTTGCTACCAACTTTTTTATGTCATGGAGATGGGTACATGGTTTTCCAAAGTTAGTAAGCAAATCTTTTGTCACACACAGAGCTGAGTTGTGATTTTCCCCAAAGAAAATTTTTTACTACAATGCTGGCACTCTGATGCAGTGGTGTAGCCAGAAATTTCTTAGGAGCAGGTGGTCCATAGATTTAATTTATTGGTGAAAACCTCATATATACATATATATTGCTTTAAATTTGTCCTTCGAATTTAAAGCAATATATACTTGAAATATATACGTACTTTACTTTGAATTTAAAGCAGGGGATCCTCGAGTCCAGAACCCCCTGGACTCGAGGATCCCCTGCTTTGGATCCTCTGGTCCGGACCCCCTTGAGAGGGGTACGGACCAGAGGATCCCTTGTTCTTGGCTGCACCTCTGCTCTGATGGGTACAAAAGAATGTGTGACATGCTATGATATCAACAATGTGCCAACAATGCAAAGGCAGTTATTCAGTTTCAATATCTGTTGACAGTCAACAAAATTTTCTTCTGCGACCTGTTTGCAATGGTGAAGGAAACGTTTCTGAAATCATGCTTTGATAATGACAATTCAGGAGTTTAACTGCAGACATAACAAACAAACTTGGCATGTTATATGTTAGATTCTTAAGCTTTCAGAAAATTTGCAGTTCATTACATTTTTATATGTTGTGAAATAAATGCATTGTTTTGTTTTGAAAAACAAAAATTAGTGCTGTAAAAAAGTGAGTACTTTGTCAATTCAGAACTATATGAAATAACAATCAGTCACAGGATTTAGAGATTCATATGTCTTTACAGATAACTGGAAAACCAACTCTTCCATTGGGGATACCTTTATTCTCATTTGTTAGCACTTATGGGTAAATAAATTATTTTTCTGACCACTAAATGACATTTATGAGCACCAGGGGCATAGCTACACTGAAAGCACTGGAGGGGGGTGAACAAGGCTTAAATTTTTTCACTACCTTGTAGTCACACCATCCTCCTCTTCTGTAATGTGATCCCCCCCCTCAAAATGTAAGATTGGTAATTTTCACTTTTAATTTAATTGCATTTTAAATTTAAAATAACTAATTTAATTTCACTTACAACTACAGTAATGCAACCCAGAGATCTTCAGTACCATCAGTTATAGGATTAAGCCAGCATTAATATAACTATTTAAATGTTGATCTTTTTCCTATATTCAGTAGGTTTTTGAGAATATGGAGATGCTCCATAGTTGCTTTGCTGCAGTGGAATTAGGGAGCAATTAAGAGCAATAAAAAGGGAGACTAACAGCAGGGTGACAAAACTAGCCCCCAGATCCCTGTGTGACCAATTGATCTCTATGTTCACCAGAGGCAGAGTGTTGCCACCTCTTGAGAATAAAGAACGTATAGCTAAAAAGTAAAAAAAAAAAACAAACAAAAAAAAACATATGAACCATATTATACATCCGGCAATTCGGAAAACGTCCTTAAGCAAGAAGTGGCTCCTTAGAGTCCTTTAGTAGCATATAAATGGTCAAATGTGAATTAGCCATTGAGTTTTTCCTTTATTACTTTTTGATGATTGGTCATTGATTCCAAATAAATAATTTCCTGAATTCGGGCACGAGCAGGATTTTGCTGTGTACAGGCCCGAAGAAGTGATGTGCATCGGGCCCACCCTGTTGTGCGTCAGATCCCCCAATCATTCGATCTCCTGAAAAGCACTGGGCTCAGGCTCATCAGCACGGCGTAGGTAACGTCAGATCCCAAAGCGCATAATCACAAAATTAAATATGATTCTTAATCGATTAAAGGTTTTAATTATTTATGTGGGAACTCAGTTTTAACCATAATGTAAAAAAGTAAAAGTTTTAGAAATTCAACTTAAACAAAAAACTTACTTGGAGATTATTGTAAGATTGTTGGGGGAGAGGCTTCAATCCCCTTCTGAAATGATCTAGTGACAACCCTGATAAGAATCTTAGCCATAACAATTTGGCAAGTCAGATGCACATCTCGTACCAAATTTCTACAGAATTTTCTCATAATGTTTTGCCAGTTTAAATTTGCATTTCTTCAAAATATTCGGTTGAAGCTAGTAGCTTACATTTAGAAATGAAGGTGCCATTGTATAGTCCGTTCAACTAAAGAAGAACCATGGCCTTCGTCGACAACAATGGGGCCTGCAGTTTTTTCCCTTAGTTGGTTACGATGCAAAATAAGGATGTTGTTTCACATTGTTAATCCTCTGAGGGCTATTCGATAATTACTGTGGCTGTGAGCCTCAATTTCCAGTTGCATTTGGTTTGTTTGGTGTTGTACTGAAGGTCTGAATTCCGGAGCAGTTAGCAAAAGTTGTACAAACAGCCATAGTTTCATACAACATCAATTTTGATTTGAGATAGTTTGATATGACATCAATTTTGATTTGAGAGAAAGAACTATTAAATTAGTAATATATTTATATAAGGAAATACAGAAGGGGGCGGGGCACAATATTTTATAGTTGCCCTGGGTGCAGAAATGCCTAGTTGTGCCTTTGGTCATGATTCCCACTGTTTTATCAGATATTAAAACCTGTGGATTCAAGACTACAAATGATTTGTGGAAATTTCATGTTTGACAGAGCACAGGACTTAATAGTTAAAATGTTTGTTAATGATTATATTATATTTTTATCAGCAGGTAATAGAAGTACACAAACAATTATTTGTTTTGAAAGTTAGACCTATAAGCAAGCACGAGGCTGCCCAATCATGCAAACAAACAAACAAACCTCGATGCTGTACTTTGCATTATGACATATGCAGTGTTGCATTTCATGCTAAGGTAACTATTATATGCATATTTAATAATCTTACTGAACATCTGCTATGCTATAGCAAATACATTTGGTTTTCATTGTTTTTTTTTTCTTGATTTTCACTGGATGAAAGATATCATGTGCTTGGTCCAAAGCTGCATAATAACTATGACATAATTTAGTGTAAGTCACATTTTGTGCACATTCTAATACTGCATCCTTTCATGCACTTTTTTTTTTTGCTTGAAAAGTAAAATCTGTCACAATTTGCCAAAACATACAGTTTTAGAGTATAAAGATGCATCTTAAACATGTATGCACTCTTAACACGAAAAATTATGCACTCTTAACACGAAACATCTAAATCATTCAAAATATTACATTTTGTTCTAAAAATAAACTACCTGATCCATTTCATACTTAATTTATGAACATTATTAATGTGATTACCCCAGAATGATTTTTTTTGTCATTACCTTTCATAAATTTCGAAAGAACTTGCATGAATCATATGATTTTTGTTATCAAACATCATGTCTGTTACATCATTAAGAATAAAAATAATGACACCCTAATGATATCAGTGACATAAACATTTAAATAACAGGAAATTTCCATGCGTCTCAAAAAAAAAAAAAAAAAAAAAAAAAAAAAAAAAACAACAACTACTAGGAACAAAATGAATTCTGTTGCAGATCTTTTCCTTGTTTCATGAAATCCCATAAAAAATGAATAAATTATGAAAGTGAAACACTTAAAAATTACTTTATTCTTTGACTGCAGTGTTTAATTGCATAATTTACAATTTTGAGCCAAAGTTCTGCATTTAAATGGCAACTTTTTTTTTTTTGCTGAACCCATGAAATTAGTTGGTGCTGAATTATTTGTGTTAAGATATGTACAAGATTGACTATTTACTAATGATGTTACTTCTAGTTATGTGCAGAAGTTCTTTTCTAAACTCCCATATCATGAAAACAGACATGGGAAAATATTTGGTCCGGATGCCAACAATTACATTTCCTTTTGCAAGAATTTCAAGACCAAAGAATAGAAAATGCAAGAAAATACTGCAGTGCAGAATCTGGACAACTGTTTTAGCATTCATAAGAGGAAAAAGTAGACAACAAAAATGACAAACTAAAAATGAAATGTGTAATATTTTTTTTCAAAGAACAAATGTTAAAAAAACATCACAGGAGTTTTTTATATACTGCTTAAATACTGCAACACCAGGAAAACAGATAGGCATACAGCAACACACATAGCTAATATGCGGAAACTGAAAATGATGTGACATTCTCATCGCTACTACAGCAGAAATTTTCAGTGCGATTACGAACATTTGTGAGATTTACAGACTTTTTTTCCAGGTTTTTCAATCACTCTCTGCCCTACCCTAATTTTTTGACATTTTCTTAAAATTTTTCATTACTGGAAAGAACACAGCACTATTCCAGGACCTTTCACCAAATTGTGAAAAATCAAGGACTTTCCAAGGTTTGGGAAAGAAAAGGAAATTATGTTTAAGAATTTTACCAGGATTCCAGGGGCCGCGCGAACTCGGTCACATGACCAGATGCTTATAACATCCAAAAATCAAAATAAACAATATCAAGCAAAAAAAAAAAAAAAAAAAACCCCAAAAAACAACTGAAGAATACACTAAATTGCTCTTATATTAATAAAACAGAAGAAATGTCACAATATTGAAAATGCCCAAGAAACATTCCCAAAAATGTTTAATAAGTGTTAGAAACGTGAAAACATGAAAATGAACTTTACACAGGTAGTTAATAACTTTATTTCAGTGAGACTTTCGATTTCCTAGCACACTCTAAGTTTCTCATTGTCCATGGTGGACCGACGATTTCCATAGCATACTCGAGATGTTTTCTGTCATTCGTAGCCAACCCATGCCTGCCAACATTGGCAAGAGCCTTGCCAGTAGTTACTAGTATTACTGAGCGACACACATAGAAGCTTTTTTACGAAACTATCCATCTCTTTGAGAAAAAGAAATACGCGCCACAACAAACAGGGACACTAATGAAACAAACTTAACACGTGAGAAACACAAAGTTGATTCCCCTGGTGAGGGCACGATAGGTAATATTGCGAGATTTAAGTTCGAAACTTCCACCAATGAAAATCAGTCAGATGCGTTCAGAATTCCACAAAGTTTGACTGACGGGAAATCTGAAATTTGCAAAAATTGCATCAATTTTTACAAGTTTACCAACAAACTTAAAGTTTCACTTCCGTTTTCAGGAATTTCCCCCTCCCTTATCAAACTTAAATGCAAAAACCTACTGGAAATGAGATATTTAACAATGTAGGAGAGTGAGAACATTGCGGGGGGGGGGGGGGGGGAAATAAAAGTATTTATTTAGTAAAATGTTATTTAACAATAATACTGGACAGAGCCAACATCATGAGAAAAACAAAGTACGATTACAGAAAAAATCTGAATTCCGCCGACCTTCCGTTTTAGAAAGTTTCGTAAAGAAGGAATTCCATCCTTCGAAGAACATCCCCGTCACCCCCCACGAATTTCGGTTTACTTGTGCATCGATCCCGTACATGACCACAATAATAACGAAAATGGCGGAATTCCTTGAATTCGCGGAAGAATCTTATGCCTGAAAATTACGGCGAAATTTTCGCAGTGTCTAACTTCCGTTTTGCAAATTGTTGCCCACAGTTTCAAGCTGAAGTAAAAACATTTATGCGACAAAATGATATTTAACAAGGACACTGGACACAAAGGCAACATCGAGAGAGAGAAATTACAATTAAGGCAAAATTTTTTAGTCCATTTAACTACCGTTTTCGAAAGTTTTGAAACACGAAATACCGTTGCCAGAAGGAAACGACACTCCTCCCCTCCTCAAATTCTGTTCAATTTTGCATCCATCTTGAGAATGTTCTAAATGATGAGAAAAAATGCGGAATTCCGCTTAAGAATCGCATGTATATCATAAAATAATAGCAAAATAAGAAAAATTAGGTAAACAAAATGAAAATCGT
The DNA here is from genome assembly GCA_039090855.1 of Macrothele yani. Classification (NCBI taxonomy): domain Eukaryota; kingdom Metazoa; phylum Arthropoda; class Arachnida; order Araneae; family Macrothelidae; genus Macrothele; species Macrothele yani. The sequence continues at coordinate 33,299,295 of CM077012.1, forward strand.
ACAATTCGTAGTTTCGACACTGAGTTCCGTAGTCAGACGACAAAATCCATAGAAACTACGGACATTCTGTAGTAGTAGTTGGCAGGTATTCCAACCAGCGATTTCCATAGTACCTACGTGAAACCCATAGTACTTAGAGTCGCTGAATCTTTTTCCCATTGCATGGTTTTACTCAGTGTCAAGCGGTATGGTGTGCATGGAGAATTTACTGTCTCGAAGTCCCGGTGATGACGATGGGGAATGGTGATTCTGGCACACAATGGCTCAAAATCTGCTTTATGGCGCAAGATTTTTATTTCGATGCAGAATTCCCATTCGAGCAACTGTGATCACCCAGATGCCAGTCACATGAAGTACTGAACTTTAGGACACAACTGACTGAATAATAGTATGACTCACAGTTTAGACACTTGTATCAGTGTCTGAGTTGCAGATACTATTTCCTAAATAAAGACTGAAGAAGATATATTCACTCAGTTCTCCCTATGCTATGAATTTCACAGCACTATGCCTATCCATTCCTAAATGTTGCAGTTTTGATGTTCAGCAGGACATATAACATATTAAGAAAGTATCATTGAACTTTAAGACACAACTGACTGACTAGATAAAATATCACAGTTTAAATATTTAGATAAAACATCACAGTTCTGATATGAAAATGCGCATTTATATGCTAACATACAATCCAAAATTGTTACAGTAGTTTGTAATTTAAACAACGGAAAAACAAAGTCAAAGCTCTCTCAAAAAAAAAAAAAAAAAAGGAAAAAGAAAAAAAGAAGCATTTTCTTCACATGTGTAAATAAAATAAGCAGCAGTATATCTGCAACAAACGTTTTTCAAATGAAAACACAGACTGCTCTGCTAACACATAGTACAGAATCTTTAGACTGGTTGGTAAGTAAAACACTTATACAAATCCAAAGACTTAGAACATATTTTCTTTCACATGCCAAAAAACATATATAGCAGCATATTTGCAACAAAAGTTCTTGGAATTAGTTCTGATATAAACAAGACACATGGCATTTAACAGTTAAATGTCCACATAAACATGTGAACACTGCAAATATGACAACAGTGCAGCATTTGACAAACCAATTCTGACAAAATATTCTATATCATAGATGCTTCTCTTACAAGAATGAACACATATCTGAATGTCATCTAACCACAAATATTAAGAATTATCGAAAAATTGCAAGACATTTGCAGTTAGGTAAAGGTATTTTTCCTAATGGAAGATTGCTATTATTTAGATACAACAAAAAAATATTTTCACATGCTTTAGAGCGATACTGAGATAATGCCTACTTAGAAAGATACAGACATGAAATTTGGCCTACAGCCTTTGGCAGCAGTGTTTATCATTTGCCCTGATTTTAAATCATCACTGATAGTTGAATTTGAGTGTTGGACCAGAATTTTTTTTATTGCTAATTAACAAATTACTTTTCTGTGCAAACAGCAACACCTAATTATTATATAAAATATAAAAATGAACAGAAATGTAAATTTCCTTTTTAAGTTATAAATACAAAAAACTTTTTTCTTAATCCTATCTTCATGACAATGAGCAGAGTAGAGTTCTGTACGGGGTGGGCTAGATTTAGCCTTTTGCTGTTAGACGAAATTCAAGATGGTCCAAATAAAATGTAACATTTTTCTTTTGTCATTTTAAACTCTTAATATGGATTTCTTGAGTTACATTCAAGACCTTAAAAATATTGCACATAACAAAAACTTACAATTAAAACAACAGGCAGAAAAACATCCCCTTTAGTAATATGCTGCTAAGAAATTCTCCCCTTTTAGTAATATGTTGCTAAGCTTCTAACATAACATGCTTGGAAAGAAATTAATTATCATTAATGAACTGGGCACTATGGTTTTATAATTTTTTTCAGAAACTCATAATTCTGAAGCTTGAATTATACTTAGCCTAATATCATACTTCATGCAATCTAATAAATCGCTTACTGTTTTGATAAAGAAATGCACAAATGTGCTGCTAAAAAAGGATGCTCAGGCTTTGAGAATGAATTAATATGAAAACTAAGAACTCTTAATATGACTTTTTTTTTAGCTATTCTATCAAGACATTTTTCAGACATGTGCTTTTAACAACACAATTGTTAAAAATGAAATTTTTAAATTCTTGAAAATTAAGGAAATAAACAACTTACAAACGGTTGCCATTTTTAATTTCATGCTATGAATATCACTCCTAACTACACACCTAAAATTTCAGCACTTAATATATTATATTTAATTTTTTTCATAAACACTAATGGATATTCATAAAGTAATAAGCATCTTTATTGTTTAACAGACCATAATGCAAAGCAGTACAGAGGATACCATAAAACATTTTTTCAAGTTTTTAAAACTTTATGAACATAAAATTACTATTCTTACGTTATGAATTTTGAAGTTCTACACTGATTCACATGAACCTTTTTATTTAAATTGCATGACTATTTAAACTGTTAGCAGTAATAAAAAAAAAAAAAAAAAACTTTTGAACCATCTTCATTGCAAATGCTTTTTGGAAAACTAAGATTTAACAGAGGAACAATACAAAACTGGATAAAGGAAAGCACAGGCAGTATACAACAGAGAATAGTTTAACTTACTAAAAAAATATTTGTTATAGTGAACTGTGTTTTTTGAATTTGTGTCTTCACTATATTAAAATAATGCACGCACAATGAGAACTGTATTTGCCCAAATATAATGCAATTTTCTAACTGTCAGTATGACATTTAGCACCCTTAAAATATTAACTATATTGTACAAAACACAACTAAAACAGTTAGCAAAAACTTTCCTTTGGTAAAATGTTAAATTTCTTAAATAATACATTTGTTAAAATTTTTCGTAATAAGTGAATTTTCTTAAAGAAACAACTGTGCTTCATTTTCCCCTACTTTTCAGGAAATCAAAATTTTTCAGGTTGTATTAGATTTGGATCAAACAGTGATTAAAAAAAAACCCAAAATAATTTGTACATACGGTTTATACTAGCAATAAATAACTTATTTTTATAAAAACGTATAAATGAGCTAATATATGATGATCAAGCTTTGTATCTGAGAATGAAAGTGAGTAAAATTAAAAACTAAGAACCATTAATATTATTTTTTCTATTTTCTACTTCAAGTGATCTAAGGAATTCATTTTTTAGAGTATTTATTTGTAATTAAAAATTTATAAGTGCATTTAACTTTTACATGCCACAGAGCTTTTTGATGAACTTTATTTTTTTAAATTAAACAGTCTTTAAAAATGAACTAACAACATAGCTAAAATATGCTTGGTATGCAAAATGACTAGAACTTTTCTTTATAAAATATGTACTAATGTACTGCTCATGTACATGTTGCTCATGCATGAGTTACAGAATTAAGAACTTCAGATTTCCTACAGTAACACATTTAAATATGCATCTGAATTATTGAATAGAAATAAAGTGTCTATGCTAACTATAAAATAGCAGCATATGCATGCTGAAAACATAGTATTTTAATCACTTTAATGAACCATGTTTCAACCCCTAATATGAGATAATTATACAAAACCAGATTTCCCAATTTTTTTTTACTTTTACAAAGTTTAAAGGTGCTTACAATAGAATAAATAATTTTATATGTCATTTCTCCCCCAGATTTTAAAATTTGAGAGATCTTCAACAACTTATGATTCAGATCATTAGCTATAAAAGTAAAAATATAACAACAGAACTGATTTAAAACTTGTTACCTGCAGATAAAACATGGTATATCACAAACATCATACAGTAAAATAAACTACAAACATTTTATTAACTTAGTGGCAGTGTTTTGACACGTTTCATACACCCAACCACAATAACAGGTCTGAGTTTGGCATGAGATGAACTTTTTTTAACTGGCCATTGGTATTTATTTTACTGTATTAATTTTAGTATCGAGTCATTCAACATTCATACAAATGCATATTTTCTTATGAAGTTACATTTACTAGCGACATTTTTTTCTTAACTACAACTGAGGACAATAAATATATGGCCTGGATGTCTTTACTAGTAAATAATTTTTGGAAGAGGGGCATTTATTAGATATCTGCTGTTTTTAAGTAGGATTTATTAACACAAAAAAACATGGGAAGTGAATCATCACCACAGCAAAATTTTATTTTTCTATAATAGGGAGAAATGACTATGCATTCAAAATGAATGACCAAATAACTGTACAGCAGCATAAAGTTAGACACTTACAGGTTAATACTTTGGAAGCTATCCCACCCTTTGCTGTTTGACATAGAACAATTTTACCAGGCAAAAACTAAATACTGATGCAATCCTAGATATCCCTGAGTTAAATGTAACCCTTGACTTTAATACATCATTAATAGGAAATGGCTAAATGTAATTTAACTGTAAATCAATCATTATTAAGAAATACTTGGATATGTTTTTAAGGCCATCCCTTACAAAAATGTACAGTCCAATATAGCCCCTATAATTCCACTGTACACTCAAAATATCCCAAACTGATTTTCTGATGCAGAGCAACATCAACACAGCAACAAAAGACAAGTTCAACAGGTAATATGTTTAAAAAATTTTAAAATTGATTTATATTATAAAACATGTTTTATCACTATCTGACTAGGGACACCTTATACAACAAGGCAGTCAAACACATTTTTCAAGCATAAGGGACCATATTCCCAAATGAATTCCCATGCTGGACTTTAACACTAAGGGGTACCAGCAATGTTACACAGTTCTCCATAATATATTTGATAAGTGGAACTAATTCCCTTTCTTGAAGGCATTCAACTTCAAATAGAAGTTCATCATGGATGTGGAGAACCATTCGACAGACACCTGGAATATGAGAATGAAAATATTTTCTTATATCAACCAAATTGATATTAACATAATTATAAGACATATAAAAAAAGAAAAAAAAATAGACTACATTTGTTGAGAGATTCATTCATCAGAATGCATGAAAATTGTTAATTGGTCACTTGTATTCATCAGAATGCATGAATGAATACAAGTGACCAATTAACAATTTTCATGATGATTTTTAAAAATCTTATGTGTGTGTGTGTTTTAAGAGCAATATGCCATTATGTCTTAAAGAAAAGTGTTCAATCAATGCATCCTTCCAGTTCTTATGTATGAAGCAGAGATGTGGACCTTAACCAAAAAAGACATACAAAGACTGCAGACAACTGAAAGAGCATGGTGAGATGCATGCTTGGTACATCAGAAAAGAAAAGAGGAACTCATGGATCAGGAAAATGACAAGAGTGAAAGACATCATGATCAGATTAAAATAACTGAAATGACAATGGGCTGAACAAACTGACAGAAGACTGGACCACCAAAGTTTTAGACTGGATTCCAAGAGAAGGAAAAGACCCAGAAGAAGACCCCGTAGAAGATGGGTGGATGAAATTAGAAAGTATACAGGAGTGACATCGAGGAGACTGGCTCAGGACATACCATTGTGGGAGAAACTTGGGGACACCTTCATCAAGCAGTGGATTAATAACACTGATCTACAAGGTTTTTATAACATGAACAAATGAAGCTGTTAATGAATGAAATAGACAGAATTACACCATTGTATAATACAAATTTGGAAGATGTGAATCCGTTTATTGGTAACTTCTACAAAAATCTAGCGGATAATGCTTACCTTGGCATTCCTTTCTAGCGACGGGAAGATTTCACGCACGTGTTTTCCGGTCTTTGTTGATGTTATTGTCCTAAAGTCCGTTGTATGCGATGACTGGCTTTACTTCTCACACTTTTCGCTGGGTATACTCATTGGATCTTTGCCTTAGGATTCAAACACATCAATTTTTACCGTTCTTTATACTCGAAATTTTCGCCCATACTCTGGGCATCTTCAGGAGCATGGCGACTTTACCACCGATGTTCGTGGTTAACTTCGAGCTAATGGAGTCCGATACTCCTTGTTGCCATTCGTCGGAAATACTTTCCTGGATATATTTCGTTATCAAGCCCGGCTGGCGCCATCTATGTTTCGTTACAAACACTTTTTTTTTTATTTTTTTTTTTTAATTTTCTTCTCCTATCCTGGTTTTCTTGTCTTTTTTGCCGGTTTTTCTTTTGTTGTTGTTTTTCTTGTCTTATTAGCTCTTTCCACAGGCCCGATAATGTGCTAGGGTCGTTCTGGTTACATACCCTTGCTTTATTTTTGTAGATTAATATTGCTTCTTCCCTCCTCATTTGCCTTTCCGATTTTTTATTCTTTTTTAGCATTTTAATTTCATCGAACTTTGGGAAAGTTCGGTTTTCTATGCAGAATTGCACTAAAGCAGTTTTGGCTTCTTTTTTTTGCCAGTTAGATATGTGTTGTTTAAGTCTTTTTTTTAATCTGTTTTTCGTACTTCCAATGTACGATATTGGGGGAATGTGTGCAATTGGAATTTCGTAGGTTCCTGATTATTCTAGCATTTTTTCCTCTTTTTTTGTTGACAGTCATACTTTTCACGGTGTGCACTGAGCTTCCTAGCTGTAAGTCATATTTATCACAGTGCCTATTGATTTCTTTACTCACTCCTTCCATGTATGGGAAAGCTCCAATGTATTTCAATTTTTTATTCCTCATCTTCCTTTGGTTGTGCACTTCTTGGCCTTCTTTACTCTGAGTCATATGCTTTTTACTCTCATGTATCCATTTATTAATTAGCTTGCTCGGGTACCCATACTCTTGTGATATTTTCGAGATAAACTCTAGCTCTTGATTTTTTAGCCTGTTGTTAGATGTGTGTGTGTACGCTCGCCGTATCAAGTTTACTATGCTGTTTTTTTTTTATGTATCACTGGATGGTGCGACGAGTATGGTATCAGTACAGGTATGTAAGTTGCTTTTCTGAACACAGAGTATTCAAAACTATTTTTGTTTTTCTTTAGTTGAATGTCCAGGAAGGATAGGCGATTATCCTCTTCAAACTCAATAGTTAGCTCTATGGTGTTACAGATTTTGCTAAACTGCTGTGCTAGATCTTGTAGCTCGGCTTTGTTAAGTTTAGACATTATAATAATGTTGTCTACATATCGAGCAATAAAGTATTGGTTTTTCAGGTAAATTTTGAATAATTTCTTTTTCGAGGTATGCCATAATCACTTCTGCGTATAATGTCGATAATGGGGATCCCATAGGGCCACCTTGCGTTTGTTTAAATATATTTCCTTCAAAATGGAAGATGTTGTTTTCCTTGATGAAATATAAGGTATTTTTTAGCTCTTTCAGTTGTGACAAGTTTAGTTCTTTGTTGATGCTTAGTTGTTGCATAATCAATTTGATGGCTAGCTCGACAGGAGTGTTTGGGTATAACGCCTTAACGTCCATGGAGGCCGTAGTTATTTGCTCTAGGTCTCGATTAATTAATTTGATTTTTTCTATAAACTCATAGCTATTCTTTAATGTATATTGATTCCTCATGAATATTGGGGATAGATAGTTGTATATCTTTTTTTCTAGGTTGATGAGTGGTGAGTTTTTTTCCGATAGAATCAGTCTTAAAGGTGTGTTTTCTTTATGTGTTTTAATTTTTGAGAATATTTTTGGCATCCCTGCTCCCATTGGAGGGTTTGCATTTTTTATTTCAGTTGGTAACGTGCTGTGGTTCCTTATATTAGCCAGGAAGGTAAGTTGTTTGTCGGTGGGATCTTTGTTGATGCTATCGCACTGTAGCTCTGAGATGGCCGTCCGCATTTTATCATTATATTCCAAAGTGTCCATAATAACAATTTGCCCTGTTTTGTCCGCTTCGCAGAATTTGATCGTGGGGTCTTTGCAAAGATTTACTAGTTGTTTTCTGTCATACTTCAATTTATTAATCTTGCAGTTTTTTCTTTTTTGTGCTTAGCGTCTTTAAGCATGATTCTGAATAGCTTAAACCTTAGATCGGTAGCATGCTCTGGATGCACTCGTTGCACAATATCTTCTAAGATAGGAATGTACTCTTCTGTTCTTGGGGTTTTAGGTGGAAATGCGTATTTTTTCCCACATTGTAGCACTGCCTTTTCACTAAAAGTTAGCGCTCTCGATGATTGATTCACAAACAGTGGGTATTCTGTACTTTCATCACCCCTCATTTTGATTCCGTCTAAAAGGGCATTAAATTTCTTGGCAGTTGAGCTTTCTACCGCCTTTTGTTGGCTTTCGACTATTTCATTAATTTCAGTGAGAACATCGTCTATAATAAGGGTGACACACACATGACTGATGCTTTACTCTCTAGTGATATCATCGCCAAGGTACCAGCTGTCCACACACTCCCCTGGGTTGAACACAAGTTCTGAGCTATTAGAACAGCTTGGTGGTTTTATTGGAACTACACAGAAATCTTGTATACAACTTTTTAGCACAAACAATTATTTTACACATGCTCTTTCATATCATTACTTAACAAACAAAACATTTTTTTCAAGTACTATTTACAGAGACAAACTTTTTCAAGTACTTTCAAGGGCTTGAAAATGAACTTTTTGTATTCAATGACTTTTCAAGGAGCATACGAGTCACGTGAAATACTCAACATTATGCCAAACAATTTCATTATTAACATTTATATTTGAAAATGTCACTACTTTATGAGCAGTATAATTTAAACTACTAAATTGACCACAAATTTTTTTAAACATTTTGCATTATATTTCTATGCTAATTTTTTTTTTTTTTTTGCTTTAACAGTTCTTTGTGAAGGAGAGCACAAGTGCCTTTTTTTCTTTAATACTTGAAGCATTATATGGAAACCACATTTACATCTTATATGGTTGGTGACTGCAGAAATTGTCACCAGAAAATGAACAATTTTTGACTTTTTTAAGACTTTCATGACTAGTAGACACCTTATTTGATCACAATGTCATCCACTCTTGTCATTTTTATGTAGAAACTTGTTATGTGCTACACAATGGATGTACCCCACCCATTATCTTTTAAGAACTTTTTGTGAATAAAAAAATGGGATGCCATCACTTCAGTATATTTTAGAGAAACCTTAGCTGCAGACTAAACATGGAACTAGGGATGAAGCTTTGAGAAGTGGTGGAAAGATGAATTTTAACACCACCAGAAACAAAAAATGTGGAGCAGCAGTTAAAATTTCAAACTGAATATTTCTCATACATCTCAAAAAAGAAAATGGTACTCAAATATGAAGAAATAACAAATTACCACATGGGGAGGTTAGCAGAATTTCTTCATTCACTTTAATGATTGCCAATTTGAAAATGTCAGAGGCAGATGACTGGACAATTTTGTGGAAGATCCGGCCTTCTACGTTCCATTCCTTTGCATCATCGGGAACCACAGCCATTCTCTTGGAGGTTATTGAAGTTACTGAACCACCTGCAACAGCCTCTGCAACAGCTGCTACTTTGTACTGAAGCAATTCTTAAAAGAAGAGAATAAACAAATAAATAAAAATTAGGAAGCAATAGTAAAAATATAGTTTGTAAATTTATTTAGCATACAAACCTAACATTTTCAAATTAACAATAAATCTGTTCAGAATGGTTTTAAAAAGACATGGGAATTTAATATAAAGTTCAAAATTGTGGTTTGCACTAGCTATGTAGTGTGACTTATCCAATGAGCAACAAATTACTTCAAAATTTAGAAACAAAAGTAATCTGTTCTGCACATATGTTAGTGATTCACAACCTTCTAGTTCTGTCTTTAGAATAGATGCATATTTTAAAAGCCACTGCCCAAAATTTAGTGATTTGTTTGGTAAAAGTGCAAAGGCGCTGACAAATAACATTGCAGAGCCAGTCTAGATCACTATTTGAACTCTCTATTAGATTCCCATGCTTTTCAAGTTTTCTCTTTATAACTAAAAATGACATACTGAAAATCTTACTGAAAGATTTCTGAAATTACACTATTGTTTGTGAAAACTGCAACACCTATATTAGTTTGAAACTTACAGGATATGTACAACAGGTTGGGACATGTAAATGATTAAAATATCAGTGAAAATGTGCTTGTGATTTTGGAGCAGCACCCTCTGAACTGACCAGTCTGAGGTATAAAGAGCTGGCTCAAATGAGATGTTGCAATCAGTGAAAAGCCAACACTGAGCCGAAAGGGTGTTTCTTGTATTTCACTGTCGCCAAAGGTCACATTATGAACACCTGATGGACTTTGAGCAAGGAATGATTTTTGGGATGAGAGAGGCTGGATTTTTCCTACCACGAAATAGTCGCTCATACAGGATGAAACACCATGACAGGGAAATGATCGTGGCGTCAATGGACAGATGAGGCTCAGATGCACAGAAATCCAGAAAATGAACCACAAAGTCGCACAACAGCAGGGATGATGAACACCTCTATCTACTGCGTGGCAGAGGCTGATCGTAGCAGTGGAACATTATCACAGGTCAGGCTTTGCCTTACAGCACAGTTCAATGTCATCTGTTTAACAGAGGACTGCTTGCTAGCAGCCTATTGCTGTGCATTCCTTTGACCCTCAACCACAAACCCCTCAGGCTGCAATGGGGTCTCAAACATAGACACTGGTGAGCTGATTGGCAACATGTTGTGTTTCAGATGAGTCCCGATTCATTTTGATGTACCATGATGGTCACATACAAGTTTGAAGACATTGTGGTGAACAGCATCATGGTTGGGGTGCCAATGGATTCAATTTGTGATCTCCCCAGATATGAATTGAGGGAATCCTCAACAGCCAGCAATACATCAGGGATCTTTTAGAGACAGAGGTGATACCCTTCCTTTAGAGTTTTCCTGGCACTGTATTCCAGCAGGACAATGCTCAGCCATATGTGGCAAATAATGTCTAAGACCTCTTCCATGCACTGAAAAAACTGCTTCTTCACTGGCCTGCACGTTTGCAAGATATGCCACCTGATCGAACATGTCTGGGACATGGTAGCTAGGCGACTGGCCCATCAGGCACCTCCACCAGTCCCCACAAATGAACTCTGGTCTCGCACAGCAGCAGCCTGGCAGGCTTTTTCCCAGGATGATACCAAAAGCCTATTCCGTTCAATGCCACACTGTGTAGAGACTGTTATTGTTCGCTCGAGGTGGCTTCACACGATATTAAGTTTTGAAGTGAAAAAAATCTTACACATTTTATATAGCTCTACAAACGTAATCAGTTATCTCCTGTAATATAAATTTCATTTGAATAGTGAGATTCTTTCTTGGTGTTGCAATTTTCACAAATAGTAGTGTAAAAACCAATATTACAAGACGACAGTTCTGCGAATGTTAACTTCTAAGTTCATTTTTTATAATGGGAACAACATTTTTTTGGGGAGGAAGGAGAACAGTTTTTTTTTTCTTTTTAATGTAAGGCACTTAGAAAAAAGTCAAGTTCAATAGTAATTTTGTATGAAAGTCCTAAATTTAATGTGACAATGACTTTCATGAGCAAGCTGAAAGAAAAAAAAACAAGTTTAATTCCAAACAGCCTTTTACTGATCATAAAGACCACAAGCAACAATTTTTCATTAGCATTGTGTCTTTTTCATTCCCTCTCTCTTTCATGGCTGAAATCTTTAAACTTTTTCCACTGACAGTTTTTCTTAAAAAGTGCTAGTTCCAGTTAAATCATGTTTTTGAATATAATGATCATGGAGAAAAATGATTGATGTTAGGTTTAAGGAGGAAGAATATATTTTTGGTATCAAAAAGTATGTTTGCTGAAATTAAGTGAGAAATGCCTAATATTAAATTTTGAGAGTCATAAAAACTGATGTACAAAAATTAAATAGGTAGCACAAAATGTACAAGCAAAATGTAAATGGCATTGTCAACAAATGTGCAAAGTACATATTTTTTTACTACATTCACAGAGATTTTTTCAAACAATGATAGCTCAATTGAAAATAAAAGAATCAGAAACTAGAGGGAAACAAGAACAGAAGACACTGATTGGTAAGTGCATATTATGAAGATATTTGCTTAATACAGCATTTTGTTCATATAGATCTGATGATTAGACCTATTATATGAAAACTATACATTTTGTATCACTGTTAATAAAACAATAATAATAATAAAAAATATTATGGCTGTTTTTTTTTTCATTGGAAGTTTAACGACCACAGTGAGCAACTCAATGGGCCATAAGCAGTCGCCCGTCCCTAATTTAGGGTCACTGGTTCCAGGGAAGGGAGAGAGCAGTGCCGTAAGACAAACACAACATCCATGCCTCACCGGGATTCGAACCTGGACCCCTTTCGGACGAATGATCAGAGGCCGTCACTTAGACCACTGCCCCACCGGGCAGCTTATGGATGTTCATGTGGTGAAATTAGGCTGTCATAATACAAGAAAAATGGGTATTAGTATGACACTAATGCTTTTAATTGTTTAAATAAAAAAAAACGTAATGGAAGCAATAATGAAATTCATACGAAAGATTTGTGTATCTTTCATAAACACAATGTTGCTTTTCGATCAAGCTCGACACACTTAACAGCATCTAAAAAGGCACAGTAACTATTCAGTAAGTTTCCTCATCAAGATTGACATCAACTCTTTATTCCTAATTTGACATCACCTGAAAAGTGATGTTTTATTTTTTATGTTACAAAGGTGTCAAACTAATAATGCTATATTTGTGCTATATGCAACATGAGAGACAGTCACCCAATATTTTCAATAGTTTGTTGTATCCATCCATCACACACATGCTCACAACACACACAAAGCTCATGTTCTTATTAGGGCATATTCTTCAGATGTATACATCCCATAATAATAACATAGTCCCACCTAAAAGGAATGCCATAAGTATGATATAAATGAATGTCCTAAAAGACAGTAGTGTAAGTTACAAGTGATCACATTTGCAGCCTGTTTAACTAAGTGGTTATCTGAACATCAAGGTAACATCAGTACATAATGTGGCTGTCTTGTGCACAAGCACAAATATGGTTCGAAAGTGAGTTGGAAAACTTGCTAATAATGTCCTAGTCTACAATTCTACAGATCTTCTGCACTTGAATCTAAAGATACGTTACATTATAAGCTAGAGTCAGTTCTGTTTTCAGTTGTTGTTTCATGATTTCCCAGATACACTCAATTTTTGACAGATCCTGTTGACTGGGCTGACAACATTAATGGTTTTCAGACACTGTTCACAAATGTGTAGGGTACGTAGTCTGGCATGCTCTGAAGGAGTTATAAGACCCAGTGCTGGGGAAATCTCTTTTGAGAAGTAGTTATAGGTACAGTTACAATTTTAAAAAAGTAGTTCACTACTTTTCCTGATAAGTAATTTTTCTACAACTACATCTTATAAAAGTAGTTTAAAACACTTTGTGAACATCAACACACATGTATGTGAATCGGAGAGTTTCAGATGCTGGTTGTATTATAAAAGTAGAGGCATGGCAATGTGATTAAATGCATTTGAATTAAATATACAAGTTTTTATTAAAAACATGAAATTAAACATTTGCATTTACATTTAAATCAAGACAAACCATCACAATGTACTTTCAGTGTGATCTAACGCATCCTTCTTCCAGTCTGAATTAGTATAATAAAAATTTCAATACTCATTATTCAGTTGTCTTAACTACAGAATAATATTTGCAGTCTTAACATTTTTATAACTGTGGTTCAGTCTATCGCTGTTAAGATATGCCAGGAAAGTTTTATACAATACGCAGTACTTACACTTGTACATTGCTGTGATGTATGCACAAGAAGACAAATAAAATGCAAATATATATTACTGACATACCCATCTATTTCACTTTTGCAACAATTTCATTTCAAAATGCTTATTGATGAGGCAGAATCTCTTACGCACTTTAGAAGCATTACAAAATAGGTGCTCTACTGAAGCCCCACTACTGTTTTTTCCCAATGTGAATCAGTTGGAGTTAAATCCCTTTAGACTGATTTATTTGAGCCTCTAATATTTCTGAGTAACTTATTTATGCTGAATAAGGACTTGCATGGGGTTACAAAAATTAAATAACTTTTAGCCCAAAATACTGAACTTATGTATCATGTAATTCTCCACAATTTGATTAACAAATCACAAATATTTCTCCTAAATGGAATTTGGTGGAGGAAAGGAAAAAAAAAAAAAGGATATAATTTTTTTAGTAAACACACAAATCTAGGGCAACGTTAATCTGTTCTAGGTGGACTCAGTTTTTGACGCCTCAGTGAGATGTAAGAAGAAGTTTTCAATGCAATGAACTGTGTTATTTGGAAAAAAACAATCTCTAGGAAAAGGTAGAGGACAGAGGGAACCTGAGAAATCTTCAACACTGATGTTACTGAATGAAAAAAACAAACTTTGAACTTGATTTTAGAAACAGATACAAATACAACACAAATTTCTATTTATGCTGCTTAAAGGAAGAGTTATAAATTATGAAAAGTTAAAAAAATGGAAAATGCTTTTTCCTTGTGAGCTGCCCAATGAAAATGCAGTATTTCTTCAGTTGTTCTTTTAAAGTTCAAAATATTGTGCTAAACAGAAATGCACATTCACCTCTCAAGCAAGGAAACTTGGGGAAAATGACATGGATCATCCCTGTTACGCACCTGTCTAAAAACAGAAAAGAAAAAAAATGAAAGAAAGGAAGATTTTAGCCAACCAATGCATTGATATTGGATCTGTGCTCGGACAAATCGACAGATGGGAGAAGAAAAATTCATATTTGAACTTCATCTATCCAGGTAGGAGATGGGTGGATGAAATCTGAAAGCATATCAGTGTGACACGCAACAGAATGGCTCATGACAGAGAGTTATGCAGGGAACTTAGAGAGACCTTCATCCAGCAGTGGACTGAAAATGGTTGATGTTGATTACATATAAAGGGTGACCCACTCCTACTTTACAAATTTTTATTAATAACATCGTGAATAATTACAGCAATTGAATGATATTTGGCAAGAACACACTTTTATCCATGGAAAACAACCATATCATATGAGATGCTGAAAGTGTTCACCCTGTGCATTGTGACAGGCTTGAACACGAGACTCTATACTTCAGAAAGTTCACGCCAGTTGCTGTGGTGTAATCGCTGCCACTGCCTCGTAGATGTTTTTCAATGCCTGTTGGTGTGCTCATTGTGACCTTGGACATCATCGCGCATGTTAGATTTGTGATTTTTCCGTGGTAAGTTCAGTTGTTTGTTTGTCGCGAGGCTGATCGTATGCGTTAACAATGTTTTCCTGGTTAACCATAGCCAAGTGTGTGTTCCTTGTCCATATTTATTGGGAGAGTTAGTTGATAAAGAAGTGTCAGTGTAAATTTGGTAGGAAATTTGGATGTCAGACAACATCAAGTAAACCGTTTACTCTGCAAGTGGTTAAGAAGCTGGAAACCCATGGAACATTACATGATTTGCATGGAGGGGACCATCTCAAAATGTCAGAAACAGTTCGTCCAGCAAAGATTCTTGCTTTGCAAAATGGAAATCTTTCCATAGACTTGCCCAGGAAACAGGCAGGTCAAAGATCACATGTCATATAGCAGCAAAGAAGGCTGCAATTTATCCACACCATTTGTGTGTTGTTCACGAACTGAAAGCTCCAGACCAAGAGAAATAGATGAGGCACTATTAGTGGTTTCAGGCATTTGTTGTGGAATGACTGGACATCTTGGACTAACCTTTTTATCCCCGATGAAGTATGGATTCACATGTCGGGATACATAAATGCACAAAACACATGTACTTGGGCAGTGGCAAATCCTCATGCATTTATCAAGAAACCACTTCATGCACAGAAAAATTGGAGGGTGGGGTGCACTGTCAAGTTGGAGGATCATTGGGCCTACCTTCTTCCAGGATATGGTCACAACAGCTGTCTACATGAAAAATGTTCAGGCATTTGTTAACCAAATGCACCATGACCACTGGATATTTTCAACAAGATGGGCAATCTGTCACACATCACATGTGAGTATGGCTAAAATAGAGTCATTTTTTGGAGATCATGTGATTTCTAAAGGAATGTGGCCACCTCGATGTCCTGACTTAACACCTCCCTGATTTCTTTCTTTGGGGGTTTCTCAAATCAGTGGTGTTTCAAAACAAGCCGACAACCCTCATGGCATTCAAGAACAACATCTGCGAGGCAGTGGCTGCAGATGTTGTGTGAAATGAGACTCCATATCTCGAAAAGTTTGCGCCAGTTGTTCAAGCAACTGGTGCGGACTTTCTGAGATATGGAGTCTCATTTTCAAGCCTGTCTCGATGCACAGGGTGGGCACTTTCAACATCTGTTATGATATGGTTCTGTTTTCCATAGATGAAGGAATGTTCTTACCAAATATAATTCAATTACTGTAATTATTCACGATGTTATTAATATAAACCTGGGTAAAGTAGAAAGTGGGGCACTCTGTATAACGCATGCTTTTATTACACCAACCTTGCCATTTTTCTTTTTTACTTTTCAGAATGTTACTGAAAAAACAGTACTTTCGATTAAATGAATTTACTAAGTCGAAAGTTAGGCTTTGTACCAGTAAAATGTTTATGAAGGAAACATGAGGAGCATTTGGATAACATTACATTTCTGTTTGAAATCTAAATCAATGGAATGATAGCCACATCACAAATTGCCAACAAAAATGATTTCATGTTTCTAGTAGATACAAAGAAATGTGCTATGAAAAGAAATAACACCGGTAGTAGTAAATTGTGCATCAATGTGTAGTGGATGCTGTAACAGTTAATTAAGGACGCATAGGCTCCAAATGAATGCTGACTTGTTTTAAGTACATTACTCAACAAAGAAATTAAAAAAAAATAATTCAAGCATAAAAAAATAGAAAAATAAATAAATAAATAAATAAATAAATATCCACACATATACTTGGGAAAATTGTACTCTTGGTCAAAAGAGTTTTATTGATTTTATTGTTTACGATCAAAGTCTGAAACACTTAGTTGTTGACTCTCGTATGATGAGAGGTGCAGATGTTGGCTCTGATCATTACTTGGTACTGTCAAGAAAGAAACTGAACGTTAGTTGGAGCAAAAGGAATAGGAAGAGGCCTAGGATGGAGAGAATAAAGGTTGAAAGGCACCCTGAAGATCATCAGCGCTACTCATACTTACTCAGAGAACGACTGAAGGAACTGAAGTCACGTGAGAGGGATGTAGAAAAGAAGTGGGAATGTTTTAAGAACTGTGTTGTTACTGCTGCTGAAGAGGTCTGTGGCACCACAATAGTGGGTAACAATAGAGGTGATGCTTAGTGAAATACTGAGATTAAAGAGGCAGTATAGAGAAAGAAAGAAGCCTATTTGGGGATGTTGCAAGATAGAGTTTCTGTGGATGAATATCGCTGTAACAAGCATAAAGCAGCTAAGCTCGTTCGTCAGAGTAAGGCAAAAGATAGGAAAGAGAACGTGGAAAGGCATGAACTGGCTTTTTGGAAAGATAGAAAAACTTTCTGGAAGTACATGAGACTCAGGAAAAATAGGAGAAACAAAGTTGTAAGTTGTGTGAAGAATAGGATCAGGGAAATGATATGGGAGCCCAATGAGTTAAGTGAAAGATGGGGTGAATGCTTCTGTGAGTAATTAGACCAAGAAAGCAATGGTGCTTTTGAGGCAGAAGCAGATAATGTCACAGTGAAGGATGGAAGCATAGGAGGGATCTCAAGAGAAGAGGTGTGTAAAGCTATGAAATCTCTTCAGAATGGTAAGGCTTTGGAGTTGATATATGGTGGTGACTGTAATTGACTGGTTAACTGAAATTTGCCAGTTGTGCTGGGAGTTAGGAATGGTTCCTTGGGACTGACTGCAAGAACCATTGTAGTATTAGCCTACTGAGTGTGCAGTGTTTGGTAAGGTAATTACTGAAAAAGTACAAGGTCTTACATCAGAAAAAGTGTGGGATGTTCAGAGTGGTTTCATGCCTGGTAAAGGCTGCACTAACCAAATTTTTGCATTGTGCATGATGATTGAAAACTATCTGACTGTTGGTAAGAAAGTTTTTGCTGCCTTCATAGATGTAGAGAACGTTTATGATCGAGTAAATAGGACACTTTTGTGGAAGGTATTGAATAAATATGGTGTTACTAGGAATCTACTTAATAGCATAAAAGCTATGTATGCTGGCAGTAGAGCTTGTGTACGAGTGAATGGTGTTTTATCAAAATAGCTTTTTATTGGTGCAGGAGTCAGACAAGGTTGTGTAATGTCACCATGGCTGTTTAATACACTCATCGTCAAAAAAAAAAAAAAAAAAAAAAAAAATGTTGCACCCAGAAGGATGTGTTGGATTGTAATGCTATTTGGAAGGAAGGTAAAGGTTACCAGGAACTATAAATGATTAAACTTTGAGACTGATATGGGCAATATTTATTGAGCTACATGCCAATAAGTAGTGTCTCTCAGTATGGCGTTGGGCCGCCATGTTTGCTCACACAGCATGCTAGACGTCTCCGCATGGAGTTGTACAGGTTCCTAATGGTGTCCTGCGATAAGCCATCCCATGCAGCTTGAATCTTCTCACGCAGTTCTTGCTTGAAGATTGTGCGGTAGGGGTGGAGTGTGGATAGCGTGTCCAATAGCATCCCATACATTTTCAATCGGCGATAGGTCTGGCAATGTGGCTGACCATGGCAGAGTGTCAGTGCCTTGAAGGGAAGCTCTCAAGACAGCAGCAGTATGCTGATGAGCATAGATCTATTGGAAAATTCGCACCGGAGCGAGTGTTCAGAAAAGGTACGGCCACCGGTTGCAGGACCTCATTAATGTAACGTTGGGCAGTCAAAGTGCCTGTAATGAACACCTAAGGTGATCTGTCATCACAGGCAACTGCATCCCACAACATGACATCAGGCCTTCTGGACGTGTGATGCTTGACAACAAACCATTCATCTTGGCGCTGACCACGGTGCCTCCACACACAGGTACATTGGTCGTCTCCTCCAAGACAAAAGCGGGACTTGTCACTGAAGATCATCCACTGCTATTCTGAATGGCTGCTTGACAGTCTGGCATGACACCATTGCAGTCTTTGGCGGCGATGCACTGTTGTTAAGGGCAGTCGTCGTAACGGTCTGCATGCGTGTAGTCTTACGTGGTGCAGCAGTCTGCCAATGGTGCTTTCACTAATCGGACAATGCATGGAGGGCACCACTGCTCACTGAATATCCGCAATCGTGGCTGTTGGGTCACTCCGCGCATGTCGGACAACCTGTCAGTCTTCTCTCTCTCTCTGTGGTTCATCTAGGTCTCCCAGACCCTTCCTGTCACTGCTGCATGTTTTGTTCTATCCACTGCTGGCAACAGCGTGCTATGGTGATATCTGCACTACTGGTATGGCACGCAATACGGTGATAAGACCATCTACCTTCCCAGAGCCTGACAACGCGGCCCCACTCAAACTCCTCCAACTACTTCTGAACTTTTCTCCGAGGCATACTTCACTTGCAAAGGATACAACCAACACAACAGCATGAGTCAGAATGGCAGGCACATGCAATGGGACGACCCTATACAGCCGGTCAGGCACAGCACTACGACCCCTCCTTGTTGGTGTCACATGCACGGCCGAGCGCGATACTTGAACTACTGTATTTGCATGTCTCACAATGTCAAAGCTACCCATCAAGTTTCATTCCTGTCAGATGCTTCCTTCTGGGTGCAACTATTTTTTCGATGATGAGTGTATATTTATGGATGCATGCATGCGTGATGCCAAAATGGACAATACGGGTTTATATCTGGGTAATATCTGTGTGTGCAGATTTCTGTATGCTGATTACACAGTCCTGTTGGCAGAGAGCAAAAGTGAGTTGCAGAGTTTGTTGTCCCGGATGTATGAAGTTTGCATGAAATTCAAACAGTATAAAAAAGGAAAAAAACAAAGTTATGGTTTTTGAGCGAGCACTGAATGTAATATAAGTATAAATGGCACAGTGATTGACTAGGTGAATAAGTTTGTGTATTTAGGAAGCATCGTTTGACAGAGAGAACAAATTAGATGGTGAAATCAGTAGGTGAGTGAATTCTTCATTGAAAGTCATAGCTGCTTTAGGAGGTATTCACAGGAATGATGGGTTCTCAAGAGAGCCCCACATGGCTGTGTACGAGTGTAATTGTTCCTACTCTGATGCATGGTAGCAAAACCTGTGTACTACAGAAAGAAACATAGAAGTCATTTGTGTGCTGGAGAAATGCGTTACTTACAAGGGGTTTGTGGCAAGACACATTCTTATCGTGTGAGGAATGCAGATGTGTTGCAGTTGTGTAATGTGAAGCAAAATGTTGTTAGCAAGGTGGAGACTAATATTCTTCGGTGGTTTGGTCATGTTGAAAGAATGAGTGATGAGATGCTTACTAAGAAAATCTTTTTAGCCCAAGTGGCAGGAAGGAAAGCAAGAAGAAGGCCAAGGAAGTCACAGAAGGATCAGATTCAAAAGTGTCTGCATGAGAAAAATATTATGAGTATGAAGTACAGAAGGTCTTGTGTACGTCGTGTGATGGATGTTGTTGAAGCCCAAGTTGTGTCTAGATCACTGCAAAAGGAGAAGTTAGATACGGCAACAGCAAGTAAATAATCAGTTAGAAATTTATCTGGCAGTTTGTATTTCTTTGTGGAGCTAACCTCTGAATCTCAGAGAACACCTTATTGATATGTATGTATGGGACGATACAGAACAATTACCAGATTAAAATCAAGGAAATGGCAAGAGTGTTGGGCATTTCCCATGGCAGTGATGTGTATTCTATCATTCATGACTGTCTTGGATTTTGGAAATTGTGCAAGAGATGAGTTCCATGCTTTCTAAAAAACTAACACAGATAATGTTTCTCGTCATCTTTGGTTTTTCTGCAATATTATTGTGCAGAGGGCCATAAATTTTTTTGTGGCAAACCATCACAGGTTACAAAATGTGGGTACACAACTTCACAGAAACCAAGGCATCATGGATAGAATGGAATTATGTTTCCACACTGACATAAAAAAAAAAAAAAAAAAAAAAAATGCATATTCTCACCATCTGCCAAAAAGGTTACGCTAACCATACTTTTTTTATTGTTAAAGAATTGGGTGCGTTAAATTCATACCAAAAGGATCAACAATAAATGCTGCATTATACTGTGAAAAATCTGAGAAGGGCAATTAAGGACAAAGATGCAGAAATTTGTGTGCTGAAATCATTCTCTTGCATTAAAAATTAATGCTTTACAAAACAAGTGCAAAATAGGAATTGCTGAGGAAGTTCAATTTGGGAGTGCAGTAATATCTACCTTACAGTTATGACTCACCTCTTTGCAAGTACCACTTATTTGGTAAATTGAAAGAGCAACTAGGAGGGCAGAGGTTTTCTTCTGATGAAGATTTCAAAGAAGTGGCTTTGACCAGGTTGGTGGAAAATGGAGCAGATCTTTACTCTTAAGAAATACATGCATCCGAGTCAACATACATACATACATATCACTAAGCTGTTCTCTGAGATTCAGAGGTTAGCTCCAAAAAGAAATACAAACTTCCAGATATTTTTACTTATTGTTGTCGTATCAAACTTTGCCATTTACAGCGATCTTGACATACAACTCGTGCTTCACTGATATCCATTACACGCTGTACACAAGATCTTTTATACTTCATACTCATAATCTTTTTCTCATGCAGACACTCCTGAATCTGATCCACCCATGTCTTCCTTGGCCTTCCTCTGCCTTTCCTTCCTGCCACTTGGGCTGAAAATATTTTCTTAGTAAGCATTTCATCACTCATTCTTTCAACATGGCCAAACCACCGAAGCATATTGGTCTCCACCTTGCTAACAACATTTTGCTTTACATCACACAACTGCAATACATCTTCATTCCTCACACAATCAGATCGTGTGTTGCCACAAACCCCACGTAAGTAACGCCTTTCTCCAGCACACAAACGACTCCTATGTTTCTTCTGCAGTACCCAGGTTTCACTGCCATACATCAGAGTAGGCACAATTACTGTTTCATACACAGCCATGCGGGACTCTCTAGAGAACCCATCATTCCTGTGAAAACCTCCCAGAGCAGCTATGACTTTCAAAGAAGAATTCACTCGCCTACTGATTTCACCATCCAACTTGTTCTCTTTGTCAAACATGCTTCCTAAATACACAAACTCACTCACCTGGTCAATCACAGTGCCATTTATACTTACATTACATTCAGTGCTACCCATTCCTCTCTCAAACACCATAACTTTGGTTTTTCCCTTATTTATACTCAGTTTGAATTTCATGCAAACTTCGTGCATCCGAGTCAACATACTCTGCAACTCACTTTTGCTCTCTGCCAACAGGACAGTGTCATCAGCATACAGCAATCTGCACACACGGATATCACCAAGACATAAGCCGCTATTATCTATTTTGGTCTCACGCATGCATGCGTCCATAAATATATTAAACAGCCATGGTGACATTACACAACCTTGTCTAACTCCTGCACCAATGGAAAACCATTTTGATAAAACACCATTCACTCGTACACAAGCTCTACTACCAGCATTCATGGCTTTTACACTATTAAGTAGCTTCCCAGTAACACCATATTCATTCAATACCTTCCACAAAAGTGTCCTATTGACTCGGTCGTAAGCTTTCTCTAAATCTATGAAGGCAGTAAAAACTTTCTTCCCAACAGCCAGATACTTTTCAATCATCATGCGTAATGCAAAAATCTGGTTAGTGCAGCCTTTACCAGGCATAAAACAACTCTGAACATCCCACACTTTCAATGATGTAAGACCCCGTACTTTTTCAATAACAACCTTACCAAACACTTTCCCTGGCACACTCAGTAGGCTAATACCACGATAGTTCTTGCATTCAGTCTGATCACCTTTTCCCTTATACAAGGGAACAATAATATCATCCTTCCAATCCCGAGGGACCATTCCTAACTCCCAGCACAACTGGCAAATTTCAGTTAACCAGTCAATTATAGAGTCACCACCGTACTTCAACATCTCTGCAGTTATGCCATCAACTCCTGGAGCCTTACCATTCTGAAGAGATTTTAGAGCTTTTCACACTTCTTCTCTTGAGATTCCTCCTGTGCTTTCATCCCTTATTGTGACATCATCTGCATCTGTCTCAGAATCATTTTTGCTTTCCTGATCTAATAACTCACAGAAGTATTCACCCCATCTGTCACTTAACTCATTGGGCTCCCATATCATTTCCCCAATCTCATTCTTCACACAACTTACAACTTTGTTTCCCCTATTTTTCCTGAGTCTCATGTACTTCCAGAAGGACTTTCTATCTTTCCAAAAAGCCAGTTCATGCCTATCCACTTTCTCCTTCCTATTGTTTTGCCTTACTGTGGCGAACCAGCTTAGCAGCTTCACGCTTCTTACAGCGATATTCATCCACAGAGACTCTACCTTGCAACATCCCCAAATAGGCTTCCTTCTTTTTCTTTACTGCCTCATCAATCTCACTATTCCACCAAGCATCACCTCTATTGTTACCCACTATTGTGGTGTCAC
Organism: Macrothele yani; assembly: GCA_039090855.1. Classification (NCBI taxonomy): domain Eukaryota; kingdom Metazoa; phylum Arthropoda; class Arachnida; order Araneae; family Macrothelidae; genus Macrothele; species Macrothele yani. The sequence continues at coordinate 33,322,814 of CM077012.1, forward strand.
AGACCTCTTTAGCAGCAGTAACAACACAGTTCTTAAAACATTCCCACTTATTTTCTACATCCCTCTCACAAGATTTCAGATCCTTCAGTCGTTTTCTGAGTAAGTCAGAATACCGCTGATGATCTTCAAGGAGCCTATCAACCTTTACTCTTTCTATCCTGGGTCTCTTCCTATTCCTTTTCCTCCAACCAACATTAAGTTTCACTCGTGACACTACCAGTAATGATCAGCACCAACATCCGCACCTCTCATCACACGGGTGTCAACAACTAAGTGTTTCAAACGCTGATCGTAAACAACAAAATCTATCACACTCTTTTGACCAAGAGTACGATTTTCTTAAGTATATGTGTGTATATACTTGTGGTTGAAAAATGTATTAGATACACACAAACCATTCTCAATGCAGTGTTCAATTAATCTTTCACCATTATCATTCACACAAGGATCATTAAACTTATCCAGAACATTGTCAGAAATTGCATTCTGCACACCTACTTTAGCATTGAAATCCCCTGCTATTATAACTTTTTCTTTAGCACCAAACTGGCTCAAAACAGCTTTTAGCTCATTCCAGAAATCTTCTTTCTTATCAGAAGGTTCCGAGTCACAAGGAGCATACACTACAACAATTACAATTCTCTGAAGTTTCACTTTCAAACGAATCCAGAGAATTCTCTCACTTATGCAACTATAGTGAATCAAGTTGTTCTTCATCTTTTCACTTAAAATCACACCTACACCAGCCTGTCCTCTCATATTATCCAATACTCCAGACCACACACTCACCGTGCCATTCACTTCTTCTACCCCAATTTCCTTCTTTTGGTTCCACTTACACACAGCACATCCAGTCTATACTTATTCATCTCCTCAATCACCTCACTCATCTTGCCATTTATACCTCTAGTATTCCATACACCAATCTTACATTCACTCAGCTGAGATCTTTTTCTCATACGCCGTTTAGAAAGTCCAGGTCGATTCTGTGGTGGACCGTCCTTCTCAAGTGTGGTAGGTCCACCATATCCCACACTTGAGTCATTCTTAATATTTCTTTTTGTCTTTTTAATCAGGTAAGTACATCAGTGTGGGGGATTAGCCCACAGCTGAGGGTTCCAGTTGGTCATTCAACCTAAGGATTCTGGAACAAAACCCAGTGAGTTGGGGTCTTTCCGCCAATGTCACACAGAACTAGCTTGCACCTCTCCAAGATTCACAGAGGCCCTAGTTGCTGTTGTGTGTGCCATTGTTACCACGGAGCACCCCGAGGAGACAAACCCATAATCACACTTTTGGATAACATCTTTAAATAACTTGGGAAGCTATGTGGAGTAAATTTAGGTTTTATCTTCAGCGTAATATAGTTTCAAGTCTCGTATGCTTGCTTTGTTGTTTGTCATAGATATGGAATGCAACTTACTTTTTGATATGCCCTCTTACATGTACATGAAGTAGAAATTGACACTCTGTTTCAACCAAGAAAGTAAGACCATGCAGATTTGAATAATATTACCACTGAATATGGCACTGGATTCTAGTAAACATTGCAGTTGGAACTTCATTTCTAAGAGGATAGTCTACCATGGATTTGAAGTCCTTAAAACAATATTCAGTGGTGTGTGTCAGTAAAACAATATGCTAATATTCAGAGAAAATACTCATGTTGGCTTGCTTCTGAAATAAAATTACCATTATTAATTCACAACATATATTACTACAAAGTTACTAAAAATGCACAGATGAATTAAAGAAGAACTTACTCGGATAACATTTGGAAAATGCCATGTAAATAGAACCAACAAGTTCAACAGGCATCCCAACTTGTTTTGCTATCGATGTTATTCCAGCACCGTACATCAAGGCATAAATAGCCTAGAAAGAACACAAGGGAAAATCATTTCAAGCACAATATCAGAACAAACACAAAGATACAGTGTTTCAACAGTTTAAAATTCATACAAAAAAATCACAAATGAAAAACATGCTTAAGAATGCTGACAGCACAAAACCTGTGAAAATCAAAATATGAAAGATCATACTGTTCAAACAAGAAAAAAATGTAGGTGAAGCTAAAATATGGTGAACTAAATTGGATATTGTGATGCAAAAACAGCAAATATGTGTAACAACAAAACTCTTGAATTATGGCAGGAAAATTATTAATGTATATAGGAACTGACAACTGGTGTGTGTGTGTGTGTGTGTGTGTGAGAGAGAGAGAGAGAGAGAGAGAGAGAGAGAGAGAGAGAGAGAGAGAGAGAGAGAGAGAGAGAGAGAGAGAGAGAGAGAGAGAGAGAGAGAGAGAGAGAGAGAGAGAGAGAGAGAGAGAGAGAGAGAGAGAGAGAGAGAGAGAGAGAGAGAGAGAGAGAGAGAGAGAGAGAGAGAGAGAGAGAGAGAGAGAGAGAGAGAGAGAGAGAGAGAGAGAGAGAGAGAGAGAGAGAGAGAGAGAGAGAGAGAGAGAGTTTTGTGATGCAAGCAGGTACAGTCATGGAATGGTTTTTGTAGAACATAAGTAACAAACAGCAACAACCAACATTCACTCAGAAGGAAGTCCCTCATCTAATCAAATTGATTCAGTAGTAAATAGACATCATTTGCTTTTATTGTTGTTTACTCATCCAACTAAGAGCACTCTACTTACAAACATACTTTTTATTTGCAATCAGTGTTCGAAGTAGGGTGGGGTACCATCCCAGTTAAAAATAAATAAATAAATATTGACAAAGTCAATCCCAGCAGTCCCGTCTCCAAGAAGAGAAGCATCGCTCCCTCATTGTTAAAAGTTTGCTCCAGACAAAATCAATTCCAGCAATTTTTAAGGAAAGCAATTGCTAGGTAAATCAGGGATAAGGGTGAAAATAAATGCAGTTTTCATACATTACCAACATACTTTTTTTTTTTTTTTGTTAGTATAAACAAATAAAATGATGGGACACTCATATATTTTTTGTATTGAAATTTTTATCTAGTTAAAAATTTCCTACATATTTTAAATATCCATTCTGTACTTTCAGGGCTTTACTCTGAGTGCTTAGCTTTTTATATGACATAGTTCACTTCAACCCTAGACTAATATCAATACACACCATCCAGGCTGTAGCTTTGGCACTTCAATAACTGTTTGCAACAGATAATTATTGCTTCCAAAACAAAAATGCAAACATGTATTTTAGTAACAAGTATTATAAAATGTATGCACATGTGCTCTATTAACCACAAATTCATTCTACTCAAAACATGAACTGAAATAAAAAAACATAACTGTTTAATAGAATTCTATTACACTACGATTAATAATCTTTTCCCACAATACCTAATATTTGCTGTGCATCAGCTAGGTTTTTCTGAAGTTCCTTTTCTTCTGCCTTAGGCTTTAATCTGATAAAATATAAGAAGCATACTTGGCAAATACCTAATACTTGTGTTCTGTTTCTCACATTATTATAGAAGTTCTTAAATTAGGCTAGGGCTGGGGGTAGTACAACAAATTATCGACAAGGATGATCTCTACATACACTTTAAAAGATATCATGAAGAATTTCTTACCTTGCTAAAGTGTACTACCACCAGCCAAGGCCTAATTTAAAAACTTTCTTTAATAACGTGAGAAACAGAATATTTGTGTGCAACGAATAGGTATTCATCGGGTATATTTCTTATTATTGCTACGTATAATAAGCATTCATGTTACTTTGTTAACTTGATCAATATTTAATTCAATCTGATGGTTTCCAGCAACTTGTCATCTCTCTTCTTTTACTTGTTTCCCAGATACTAGAATATTTTGATAAAATGAACTAAATGTAGCTGACACACTAAAAAGAAAAAAAAAAAAAAAAAAAAAAACAGCCTTAATTTGTCTGACGGCAGAAATTGCATGATTTGAGATGTGTTGATTTCAACGTAATCTAATTCCAATAAAGCTGTAACTTTTCTATCACAGTATTAATTTTCCTGCTTCCCCCTTTTTTGATGCATGGATTTTAGGAGAATTGCATTCAAACTACACCCCCCTCCTCCTCCACATTCTGCAACAGGAAATCCCAGTTCATTTTTTTTTTGATAGAGACATAGATTCCAAAAAAATTAAATCCAAATAATTCTATTACCTTTCCACCATGGCAAATCATAGTTTCTTTTTGGATATACTAATTTCAAGAGAATTGCACTGAAATGATACTGCAATGTTTTTTGAGGAAAATTGCAATTTTTTTTATTTAAATGTGTTGCAGTTTTGAAAACTAAAATTTAAGTAATGCCACATATAACTTTTGCAATTATTTGCACAGTTTTTTGACACTACTTTCAAGGAAATCACATAAAAATAATGCAATAAAATTTTCCATTACAGGAAATTCTGTTTTTTTAATGTAAATTATCAATTTTAAAATGTCTTTAATTTTAATTTGAAAAGATTTAGGAAAAATAAGTGTAAAAAAATTACAAACAATGCTAACTTCAAGTACACATTTGAAATGCTGACAGGAGAGTTTTGGAGGTGACTTATTTATGTGCTTTTATATGGTGCCTTCATAATTCATTTTAGTCCTGTATGTGATATTGCAAAATATTTATTGAAGCAATTTGCTTGTACATCTTTAGTTAAACTAATAAACATGTTAATTAGTATTTTTGAGTTGAATAATTTTCAATTCACTTGAAGATTAAAAAAAAATGTTGACCAGTGCTTCTTAGTATTACATCATTCTTTGTACTATAAAAATAATGAGATACCCAAGTCAATAATGGCAAAGAATCAATGGAGATTGTATATAAATCCTGGAGCTTTCCCCTATAGCATCTAAAACAGAGGATCACTGGTTCAGTGGTTTAGGGTGCAGGCTCAACTTCTTTCTACTTTTTATCTGGGCTTGAAACCGTAGGGAAAAATCAGATGCTCTGTTTGTTCTTTTGCTGTTTTTCCCTTCTTTAGAACCAGTGGCTCTAAATAAGGAATACACAACTCCTTATAGCCTTAGATGACCATAGACAGATAATTCGTGAATGATTTAGTCACAGTGAAAGATTCTCCACTGTGAATGGAATGGTTCCCTCTCACTGCTCTAAACAATCATTCAATCCACCATTACTGTTGCACATGCGGAATTCACAGCACGTTGAACTTTCTTCCTCCCCAATGAGTTCAAAAATGAATTTCCAATAAGAAAAGTTATATTGTGAATTAATAAGTGTCAACCGCTATGTGAGTGAGCACAGCTAGGAAATACTGGTGAAACTTAAAAAGTAGGAATGATATACGACTCCCATTCACTTGTGAATGAATGGTGAATGTACTGTATGTCCTAAGCTTTTGCTCTTTCGAGCAGTTTGCCAAAAAGAGCTGTGAATATGCCTGTTCGCCATGAGCCCTTAGAACAGTGAAGATCTCCAGCTCTTTTATTTGTCGATTTTAACTTGACCTTGTAAATCACAGGCACTTTGGAGCAAAAAATGATTTGATCAGCGAGTGTAGCGAGACAGCTGGCTGGGAGGAAGTAGAGTGAATGACCATTCATTTGAACGGGAACTAGTGAATGAAGTATCAACTCCCAAGAATGAATGGCTTATGCCATCTTTACATCATAGTGATTGTTAAACCCTAAAAAACACAATGAAAAAAAAAATACTTACAATTTTGGTATCACTACGCATCTGGTCAGTTATGTAGTCTTCAGGCAGAGCTAAAGCTACTGCAGATATTTTTTTAAATATATCAATTCCCGAATTCAAGTCTCCACACAACATTTCATCTTCAGAAAGATGTGCCATGATCCTAATCTCCATCAGAGAATAATCAAAAGCAACTAGGGTGTATCCTAAAGATAATACTAAAAATCAGCATACAGAAGAGTACAACTAAAAAACAATGTTCTACTTAGGGAAAAACACAGCATATCTTGAAAACAGTAATCAGGGTTCATACAGTAGGGTCAAAACAGGACAATTCTATTTAAGGACTTTTCAGGACTATTATACACCATTTTCCAGTTTGAATTTTTTTAGTACCATAGATGTAATATAAATACATTAGTTTATTAAAATAACTAATATAGAATGAAAAAAAATTACATCAATAACTGTGAAACAGCTCAGATTGATTCTTCATCACCCACTCCTTTCCCCCTCCCTTCTTCTGCACAGTGAGTTACGTCGAATGACTTAGTTATCACTTTAGATTTATTGTCTCATCATGTAGCTTTTCAATCCAGATACACTGATGTTGGAAAGGTGTCAAAGTTTTTCACGTACAATTTGCAATGAGCTTGAGATTTGTTACTGGTATTGGGTAACAGCCAACCTGAAAACAAACTATTCTCTAACCAAACTTCTTGACATAGACATTTTCCAGCCATACTCCGAAAGAAGTGTTAGAAGGCGGTAAACCAGAAATGTTATATAGTATAAAAATTAAACTATATATTTATGATGGTTTAGATGGTCACAAAAAAAAAAAAAAAAAAAAAACCCAGTTGTTAATAAGCAACTTTTTGACGAATGGATCAAAATTGATAACTTTTTGGCACACAAGCAAAATCTTAAGGCAAAAACTTTCGAACAACACAACTCTGTAAAAAAAAAAAAAAAAAATCGGCGCGTGGTAAAATGAGTGGAACCAAAGAACATGCAATACAAGACACAAAACATGTACTGACTAATGTATAAATTTGAAAAGCCAACTTCAGCTGCATTTATTTGAAGGCAAAAAGAAGAGCAATGTAAAGGTTATCACTAGAGCTTAAGCTTGCTGAACAACACTGGCTGTTCATAGCCTTAAGTTTTTCTTAACAAATTACCCAAAATTTCGAAAAGGGTTGTATTAAAGTCCTAAATGAATTTTGATCATTTGGGTGCAAAGGCTCTAAGGTTTAGGCCTTGGACACATGATTGAACAAATTATGTCATCAGTTGTTTTTCAATAATAGAATGTGTTCACAGCAATACTGATATCAATAAAATAAATAAAAAAATGGCATGTAAATTTGGCTACTCTTTCAATAAAAAGGTTTTTCACAAATTTTGAACGCAGTTAACATAAGCTCAATCTGTTGGGGTTATTCAAACTTAAAAATCCTTTTTTATCTTTACCCACACACATAATACACACATATGCATATACAATGTCCCTACCCTAATACACATTTTGTTCCTGGTTATCACATTTTCTTTCCAGTTTCAAAAAGCCACAGTGCACTGCTAGCCTTTACCCCTATTGCTGAATTTTGTTTTGTCTTACATACTTGCTACATTTCAGGGGTGGCGGAAAGTGAAGTTCGTTGACCGGGCCCGAAATTTTGAATCGTGGTGTACCCCCTTCCCTTCACGCTTCCCGGAGCAAACAGAAGAAAAACAATGCCTAAGGAGCTTTGTTGGGGATCAGGATCACCTAACCACTTTACCTAGAGGAACTTTCTAAGGCACATCAAAACAATAGCACATATGCCAAATAACAAAAAAAGAAAAATCTTGGCAGAAATTATTGACCGGGCCTGGGCGGTTCCGCCGCCACTGCTACATTTCCTTTTGAATTTTAACCTTTAAACCACCACAAATTTATTACTTTCATTACTTTGTTACTCAATATGAACAATGGATATTTTACACAATTTTGCAGGTATTTGTGTTTTCAAAAGATATTTTTTTCTCTTTTCATTTTATGGCCTCAGCCTTGACCTGATATTTAAATTAACCAAAATAAAGAAAGAAAACAATTTGACAGCTTCTCTAGCCTACTGCAACATGAATTTTAAACTTATATAATTTTTTTTCAACACCTTCAACTACAAAAAAAATTTAGTTTTAACAGAAGGAATAAAATAACCCGTAACTAGTGATCAAACCACAACCTTGTTAAATGAACAAAGTAACAAATGCAAGCGATGGAATGGAAAACAAACGGGTGAACATGAACAAACAACAACAACAAATGGAGCTCAAGCAAGATGGAAGTACCTATAGCCTGCAGGCATTTCTCAGGATACGTGAAACAGTGCGCACTGGGTGGGGATTGGTTATTGAACCCAGATGGCCACTGCTCCACACTTCAGCTTCAGCGATGGAGACCTGGTAGTTTTAATGAAGAGTGCCCCCCGCCCGCCATATCAATGCTTTCGCCTCCAAATTATCTTTTAACCAGTCGTAGAGTGCAGCATGCCTGTTACATGGTCCACCCTTCAAAGCCACTTTGCATCATGGCACATGCAAGAATTCAGGCGCTACAGCCCAGGCTCTGGCTATCAGACCTTTCATCGACCAGTTAACATCACAAAGAGCAGGTAGGCACGATGGCAGGAGTTTTCTATTGAGTTTTACAGAAAAAAAGACAAACAACATCTGCATTTCAAAATAAAGTCTCCCAATTTCAAGGACTTTACACCAAAAAAATACAATTTTCTGGGACTCCATAAGAGCAAATCTATTTGGTTTCAAGGATTTCCAGGCCTGGAAATTAAAAATTTCAGTTTCCAGGACTTTCCAGGTTCTGTGCGAACCCTGAGAAATATATGTAAAAAACAAAAGGAGTACAATCCGTAAATATTATCCTCAGAATAACAAAAGCAACATGTTGATAAAAGAATAATAAAAATTTGCTTATGACCTGCTATTTTAACATATTGCTTACAACACATAAGAGTCATATGTGTATGTTTTGCCAACACAAAAGTACACATTGTTGATGGCCTGTTACTAACAAACATTTGATTTGCTCCATTTTCAAGTCTTTTGGCTGCAGGATTGCTGTTAAACCACATCCATAGCTTCTTAACCTTATCCTTAAAGACAGAGATCCCAATAAACCTTTAGAGTTACAAGGAGTCTACTCTATCTCTGTCAACACTTCCACAGGCATTACCCACTATATTGGTAGTACTTACTGTAGCATCAACGGCGATTGTTGGAACATATCGCTGATGTTAAGAAAGGCAATCCTTCCACCTACCTTCAATTTTAACCATCAGAGATACGTCCGCAACTCTCGATTGGCAAAATGTTAAACACATCGCTCCATTCAGCAATCAGAAAGCCCTCAGGTACTGCGAAAGCATTGAAATCTCCCTTACTCCTAACACCAGCAATACAGACACACCTTTTAACATACCTATCATTTGGAAAGCCATTTTGAAATCTGGCAACAACTGATGCTAATACCACGTGTTTCATTCCATGGCTGATGAAGGTAGAAGTCGCTACCGAAACGTCCCACCACTTGTAATTTTTATGTAACTTATGCGCATCATGTCGACATCAAGACTTATTCTAATGATCTGATTTGCAACCTTATTTCCTGGAAGTGCGAATTAATTTATTTAATGGGGAAGGGGAGCAAAGCATTTCCTGTAGCTTGTACACAGAAAATGCTGAATAATACATAGAAATTTATATTGGTGCTCAAACAGAAAAGTTATGAATTTATATCAGTTTGAAAAGTTACCAAAGTAAGGAAACAATTACACATAAGGGCATTAGAAAAGAAACTGTCTAATACTTAAAAAAAAAAAAAACCTTTTATAAGCTCATTTAAACATCAAGGCTTTAGTTCTTCTTTATCTTGCTAATTTTCTCAACCTTCATACCAATATTATCACAAATGCTAACAATGCACCACAAACATTTTTTCAGCTACATCATTCTACAGCTATTTTTTTGTTCTTATATATCTGAAATTTGTTTAGCTTAATTCTGTGCAAAATGCACTTTTATAAAATAACATATGCCACAGCAATGAACTACCTCAGTTGTTCATGAACATCATTACACGTGAATTTTCCCTACTTTAGAACAGAGTTCATACTAAATTTCATGAGCAAAATGAAAGCAACTTTTAAGCACTGACAAGAACTATTTTTAGGATTCAAGAAAAACAAATTTCTGTATGTATACACACATAAATGTGGTTTATGCATATAACTCCATACTAATGCATAATTCTTACTTGCTAAGCCAAATATGGAGCCTCTGCTAAGAAACATAGATATAATCACCACCAACTTTGTTGACTCAGTAGTACTTGTAGGCGCATTTTAAAGGGAAAATTTTAATAAAAACAAGAAACACTGATTATAGTAATTTCCATAGCATTTTAACTATTTGAAATACTGTACACGCTTTTTCTTTATTCTGTAAATTACTTTCAACTAATTTAGAATGTCATAAGAATTACCCATCTTTTCTATCACTTGACCAGTATTTCTTAAGCAGTTCTCCTAAGACTCTTTGGTTTATAAACAAATGCCTCCAGCAGACTGTTTTTGTCTCTGCAAGAGTGTTTAGCGGATGTCTGAGACTCACAAATATCTAGTTTTTTTATTATTATTATTATTATTATTTAGATACTCAAGTTTTTCTTTTAACTAACTCACCTGTTAACACCTAGGTCATGAAACATCACAATACATGCTGAAGTTTGCAAAGATTGTTAACATGAATAGTAGCCACTAAAATATGTTGAAGTAGCAATTATTACGAACACCGAATAATAATTAGATATGTGGCACCCCCATATATTGAGATGGTCTTATAAATAGCTCACGGCAAAGGATTCAGACATGTACGAAGCATAGGCAGCTGTAATATGGGAAGGAATCAGGATTTTAGCGATTTTGAACGAGGGGCGATATTGGGTACTAAGCAGGCAGGTGCAAAATATGCAAGAAATATTCTTGACAAATACATTGAACAATTACAGGATTAAACCTCTCAGAAACTGCAAACCTTCTCAGCTAAGCAAGAACACCTGCATCGAGAATGTACAATAAGTGGTGCACAAACAAAACAAGCAGTCTTCCACTAGGTGGGAATGACTGGCTGATTTTTGAAGCCAACAGCAGCTGGAGAGGGTTGTACAGGGTGTGCCAAAAGTCCCTGTAAAAGAAAATAATAATAAATACGAAATTTATAAAGTTTAGTTACTGCGCATGTACATGCAATATTGTGAATGGAGAATGTTCGTGTTTGGGGCGGGCTACGACATCCTGCCATCTGACCTTGAATGATGCGGCTGGTATTTCCAGCATCTGGCCGTGAATGAATCAGTCAGTAGTGAGGTGTCAGAGTGGCCGGTTGAACGTGGTGTTGTCGCTTGACTGTTTCTGATTGTACATGTGTTCCGTAGTGTGGGTGAATATACGGACAAAGTGAAATATAAGTACAAAGAACAATTACCCGATACTGAAGCACCTCACCGTAATGCAGTGAGGTGGTCAATTGAAAAGTTTCGTAAAACCAGATCAGTGAGAGATGCTCTGAGAAGTGGTAGGCCACGAGTGTTAACGAAGGAAAAGGTGCAGGATATTTCCATTCGCATCCCTAAAAGTCCAAAGAAATCGGTTCGAAAATTGGCACAACAAGCAGATGTGTCGTACAGCTCCACCCGTAGGGCACTGAAAACGCGACTGCAGCTCTACCCGTACAAAAGCAGAGCAGTGCACGAACTGAAACACACGGACTATGATAAGTGTGTGGAATATTGCAGATGGTTCAAGAACTACATTAATGACAATGGAGAGGATATTCTGGATGTCACATTTTTCTCCGATCAGGTGCTGTTCCATTTATTGGGTTATGTGAACAGCCAAAACAGTCGCATGTGGTCTTCCAATAATCTGCATCAGATACACGAAATACCATTACATGATCAGAAGATTGATGTGTGGTGTGCGATATCTCAAAGATGCATAATTGGGCACATATTTTTTGAGGGGACCATAAACGCTGCAAGGTATTGTTGTATGTTTATTGTCTTGGCAAATACAGCAGTGACTTTTGGCTCACCCTGTATAAGATAATAGATGAGTCCCACTGCATCAAGTAACCACACAACATAACAGCGGTTTTGAGAAGAGAATTTCTGCCTGTTGCACGTTGGCACGAATGGACTATAAAACAAACAAACTTCAATTTGAGTTTATTTACACTTCAAGTAATTCCTGCACCATTAATTGGTGATTCCCATTCAGCTGCTTATGGGAATATTTATTTGCTCACAAAGAACTTGTACAGTTTTTAAACTTCAACCTACTTTTTGTGCATTTTGATTGCTATTTTCAGTTACTGTGCTACAGAGGCTGTGGGTATATATGCATGAAACCTGCATTATTTTGTACACTGGAGCCTAAAATATTTTTTGATAGGAAAACCCATTACCAGATCCACGCACTCTCAATTAGAGTGAGATTTTTTGTTCCAGGAGGTTATCTTAAATCCCTTTGGCAAGGAGAGAGCTAGGGAGGAGGGGAAAAAAAAAGTCAAGAAAATCAAGTAAATTCTTTTCTTTTCCTTCTGATTTTTCTGTGAAGTGTTGATCTCTCTGTGTGTGTGGTTAAATTTATGAGGTGAATGGCAAGGTAAGTTAGCCTTGTGATGTCTGTTGCTAGTTAAGGGATGCGTAACTAGCTAGGAAATTGATCTTAGGGAAGTTTGACATCATGCCACATTTTTTTTTTTTTGTTATTGTTCCCTTCCTTCCATTGCATTTTTAGTGTACCATTATTACATCTCAGTGTTTGAAATAAAGGAAGAGATATTAGTGAAGTTTATTTTAATGCCGTATATGATGTAGTGTATTTGAATTACTTTGATGTCTTAGTTCCTTAGCATATCTTTCATTTCATATATAAATACATATCACTAAGCTGTTCTCTGAGATTCAGAGGTTAGCTCCACAAAGAACGAACAAACTACCAGATAATTTTTAACTGATTATTTACTTACTGTATCAAACTTCTTCATTTAGTGATCTTGACACACATCTTTTAAAGCTAGCAGATATGTTACCTGTCCAATTTTATTTTAATTTCCCAAATTTGGTAAAGTTACAAATCAAACACAGAATAAATTAAAATGAAATAAGTAAGAAAACTGGACCAGTTTCTGAATTCCACAATAATACTTTTACTTATTTCAAAACTTCTTTTCATATCTTTAATTTCCTTTTTTCCTCATTACTAAATCTGCTGTTAAAATTCATATACGATACTGTCTCCTCTTTTTTTTTTTTTCAAATATGCATTAATTTTATCAGTAGGATTGTCATTTCAGAAAAATAATTATTCTAGGAAATCTTTAAATTGATCCAAATAAAACTGATATACATATATTAATACTAATAGAATTATTTACTAAAGGCTGCAATACATGCAGATTTTACCTGGCGAGGGAATAAGCCCATTTCTCAAATTCAATTTATCATCTAGAGTTGTACCTTTAGGTAGCAACTGAAGAGGCACATCGACAATGGGAATTCTTCCTGAAGCACAGAAGATGCCAGACATTCCATGCACACGCCATGTATCAAGTTTTATGCTATACCTCATTTTCTTCACAATAGGTTTGAGGATCTGTTTTAAAATTGAAAAAGAAACAATCACATCTAAATGAACATATTACGGTTAGTATAAAGTATTCAAAAATCAAGTTTTGTTTCATAAAACATACACTATATTGACAAAAGTCACCAGACACCTAGAAGAGAAACATAACATAGCCTTTATTGACATACGTTAGTACGTTGTCGGTGCACCTTTGGCCTTAATGCATGCACTAACCCTTCGAGACATGCTTTCGACAAGGTTTTGGAACACAGTGATAGGTATGCGCTTCCATTCAGTACATAATGCTGCAGGTAACTGTTGCTTAGTAGTAGGTCTTGGTTCCAAACTTCTTATGCGGTGCTCTAATTTATCTCATAGGTGCTCTATGAGATTAAGATCAGGGCTCTGTGCTGGCCAGTCCACACACGATACAGAATTATCGTCAAACCACGCCGTAACAGTCCTTGCCTTTATGTCTCGGTGCATTATCCTGCTGGTACCAACAAGGCTCGGTTTCATAGTATTGCCACAGAGTTGGTAGGGCAAAATTGTCCAGAATATCGAGGTAGACATGCTGGTTAAGGCCGGGACCATACCACGAAAAACACCCCACACGAGTACACTGCCAGCTCTAAACTTGACCGTATGAACAGTACACTGTGGTAAATAGCATTTTCCTGGCTGGCGCCATACCCACACAAGGCCATCAGACTGATGGATCGTGTATCTGGATTCATCAGTCCATAGGACCTGTTTCCATTGATCTACAGTCCACGATAAATGTTCTTTACACCATGCTAAACGACGAGTAGCATTCCGAGTGGAGATGAAAGGCCTATGAACAGCCACATGACCATGGAATGAAGTTCTCTGCGAATGGTACATGTACATACTGAGGTACAAGAGTTTTTACTCACCTGTACACTGAGGTCTTGTGCAGTACTCCGTTGATTAGCTGTAACAACTCCCGAGTCTTCGATGTCATCCATCACTGATTTTCTTTGGTCTGCCGGTACATTTTGCTGCTTCAGGCACACCATGTGTCTTCCACTTATTCAGTACATCCAAAACAGTTGACTTGGGTATGTTTAAACACCCTTCGGTTTCTCTTATGGACAACCCACTAACATAACACCCAACAATCTTTCCTTTCTCAAAGTCAGTTCTCTACCGCCACAACATTTTCACTCAACCTCACAGTGCAATATGATCGTCGTCAGCTGCAGGCTTGTTTTTATACCGTTTGCAGCTGTACTGTGCATCTTAACAACACAGCGAATCCGTTCATTTGCTTTTGAAGGGGCGTCTGGCGACTTTTGTCAATATAGTGTATATAAATAATGGGATGCAAGGTCAGGTGGTAATGAGCAAACATACAGCCTCTTCATAACAAATGCCAACCCCGCCTTTTTGCGGTGCATCCTGTTCCCACTAATGGGGCTCTGACAACCAACAAATAGCAGTATAACTATACAACAAGGATTAGAGGAAATGCTATCCCACACTCACCAATATGCGTAGCCCGCATGGTGAGTTATGCCCCCCCCAGATGACTTTACAATGGAAAGTTTAGCCTTCAGTCTCCAGCAGCTAGAATGTACCTGGCAAAGACAGTGGCAGTGCAACATGAAAGCAGAGGGTGCCAAGTATCGCCGGAAGACCGGACTAGGCTGCCATCAGATGCTGGCTTTGGCTACATTTAATGGATGATCTCTATCTTCTAATTCAAGGCTTCTTGAATTGGAGGAGGGACTCCAAAGGATCAAGTAGGACATCATCAGGCTAAGTGAGGTCAGAAGAAAAGGAGATCTCATGGAACTGAAAAGCGGACATCACTTCTACCATCGTGGGACAGATATTGGCAAACTAGTGGTGTTGGATTTATAATAATCAAGAAACTGAAGGACAATGCTCTACAAGTTGAAAGTTTCTCAGACAGAGCTGCAGAACTTGTTATCCAACTCTCAAAAAGATACCAGGCTCAGATTATTCAAGCTTAAGCACCCACCACAAGTCATTCTGAGGAAGAAGTTGAAGAATTCTATGAAGAAATTTGGCATCTAAATAATAAAGGCAAGCAGCACTTGATCATTATGGGTGAGTTCAATGCAAAAATAGGGCACAACAAAATGAAACTTTGGTACATAAATTTGGACATGGCAACAGAAACCAGCATGGAAATACTCTCATAGATTTTGCAGAGGCAGAAAGGTTTTTCATCATGAATTCCGTTTTCAAGAAAAAACCACATAGGAAATGGACATGGAAGCATTCCAATGGAATAACAAGTGAAACTGATTTTATTATGTGTAACAAGAAATTTGTCATTGAAGACTGCAGTGTGCTGAACAGGTTCAACACAGGGAGTAATCATAGAATGGTAAGATGCACCTCAACACTAAAGTCGAATGTGGTAAGCTCATAAAACAAACAAAATGTATTGACATTACCAACCTTAAAAAGCATCATAATACCTTCAAGTTAGAACTGAGGAACAGATTCTCTGCTCTAGAAGATCTAATATCAGAAGAAGTGGACATCTCTGAAGTTAACAGAAAACTAACCAAGACTCTTATGGAAACAGCAACAAAAATAGGTGGTACTAAGAACAAGTTGCATATGAACAAAATATCAGGAAAAACCAAAACTCTGACACAAAAAAGAAGAGAGATGAGGGCAAATAAAGGAGATGTGACTTCCAAAGTGAAATATATAAAGCTATGCAAAACGGTAAGAAAAAGTATCACTGAAGACTTAAGGAAATTCAACTGTGAACTAGTGAGGAAAGCAATTGAAAACAACCAAAGCCTGAAGAGAGCAAAGGGACATCTGAATAAGGGAAGAAAACAGATTATGGCTCAGAGAAAAGAAGATGGTTCTGTAACAAGAAATAGAGGTGAAATTTTGACAAGAGTGAAAGATTTCTACTCAAAACTATATGAAAGGGATCATACATGTACTCCAGACATTACGAAAAGTATTAAGAGTTCTTGCAGTCCTCCCAGCAGAAGTTGCACATGCAATCAAAAGCATGAAATGGGAAAGAGCTCCAGGAGAAGATGGAATTACCGTAGACATCATACAAGAAGCAAGTGGGGAAATTGAAACAGTACTCACCCATGTTTTCACTTGATGCCTTAATGAAGGGAAGATTCCTGAGGATTGGAACAATGCTACAATGGTCCTGCTAAATAAAGAAGGTGACATTGAGGATCTCAGGAATTACAAGTCCATCAGCCCCATATCAGTGGTTTATTAAATCTTCACTAAGATTCTTTCACATCGAATGAAGATAAAACTAGGCATGGCTCAACCGAGAGAACAAGCTGGATTCAGGAGTGGCTACAGCACTATATAGATCATAGCAGTGTGCTGAGAGAACTAATTGAAAGAACGAAGGAATATGAACTCCCATTACCATACCTGCCAACTTTTAGAACCAGAAATCCGTAAAAAAATAAATAAAAATTGATATATTCGATGAAAATTTTAATCGCTATATTCGATTAAATTACTTGTCGCGCATATTGATTAAATGTACCAAACATATCGATTTAAAAACAATGTTACCCAAATCAAGTATAAACTTTTAATTGAAGTGACTACAGATGTTTGAATTTATCGGCACATTTATATCAATTAAAAATAGATTCTATACATTTCTCATTAGT
The DNA here is from genome assembly GCA_039090855.1 of Macrothele yani. NCBI lineage: Eukaryota > Metazoa > Arthropoda > Arachnida > Araneae > Macrothelidae > Macrothele > Macrothele yani. The sequence goes on from CM077012.1 coordinate 33,339,795, forward strand.
ATGCTATCATTATGATCTATAAAGTGATAAAAATTTACTTTTACAGAAGTTTGCATCTAAAGGGAAGGATGTTCTACCCTTTCAATGGGATCGTGTCCCACGCCGTCATGAAACATACTAAAATGTTTTCAAAAACGAATCATTTTCATGTTAGGTTTTTACCTTACGGAGACACGGACGATGAGACAGTCAAATAAAAAAAATATGAAATAAGTAAGAGTGACTGAGAGACACTAACTAGTAAATTATGTTCAACTAAAAATAAAACATTTTGTACGAATCACATCCATATCATTATAACTTTTAACAAAGGAAGTGAATTTTGTTATTTTCTTCCCATGCAGTCAACATTATATTTATGCTTGTCACTAGAAATATGATTTGTAATATCATTCTTTCCACCATGCAAAATGCTGAAATTGCATCGAACGCACATTTTCCATTTTTGAAGATTTCGCAATACATGTGAATTCCGCAGAACACGCATCGTAGAATGTTTGATAGTACTTTTTTTTCCTTTTATATCGCTGCTCATAGCGAATCACTAATACTAAATTTATTACCACTCGGGGGAAAAAATGCAAGTAAAACTGCTATAGTAAAATAAATAGTTGCAATTTGAAGAGGAAAAAATACTGATTATAGAGTTATCCGATTCGAGCTGGTAAGCTAGGAAAGCAGAGAGCAACTGAATGTTTTTTTCATCTAGAAACAAAGGTTTAGGTTTTACTTACGAATGTCATCCTCTGGGGGTCCTCCCTCCCTCCCTCCCCATCATTCCTCACAGGCGGATCAATGCCTTGTCTTTTACTAAATCCAACCCCTTTAAGCGGCATCCTTTATACTTCCAAATGACACTGATTTTATAGTTCTGTCTTCCCTTCCTGTACTCCCCCTCCCCTCATCTTACCAAATAGCGTCTCTCTAGTCTAGTTATTCCTTTACAAAAACAATCTAGGCCCATCAACGTCTGAACCACCCCCTCTCCTGCAGTAAACTAACACACAATGTGTTTTGCTGGAACAAAACCAAAAGTCTTTTACCTTTTACATCAGGCGTCACAGGAAATGATACAGCCACTTCGTTGGTGATATCCTCCCCATCTCGTCCCCTGCTCCCTTTGTGGCATAGCCACGGCACAAAACGTTTGAACCGGGGGTTTTAATTCCAATCTTATATCTCTTCAAAATAATAATAATAATATATATATATATATATATATATATATATATATATATATATATATATATGGCCTAACATGACAAAATGTAGAATACACGTATTCTGTTTTAGAAAATGAAAATCTCTAAATACCACACAATTCGGTTTGATAGAAGTTACGAAGCCAATGGCATTTTTTTCAAACAGATAAAAAAAAAAGTCAACTCCCTTCCCCAGATTAAACCCGTGCTGTCAAAATCCGGTTATTTTAAAATTCAGTTGTTTTCTAAAAGCCAAAAATTTCATACCTTCAAAAAGTATGGGTTTGCAAAAGCAACAGTGTTATCTACGATACTTTTTTCTTTACGAATCCCTTAGTATGAATTAATTGATAGACTGTATATTTTGCGTGTTTTTGTTTTATTATAGAACATTTTTTGTGCCTGTTAATTTCTAAATTAAAAAGCTACCACACATGCGTCATTTTATAATTAAAAATTCTATCCAAATCAGTCAATTGCCACGGAAGATATTGTGCTAAAATCCTGAAACACGAGCGAACAAATCTTGCGCATGTGCTACTGCACTGTCCCCGTGAATGCTGATAGCAACCATTTTCAATAGGATAGGTCCACTATAGGTGCTAAACAGCATACCGAAACTTAATCAGAATCATGCTTTGATTTTACGCAAGTCATCACGCAAAAGGGTGGAAGAATGAATTCCGCTCCTATGTCTTGACTTTACCTTTAACCATTTTCAATAGGGATTCGATGAATTAGTATGTACCCCAACATATTAATTTCATTGAATCAAGCCAAGACATTTTTATGAACGTTATCGAGCGATGAACATAGCACGGTTGGAAAGCATAGAAAACTTGCTGACTAACGGACCAGCAAAATAAATCATTGCTGAAGCAGCATTGACTCAAATGAACATTGGACTTACTTTTTTTTTTTTTTTTTAACTTCCTCTTATAGTAGCATTCTTTTGTTAGGTCAAATTTATTGCCAGAGAAGAAGTTACGAAACAACCATGCCCCAATGCATTTTTAATTTCACAAAGCTGGCAGTTTTTGCTTAATTTCGTCATGTTGGGTATCGATCTGGGCTTAAAAATTCCACTGATTTAAAATCCGTTTGAATTTTTTTCTGTGATAACTACGTTCTGAGATAGCATTTTTAACTGGGAGTAATAAAGACACCTGCTCCAATGCAAGACACACCCCACGCTGGCCTACTGAGAAGTTGCGACCCGGGAGACGAACAATGCATTACCTGAAAAGAAGGGGGGGGGCAGCGCGCACGTGAGAGAGGAAGAGAACCAAGCCCAAAGTTAAACAAGCCCAGCTGGTTGGTGTTCCAGTGTTTGAAAAATGGCAAAACAATAACCTAAAACGTGGGGAAAACTGCAGCAAAATGTTCCCAAATAAACACATGTAACTGAAAACTTATTCGTAACTTGAATCGGCACTTTACTTTGAATGGATTAAGTTATAAAAAAAAGTTTTAATAGTGAATGCAAAATCATCAAAAAAAAGAAAAAAAATCTCAGTGAACCACCAAATCGTAAAAGTAACAGTTTGCCCGTAAAACCTGGCAGGTATGCATAACGTATGGCTTTTATTGATTATGAAAAGGCCTTTGATTTCATGAAAACATCAGCAGTTACGACTTTGTAATCCTGAGGCATTGAAGATGCATACACTACCTAGGGTAGTATTATTAGTAACATCTATGACAATGCAAATGCAAAAGTTTGGTTATCTGAGGACACAGCACCAATAAAAATTGGAAAGGGAGTGAGACAAGGTGACACCATATCTCCTAAACTTTCTGATATCACATCGCAAAATGTCTTTCAATCACTGAACTGGGAAAACAATGGAATAAAGATAAATGGAGGTTATTTAACTTACCTCCATTTTGCTGATGACAATCATTATTGAAACTGCCCCTTCAGAACTGCAGAATATGGTCCAGGAACTTGCTGACACGAGTACAAAAGTGGGATTAAAATGAACTTCCAGAAGACAAAACTGATGGGGAAAAGCTGGAGATAACTGATACCTACATTTACCTTGGACAGCAGATATCAAGTAAAGGTCACACTGATGAAGAAATTAATCGATGTATAAAATTTGGTTGGAGAGCTTTTGGAAGAAACAACTCAATTCTTAAGAGAAATATGCTATTATGTCTTAAAAGAAAAGTGTTTAATCAATGCATCCTTCCAATGTTTGCATACAGAGCAGAGATGTGGACCTTAACTAAAGAAGCATGGAGAGATGCATGCTCGGTATAACCAGGAGAGTTAAGGTGGACATCAAGTAATTTTGCTTCCTATACTTCCAATGGAAAAACTTTTGTACACATTTCCTTCACAATTAGTGTGTTCCCAAGGATGAAAATTTGAACATCGATTAAAATAACTTTATATTATAACTTGGAATACTTAATACTTTCTAAAACATAACCATAATTATATTAAAAATCAATAACTTTTCCTTTGGTGGTGTTGAAATCAGAAAAAAGATGGCACGACCTGTACTTTGATGACGTCAGTAGACAAACAAATGTTGGATTGCATAATTATGGTTATGTTTTAGAAAATATTAAGTATTCCAAGTTATAAAATGAAGCTATTTTAATCGATGTTCAAATTTTCATCCTTGGGAATGCATTAATTGTGAAGAAAATGTGTACAGAAGTTTTTCCATTGGAAGTATAGAAAGCAAAAGTACTTGACGTCCACCTTAAGAGGAACATACGGATATGGAAAATGACAAAAGCGGAAGACATCATAATCAGAGTAAAATCCCTGAAATGGCAATGGGCTGGACATGTTGCTAGAAGAAGAGATCACCGATGGACAGTTGCATGAAAATAAAATGTATCTGCGTACACAACCATTGAAACAGAAAACTTGCTGCAAACCACGATAAAAATAATAAGATAATTTAAAGAAAAATTAATATAACAATAAATAATTATTAGAACATTAGAGATTGCAGTGAGAACAAAATAAGCACATTGCGACTGAATGTGCAGAAATGCGTGTGAAATGGTCCTTTTGGCCAAAACTTTAAAATACTGGACAATGAACCTCATAACAACAAGAGACTAATAAAAGAAAGTTTTTATATCTAAAAAAACAGTTCTGTTAATGAACTTTCAAAATTGTAAATAGCATTTTCAACAACTTAATTCAAAAATAGTAACTTACAAAATACATAAGGGAATATTTTAATTAAATAACTGGCAAACTGCAAGAGGAACCTGGCAATGAAGTTTAAATTCTTTCTGTGTAAATGAAACTTTTGATACAGTTCCTATACATTGAGAACAGGCCTTGATAAAATCAAGAGGCCAGAAACGTCTGTAAAAAAAGCACTCAGAAGAGGTGAGAAAAAAAAAATTGTTTAACATTCTCATGTTAAAAGTAAACTCAAATATATTAATCTGACTGACGCCTTGAGTATGTGTTTTAATTGCTGTAAATAACATTTTCATTTTTTTTAATCTACAAGCAAAAACTATCTGCAAAATCAGCTAATGATTTGGAAACTACCCGCGTATGGTGTATAACACCCACACACCATCACACTTGTTGGAAACTGAAAAAAAAAAACTTGACAATTACTCCCATACAGATTAATTTTTTTCATCACTAAACACAACTTTATTTCAGGCTTCTTCAGATTAACACAGATGGTTTTTGGCCCATGTAACACATGCTTTCTGTTGTTTGTGTGCCAACACTGGCTTTTTAATTGGACTATATAATTTGATGCCCATTTGAAGCAACCTTCTCTCACAGTTCTATCAGTGATTTTTACTCCAGTGGTTCCTTCCCACTGTTTGGCAAAGTTTTCAGATGAGTACGATCTGTCCTGGATACAGTACAATGAAGGTGATTATTGGCCCTATCTGCTGATAAGCATTTTCTTTCACAATTGCCAATTTTTCCACTTTGAACTTCTCGCGTTATACTATTTTCGTTAACTGGTGCCCAACTGATGACAATTTCAATGTTTATCTTCCCACTTTCCTCCTCCATAATCTTATTTTTAACTTTAGCAACCTTTCTTGGAGCAATATCTACCCCCTCCCCATCTCTAAAAACTTTTAATAACCCAAAGTATGAATTTCAAGAAATTTCAGAACCACTCTGACACAACACCTCTCTCCAATCACTTTCAGTACAAGTGACCTTCAGACCATTTGTACAGCAACAGAAGCAGAGGATTAAGTTGTCAAATGTGGCTAATCCACTAAGACCATCACTTCCTGGAGTGTTAGGGTAGAACAAGCATGTACATTCTGGGGAGGGGGTTGTTAACAACAAATGCTAACTAGTTGCTATTATTTTGCCCTTCAGTACCAGGTATCTAAATATTTAAATTTTCACTAACAATTACTAATTTTAAATTGAATAACAACATTTTAATAATCTTTTTTGTGCACACAGCTTTTTATTAAGGAAATGAATTTACTTGGGATTTCTGAGCAAAAACCAAGAAATATAGCAGGAATTGAACAAGTTACTATAAATTTCTCCAGCATGATATATATATATATGGGATGTAAGGTCAGGTGATGCGTAACATCACAGCCTCTCCTTGACAAATGTCAACCCCGCCTTCTCGTGGTGCATCCTGTTCCCACTAAAGGGGCTCTGACGACCACCAATAGCGGTATAACTATACCATTGGGATCAGAGGAAATGCTATCCCACACTCACCAACCCGCTTGGCCAGCGTGGTGAGTTATGGCCAAACCCCTCAAAAATGACTCCACAACTTAAATCTTGGCCCTCAGTCTCCGGCAGCTGGAATGTACCTGGCCAAGGCAGCGGCCAGTTCGACATGAAGGCAGAGGGTGCTAAGAATCCCCGGAGGACCGGACTAGGCTGCCATCTGATGCTGACATTGGCTACGTATAATGGACGCTCCCTATCTTCTGATTCAAGGCTTCTTGAATAGGAAGAGGAACTACAAAGGATCAAGTGGGACATCGTCGGGCTAAGTGAGGTAAGGAGAAAAGGAGATCTCATTGAACTGAAAAGTGGACATCTCTTCTACTATCGTGGGACAGATACTGGCAGAACTAGTGGTGTTGGATTTATAATAAACAAGAAACTGAAGGATAAAGTTGTAGAAGTTGAAAGTTCCTCTGACAGACCTGCAAGACTCGTTATCCAACTCTCGAGAAGATACCAGGCTCAGATTATCCAAACTTATGCACCCACCACAAGTCATCCTGAAGAAGAAATTGAAGAATTTTATGAGGAAATTCGTCATCTAAATAATAAAGGTAAGCAGCACTTGAAGATAATTATGGGAGATTTCAATGCAAAAATAGGGCAACAGCAACAGAATGAAACTTCAGTAGGTAAATTTGGTCACAGCAATAGAAACAAGCGTGGAAATACGCTCGTAGAGTTTGCAGAGGCAGAAGGGTTTTTCATTGTGAACTCCTTTTTCAAGAAAAAGCCACACAGGAAATGGACACGGAGACATCCAAATGGGACGACAAGTGAAATTGATTTTATTATGTGTAACAAAAAATTCGTCATAGAAGACTGCAGTGTGCTAAACAAGTTCAACACAGGTAGTGACCATAGATTCGTGAGATGTAAGATGCACCTCAACACTAAACTCGAACGTGGCAAGCTCATAAGACAAACAAAATATATTGACATAACCAACCTTAAAAAACACCATAATACCTTCAAGTTGGAACTGAAGAACAGATTCTCTGCTTTAGAAGGCCTAACATCGGAAGAAGTGGATATTTCTGAAGTTAACAGAAAAGTAACCAAAGCTCTTATGGAAACAGCAACAAAATTAGCTGGGTCTAAGAACAAGTTGCATGTGAACAAATTATCAGGAAAACCCAAAATGTTGATGCAAAAAAGAAGAGAGATGAGGACAACTAAAGGAGATGTGACTTTCAAAGTGGAATATATAGAGCTATGCAAGACAGTACGAAAAAGTATCACTGAAGACGTAAGGAAATTCAACTGTGAACTAGTGAGGAAAGCAATTGAAAGCAACCACAGCCTAAAGATAGCAAAGGGACATCTCAGCAAGGGAAGAAAACAGATTATGGCACTGAGAAAAGAAGATGGTTCTGTAACAAGAAATAGAGGCGAAATTTTGACAAGAGTGAAAGATTTCTACTCCAAATTATATGAAAGGGATGATACATGTACTCCAGGCATCATGAAAGGTACCAGAGTTCTTCCAGTCCTTCCAGCAGAAGTTGCACATGCAATCAAGAACATGAAGCGGGGAAAAGCCCCAGGAGAAGATGGAATTACTGTAGACATCATACAAGAAGCAAGTGGAGAAATCGAAACAATACTCACCCAAATTTTCACTCCATGCCTTAATGAAGGGAAGATTCCCGAGGATTGGAACAACGCTACAATGATCCTGCTACATAAAAAAGGTGACATTGAGGATCTCGGGAACTACAGACCTATCAGCCTCCTATCAGTGGTTTATAAAATCTTCACTAAAGTTCTTTCACACCGTTTGAAGGTAACACTGGACATGGCTCAACCGACAGAACAAGCTGGATTCAGGAGTGGCTACAGCACTATAGATCATATCCACGTACTGAGAGAACTAATTGAAAGAGCGAGGGAATATGAACTTCCATTGTGCATGGCTTTTATCGATTATGAAAAAGCCTTTGATTCGGTGAAACCATCAGCAGTTACAATGGCTCTGAAATCTTGCGGTATTGAAGATGCATACATTAATATTATTAATAACATCTATGAAAATGCAAGTGCAAAGATTTGGCTGTTTGAAAATACAACACACACAAAAATTGGAAAGGGAGTGAGACAAGGTGACACCATATCTCCGAAGCTCTTTAATGCCACATTGGAAAATGTCTTTCAATCACTGAACTGGGAAAACAAAGGGATAAAGATTAATGGAGATTATCTAACCCACCTTCGTTTTGCTGATGACGTAGTCATTTTTGCAACTACCCCATCAGAGCTGCAGAGTATGATCCAGGAACTTGCTGACAAGAGTAAAGAAGTGGGATTAAAAATGAACTTTCAGAAGACAAAAGTGATGTTCAATGCTTTTACAAGAAATGAAGATTTATCGATTGATGGAGAAAAGCTGGAGATAACAGACACGTACGTTTATCTTGGACAGCAGTTATCAAGTGAAGGTCACATTGATGAAGAAATGAATCGGCATACAAAACTTGTCTGGAGAGCTTTTGGAAGAAACAGCATAATTTTCAAGAGCAATATGCCATTATGTCTTAAAAGAAAAGTGTTTGATCAATGCATCCTTCCAGTGCTTACGTATGGTGCAGAGACGTGGACCTTAACTAAAAGAGACATACAAAGGATGCAGACAACTCAAAGTAGCATGGAGAAGTGCATGCTTGGGGTAACCAGGAGAGATAAGAAGAGGAACTCGTGGATCCGAAAAATGACAAGAGTGGAAGACATCATGATCAGAGTTAAATCCCTGAAATGGCAATGGGCTGGACATACTGCCAGAAGGACAGACCATCGATGGACAGCCAAAATTTTAGATTGGATTCCAAGGGACAGGAAAAGACCCAGAAGAAGACCACATGGGAGATGGGTGGATGATATTCGAAAGTATGCAGGAGTGACATGGAGGAGACTGTCACAAGACAGACCGCTGTGGAGGAAACTTGGGGAGACCTTCGTCCAGCAGTGGATTGATAATGGTTGACAATGATGATGATATATATATATATGAAAAACTATTTTGAAACAGAAACAATAAACAGTGACAATAAATAAAGTAAATGTGTTTCTTCAGCATAACATGTACATCATATGAAAGGCACTCTACATTTATATATATATATATAAATATATATATATATATATCATCAGCTTCATCATCATCATTGCCAACCATTATCAATCCACTGCTGGACGAAGGTCTCCCCAAGTTTCCTCCACAACGGTCTGTCTTGTGCCAGTCTCCTCCATGTCCCTCCCGCATACTTTCGAATTTCATCCACCCATCTCCCATGTGGTCTTTTTCTGAGTCTTTTCCTGTCCCTTGGAATCCAATCTAAAATTTCGGATGTCCATCGATGGTCTGCCCTTCTGGCAGTATGTCCAGCCCATTGCCATTTCAGGGATTTAACTCTGATCACGATGTCTTCCACTCTTGTCATTTTTCGGATCCACGAGTTCCTCTTCTTATCTCTCCTGGTTACACCAAGCATGCACCTCTCCATGCTTCTTTGAGTTGTCTGCAGCCTTTGTATGTCTCTTTTGGTTAAGGTCCACGTCTCTGCACCATACGTAAGCACTGGAAGGATGCATTGATCAAACACTTTTCTTTTAAGACATAATGGCATATTGCTCTTGAAAATTATGCTGTTTCTTCCAAAAGCTCTCCAGGCAAGTTTTGTACGCCGATTAATTTCTTCATCAATGTGACCCTCACTTGATATCTGCTGTCCAAGATAAACGTACGCATCTGTTATCTCCAGCTTTTCTCCATCAATCGATAAATCTTCATTTCTTGTAAAAGCATTGAACATCACTTTTGTCTTCTGAAAGTTCATTTTTAATCCCACTTCTTTACTCTTGTCAGCAAGTTCCTGGATCATACTCTGCAGCTCTGATGGGGTAGTTGCAAAAATGACTACGTCATCAGCAAAACGAAGGTGGGTTAGATAATCTCCATTAATCTTTATCCCTTTGTTTTCCCAGTTCAGTGATTGAAAGACATTTTCCAAAGTGGCATTAAAGAGCTTCGGAGATATGGTGTCACCTTGTCTCACTCCCTTTCCAATTTTTATGTGTGTTGTATTTTCAAACAGCCAAATCTTTGCACTTGCATTTTCATAGATGTTATTAATAATATTAATGTATGCATCTTCAATACTGCAGGATTTCAGAGCCATTGTAACTGCTGATGGTTTCACTGAATCAAAGGCTTTTTCATAATGGATAAAAGCCATGTACAATGGAAGTTCATATTCCCTCGCTCTTTCAATTAGTTCTCTCAGTACGTGGATATGATCTATTGTGCTGTAACCACTCCTGAATCCAGCTTGTTCTCTCGGTTGAGCCATGTCCAGTGTTACCTTCAAGCGGTGTGAAAGAACTTTAGTGAAGATTTTATAAACCACTGATAGGAGGCTGATAGGTCTGTAGTTCCCGAGATCCTCAATGTCACCTTTTTTATGTAGCAGGATCATTGTAGCGTTGTTCCAATCCTCAGGAATCTTCCCTTCATATATATATATTGGATTCCAAGGGACAGGAAAAGACCCAGAAGAAGACCACATGGGAGATGGGTGGATGAAATTCGAAAGTATGCGGGAGTGACATGGAGGAGACTGGCACAAGACAGACCGTTGTGAGATGGAAACTTGGGGAGACCTTCGTCCAGCAGTGGATTGATAATAAATGATGATGATGATGATATATATCATGCTGGAGAAATTTATAGTAACTTGTTCAATTGCTGCAATATTTCATGTTTTTTTTTTTTTAAACATGCTTTTATGCTTATATATACAGTCAAACCTCGATTTAATGAACTTCTAGGGACCAACAATCTTGAACGTAAAATAGCGGAATTCGCTAAATCGAGGAAACCTTTCGAATGAAACATTCAAATTAAGTTAGTGTTCATAATTAAGCAGCTATGCTCTCTTTCTTTCAGTAACTATGTTCTCTTTCTTTCAGTGATTAACTTTTCTAGTGCTACCTGTGCTCATCAAAACTTTGCCCGTAAATGAGCTGTGTGTTTAATTTGAGCTGTAGATTTAAAACTGAGAAGAAAAGAACAAAAAAAAAAAAAAAAAAAGCGCGATTTGGTGAAAAATTCCAGAGGTTCAGGAATGGGTACGTGTCGTGCGTGTCCCTGACTTCACAGAGTGCTATTGTTCTGTCTGTAGCTGAAAACAAGAATCGCCATGGTACTCTAGATTTCCTCCCCCCATATCACCTTTCATTTTCCAGCTTCCCACTCATGCAAGAAAACGTTGTGCTCCTTTGGAACTTGTTGGTCATTTGCTTTGCCCTGTAAGAAGCTTACACTTGACAGTTGGAGGAAAGGCAAACTGATTTACGATTCCGTCAAGCTGTGTCGTAGATGGTGTTCTTTATAACGCTGGTTAACTGCAGGCGTAAAATTTTCCTTTTACATGAAGCTATCTTTCTAGCTGACTTATAATGTGAAAACGCTGGTTAACATAGTTTGGTTGTTTAAAATAAATGTTCGCTAAACTGAGGATATGTGTTCGTTAAACAACAAGCATTGATTTCAACGTGGTTCTGTCCGGACCACAAAAAATGTACGTAAAATCGCGGAATTCGTTAAATCGCAGTCCTTTAAATAGGGGTTTGACTGTACTGTATATATATATAAGCATAAAAGCATGTTAAATCTGCCAGATTGTATTTAAAACAATTTGGAGTGATAATTTTGTCTGTACAAGGTTGTTTAATCTGATCCACATTGCAGTGAAAACTAGTCACTTCAAAATGTAATGGAATACGTTGAGGGTGATGTTTTAACTAACCTAGGAACTCTTTTCTTACAACTTCAGTAGCTTTTTATGTGATTCATTTTCCAGTTATTGGTATTAGACAAGATAAAAGGAAAGGGCAGAAAGTATGTGATACAGCACAGCACTGACATTGACCAAACCAGATTTTCAAAGAAACCAAGAAGGTTGATTGATCTTGGAAAAACTCTTTTCAAACAGAAACAATAAAGTAAAGGTGTTTCTTCAGCCCAACATGTACATCATATGAAAAGCACTCTACATTTGTGGTCTCAAATTGGCAAGAAACACATTAAAAACATTGATAGTTTTAATTTCATGTTTCTTCCATATCTTCAAGTTTAAAATTGGGTGCAAGAAAAGCAAAATGTTGTGCACCTGGGGTTCTGCAGCTTTACATATCTAATGTCTTCAGCAAATCACTTTAATTTTAAAATGCTCACAACTTTATTTCACATTCATTTCTTCTTCTTTTTTTTTTTTTTTTTTTTGATTTGAGGTTTAACGACCACCGTGAGCAACTCAGTGGGCTATATATAAGCAATCGCCCGTCCCTAATTTAGGGCCACTGGCTCCAGGGAAAGAAAAGAGCCAGCGACGTAAGACAGACACAACATCCATGCCTCACCGGAATTCAAACCCGGACCCATCTCGGACGAATGATCAGAAGCCATCGCTTAGACCACTGAGCTACCGGGGTGGCCATTTCCTTCTTCAAAAATTGGTATACAAAAATACTAAATATGTAATTGCAAATTATATGAAATAGAAATACTAATGACATAACAAATAAAGTTCAGCTGAATTGTTGAATAAAATTAATTACTTACACTGCATAATTTATTAACACAGAAAAACTTTTATATCTTTAGTGATAACCCAAGTACGTGAGCTTCACTTATACGATATCAATGAGTTTCCTCCTTATGCCAAACACGGAGACCTAGAGACAACATGCAAAGAGTTTGAGCACAAACAGAGAATCTTTTCATAAAGGACTCTTGTTTTTTGTCAAAAATAATTTATTAACAGTTTACATTTGAATATGAAAAGGTAACCCAGGAAATATTTTATTTTAATTGTATGTGTAAGTTATTTGAATTATAAAAAAGGTTCATACAATGAAAACGTTTAAGATTCGATGTTAAGTACTGAGAGTTCACTGAATTTATCATTCATTTGTATGACCCAACCTAATATATCCCTCAACACGGACTGTAGCAACTGAACACAAATTGGTGCCATCATAATCACTTTTAGAGGATACTTAAGATTAATATAGCTTTTTGTACAGATGGCACAGCTAGTATCACTTTGAAATCCTGTGCCTAAGAAATAACACCTGCCAGCTAAATTATCTGTTACTTTTTGTAAGTTTTCAGGGTGTTGTAATGATTATTACCTAGAAAAGGATGCTACAACAGTTGTTACATACAGGGTGAAACAAAATTGTCCACTGACTAAAAGAAAAAAAAAAAATGTGTCATAACTGAGGAATGAATGCAGCAAATAACAAAATAAAAAAAAATGTTGCTGTACTGGTTGAAACCAAAATTTTTTGACAATCTGGTTTGGTTGTCGCAATCTAAAGCAGATGATGCTAAATCAGTCATAAATTCAAAATAGTAGACTTTACTGGTGATGAGTATGCCTCATGTGTTTTGTGGTATAACAAAAGTCATTCTATGACTGCCATACAGCTGCTTTTTAAACGAAAATACTTAAAGAAGCCTCCTGGACAGTCTTTCATCACCAAACAGAATCCACACTTGGTATCAATAGGATTCATAATGCACCAACCATCATTTCATTCCTTAGTTATGATATTTTAAGTTAATGACTAATTTTTGCATACTCTATATACAATATGTAGACAAAAGTATTCAGATACTGCCAGATATTAAAATAAATATGCATTTACAGAAAAAGACATGCAAAGTGTTAGGTGCTGTATATATAGGGCAAAGTGTTAGGTGCTGTATATATACGAAACACTAGTACACTTGTCATCAGATGCACTGGAAGTCGCTATGCCACATGAAGCTGAACTGACTTGTAAAGAATCAGTGCATAGCATTGCTATTCTTCATCGATGGAATGCAGATGCCGCCACTACAGTGATGCCTTATACTGGGAGGCAGCATCAACCAGCTGATTATGTCAAATGAAGCTTACTGTGAATGCAAATACCTTCTTCTGCCACAGACCTGGCCAGTGACATCGCACAAACCACTAGAATAGCCATTTGCACCAGAACAGTTTGTTGGGAACTGCATGCCCATGGTTACCATGCTACACCAGCTACACACAAGCCTTGCTCACTGTTCTTGGATAACAGAAGAGGAAGAGAGTCATGTGGAGTGATTAATTACACGACTCCCTGTCCTATTTGGATGTGTAATTTGCTAGAGTATCACTGTCGGGCATACTGAATGATCCACTCAGGTTAATCAAGAGAACTTGTACACGAACTAACATTTTCCATGGCAATAACCAAGTTTTTTTTTAAGTTTTGTTATTTATGAATAAATAATTTCTAATTTTATAATATTTATTTACTCATATTCTGAGTGCAGTTCTTAAAAAAAATGTGCTCTAGAGAATTCATTAACAGTTAAATTGCTCCCTGCAGGTGAAGCATCAGTAGTTTATTTTGATGTGGAAAAAAATTAACTATTAAAAATGTTACACTTACAGCATGTGAAATATGGGTCAAACTTCGGTAGGACATTAACAGACTTGGCAATGGATGAAATTCTGACAGCAAGTGCAAATTAGATTTATTGATCTTATATTTCCCAGTCCTATTCTTTTGCAACTTTAATCTTTGTTGTTCTGATAAGTCCATATGCAGTTGCAGAACGAGAAATAAAATCTGTAAAAACAAGCAAGATTAGCCATTTAGTCATGATATTGAAAAAGACCGAGAAGGGGGGGGGGGTCATTACATTTACTTTATACAAACTTTACATGATTATCATTACACATAGCATTAACATCTTTTCAAAAGAAACATATCTGTACAAAAATGCATAACCAGAAAATAGTATTTTAATTATTCATGGGAGACTATTAAACATCTTAAAGATATGTGGGAGACATAGAAAAAGAAAAAAAAAAGAAAGAAAAACTAGCCCCAATGGCATACTGCAACAAAGAGAAAACATTATTTGTTAAAAATATTATTTTGTTCAGTCAATTGAAACATCACTGACATGTAAAAATTTGTGGGGCACCAGTGATTTATTGATTTCCAGAAATGACGAACACTTCCTTCACATTAGTTTAACATCACACAGGTGTTGGTGGTGGCACAGACAAAGTTTATACAAATTACTCACAAAGAAAAATAAATCATGGATTTTTTAAGCATTTTCTTCTTAAGTTTTTCTGTTAAATATGTAATATTTGTCTATAAGCATAGTATAACTAAATGAACACAAAACACATGCCTGCCAACCAATATTAGTGAATATAAATGTATTAATATGCAAATGGTAAGTCAATTTGCTATTTCCTACACATGGTTATGCTTTTTCATTTTTACTTTTTTATAAATTTTACTGATATTGCATATTATTAGCTACGTTTCATAAATTTCAGTTGACAGGTTTTATAAACCCAATATTTCAGGCACGTATCCTTCTCCAAACGTTGAGGTGCGCGGTAAGCATCAGATGGGTATAGGCGGGATTCTATTAAGGGGGGGGGGACAAGTGCGAACAAAAAAGAATCTTTGGAAAGGAGCCACTTTTTGCACATTAATTGGCATATATGGACTAAAATACAAAATTAATATCCCTTCATGTTCTCACAGGGAATCCTAATACCACTTCTCAATTTTTTTTTTTTTTTTTTTTAGATTGGAGGTTTAACGACCACTGTGAGCAACTCAATGGGCTATAAGCAGTCACCTGTCCCTAATTTAGGGCCACTGGTTCCAGGGAAGGGAGAGAGCCAGTACCATAAGACAAATACAACATCCATGCCTAGCTGGGATTCGAACATGGACCCCTTTCGAGCGAATGATCAGAAGCCATTGCTTAGACCTCTGCGCCACCAGGGCGGCTCTTATTTTTACCCTTTCACATTGGTGGGGGCTATTTCTAACTTTCAACGAACTTGAGATGAAAATTCATTCTGATGCAACGGGTGTCGTCAGAAATACACTTTCACAAAATGACAAGTATTTCTTTTGGGGGTATTTTAACTATATTATTGATCAGATGGACAAAAATTCAATCTATGTGTGTATCATGTTTACTGAAGATGTGTGTCGGTGGAGAGGATATATATATATTTTAAATTGTACTCAAAATTGCGCTATGTAAGATAAAGTAACAGAAAAAACTAAAGATAATTTGTGATTTTTCTTTGGGCAATAGCTTAATCCTCCTGTCTTGTGACAAGAAATTTTCAACTACTGTGTTATAAAATTCCTCATTGGCTTTTAATGTACATAGCAGCTCCCTCTCGACTGACAATAAGCTCAGACCACTAAGTCAGGGTCCTGTCCTTGGGAACAACGACAGAAAGTGTTTATTCTTTTTAAAGCCGAAAAAGAATGTTCGACAGATGCAGCAGTACACGGAATAGTTAAAATCAATTCTGCTAATTTATAAACTTCTTTCATTCCACTTTCCAAACCATTTTCAACCATAAATTTAAGCAATTCACACATGGACATGTTCAAGATTTCTGAAGAAGAATACAGTCCTATTAATTCATTTTCCAGTTGAATATAATCAGATATTGAACTGTAAACAACTTTCAGTTTGTTTATAAGAAAATCAGGGAATTCATGTTTGAAGTTCGTATACTGTGAATGATTCAGAGTCTGAAAGAATTCCAATTTTTCAAATGAGGCAAACCTGGTTGTAATTTGAACATACATGTTATCAATAATTTCATTATGTAGGTGAAGATATGACTGTTTTTTCGTTTCGTCAAAGTGATTATTTCTGCACCTCGGCTCGAGGTCTTCGTTTTTCAAAGCAACACATGATTTCTATATGGTTTCAAATGTGTGTTTGCTGTCATACTGCTGTGGTTCTTTTACATCATTTACTTTTTTTTACTACATTGAATGGTGTTTAATCAAATTGGTTTTCTGTTGGTGCAGGAATTAGACAAGGTTGTGTAATGTCACCATGGCTGTTTCATATATTTTTGGATGCGTGCATGCATGATGCCAAAATAGATAATACTGGTTTATGTCTTGGTGATATCCGTGCGTGCAGATTGCTGTATGCTGATGACACTGTCCTGTTGGCAGAGAGCAAAAGTGAGTAGCAGAGTTTGTTGTCCCGGATGTACGAAGTTTGAAAGAAATTCAAACTGAGTACAAATAAGGGAAAAACCAAAGTTATGGTTTTTGTGAGAGGAACTGGTAGTACTGAATGTAATAGAAGTCTAAATGGCACAGTGATTGACCAGGTGAATGAGCTTGTGTATTTAGGAAGCACATTGGACAGAGAGAACAAATTGGATGATGAAATTAGTAGGCGAGGGAATTCTTCATTGAAAGTCATAGCTGCGTTGGGAGGTTTTCACAAGAATGATGGGTTCTCTAGAGAGTCCCGCATGGCTGTGTATGAAACTGTTATTGTTCCTACTATGATGTATGGCAGTGAAACCTGGGTATTACAGAAGAAACATAGGAGTCGTTTGTGTGCTGGAGAAATGCGTTACTTATGGAGGGTTTGTGGCAAGACACGTTCTGATTGTGTAAGGAATGAAGATGTGTTGCAGTTGTGTAATGTGAAGCAAAATGTAGTTAGCAAGGTAGAGACAAATATGCTTCAGTGGTTTGGGCATGTTGAAAGAATGAGGAGATGCTTACTAAGAATTTTTTTTTAGCCCAAGTGGCAGGAAGGAAAGGCAGAGGAAGGCCGAGGAAGTCATGGGAGGATCAAATTCAGGAGTGTCTGCATGAGAAAAAGATCATGAGTATGAAGTATAGAAGATCTTGTGTGCATCGTGTGATGGATGTCAAGATCGCTGTAAATGGAGAAGTTTGATAAGGCAACAGTAAGCAAATAATCAGTTAAAAATTATCTGGTAGTTTGTTTATTTCTTTATGGAGCTAACCTCAGAGTCCCAGAGAACAGCCTAGTGATATGTATGTACATGCAAAATATCAAAATTTTTTTGTCTGCAGAATACTGTACACAGGGTGTCCACAGAATTATCAAGCCTGATTTCCCTGACCATATATATAAAAATCCCCAATCTTACACAAATAGATTTATTTGAGTTTTTCAATATATGTGCCATGATAATAAATAACATTGAATGGGATAATTGAGAAACACTTATATTACTTAAAAGTGTTTCCGTTTGACGTATAAAGTTTCCCAAATAACTGATTCATTTAATTTTTTTTTTTTATATCGGCCTCCACCTTCCCCATAGCCATCCAACTCACACCTTTTTAATTTTAAGTTCCTCTTTTTTTCATGGTTTCACATTTATTGAAGAAACACTCAAACAAACCCATACACAATATTCAGAACAGTTACTATAAAAATATTACAGTAGGAACAAAGTCACTGTTTTTATATTACATATCACTTTTCTTCTTTTCCCAATCTGAAATCTTCACCTGCAATGCTGCTTCTTCCAACTCTAGTTCCTTCCGTACTTTGTCTTTTCCCCTTCAATTTTTTTATTTCATGATCATTTTTTCTTTTTCCCTTCAGTTTTCGTTCTTCTTTGTTTTGAAGAAAACTTTTTTTCTCAAGATAATCCTGATATTTTCGTCTGGAGGCTCTTACAGAAAGAAGAAGCCTGCTATTGATGGCAATGTGTTCTACTCCTCTCTCTGACAAATCAGGAATTCTTCCAGATTTTCCACAAGAAGAGACTTATTGACAGAAAACCCACCTTCCACTGAAGCATTTCCACGAGGCATAATGAGACAAGTTTTTGTTACATCCCAAAGTTCACCGAATTGTTTTTGGTTGTCAAGTAGAGCACTGTAAAATTTGTCTAATCTAATGGAATCATCACGACTGTCTAAAAATTCATCAAACTGAGACTTTAAAGCAGATTGAGCTTCTACACACAATGAAGCATACTGTTTATTAGCTTTTTCAGCACAGTCATCTGAAATCCTGTTTGCACTAAGTAAAACTTCGAGCACAATTTCCACTCTTTTCTTGCCTAGACTCGGCTGCTGCACTATAATATTTGGGTCCAAACAAGTTACCCCACGGACAAACTTAAATATTAGTGGGCTTTTCTCACGAAGCTTTTCAATCATACTGGTCACAAGTTTCCTAAATTCAAGCTTAAACTCTAATTCCTCCCTTTCTGAGCACTTCACTTCTTTTAATAGCTTTTTAGCACTAAATCCAATATCAACTTTCTCAATTGAGAGAAGATTTTCACTTTTTGATACATCTAAAGTTAACAGTTTTGAGACACTATCAGCTTCACTTAATTTGTTAGGCTTCAAGCTTCGTGCCATTAAATCAGTGTGTAAGAAAGGAATTAAAGGCTTTGGGCTCTGGAACCTTCTCAAAAAAAGATTCACACTCTGAAGCTATAGTCCTAAATGCAGCCAATTTGCATTTCAACAGTGGACTTTCCATGAATTCTGCAAGAAACATGTGCTGTCTGCTGGAAACCGATGATTCTTGAACATATTTCTTGATATGATCATAGACAAGCAATGCCCTAGTCAAACAATTAATGTTTTCCAACCACCGTACAGTGCCAAATTTCAAAGGGAAATCTTTACATCCAGTAATCATAGTATAATTTGCATGGCGAGCAGGACTATCGTTTAAAAGGTAGTACAAGTTACGCAAAAAGTGATGTATATCCCATTTCACTGCTTCAAGTCCAGTTTTCATAGCTCCATTGCCCACGTGAAGACCACATACTCCATTGTCAACCAATAATTTAGCATCTGGATTTTCAGTTCTAAGTTTATCTTTCAGCTTTTGAAGAAAGCTGAGATTAACGTTAGGTCCATCCACTGACATTTGTAGCATGTTATCCAAGGGAAGAGGTGCACCTTTAATGAATTTCTCTAAAAGGTCATTAGCTGTTGCCCGTCCTAGAAACACACTACTTAAGTATCTAGTGGAAACTTTTTGCAGATTGATGTCCCAATAATGAACAAACTGATCCATTTGCCCAAGATGAGCAATTTTGTTTAGTGATTCATCAAAACAAATTACAAAGTCAGTGCACTGCTTCAGATCGTCCATTAAACACTCTTCGAAATGTGGTGCCAATCCATGGTTTATCACATAAGATGCTTTGCTTTTGCCTAAAGTAAATTTTGAAGCTATCACACTATAAGGAAATATTAACTGAAATGTTTTGTTAATCTGTGTACAAGAGTTCAGAGACATTCACTTGGACAACACTTCCATGGCCCATATTATTTCTGACTTTGTTACACCATCTTTCACTACATAAGCATTAACAGGGCTCGTACACTTTTAAAGAAAATAAATTCCAGGAGTTTTCCAGGAGTCTGTAAAAAAATTCCAGGAGCCCAAACTTTTGCTAGAATCACAGTGCGTTGTTGCCTATATTGCAAATTACGGCGAAGTTTACTACTTATTTTTTTCCCCTTGTGTTTCAAGGTTTATTGACCATCATGTGCAACTCTGAGTGCTATAAGCAGCCACGCATCTCTAATTTAGGGCCACTTGTTGCAGAGAAGGGACAGAGCCAATACCATCAGACAAATATACCACCCATACCTCATATGGGACTCAAAACCACACCCACCTCCGGCAAATGGTCAGACCATTTGGCCACTGGGGCAGCACTACACATTTACAATACATCGACTGAAAGCAGAAAAGATATATACACATTAGTAAAGATGGGAAATTCTGATTCATTAAAACCTTAAACATGCTTCCTTGCATTTCTGAAACAAACAAAATAGAATTCATGCATGATACTCTGATAATTTTCTTCCCTGTAACACAATATCTTTTTTACAGTGCCTACATATCAGGAAGCAGGCACTGAGCTAAAGTAAAAGACCCCAAATCATTCACAGAGCATGAATCATGTAAACCTCAATAATGACAATGTGCATCACCAAGCGTCACAGGATTTAATTTTTTTTTATCCACTTTGATACAAACCTAAAAGGGAGGATATTTCATGCTCTAGAATTCAAGAAACTAGATAGAAATAAGAACCTGAAAAGCTGGAATGCCAACCTTTTGGAGAAACAGGAACAAAAAAAAAAAAAAAAAAAAAGAACAGATTCTGTTTTTACTTGTATAAAAATACTCCGAACTTTCTATTTACAATATGTAACATGCCTTTATTGGATGGCAGACAGTGAAATACTGATGTTTCTGTATGCCTACTTAGTATGAGGGAAACATTTAAATGCATATTTTTGCAACATGTACTTTACCTTCTCTACCTGGATTTATTGTTTCTTTTTGATATTTTTGAAAAATGGCTACTGGTTAAAATTTTTAGGTAATTTAATACATGAAAATGTTTGACCAACTTTTTGAACACACCCTGTATATGTCTAACTATTTTGAAAGCTGAGAAAAAGCTATGCTCGGAGTGCCTAAAAATGTTTTTTGATTACGTGCTTTTCCTGGAAATTTGTCATTTTATTCTGGAAAATTTCATCTGGTTCCAGTATGTTCATCGAAACTTAATGCATGATAATACACATACAAAAGCCTTCAATTCCGTCAAAATTTTAGTTTGTTCTTAGGGACCCCGAGGAGGGATCTTTTACTTAAAAACTCGATGGGGAAAAATGGTGTATATCGAAAGAATATGTTGAAAATGGCTGAAATCTGATTAATACGCAGTGTGCATGAGCTTGATCAATTCTTCCACAGATTTTCATGCCGCTAACTGCTATGAAAGAAACCAGGTGAATTCCTTTTAAAAGGTATACTTCTCTTTTCTAGCAGGTAAAGTTTCCCCCGTTTTATGGACGCAATACAAAGCCGTATTGGAAATTGCTGTTGATTTACATTTCCTCTCCCCACTTCACAGCCACTAATGACCACAATATAAACGAGAGGGGAAATAAAGCAGAATGGGAAGACACAGAGTTTTGTTATCTAAAAAGTTCATTAAGAAAAAGGTACATTCAGGTAGACATATAACTTCAAGAGATAGGATGTTCCCTACCCCTTTAACAATTTTTATGATGCATGAAGTTCATCAGCAACAAGCAACAGTGATTTTTCTTTTTCTTTGACACTGTGTTGCAGGGCATTTGATTTTGCAAGCAATGTTAGTGAGCTTTTTGATTCTACCTGATCAGCATACATTTCAGAGGATTTTTAAATTCAGAAATGTCTGTTTCAAGTCTTTCCTTCTTTGATTTAAGACATGATATGTCTTCCATTAGCAGCATTCTTTTTTTCATACATTTCTTTTGCTGGGTTTTCTTCTGTTCATCCAGGTAAGCTACATACTTTAGACAAGCACAGGCAACACTCAGTAATAGCTCTTTTGACAATTCAACATCTTCTATTTTCCCAACTGTATTTACATGGTCAACAATAATTCTTCTTGCTATAACAGATCATTCTCTTAAGTTCTCCACCATGATTTGTTTATTTGTAGAAAATCCTCTTTCAACAGTGGCCTGCCCATGGGATAGAAGCAAAAGTATCTTCATGACTTCCCAAAAGTATCTATACTTATTAGCAACAGTAGCATGGTAAAACTCATCTAGTCTGTGTTCTTGGATCAAAATTTGTGAGCTCAGCCTTCCTTTCATTGACAAGTTCCTGTACTAAATCACTATACTCCTTTACGATATTATCACAATTTGCTTCCAAAACTTTCTTTGCATCGACAAGGATGAGTAATATCCTGCTGACTTCTGAACCATATCTTCTCAATTTCCCCAAAACTTCCTTGGGTCTAAACATGTCATTGACCTAACCAATGGATACTGTAAAGGGGATTTTTTGAGTAACTTCTTAGTAACTTGAATCAAAAAATGCCTACATTGTAACTTAAATTCCATAATCTGTTTGTCACTGACATTTTGGCTTTTCTTTAGTTCAGTTATTAATTTGCTTGGAACAAAACCAATCATGATTCTACTTGTATCTTTGTAATTTGTTTCATTTATTTCAATTTTCAGCAGTTTAAGAGGACTATTTACACTGTTCATTATGTTATCCTTTATGAATATTTGCATCACTTCTTTTAACAAACTATATAAGTCATGAGCCAAAAAAGGAAGCATTGGTTGGTCAGTCTGATAAACAGTCAAAAAATATTCAACACTTTTAGCCACACTAACAAAAAATTACATTTGACAAGAAAAAGTGGGTCTTTAACATGTTTCTTCACCACATCAAATGACTTGTTTCGAGGGTCAGGTAATATCTTTTGCTGAGCCTTGCTGACATATAATGAAATACTTGGCAAAATTTCAATAGCTCTTTCAACAACACTCACATTTTCAAGTCAACGGTGTTTGCAAAACTTTAGCGGAAAGACGTTGCAGTTTGTCACTTTTGAAAAGTCTTCACGTCTAGCTGGTGAGTCCTTGAATATATAATACAATGCTTGAATAGTCTCACCAAGTTCTGGCATTATTTTGCAGCCACTGTTGAAAGCATTATGAACAATATGCAATCCACAACTGCCAACATTCAACAAAGAGGCATGGCCCTCTAGTTTTAATGCATCATATCATAAACTTTCCAATTGACATGGGGTCCGTCCATGGACAGATGATGCAAGTTACCAGAACCTAAGCTGGAACACTTTTCTTGAATTTTACTACACAATACGCATACCTGCCAACATTGACCAGGGCACTGTCAGTAGTAACTCGTACTGTTACGCGGCATACGTAACAGCTACTTTTGACCGTGATAAAGTAATTCCTTACATGCTTCTAAATGGCTTAATTTAAGTTTTTTTTTAAATCTAACTAATTTACTATTGCTTTTGAGTTAGGGGTTTATATTTCATGGAATTTATAATTTATATAGTACAATGCTCAAATGGCTCAATGCAACTTTTTATCCAGTGAACTACAGGATTATTTGAAACAATGAAAATAGCAAACTTTAATGCATAAAGTAAAATTAAAGGAGCTTACCTTATTTTTTTCTGTTGTACTCTGCCAAAATAAGTTTCCTTTTTTCGAAACTAAAGCAATATAGATGTTTGCCATACAGCGTTGGTATAAAAGTGCACTGTGCTGTTCAATCATACTTATTTCTGAGCATTGCTTAGCATTCCCATTTCACTCATTTTTTATGGCTTTGTATTCAATTGGAAAGAACTATCAGAAATCCAACAGGTAAAGATACATTATTTTGCTATATTTGTTGAATTAATACCAGCATTTCCAAAATAAAATTGCCTCCCTTTAGCAATAATACATACCAGCATAAAAAAACTTTTCTTGAAAACTTTATTCCCTCAGTTATAATGGACAACCAACAACTTTAATATCTGGTTGTTTGCTTTTAATATAAGCTGCTACACCTTAGAAACGGCCAGCCAGAGTGCTTGCGTTATCACAACAAAAGGATGCACAATTATTCCACCCTATGCCCAGTCTCGTTAATTCAGATTCAATTAATTTAAATATTCCTTCTCCAGTATTATCAGAAGAATCTAATAATGAAAGCAAAGTGGTTATGATTTGGCTCTTTTCATGAGCATATTAGGTAACAACTAGGGGATATAGCCTTTTGGCCTTGATGTCATTGCTGCCATCAGTCGTTAATGCAAATGAATTATCACAAATCTTAGATTTGCTGAAATCCGCCATTGTGCGAATGATGGCACTTGTTTTTGTGCACCCACTGCTGCATTTCTTAGCAATAATAGAGTCTGGAAACATTTTTGTGAACAATGGTCCTGCATGATCTGCAACCGAAATATTATGTTCGATTAGAAATCTTGCAAAAAGACTTTCGGATCGTACAGTACTAAAATCATCATCTTTAGTACAAAAAAATAAAACACTGTGATTTGAGGCTTTACTTTTCACAAATTCCACATGTTTATTGCTTGCAGCGTGGCGCCAACAATAGTCACGTTCCCCGTGAACCGCAGAAAAATTCTAAGTACATACCGTACAAAAGAGGTACATCCGTCTTTCTCTGATGATGCAACAATGCAGGGCCACTGTTTGGAATATTCCTTTTTAAATTTCTGGCAGTTCTTCAATATTTTTGGTGGCACAGAAGCTGTTGCTTCATTCTGACGCTTTTTCAGGAAACGATCCATCTTTGTGAAGAAAGGCGCAATACAAAAACCGTACACGCTAATGAAGCGAACTTAGCACGTGCAAAACTCGAAGTCGATTCACTGACGCGAGCCTAACGTCCTGAGACAACGCGAGCAGAACAGGTAACGTTGCCAGATTCAGTTCAAAACTACCACCAGTAACAATCAATCTGATGCGTTCGGAATCCCCCAACGCTTGACCAGAGCGAACTCCAGCACGTGAGCACGCATTGCGCGAGCCTTCACTTATCACATGATAATACTGTTACACCAATTCCAGTTTATGACAAAAAGTATTTACATATATCATGAAATATTAGCAGAAACACTAATTTTGAAAAACAAAAGGAAAATTCGTAGACTCGTATGTAGTTTTTTAACAAGGTTTCCGTAGTTCCGTAGTCAGGCGACTGAATCTGTAGAAACTACGGACATTCCGTAGTAGTTGGCAGGTATGCACAATACATCAGCAGTAGCATGTCCTAAAAAGTCAGAGCCTAAGTATCTTGTACAAACTTGCCCGCCAACCTAAAACCTAACATGAGAATCCAACTGTTTTTTGCTAGTTTCCTTGTTAAGGGTCTCGTCAAACAGTAACACATATCCACCTTGAGATTTGACTCTTCCCTTTAAAAGTGACATGAAAAATGGTGCAATACCAAAAACAGAATAATATGCACATTTTTTTTCCACCATAAGTGAACTTTCTTGCAATGCTACTGTCAGGGAACATTAAGGTCAGTACAGATTGGATGTTTTCACATGACTTATATGAATAATGTGAAGTAATAACTTTCAACGTCCATAGAATTTCTGCTTTTAGCACATTGTTTTGGGAAAACGAATTTTCAAGACTTATGTCAGATACTGCAGGTTTTTAAATAGGAACAGCACCATGTGACTTCTGGTAAAAGTCTTGGATATATACTGTTTGCTTTTGTTTAGCTGCCAATAAAGAAATATGCTTTCTACTAGCCACATGACTAGTAATGGCAGACTCACCCATATTTGAAATATCGAAGCAACAATCACATACTTTGCACTTTGCTTTAAACTTAGAAGTATCTTTCAGCAAAGAATCCTTATACTTGACATTATCTAGCCAAGTTGGATTAAATATACACTTACCACCTGGCATAACAACACAACAATAATTTATTCTGAATAATAAAACAGAACAATGTTCTTGTTACCAATTTACAAGGAAGACAGCCAAATGCCTCTGCAATCAGCATTACGTAAAGGTCACTATACTCTTGAGTTAATGTAAGACTGTAACACTGTTTAAAATAGAAAAGCCTGATTAAAAAGTCTGGGGAACACACAAGAGTGGTATCAGTTCATCTGCATCTCACTTTCACGATTACCCCTCACCACATTTACAGCTTTATAACCTAACACTTATGTAACCATAAGAATACTGTAAGCTAAAATCAAGGTTTGGAGGATCTTCTCTATGTCATCTCATCCAGCCCCTCCCACCTGCTACTCTCATACCTGCCAACTAAATTTAATGAATATGCAGAAGATTTCTTTGAAAAATTCAGAAGATTTTTTTACGTCAATTTGTCACACTATAAAGTGATATAGAACTCGTACTGCTTAAACAAAAAAGGAATACAGGACACCTACCTTTATTTATTTTTTGTGTTTTTATTGAAGAAAACTTTTATTTATAGTAATTTAACAGTTAGCTAAACTTTTTACAGTGGCCTTTTTGGCTTTTTTAAAGAATTCTTTGGAGTACCCTTTTTGAAAACAAAGTAAATTTTCTTTGCATTTAATTAACAGAAGACTCTCAAGCGATTCACCTGACATTAACGATTGAAACATTGTGCGATTTTTTTAATCAAAGAAAAAATTATTTTGCATTATTAATTAAATGACAAATACACCCAATAATTATTATTTCCCTTTGGTGTTCTTTCAAATGACGAGCCACACCATTTTTCTCTCCTATCATTACTGGAGCATTGTCTGCTCCAAAAGCAGTGCAATTTTTGAAAGGTATCCAGTGCTTACTAAAAACATCAAATGTAGCTGAGAACCATGAATTCTGATATCAAAGCTTTCACTATTTTAGATAAATGGTGTAATTTTCAGAGAATGAATACTTTTTTAACACCATGCATCAATTCGTACAAATTTCCAAACTTCGTTACTTCCGTTTCTGGAAATTTCCTCCACCCTTATCAAGCTCAAATGCACACATATTTGCGAGGGTGATGACTTTTAACAACTACATAGGAATGGGGATCACATCGCGGGGAAAAAAAAAAAAATACAATTACTGAAGAAATCTTCGCTCCGCCTGACTTCCGTTTTCGGAAATTTATCCAACATTTTCAAGCTGAAATACAAATATTTATGGAATAAATTGATATCTAACAATACAGAGTACTGTTAGATATCATTTTATTCCATAAATATTTACGATTAAAAAAAAATTACGATTACGAGAGAAATCTTACCTCCGTCAATTTCCGTTTTCGAAGGATAAAATTCCGTTCTCTGACGGAGAAAACGATACCCTCTCCCTTTCCCCACCACTAATCCTCCCAAAATTTCAGTTCAGTTGTGCATCGATCTCTTGAATGGTCCAACTGATAACAAAAAAGACGGAATTCCTCGAATCAGCGTAAGAATCTTGTGGCCGAAGATTACGGGGAAATTTTCGGGCGGCCTAAATTCCGTTTTCGGAAATCGTTGCCTACAATTTCAAGCTAAAATTATGCAATGAAATTATATTTAACAACAATACTGAACAGAAGCAACATCGCGAGAAAAAAAAATATGATTATGGGAAAAATCTGCACTCCGTTTAGCTACCATTTCCGAACGTTTAAAAAGACAAAACAATGTCCCCAGACGGAATGCGACCCACCTCCCATCCCCAACTAATACCCCGAAAATTTCTTCCCTTTTGCATCGATCTTGAAAATTACAAAAAAAGGAGGGGGGGGGACTCCACGAACCCACGAAAGAATCTCACATACGAATTAACCGCTGAATCGATTTCGAATGGTGTAAGATTATGCTAAAATATCGATGAGCGGTAAATTTGAACTTTTGCTGAAAAATTAGCGCAGATTTCGTCGTCAAAATCGTAATTTTTTAGCAGAATGTGCAAGAACAACGTTTTGGCGCAGGCTGGCGCAATTGGCGCAGGTCTGGCAGCCCTGAGATTAAGACTAGTAAGTTACTGCTACGCTTTTCAACTTTTTTTTATTTTTGACTTACAAAAATTAATAAAACAGGTTATTTTTTGCAAAAAACACAGAAAATTTTCGAACGGCAGAAGAACGCGAGTTTGGTTGGAAGATCGGAAGAACGTATAAAAAATCGGAAGACTTCTGCCAAATTTGGAAGAGTTGGCAGGTATGTACCCTCGTCTCCTTTCCTACCTAAGGAAAAAAGTGCCGAAAAATTTATTTTCTGAATTTTCAATTAAAAGATCTGAATTTTTCACAGATGTTGTAATTGGGTCATATAAGGTTACCCTGCAAATTTCACTACAACCAAATGAAAACCTTTTGAATTGCGCATAATTTTTTTATTATTATGACGTTAGAGTGGAAAAACTGCCGTCGTACGAGATTAAAAATTTTTTTGGCTAGTTTTCACAGTTTTTATCTGATTCACACGAAATTTGAACGAAATTTGGTGGGTTCGTTCTTTTTGGCAATTTATTAAGTGCATTAAATTTTCAGTCAGTTTTGTAGAAATTCCGCTAAGATAGAAAATCATATATTTTATCCCAGTAGGGTGCAGAAGATACTTATCAGTCAACAGCCGTGCTGGCCCCGCCCACCCGATCAGGCAAGGAAGTTTCTGCGATCCCCCTCTCTCTCTCTCTCTCTCTCTCTCTCTCTCTCTCTCTCTCTCTCCCTCCCTCCCTCCCTCCCTCCAGTTCACAGCTGGAGAGGAGCTAACTTTTATGGTGAAACACTGGCTGAAAACCACCAAACTAGTTCAGCATAAAAAGAAATACAAAAATTCCAGGAGTCGTTATAAATTGCCTTTTTTCCAGGAAATCCAGGAGGCGTACGAACCCTGCATTAAGGTCACTGGGCTTCACATCATCTTTCACAACATAAGTATTTGAGTCATTAGACTTAATATTTTCTAGAAGTACTGATTCCACATTTCCTGAGCTTGTTGATAACAAGAGTTCATTATTACAAAGAAAGTTCTTTTTCACAGAGGAAGTGAAAGAAGCAAGACTGGGCTGAGACATTTTAGCACGGATAATTTTCAAATGATTAGGGCCATTTCCGTGGCTGGAGACTGTCCGACGACCCATGTTGCTAAGCTTGAAAGTTTTAGAGCACACTTTACAAAGTGCTGATTCATTGTCGCCGTTCACAGCAGCTATCCAACCAGAAAACTCAGGATTTAATTGTTCGTCCAACCATTGTTCATTAAACACACAACGCTTTGACATTGATGCAGTCTTAATTGCCTTTTAACAAGGTATAACTTATATCACAAATTTTCTTCTACTCCTTTGACGTAAAAAAAAAAAAAAAAAAAAAAGAGAAATGTTAACAAGTAATGTAACACAACTTACAATAACAGGTAGGGAATACAGGGTTACATTAGTAGGAAGGGGAGTTAGTGACTGTCTGCAACACCAAATGCAAGTGTGTTGGGCGATGAGGGCGTGACTACCCGACGCCGGGTTAAAACTAGTTGTAGTCTAACTGTGATTGAAATTTCCCTGACTTTTTTTAAATATCACTGATTTTCCCTGACTTTTACCAACATTTCAAGCCTTTCTCTGACTTTCCCTGATTTCCCCTGACTTTCCAGAATGTAGACACCCTGTTATACAACCTTGTCTGGTTAATTTCTTTATTGGTGATATTTATTTTGCCTTGCATACATTTGTGTGTGTTTCTTCTGGACTGATAACATTTTTTCAGGAATCAGAAAGGTTAATTGCAACATGATTATTTAAATTTTGCTGTTTAGTTCTTTCAATGCATATGTATCCAAAAATGAAAATTTCATTTTTTTTGTGATATGTTTAGAGATTAAAGATATATTTTCCCAGGATAGTTTAAAGCTAACGAAACAATATTGGATTAGAGATGTTCTTGATATTTCATTATTCCAGTCTTTTAAGTGTTCATTTAATTTGGTTTTTAAATTTCATTTTGTGCTACCAATACAGTATTTTATATCATTATTTGATTCATTTTTTAAAATCAGAATTTGGTAAATAATAGGCTTTCACAATATTGATTGCTCATTTTGTTTTCAAGTGTTGCTTCTTTCGATAGTATTAACTATATCAGCAAAGTGGAGGTTGGTTGGCAGTCATATATAATTTTTTAATTGTACTGGTAACTTTATTATTGTATGGGAGGGTTCCACAATATATTTTTGCACAATTTTCTTCAATAATTGTTTTGGTTTTTGGATGAGATTTAAAGCTATAAATGAGATGATTAATTTCTTTATGATTGTATCCAAAATCTTTTGACAGTTTTTTTAATCCATTTATCTTCCTTGTTAAATTTATTATCATCAGAAGTGTGAGTAAATGTTTTTTGTACATGTCATAGGATCAAAAGGCTGCATATTTATTTTAAACTGGTGTGTTAGAATTGGCTGGAATGATGAAGGGTATTGGCTTCCAATATGCTTCGAAATAAACACAATTGGTTCTCTTGGTTAATGTCACACTAACTGAAGGGCAGAGAAGAAAACTTAACTTTGCAGAGGAATGGAAAATTGCTAAAATTGAATGATAGAATTAAATAAATAAATAAATAAAATGAGACTTACATGGTAAATTGATACATCTGAATCAAGATTGAAGTCAAATCCAGAAGTCTCTTGTATTTTAGACTTCAAGATATGCAAATGATTATCCAACTCTTCAGCACAAAAATTCAATACAACTGCATCACATGCAACGCCAACATCATCTCGAATGGCAAGAAATAGGGAGCAACGCATCTCAATATCTACAAAAAATATATATAATATAATATAATTTAATATAATATAACAAACATACAAGCAAATAAATTAGCTTGTGAAAGCACAAAATGGCATTTTTTCTTTTCATTATGTCCTTGGGTACAGATCCTCAGATACTTTGAGTGCCACTGTGATCATGTAACAACTCACATGGCACTAAGTTTTGGGGGTTTTATAGCCAGGAGTACAAGTAGCTGGAATGGCCAGCTGCACGCTGCAACAATGAAGACTGAACAAGGTAAATAAACCATTCATGGATTAACCAGAGTTTTAAACTAAGTCTAAATTGTATGAGCAATATTAAGCTACTTCTCACAGCTCAACATCTGAGATGATTATCAGCCACACACACAAATAGTACACTACCATGTGAAGTTTGTAAGCTATTTCTGCTGCTTCTTGGGGTAGGGGAGAGGGTGAGGTGGGAAAATCTTTATCTATCACTCCTGATTTTTGAAAGGTCTACATTTCTGCCTACTTTTGCTGCTCTGTTTTCAGAAATATGGTACATTTATTACTAAGCTGTTCTCTAAGATTCAGAGGTTAGCTCCACAAAGAAATACAAACTACCAGATAATTTTGAGTTACTGCCATGACCTTCCTCTTCCCTGTCTCAACTTACCATGGCTCACACTTCTACTGTTCCACTTTGGTCCAACACAAAAAAGTTGGCTTGTTTACAAATTTGTTTTGCTCTGAGGTTCAGACAAAGTTTGGAAATTTTATTTTCCAAAATTGTAACTCTGATCTTCCCATTTAGATTCCTTACATCTGGAAATCTCTCATTGCTTCACATCACATCGAGTTACCGTTAAAAAACTTACTTTTACAATCTGACAACGCAAAAAATTGTAGTCGCACTGATGAAGGCCATAGCAATGGCTGAAATATATTTGCCTTAAAAACATTATACATAATTTTAAACCTGCTTCCAACTACCATAAAAACCTACTTTAGCACTAATAGCAACATTCTGTTCTGTAAAAAGAACAAAAACAAAACAAAATGAAACAATACGAAAAAAAAAGAAAGGGATTTGAATTTGAGTTTATGTTAGATGGCAGAGTGAAGTACTGATATATATTATTTCAAGGAACCAATAGGTTCCTTAACTTCAAATAAATAAATAAAAAAAAACATGACGAGAACATCAAACACACTGCATCATATATAGAAAGCCAGAACAATGAGTTTCATGGATGAAAATGAGCAAATAAAAAACTACCAGTAATTACGCAAAAAAAAAAAAAAAAAAAAAAAAGATGTACGTAGAACAAAAAGAAACGTTTGAATTGTATGAAATTATTCATTTTGTAACACATCTTATTATTATATCTTTCAAATTTGTTGTATCGATGTTGTACACAAGGCCCCAAAGACAACTTTTATCTTTTACCACATGCATTAAAGATGGAAAACCAGCAACTGGATGGAAAAAGCCTATCAGAGATTTAGGTAGCAAGAAGGCTGAATGTTAGTCATAGCATAGTTTACAGACTTCAGAATCAACTTTAAATGAAAATTCAATGCAAAAGAGAGCAGTGCAAAGGTCATCTACATGCTACAATTCCTTTGCAAGACTGTTCTTTGGCTCTAACAGCACAAAGAAGAAACACAACAACCATTCTGTAGCAACTAGAAGCAGATACATGTGATTTTCATAAACAAAAAGTATGTCACCAAGAATGGCTGTATGCAGACATGCCAACCTTTCAAAATCTGAAAATCGGGAGATTTTTACAGCTCATAAAATCACACGGGCGCAATTTTTTTTATTGACATTTTCCAGACGTAGGAACAATTTTCCAGTGGTAGTATTATTGGTTCACTAAAAGTTCTGAAGAAAAAAAAAAACCAGCAGGAAAATCAACACCATCTCTCCATACTGAAATTTGTTTTCAGGTACGTCGATTTCGCATAAAAATGAAAACGTAAAATGGCTCGCATGTTGTTTTTTATAAATAAAATAGCAGCCAACTGTTTTTTGTTTCTTCTTTAGGTTGTGAGCGAAGGTGACAAAAAGAATCGTACTAACATCGTCTTTCGTTACACGGCGAGGCCAACTGTAACTACTCCCTTTAGTTGTTTAGTGAATTCGCCGCAACTCTACTGTTTATCATCACTCAGAACATGCGTGGCTCTGTTGAGGTGAGGGGTTGAATGACTGACTACAAGAAGAAGGCAGAGCAGTTCCCATCTGTCGATCAATTACTGACCCTCCCTGGCATTCTAGTGCTAGAGCGGGTGAGCACTTTGTTGAAGGCATCATACAACTGGAAAGGGAGAAATTTTTGAAAGCAAACTTTTCCCGATTTTTAATATAAGTGAGTGAAATTTTTGCACTGAAACAGATGCTACACCATAAAGTTCAGTTTTACTTTTCGCCAGAATTCAGTGAAAACTTTTGAAATTATGCATTAATTTTTTTTTTCAATTTTTATCACTACACATCCATTAACTACTTGTTTTTTTTTTAATATAACTATTCAGTTTTCTTCCTTTAAAGCTTTTCTTTCTTTCTAAACCACAGTTTGAAGAAGCATTTAATTACTATTTCAGAGAAACATGGAGTTCATTATTATTTTTTTAACTTCAGAAAAAGATTTATATACAGAGACGCCAATCTGTTTTAGATATTTTCAGTAGTACTCATACAAATTTTCAGTAGTTTTGGCCATTTTTCAGTAGTCATACCAAAAAGAATAATTTTAACTGAGAAAATCATGCTATTACTCATTTAATTTAATTAGTATTTTTTACTTACTTGTTCATTTACATACACGAAAATCTGTATCAAAATATTCCAAATTTTGCACATGGAAAATAATATACACCATGACTGACACATTTTTTTACACAACAAAGAATTGATCAAACAGCTTTCTTTAGTACTTGGCTGTACATTGTTTTGCAGATTTGAGTTCCTCAGCAGAAAATATTTTTTCATAACACACTTGCCCAGAGGAGAACATATTCATTTTTGCAATAAGAAGTACTTCTACAGTTTCTAAACCGAAATTAGGTTGGAAACGGACTTCATTTTTTCGCACTAAACTAAAACCTCTCTCACTCGCAGCATTCGAGTGTGGAACTACAAGTATTGCAAACATTACTTTCGAGAAAATAGTATACTTAACAGTCCCATTACAGTCTCTTAATTTTGAGATTTCTGCCCAAGTGACATCTATCTGTTTCTGTTATGGTCTCTAATTTGTCAGCTTGATAACAAGCAATTCCGCTTCCAGTATATAAAGTTAATTTTCAGTTATAAATGGAAAGCGCTTGACTATGTATAATATAGAAGTAAATGATATTCTGGCTCTAAGTGAATGATCTGCTACTTCTGCATGTTTTAAGAATTCATCATAGATCAGTATCTTTTTGAATATAAGAACATTCTTCAATGTAAAATTTTCCGACAAATGTATAGAACTTAGAAAGTTCATTTTTGTTTAAAACAATTTCGCTTAAATACATTCTTGTTTTTACTCCTATTTACGAGTTGTGCCCTTTCCGATTTTTCTTTTTTGAAAAACTGTTATTTGAAAAATTAAGCTCAACATCACCATCAGCTACGACAGTAGGCTTCACAAATCCCTTGGATGGCAATTTTATCCATCATGCTGAAAGAACTTTCAGTTTGAGGACCATGAGTGCATGATAGCTATCACTATTTTAGATAAAAGATAGTGTAACTTGGAGAATATGAATGCTTTTGAATATCGTGCATCAATTCTTACAAACTGTTCAGCTTCGTCACTTTCGTTTTTGGACTCTCCCCCTTTATCAAGCTGAAATGCAAACCTTTTTTGGGGGAATATTTAAGAACACAGGATACATGTTTGGAATATCGTTGGGAAACAAAATTAAAGTTACGGGAGAAACCTTTGCTACATATGATTTCCGTTTCTGGACATTTCCCTTCCATTTTCAAGGTGAAATACAAATATTTATGAAATAAAATGAAATTTAACAACAATACTAGACAGAGGAAACATTGTGTGAAAAATAAAATTATGATTACGGGAGAAATCCTCACTGTTTCCGAAAGTTTTGAAAGACGAAATTTCCGTTTTCAAAAGTTTCAGGCGGAAAGCATCTTTCAAAACTACCAATCGCCCCAAAATTTATTTTCAGTTATGCATCGATCTCGAGGATAACCCAAATTCCGACGAAAAAGCAGAAATTCCTCGAAGCTGTGGCACTCTCTTGCCTGAAGATCACGTGGGAATCTTTGCGCCGTCGAATTTCCGTTTTTGGAAATTTTTCCTCCATTTTAAAAGTGAAATACAAAGATTTAAGGAATAAAATGATGTATAACAACAATACTCGACAGAGGCAGCATCGCAGGAAAACAAAATTACGATTACGGTAAAAATCTTTATTTCTTTCACTTCCGTTTTTGAAAGGCGAAATGCTGTCCCGATGCATATTTTTACGTGTTGGTAAAATTCTTCAATGCGTAGTTCTACGTGTTTCTCGATGCGTGTTTTTACGTGTTGATGTGTATTTTACGCATTTCTCGATGTGTATTTTTATGTGTTAATGCATACTTCACGTGATTTTCGATGTGTATTTCTACGAGTCGTGAAAAATTCCTGATGCACATTTTTACGCGTTGGTAAAATTTCGATGCGTACTAGATGCGTAATGACGCATTTTGGCGAACTCTGCACATAAGAACGAAATCCAAACATACTTTTCTGCAACGCAAAGAAAAAAAAATCAAAATGTTAATTAATGACATGAATGGCCGCCGCACGCTTTAAAAAAATAAACTCCGATGCCAGGCAATGACACTCACGTTCTGCACCAAACGATTTTCAAGAGCTTGTCGCTGCACTGCGAAAGAACTATAGGGAGAACTCCGGCAACATCCACCAAAGCGAGCTACGCTCAACGTCCCCAGAATGTTGCATGCTGAGGAGGGAGGGTTTTCACCTAGAATGACAGCCCAAGGCCACACTCATCGAGTGCCAGTCGCTCGCGCGCAGAACTGGAGGTACAAGCAGCATCGCAAGCAAGATGAATGTTCAAGTGGCTGCCGTTGAGTTGGGAAGCGGAACAAGCAAAATAAAAATTAATAACTTCTGTTAATTTTCCGTAGAAAAATCACGGTTTTCCGTATTCCATAGTACAAGAGCTATTTCCGTAGGAACTACGGATATTTCTTAGTAGTTGGCATCTCTGTATATACAGTCGAACTTGGTTAAGACGAGCTCGGGTATAACGAGGTCCCGGCTATAGTGAGTAAATGCCAGAAGAAGTTTGGTTTAAATTATCCTGCTTGTTACGAGTATCAACTCTGTTATAGCAAGCAAATTTGCAAGACTTTCAGATTTTTTTTTACACCCAGTAAAGATAGCGCAGCATTGAAAGGTGGCCGTCTGTGTGTCACCTGCTTCGAGAGAAAAGCGGGGAGTGTTTTATGACGTCTTGCATTTCAGCCCAAGGGTAAGTGGGGGCGGCATTTTGTGGGGGAAAGCTTCCCACCCTTTCCTTTGCCACTGTTTACGAGAGGGTTCCTGGAATTCGCTTTCTCTCATTGGCTGCAATGGTCTAACCCCACGCATGTTTTCTTAGTGCATTCAGTATTTCAACTTCGCACGGGACATATCATAACCTTTTTTTAATCAGAAAGTCGCACGCAGCCCTACTCTTGCGACATCACTTATGCTTTCCCTCCCCCCTTTTTTTTAATTAGGACTGATACTGTGAGCAAAATGATTGGTGTTAAAAAAAAGGCTCTCTCCATCAGGGAGAAAATGGATATTATTTAGGAACTGCAAGAAAAATTCAGCTGTTTGCAAAAAGTATGGGCTTTCCTCATCTACCGTATCTAAATTGTGGAAGAACAAAGATGCAGTTTGGTCAGCATTTGAAAACAATCTTACAGATTGCAAAAAAAAAAAAAAAAATGAAAAAGTGTGAAAAAAATGATATTGATGAAGCTTTACTTTGTTGGTTTAAAGTTCAACGTGATGCTGGTTTTCCTTTCAATGGACCGATTTTAAAAGTGCAAGTGGACAAATTTGCAGTACAATTCGGTCATGAGAATTTTATATGCAGTAATGGGTGGCTTGATCGCTTCAAGAGCAGACACAATATTGTTTACGCAAAAATGTCAGGGGAATCAATGTCTGCGGATACGGAATCTGTAAGTCAATGGCTAAAAAGCGTTTGGCCCAGCTTCATTTCTGAATTCAGTGAGAAGAACATATTCAATGCTGATGAAACGGGCATTTTTTACAAGGTAACCTCTGACATGACTAACCTTTAAAGGCGAGAAATGAATTGGAGGTAAATTGGCAAAGGATCGGCTAACCGTTCTAATTTGTGCGAACATGGCAGGAAATGAAAAAAAGAAAATTATTGGTGATTGGCAAATCGTAAAAGCCTTGATGTTTTAATAATGTTCAAAATCTCCCGGTTGATTATAAAGCAAACAGAAAGGCGTGGATGACATCAGATATATTTACGGGAGAACTTCATAAATTAGATCGTGAACTAAGAAAGAAAAACAGAAACATTTTGCTGTTAATAGACAACTGCCCAGCACATCCCCAAGTAGAAAACTTGACAAATATCAAACTTGTGTTCCTACCATTAAACACAACATCAATTCTACATCCTATGGACCAAGGGATTATTAGGAGCTTTAAGTGCCATTTTCGGTGATTTTTAACCGTACAATTAATCCACAAAATGGAGAAGCTAGAAATTAAGATTTCCGTATTGGATGCTGTTCGTCTTATGAGAGAAGCTTGGGATAGTGTCACTCCGACAACCATTAAAAATTGTTATAGGAAAGCTGGTCTTCTAAAGGAGACTTTAGTAGAAAGCACTGAAGTGATTGATGACGATCTCCCCTTATCAGAATGGTTAAAAAGTAGTGATTTAAGCACCTTTAACAATTGCAATTCTCTTGATGATTGTATCGACATTGACGCTGTGGTCCTAACAACTGGAATTTTAACAGAGGAACAAATTGTGCAAGAAGTCATTGCGGTGAATGAAGAAACTGAAACCGAAAGTGAAGGCGAAAACATTACAGAAACACAAGAAGTTGTGACTTACAATCAAGCACAAGATGCTTTGGATGTTTTGACTAGATTTTATGAAATTAATTCTGGCAATGAGTGTGTGTTCAGTGCATTATCAGTTGTTAAGCGTAATCTGATGGATTTTTGGTTGAAGTCAAGGACAACGCAGCTAAAATTAACCAAATTTTTTTCATACGAAATAAAAAGGATATGTGCTTTGGGCAGACAGTACTGTATGGTACAAAAATTAAAATACTGTATAGTACATATTGTATTTCATAAAGTACGTATGTAGTTTACATGTCCGTTATTCAAGAATTTCAACTTAATCTGCATCACATCGTACGTACCTCCATATGTATGTACTACAGTATGTATAATGGTACGTATAGTTCTGTGTGTGTGTGTGTGTGTAGTACTGTACGTATGCATTTTTCAAGAATTCCACAACTAACCGAAAAATTGTACGGTAATTTCAACTAAACGTAAGCACTATGTATTTCCAAACATTAAACATTGTATGTACTGTATTTGATAACAAAATGTATTTTTTGAATGATTTCCTTGATATTTTGGGTCTTTCCCGGATTATACGAGTAACGGTTATAACGAGCAATTTGTTCGATCCCGAAGAGCTCGTCTTAACAGAGTTCGACTGTACACTGAAGTGCCAGAAAAACTGGTACACCAGTCTAATACTTGGTAGGTCCCCCACAGGAGCGCAGGACTGCAGAAATACGACGGGGCATGGACCCCACTAGCTTCTGGAAATATGCTGCAGGCAATGCACACCATATTTCCTGCAGAGTGTTCCACAATTTGGGTGTATTCTGAGGTCTCGGATTCCTGTGTTCGATAGCGCGTCGCATGGCATCCCAAATGTGTTCGATCACGTTCAGATCTGGGGACTTGGGTGGGGATGGCAACACCCCAAACTCAGATGAATGCTCCTCTAACCATAATGTGGCATCCTGACACTTGTGTGGAGGTGCATTGGCCTGTTGAAACAGGACCAACCCATCAGCATGAATGCAGGACATGAACAGGTGTACCTCGTCAGAAAGGATGCGCACATAGCGTTGGCCGTTCACAGACGTTTGTAGACATACCAGGGGTCCCAGTGAAGTCCAGCTAAACATACCCCATACCATTACGGACCCCCTATGAGCCGGTACAGTTTCCTGTTGACAGGCGGGATCCATGGCTTCATGGGGTTTGCGCCACACACGAATCCTTCCATCTGCCCGATACAGTTGGAAACGCAACTTGTCAGACCAGGCTACTTGTTTCCAGTCATCAAGTGTTCAGTGACGGTGTTGCAGTGCCCAAGCAAGGCGCATAGCTCCGTGTCGTGCACCCATCAAGGGGACTCGAGTTGGGCGTCGGCTCCCAAAGCCCATATCGTGCAGAGTATGTTGTACAATCCAGACGCTGATGCTTGTTGAGGCTCCAGCATTGAATTTCGATGATACCTGCGAGAGTGTTGCATGCCTATCACATCAAACGATTCTTGACAGCCGACGATGGTCACGTTCACCCAATGTCATTTTACGGCCACACTGGTATCGTAGGTTGGAGGTTTTGCCGGAATTCTTGTAGTCAGGGTACTACACCCTTGCAATGGTCGACCGTGAAAATCCGAACTTCGTTTCTACCTCCGAAATACTATGGCCCATCTCACGAGCACCAACTATGACACCGCATTGAAAATCGCTTAAATCGTTATTACTTATCATTCTCATGCCGAAAACAACTCTGACAGCTGGCAAGGATGTCTATCGCTTTATATACGCACTGGCGGATGCAATAGAGTATGCACATAGGTGACGTTGCTATGCATTTTGCATAAGCTCGTCTGTACCAGTTTTTCCGCCACTTCAGTGTATATAGCGTTTGTCATCAAGACACTTTTTACCTCATTTGCACATCATTATCGAGAAACAAACTCATCGAAGACAGTGGTATCTGTCACAACAAACGTGGAAGTATCAAACTTTCCTTTTTTTTTTTTTTTTGTTGGTTGGATCTTTAACGACAACCATGAGAAACTCAGTGGGCAATAAGCAGTCACCCATCCTAATTTAGGGCCCCTGGTTCCAGGGAAGAGAGAGAGCCAGTGACGTAAGACAAATACGGCATCCATGTCTCACAGGGATTAGAACCCCCATCTTGGAGGATTGGTGGGAAGCCAACCCTTAGACCACTGCGCCACGGGGGCTGCTTTCCCCCGCATATATGAGGAGAGGAAACATACGAAACTGATGACTGTAATGCCGCCTTGCATTGACACAGAAAGAAAAATATTTCACACGTGGTTTGAAATCTCTTTCTTCTGAGTCGATCCAAGGCAGTGGTTGATGGAATTTTGACATTCATCCAGAGGACAGGAGGAAGGGCTGCAAATATGGAGTATTCCACCTAAATCCAAAGAGTTGGCACGTCTGCTGTATGTAAGACATACAGCAGACGTGCCAACTCAGCAGACGTGCCAACTCTTTGGATGCATTCTGTTTACTCTATCTCGTAGAGACGCCTGATTTTTAAGATGGGATAAAGAGCATGTAATCTGGATCTTGGGGAAATGGAGAGCAGTACCTCTCACAGGTGACTCTAGGTTTGAAGGACCTGATAGAGCCAATCCTGCAGTTTTGAAAGATACTGCAAGAGGTGGTCTTATGGCTTAGGAAAGGATCTCTCTTTCAGTGGTGATATAGATCTCTAAGTATTCATCCATGGCACTCCTAATGCTCACTTACAGAGGTGGCATCTTTCATCAACATGTTAGACACCATGTGGGTGAAATTAGCAATACATTCACAGATCATAGTACTCAATACTAATAGGCAGCTCTGGTTTTGCAGTATCTTATATATATTTAACTTGAGTTTCTATAAAAGTAATGAGAAAATAATAACATAACATAAAAACTAAAAATTTGTATAGTACGCATATGAAGTCAAAACAGCTACTTTCATTGCTGCCTCAGGAAAATGCATTTCATTTTTCTTTTCAAAATGCACTGCCCATAAGTAATTAACGTTCAATTACTGCTTCAGTACTTAAAAAACAAAACCTTTTTCTTTATTGATTTTTTTTTCTTTTTCATGCCAAAATTATATTCCCTTTTTCACCAAAACAAAGTAATTTCATGGGTTTAACATTTAAAATATTGCCCTAATCTTTGCAATGTCAGGGATCCTAGTTTCTTGCTGATGAACTGATTTATAGAGCATAGCATTCAAAAAATGCAGCAGCCTTTCTGCTGCAGGAAATTACACTTTTTTTTTTTTTGGTGCAATGATTCCAATTAAAAACCATTGCAACAGTTTTCCTGACCATAAAAAATCAGGTTATCAGGATCTGAACAATTTATTTCACAATTTTGCAATGAAATAATACAAAATTTTGAATGGAATTCCTTTTTGAAGTGGACAATTTATCAATGACAACAGGTCTTAGCAGAAAATTAAATCAACACAGGGAAATTAAATCTATAAGCTTTGACATGCACTTTATTATTACAGAAAATTATGGAATGATGTGTGTGTCACTTAAACCTTTTTGTTTTCATAAAGCAGTAATCTGAAAAAAAAAAAAAAAAAAAACAGAGAGCTACATATTAAATATAATACACAAATTCATA
Source organism: Macrothele yani (assembly GCA_039090855.1). NCBI lineage: Eukaryota > Metazoa > Arthropoda > Arachnida > Araneae > Macrothelidae > Macrothele > Macrothele yani. The sequence continues at coordinate 33,381,416 of CM077012.1, forward strand.
ATTTTGTAATAAGAACAACTTGTTACTTACCAGAAAAATGCTCCCACATAGCAGTTCCCAATAATACCTTTAAGACTTGCATTAAATGAAAGGAAACAAAAACTTCAACAGCACTTCTATGCCTGCCAGCCAGAGAATCTGAGGAATTTAGGGCAAAAGCTGCCAGGGCAGGGTTTACATTCTGAAAAGCAACCATCAGCATCAAACATATACCGACCAAAGCACATCACAGACTATTTAGTACATATTACAAAATTGGACTTTTCTGGTAATTGCATCAGATTTTGTTGTTATTTGGTAACTCATTGAATTAAAAAGTAATAAACTTAAGCTCTTTATATTCATTTTAAATATATAAAGAGAAAATAAAACAAATTAATAAATTGTTGAACAGGATTTTATTGTGCAAAGACTAATCAACACAAACAAGAATGATGTCTGCCCCTTCTTGCATCTCATGACAAAGCAACTACCATGGGTACTAGTGCATAAGTCAAAAGTTATTTGAAGAAATCCTGCTTTCAAAGAAAGGGAGGGGTTGGCTTATATGCAGGCCAGAAAAAGATAGGGCTAGACTTCAGAAGTGTTATGTGAACTCTCCTGCAGCATTTCCAAGTGGGTTTGTTTATGTTTTAGACCATGGCTCTTTTTGTGTCACTACAGGATAATTTTTTGACCTTCTGTCAAAGATTTAAATATTTTTGTAGGGGATTTTAGGAAGAGAGTGTCTGACCCTACAACTGTTAGAAGCTGGAAGCTAGGAGATTTGGACTACAGCGCTTGACAGGAAAGTCACACGGAAGCGAGGTAGAGAGAGGAGGTGGAAGACTCCCTTTTTCATAACGTGGGGGGGGGGGGAATACCTTTGGACTTACTGTTTAATGTTCCCATCTGATGCACAGCCGATATTTAGTGGCTAGAGTGTTTGTATCTGCCTGGGATCGATCCTTAAGTTACATCCTCAGCTGTTTTATAGCTATGGATAATAACTGGCAGGTATGATTAATTTGCTCTTAAGACATCACGAAGAAATGACACTCCTTCCAATAGCCAATGGTGTACATGCGACGTAAAAGCAGACATTGATTGCACACTGCAGTAAGAAGGAAATTACAATTACACATATTTTGCACATTCCCTTTTACATGATTTACTTGAGTTCATTGAAATAAATTTTAGGTGCTTGAATTATTTCCCGCTGTTGCCCAATAGAGCGTAGCAGTGGTGCGCTGTGACCTCCCTTGCGCACGCACATACCTTCCGTAGTCTAGAGCAGTGTGTGACACGCAATTGGAGGGCACAGAACACGAGTTCGTATCGCATTCACGATGTCGAGTTTCGTACCAAAAAAAGAGCATTTGCGGGAAGCATTACTCTTCTGCTTTCATCTCAAGAAATCTGCAGCCGAAAGTCATCGTTTGCTAGTGCAGGCCTATGGGGAACATGCCCTATCGGGAACAACATGCAGAGAGTGGTTGCGATGCTTCAAAGCCAACGAATATGACGTGAAGGACAATGAGCGCTCTGGGCAGCCGAAAAAATTCGAAGATGGCACATTGGAGGCCTTATTGGACGAGGATTCATGTCAGACACTCCATGAGTGTCTGACATGAATAATTGACGAGTCAATGGTTAGCAAATCATTGACGAGTCAATGGTTAGCAAACCATTGACTCTTCAATGGTTTGCTAACCATTGCCTTTAAACGTTTGCTAACCATTGCCTTTAAACGTTTGCATTCCCATTGCCTTTAAACGTTTGCTAACCATTGACTCGTCAATGGTTAGCAAACGTTTAAAGGCAATGGGAATGATGGGAATGATCCAGAAGCTCGGAAACTGGATCCCACATGACAAGGTTATTCTTTTCCACGACAACGCTAGACCTCACATCACCAAATCCGTGAAGGAACTCTTGGAGGCTCTTGGCTGGGACTTCTTACCCCACCCGCCTTATTCCCCGGAAACGGCTCCCTAGGACTTCCATTTGTTCCGGTCGCTACAACATGGCCTGTCAGAGCAGCACTTCCTTTCTGTCGCGGATATCCAAAAATGGCTCGATGAATGGTTCGCCTCGAAAGAACCTGCATTTTTCTACCGCGGAATCCATTTCTTATCCCAACGGTGGGAAAGGGTCGTAGCTGCCAATGGACACTACTTTGAATAGACTATCCTGTACCATTCTGTGGCAACCAGGTATTTGTGTGGCCCAAAACAGTGGGAATTAATTCAAGCACCTAATAAATAAATAAATAAATATATATATATATATATACACATATATACACACACACACAGTTGAGTTACATTATTGTGACCACCTCCTACTTTTGACGCCAACAGAGCGTAGCCAATGAAAGAAGGCATGTGTCGTAAGCTGGCTTGGAGGGTATATAAGGTGTGCTGTAGGCATTCTGAAAACATATCACTCATTGCTGTCATGAATAAAAGGAGCGATTTATCAGATTTTCAACAAGGGATGATTAGCGGCTTTTGGGCCAAGGGTGGCAGTATTTCTGAAACAGCACAGTTTGTGAACTGTTTGAGTGCTGCTGTGGCTAAAGTCTATTGTGATTGGAGAAATGGCACAATTGCAAATAAGAGACTTGAAAACTGTGGAGCACCATGTGCCATTGATGTGAAAGGTGAATGTCGGCTGCGAAAGCACGTGAGAGCTGATCGACACACTACAATGGAGCAATTCACTGGCCGAATGAACCAGGGGGCTCCTAGAAGCGTGTGTAAAATGACAGTTCAGCAAACCCTGTTGGGTATGGGATTTCGATGCAGACGGATGGTCACTGCCCCTATGCTAATGAAGGGCCATCGTCAGAAAAGGTTTACATTTGCACAGCAGTATCAGAATTGGACCTCCGCTGATTGGCAAAGGATTGCCTTCTCTAATGAATCATGTTTTCTGCTTCATCAAACGGATGGACGAAGGCCTACAAAGGCGATAACATCAGAGAACAAACACTCTTCAACCATTGCTGGCAGAACACAAGCTGGTGGTTAGTGTTATGGTCTGGGGAATGTTTTTGTGGCATTCTATGGGCCCACTCATTCCCCAGGGAAGTATGGACCGAATTCATGATGAATCCATCCTTGTAGACCACGTACACTAGGCCGGTTGATTGGTTGGTTGGTTAGGTTTTATGGCGCAAGGGCCATGCCTGGCCAAAGAGCGCCAAACACAAGACAAGACAAGACACAGGACAGACAAACAGTATTAAAAATATGGTAGAAAACTTAAAATCTGGCTGATTAAGTAAAAGTGAAAAATGATAGTGATGGAAGGGCGAAAAGGCAATGAAACAAACAGCATTAAAAACATGATACAATGTTTAAAATTCGGCTGATTCATTGAAACTGAAAAATGAGGATGATGGAAGAGCTAAAATCTAAATGCGTTTAAAAAAGTCAATTTCTTTTAAAAAGGAAAACACAGCGACAGTATTGCAGTGGTCATCCAGGACCCGCTGCAGAGTAGCGGCGTCCTCGGTCAACAAATGAGAATGAAAATAGTGAAAACGTACACCACGAAAACGAACACAGCTACACAAAAGATGAATGACAGTGAGTCGGCAATTGCACGTCTCACACATCGGTGCAGTGTCGCCACACAGCAAAAAGCGGTGAGTGAAACGACAATGCCCAATGCGGAGACGCGCAAGCACCACTTCCTCCCTGCGGTTCCGACGAGATGAGGAGTTCCAGATTTCGAGAATAGGTTTTATATGATGCAGTTTATTTTCCACCTGTTGGTCCCACAGACCCTGCCACGTTCGTTTGATATGATCACGAACAAGAAATCGAAAATCGCGATGAAAGAGTGGCAAGGGTGTGACGACCAAAGAGGAAGCAGATCTAGCGGCCGCATCAGCACACTCATTACCAGAGATTCCATGCCCAGGAATCCAGCAGAATTGAATCTGGACACCGGCCTCGAGCAAGGAACGAAGAAGCCTTCGTACGTTTAAAAGAAAAGGATGATTACAATAGTCCAGCGATGACAAAGACTGCAGGACACTTAAGGAATCCATATAGACCATAGCACTATGATGAGAACTCGACTGAACATGAAGAAGTGCAAGATACACAGCATGCATCTCCGCCGAAAACACGGTGGGATCAGCGCTACTGACACGTCATCAACACAGACAGCTGCGGATCCAACGACTCCATGCATCTTGGAGCCATCAGTGAAAATGGGACTGTATTCAGTATTGAGGGCACGGTGCTCAGCGAAGAGCTGCTGGTACACTGACACAGGGGTTGAGGATTTATCGAAAGACGTAAAGGTGGTATCAACCATGACACCAAGTGGGTGCCACGGAGGATCCCCAAAGCCCCTGGTCGCTGCAACAAGTGACAAGTCGAGCCCTGCATCACGAGCTACGGCCGCCATACGAAGACCGAAGGTTGGAATGCACGAGGGCCGATTCTCAAATAAACGAGCATGCTGAGGATGGAAAACTGCACCGTACAAAGGATGGTCTGGAAGAGACCGAAGTTTTAAGTAAAAGTGAACAGACAGCTGCAGACGGCGTAATTCAAGCGATGGTTCGTTCGCATCAGCGTAAAGGCTGGGAATCGGAAATGTTCGAAATGCTCCCGTACAAAGACGCAGCGCCTGATGATGAACAGCGTCCAAAGACCGGAGAACGGAAGGACGAGCCGAGCCATACACGATACAGCCATAATCCAGTTTCGACAGAATTAAGGAGTGGTAAATGCGAAACAAAGAGATCCTGTCTGCGCCCAACGAAACTCTCGAAAGGATTTTTAGAACAGAGAGAGCACGCAGACAGGAAATCTTGAGCCGCCGAACGTGCGCACGGAACATAAGCGCACGGTCAACGGTCAGTCCAAGGAACTTGGTCTCCGGCAAAACTGGAATGGCTGCACGGTCTAAATACAGCTCGGGGTCAGGATGGAGGCCACGCCTCCGGCAGAAATGAACACACGCTGTGTTGTCGGGAGAAAGAACGAAACCATTGCTATTCGCCGCTTTAAAAATCTGATTAATTGCAGACTGCAACTGCCTTTCAATAAAACACATGCTCGATGACGAGCAGAAGATGTGCAAGTTATCGACATACACAGTAGCCGAAACCGCAGGAAGAAGATTTGTGAGGAGACAATTAATGCGCAGGATGAACAATGTAACAGATAAAATGCAACCTTGAGGAACACCTTATTCTTGATGGAATGTTGCTGATAGCGTCGTACCCAGGCGCACCTGGAACACCCGATTGTGAAGAAAATTTACAATAAATGTCGGAAGATTTCCTCGCAATCCGCATGCGTGGAGGTCACGGATAATCCCGCGCCGCCACGCACGACCATAGGCTTTCTCGATGTCAAAGAATACAAAAACCAGGTGCTGCCTATGCAGGAACACCTCGCGCACAGATGTCTCAAGGTGCAGGAGATGATCGTGAGGTGAACGATGACGCCGAAAACCGCTTTGTGATGGTGAAAGTAATTGATGATGTTCTAAAAAATGAATTAATCGTGAGTTAACCATGCGTTCCAGAACTTTACACAGACAGCTAGTGAGAGCAATTGGGCGATAACTAAAGGGAGACTTAGGTTCCTTGCCAGGCTTCGAAAAAGGTAGAACAAAAGCCTTTCGCCAAGACTCCGGGAAACTGTGTTCTAACCAGATGCGATTGTATAATATTAAAAGGTTCTCGAGAGACGACTGCGAGATATGACGGAGCATGTTGTAGTGGATGTCATCGGGACCGACAGAAGTAGCCCCGGACCGTTGCAGAGCCACCCGAAGTTCACACATGCCGAAGGGGAGTTATAACCAGTGTCGGTATACGGCGCAAAAGAGATTCTCTGGCGTTCCGTGGTGGATTTTATTCTTTGAAAAGAAGAAGGATACGCCAGGTCACTCGACACGGAGGCGAACGCCTCCCCCAAACAATCTGCAATCTCCCCGACTTCAGCATATGTGCAGCCGTTACCCCGGATCTTACGAATCTTGTCCCACACACTTTTCAAGCTGGCACGTGAAGTGAGAGATGACACATACTGGATCCAAGACTCCCTCTTGCTACGTCGACGCACCAACCGAGCATAGGATTTAGCTCGTTTAAAAGCAACGAGATTAGCATCGGTTGGATAACGCCAAAAAGTAGACCAGGCTTTATGTTGAGCTCTCCTAGCCGCTGCGCATTCAGGGTTCCACCAAGGTTTCGGAATTCTGGGGAGCTTCGTAGATGTTTTAGGAATTGAAAGATCAGCTGCCTGAAGAATACAAGTTGTGACTTCAAGTACAGCTGCGTCTATTGACTCTTGGGTCACCATTTCAGAAGATATCACCGCGGACGATGTGAAGACCTCCCATCTGGCACGATCCATCCTCCATCGAGGTGGGCGGGAGGCAGAAGATGGCACGTTCGCATGGTGCCAGAGGACGATTGGGAAGTGGTCGCTCCCGTGGAGATCCTTACACACCGTCCACGACCAGTCAGCAATAATCGATGGTGAACCCAAGGTCAAATCGATCGCACTGAAGGATCTTGTCAGCTCATGGAAGTAAGTGTCAGCACAGGTGTTTAAAAGGCACACAGAGGCCGAGCACAGAAGAGACTCTATGCGACGACCTCTCGCGCTGGCGCTGACACTACCCCACAAAGGATGATGAGCATTAAAGTCACCCAAAAGAAGGAAGGGTGAAGGCAGCTGATCAATCAAGCTCTCCAGAACAGAGACGCTAACATCCTCATCCGGTGGCAGATAGACACTGCAAACAGTAAGAGGCACAGGCATAGAAATACGAACCGCCACGGCCTGCACAGTTGTGGAAACCGCGACGGAAGATACCGGAACCCTGTGAGGGACGAGAATAGCGACACCCCCACAGGCTATATTTCCAGACGAGTTATCTGTCCGAAATGCACTGTAGCCTCGAACTGAAAGCAGGTCCGATGGTTTAAGCGTTGTCTCCTGGAGACAAAGGCACACCGGAGAGTACAAATAAAGCAGATGTTTCACGTCATCAAAACTGGTGCGAAAACCTCGGCAGTTCCACTGAATTATTGAACCCATGGGTAAAAATGAAATGAAAAAGGAAATGGTTAAACTTGGTCAGCCTCCATTTCCTCTGATGAGTGTTCCCCCAGATTTGGGGGTGTGTGACCAGGGGCCAAGATTGGTGAATGCTTTGTCCCAAGTGTCTTAGCGGGATTCGCTCACCATTGATTGTTTGGCTGAGACTTTGGAGGAGAAAAAACGCTCTTCTTATCCTTGACGTTGGTGTTTTTGCTAGAAGAAGTGGCTTGAGTTCCCTTGCTGGTGTTGGAGTGAGTCTGCTTCGGTGAAGTGGCGGGTGCCGCTTTCAGACCCCTAGCTCGCGACTGGAGTGCCCCCAGTCCAGCTGCGATGATTTCGTCTACATTGTATGGACATTTAGGGGGGGGGGATCTGAATGTCGGTCTGAATGGCAACCGTAGATTTGGCAACCACCACTGAAGCGTATGATCGCCGATCAGATGTAACAGGAACCACTCTTCTTCTGGCCTCAGGATAGGAAATATTTTCTACCATTTTGAGCCTTTGGATTTCCTTCTCCTCCTTCCACTTGGGACAATCTTTGGCTGGTGCTGGGTGTGAACCCTTGCAGTTCACACAAAACTCGGCCTCGGCCACACATTCTGAAAGTAGATGCTCTGTGGCACCACAGCGTCCACACCTAGGAGTACTCCTACATGACTGCTGAGAGTGGTCGTACGACTGGCACCTAAAACATCTCAACGGGTTAGGAATGTACGGTCGTACCTCGAGGTGGAGATACCCTGCCTTGATGGATGTAGACAGGGAAGGGCTGTTGAATGTCAAGATGATGTTCCAGGATGGGACAAACTGCCCATTCCTCCTGAAAGAAATACGCCGCACAACCGTAACATGTTGGATCCTCAGTTCTTTGAGAAGTTCATCCTCGGTATATTCAATAAGATCCCGAGAGGAGACAACACCTCGAGATGAATTTAGGTAACCGTGTGGTGTTATTTTGACCGGAGTCTCAAGCAGCATGCTGGTGTTGATAAGTGTGGAACTGTAGGCCACAGTAGACATCTCAACAAGAAGATCTCCAGACTGGAGCTTCTTGACGCTCTTAGGAGAGCTTGCTATAGATTGAAGTGCTTTATTTATCCAAAATGGACTTTTGGCACTCAAAGGCTTTGAAGGGTCCAATGAGTGCACAAATAAGATACGAGCATTCGAGCAATCAGGAATATGTTTTTTTTTGCGGAAAGGGATGAGCTTTCCTCATTACCTCGCTTGGTTGTTGGTTCGTGGGAAACAGAATTGAGAGCCATGAAAAAATTTTTAGAATTCGTCCGCCGACTTCCCCACCCACAATCGAGCCCAACGAGGGAGAACCGGAGGTCCGCAGGACACGGCTCTAGGGATAGGAAGCGGATATAGCAAGTTGATAGGGCAGACATGCGCTCGGCGTGTACCCAGACTTTCCCATGCCTGGGGAACACCCCTTTGGTATGCCCACCCTATCCCCAAACTCACCCTGTCGTACGAGACGACAAGCCGTTAGAGGTCTGGACACCACTCGGCCACAGGCCTCATTGACTAGGAGCGGGTTAGTTCCTAGCCGCCCGTTTAGGATGAAGCAGGGGGCAAAGAGGAGTGTTGGTTACTGGTGACACAACACCCAGGCCACCAGAAACCGCAGCCTCCAGCATCCCCTTTTCCACCTTACGGGTCACCGCACACGGCAAACGTGCAGGTAGGTCTAGCTAACCAGCTTGGAAAAACAAAGAAAGGAACAGAAAACTGAGATGACAGGATAGAAAACGAGAAACTAAAATCCAGAGCTGGCGCATAATCAGAACCTCAGCAACCTACAACTGAGGCGGGAACGTGTCAAGTGAAAAAACAAAAAACATAAAAAATGTGTAAATTCACATATAGTACATGTCAGCTCGGGCCGTGGGGACGCCATCCCCCAGCAGCTGGATGAACAGCTGTCCCTTCGGTTACATAATCGTTCAAGACGAAATGATAAATTGATCCGTCACAAGGTCAGCTTGGGCCGTGCGGGCGCCGCTCCCCAAATAATTGGAAAACCAGTTATCCCCGTGCGGGGACACTAGGCCGGAGCGTAAATGTTTTTTTTTTTCGAATTTCAATATGCCCTAGTACGGAAAAGTTGTGTATTGCTACGTAAACCATGTGCAAAAAATTTAACGAAATTCAAATAATATCTTACGGTTCCACTTTACCTCCAAAATTTAGATATTTGGGTAAAATCGTCATATTTTCATGTCCGTTGTGAGAAAAGAACAGTGTTCGTTACAGACTTTTTCTAGTGTGCAAAAACTATCTGTTGGTACCTAAAAAGATGTGCACAAATTTTCAGGCAAAGCAACTAATATCTTATGGTTCCAATTTAATGTAACAATTCTCCATGTTTAAGGAAAATTGCAATACTTTGACACCTGGTGTTCACCATGTCATTTGTTTCCTAGTTGTGTTAGTATGTGCACTACCGCACACTGCACACGGTGCACCTCTTCACATGTTTCATGCTTCAGAAAAATCCCAGAACTCATCATGAGGAGGATTCTGCACAGCGAGTTCCACCCGTGCCCAACCCAACCACCCATCCATTAGGGCAAATCAATTTTCTGTTCTTTTTTTAATCTTCAATTTCCTGTTCTTTATGAAATTTTACCCGGAAATCTGATTTACTGTCGAGGGCTGGCATTATTTGCCATGTTTCCAACCATACTTTAATAAATCAATCCCTTTGTTCTTCTTCGCAAACAGTAGCAGATGCTTCTGTTGTCAACTTAACGCATCGCTTCACTCCCTGATTGTGACAAGGGAAGTTTTGCATGCCCAATCGCTTAACAATGTCCTTACAGTCACTGTTGCATAGGTTCATTATTTGATCATCGGTTGATGAAAAAACTGCAAGGGATCTTAACACGTCTCAGAAATACCTGTGGGACATTAGCCATGCTGTGACAATGCGTACATGGTCATCAAGCCTGGCACATAAGCACAGGAAAAATGAGCCATGCACGTTGGCAAACAACGGCTATTCATATTTTGCACCTTTATATTAGTACTTCGCGGCCTTTAGATTCACTTAAAATTCTAGCAGAATTTGTTGTGAGGTTTATGCGCTCATGTGGTTCACTTATAAGATCACACCATCACTGCCATTATGGAGCACAGAATCTGTGGAAGGCCAGCCATACATCCAGATATCTCACCCAGAATTTGAAGAGTGTTCTGGGCCTCATGATGCAAAGGAATGGCTATTTTGGCCATCCAGAATTAATACTTCTGGCTACGATCATGCATGAGAGGATACATCAGAGAACTTGACTTCCACAGGATCCTTAGAGCAAGGGCACAAAATTGCGATGCAATCAGTGTACTTGAAATTTCTCAGTTCAACTTCCAGGGGAGGATTATTTTGACCTAATTGACTGGCATTCATGCATCTTAAGTGAACCGCCATTGACTGCTCATTTAACTGACGATGAAATAACAAACCTATGCAACAGTGACTGTAAGGAGATTGTTAAGCGATTGGGCATGCAAAACTTCCCTTGTCACAATCAGGGAGTGGAGCAATGCATTAAGTTGACAACAGAAGCATCTGCTGCTGTTTGTGAAGAAGAACAAAGGGATTGATTTATTAGACTACGGTTGGAAGCATGGCAAATAATGCCAGCCTTTGAAAGTAAATCAGATTTCCGGGTAAAATTTCATAAAGAACAGGAAATTGAAGATTAAAAAAGAACAGAAAATTGATTTGTCCTAATGGATGGGTGGTTGGGTTGGGCACGGGTGGAACTCGCTGTGCAGCCACCTTCTCATGATGAGTTCTGGGACTTTTCTGAAACATGAAAAATGTGAAAAGGTGCACCATGTGCAGTATACACTACTGCACATTTGCACAATATGCTATGCTTTCAGTGCACACACTAACACAACTAGGAAACAAATCACATGGTGAACACCAGGTGGGAAAGTATTGCAATTTTCCTTAAACAGGGAGTACTGTTGCATGCAGTCGGTTGTAGTGAGCGATGGGTTTGCCTCCTCAGGGCGCTCCGTGGTAACAATGGTACACACAACAGCAACTAGGGTCTCCGTAAATTTTGGAGAGGTGCCAGCTAGTTCTGTGTGACATTGGTGAAAAGACCCCAACTCACTGGGTTTTGTTCCAGAATCCTTAGGTTGAATGACCAACTGGAACCCTCAGCTGTGGGCAAATCCCCCACACTGATGCACTTACCTAATTAAAAAGACAAAAAGAAATCAATATCCGGACTCGTGTGAGATATGGTGGACCTACCACACTTGAGAAAGACGGTCCACCACGGAATCGACCTGGACTTTCTAAACGGCGTATGAAAAAGAGATCTCAGCTGAGTGAATGTAAGATTGGTGTATGGAATACTAGAGGTATAAATGTCAACATGAATGAGGTGATTGAGGAGATGAATAAGTATAGACTGGATGTGCTGTGTTAAATGAAACCAAAAAGAAGGAAATTGGGGTAGAAGAAGTGAATGGCACAGTGAGTGAAGAGGGTAGGGGGTTATAAAAAAAGTTAGATTTAGTGAAACATAGATGGCGCCGGCTAGGTTTGATTAAAAAAAGTATCTAATTCAGCGTATCCGATGAATGGCAACATGGGGTATCGGACTCCATTGACGAGAAATAAACCACGAACGTCGGTGGAAAAGTCGTCACGCTCCTGGGGATGCCCAAAAACTGGGCGAAAAATTTAGAGCATAAATAATGGTAAATAATTGATGTTGTTGAATCCTAAAGCGAAGAACTACTGAATCTACCCAAAGTAAGCAGTGTGTTGGATGTGAATGGTAGCTGCACATACAACGAACAATAGGACAATATCTTCAACGAAGACCTGAAACGTGCGAGAAAAGTGAATCATCGCTAGAAACGGAATGCCTAGGTAAGCATTATCCAACTAGAATATTTCCAAGCTTTAGAGAATCGTAATTGTTGTACTATATGCTCCTTGTGACTCTGAACCTTCTGATAAGAAGGAAGATTTCTGGAATGAGCAAAAAGCTGTTTTGAGCCAGTTTGGTGCTAAAGAAAAAGTTATAATAGCAAGGGATTTTAATGCTAAAGTAGGTGTGCAGAATGCAATTTCTGACAATGTTGTTGGTAAGTTTAATGATCCTTGTGTGAATGATAATGGTGAAAGATTAATTGAACTCTGCATTGAGAATGGTTTTGTGTGTATCTAATACATTTTTCAACCACAAGTATATCCCACACATATACTTGGGAAAATCGTACTCTTGGTCAAAAGAGTGTGATAGATTTTGTTGTCTATGATCAGCGTCTGAAACACTTAGTTGTTGACACCCGTGTGATGAGAGGTGCGGATGTTGGTTCTGATCATTACTTGGTAGTGTCACGAGTGAAACTTAATGTTGGTTGGAGGAAAAGGAATAGGAAGAGACCCAGGATAGAAAGAATTAAGGTTGATAGGCTCCTTGAAGATCATCAGCGTTATTCTGACTTACTCAGAGAACGACTGAAAGAGCTGAAGTCTGGTGAGAGGGATGTAGAAAAGAAATGGGAATGTTTTCAGAACTGTGTTGTTACTGCTGCTAAAGAGGTCTGTGGCACCACAATAGTGGGTAACAATAGAGGTGATGCTTGGTGGAATAGTGAGATTGAAGAGGCAGTACAGAGAAAGATGGAAGCCTATTTGGGGATGTTGCAAGGTAGAGTCTCTGTGGATGAATATCACTGTAAGAAGCGTGAAGCTGCTAAGCTGGTTTGCCAGAGTAAGGCAAAAGATAGGAAGGAGAAGGTGAAAAGACATGAAATGGCTTTTTGGAAAGATAGGAAGTCCTTCTGGAAGTACACGAGACCCAGGAAAAATAGGGGAAACAAAGTTGTTGTGTGAAGAATGAGATCGGGGAAATGATATGGGAGCCCAATGAGTTAAGTAAAAGACGGAGTGAATATTTCTGTGAGGTATTAGATCAGGAAAGCAAAGACGATTCTGAGACAGATGCATATGATGTCACAGTGAGGGATGGAAGCACTGGAGGGATCACAAGAAAAGAAGTGTGTAAAGCTCTAAAATCTCTTCAGAATAGTACGGCTCCAGGGGTTGATGGCATAACTGCCGATATGTTGAAATATGGTTGTGACTCTGTAATTGACTGGTTAACTGAAATTTGCCAGTTGTGCTGGGAGTTAGGAATGGTCCCTCGGGATTGGAAGGATGCTATTATTGTTCCCTTGTATAAGGTAAAAGGTGATCAGACTGAATGCAAGAACTATTGTGGTATTAGCCTACTAAGTGTGCCAGGGAAAGTGTTTGGTAAGGTCATTATTTAAAAAGTATGAGGTCTTACATCAGAGAAAGTGTGGGATGTTCAGAGTGGTATGTCTGGTAAAGGCTGCACTAACCAAATTTCTGCATTACACACGATGATTGAAAAGTATCTCGCTATTGGTAAGAAAGTTTTTGCAGTCTTCATAGATTTAGAGAAAGCTTACGACCGAGTAAATAGGACACTTTTGTGGAAGGTATTGAAAGAATATGGTGTTACTGGGAATCTACTTAATAGTGTAAGAGCCATGTATGCTGGTAGTAGAGCTTGTGTACGAGTGAATGGTGTCTTATCAAAATAGCTTTCTATTGGTGCAGGAGTCAGACAAGGTTGTGTAATGTCACCATGGCTGTTTAATATACACTATCTACCAACAAGCGATTGGACACCTGTGATAGCAAAGGAAAACAAAGTTTATTCAGTTTCAATAGTTGGTGGAGCCTCCACGAGTGGCGATTACAGCTGCGACCCTCTGGGCCATACTCTCAACCAGGCGTTGTACGACGGCTAGCGGTATTTTCTTCCACTCCGCTTGGAGAAGACAGGTCAGTTCCTTCACCGATTTCGGACGGTGGGGGCACCCCTTAAGTCGACGCTCCAACTCGTCCCACAGGTGCTCAATAGGGTTAAGGTCCGGGCTCTGCGCAGGCCAGTCCATTTGATTAACCCCATTGTCACCATACCAAGCCATGGTGGACCTCGCAACACGACAGGTGGCATTGTCATCCTGAAGGTAACATGGGTCCACCCCATAAAACTGCCACAACGTAGGAAGCGCATGGTCATCCAAAATGGTGCAGTAGGTCTCTGCGTTGAGTCTACCAGGAATTGTGACTAAGGGTCCCGTGCCATACCAGGAGAAACACCCCCATAGCATAATTCCACCTCCGCCAAACTTCACAGCTGGCATAATACATTCCGGCAGGAGGCGTTCTCCAGGCAGACGCCAAACCCAGACCCTGCCATCCGAACGGTAGAGGGTGAACCTTGATTCGTTGCTCCAGAGAACCTGTTTCCACTGTTCAACGGTCCACTGTCGATGTTCTTTGCACCACGTTAGCCGAGCAGCAGCGCTATTGGACTTGGTGATCAAAGGCTTGTGGGCAGCAGCACGTCCATGATAACCAAGCAGATGGGCTTCCTTACGGATGGTATTTATCGAAATAACACTCTTGGATGCCTGTTGAAACTACTCGCGGATGTGGCCCATCGATTTGGTGCAGTTCTTCCAAATTTCTCTGGCCAGCACCCGTCGGTCTTTAACTCCCAGTTTTGTGGGTCTGCCGGGTCGGGGCACATTCTGACAGTCACCTCCACCTTCCACTTGCCAATCACGTAGGCCACTGGCGATTTTGGGTACTTCAACTCGCTGGATATATCACATATGGATTGGCCATTTCTGTGATACCCGACAATTACACCTTTCTCGAAATCAGAGAGCTCCGAACTGCGTGGCATCTTGCATGCAACTGGTTGCGTTGTAGTTTCCCACACGATATTTAATGGCGGTGGCCGTGACGTGTATCAGGACCGCAGATATCGTCGATTGCAGGGGTGTCCAATTACTTGTTTGTAGATAGTGTATTTATGGACGCCTGCATGCGCGATGTCAGAACAGATGATAGTGGTTTATGTCTTGGTGATATCCGTGTGTGCAGATTGCTGTATGCTGATGACACTGTCCTGTTGGCAGAGAGCAAAAGTGATTTGCACAGTATGTTGTCTCGGATGTACGAAGTTTGCATGAAATTCAAACTGAGTATAAATAAGGGAAAAACCAAAGTTATGGTGTTTGAGAGAGGAACTGGTAGCACTGAATGTAATGTAAGTATAAACGGCAGGTGATTGACTAGGTGAGTG